>JASAUF010000160.1:5490000-6862500 GCA_030180095.1 Magnolia changhungtana
CAGGTGAATGCCACATGGATCTTCCCAGCATGCCTGTTTCAGATCTGCGGCATTGATCATGTGGAGCCCACTTTTTTAACAGAGGAGATCAAAACTCAGGCTGTTAAGGCCTTTACTTTGAGTATAAACTGTTCGTTTTTTTTTTTTTTTTTTTTTTTTTTTTTCCTTCTGTCCATCTATTTCTTCTCTCAAAGATGCATGGCCCACTTGATGAATTGATCATCCTAATTCTTGGGTCGGGATGCATTTTCCAAGGATGCCATCCGATGAGTGGACTGGATCTTGCACGTGCATGACTGGTGAAAACGCCTTTCATCAAAACCTTGTCTCCAAAATATGTATATTTATCAATTTTTACTTCTTTTGGTTTTCAATGAATTGGTTGTGATTTCATATGTGTCTTTGATACATTTATAAATGTCATGCATTCAATTTAAATATAGTTGCATTAGTTCAGTTAAACATCGCATAGCTTAGGACCCTATACAAAGGAAATTTATTATGTGCACCTTTTCTTTGAGATGTTATGATTTAAAAGTGTGTATTAAGGGCTTGTTTAACAATCCCTGAAGTTTCATTGAAAAATTCAACCATTTTCCCAATGTTTCTCCATGTTTCCCAAAAAGTGCAAGAAATTAAGTGATACAAACGATATATCCCATGTGATAACCGATACGTATCTGTATCCCAAGGGTGCGATACATTGCGCGATACCGATATTTCGAACACTGTCATCAACTGGCACTGTGAGCCGTTTGGGCTTGAAGCTTGAAGCCCATCCTCAACCCTATAGAGTGTCTTGGGTTGATGAGACTTCCATTCCAGTCTCGCACCATTGTCTTGTTCCTATTTAGTTTGGATCATATAAAGACACTCTGGTGTGATGTTGTTCTTATGGATGTTGGCCACATCATTTTGGGTAGGCCCTGGCTCTATGACAGAGATGTCACCATATTTGGTCGTTCGAATGTGTGTACATTCTGGTTTGAGGGTAAGAAAGTCAAGCTAAATCCTCTCCAACCCAAGAACACGACTGGAGAGAAGTCCATCACAAAGAGTGGTGTGAGTGGCTCAAAGGAATTGAAGGAATCGAAGTCCAAGTCTAAGCCTCTCCATATTCTAAATGCCAAAGAATTTGAGTGAGAGACTGAGTCGGACTTGGTGGTGTACACCCTTATGGCTAGGGAGAGTCCACTAGAGGTTAGTGTAGAGTTACCCACTGAGGCCATTCTGGTTGTGGATGAGTTTCGTGATGTCTTTCCTGATGATCTGCCGGATGAACTTCCTCCTATGAGGGATATACAATACGCCATTGATTTAGTCCCTGGGGTGACTCTACCAAATCTCTCTCATTACAGAATGAACCCAAAGGAGCATGCAGAGTTGAAGAGGCAGGTTGAGGAGCTCTTAGAAAATGGTTTCATTCGAGAGAGCATGAGCTCATGTGCCGTGCCCACCCTTCTTACACCTAAGAAGGATGGCACATGGAGGATGTGTGTTAATAGTGCCATCAATTAAAATTATAATCAAGTATCGGTTTCCCGTACCGCGTCTTGATGACATGTTGGATATGATGGCCAACGTGACTATCTTCTCGAAAATTGACCTCAAAAGTGGTTATCACCAAATCCGTGTACGCCTTGGCGACGAGTGGAAGACGACCTTCAAGACGAAGGATGGGCTATACGAGTGACTAGTTATGCCTTTTGGGCTGACTAATACCCCAAGTACCTTTATGCGTGTGATGACTCAAGTGTTGAGGCCCTTCATGGGGAAGTTTCTGCTCGTCTACTTTGATGGTATCCTGATTTATAGCATGACCAAGGAACAACACCTTAACCATTTGAGGCAAGTTTGTGGGATCCTTAGAGTCGAAAAATTGCATGCCAACCTAAAGAAGTGTGCGTTTATGTCTAGCAGTGTTATCTTCTTAGGTTTTGTTGTGTCAGCTGAGGGTGTGTCGGCAGATCCTGAGAAGGTCAAGGCCATCATCAATTGGCCTGAACCGTGCGATATTCACGAGGTGCACAGCTTTCACGGCTTGACCACCTTTTATAGACGGTTCATTCGAGGCTTCAGTTCCATTATGACTCCCATCACGGATTGCATAAAAAAAGGAGAGTTTTAATAGACGAAGGCAGCCTCGAAGGCCTTCAAGGAGATAAAGGTCAAGATGACCGAAGCTCCAATCATGCAACTTCTGGATTTTTTAAAAGTTTTTGAAGTCGCATGCGACGCGTCAGGAGTTGACATAGGAGGAGTACTTAGTCACGAAGGGCATCCTGTCGCCTTCTTTAGTGAGAAACTGAATGAGGCGAAGCAAAAATACTCCACCTATGACAAAGAATTTTATGCGGTAGTGCAATCATTGTGCCACTGGCGTCATTATCTATTGCCGCAAGAATTCGTCTTGTTCTCAGATCACGAGGCCTTGAGATATTTGAACTCTCAGAAGAAATTAAACCCTAGGCATGCCAAGTGGGTCTAGTTCCTTCAAGAGTATATTTTTGTGCTTAAGCACAAGGCTGATGTAGAGAATAAGCCTGCCGACGCGTTGAGTTGTTGAGTCGCGTTACTAAATTCCATGAGTGTTGAAGTCACAGGGCTAGAGCGTGTCAGAGAGGATTATTCTGAGTGCCCAGATTTTAGAGTTGTGTACGCATCGTTGTTAGGGAGTCCGTCAGGAGCTAGCAGTGAGTAGTTGATATTGGACGGATATTTGTTTAAGAGTGATCGTTCGTGCATACCTCGTACCTCCCTCCACGATTTTCTTGTCTAGGAGTTATATTCAGGAGGGGTCGCAAGTCATTTTGGTCAAGACAAGACCATTGTCCTAGTGGAGGATAGATTCTATTGGCCAAGCCTCAAGCGAGATGTAACCAAAATTATAGGGTGGTGTTGTACTTGTCAACTGGTAAAGCAGAAAAAACAGAATACAGGGCTATACTAACCTTTGCCAGTTCCATTCACCCCTTTGTAGGACATCAGTATGGACTTTGTGCTTGAGCTCCCCGAGACTATTCAGAAACACGATTCCATATTTGTGATCGTGGACCATTTTTCTAAAACGGCCCACTTCATCCCTTGTTCGGAGATCTCTGACACATCTCATGTTGCCAAGTTGTTCTTTAGTGAGGTTGTCAAGCTTCATGGGTTACCCAAAACCATAGTGTTTGATTGTGACATGCGATTCTTGAGTTATTTTTGGAAGACACTATGGCATATGACGAGTACTAGGCTCCAATTTTCTTCTACCTACCACCCTCAGACCGATGGTCAGATTGAGGTGGTCAATAGGAGCGTAGGAAATTTGCTTAGGTGTTTAGTGGGGGAGCACACCAGGACGCGGGACACTGCACTACCTATCGCTGAGTTTGCATTTAATAATTCTGTCAATAGATCCACAGGTTTAAATCCTTTTGAAGTCGTTACTGGTTATAAACCTAGGAAGCCTATTGGTCTTGTCCCTATGTCCCTATCCCATAGGCCATCAAAGTCTGCAGAGTCCTTTGCACATCATATTCATTCATTGCATTAAGAAATCAGGCAAAAGATCAATACTAGTAATGAACATTACAAAATTTTTGCAGACCAACATAAACAATTCAAGGAATTCATTGTAGGGGACTCTGTGATAGTTCGCATCAGGCCAGAGTGGTACCCTCAGGGAGTCATTCGTAAATTATACGTGCGTAGCGCTGGACCATTCAAAATTATAAAACGAAACGGTCCCAATGCGTATGTGGTAGATCTTCCACCTTTCATGGGAATTAGTTCCACATTTAATGTGGAGGATTTAGTTGCATTTTAGGGGGCCACTGATCCATTCTCCAGCCTTTCACCTAATCATCTTGATTCCCTAGACATTTCCCTTGATCCATGGCCCCTTCCCGACCCATCTTCCCAACCTCTACCTCCCATACCTACCCTTCCCTCACCTGGAGAGGAGATAAATGATATTCTAGACCATCAGATAGTATTGACGTTGGACGGCGGCTTTCAAAAGTTTCTTGTCAAGTGGAAGTCATGCTCAGCTTCAGACAGTACGTGGCTCACTAAGGAGGAGCTTCAGAGACTTGATCCGGACATCTTGGAGCGGTTCAGAAGTTTTGTTTCGCCAGTGGCGAAACCTTTGCAGCCGGGGAGAGTTGATGGGGACATCATGTGTACGCCCCCCACCCCACGCACGTATTCAAGGAGGAGGGCCCCACTTTCGATCTGGATCGACGATGACATCTTTGGTGGGCCTCACAGTTAGGGGCTGCGCTATGGAGCATTGGAGTGGACCCGATCATCATATAGATTCTACCATCGGATCTCATGATCGTGGCCCACTACCTTAGATGATCTAGGATTTTGAGTTTTGACTATTCTTGTTATTAGAAACATCATAAACGACTTTGATTGCGTAGATTAGTTATTATTTTATTTACTTCAGCTTTAAGTGTTAGTGTGTCAGTATGGCGCAAGGGTAAAATTGTCTTTTGGGGTTTAGGGTTTTCTTATAAATAAGCAACCCCATGTAGGCATTTTCAATGAAGTTTATGAATAAAAAATTCTGCTTTTTTTTCTTCTCTATCTCTTTGGGTTGAAGAATCGAATTAGGTGCGCAATCCTTCCTTCGAAGGGCTAACTACCGTGGTGCGAAATCACAACCATCCCAAATTATCCCCACTTCATTATGCTCCACATCCATCATCCTTTACATCCCTTCCACCTTTAGGTTCACCCTCTTTCGTATCCAAGTTCTATCCTTTGACAGTGCACAGACAGATTTTCAGGTTCTGGCCCATCTGAGGGGCTGAAACTTCGGCGGAGCACCACGCACACGCCTTGCGATAGATCAATGCGAAATTTGGCATGGAGGTAGTCCTACCCTGGCCGATCCTAGCCTAGGAGCCGGTTTCTGATTTTGTGGGCCCCACACACACGCGGACGAGTGGTCACGCATGTGCACCTATGGCCATCTGCTGTCCACGCACGTGGCTCATCTCAGGTTCTATTTTTCCTCTATTTTTCTCCTCTTTAGACTTAAATCCAAATCTTTAACCCTAAAGAATCCTAAATCCCAATTATCCCCAAAATTGAGCCCTAGATTTTCCTTGAATTGAAACATGGTGAATCTCTTGAATTGGGGAACAATCCTTTGTAAGAATGGATGAATCTTATACTCTTTTGGGCTTGTTTGGTTTATAATTTTATTTGATCCAGGCCTAAACTTGTGTAGGCTTGGACCCCCATAGATTCCCCTTTTTGAATGATTGATAGTGTGTAGAATGTGGAATTTTGTGACTGTTTAAATTGGTATAATCATGAGCTTGATTTCTTGCATTCCACATTTAATTTCATGTCCTGCATCAAATATGGGTATCTTCATAATATGTCGAGCATAGTACTGTGAAAAATGATTAAATTCTGGTTAAATAGATGGTGGGGAATGCTACCATTTCTTGGAAATTGTTGAAGATCTATGAACAAGGGCATTTCATATTATATTCTGAAATACAAATATGGATGACTTTTTCAGGCTTGTGTTGACTCATCATATCATACAACTCTCCTTTATCACTTATTTCCGATATTAACTCTATTTTATTGTGATATTTGTCTCCTTTCTATATAATATGTTTTGTACATGAATATTTAAATAATAAAATATAATGTTTGTACTGCTAGAAAAGTTGTAATATGCCTACACCGGCATCGTGTCACTTCTCCTAGAAGGGGAAATGATTGCTTTTTTGTGATGACTACAATGCTCGCATTATCAATTGTAGAGGAAAAGCTTGCACTTGAAAGGTGACTATGCCTAGATAGTTCACTGTTGCCCCTATTTCAGTGGCCAATGACATGAATGTTGTTTGCCTCGACCGCGATTTGCATGTACTCCTATACGTGGCCTCTCTTTGAATTGCTTGTATCTTAGACATTCTCTCCATATGGAATCTGCACATGCTTTTTCATCCAGGTTACATTGGTGGGGTGGGGTCAAATACGAGATGCTAAATATTTCATTATTTAAAATTTTATCATAAATCAATTGTAATTGGTAATGAAGTATGATTATAAGAATGTGCCAATATGCTGAGTTTCCTAATATTGAGATGCCTAGGACTTCATCTCTGGCATTCAGTATTTATACACGTCTTCATTATTAACTTGTCAGAGATGGAACAATTCTTTTGTTGGGAATCAGAGATTAATTCTTCACACCATTTTCACTTTTTGTATGTTATTAACATCTATGTTCCTTGCATTAATTTTCATTTTGTTTTCTAAGCTTTGATAATATCATGTCACAATGATCATGTCTGGCAAATTACCGTCGGCATCCATTGAATAATTTAACCCAAAGCATCCATCAATGATGGTAGTTTTCCAAATGAAGTTGGTCCTGTTTTCTCAAACCTTGTGCAATATGCTTCCGTCCTCGGGCATACTCTCTGCATGTAAGCTGCAACTATGTACTTTTTTTTTTTTTGAGCGTTGGCCCATATATCAAGTTCTTTATTAAACGATTAGTCCAGATGATGGACACGTCTTCCAATCTTACGAGTTGCATGGTTGCAACAATTTCCTAAATGGCTAGTTGACATGCACCGGATCTAGCCTAGAAGTACAATGAATTAAATGGCAAAAAAGGAAAACAAATAACACGCTGATTAAAATCTTGAATATCTAGACTTCTCTTTTGAAATTTGCGTCTTTGAATGCAATCATGCTCCACCTACAAACCTGTTTCTCAATGGGCTCCACATGAAAAGCCCCTTGATAAAGACGTCGTGGACTCGACGTCTGTCATCGTGCCATGCCAGCAACGGCTTGGTTCACGGCTGCCTTGAATGACTCTTCATTCCGTGCGCTACTCTTGATTTTCAATCGGAAGATAACACGATTCCACCGGTTCGTATGGTGCAACTGGATGTCTGCTTCCAGTGATACTATGCTTATATCCTTCATTTGTTTCAGACATTCAAGTATGTGGCGCACCAAAAACACCATATTATGTACTTTTCTTTTATATTCTTATTTGTTATGGGTAAGCAGACCTTATAAAAAGGAAAGGAGAATGCATCAAGGCTACAAGTGAGGTGTGAGACACCCCTGCAATGGCTACAGTAGCTACCCTGCTGATCAATAAAGGAGTGGGAGAAGAAATAGGAAGGTGATCCCTGAAGAAAGGGCTCTAATTTTGTAACAAATGAAAGCAAGTCTCCAATACTTTGGATTTTTGTTTTACTCCAAGAGCGGATAAAGGATGAACTTTTCTTTATAGGATAAGGTGAGGAATAAGCTAAGAAGGTCCAGAGCAATGTTTGAAATATCGGTTTCACATTATTTATCGCATCCATAGGATATAGATACGTATTGGTTATCACACGGGATAAATCGTTTGTATCGGGTAATTTATCGCACTTTTTGGGAAACATGGGGAAACGTTGGGAAAATGGTTGATTTTTTCAATGAAACTTTAGGGATTGTTTGAAAAAAAAACCTTAATATACACTTTTAAATGATAACATCTCAAGAAAGAAGTGCACCTAATAGGTTTCGTTTGTATAGGGTCTTAAGCTATGCGTTGGTTGGCTGAACTAATGCAACTATATTCAAATTAAATGCATAACATTTAAAGTGTCTGTGATGAACATTTCATCAAACACTCCTAAATACTTCGAAATTAGTCTCAATTGACAGGTTGAAGAGAAATTAAAAAATATTTTAATAACTTTTTAATAATTTTTAATTAAAAATTATTTTTATTTTCTAAAAATTGACAAGGACTTAACAAATCAGTAGATCAGCTCTCATACATGCTTGATTTCATGTTTGGAGACTGAAGTGCAACATTGCAAGTAATTTGGGAGAAATTGGGGAAATTTCAAATTTTCCCCAAAAATTTCCAATTCGGACCACCTTGACTCCAATTTCAAAATTAGAGTGTATATGATGACCGTTCTATTAAATACTCCTACATACTTCGAAATTAGTCTTGATCGTTAGCTAGTTGAAGGAAAATTTTGAAAAAAAAACATGGAGAACAACAAGAAGCAATGGATATTGAAATCAAAGATCCAATTTTATTATTATTATTTTTTTTTCATGCAAAACATGAAGTACTAATGGATTTGTAACCATTTGACACTGATTTAACATAATTTCAATAAAAAAAGGGATTAAAAGTTGAAAATGCTCACCGGATCAAACATGGGGATATATTGGCACTATCTGTTCATTTTGTATCGCGCAAGTGGGATACAAGATATATCGTAGGATATATCAGCTGATATCGTTGATATTTAAAACATTGGTCTCAATTGAATGCTAGTTGAAGGGAAATTAAAAATGAATAATATTTTAATTATTATTTTTATTAATTTTAATTAAAAAATGATTTTTTTTCCAAAAATTCACAATGACTTAACAAATCAGTAGATCAGCCATCATACATGCTCGATTTCATGTTTGGAGTGTAATATTGCAAGTATTTGGGAAAAATTTGAATTTTCCCTAATTTTTCCCAAATCGGGCTACCTACACTCAAATTTCAAAATTAGATTGTATGTGATGATCATTTCATCAAATACTTCGAAATGAGTCTCAATTGACAGCTAGGTGAAGGGAAATTTTGAAAAGAAACATGGAGAACATGAAGAACCAATGAATATCGAAATCAAAGCTCTAACTCCATGATTTTTCTTGCAAAATATGAAGAACCAATGTATTTGTAACCAATTGACATTGATTTAACATAATTTCAACAAAAAAAGGGATCGGAAATTGAAAATACTCACTGGATCAAACACGTGGGATATATCAGCATTATCTGTGTGTTTCGTATCGCACAGGTGGGATACAAGATATATTGTGGGATATATCGGTTGATTTTGTTGATATTTAAAACATTGGTCCAGAGAACCTTCCTTTTGGGGGTTGGGAGGCTGGAGCCAGATTGTCTGGTTGGTGTTGTTGATATTGTAGACCAATTTCTAGTTAAAAGCAACCTCTGTTAACCATGAAAATCCAGTGGTTGGCATCGCAGTGGCATCCTTACTGAGAGCTATATGCCTTGAATCTTGTAGCTCATGCATGGAAGCAATGTAAAACATGACATGAATTTTCTTTGAATTGGCATCCCAATAGTCATCCTTTACTGCTTCATGCATGGTGGACCATCCCAATAATCACCCTTACTACGAGCTATATGCCTTGAACCAAAGCATTGGCTATTCTAATTGTAATCACAAAATTACTTGTTCTAGTTTTGTAGATCTTGTAAGTGACCCATGGAAGCAATGTAAAACATGGCATAAAGTTTCTTTGAATTACTGTTTAATATATCATATCCTAATTCATCTTTTTTATTTTTCCTATTAAGTTTGCTTTCTATAACCAAGGCCACATTTGGGGTGATCATATGAATTGAATTTCAAACACCTAGTATAATCTAGAAGAAGTGGTGATATAAATTAATGGTGTTTCCTCATAATGGGGAAGTAGCCCTTAATTTGCAGATAATTTCCTTGCATTAGCAAGTTGAAAGTAATGTAATTGAAATTTGGAGCTGAAGCCACCCAATTGAATTCTAGATGGAAATACAATTCAATATTTCCACTTTATTAGGCTAGTAGCTGCCATTTGATTTGATACTGCATTTGAGATACCCTAAACTACTTCACTAGCTACTTGGTTTGTTATGATATGACTAAACATAAATAAAATAATAGTGAGCAATAAACTTATAGGTCTTAAATCAGAGTAACAATTTGCTGCAACTTGATGACAATGTCCATATTTATATGATTACTGAGTGCAAAATTATAACTCATCGTTTGCATCATAATTAATATCTAACACATACGGCTTTTGCATAGTAATCTTGTTCATTTAGGATGTCAGATTCTAGTCTTGTTCGGCCCCAAAATTTGACATTTTATATAAAGCATTTTCCAACTTGTTTAGTTCCTTACAGTATGCCTATCTGAAAGGGCCTCTTTCTGTTCAACCAATGATTTTCATTTTTTTTTTTTTTAAAATAATTTTCTGTCAGGTCAATGATGACCATCATGTTATAAGAGATTCTAGTGGCAATACCATTGAGGCACAGTATGTGGAGATGGATAATGCTACTATTAACTTAAGAAACTTCTACACTAAGGCCTACCTTGGAGTGTCAGCCAAAGAAACCCCAAAGCATTGGCTCTTATTTCAGGTATCTGTGCCGCCACTTGGATGGAGCACCTACTTTATTTCTAAAGGTGGGGGGACAAGGTGGATTTTCCATATTCTTCTCATGTAATAGTTTTTGGCTTTTTCTGGTCATTTGATACATACTGCATTCAAAAGCAGTCCATTTCATGGAACAAAAGCACCATGAGCAATAACAAGATTCACATATTGTAATGCTCCTCAAACAATACAGGAGCAAGTAGTGGGCACATGTCAGTTACAGATACTTCACAAAATGAGACATTGGAGGTTGGACCTGGGAATTTGAAGATGTCGTTTTCATCAACATCTGGACAACTGAAACGCATGACGAATTATAGAACAGGGGTGAGTTGCATTCTCTTTCCTAATTACAAGCTCTGGGGTTAATGACTTAGCCTATTTCCATAAATGGTTGTATAATTTATTTATTTCTTTTTAAGGTTCATCAGAAAGATGGAATAATTTTGGTAGGGTATGCTTATGAATTCTGGAGCATATTTGCATTGACATCTTTATTTTTCATGTTATAAGTGCGAGAGGCTGACACTGCTGTAGTTAGTAATTGGTGTAACTCGGTAATGAGGCCAGTGTAAGCTGAGTCTGTAGATTTCCACAACTCTGATGTGGGAGTCCAATGTAGCCCTTTGTTGATATTTGGGGAACACTAAAGTCGTAGGTTTTTTTTTTTTTTTTTTTCCTTTTCTTTTACTCTTTATTGGAGAAACTAGAGGGCTAAAAAGAAAATTTTGATGATGTGGAATTTGTAAGATTGTATTTCTTTAGGGGCTTGAAAAGTTGTGTAGACAACTAGGAGTGAACAGGTCTCTGGAACTTGAAGTTTTAGCTGATCTGAAGACAATCTTTGGACTCATCTGCACAGAGATTGGGAAGTGTGATTTGTACAAGAACTTGGAACTGGATCTCAAAGTTTCACTCGAGATGAAACTTTACCTCCCCATATGTAAACGACTCAGGCATAAGGCTCTGATATATTGGAAGAAACAAACTAAAAGCTACCAAGGAAAATTTTGGGGGCAATTGGAATTTGGCCCAATATGAGTGAAATGAGCGACAAATATTTCAGACATTAAAATTGCTGCTAGATTGAAAAACAATGCAATGAATTCCAAACTACTTTAAAAAGTGATAATACGCAGCATTGCAATATAACAGAAGTTTCAATCGTAAACAGGAAATACGCTTGCTAAAAAAATAAGAGGTTCATAATTAACGAGAGGGAGAGGGAGAGTCATATGTGTGTGCACGCGTCTTTGCCCAACCCACTCTTAGTGTGACAGCAGAATTCTGTACTATCCTCCATCTTTTCTGTACTATCCTCCATCTTTTCTGTACAATGGTTCTGCTCGTGGAAAAGGACTGACTTCACCAAATTAACTTGATTGAGTTTTGTTGGAATATTTCTTAATAATTAATCTAATCCATTACTGG
Source organism: Magnolia changhungtana (assembly GCA_030180095.1). Taxonomy (NCBI): domain Eukaryota; kingdom Viridiplantae; phylum Streptophyta; class Magnoliopsida; order Magnoliales; family Magnoliaceae; genus Magnolia; species Magnolia changhungtana. The sequence goes on from JASAUF010000160.1 coordinate 5,501,659, forward strand.
ATTACTATTTCAGTTTTAATATGTTGTTGTTAATCAAACTAGAAGAACACCAAATTCCACAGAGAATCCTAAGTGTTACTGCTACAATGCATCAGGTGGATATACCTATACAGCAAAGCTATCTGTGGTATGGTTCAAGCATCGGAGACAAGGATACAAAGGTATGATGCCACTATGCTTCGGATTAGCACTGTTACAGAATTCAAGTACTTGTGGTAACTGTTTATTGTCACGTGTATGTTAATTTCAAGGCCTCTGGCGCTTACATATTTCGACCAGATGGTGCTCCTCCAACAGCTGCTTCAAGATCGGTAATCCAGCTAGTTTCCAGTTTCTTGTTCATCATAAATTGCTGAATAACGACTTGAGAAAGTTGAAACCATTAAAAAGCAGTGTTGGTTAACTTGTTTGTAGTTTTAAGGTTACTAAACCTTGAATGTAATTTCATTCAACTATAGGTACCCTTGAAGATTGTGCGAGGACCTCTAGTTGATGAAGTCCATCAACAATTCAATCCATGGATTTATCAGGTTCTCTTCCTTTTATTTCCTATCAAATGGCCGTTTCATCAAGATTAATTTATAATGTAGCTTAATAGGATTCTTTATTCAAAAACATCTCTAGTGTTTCAGAGTCACAAAAATTTATCTCTTTCTATTTACATAATTTAGAAATCATTTCATGATACTGTTCCTTTACCGACCTCCAAACCTGAAACGATGGCGAATAGAAACATCTAACACAACCATTTCTTTGAGTCTGAAGTCAACGCATAATATGATGGAAGAATCAACTGAGTAATTCTACATTTAGCAGTAAGGGATGCAAGATGAATGTGCAGCAGAGCCACCTCCGAAACATACAGGAACATGAAAATATATTATACAATATTAGGACTTTTGATGATACTACAAAGACATAAATATAGATACAGTAATGTTTTTCTAGGAATGCTAATGTACCATTGTACGGCCCACCTATCTCTATCTTCTAGCCCTTTAATGTCATTATTAGTGTTTAGGACATAGTTCGTATTTTTGCTTTTCTTACTTAAAGATACACTTGCCGTTATTACTTTTATATTAAAATGTAAGAGGGGTGGGGGCGTGTGGATGAAACCAAACCCTATCCCTCTCTTTCCTCTCTTTTCTCTCTCCTCTTGTCAATCAAGTTTTCATAGTATTAAAGCATTGAACTTGATTGATCCAGACTTTATTTCCTCTCTTAGCTCACGTTTCTCCTCTTTTTCTTGTTCTTCTATTTAAGGCGAATTTTTAAAGAGTTTGGGGGCTGATCTACACCTATCTTCTCTCATTTGAAGTTTTTGTAGAGAATGAAGAGAGATTGTAGAGAGAGAAAGATGGGAAATTAAGGAGCTCAAAAACATGAGAGCCCTGTTCTGTCTTATTATCTTCTTATACGTAGGGTTTCCCGTATTTACAAATAACATCCTAATAAACACAAAATTACAAACAAGACCCTGCTTTGCATATTTATAGATAAACCCCTACAGAATGAGTAAAATGTTCCAACACTCCCCCTCAAGTTGGTGTATGAACATTTGCCATACCCAACTTGCCAGACATGTCTTATAGCATGGGAGAACTGAGAGCTTTTGTAATGATATCTGTTAGTTGTTCTGTTGATTTGACAAATGGTGTACTCAACACGCCAGAAGAAATCTTCTCTTGAATGAAGTGAATATCGACCTCAATATGCTTGGTCCTCTCATGGAGAACTGAATCAGATGAATATGTATGGCAACTTGATTGTCACAATAAAGTGGGTTAGCAGAGGAAATGGAGAATCCAAGTTCTACCATTATGGATCTCAACCACAAAATTTCACATGCCCCATGGGCCATAGCCCAATATTTTGCTTCTGCACTTGATCTAGACACAATGGACCACTTTTTGCTTCTCCAAGTCACCAAGTTCCCTCCAACGAATGTACAATAGCTAGAGGTAGATTTTCTATTTGTTGGGCAACCTGTCCAATCAGCATCATAGTACCCAATAATATCAACATGTCCATGATTAACATAGATAATGCTACGTCCTAGACATGACTCGTCACACCCCAAACTCGAGAACCGGGCTCACAAAATTCCTAGTCACCGAATCTGGTGCTGACAGCCTCCGTAGTACCCTATTCTCGGATCCCAGCTCCCATATGCTAGGTTCTGATCCTAGGATTCTACAAGGAGGATTTATAAGGTGAGTATTTTTTTTTTTAATTATTATTTTTGTAAAGGAGCATAATCACAAGTGTACCCAAGTCACAAAATAGCATCATCACAATATATCCTGTAACGTCCCAGATTTTTGCCAACCTGGAGTTAGATGTCCTTAGGCAAGGGGTTAATCTTAACCCCTAATTAACCTCTCAAACCTCAAATCTTTTAGAAATTAGACAAGTTTAACTAAGTGCTAAACTAGATTAGCTGTGAAATCCGCTTGAATCACTTTAAATACGATCTGCAAGACTCAAAACTTGTAGAATCATCGACACTAGGTTACCCTAAAATCTAGGATCAATCTCATTACCTAGTTGCTTTCGGGAGCACATTGAAACTCCGTATCGGATCTGGACCGTACGTCGAAAGTCCGATTACTACAAAATTATATAATCAAGACCGCCTTGCTGGGCTTGACAACCACGTCGGAAATTAAGTCCAGATAGTGTCCCGAAGTAATTCGCTTGAGCCCGGAGTGAAGTGTGTGAGAAAACGTGGTTTCCTTTAGAAATTAATTCGAATCTGAGACTTGTCATTTGCGGGCTGAATATAAGCAATCAGACCGTCAGAATCTGACCCAAATACACCCTCGGATCAGGAGAAATTTCATACACAGGTTAGTGTACTTGTGGCCCTGATCGAGTTTCAGTGACCGTTGAACTGAAACTGGTCCGCCACGTGTGATCTGGGAACCCGACTGGAACGAAACCTTAACTCGACCTAGATCTAAGGTCAATGAGCTTAAGTCCGACCTTTGGCTCAAGGAGGGGCTCCGGAATTGCTTCGTTGAGTCGAAACAGACTGGTTTTGGACATAACTTAAGTATACCTTGGCCCTGGGGCCATTCCCATCAGTTTTGGGCCTATATAAGGGCCTTAAGCCCTCACTCTCTCATCCTATACGAATTTGGAAAACCCTAGGAGAGAGAGAGAGAGAGAGAGAGAGAGAGAGAGAGAGAGAGAGAGAGAGAGAGAAGTGGAGATTCTTCCCTGCTAATCCACCTGCTGAAACACCACTCTCGTGTAGTTCTTCCAGTGTTTTCAACGCCGTATTTGGGTAAGAAATCCTAACCCTAACCTGTTTTAGAGATTCAAGAGATTTAAATAGAACAGTTGATAGAATAGCTAACCTATTCCCTGTTATAGGTTGTTCTGGTGCCGTAGACAAAGGCTCAGTGTTTAAACTGATTTCGTTACGCTTCTACGGCGTAAGGTGCGGACTATAGACGCTTAGGTTATGGTTTTCAATGCTTTCAATGTTAGATAATGATAGATTCATGATCTGGATGCTATTGCACATGTACAAAGTGCTGTCTGTTTCGTTTTTCAGTTACATGTTAATTACGTTGAATATATTGTATTCCATGTATTTATAGAAAATACCGTATACGTATAAAATTTGCAATTGTGTTGGCCATGATTAACTGCTGTGTATGTATGCTAGACTTACTAGTATTAACTTCTGGGTGAACGGATTTGCCCTAAGGCATGTTATATCAACATACGTTGTGTATGTTATATTGTGTAGCCTATGTGTTTGTGAAAATGACTGAGTATAGAATTCGCCTTCGTGCTTGCCATGACCAACAGTCATGGATATATGATGGTTGTATAGGCGATAACCCTCAACGAAAGGATTTGCCCTAAATCACGCCACGGCTAATGCACGTATATATGTCTAAGTGTGTAGCCCACGTGTTTGTTAAAATGATTGAATGAGTAAGTGGTTAGTAAATTAGAATTTATATGGGTGTTGAGCTATGATTCCCAACTCCCTTAACTATGTGTATGATTTCCTCCATGTACCGTATATTATAGCGTCTGTTTTATCTATGGAATGCATGTGTGGATTTATGTTTAAGTTGTAGTCCATAAAATGCAGAAACAAATCCATGACGGGTGATGGGGGAGCGGTGTAACGATTCCATGCAACAGCCCTGGTAGCCCTAAAGCGGACATTATTGGACCTTTGATTATATGATTTGCAATCTTGATTCATAACTGCTTTAACTATCTTCTAGGATATTTTGTTGTTATTGAATGTGATTGGGGCTATTGTATAGTCCAGGCAATCGGTAACAGGCCTTGATGTTGTGGCTGAGGTCATTTTGCCACAAAAGACATGTTCGATGAATCCGAGTTGTACGATGGTTGTCGACAGTGGTACCTTGTCGGTTACTTCAGCGTACGCTCGTACTAGTCGAACTTGTCTAATAAACCGATGGGCCTATTGTGTGTTCACCATGTTTGGACGCTACTGCTTGAACCTAAGGTACCTAACTTACCAGTGAAACCCCGTTAACCTTGGTACTGTGATCCGCTAAGACTCATGAGCCGGACATAGTGGTATGGGACACCGTGGTCGAGTTGTCGGCCTACGCTGTGGTGACGAGCCTCCCCGTAGTGACCTGTGAGCAACTAGACTCGTGAGCCGAATACGGTGGTATGAGACACTGTTTCGAGCTATCGGCCTACACTGATCAGAAGACACGTTGTGCGTGGGCCTCGTGTGGGTCATTGCCAAACAAAACCACCACTGTGCACTCTGATACCGTTGGTTGGACAATATCTGAAGGGGTGTTGCGATTGCGTCAGCCTCGGATGATGCGTTGGTGTAGTGACCTCGTGCATACTCTGAACCTGCGTTGAGTCGACGAGCTTCTCCGTAGTAACTAGAGTATAACTAGGCCTGCATTGATAAGGCGACGAGCCCTTTGCACCGACCTAGAACCGTATCATCGTATGAGATTTACTAGGACTGACGACCCTAGAATGGATCCTTGTTTGGGAAGTGATATAAGGGAGGTACCTTAGTTTCCCAATCCTGCTGTATGAAAATGACTAATAAAGAACTTGGTAATCACGTTCATGCACCACATACGTGTGCGTTTGGCGTTGATGGTCAAGCACTAAGGGACTGTGGCATGCTGTGAACGTAAGGAGTCGCTGAGGGAGCGCAGACGAGGGCATGCATCATACATACATACCATTCTTGCATTAACAAGAGTACTTAGGGATGTGTGATTTACTGCTTTATCATTACTGCTTGATTGAATTGATAACATGTTAACCTGTGCTTTATTGTTCCACTGAGTTAGCTACTCACTCCCACGTTACGGGAACACCAACCAGACCCTGTTGTAGTTTCAGATAATGGCGATGCTCGTGAAGCGGAGCCTGACTTTTATGATGATGAGGAGAGTTTCTCCTATATGCTGCTTTCAGGCGTGTTCATGTGAGCCGTGTTCTAATCGACAGGGCTACAGGGTTGCTAATTAGATGTCATTCCACTTGTTAATTTACACTTTTGGAACACCCTTGTATATCCATTTTGTTCATTTTTGGAGTATACAGGTATATATTTAACCTAGTAACATGCTCACACTCTGGAGACTTACAACAGTTTATATATTTTATATATCTATCACAGTCTTCCGCTTGCATAATTTAACTGTCTCTGGAGTATGATATGTTGTTTTGGTATAATCCCATTCATGTTTAATGCACTAATATGAACAACATACAATCATCATTTTCTATGTTGCATAAGTGATGCGTTGGAACTCGGGAGCCGAGCTTCTGCTCGACCCTCGATTTTCAGGGCGTTACGTATCCATTAATATAATCTTTGAGTACAATGCTGGAAGGGAAATACTTGATGTAATCAAAACTCAAAAGAACAGGCTCATGCTCTGGGTAGGGTATTCAAAATCGGTTACGTATCGGCCGTAACAGTCGATACGTAATGGTAACGGTATCAACTGTTACGCGATACGACCGTGAAACGGGGCACCTCCATTTTTAGGGTTCGTAACGACCGTTACAGGGCTGTAATGGCCGTTACGGCTGATAATGGCCATAACCCTAAAGAAAATGGGAAAAAATGATTTTTTTTTTTTCTTTTCTTTTCTTTTCTTCTTCTTCTTCTTCTTCTTCTTATTGGTGCAGTCTTCTTCTTGATTCTTGTGCGACACTCATCTTGATTCTGTTGCGGCGCTCTGGCTACGGTAGCGACAAGAATCTTTGCCCTTCTTCTTTCTTCCCCTCCCCCCCTCTCTCTTGTTTCGATCCCCTCTCTCTTCTTTCCCTCTTTTCTTTTCATTTCCCCCTCTTCTTTTCCTTCTCCAGAAAAAACGAAAGGATTGCATGGCTGTGAAACATCCACGCTTTTTTTTTTCTCTGCAGTGCATGCAGCACAGTGCACACGCACTGTTTTGTTATGTGGGGCCCACCTTGATTTATGTGTAGTAAATCCATGCCGTCCATAATTTTTCAGGTTCATTTTAAGGCTAGATCCTTGAAATGAAGGGATCCAAATCTCAGTTGGACCATGCAATTGGGATTGAATGCCCACCGTTAAAATATTCTTAGGGCCCGCTATAATGTTTATTTTCCATTGAACCTGTTGATGAGGTCACATCGACCTTGACCTTGATGAAGGGAGAACACAAATAACAGTTTGATCCCAAAATAAAATGTCTTAAGAAAATTTTAATGGTGGGAATTAAATCCTTATTTTGTGGTCCACCTAAGATTTGGATCAGCCTCATTTTTTGGACCATGCCTTGAAATAAGTTGGCAAAAAGGATGGACCACATGGGTATACAAAAAAGCATTGAGGTGGGCCCCACTTTTAAAGGCATGCTCATTAGTGGTCCACTGAAGATTTAGATCTACCTGAATTTTTGAACCATGCCTTAAAATGAGTTGGCAAAACGGATTGATGGCATGGATATACAAACACATCGAGGTGCCCCGCCTGGCCCACTAGTGGGGCCACCTCTGGCCCACTACTAGTCCACCTGAGATCTGGATTTACCTCATTTTTTTTCCAATACCCTTAAATGAGTTGACAAAACGGATGGATGATATGTATATATAATACATAATCGAGTGGACCCCACATACATGGCCCTAAAAATTTATACATGAGGTATAGTATATATCAACTCAAAATTAATCGATTAAATTTTGGGACCATTGTTGCCAAGTCACAATCTTAAAATTAAATTATTTGAACAATTTTCACTATTAGTTGTGGACACTTGTTTTTTGAAATAGGACCATTTGATATTTTTCATTTTTCGTTGTCCAATAAATGTCCACCAATCCATTAGTGGGATAAGTGCCAATAGATTGCATTAATTTAAGGCTAGTTTAGGGCATCAAATGGTCCCCTAATCAGCCCCGAATTGACAACACTATTTACCCCAATTTAATTTTAATCTTTTTAAAGATCTATGGAGGAAAATGATATCAAATTGTTGGATATATGAATTACATAATAAGATACAAAAGTCCCTAAACTCTATATATTGAAATGAAATGTATGTGAGTCACGAAGAATGCAATGCACTAGCACTATAAATAAAAGGAAAACTTGAAAATATAAGATGTTTTGGTATTACATTCATTATAGTAAATTTATGTAGATATTATATAGTTAGAAAACTAAATATAAAAAGTTTGCAGTTAATTCCAGGTTGTCAGGTTTATAAATCTATCATACAACCCGATATAGCATTCTCACCAAAGAGTGGACCGTTACACCACCATAAACATGTTCCAAATTATAAATGAATGAATATTTGGAAGATTTAGAATATTTCGGATTTAATGGGTATTTTTCCTTAGTTTTTTGACCAAAAAAAATTTGCACCGTTACACACCCCGTATCGGCCGATACGGGGTGTATTCGTATCGGTAACGGTGGGCACCGTTACGCCCAGCGATACCGCAACGGGACACCTTGGCTCCGGGCTCAATGCTGCTGATACGCCCTAGCACCACCTGTAGCGTAAACAAACGCGCATAAGCTTCCTACAAATCTCACTTGAGTGCGTGTGTGCGTGCACAATGCATATGACAATAATACAGATATCAGAGTATGTGGAAGATGATGGAAGGCTAAATTGCCAAGTCCATGAATGTTGTTATCCATACCTAGGATATGCAAAGCAAGGCCTATGTGGCCAAATATCATATGATAGGGATGCAACGCAAACATGCCAATCCTCAACTAGTCCACATATCAGTATAGTTTGTATATGGAAACATCATTGGGGTCTAGTATACTCCAACATTGGCTGCCGCCTCATCGCGTGCATGACCAAGTGAGTGGAAGAGACCTCACTATTCGCCTTGGTAGTGGTATGCCAATGCTCACCCGACTCGTGGATAGAGGACCCATTTACGAGTTGGTCAAACTCAACCTAGCTTATAGCCCTCTACTCTCGGGCGGATAAGGTCACGCCCCATTCAACTGATCACGACACGGTGGGAGACACGACCTACTGGGATTTAGTACTTGGGCTCTCATGTTATCCACTCGGTCTCGACGTTGAAGCATCCTACCGGTGCCACAAGGGTTTAGGGACTTTCACTTGAGGACATCCATAGCGCCATCATGCTATAACAGATATTTCCGGTATCCAATCCTGCCATCCATGATATGCCTGTGGAGGCCACAACCCTGATGTCGCTAGGGTGTAAAGTGATCGTGACATACAAGATGCGGAATGCATGAATCATACCATCCAAGTTATGCACCAAAACTACGCGTACCACGCAATCATGTGGGGTGACCCTATCCCATATAGAGTCCCCTAAGTGTCTCAAGCTGAAAGGCATATGCTATGATCAATTGTCATCCACAACAGGCATACAAATGATGCGTATGGGCATATAAACAGGTATGATATCCATTATACTAAGCATGTTATCAGTGTGTCCTATCAGGCCAAGCACACTAACATGTTATCAGACATATCATGAGATGATTAACCCTAATTAGCACATCATATACTACGAGTGGGAACAAAATGACAGGCCCCACTAGAAATATAGAAGTCTATGTGGTGTAACCCACGTTAGACTAATATCAACTCCTCATGTAGCCTGTAAGGCATATATAAAAGGCATATACCAAGGCGGGGTCCACTAGAAGTGACCTGGATGGACACCCACATGTACAACATGTGTGCCTCTAGGCTACCTATCTATTTAGGCACATGGTCCATTGACGATGTCCCAAAACAATCAAATCATGCTAAACATAAACAACATCGTGCTCATCATCAATACCACTTCCACCATCAAGTTAATAATACTACAATCACCATCATTTAAAATCATACCCATCATCATCATGTTACCACACACGTATCATCATCTCAACCATTAATAGGTATGTCCCACCAAGGTGTAGCTCCCATATTGACCTTAGACGTGCAAGGCATGTGGTCCTATAGGTCAAGCGTGAGTCCCACTTGGTGAACTAATAGGCCAACTCAAAGCCATAAACTTCCAACCACAGGGCTTTTAATGGTGTGGATTTAATTCCAGAACTAAGTGGTACCCACACATTCCACCATCAACTAGAAACAATGCACAATCTCAAACATAAGGACAACATGCTAACATATTTCATGTCATACATCATATTGGGCCCACTAGCCACATATACAAGCAAACCAAGAAAAAGCCCAATTATCCAGTTTATGAATTCTAAAATAGGCATCGTTAAGTGTGATCCACTTAGTGTTCGAAATATCGGTATCGCACGATGTATCGCACCTTTGGGATACAGATACGTATCGGTTATCACACGGGATATATCGTTTGTATCGCATAGTTTATCGCATTTTTTGGGAAACATGGGGAAACATTGGGAAAATGGTTGATTTTTTTAATGAAACTTTGGGAATTGTTAAAAAAGCCCTTAATACACACTTTGAAATCATAACATCTCAAAAAAAAGATGCACATAATAATTTTCCTTTGTATAGGGTCCTAAGCTATACGATGTTTAACTGAACTAATGCAACTATAATTAAATTGAATGCATGATATTTATAAATGTATCATAGTCATGTATGAAAACACAACCAATTCATTGAAAAGCAAAAGAAGAACTGAATGAGTAAATTTTGAGAAATATACATATCAATGATGGGGACTAATTGTGGTCTAGACCCACATAGAGTTGCGTGGTGGCTCGTAATCATCATCTCTTTTGCTCATATCATTTTAAGGCTTGAACACAAAGCCGTCAGTATTTGTACATCCAAGCCGTCAATCCCTTTTGCTCGTATCATTTTAAGGCTTGAACACAAAAATGAGGTAGATCCAACGATCAAGTGGACCACACCAAATACCAAATAATAAGCTTGGTTGCATTAAATGCAAGAATGTGTGGTCCATTTTAGCGTTGAATCTGCCTTGTTTTTGTTTTCATGCTTAAAATATTCTGAGAAAAAGGGATGGATGGCTTAGATGAAGGGAACAAACAAAAATCAGCTTGATCCAAAACTTTAATGGCCGCCAAAATGTTTTTTATGGTTAACGCTCATTCAACACTGATTCCCGTAATGTGGTCCACTTGAGATTTGGATATACCTCATTTTTAGTTTCACACTGTAAAATGATCTATAAAAAATAGATGGAAGGCATGAATGAAACACACACATCATGGTTGGTGACATCACTTCAGTAGCGATTTGGAGGAAATAGGCTGAAATTTCTACCGTTCTGGGCTCCACCTTGATGTTTATATGATATCCAAACCTTTTACATGGTCATTCCCATTGGGATGAAGTGAAAACACCAAAATTATAGCCTGATACAAAAAATTTATGGCCATAAAAATGCTTCAACGGTGTTTCCTGAATTGAATGCCCACTTTTTCCTCTTGTATGGCCCACTTGAGTGTTGGATACACCTCATTTTTTGTTGCACATCCTAAAATGATCTCATAAAACGAATGAATGGAGTGGATGTCTCAAAAACATTTCGGTGGGCCCCACCTAGCATCCTTGCGCAGGAACATCCTGCGAGAGGCTTTCTGCAGGAAATCCGCGTCCCTTATATGCGCCCCTCACAGCACAAGTGACGTCACCAAGTTACGTGGGTCCCACCATGATGTATTTTTTCTTTCCACACCGTCCATCCATTTGAATAGATCATTCTAGGGCATGAGCCAAAAAATGAGTTAGATCCAGAGCTCGAGTGGACCCCACCACAGAAAACAGTGGAGAGAGTGACGTTCGCCATTAAAAATTTCTTGAGGGCCACAAGAGATGGATGATCAAGATGATATTTGTGTTTTCCATTATTCCGTATCTTCCTGGACTTATGAACAGATTAGATCACAAATAAACATTATGATGGGCCCTAGGAAGGTTTCGAGTTTCAATGGTGGGCGTCACTCTCTCCGCTTTTTTCTGTGGTGGGGTCCACTAAAGATTTAGATCTACATCATTGTTTGTGTCATGCCTTAAAAAATTATTTCCAAATTAATGGACGGTGTGGATACGACACACATTACCATGGGACCCACAGAACTTGGTGACACCAATTATGCGATTGTGCAGTGAATAACTCACTACGCTTAGCTTACTGTGTAAACTCATGTGAGGTCCACCATGATTTATGTATTTTATCCGCTCCGTCCATCCATTTTACCAGATAATTTCAGGGCTTTAGCCCAAAAATAAACCATATACAATGTTTAAATGGGCCACACCTTGCAAAACAGTTGAATTGAACATCCACCGTTGAAAATTTCTTGAGGGCCACAGAAGTCTTGGATGATTAGATCAATCTTATATTCGTATTTTCCCTTCATCGACGTCTGTATGATCTTATTAATGGTTTGGATGACCGATAAACATCACTGCAGGGCCTGCAAAGATTTCAACGGTGGAGATTAGTATCACCATTGTTTCCTATGGTATGATCCACTAAAATTTATAAGTTTTGGGATCAACCCCTTAATTTTGATGGGAAACGAATGGACGGCGTGGATAGACCACATAAATTAAAGGTGGGCCCAACTGAGTTTACAGAGTACGATAAGAGCGTGCTCAGTAAACCACCACGCAGCCGATCCCCTTCTCACCCCTCCCGCGCCCATCTCCTTCACACAGCATTTTCCTTCTCCGTCACGCAGCGAGGGTTCTGGAGGATGATTTCTTGTTCCGTTTCCTCAATCCGGCCTGATTTCTCTCCGAATATCCGAGAAATCCGCATAGGCACGCTCTAATCAGCGAAGAAAGGGGGAAATTGAAGAAAATAGCGAGAAAAAATCGAAGAAAGAGGGATACAGATACTTGTCGAATGACCCACCTCCGATCACCGCCACAGCCTACGACTACAGGTACTCTCCGATCTCTCTCTCTCTCTCTCTCTCTCTCTCTCTCTCTCTCTCTTTTCTAATTCAAAATTTTTTGATTCTCCACAACCCCGCATCGGCTTTTTATCGCTGTGGGTTGTTGGCTACAGTGGGACTCGTGAGTCCCCTGCAAACGCACCCGTGAGTGTCCATGAGTCTAGTTGTCGATTTCCGACAATAATGGAGGAGAAAATACCGCAATATCGCACGATGTGGGTTGTATCGGCGATATCGACGATATATAGCGGGATATCGCACGACATATCATGCGATATCTGAATTTTGGGATTTTTGGTATCTTCCGGGGGTTATCGGACGAGTTTCGTCTCGCTGGGGGCCGATAACGATAATATCGGCCGATATTATCGATATTTCGAACACTGCGTCCACTTGACTAGAGGTAGTGTGCAAGGCACACTACCCAGTAGGCAATGGGCCTGCCCAACGGTCTTAAGGAAGGTTACCATGGTGGGCTTCTCACTCCCAACGATTTCTCTTCATGTTGGGCCCACTTGGGCCTTAGGGTTGCCTCATTTAGATGGGCCCAAGGCCACCCATATCTTAAGACCACAATTGGGTAGCAAGATTTGTCCACTACATATTTTACAAATTATATAACACCTATTTACAAAACATGTTAGGTGAGCTTCATTACATGAAGGGTAAGGCTCATACAAGATAGCCTACAATAGATGGCCCACCTAAGGTTTTGAGCCCACTAGCACCTGAGAGTTCATTTTCAAAGTTCAGATGCTGCATTAAATGCTTTGGGTAGGTGGTGGACTCCAATGATGTGGCCCACATGAATTCTATATCAAACAGACTTTTGGTGCAAGGTTGGTTTTGGGCCATTTTCAAGTTAGATTCATGATCATGCAGGGCCCATAAATGGTGAAAGAAAATAGCCACCAGGTAGCTCTATGTATGGGATTTTGAGTACGTTCCAAAATTATAAGGCAGGTCTAATTTTGAGTACGTCCCATGATCATGAGGGACCACCTTTCAGCGTGAAGTTAGATGCCCTTGGTATTCCTATATATGGTCTTTAAAAAAATATAAGATGGGACTAACTGATTGTGCACACATAATGTTTGGTGTAGGGCCAAACATAGGTATTTTAATTTTCTGCACAACCATGCTTGGCCCCATTTTGGGACCTACTCCCCGATCTTGTGGGGTCTGATTTAGCCCAAGTAAAATATTGTTTCTTTATTCATTGGTATGGGTTAAAGGTTCCAAGTGGTGGCCCGTACATATCTTGTTCGAAGGGTCCACTACAAAGGACCAACGTTTGTACCAAACACAAATAATCAGACAGTTCTCAGTGATGGGGTCTGTCACAACTTTGGGCCCACTTTCCAAACATTTGGAGTTCATTTCTGACAAAAAGGTAGGACATCCCAGCCTACCGATGTGTGGATTAAACATCCCCCATAGTCAGACCCTTAACTACAGAGTGTGAGGCCCACCACAAGGTGTCAAAGAGGCCTACATGCAACACAGTTGGGTGCTTAGAAAAATTCCAGCAATTAGAAGGTGCAAAGGGAATGAAATAGATCTAATGGCAAGTGGGGCTCACACGCTGGCAAAACATAGATAAGAGACACACAAAAGTGTACATGGGTGTCCATATTGGATGAACTAATAAAACACATAAATCACAAGTGGTTCCACTCCCAAGTGGATCAATAAGAGGATGAATGTTATGGACAACATATATACAACATACACATCAAGTAGTACATGAAATGTATTGATCAAATCTCTATGATCAGATTCTCTGTTGAAAAATCCGAGCCAATGGATGGTTTGGGAATACATCATCTAGTATAAATATAGGTTTCCAACCATACAAGGCCTTGGACCTATTTAGACCACACAACAATTCAAGATTTAACCTTACAAAAGCATCTTTTGGTCTACAATTTTCCGAATTCTATAAACAATGAATCTGATCACAAGGACTGTACATATGATTATCAACTAACTTAAGTAAGGTAAGGAAAAGTATAAAATAGATCTGTCCCTTGGAATCCTGGATATGGCCCACACAATATGTAGCCACAACAAGCCCTCAGATACATTTTGGTACCATGCCAAGATCTCAATCGTCCAAACTTTGATCGAGGCTTATTATATACCGTTGGAAAGCTACTTAGATTTTCTACGAAGCCAACGGAATATATCTTTCTATTGAGTTCAATAAAAGGGGTATGTTTTTGGCAAATCGGGACCATCGGTGCGCTTCTGGACAACAGCCAAGTAAAATTGATGCTACAGAAGATTGGACCGTTAGATAGCCACAAAATTTGGTCCAGAGTTATCTCATAGTGCGATTGTTGTTATTACCGAGTTCTAGTTAAGATCTTAACATTGTTGATTTTATACGATTTTTACAAGTTGCTGTCTAGATATGAAAACTGGATTATATGTGAAATGTGAGAATATAATGTTCATCATGGTGGGCCACACTGATGTGGGCCACCTTGCTGACCACCATGGCCAACCATACATGCACACAAGGGATCCACACTAGTGGGTCCACACACATCAAGAAAATGCAAAAGGAAGAAAGAGGAGGATGAGGAGGATGGAATGGGGGGGTTGTACACTCACCTCAAATGGATGGACGGCTGGATGATGATGTGTGGTCCACTCCCTTTAGGTTTGATGGTGGGCAACACCTTGGTCCCCCTTTCTTTCTCTTAAACTATTGGAAATTTCTAAGTGTAGCAAAAGTATGAGTGTAAGAGAGCTCCTACTCTTATATAGAGAATTGGGGGTTGCAAAAGTATGTGGCAAGATGATGTGGCAAGTTTGTGGGGTCTTATTGGTGCTAAAAGTGAGGTGGAAGGTGGTGTATGTTATAGGTAGTGGATGGATAGGGGCGATGGTGCTATGATTGCATTGGCCAAGGTGGAAGAATTCTAGGTATGCATTGGCTAGTGGATGGATAAGGATTGTGTCTTGTAGGTGATGTATGGTGGATGATGACATAGAGTAGTTCAATTGGTTGTTTGAAGTGATGTGGCACAAAACAAGACATGCATTGGATCCATGTGTAGGAGGAGGTGGACATGGGCCATGATTAGTTTCTAAGGCATGGGGAGAGGGCTAATGATGGATTTTGGAGTAAAACCCATTTTTGTCTTATAGTGCATTGTTTCATATGTGCTAGATATTCATTTGTTATGTAGCGATTGTCCCATCTTGTGATAATTTCCATGTTCTAGAAAGTGGGCTTTAGGCCCACATGGGCTCAAGTTCAATGAGCCTATCATAATAAATGTTGCTTGTGTTACAAGATAAAAGATGCACGGTTTTCACCATTGCGACTGTAGCAGTGATGCGGTCCACATGACAAAGGTTTCAAGGTCATCTAGTACAGATCACTTGGGTGGGGTTTTTAGGTGCATGAGTAAGGCATGTGCTTGTTTGACTAGTGGGGAGAGACATGAGTGATGGATGACTTGATTGGCCAACCTTGGAATTTGTGCAAGTGGGGCTTGTGTGCATTGCGCGGCCCACATCGGATTGTGCCAAAACTAGAACTTCTAATCTAGGGATCACAATGGGGCGTGCCGCATGTCGTTGTAATCGTAGTGCGCGCGCGGTTGCTAGGGTGCAAGTCTCGGGGTATTGCGGTACTAAAATAGGGTTGCGATCAAAGCTCATTATCTATCCTGCCAGGAACACACCGGTGCCGAAGTTGAAGAGTACTGTCGGTCTCAGTGTTACGGGTCTTACATGACTTCAAATATCTCAAAATATGATACACTGCATCTAGATGAGATGACCTTGGTGAATGCATGAATCTGCTAACAATGCCAACTGCTTGAGTAATATTTGGTCTTGTGATAGTTAAATAGATCAACTTGCCAAACAACCTCTAGTACATACTTGGATCAATTAGAATATCACCTTCAGATGCATGTAATGAGTGCTTCTGATCCATTGAAGATGAAGCAGGACGGGCTCCAAGTTTGCCAGCCTCACTCAATAGATCAAGAGTATACTTCCTTTAAGATATGAAGATGCCCTTGGACGAACGAGCAACTTCAATCCCTACGAAGTATCGGATTCGAAGAGGACCAAGATCTTTAATGTCAAACTCCTTGCCCAACATCTGCTTAGTATGTTCAATAAATTCCAAGTCATCCCCAGTGATGACAATATCATCCACATACATGAGTATGATGGTGTGACCCTATTGCCAAGTACGAATAAACACAGTGTGATATGATTGACATTGCTTGAATCCAAACAAGAGAACTGCAGAACTAAACCGTGCAAACCATGCTCTTGGAGATTGCTTAAGGCCATAGAGGGCCTTTTCCAACTTACACACTTTCCCTGTCTCCTCCTTATGCTGAAAACCAAGTGGAAGATCCAGATTGTCACGCCCCAAACTCGGGAACCGGGCTCACTAAATTCCCGGCCGCTAAATCTGGTGCTGACAGTCTCTGCAGTATCCCATTCTCGACTCCTAGATCACATATGCCAGGTTCTGATCCTGGGATCCTACAAGGAGGATTTTCAGGCTGATTTTTTTTTTTTTTTTTTTGGTAAAGGAGCATAACCCTAAGTGTACCAAAGTCACAAAAACATGCTCCTAATTTGCTTTCAGAGATTGGGATGTTAGGTTGCAAACCTTCCACAACGCCTATGGATGCTACTATGAAACTTGTTCCTGATGATGGTGCTCCTCACTTTTGTTGAGCAGGGTGCCTTCAATCTGGTGAAAATTCAGGGTCTTTGATTGCTCAACAGTTTGGTCGATCGATCTAGAAAATCTCGAATTAATCAGTTTAGTCTCTGGACAGTTTTGGACATGTTTGATAAATCGAACATCAGGGCTCGATCAATCGAGAATATTCAAAAAAACCAAGTTTGCTCTTTGGACACTTTTGGGCACTTTTGATTGATTGACAGAAGGAAGTCGATTTGATCGAGGGTCCATCGATCAGACTCGATCGATCGAAGGTTCGATTGACGGTGTGCAACTTCTGCGTAAGCGCGTAGTTGTTGTTTCTAATTCTGTATGCAGGTTATATAAACCATGTTATTGCGGGATTAGGGTTAATCTCACCTTGTGCTAGAGAGAGCTAGGGTTTTGAGAAGGGGAATTCGTCTCGAGAGGCAAGGGTTTTCAGATTTGTAAGTTGTCCATCTCTTGTATTCTTTTGTTCATCATGGATTGTCTGTCACTTGGTGCCGTGGCTTTTTTGCGCAAGGGTTTTTCCACGTAAAATCAATGTGTTCTCTGTGTTTGCTCAAATTTTTTGTTTCTTTTTCGCGTGTTTGATTCGTTCTAAGGTTGCTTACATGCGTAATGTGTGGCGGCTGCGCATAGCAAGTGGTGTCGGAGTGTAGGTTTTACATTGGGGTGTTTAGATTGAATCTGAGACATAGGTTCGAAGGGATCGAATGTGAAGTTTGACATGGAGAAGTTTACAAGCAAAAATAACTTTGAATTATGGAAGTCGAAGATGACAGCACTCCTAATTCAGCAAGGCATGTCATAGGCTCTCCTTCTAAAAGCGAGACATCCTAAAACTATGAAGGAAGATGATTGGGATGACCTAGATCAGAGGGCGATTAGCACAATTCAATTGTGCTTGGCTGATGAAGTCTCTATAATGTTATTAATGAGATGACTACCCCGGGCCATGGGTGAGGTTGGAGAGCATCTACATGACGAAGTCGCTCTCCAATCACCTATATATGAAGAGACAACTGTACACTCTGAAGATGGCGGAATGGTCGGATCTCTCTGAACACATCGTCTTCAACAAACTAGTTTGCAAACTGACAAGTGTGGCAGTGAAGATCGATGATGAAGACAAAGCCCTAATGTTGTTGATGTCTCTTCCGGATTCCTACGAGAATCTGGTGGATACTCTGTGCCATGGTAGGGATACCTTGGACCTTGATACCATTATCTCGGTCCTTCAGTCGAAGCAACAGAGAATGAATAATGGTGGGGAATGTACTTCTACAGGGGCACTGGGGAAGATCGTCTGAACGAGAGAAGGGTAAGTTGCGATCTAGGTTCAACTCAAAGGGCAAAGGGAAGTTGAAGTGTTAGAATTGTAGTAGGGTAGGACATATGAAGGTTGCACAAGTCCCAAAACCCAGAAAGATGAGAATTCAGATAATTCACCGAATGAGGCCAATTCAGTGGAAACCAGTGAGGAGACGAGTGGCTGCGACGTATTGTCTCTGTCCATGGTCAGACACTTATATAACAAGTGGATTTTGGATACAGGGGCATCGTATCACATGTGTCCTCATCGGAGTTGGTTCACCACTTAAAATGAGTATGATGGTGTCTTGGTTTTTATGCGCAACGATCATGCCTGTAAGATGATTGGAATTGGATCTGTTCGTGTAAGAGTGTTCAATGGGGTGGAGCATAATCTGATAGATGTGAGGCATGTTCCGGACCTGAAGAAGAATCTGATATCTCTGGGAGCTCTTGAGGCACTCAGATGCAAATTCGCCTGGTATGAAGGTGTCCTGAAAGTTTCTATGGGGGCACTCATAGTTATGATGGCATAGAGGATCGAAAATCTTTATAGGTTAATTAGGAGCACTTTATTGGGTGGAGCTGAAGCGTTTGTAGCGGAATCCACATCTGCATGTGTGTGACATGCACGCGTGGCCACATGAGCGAGCACGCTATGAAGGTACTACTTGATTGTGGTTTAATCCCTGCTTTTAAAAATTTTGATTTAGATATATGTAAGCATTGCATATACGGTAAACAATCATGGTTGCCATTTAAAACTGGGAAGCATAATAATAAATGATAGCTTGACTATGTGCATTCTGATGTGTGGGGGCCCCCACCCATTGTTTTTAAAGGAGGGTCGCCATTCTTTGTAACATCGTTGACCACTTCTCTAGAAAGGTGTGAGTTTATTTTCTAAAACATAAATCTGATGTGTTTGCCACTTTCAAATCATGGAAGGTTATGGTTGAAAAACAGTTAGGGCAGAAACTGAAAGTTTGAGGATTGATAACGGTGGAGAGCTTACTTCAAAAGAATTTAATCAATTTTGTAAAAACGAGGGGATCGTGAGGCATAACATAGTTGGGCATAAACTAGAGCAGAATGGTGTGGCAGAGCGTATGAATCACACTCTTTTGGAAAGAGCCCGAAGTATGCTAAGTAATGTTGCGTTAGGCAAAGAGCTATGCGCTGAGGCTGTTAACACAGCTTGCTATTTAGTAAATCGTTTCTTGTCTACTCCAATTGATTGCAAAATTTCAGAAGAAGTATGAAGTGGTTAGGAAGTTGATTACTTGAGGCTGTGGATATTTGGTTGTGATGCTTACTCTCATGTACCGTCAGTTGAGAGAGATAAGCTAGACCAAAGGGTGAAGAAGTGTACTTTTGTTGGCTCTGGTGATGGGGTAAAAGGATACATATTAGATGATCGGGTTTCACTGAAAATCATATTTAGCCAGGACGTTAAGCTTAATGAAGGTTCCTTGTTTCGGAAGGATGAGCACTAGGAAACTGAAAAATCGGTTGTTGACGTTGAAACAGATAGAGTTGAAACTCCTGAAGAAGTTGAGCTGCAGGAAGAGGTACAGTAAGAGGTGGTTGCACCACTTGTCAGGAGAAATCCATCGAGAAATTGCAAGTTACCAATGAAATACAAGGATGACTTGAACATTGAGTTTGCCCTCATTATGGATGAGGGGGATCTGTCTACCTTCCAGGAACCATTAGATGACCGAGATGTTGAGAAGTGGATGGTGGCGATGCATGGTGAGATGGATTCTCTGTATAAGAATAAAACGTGAGATCTAGTGGAGCTTCCCATTAAGTGAAAACCGATTGGGTGCAAGTAGAGGTGGGCACGGGACAACTCGATCCGGCTAACTCGACTCGTCCGACTCGACCCAAATCGAATGGGTGAGTCGGTCCGAATCGAGTAAGCTTTGCCCAATCCGAACTCAAACTGAGTCGAGTTTGAGTTACCCAGTAACTCCACCCGAAACTCAATTCGGTTAGACTCGACTCGATCTGAAACCTGACTCGACCCGACTCTCTAATTCTACCTCGACCCGATCCCAACCTCTCTCTCTCTCTCTCTCCCTCCCTCATCCTCCTCTTCCAAGCTTGACAACCACCCACCACCATCACCCTCCTCCTATCTCTCCTCTCCCCTCCCTCCCTCCCTCCCTCCCTCTTCCAAGCCCGGCAACCACCCACCACCATCACCCTCCTCCTCTCTCATCTCCACTCCCTCCCTCCCTCATCTCTTAATTCGACTCGGTGCCAACTCGACCTGACTCGATACTTCTGACCGGATCGGACTTGGTGCGGATCAGTCCAGTCTAGACCGAACTTGAATCGAGTCAGGCATGATGGACTCGGTATCGAGTCAGATCAAGTTCGGGTCAGGCCTATTTCAAAATCGGATCGAGTCGAGTCAGCCCTAACTCGGTTCGACTCGACTCGATGCCCAGCTGTAGGTGCAAGTGGATCTTTCATAAGAAACTGGATAGGTACAAGGTGAGACTAGTTGTGAAGGGCTATGCTTAGAAAGAAGGCGTTGACTTTGGTGAGATATTCACTCCAGTTGTGAAGCAAGTATCTATCAGATTCGTTTTGGTGTTGGTTGCTCAATACAATCTGGAATTAGAATAGTTGGATGTGAAGACAACTTTTCTACATGGGGAACTAGAATAGTAGATTTACATAAAGCAACCTGAAGGTTTTGAGGTGAAGGGAACAGATAATAAGGTTTGCAGATTAAAGATGTTGTTATACTACCTAAAACAGTCGCCTAGGTAGTGGTATAAAAAGATCGATTCTTTCATGTTGAGTCGGTGGTTTATCAGAAGTGAGTTCTATCATTGTGTCTACTTCAGATCACTGATTGATGGGGAATTCATAATTCTGGTATTGTATGTTGATGATATGCTTATCATTAGCCATAACATGTCTGAAATCAACATATTGAAGGTTCAGTTTTCCAAGACATTCGAGATGATAGATCTGGGGGATGCAAAAAGGATTCTCGGCATTTATGTACACAGACGGTGAAAGGAGCAGGCTATGGTTGTCTCAAGAGAGTATCTTGAGAAGGTCTTGGTAAAGTTCGGACTTGATAAGGCTAAACCTGTTAACACACCCCACATTGCTCACTTTTGGCTTTCCTCGGAGCAATGTCCTACCTCTGATGAAGATAAGCAGTATTATATGTCTC
This sequence comes from Magnolia changhungtana, assembly GCA_030180095.1. Lineage (NCBI taxonomy): Eukaryota > Viridiplantae > Streptophyta > Magnoliopsida > Magnoliales > Magnoliaceae > Magnolia > Magnolia changhungtana. Next base: position 5,523,292 of record JASAUF010000160.1, read on the forward strand.
ATGTGCCCTACTCGAGCTCAGTTGACAGTCATATGTATGTCATACTCTGTACAAGACCTGATATTTCACATGCGGTGGGTGTTGTGAGCAGATACATTTCAAACCCTGGCAAGTAACACTAGGAGGCAGTGAGATGGTTACTTTGTTACATATGAGGTACAATGGTCTACGTCTTGTAATTTTGAAAATCTGAGGAGAAACTAGTAGGCTATGTGGACACCGATTATGCTGGTAACGTGGTCAATAAAAAGTCGACTTCTGGTTACTTATTTGTGTTAGCGAGTGAAGTGATCTGTTGGATGTTGAAGCTTCAGTATGTGGTTGCTCTTTCCACAACCAAAACTGAGCATGTGGTGGTGACAAGCATTCAAGGAAGCAGTTTGGTTGAGAGGTATGATGAATGAGTTGGGGCTTCAATAGTAAGTCGTGCTTGTGCATTGTGACAGCGAAACTGTGATCACTTTGGCAAAGAACTTGGTATACCATTCCCAGACTAAACATATTGATGTGCGTCATAACTTTATCCGATAGATGCTAGAGGAAGCGAGTGTTACTCTTGAGAAGATTCACCCCAGCGAAAATCTGACAAATATGCTTATGAAAGTGGTTCCTGTAGAGAAGTTTAGGTTTTTCTTGACTTTTCTGGTCTTGGTGAAGGATGAATGAAGACGAAGTGTGCATATGAAGTGATGGTGAAGCTATGTTGAAGATTAGAGATGGGGATAACAACTTGGATCAGCGAAGATGCAAGATTGAAGCCACGGTGGAGATTGTTGATCAAGGTGCCTTCAATCTGGTGAAAATTCTGGATTTTCGATTTATCGACAGTTTGGTTGATCAATCGAGAAAATCACGAATTAATCAGTTTGGTCTTTGGAAAGTCTTGGACTTGTTTGATTGATCGAACATCAGGGCTCGATCGATCAAGAATATTCGGAAAAGCCAAGTTTGCTCTCTGGACACTTTTGGGCACTTTCGATCGATCGACCAAAGGTAGTCAATTCGATCGGGGTCCAACGATCAGACTCGATTGATTGAAGGTTTAATCGACGGTGCGTGCAACTTCTGTGTAAGTGCGTGGTTTTTGTTTCTAATTCTGTAATCAGGTTATATAAATCATGTTATTGCGAGATTAGGGTTAATCTCACATTGTGCTATAGAGAGCTAGGGTTTTGAGAAGGGGAATTTGTCTTGAGAGTCGGTTCATAGTGGATTTTTTGTCGCTTGGTGCCGTGGTGTTTCACACAGGGGGATTTCCATGTAAAATCACTGTGATCTTTGTGTTTGGTCAAATTTTTCGTTTCTTTTTCGTGTGTTTGATTCGTTCTAAGGTTGCTTTCGCGCCTAACATGTGGCGGCTGCACACAACATCTTTGATCTCAGGATGTACCGTTGGTTGGCTTATTTATCTCACTATTACCCTACTGGATTTCTCCTATGCTGCGGGGGTTACTCCTAGGAAAGGTTTGCTTTTTCAATAGTATGGTCATCTTCATCTTTCGGGTTACTCTGATGCTGACTGTGCTGGCAGTTTACATAATTGACTATCCACTTCTAGGTACTGTATGTTTGTAGGTGGCAATCTTGTCACCTAGAAGAGCAACAAACAATCAATTGTTACGTGATCATCTGCCAAAGCTGAATACAAGGCGATGGCTCATGCGGCCATGCCACCCGTGAACTTGTTTGGCTTCTCACCTTCTTACAGGAACTTGGCTATAGTCCTTCTAGCCCCATTCTTTTGCACTATGACAATCAGGCTGCCATTCATAGTGCCACCAGCCCAATGTTTCATGAGCGCACGAAGCACATTGAAATTGATTGTCACTTTATTTGGGAGAAGGTGGCTAACAAGGAGATTGACACTCCCTTTGTTTGTTCTGTAGAACAACTAGCTGATGTTGTCACCAAATCTCTCACTCACAATGCCCTTCTATGTCTTATTGGCAAGTTGGGCATGATTAACATCTATCTTCCAACTTGAGGGGGAGTGTAGGAAAGGTGGTGTGGTGTGATGTACTTCATAAGTTAGTGTTTGGATGTGTTGTGTACCATTGTGCTCCTCAGGAGTATGTAATAGTGTTTCCTTGTGATATACAAAGTGTGTGTTAGGGATTGGCTCTTTAACATACAAGAGGCTCTTGTTTCCTAAAACTCTTCTCTCATTCTTCCTTCTCCTCCTTTTCATTTCTTCTTTTTTCTTCTTCCAAACCACACCAACCTACTCTGAGTTCGAGCCTTTGTGAGTTCAAATTCTTAAAGATATTGAGATCCCATTTACCGTTGCGGCATTTGCCCGTGTTCAACATGCAATTACTATAAATTCACATAGTTTGTCTGTATAAGACGGCTCTGCATTCGTTTCTACATTTGATAGAGGAGATAAAGGAAGTGGTGGTGGATATAGTGGTCATGATGGACATTTTGGTGGTTGAGATTCGGGGGAGGTTGCTTTGAAGGTAGAAACAATTGGGGAAGCTCGAAGCTATGTACATGTTTTGGTGGTAGCCGAGGTCGTGATCGTGGTAATTAGCAGTGCTCCCATTATGGTCTTAATAACGACACTGTTGATACGTGTTGGGATCTTATCCGTAAACCAGCTTAGAAAAATCAGGCTCGCTCTTTAGATGATAGCGCCAAGGGTTATGTCTCCAAACCCATCTATGCTCATTCTGAGTCCATTATTGTAGGTGATACGGTTACCTCGTCTAATGAAGAGTATGCCAAGCTTCTAAAAGATCGTTCCAATCATGCATCATCCTCCACAACTACTCTTACTCAGTCAAGTATGATTTGTCTTGCTTCTTCTTAAACCGTACCCTAGGTCATTGACCCTGGAGTTTTTGTTCATATGACTAGTAAGCACAGTGCATTTTCTCAGTTAGTCAAGTCTACCTCCACTTCCTCTATGACGGATGGTACTTTTAACCTATTTGTTTGGGTTGGGTAATGCTCGCCCTACTCTATCACTTTCATCATCCATTGGTGCTTTACATCCCTAAATTTCTTTTTAGTATGATGTTAATAAGTTAACCAAATCCTTAAACGGTTCTGTCACATTTTTTTTTTTTTCCTTCCTATTATGAATTTCAAGATCTAAAGATGGGGAGGATGATTGGTGGAGGACATGAAGTAAATAGACTCTATTACCTCAATAGTGGAATAACTAGAGTTGCATTATGGACAAATATCTCTCCATATTAGTGGCATTTCAAGCTTGGTTACCCCTCCCAAAGCAATTTAAAGGATCTCGTTCTATCATTGTCGTATGTGTTTGAGTTGAGTGTGAGCCTTGTGAGTTAACCAAGCATCGTAGGTTGCCATTTTTGCCTCATGTGGAGAAAGGAAATGAAAAACCTTTTTATTTGGTATATTATGATGTTTGGGGCCTAGTTCATATTACTAGTTTATCTGACTTCAAGTATTTCATTATTTTGATCGATGATTATTCTTGAGTGACATTGTTGGACTTGATGAAAGACAATTCAAAAGTGTTTATTTATTTATTATTATTATTATTATTTTTTCCTTAAGAAATTTCATATAGAATTACAAACACAATTCAATGCTAAGGTTTGTAATTCTCCATTCTGACAATGTTAGAGAATATTTATTTGATGACTTTTACTCGTATCTCTCATCTCATGGGATTATTCACCAAACTTCATGTGCTCACAAGCCATAACAAAATGGTGCAGCAAAATGTAAGCATCGTTATTTACTTGAATTTATTAGGGCGTTGTTTTGAATATGAAGGTTCTGAAAATGTTTGGTGTGATGTGGTTTTAATTGCATGCCACCTAATAAATCGGATGTCGTCATTTGTCTTAGATGGAAAATTTCCTTTTTTTCTACTTTGTTTTCTCAAATTCCCACCTTTTCCATTCCTCCTAAAGTATTTGGTTGTGTTTCATGCATAATCTTAATCATGCCCAGGATAAGTTTGAGCCAAAAGCTATCAAGTGTATTTTTCGTGGATATTCCTATACATAATCTTGTCTCCTCCAAATGTTATGTGTCAAATGATGTCATGTTCTTTGAACATACTCCATATTTCTCTTTGGGGGAAAGTCTTTGCAATTTGAAGAAAATGCTACTATTTTACCCATTGTGCAATCCTTGCAATTTGACGAAAGATCTCCTACTTTACTCATTGTGTCAAACGCATCTACCATAGTAAGGGAGATGCTGTACAACACGTAGACCTACCTTCGCAAGTCTACTTAAGACGTTTAAAGCGTGGAGATGGAGTGCACACAAACATGCCTTCTATCAATCCTCATTACCTGTCAGAAGATAATTAGTCCTCTAAATCATCACTTATATCGTCAAGTGAAGGTAATGTGTCCATTGCTCTTCGTAAGGGTACACATTCTTGTACTCAACATTCTATTTTCCAATTTATTTCCTTTATTTTGAAAATTTTCTCTGTCCTTATCGTTTGTCTATTTCTCATTCTTTCTAAGAGGCACTCAGGAGTTTTGGGTGGAAATGAACCATAGAAAAAGAGATGGCTAGCTCTATAAAAATCAAATTGAGATCAAGTGAACAACCTGTCGGAGAGCGTGCAGTTGGGTGTGTACAGTGAAGTATAACTCCGATGGCTCGATTGATTGGTTAAAAGCCTGGTTGGTTGCTAAAGGGTATGCTTAAACTTTAGGAATAAAAAATTCAGAGACATCTCGTGGCAAAGCTTCATTTTGTGCGTTTGGTTGTTTTTGTTTTGCAAATATGAATAAGCCTCTGTATCAGCTTGATATTAAGAATGCTTTTCTTTAGGGAGATCTTATTGAAGAAGATTATATGGAGCAACCGCCTAGTTTTGATGCTCATGGGGAGTCAGATGAGTTGTGTCGTCTTAGGAAGTCAATTTATGGTTTAAAGCAATCCCCAAGAGCTTGGTTCGATAAGTTAATTAAAGCAATGTCCGACGTTGTGATGAAATGTAGCTAGGCTAACCAATCTGTCTTTGTAGGCTGACCATTTTGTCTTTGTAAGATGAAGTGAGGTGGGTACCATTGTCTTGGTTGTGTATGTGGATGATATCATCATTGCAGGCAGCGACCGTACTAGTATGAATAAGTTGAAGAAGTTTTTACCACAACACTTTTATTCTAAGAACTTGGACCATCTTTGATAGTCTAAAGTGGGCATCAATTTGTCACAATGAAAATATGTGCTGGATTATTGGATGAGATAAGCCTCCTAGGAGTGAAGCCTGCCAAAACTCCCATGGATACTAATTAGAAACTCAATTTGGATTAAGAAGAATTGTTTGATGATCCAGGGAGATATCATCGACTTCTTGGAAAACTCATCTATTTAACGATCACTCGACCTAATATTACATATCTAGTGGTTAGTCATGTAGGTTCCTCGTGTCTCTCATATGGACGCTATGCTTCACATCCTCAGGTATTTAAAGGGAGCTCCTAGTTGTTGCAACCTCTATAAGTGGAATCACCATCTTCGAGTAGAAGAGTATTCTAATGTAGACTGGGCCCTGTTACGCCCCAGACTTGGTAACCGAACTCACTAGGAACCCGATGGCCGGTTTTGGCCGCAACAGCCTCCGTAGTACCCCATTCTCGGCTCTCGAGACAGGTTCTGATCCTAGGATCCTACAAGGAGGATTTCCATAACAGTATAATCATTCCAATACGAGCATACCCAAGATTACAGCAAGTACATCTGAGAATAACAAGGGGCACACATCACAAAATCCACTAAGAATTTGAACTTTTACAAGCTTACATCAGGTCCAAAAGGACATACATAAGGTAATAAGAAAAGAGAGAGAAATCAACAACACTGGAGTTCTCAGTGCTCAACTCTACTCCACGATCTGCTGCTACGACGCCTGCTTAGAGTCTCCTGCACGCATCAATCGTGCATAAGCTTATAGAAGCTTAGAGGGTGGTGAAAGTGTGTGACTATAGGTGCACAAAAGAATAGTAGGAGGTACAAGGAGAGAAACATGCTCAATGAGAATATCACTAGCCTTACCAAGGCTTGTCATGAATGCGATGCAATAAGTACTGGGCGCCATACCAAGGCAATGCATGAAGGGGCTTATATGGCCAATGCTAATGCGACGCAAGTAATGCCAGTGCTCATACCCAATCCACATATCAAGTACATTTCCAATTATAAGGAAATCACCGGGATCCATTACACTGCTGAATGACTGCCGCTCTACAGACCCCGCACAGTCAAATGAGTATAAGAGACCTCACTACCCGCTTGTGGACAATCAATCACCAACAAGGCCTGAAGGTAGCGGACCCATTTACAAGCTGGTTAGACTCAGCCTAGCAATGCCTCCTTACATCAGGTGAGTAAGGCCACACCCCTATCCAACCGACTATACGACAGTTAGAGTCGCGGCCTAACGGTATAAGGCCCTCATGCGCTCGTATATTCCACCTGGTCACGGCGTTAGAGTAGATTCTTGGTACCATGGAAGTTTTGAGAATTTTACCCATGGGCATCCTATGCACCTGGTATGCTCAAGTAATATTTTCGGTGTCCACACATCTAGCCATCCACGAATGTCCCCGTGGAGGCAAGGCCCTGATAAAGCGAGGGCGGTATCATCATGAAATGCGATGCCAAAATCACACATACAGATCATGCACAAGCTTCAGGCACTCAACGTGCACAAGGGGAGAAACTCCATCCCTCAATGACCACCATACAATGCAATCAATTCATACAGATGATGCATATGGGTCACAATGATGTAAGTGTGCTACTTGTAGAATGTATTCCTCCATAGATAGGTACTAAGGAGAAGCGAAGTCCTCTAGTGGGGGCCCAATACTTTGGGATAACCCACAAGCTAGGAGAATCATAAAGCCTCAAGGAGGAGACGGGCCTAACAAGGTCCATGGTGGGCCTTCAACCACCTATAAGGGCCTTATGGGCCTACCTTAGGGCCACCAAGGAGGACATCTAACCTCAACTGGGTCCCGAAAAGGTAGCCTGTTACGTATGTGAAGAAAGGTCCAAGACACAATCAATTCATGGCCTAGTGGGCCATACACTAAGCCCAATACATGGGCAACCTGGTGGGCCCTTAAGCAAGGTTAGGGCCCAACCATAAGGGTCATGGGTTTACTCATTGTGGTGGGCCTAAAGGGGCAGCCCATTATCCCAACATATGAGAAATCCTTATATTTAACACAAGTAAGTTGGGCCTCACATCTTGGCCCAAGTATGAATTCATTATAGAGGACAAGCAAGGGCTCAACTACTTGAGTATTTGGCTCATAAGACCCATCACGATGGTGTGGTAAGTATAGGACCCAAGGGTCCAACGGGCCTATCAAAAGTTCCACCCCAACCAAGGCTATAAGGCCCATTAACTAGAAGACTAGCCCAAGAAGAATCAAATTGGAATGGGCCTTTAATCGTGCACTAATTAAGCCCAAAAATAAAATTAAGATGGTAAGATAACTAACTTAAATCCTCTTCAAATCTAGTGGGCTATACTGCAGGAATATAGGCCTAGCAACAGCCCAAGGTAGGGGCGTTCCATGGTGGGTAATCCTACGGGCCTGGGTATTTGGCCCAAAACTGACACAATTTACAGACCGCACCACGGTCAGCTCGAATGTCCGTAGGGTCCTAAATTTTGTAAGGTGACACTTCCATGGGTGGGACACACCCCCACAAAATTTCAGAAATTTTGGATATTCCTAAGTATTTTAATTAATTTAAACAAAACAGTCTATCCAAAAAATTGGATGGACCTGGACATCCCAATGTGGTGGGCCAGTCTGGCCCTAGCCACGGTGTACACAGGTGTCCATTGGTCCCAGAATTTTGTAGGTGGGTCCTACCATGGGTGGACCACCTCCCTGTAAATTTTCATAATTTTTGGATACTCAGAAGTATTTTAATAAATTCAGGAGTTACAATGTGTCCAGGGTGGAATGTTGGTGGAAATAACTGTTCTGAATTTAGGCCATCCAAATGGGTAGGTTCCGGGCCTCCAAAATTTCTGAAATTTGGACCCAAGGTTCCACATCAAGCTTACAACAAGCTGGGACCCAGAAATATGGCCCACCTTCTGAGAAAATATTTTTTAAAAATTTATTTTTATGGAACTATGCTGCTGGACTGCACAACAGAAATTTCTGTCAGCCCACCATATTGGCCCACCCTTTTGGATGCCCAAATGGGGTCCATTGGCCCTAAAATTTTGCAGGTAGGCCCTACCATGGGTGGGACACCTCTCTGCAAAATTTTAGAATTTTTGGGATAGTAAAAGTTTTGTATTTAACTCCTACAATTTATGGACAGCAAGGTATTTCTGAAAAAATTCTGCTGCTGAAACAATGCTGCTGCCCCTGATTTGTGCACCCCATTAGAGTGGGCCCAGGTCTGCCAAATTTTAAGAAAATATAGGACCAACATCCCTACACAAGTATACAACAAGGTGGGGTCCACAAAGGTGGCCCACTACTTCAAAAACAAGCTGATATTTATGTTTTTATAGCAGTAGAATGGCTGGACAGTCTAGAAAAAAATCTGGACCATCCAACCTTCTTGGCCCACCCTTTTGGGTGATCGAACAGGGACGGATGGGGTGAAATTTGTGGGACATCTAGATGGGGTCCCCACCTTCAAGAGGCATATATCAAATGAGACCAAACACCCCACCAATCATCCCCAAAACTGAGCTCATGACAGCTCAAAAATCTGTCCAGATAGCTTCTGGACAGCAACATAATACTGAATTAAAATAATTATAATCACTATAAAAAGAGGAAATCAATCCATGGAAATTGTGGTATAGACACTCCAGTGGGCCCCACAAACATCCAGACCATTCCCATCAACAAATACCATTTGCATGTATCCTTTTTGGGTACATTTACGGCCCCAACATCCAAGGGTGGACTGTCAAGGATGTTCTCCCTCTTTGGACGGTCTTGATGGTTCCAGGCTGAAAGGTGGGCCACACACATCTTGATTTCAGAGATATAAACAAGGAAAATAAAAGAATCCGGCCACAACGGAAGGATCTCTGCCACATTGAGGCCCTTCCCCTCATCACACAATCGCAATTGTCCACTATATCATGATTTACATGGTTCCATATGAGTATAACTCGTCTTTCTCAAGATCTATGGTGGAGATGCTATCTCCACCAAGGATCAAGGGTCTAGATGACCCAAGGATCCTTGATCAAGGAAAGAAAACCATGTGGGGGGTCCATGGAGAATGACCCCTTGCATGGACCATGCATGCACAAAGGATGGGCTATGAGCCACATCCATGAAGACATGGGAGCCACCACCATCATTTGATGAGCCCCACAAGCTTCAAAATGAAAGGAATGGAAAGAACATCCGTGGAATCAAAGAAACTAGAAATTTCAATCTAAGGAACACCCACCTTAAGATCTATCTTCAATCCTACATCACAATGATCCTCTCGCTCCAAGGAAAAGCTTCTTATGTTGAAGATGAGTTGGGAATGGTTAGATTGGAGTGGATTAGAGAGGAGGGCTGGATAAAGGGAGAGGGTGGGGACGGTTTAGGCTCTAGCAAGGAGAAGAGAATGAGAAAATGAGAGGGAAATGGGATTTGTTAGGGAGATGTAACCAAAAGAAATGATTATTTTCTTTAAAAGAGGCTAGCAATGATGGTCTAGAGAAGATAAAAGTAAACATGGTCATGGGAGAAGCAACCCATGCCTAGTTTAGGGAGGCTATAGGGTAGGCTATAGAGTAGCCTTTTTAGAAAGCTATGTATAGGATGATGTCATCGATCATGGAAAAATGTGCAATGCTAGGGTGGGTCCCACCAAATCACACATCAACGGCCTAGAATGAGCGCGGCCCACAACTCATGATCTACAACTTGGATTGCCGCACGAGACACGGCGATGGAACCGTGGCGACGATGCGGTCGCTATGGTACTAAACTTGGGTCGATCCGGGCCGGGTCTATGTGATCGGACTTGAGGATGACTGCAAACATTAATCGAAGGTCGCAGGTCACCGGGATTTGACTGGTAGGACCGCGAGACCAAAATGAACGAGATGCATACTCACCCACACACATGCACACATGCGAACTCGGGTCGGGTCTCACAGGCGTGTTCTCCATCTGATAGGTGATTTACTACTACTGGCTACTATACCTTCGTAGGTGGTAATCTTGTTACATGAATGAGGAAAAGTAGTGTAGTAGCTTGTTCAAGTGCTGAGGCAGAATACAAGGCAATGGTTCATGTGACGTGTGAACTCACTTGGCTAAAGATGTTCAAGTAGCCTCTCACATTCCCAACAATCCTGTCTATAATGAGAGAACCAAGCACATGGAAGCAGATTGCCACTTTATCTAGGAGAAAGTGGCTAGCAACGAAATTTGCATGCCATTCATCAAGTCCCATGGTCAGTTGGCAGATATGTTCACTAAAGCTTCAGGTTGTACTCGTTTTGATCGTTTCTTTGTCCAGTTGAGCATTCATGATATATACCCTCCAACTTGAGGGGGAGTGTTAACTGTTAATGGATGCGGGTTGTACCATTATACAACCCACCTATCTCTATCTTCAGGCCCTTATGTATCATTATTAGTTTTTAGGATATGGTCATTTTGCTTTTGTTACTAAAGGATACACTTCTCATTATTACTTTTATATTTTAATATAAAAAGATGAGGTGTGTGTGTGTGTGTGTGTGTGTGTGTGTGTGTGTGTGTGTGTGTGTGTGTGTGTGAATGAAACAAAAACCTAATCCCTCTGTCAACTTCTTTTCATCTCTTTCTTCTCTCATATCTCCTCTCTTCTTGTCAATCAAGTTTACATAAGATATAGAAAAGGATACTAAAATGAAAATCTTCTATTGATGATTCACATCATTTAAAAGAATTACCAATTTATTGTCCATGCTCGTGGTTCTCAAGCATCTCACTTGGAGGGTGCATTATGTTAAAACTGCTAGAAGCGTGCGACCATCATGGATGGATTTCGGTGCACAAATTGCATCAAGCAAAGAGTAACTGTCCAATTCCAGACAACAGATGGTTATTCTTACTGGTAGTCTATTTTTGTTTTAACTATTGGCTTTTGGGTTGTTGATATGATGATTGGGATTGTCTGATAGCACAATGGATATTCCCAAAAATTTACCAAGTGATCAGCATTGATTTCTTTTAGAGTTTGTTAAGAATACTAAAAAGAACTTGGAGTTCCAAAAAAGATGAACATTGGAAGTGAAAAATTTGCATTTCAATGAAAAAAAATTCTGAGAGAGATTCTCTGGAAATAAAGTGCTGAAGAGGCATGAAAAATCGTAGAAGGAAAACTCACCAAAAGGAAATGTGAGAAATAGATTTTTGTTGTAGGTAGATATTTTTTACTTTTGATCCAGGTGATTACATTATATGCTCCAATGGATCTTCCAAATCTCATGGGGCACCTATGTTGGATAAGCAAAATGTGTTGGGTATGAGATCCATATCAGCTATGAGCCAACTGTATTGTTCGGAGTATCCCCGATATTATCAGTATCTCCAACTCGGCAATGCCGATAACAATGGTAGCGATACCAATAAAATTGGTATTATAAAAAAATTCAGCTATCGGCAATGTATTGCCAATATTTTCAACCATGTAAATTCCGGGTGTCGCTTGTATCACCAAAGTATCGTGATATTTCGATAATATCGCCAATGTATTGATATCACTAAAAATCTGTTTATTAAAAAAATAAAATAAAATCCATTTCAAATTTCTTTTTGTGGGCACATGGGTGTATGCAGTGTTCAAATTGTCAACGATAATATCACGATACTATCATTATCGCAGCATGGGCGATATTGAGACCACAGTCTTTCATTTCCTTTCCAGTTGTCGGCAATTTCTCTGTGAAATGTTGTATTGTCAATATTCTGAAATATCGATGGATGTTTGGATAGAAGGTTGGATGGTTTGATGGATGATTGGATGGATAAATGGGATTGATGGGATGGTTGGACTGATTTCTTATGCTAGCACATGCTTTTGGACCCCCATTAAATGGAAACTCATTATTTATACATTCTTTTTGCAATTTTTAATTCCTAAATATACAAATATGTGTATTTCAGCATCTCCTAAAGTTTCATTGAAAAATTCCACCGTTTTCCCCATGTTTTCCCAATGTTTCCCCACATTTCTGGTTATCGGCTATATCAATATTGTTTCCGTATCCCCGGCCAGTAAAACTTATAGTGATATCGATAATTCAAACACTGATTGTACTCAAATATTTGTATTTTACTTTCATTTATTCATTGATTCTAATAAGTTTCTTTACAACTCATTGTTAAGGATGATTGTTTTAGAGTAGCAAAATCTGTACATTCTTCTTTATGGATGACGTTTGACATGTTCTTGTGTAAAGCAATTCTGCTTAATTGCTAATTTTCTTGTGTAAAGCAATTCTCACTGATTAATGCAGTGGGAAACCATTCTCAATCATTGTTAAAGCATGGGATATTAATAGAGACCATCTTGCTAGAAAATGTAAAAGAGAAATGCTGCTTCTGCTTGTTCTTTGTGATGTGCAATGAATATTGCATGAACTTAAAAAGAAAAAGAAAAAAAATCATGCATGATGAAATTGTTGGTACGCAATGATCTTGAAGTATATTCTTATTAGTTTTTTCTTCTTCCCGTAGGTGGTTTTTATCATTCCATGTCCTCACAAATTCATCTCTGTAACAATTTTCAGGTGACTAGACTCTACAAAGACAAGGATCATGCTGAAGTTGAATTCACTGTAAGTTCTTTGACATAATATAAACCTACATTTCCTGATCAGATAACTTGAATTCAGTATGTTTGTGATGTCCACAAACTCAGGTTGGCCAAAAAATTCTATTAGATGGTACTTAGTAGAAATAACTGCAACTTTTGCTTTCTGCTTTTGAGTTTATTAATGATGCCAATTTCCAAAATGAAGATTGGTCCAATTCCTGTGGATGATGGCGTTGGAAAGGAGGTCATTACACGGATGACGGCAAATATGGCCACGGACAGGACATTTTATACAGACTCTAATGGAAGAGATTTTCTAAAACGGGTATGCTTTTATTTCATCCTGAAAGTTTTGGGAGGCGACAGCCAACATGATTAAGGCATCCATGTTAGTGGTGCGCATGTTGTCTATTAGTTGGAGTAGATGAGGTTATGAAGCATATCTTGCAATCTTGGAATGTCTACTATGCATCTCTGCCAGATTCTGCTATGATGGTTCTCTTGTACTAACTTCTCATAGCATTCATTTCAGCCTTAGTACTATTTATGCTAAATTATGTCATTTTTCTTGCCTTTAAAATTATTTTCTACATGAAAATCATTTCTTTTGCCAGGCATGTTAAAATCAGTTGGACCCTGTGGTTCTGTGAAGTTATTGGAATTGTATACAGTTAATTGTGCCCCTTTCCTCACGTTGTTTCATGCAGCTTGCTCAAATTCCTTATTTTCCTTGTTTTTTTTTTCAAGTCGTTCCATTCAATGGACAAACTTATTGCATCGTTCCTTAGCTGCTGACTGTAGGAATTGCTACCATTTGACACCAACATGAGCATGAGCTGCTAGAATTCTAGTTAATATGTAACCATATTTTAGTGCTTCTAAGTTAACCGTATGGAATAGATAGGAGTTTTCCACAATTTGGTTCCATTCATTAACATGTTGTTAGGGTGGCTGATCAATCCATTTCTAATGATAACCATTAATCACCACTGCTGATCTCACCCATTTATGTCAATCTCGTCACTGTTCTTGCAATCTCACAGCCCGATGTAGTCTACTCGATTGCAATAATTTGATCTACTGTGTTCTCCAACCAACTGGACTATGGTTAAGGGGAAAAGGCATAAAATCTGTTTCACCATTCTCACCCATCACCAATCTCCATCAATGATTGCCCATCTATTTGATCTTGCCGTCTACCTTATCCAGTGGAGTTGAGTGGTACAAGTTGTCTTTGGATTTGTATCTAGATGTTACTGTTGCTAAAATCCAATCGTTGTATAAATAAATCAACATTGCTCTGTCCATCTAAAAACCAATCTATCAGCTATTTTTGACAACTGCCAAATCTGCCGCGACAATATCATCTTCCCTGTCTAGAGAGTATTGAATCTATCACCATCCTTCGACTGGCACTGTCATCTCTGCCCCGCCACACCCACCCAAAGAAACCAACCAGAGCCGAAGTTAATCTTCTAAACCAATCTCCATCAATGATCGGGCCATCTGTTTGATCTTGCCGTGTACCTTATCCAGTTGAGTCGAGTGGTATAAGTTGGCTTTGGATTTGTAACTAGATGTTACTGCATTGCTAAAAATTAAAATCCAATCGTTGTATATAAAAAAACAAAAATCAGTGAGTTGATTTGACAACTGTAGATCTAGATTTGCCCTTGCTGTGGCAATCCAACTCCATTTGAATGTTTGCTTCTTTTTGTAAGTATTTTGGATTGAATGTCCTCATCGTGAGGTTCCTCTGATTATATAAAAACTCTAGGCTAATTACAAGGCTGAATTGCAGCCATTAACATCAATCTAGGCTAACAAACAAGGAAATAATAACTGTACAAGATATACACAATCAGTAACTGTACAAGATTGACACAATCATGCCATAATTAGAGGACCTAATTATAGCTAAATATATGCTAATGCTGTCCTGATTATGCTGTCCCTGCTAAATATATGCTGCTGTCCTAATTATGGCTAAATGTATGCTGTCCCTACTGTCCCTGTTAAATGTATGCTGTCCTTGCTGTCCTGATTGACATCCCCTCTCAAATTGATGTTGGTCGATCAAGAAGCATCAATTTGCCCACAAGGAACTGATGGCGCGGTCGTGTCATGGCCTTGGTAAACACGTCAGCTATCTGAAGGTCAGTGGAAACATGAGGAAGAGAAATGATTCGAGTGTCTAATGCTTCCTGAATAGAGTGACAGTCCACCTCAATGTGCTTCGTTCGTTCATGGAAAACGGGATTAGCAGCAATCTGAATGACACTAGTATTATCAACATGGAGAGGTGTAGGATCAGACTGGGAAAAACCAAGCTCAGCCAGAAGCCCACGAAGCTAGACAATCTCAGAACAAGCAACAGACATGGCACGGTATTCGGATTCAGTAGAAGATTTAGAAACACGAGGTTGTTTCTTACTCTTCCAAGAGATCAAGGAATTACCAAGAAACATGGACCAACCTGTGACAGACCGACGAGTATCAGGACATCTGGCCCAATCCGCATCACTTTATGCAACAAGGCGAAGAGGAGAGCCGGTTGGAAAGAATAACCCATGGCTAGGGGATCCTCGAAGGTATCAGATGATACGACGAACAATAGCCAAATGTAGATGGCGTGGAGTTTGCATGAACTGACTAACCTGCTGGACGGCGAAGGAAGTATCAAGCCGAGTAATAGTCAAATAGTTCAAATTGCCTACCAGTTGTCGAAACAGAGTAGGATCAGACAGGAGATCACCCTCCTCACGACGATACTTCGTGTTTACTTCTAGAGGAGTATCCACAAAAGAAGTATCTTGAAGACCAGCTAAAACAATCAAATCCTGTGTGTACTTATGTTGATTCAGAATGATACCAGAAGGATCCGTGTGAACTTCCAACCCCAAGAAGTGTGTAAGAGGACCAAGATCCTTCATATGAAATGAGGCCCGAAGATGCTGCTGTAGACAAGTGATCAAGTCTGAATCCGTCCCAGTGATAACAATATCACCAACGTAAACAAGAAGAAGAACAATACTAGCAGAGGTCTTACGAAGAAACAAAGAGGAGTCATATTGACTCTGCTTAAAGGAAAACTGAAGTAAGGTAGATCGGAACTTATCAAACCATGCCCGGGAAGCCTGTTTCAACCCATATAGAGATCGCTTCAATTTACATACATCAGAAGAAGAGGAGGTCAAGCCAGGCGGCAGGTTCATGTAAATTTCCTCTTTGAGATCACCATGAAGAAATGCGTTTTTAACGTCCATTTGATGAAGTGGCCAGCCTTGGGACGCTGCAATAAAAATAACCATCCGTACCGTAGTCATCTTGGCGACTGGAGCAAAGGTCTCCTCATAGTCCACCCCATATTCCTGTCTGTTACCAAGTGCAACCAATCGGGCCTTATAGCGATCCAGAGTACCATCAGAACGTAGCTTAATCAAGTAAACCCATTTACAACCAATGGCTTTAACATTCGCTGGACAAGGAATAACATCCCATGTGTGATTGTCCCGAAGAGCCCGAAGTTCTTCGGCCATCGCCTCACGCCAACATGCATGCTTAACAGCCTCAGAATAACATGATGGAATTGAAATAGAGGACAAAGTCGCATGAAGAGATGTATGAGAAAAGCTATACCAATCAAGAGGATGAGAGACTCTAGTAGACCGGCAAGGAACAATATTAGAACCCGGATCAGCCGCAGAAGGAACAAGCTGAACAGGTCAGATGTCGGGTCAGGCTCAGGAAGGGCAAAGTCGGTCGTCGGCGTTCAGACACAAATCCAAGTTTGAATCGCTCAGGAATAGGAGTCAAGTCAGCAAAATGAGGAAGAACATTGATCTCAGGCAAGGATGCAACATGAGTAGAAAAGAAAGATTGATTTTCAAAGAAAACAACATGATGAGAAATACGAAATCTGTTAGAGCATGTATCATAGCACACATAACCTTTGTGTGAATTACTATAACCCATAAAAGCGCACTTAACAGATTGGGCAGAAAGTTTTTGTCTTTCATGTGATGGCAAATGAACAAAACAAACACAACTAAAAGTATGCATATCAAGATAGTTGGGATGCTGATGATGAAGACAATAATAGGGAGTTTCAAAATGCAAGACACTTGAAGACAATCTATTAATTAAATAAACTGCCGTGGATAAGGCTTCCACCCAAAATTTAGAAGGAACTAAAGATTCAAGCAATAACGTTTGAACAACCTCCAACAGGTGGCGATTCTTACGTTTAGCAACACCATTCTACTGAGGTGTATAAGGACAAGAATGCTCAGAAACAATTCTTTTCAGCTTGAGAAAGGCATGAAATTCATGAGACATATATTCACCACTCGAATCGGACCTTAACACTTTAATGCCCGAAGAGAATTGAGTTTCAATATAAGCCACAAATTGTTGAAACACAGAAAATACCTTAGATTTAGAATGAAGAAAATAAATCCAGGTATTCCTACTATAATCATCAATGAACGTGACAAAATATTTATAATTTGCATGAGATATAACAGGAGTAATACCCCACACATCACTATGGATCAAATCAAAACAGCTTTCAGCACGACTACCATGAGCAGGAAAGGAAAGAGATTTACTTTTACCTAATTTACATGTTAAGCAATCAAAGAGAGATGAGAGGAAAATTGATCTTTATTACCCAACAAACCAGATTTTACTAAATGAGATAGAACAATAGAGTTAGGATGACCCAAACGTTTGTGCCATACTTCACCCTTATTGTTTACAGTAGTACAAGCCAAAGAAATGCAAGAAGGAATGGAAAAATGTAGAGGAAACAATCGTCCAACTTTAGGCCCCTTCGCGAGTATCTTCCCCAATACCTGATCCTGCACAATACAACCATCACGAGAAAACCCAACATTACAGTTGTTATCAACCAATTGTCCGACGGAAATGAGACTAGTAGAAAGCTCAGGAGATACAAAACTTCTTTAACTAATGAATTAATATCCCCAACAGCTTGAATAGGTAATTGACTACCATCAGCAATCTGAATGTACGATGAGCCATGATAATGTCGAACATTGGTAAGAGTGTTGGAGGAACTAGTCATATGATTAGACATAGCAGAATCAACAAGCCAAGATAAAGATGGTAGTGTACTGTTACCTTGAAGTCCTAAGGCTGAAAAGGCTGAAATAATTATTTGCTGAACAGTTTCAGGAGTAAGAACAAAGGGATCACCAGCTGTAAAGGAATTAGCGGAAGCAGAAGTACCCACCGCAACTTGATAGGCATTAGTTTGGTGATTCTGGGGATGAGTCGGACAGTCTTTGATAATATGTCCCGACTTCTTGCAATAATTGCAATATTTCTTCGCATAGTGAGCAGCAATATGCCCATATTCCTTGCAGCTGAAGCATTGAACCTTCCGCATATCTCGACCCTTGCCTTTCCTATGAGCTGCATAAGCGACGTCATTAGAGGTTATGCGGTTCTGCTGAAAAGTATCTTGTGTTGCAAGACGCTGCTCTTCACAAAGTAATTCCCCAAAGCACACATCCAAAGAGGGAGGAGGATCACGATTCATCAAATTGGAGCGAGTTGCCTCAAATTCCAGCCGTAACTTCATTAGAAACTGATCTCTCTTGCTCTGTTCATGAACCTCCTGAACGGCAACGAGAGATGCAGCTGGTATCTTAGCATAAATAATGTCAGCAAATTCACCCCACAAGTTTTGAAACCCAAAAAAATAATCTTGTATGGAGAGATCGCCGAGTGTAATTGGCGATCTCATATTCCAACTGAAAGCGTCTAGTTGTGTGGTCCTGATTGTAAACCTTCTTTAAATACTCCCACATATCTCATGCAGTCTTGTATGGCCTCATATTTAGGACAATCAAAGGATCAACAGATCCTAAAATCCATGTCATGACTCTAGCATCTTTCACTTTCCACTGAGCCAATTTAGACAGTTTAGTAGGAGCTGGATCACTGTCATCTATGTAACCCCATAACTCTTTCCCCAGGACAAATAGGCGAAATTGAAATTCCCATGCAGAATAATTCTTGCCCGTGAAGTGCACACTAAAAGAATCTGAGTTGCTAGTAGACATGGTGCCCGGAACACAATAATAAAGACTGAGAATACTAAATCCACCTCACCCCTAGTCTAAAAACAAGCCTATAACCAGCAAGTCCAAAATAAAAGGAGACCAAAATGATAATTTTCAGCAAGAACTGGACACGCCGACAGCCACTAATCACCCCGAAATGAAAATTTCCAGCAAGAAGGAAACTTCCTACCCTCGACAGAAACTGCCAAGCAGCAGTTTATAACTCACCAGAATTATCTACACCTTCCTTTGAAGGTATCGACAACCAAGAAGACTAACAGATTAGTCCCAACCCAACCCAACCCAGAAATCTCAAAACAGGTAATAGAAGGCTTTGATACCATGTAAGTATTTTGGATTGAATGTCCTCATTGTGAGGTTCCTCTGATTATATAGAAACTCTAGGCTAATTACAAGGCTGAATTGCAGCCATTAACATCAATCTAGGCTAACAAACAAGGAAACAATAACTGTACAAGATATATACAATCAGTAACTGTACAAGTTTGACACAATCATGCCATAATTAGAGGACCTAATTATAGCTAAATATATGCTAATGCTGTCCCTGCTAAACATATGCTGCTGTCCTAATTATGGCTAAATGTATGTTGTCCCTGCTGTCCCTACTAAATGTATGCTGTCCCTGCTGTCCTTGCTAAATGTATGCTGTCCCTGCTAAATGTATGTTGTCCTTGCTGTCCCTGCTAAATGTATGCTGTCCTTGCTGTCCTGATTGACACTTTCAACTACTGATCGAATACATTGTTCATGTTGGTGCCATTCTAGTTGGATTTGCCAATTCATCCTAGCTGGATTGTCACCTTGTCATCACTACCATGGCTGGTTTGCTGACTTATTCCAACAAGCGGGTCCACGACTCGCTAGCCCCAAATCATCCTTGTTCACTATTTTGGGTCTTTCTTACAAGACAATTTTCTATGCTAGGCCTTTTTTACCAGACCTGTTGATGTAGGACACATGATTTAATGCTAGCATGCAACGCGGAGATTATGAAAGAGTCCATTAAGCAATTCAATTAACAAAAGATGCTAACCCACGAATTAATTAAGAGTAAACAATATGGAATAAAATATGATTTAACTTAAATCACATGCCCACATGCTAAAAAATAACATAAATCAATTAAAACTAGGCCCGATGGAAGGATAGAACTTCCAAATTAGCATAGGCACGTTTTACACACAAGGGACTGACTTATAGGTTCTATGATTAGGGTTAGGAAGGGAAAAATCTGAAATTTGGAAAATTAGGGTTCATGGGAATTGGGAATTTTAGAATTAAGGTTTTTTAAAATTTGGTAAAAAGATGAAATTAGTGTTAAATTGAGTGAATTGGTTAAGGGGTTGATGGATTTGGGTATTGGTAGAGGAGAATTAAGGTTTTGGATGAAGGGAAGTTAGGGATTTTGGGTCAGTTAAGGAAATTAGAGATTTAGGGTTTGGGAAGTTGGAGAAATTAGGGAATTAGAGAATCTAGGATTAGGGTTAGGGTTTATAGGTAGAGTTAGGAATGAGGAATCAAAGGGTTTTGATGGGGGAAGCAAGGGG
This sequence comes from Magnolia changhungtana, assembly GCA_030180095.1. Classification (NCBI taxonomy): domain Eukaryota; kingdom Viridiplantae; phylum Streptophyta; class Magnoliopsida; order Magnoliales; family Magnoliaceae; genus Magnolia; species Magnolia changhungtana. Next base: position 5,543,714 of record JASAUF010000160.1, read on the forward strand.
AAATCAAGAGATTGAGGAGTTGTTCATATGCTAGCCTAGGGGCTCACATGTGGTCGGACGGTCACACGTGTGAGTTGTTGGCTAGGGTTTTGGGGTCCTTAATGGTTAATTTCGGTTGGGAATGAAGTTGGATGATAAAAAGTTGAAGAAAAAGATGATTTAGATGGTTTTGGATAGGAAGGGAAGAAGAGAGATGGAGTTTTTGGGAAAATACCCTTTTTTGATAGAAAGGAAGAGAGAAGGAAAATAATAGATAGAAGCCTCACACCTTCGTTGAATGGGGAATGGAATCACACCACACCCAAGCTCCAAATCACATGGAGTATTCTTCAAATCACATGAAGAAAAGAAAACACAAATTTTTTATTTTTATTTTTTCTCTCAAAATAATGGCATTAGAGCTCCACACACTCCCCTTTCTCTTTTATAGTCTCAGAAAAGACCTTTTACAAAAAGGCGCTCTCAAAGAAGATTCTCAACATAAAGAAATTTAATAAATTAAAAGTTGTTCCTAACTCCTAATCTTAACACAAATATAAACGTTGTTGCTTGAATCTGGATAGGTAGGACCACGCTTATGGTGTGCAAATACTTGCACCAAGAGTGTATAAAAGACAACGGGGGCACCAATTGTGGCTAGGGACTGTCCGAAGCTTAAGGCAAAGGGACTTAAAATGAAAACGAAACTTTAGTTGGGGTTTCTTGTGCTTACCCTTTTTAATAGTAGTGGGTGTATTTATTGGATGCATGAGTAGCTTCTGAGATAGTATATCTTGATGAAATATGCCTGATCCTCGTAGCTTGGAAGGATACGCTATATATGTTGAGGAGTCTGTATTTGAATGGGGATCTGCCTCCGGAGATATCGCCGAGATAACCTCGGCTTGCATGATCTTTCCTCTCTTGGCACGGGACAGGATTCTATCTGGAGATCCCGCTTCATAGGCTAACCTTGATCAGGTTAGCTCGACAGGTGGGTCATGTGCCTGAGCTCTGCCTTTGGTTCTCAGCTCGGTGTTGGCCCTTCGAGGTTGGTTCATCTCACAATCGATGCGTTGATATCCTGAGGTGTTTGTCCAGGTAAGTTTTAGTCATTGTCGCTTCAAGATTCCCCTTCTATAGCTGATTGTTTTATATAACAGGTCAGTTCGATTTTCCCTATAATAGTTGCCCCCCTACTTCTGAGCTCAACGTGTGTGAGCTTGGGAAATAAGAGCCTAAACTGATCTGTAAGTGCAGGAAACTGAATTTCGAATAGTAGGTAGCCCGGTCCTTTTCTTTTTCAAATTTGTCGTCTAATGATGAGGACAGGAATCGAAAGAGACAACACTTGTCATGGGAAAAAAAGGATATGATGATGATTGCGCAGTACAAGGGGACGACCATTAAGTAGTGAGCGCCGTTTGGCTTTGGAGCGATTCACAATCGAACACCTGTTTCTTGAGCCGTTATGGCTTTGCTTTAGCGAACCTCGTGACGCCACGTGGAAGAGCATGTCAATTGAGGCGCCTCCTCGTGCTTCAATGGATGCTGCTAGCATTAAATGCCCTGCTACTTGAACTTTTATAAATAGAGGCTTCCCCCCTCATTGTGCGCCTACACAAATCTGTGATGCTCGAGCTTTGCCGACCTGATTCCTTGCTAGTTTTCATCTTTTCTTCACCATGTGCATCTCCTCCTCGTCAACTCATAGCAACCAGAGCTTAAAATTTCTAGTAAGCCTATCCTTTGTAGCGTCTTCTTCCTTTCACTCTCTCCCTTCTCCCCTTCTCTTTTCTCGACCCCGCACCGTGCAAAGGGTCAAGGGCTGCACATTGGGGTCATTCGCTTGGGTGGCTATCGCGGCACTGTTGGAAAGCATTGGCACTTGTTGCACTTCTTCGTGAACTGCTTCACATCTTCATGTATTGTGGGCCAGTAGTATCCATGTCATATTACCTTATGTGCTAGGGCCCTTCCACCTGAATGTTTTCCATAGCTGCCTTCATGAACCTCCTTTAATATGTATTCAGCTTCATCAAGCCGTAAGCACCTCATATAGGGTAATGAGAACCTTTTTTTATATAAGACGTCCCCCAGTACCGTGTACCGAGTGGATTGATACCTGATCTTCCGAGCTTCCAGCTTATCCTCAGGTAGCTCGCCTTGTTTTAGATAGGGCATGATTGGGTCCATCCAACTCTGCGGTCGATCTATCGGGAGAGCTTCTTTCTGGTTGAGCCGATTGATGCTCGGCTCGGGCAAGAATTCGATTGGTATGATCTTGGCGAGGTTGTCGTCGATGGCCGAAGCCAGTTTAGCTAGAGCGTCAGCTTCAGAATTTTCTGACCTGGGAACCAGTATGACCTCGTACTTATTGAATTCTTTGAACAAGTCCCAAATTTTCTACAGATAGGCAATCATTCTCTCCTCTGTCTTGAATTCTGTAGTGATTTGGTTTACCACTAGCTGGGTATAACTTTAGATTTTCAATGTTCTGGCTCACATTACTTTTGCTACTCTTAAACCAGGGAGTTCTTCATATTCAACTTCACTGTTGGAAGCCAAGAATCCGAATCTTAAAGCATATTCGGTGTTAGCTTGGTCGGGTGAGACGAGGATCAACCCTGCTCCGCTTCCTCGGGAATTCGATGACCCATCCACGTGGAGGGTCCATGCCTGTGATTTGACATTCTGTTTGACTTCGGTTGGCTGCCGAGGGGTGGAGTAAATGAATTCAGCGATAAAATCAGCGTCAACCTGTCCTTTGATCGCCGCTCTAGGTTGTTATGTGATGGTGAATTCGCCTAGCTGCCTAGCTCGATCGCCCATTTGGTCAATCGCCTCGACACCTCAGGTTTCTACAGTACTTGACAGAGTGGCTGATTGGTTGGGACCACAATAGTATGGCATGGAAGTAAGGTCGGAGACTTCAGGTTGAAACAATCAGTGCGAATGCTAGCTTTTCTATTTCCGGGTATTGTGTCTCCGCATCAACCATGGCTTTGCTTACTTAATAAACGGTCGTTGTTTGCTTTCTTCCTATCGCACTAGGGCCGAACTGATCGCCATAGGTGATACTGCTAGATACAACCAATGTTTTAAATATCAACGATATCGGCCGATATATCCCACGATATCTTGTGTCCCACTTGTGCGATACGAAACACACTAGTGGGATATATCCCACATGTTTGATTTGGTTTGCATTTTTTTTTTTTTTTATCACCCCCCCCCCCCCCCTTTTTTTCTAAATCATGTTAAATCAGTGTTAAATTGCTACAAATCCATGATTTTTCATGTTTTGCATGGCATGAAAAAACATGGATTGGGAACTTCGATTTTAAGATTTGGAGGAGAAGGACCGAGTTGCAGAATTTTTTTAAAAAATAAAAAAAAATAAAAAATCAAAATCAAACATGTAACCTAATCTAGTGATTCTTCTTTTGCTTTTGAATGTATTGCTTGTGTTTCCGCACGTCTTCGTACATTTATAAATTATATGAATAGACTTTGAATATACTTGCATCAATTTAGTTCGACAACGCATGGATTAGGACCCCATACAAAGAAACCTATTATGTGCATTTGTTTTTTGTAATGTTTGGATTTGTGTATTGATGTCTTTTTTAACAATCACTAAAATTTTGTTGAAAAATTCGACCAATTTCCAATGTTTCCCCATGTTTCCAACAACGACGATACATTACGCGATACAACCGATATATCCCATGCGATAACTGATACATATATGTATCCCAAGGTTGAGATACGTAACGCGATACCGATATTTCGAACATTGGATACAACAACAACTCCTCGAGCTTTGGCTTGGAGAGCAATGATGGAGACACTAGGTATGTTTTGAGTTGTTGAAACGCTTGCTCTCATTCTTCTATCTAGGTTGGCTTTTTTACTTACTTTCAACTGCTTAAAAAATGGTAAGCATTTGTCTATGGCTCGAGAGACGAATCTATTTAGAGCCACCACTCTGCCCATTAGGCATTGAATATCTTTCGTCGTGCTGGGGGAGATCATTTCCAAGAGAGCTTGGATCTTGTCAGGGTTCGCCTCTATCCCCCATTGATTGACTAAGAAGCCTAGGAACTTTCCTAAGCTGACGCCGAAGGCGTATTTGCTCGGGTTCGACTTCATTTCACATTTTCTCAAGATTTCGAACATCTTCTTCAGGCCTGTTACGTGGTTGCTTGTCTTGGAACTCTTAATGAGCATATCGTCCACATATACCTCCATTGTGTTCCCAATCTGTTTGGTGAACATTTTGTTCATCAGGCGCTAGTACGTCGCTCCAGCATTCTTCAGGCCGAACGACGTTACCCATTAGTAATACAACCCTTTGTTGGTGATGACTTGTCGTGTTCGTCCATCACGATTTTATTATACCCGGAATATGCATCCATGAAGCTGAGGAGTGCATGCTCGGCAGTGCTGTCTACTAACTGATCAATCCTTGGGAGGGAGAAACTGTCCTCCGGACAAGCTTTATTTAGGTCAGTATAATGTACACAGACTCGCTATTTTTCACTGGCTTTCTTTGCTAGCATGACATTGGTCAACCAATCGGGTTAATGTATTTATTCGATGAATCCGGCCTCAAGGAGCTTGCTAACCTCCTCACTGATTGCCGCATATCTTTCGGGGTCGAATGCTCACCGTTTCTTCCTTATAGGTTTATGGTTGGGGTCCACATTCAGTCGATGAACCATGGCTCTTGGATCTATACCAAGCATATCCTGGTGGGACCAGGCAAATACGTCGGCATGTTCTCTCAGTAGATCGGCTATTTCCGCTTGAAGCTGTGGCTTGCGTAATGACTGGACCTGAACAGTACGGGACAGGTCAGCTTCGGAGAGCTGTATTGTAATGAGGTCCTCCACCAATGACCCTCTTTCAACAGTTTCTTCTCGTAGGTCTAGAGAGGTAATTTGCATTGCTTGTTGTCATTGTGTCTTTGGCATTGTCAGGCTTGATGTTGGTCGCCTTTGACCGGCGGGCTCTGTGCTCAGTTGGGAACTTTATAGCTAGGTGATAGGTGGATACCATTGCTTACATGGCATTAAAGGATGGCCGGATGAGGATTTCCTGCGAAAGCCTTTCGCAGGAAGTTCTTGCGCAAGGATGCTTGGTGGGACCCACCACTATTTTTGTGAGAAATCCACTTTGTCCATCCATTTTGCGAACTTGTTTCATGACATGACGAAAAATCAAGAGGATTCAAAACTCAAGTGGGTCGCACGAGAGGGAAAATTGAGGAAAGAAATTCCTACCATTGAAACCTTTCTGGGCTCCACCTTGATGTTTATATGTCATCCAAACCACTTATAAGGTTATTCTCACCTGGATGAAGTGAAAACACAACGAATTTAGGCTGATACAAAACTTGTATGGCTAGTAGAATGTTTAAACGGTTGTCACTAAAAACCCACTGTTTCCTCTCATGCGACCCACTTGAGTTTTGAATCCTCTTGATTTTTTGTCGCATGTCATGAAATGAGCTCACAAAATGGATGGATGGAGTGGATTTCTCACAAAAATAACGGTGGATCCCACCTAGCATCCTTGCGTAGGAACTTCCTGCGAAAGGCTATCTGTGTCCAAGATGGCCTACCCAGGGTAACGTTGTACACCGAGGGGCAGTCTACTACTAGAAAGTCGACCATAGTGGTGACTTGGTTAGTACCCTCGCTAGCTATTACGGGCAAGAGAACACTTCCTTTGGAGGTCACCTCCCTGCAAAGTCGAGTAAGGGGCTTCACACGGGTTGCAACTTGACCGCCCGATTCCCATTTTATTGAATGCAGTTGCGACCATGATATTGTCCGAGCTTCCGCTGTCGACCAATATTCAATGCACTTTGTGATTAGCGACGGTCATGGCGACTACTAGGGCATCATCATGCGGATGTTGAAGCCCATGTGTGTCGTCTTTGGTGAAGGTGAGACTGTATGAATTCATCCTAGGTTCCTTGCTAGGTCTCCCAGTAAGGTAAACTTGATGTTCTCTTTCACTGTTGGTCGTACTTTGAGCGTGATCTCGGCGTGGCCGATTTGAGTCTCCACCTTCGATGGGTCCTCCAAAGATGGTATGTATTTCGCCTATTGCTTCATTGTCAGCTTGCTCATCACGTCATTCTTGTTGTCTAGCCGGTCAATCTTCTTTGACATTGTCAATGAATTCGTGCAAATGTCCCTTCCGAATAAGAGATTCAGTTTCCTCCTTGAGGTGAAACACTGCTGTGTTATGACCATGATCTCCGTAAAAGTGATAATATTTCTTCTTGTCTCTCTTATCGTGGTTAGCTCTCATCTTGTTTGGCAACCTCAGGATTCTTTTGTCCCTGACCTCTATGAGTAATTGTTCTGGTGTGGTATTCAAGGGGGTGTATCTGTGGAACTGGCTTTCCGAAGGCCAGCTGGATCGGGTGCCACTGCTCTGGTCGTCGTCTTTTCTCCTCTTGGAGTTTGTACCGAGCGCCTCCTTCCCTTTCATTTCCTGTCTCTTACCGAGTTGTTTTCGCCTTGAGTGGCTCTATGTGCGCTGAATAACTGTTTCGCATTTGAATATTTTTAAGCTCGGTTAAGAAGGTTGGCAAGAGTTGTCAAGGGATTTTTCCCAATCAAGAAAAGGAACTTCCCTTGTTTGAGACTGGCCATCACGGCTGTGAGGGCGACCAGATCAGAGTAACCATCCACTTGGACAGCCTCAACATTGAACTGCACGATATAGTCTCTTAAGAGTTCATCCTCTCTCTATGTTATCATGAGGAGGTTGGTCGCAGGTTTCCTTACATCCTTTCCTCCAATAAATTGGGTAGCAAACGCCTTATTGAGTTGTGCAAACGAGCCGATAAATTTAGGTTTTAGGTGCCTATTCCACTTCTAAGCAGCCCCCACTAACGTTAGGGAGAATGCCCTGCACGTTACAGGCCCGGAGGCACCATGGAGCTCCATCCATGCTCGGAAGGATTCTAGATGCTCGGTTAGATCCATCGAACTTGAATATGGAGTTATTTAGGGATCCGGAATCTGGATGGCAGTTGGGCTTGCGTAATATCATCCGTGAACGGTAGTTCAGCTTATTCGAGTAAGGTGTCGACAGAGGCTGGGGCTTTGGCTCGGTAGGCTTGTTGAATGTCCTCGAGCTGATCTCGAATTTCTTTCATCTTTGCCCCCCAGGAGACCTCATTTTCTGTTGTGACCTTGGGGGCCTTACGCCGAGCTCGCCTTTTTTTTTTTTTTCTAATGTATGCACAAGTTTGATTCAGTGAGCTCAGTGGTTCCCAGGGTTTGTGTGGGAACGTCTACACTTTCTCCTGGTCAGGCTTTCATGTCACGAGGCTCGGGACGCATAGGTACCTGGCAGCAGTGTTCAAATTATCTCCGATATTATCAAAATATCTCCGATATTATCTTTATCTCTAGCTCAGTGATACCGATAACACTGGTAGCGATACCGATAACACTGGTAGTATCAGAAATTCCGGGTATTAGCAATATATCGATAAGTATCGCCAACATATCAATATCGCTAATGTAATCGCCAATATTTTTAACTATGTAAATTCTAGGTGTCGCTTGTATTGCTAATGCATCAATATCGCTAATGTATCATCAATATTTTCGACTACGTAAATTCTAGGTAATGCTTGTATCATAAGTGTATCGACGATATTTCAATAATATCGTCAACATATTGATATCATCAAAAAATTTTTTATTAGAAAAAAATTTATTTCAAAATTTATTTATTTTTTTCATGGGCACATGGTTGTTTGTAGTGTTCAATTTGTAATTGATAATATTGATAATATCTCGATATTATCAATTTCGCAACATGCGCGATATTGAGACCTGAATCTTTCGTTTCCTTTCCAATTGTTGATTTCTTTGTGAAATATCATGTGTTGTTGATATTATGCAATATTGATGGATGTTTGGATGGAAGGTTGGATGATTAAATAGGCCGGATGGGTTGGTTGGACTGATTTCTTACAACAACACATGATATCCCACATTAAATGTAAGCTTGTTATGTATGCATTCTTTTTTGCAATTGTTTTATTTCTAAATATGCAAATATGTACATTTTAACATCTCTTGAAGTTTCGCTGAAAATTCCACCATTTGTCCATGTTTCCCTGCATTTCCAGTCATTAGCGATATTATCGGCGATATCGATATTGTTTTTGTATCCCTGGCCAGTGAAACTTGTATCCGGTGTTTTATATATCGACGATATCGGCCGATATATCCCATGATATTTCTTGTATCCCACTTGTGCGATACGAAACGCACGAGGAGTGCGATATATCTCACATGTTCTATTCGGTATGCAATTTTTATTTTTGATCCTTTTTTTTTTGGTAAATCATGTTAAATCAGTGTCAAATTGTTACAAATCCATGTTTTTTCATGTTTTGCATGAAAAATCATGGATTGGGAGCTTTGATTTTGAGATTTGTAGAAGGACCAAGTTGGGAAATTTTGAAAAATAAAATAAAATTTTCCTAATTTCTCGTAAATTGGTTGCAATCTTTGTGTCCAAACATAAAATCAAATATGTATGTAACCTGATTTAGTGATTCTTCTTTTGCTTTTGAATATATTGCTTGTTTTTCCACATGTCTTCTTACATTTATAAATTATATGAATAAACTTTGAATATACTTGCATCAATTTAGTTAGACAACGCATAGATTAGGACCCCATAAAAAGAAAACCCATTATATTCACTTTCTTTTTGTAATGTTTTGATTTCTAAGTGTGTATTGATGTCTTTTTTAATAATTACTAAAATTTCATTGAAAAAATCTACCAATTTCCAATGTTTTCCCATGTTTCCAACAACAACGATACATTATGCGAGACAATCGATATATCCCATGCGATAACTGATACGTATCCGTATCCCAAAGGTGCGATACGTAACGCGATACTGATACTTCGAACATTGCTTGTAGCGATACCAATACTTCGATCACTGCCTGGCGGGATTTTTCAACTGATGCTTCCAACTCTGCTTGCTAATCGGCGGGGATTATACGTTGTCTCTCCAGCAACCTCATAATCCGATCGATGTTACCGGTTAAAGCTTCGACATGGTTTTTGAGGAAGATGAGTCGGCTTCCCTGGTTCCGAGACTTTTGCGCAATTACTAGCGAAGGTGGCTGAGATCGGGGAACTGACTGTGAAGCCTGGTGATTTGCAAGTTGTTCCTCTTGTGCGGGCTCAGCCATGGCCAGCACCCTTCCTTTTTTGTTGGCCATCGAGGTAGGGGGTGTCACGCCCCAAACTCGGGAACCGAGCTCACAAAATTCCTAGTCACGGAATCCGGTGCTAACAGCCTCTGTAGTACCCCATTCTCTGGGATCTAAGAATTGGGTACTACGCCTATCATTTTGTTGTTTTTGCTTTTATTTTTCTTTAATGATTTTTGTCCAGTACTTGTATAAATATTAAGTGGTTTCCCGTGGATTTTACTGCTCCTTGAAATATTAACTTGTCCTGATACAAATACCAATTGCTTGATCATTACTTTATTACTTTCAGGTGCGGGATTATAGGACAGACTGGCCTCTCGAAGTGACTCAACCTATAGCAGGAAACTATTATCCAGTAAGAGTTTGTATTATTCAAAATTGGAATGGCATTACTTATGTAGTTTACGAAACACAATTGTATTTTCTCTGGCAAGTATCACAATCAAGTTGGAAATTAGAATGTCCCTGTAGCATGGTTTCACATAAGTTATGTCTTAATGTTGTCTTAAACTACCGTAACTGATGCGGGACAATTAACCTCTTTCTCTAAAAGCTCGAACTGATAGAGAGTGGCAAATCAATCCCTTTATCTCAGAGGCCAGGCCCCACATCCAATGGGTGAGGATCTTTGCTGAGCCCTCCTTGTGGGCCCCACTTCACATGGGTTTTGCTTCACACTAGTCATCCACCCCGAGTGTGTCCCCTCATCCCACATGCTACCCCACTCGAGCCCGGTGTGAAAATGCCCCTGCATTAATTATTGTTGCGGGAGCATTTTCACACCGGGCTCGAGTGGGGTAGCTTGTGGGATGCAGGGACACAATAGGGTGGGTGGTCCATGTGAAGCGGAACCCATGTGAAGTGGGGACCACGAGGAGGTTTAGCCGAGGTCCTAACCCATGCAATGTGGGGCCTGTGCTATGAGATAAAGGAATTGATTTGCCACTCTCTATTAGTTTGAGCTTTAAGAGCAAGTGGCTAGTTTTCTTGCATTAGTAACCTCTAATTGAGTAGTCATTTATGTGGATGAGATGGCAACATTCTATGAGTCTTTATATTACTCGACAGTAGGTGCATCCCAATTATTTCTTCTATAAGCACATACCACAAAATTCACTCAAACATAATCTCTAACGTATGAGTTGATTGACAATGACATGAGAAAGCAGTAATCATCTTTTAGTTTCTTATGCCTTCATTGTGGGGTGAGTTTTTGCTGTGGTTAAATGGGTTAATTCCATTCTTTCAAATATTGACGATATCGGCCGATATATCCCACGATATATCTCGTATCCCATCCGTGCAATACGAAATGCACAAGTAGTGCCGATGTATACCACCTATTTGATCTGGTGAGCATTTTCGATTTTCGATCCATTTTTTTGCTATAAATCACATTAAATCAGTGTCAAATGGTTACAAATCTATAATTCTTCATGTTTTCAATGAAAAATCATGGACTTGGAGCTTCATTTTCGAGATTTGGGAGAGATAGGGCAAGTTGTAGAAAATTGGGAAAAACCAAAATTTCTCATTTTCTCGCAAATCAGTTGCAAATCTTTGTATCCAAACACAAAATCAAACATGTATGTAACCTGATCTAGTGATTCTTATTTTGCTTTCAAATGTATTGTTTCTGTTTCCATACATGTCTTTTTACATTTATAAATTATATGAATATATTTTAAATATACTTGCATCAGTTCAGTTGGACAGTGCATGTATTAGGACCCCATACAAAGGAAACCTCTATTATGTGCACTTTTTTTGTGTAATGTTTTTATTTCTAAGTGTGTATTGATGTCTTTTTCAACAATCCTTGAATTTTCCATGAAAAATTCGACCAATTTCTCGACGTTCCCATTTTTGCCAACAACAGCGATACATTACGCGATACAACCGATATATCCCATGCGATAACCAATGTGTATCCGTATCCCAAAGGAGTGATACATTTTGCGATAACAATATTTAAAACATTGGTTAATTCTGTTGGGTAGAACCAGTGTTTAAATTATCGGGGACAATATCGAATTGTCGCCGATAATATCGGTATCGCTGGCTCAACGATACCGAAACCCCATTTATTCGTTTCGGTGCCAGATTTCGCCGATAATCTCGCCGATAATTTCGGTATCGTCGATATTTTCGAAATGTCGCCGAAATTTCACTATTCCCACGATAACAGGGGATGTAAAATCTCAAAATAATAATAATTTTTTTTTTAAAAAAAAACACAACAAAATACCTGTTTTTCACTCGGATCTGTTTGAAGAAGCGAATTTTAAGAGCTTCATTGTTGTTGAGTGCAGATTGGCAACCTTTCCGGTAAGATTCTACCCCAAAAAAATCGGTTCTTTCGTCGTCTCGATATCGTGTCGGAAAATAGAGGTTTTTTTTTTTTTTAAATTTGGGATGAGGGAGAGGGATTGTCGGGATGAAAATCCGGAGATTTTGGTGGGAAGGAGAGGAATTTTTAAAAATTTGGGATGAGGGAGAGGGATTTTCGGAGTTTCTGCGCATTTTGGGGATCAGATTTTAGATTTTAGGGAAATCGGATTGCGTACTGTGTTACTCAGTACGCACAATCTTATCGTACTGATTAAACTCTATTGGGCTCACAGTGAATGTATGTGGTTAATCCACACCGTCCATCCATTTTTCCATCTCATTTAAGGGTTGAGACCAAAATTGAAGTATATACAAAGCTCAAGTAAAATTGAAGTATATACAAAGCTCAAGTTGACCGTACCACAGGAAACAGTGGGAATAATGATTTCCACCGTTGAAACTTGATAGGCCCCATGGTGATGTTTATTTGTCATCCAGCCTCTTCATAAGGTCACAAAAGCATGGATGAAGGGAAAACACAAATATAAGTTTGATCCAAAACTTTAGTGGCCCTCAAGAAATTTCAACGGTAGATGTTCAGTTCACACTGTTCGAGGTGGTGTGGTCCATTTAAGATTTGGATATTCTTCATTTTTGGGTTCAAGTCCTAAATTTATCTGTTCAAGTGGACGGAAGGGGTGGATATAATATGTAAATCATGGTGGACCACACAGAGTTTACAGTGTACTGAGTTACTCACTACGCGATCCACTTCCGTTTTAAGGGGCGATTTGACGAGGTCAGTAGCCAAATCGAAGTGACGTCACCAAGCTCTGTGGACCCCACCATGATGCATGTGTTGTATCCATACCGTCCATCCATTTGTAGAGATCGTTTTATGGCATTACAAAGAGAATGAGAATGATCTAAATTTCAAGTGGACCCACCACAGAAAACCATAGGAGCAGTCACACCCACCGTTGAAACATTTATAAGGCCCACCGTGATGTATTTTCGAGATCCAACCTATTCATAAGTTAACATAGAGATGGATGAAGTGAAAACAAAAATATCAGCTTGATACTACTGTGGCCCCAAGAAATTTTGAACGGTGGATGTCACTGCCCCCACTATTTTCAATGGTGGGGTCCTCTTGAACTTGAGATCTATCTCATTCACTTCATCCAAGTCCGCATAACCTCATTGATAGGTTGGGTGGTAAAAAAACATCACGGTGGCCCTTAGAAAGGTTTCAACGATGGGTGTATCACTGCAGCTTGCTTTGATGTGGTCCACTGGAGCTGTGTGTCTGCTTCATTTTTTGTATAATATCTTAAAATGATATTAGAAAAGTGATGAACGGTGTAAATAAAATACCTACATCACGGTGGGCCCCACAGAGCCCTGCATGGACGGATCCGTCCAGGTGGGGGTAGGACGCAATCCACGTCCGCTTTTTATAAAAATCGGATTAGGACGCAATCCACGTTCGCTTTTTATAAAAATCAGATTGCGTACTGAGTACAAGCAGGGAGACAGTTTAGTTAGTAATGCTGATCGTTGTTCCATGGGCCCATTATGATCTATGTATTTAATCCACACCGTCCATCCATTTTTACACATTATTTTAATATTAAATGTAATAAAATAGGTAGATCAAAATCTCAGGTGAACCACACCATGGGAAAACAACAGTGATTGAATTTCTACCATTAAAAAACTCCTAGGGGCTAGGGCCCACTATAATATTTATTTGACATCTACTGTACGTCAGTACACTTACTGTACTGAGTAAACTCTATGGGGCTCACCTTCATTCATGAATTTTATCCACTCCGTCCATACATTTTACTAGATGAATTTAATACGTTAGCCCAAAAATGAAGCATATAAAAATATCAAGTGGACCACACCATTGAAAAAAGTGTTAATTGAATGTCTACTGTTGAAAAGTTACTGGAGTCCACCGAAGTTTTAGATCAAGTTAATAATTGTTTTTTCACTTCATCCATATCTGTGTGATCTTATGAACAGGTTGGATGAAAAATAAATATCACTGGAGGCCTTGTAAAGGTCTCAATGGTGGAAATTAATATTTCCATTGTTTCCTGTGGTATGGTCCACTTGAGCTTTGTATATGCTTCAAGTTTGGGCTCAACCCCTAAAATGATCTGGAAAAATGGATGAACGACGTGGATAAACCACACACATTCACGGTGGATCCGGACAATGATTACGAGCCACCTCGTCACTCTACGTGGGAATGAAATATGGCCATAAATGTGTTTTTTTTTTTTTTTGAATTCATTTACTTCTGCATATCTTCATTCTTGTAAGCTTGCATTTGTATTTTTTAAACTTATTTTGGTTATTATTTGAGTGATTTCTTACGACAACGCATGCCTTTTGGCTCCCATTAAATGGAAACTTATTATTTAATGCATTTTTTTGCAATTTTTTCATTCCTGAATATGTAAATATGTGTATTTAGGCATGTCCTGAAGTTTCACTGAAAAATTCCACTATTTTCTCCATGTTTCCCCCTTTTTCCGTGCATTTCCGGTTATCGGCGATATTATCAGCGATAACGATATTATATCTTTATCTCCGGCCAGCAAAACTTGTAGCGATACCGACAACTCGAACACTGGGTAGAACCTTGCCCTTCTTTCTCCAAAAATGCCTGTCATTATCAAAATGGAAAAAAAAAAAGTTTCGAGCATATCCATAGACAAAGAAATATTATCCTCCAAAGTCGGCATGTGAAAAAACTTGAAACAATCTATAAAAATTTCCAATTTGCCTCTTTTTAGTTGTGTTTTTTTTTTTTTGGCCAAATGGTCAATTTGCCAATTCCAACCATAGACTTTGCATGGAAGGATGTTCTATCTTATTATTTTTGAAACCTAAGTTGCACTGCTGTAGATATGACATTCATATAACAACCTAAAATAAGTGAAATTTTAACAATTTCTAAAGGGCTCATTTTTTCAATTTGGCTTTGTACAGAAATGTGAGTAATTGATTAACAAATTCAAATATTATAACAAGATAACAAAAGAAGAACAGTGTAAGATTTTCACGTGTTTTTTTTTTTCTTACTATTTTGACAATTGGGTTGTAAAAATGTGTTATTCTCTATCATGTAGGCCAACAATAGAGCTCGTTCAGATTATAATGCTAAATATTCATCTTATTTCTTGATATAGTTGGAGCATTTGAAAACAAATGCATAGAATCATCACCACCGCCAACACCATCTAACCGTTTTTCCAACTAATTGCAGTCGATTACTCGAATCCTGTTCCACCATTCCGCTCTATCAAGGACCATATCCTCAGTTAAATCATAGGCCATCAAATATTTTCTTGCTACCTCTGCTAACATCCTTTTCGGACAAACATAATTACCAACAAAGTACAATGCATTGTGTTTTATTCTTTAAACAAAAAACATAGCCGTGTCCATAAAATTACCACAGTTTTGATAGAGAAGTTGATAATTTTCTTCTTTTAGTTGTTTTTCCACCATCTTTTATTAGTTATGTTTTTATTATTTTTTGTAATGAACTCAGAATTTGTAATATGTTTCATAGGATATAATAAATATGACTATTGATGGAATTCAAGATGTCACTTTTTTAAATGAATTTGCAATTTGTATGAAATGAAAGTATTGTTGGGTTGGTAGCTAGAATACTAACCAGTAATTCTACCATATTTTCTAAATTGTTTAGAAAGAAAAGTAAACAATAGTGACAGATTAAGATGCCATTGAAATTGTTGTTGTGGACATTATCATCTTCATAGTCTTATCCCAATTATTTGGGATTAGCTTCTTGAATCCTGTTTCTCCAATCATCAGAACAGAATTCATTGTTATGTTAGCTTGTTAGCTTGGCAAAAGCTTGACAAGGAGCTGCCAACCTGACATCAAACCTCGTTTACCTACGCTTGGGACAGGCAGGTAAAATTGCCTATAAGGCGGAATATATGGTCCTACTGAAATGAATTAATACACGTGTTGGCTCATGTCAGGGTCAGTATGTTTAAAAAATAAAAATAGAAATAGAAATAAAAGAGCTCATCAATTTTATTGATGCGAAAGAACATCAATGAGATTATTCTTACAAGGAAGAGTGCCCAGAATTAAATACCCTTTTTGATGCAGAACAATTAACCACTTGCTCTAAAAGCTCGAACTGTTAGAGCATGGCGAATTAATCCCTTTATCTCATAGCCCAGGCCCCACATCTCATGGGTTTGGACCTCGACCAAACCCCCCTTGTGGGCCCCAAATCACATAGGTACCGTCTCACATGGGCCGCCCACCCCGAGTGTCCCTGCATCCCACAGGCTACCCCACTCAAGCCTGGTGTGAAATGCGCATTAATCATCCCCGGTGAGGAGTCTCGAACACGATACCTCCCCTGTGGGCCCCGCCCACCTCAAGTGTGCCCCTGCATCCCACAGGCGACCTCACTCGAGCCCGGTGTGAAAATGCCCCTACATTACTTTTAAGTAACAGAATGGTGAATAATAATTTTAAAAATGAATACACGATCTTCAATGATGAAAGCCCTTGTCATTCTAGAATACTAACAAATTCTTTTGGAGCATTGGTATTGAAACACCTTATCAATGCACAAGCCCAATTTTTGTGGGTAATTGTTCAATAAGAGGCATGGGACACCTATCTCACTATAGGTCTTTTTGTGAATTTTCCTCTTGATCTTTTTTCCACTCTCCTATAGAATGTATATTTTAATACAAATTAAAAAAGGTTTAAGAATTTATCCTTGATATATCAGAAACATAACATCATTTTCTTGCTCTTTTATTCATTAGCTTGATCTTAGTATAACTATAATCCAGTTTTATAGCATGCCGTTATTCGGATGTTTGCCACAGCCGTTTTAGGGAATTATGTTGTTTAATTTTATTGTTATATATATATATATATATATATATATATATATATATATATATATATATATATATATATATATATATATATATATAGTTCCTTTTTTTCTTACCTAAATGGAACAAAGGCCCATATAAGGACCTTAGCACCAACTATGATAAGAAATTTATGAGTCTGTATCCGTTTCACTGAACATTGTGCATCAAATGTCATTTGTTTTTTACCGTAGAACCAACTGATTATGAATACATTTCTGCCTCAATCTTCATTTAGTCTTCAACAAACATTTTTGAAATGTTCCACACTGTTGTAAAAAATGTGATATATAATTTAATGACTGTAAGCATTTTTTTATTGGCAATAAAATCCACATCATCGTTGTTTTTATTGACTATAAGCATTTGGGGCTAACCGCCCTTTTTCTCCTCTTTCCTTGTAGCTTGTTTGGCTTTTTCCCTTTCTTGGATGGTAATGAAATTCTACTTAACTTCCAAAAAAAATTCACATCATGCCCTCCACTAATATTATCGAAAAAAAATGTCAGATTAGCCTTGGAATATATATGTTGGATGGGAAGTCAGAGCTCTCAGTCTTGGTTGATCGTGCCATTGGAGGTGCCAGCATTCAAGATGGGGAACTAGAGCTCATGCTTCATAGGTTTAATTTCCATGAGATATCATTGTTAAAGTGCTCCTATTCCGCCAATTATTCTTTATGATAGTCATTTCATTTTCATTATAGCCATTTTAAGTTGATTATCCCCTTTGGTCTATTCAAGGCGAATGGTTCAAGATGATTCCCGAGGTGTCGTTGGTGCACTTGATGAAATCGTGTGCATGGAAGATACTTGTGAGGGACTTACGGTATGTTGATATATGTCATAATTATATACATTTTTTGAATGTTTCTATTAATAACCATCTTGTTTTAAGATGAAGCCTAGTAATAATATACTAATCGTGGTTTGGCATATAAATCTTTTCTTTTGTAGTTTAAAAGTCTTCATGTTAAATTTACCCAAAGTCTACCCTCCTAGGATATCATCCAAATAGTGATGCAGAAGAAAAGTTGAAATGGTAAAATACCCTATTTGTTTTACATGAGAATTTAATTGTGGAATAGGGAATAGGAGATAGATAAACCATTGAGTGTCAATCATTGTACGTAAGAAACTATATTCCTTTTTTAATCCTCTATCAACAATCCGTTTTTTTTTTTTTTTTTTTTTTGTTTTTTGGTGTGTGTGTGTGTGTGTGTGTGTGTGTTTTCTGTTATAATAAGATGTTTGCAAGAAAGAATCTCATGTGCCTCTTTGGTAATGGAGACAGCTCCCTACAACACCCGCTCCATACATATGGCATGCTTCTAAGCCAATCGGAACCATCAATGTGGCCATTCTCCACATGAAGGTCATATTGCTAAGAAATCTAGATTCTAACTATCTTAGCCATGATGCTAGGGTGGAAAATAACAATTACAAACACACTACATGCTTCTAAGGCAATCAGAACCATTGATCTGGTCATTGCCACCACATGAAAGTCATTGTTGAGAACTCTAGATCCTCATTATCTTAGTCGTGATGCTAGTGGGCTGGAAAATAACAATTAAGAAATCACCAATTTGACAACTTGGGTTGTCAAATCACCAAGATTTTGTTGGTTATTAACAATTTAATGGTGGAGATGAAGGTACTTTTAGAGTCATTTCATCAAGATAAGTGATTAGGAGTATGTGGCCAGAAGAACTAGCCAAATTAGCCACTCTTAATGAGTCTAAAGATGAACTAGCCAAATTAGAGCTCATGGAAGAGAGATTTTGGAAGCAGAAATCAGGGAATATGTGGCTAGAAGAAGGCGATTGGAACACGAAAATTTTCTTCAATATTGCTTATGAGAGAGCATGGAAAGCAACCATCCGCAAGATTCAGCATGAAAACAACGAAAATTCTTCAGATCTAGACCGGATTAAAGAGGGTGCAATCAGGTACTTCTCTTCTGTGTTTGAAGCTGAAGCCTGCGATCTAGTGGGAGATTTTCTCGCTATATTCCAAAATGTGTGTCGGCGGAGGACAATGCGGGTCTTCTTGCGGAGCCCACCTTTGAGGAGTTCAGTCAAGTGGTGGAGGCTATTCCAAAAGATAGCGCACCTGGTCCTGATGGGTTCTCGGGAGCCTTTTTTTGTAGCTGCTAGGATATAGTGGGAGTCGATATCCTCAAAGCGGTGAAGTTTCTATTCAAAGGAGGGAATCTTCCTCGCACTTTCACATCATCTCTCATCTGCCTTATCCCGAAAAGTTCTTCCCCAGCTAAGTTTTCCGACAATCTTCCTATAAGTCTATGTAACTGTATATATATAAAAATTTCAAAAGTTATTTTGAACCTGTTGCCTCCCAGTGTCATCTCGGAAGATTAGGGTGCATTCATTCAAGGGCGTTCAATTGTAGAAAACATAGCGCTGGTCCAGGAGCTGTATAGGGATATTGGTAGAAAAGTGAGAGGGAGCAATATTATTTTGATGCTTGACTTGGAAAAGGCATATGACCATGTGAATTGGGCTTTTCTCAAAGTGGCCCTGCTTAAATTCGCTGCAGCATGGAGTGGGTGTAGCTAGTGGAGAAGTGCTGGTCCAATAGCTAGTTTTCCGTGTTGATCAATGGAGTTGTGTGTGGCTATTTCAACTCGTTGTGTGGGTTAAGACAGGGGGATCCCATCTTGCCAAGTCTTCTCATTATTGCTGCAAAAGCTTTTAGTAGAGCTTTAAGGATGCCGATTGAAAGGAGGCACTGCTAGCCCTTTAAGGTGAGTAGGGGATGTCTGTTGGTCTCCCATTTACTGTAGTGTACGCAAACGACACAATTAATTTTACTAATGGCAGCAACAATTCTCTGTGGGTGTTGAATGAATTCCTGATCAAATTTCAAGCCATTTTGGGTCAGAGTATCAACAAGTTGAAGAGTGTGTGCTTCACTTCTGACAAGCTATTTGCAGCCAGAGCCAGGAACATAGAAGATCGTCGTCACATCGTTGTACCTAGTTTTCCCAATTGCCAAAGGTAGGGCTCGCTGTGTTTTGTCTCAACCATTGTTAGACCGCATTCGCTCGAGGATAGCAGGGTGGAAAGAAAGATGTTTGACGCAGGCAACTAAAAGATTGTTGCTAAACAATGTCTTTAGCAGCATCGCCGTCCATACCTTGGCTGCCACTAATGTCCTTGCATGTATTCTCAAGTCTTTACAAAAAGATTTTACAGACTTCTTCTGGGGCTAGGCAGATGGGAGAAGAAAGCTACATTGGACCAATTGGAAGAAGATCGCGCTCCCCATTTAAAGTAGAAGATGATTTGATGATTATAGTGTGGAGAAAAGAGGAGTGAGAGAAAAGAAGAGGAAAAAAGAGAGTTTGGGGGAAATGTTGTGTTAGCCAACATGCCCTAACACAATGTTTTATTAGAATAGATCATATAGTACATTGTAGGAGAAGAGGGAAGTGTGCACATGCACTTACATTAAAAGAGCCACTAACCACACACACTATACATTAACACTCTCTAGACTCCCCCTCAAGTTGGAGCATAGATGTTGATCATGCCCAACTTGTCACGAACACGATGAAGAGCATCTTGACTCAAGGACTTTGTAAGAACATCAGTAAGTTTATCCCCGAATCAAACAAAATGGGTGATGATTTCTTTAGAGGCAACTTTCTCCC
Source organism: Magnolia changhungtana (assembly GCA_030180095.1). Lineage (NCBI taxonomy): Eukaryota > Viridiplantae > Streptophyta > Magnoliopsida > Magnoliales > Magnoliaceae > Magnolia > Magnolia changhungtana. The sequence continues at coordinate 5,563,940 of JASAUF010000160.1, forward strand.
AAATAAAGTGACAATTGACCTCAATATGCTTGGTTTGCTTGTGGAAAACGGGTTACAAGCAATATGGATGGCCACTTGGTTGTCACAATGAAGAGGAATAGGAGTCGAAGGAGGATAGCCAAGTTCTTCAAGAAGTGTGCGAAGCCACACTAGCTCACACGTCACATGAGCCATAGCACAATATTTTGCTTCAACTGAGGACCGAGCAACAATCGGTTGCTTCTTGCTCTTCTATGTGATAAGATTGCCACCTAGGAAGGTAATGAAGTTGGATGTAGAGCAGCAATCGTAAGTACTACCTGCACAATCAGCATCGGAATAGCCAGAAAGATGAAGACATGCGAATGAAAGTGGAGGCCAAGACCTGGGGCTAATTTTAGATATCGAAGTATGTAGTATACAACTGTGAGATGTGAAGCATGGGGAGCTTGCATGAATTGGCTAACAACGCCCACCGCAAAGGAGAGATCTGGGCGAGTAATAGCCAGGTAAATGAGCTGGCCTACAAGTCGTTGATACATCCCGGGATCAGAAAGGAGAGCACCATCATCTGGCCGAAGCTTCTGCGAAGTATCCATTGGGGTGGTAGCGAGTTTGGATCCTAGCATGTAGGTCTCCATGAGAAGATCAAGCGCATATTTTCGTTGTGATAAGACCAACCCGGATGAGGAGCGACCAACTTCAATTCCTAGGATGTCACGACCCTAAATCTAGAGTTGGTAATCTATGATTACTATACACCAAATTTTGGTTGATAGCCTCTGTAGAACTCCGATTTTGGGACTTCCAACTTTCACATATTAAGTCCTATAAGCGGGGCTCCACAAGGAGGATTTCTGAAAGTAAAGACGACAAACACGTATCATTTCTCAAAGTTTCATCATATTCAACATATATTACTGTGTACAACTGAGCATATCAAGGCAAAACCAAAACATAAACCATGTCATATTTACTATACTTGATGTACATATTCAGGGTATTATAAAAAAATATATATACACTGATATGTACAAAACAAAAGGACAACTGGAGTCTGTAGCCTCTACTCCTGCAGCTCTCTACTCTTACCTATAAAAAAAATAGAAAGGAAAGCTTGAGCTACTAAGCCCAATGAGTGTGTGTGTGCAGTGAAAATGCATGTTTCATGTCATGCTCATATAATGCACAGGAATGCATAGGCTTTCTGGATCGAGAATAATAAACTAAAGATACAATGCATTATGCCATTTTTTATATTCCTCTATACAGAGGTGGGACTTCAACCCACTTGTAACATACATACTCTTTTAACGTTTCCACAACTTTCCATATTTTCCAATTGGATCACCAAAGTCTAAAACAGGTGGGACTTGCATATGATTGCTACCCACTTACAGTGTTCGAAATATCGATACTATCGGCCGATATATCGGCTGATATTATCGTTATCGCTCCCATGCGAGACGATACACCCCCGATAACTCCCGGAAGATACCAAAAAATCCCAAATTCAGATGTCGGCCGATATATCGTCGATATCGCATGATATTTCGACGATATCGTGCGATTTCCTCAAAAAAAATCAAAAAAAAAGGGAAAAAGGGATTTCGGTACCTGGAAATGAAGATTACGTAATCGCAGATACATCCACAGAGATTAAATGAAAAATCTGTAAAAACTTTTGAAATTTGGGTTTGATTGAGAAGGATTTTGGGATTTTAGGGTTAGGACCTTCCGAAACCCTCCTTTCTTCGAAAATGGCTTCCGCCCAATGCGGAATTGATTTAAATCGAAAGTCCCAGACACTCTCATTGTCTTGAGAAAACTTCGGTTGGGCCATCATGCGAATGAATGCGTGGTTTATCCACGTCGTCCAATATTTTTTCCATCTCATTTACGGGGTTGGGCCCAAAATTGAAGCATATCCCAAGCTCAAGTGGACCATACCCTGGGAAACAATGGGAATAGTGATTTCCACCATTGAAACCTTGCTAGGCCCCACAGTGATGTTTATTTGTCATCCAAGCTGTTCATTAAATCAAAAAAAAAAATAAAAAATTGATTGTAAAAAATAAATTTAATTTTGATCCAAAACTTCGGTGGCCCTCGAGAATTTTTCAATGGTATACGTTCAATTCATATTGTTTTCTGTGGTGTGGTCCGTTCGAGATTTGGATATACTTCAATTTTGGGCTCAAGCCCTAAAATTATCTGATAAAACAGATGAAATGAGTGGATAAAATATATAAATCACGGTAGACCCCACAGAGTTTACTCAATGTGTGGTTACGTGTGGTGCAAAGACGAGCGCTGACGTTCCAAGTTGTACCAATGGTTCAAAGGATATCAATGTTACATGGGCCACACAATAACGTATGTATTATATCAACCCTGTTCATCTATTTGGAGAGATCATTTTAGATCATGAACTCAAAAAATAAGTCATATCCAAAGCTCAAGTGGACCACACCATAAATAGCAGTGGGACAATGATTCTCACCATTAAAACGTTTGTAGGGCCCACCATAATGTTTATTTTCCATCCAATCTATTCATAAGGTCACACATATCCGGATGAAGAGGGAAAAAAAAATATCGTATTGATCCAAAACTTTTGTGACTCCAAAATGGTTTCAATGGTAGACATTAAATCCCCTATTACGTTTTGCAGTGTGGTCCACTTGATAATTCGATCTACCTTAATTTTTTGGCTCAAGCCATACAACTAGCTTGCCAAATGGACAGACGGTTTGGATATAACACATACCTCATGATGGGACCCACATAACTTGGTGACGTCAACGCACCAGCCAACCGTTTCCGTCCGCATGGGAGGGATTAGGTGAGACTCCCACGCCCCTTTCCTACCTTTAGCAAGAAACATAGGTGGGGCCCACCATGATGTTTATGAGAAATCCACTCCGTCCATCCATTTTGTTAGCTCATTTTATGAGTTCAAACAAAAAGTGAACGGATTCAAGACTCAAGTGGGCCGCACTAAAGGAAAAGGTGGGTAGGGAAATTTTTACCGTTAAAACCTTCTTGGGGTCGACAGTGATGTTTACATGCCATCCATACTTGTTCATAATATCATTCTCTTGGGATGAGCGAAAACACATACTAACCAGATTCAAAACTTTCGTGGCCCCATGAATATTTCAAGCGTGAACGTTCAATCCTCCATCTTTCATTTACTTGAGTATTGAATCGGCTCATTTTTGGTTTTATGTCCCGAAATGAGCTCATAAAACGTATGGACAGAGTGGATTGCTCACAAACATCACGATGAGCCCACCAGTTCCCAACAGACGAACTTCGCATGAGGCTTTTGCATGAAATCAGTACGGACTCGGGGTGATGTATTTGTATTAAATCTACACCGTCCAACAATTTTGAAAGATCATTTTAGGATATGATCTCAATGAATTGGTTGTGTTTTTATACTTGTCTTTGATACATTCATAAATTTCATGCATTCAATTTAAATATATTTGCATTAGTTGAGTTAAACATCGCATAGCTTAGGATATGTGCACCTTTTTTTTGAGATGTTATTATTTAAAAGTGTGTATTAAAGCCTTTTTTAACAATCCCTGAAGTTTCATTAAAAAATTCAACCATTTTTCCAATGTTTCCCCATGTTTCTCAAAAAGTGCGATAAATTATACGATACAAACGATATATCCCGTGCAATAACCGATACGTATCGGTATCCCAAGGGTGCGATACATAGCGCGATACCGATATTTTGAACACTGCCCACTTATATAGACTTTTCTATCGTGGTCAACTACAGAGGTGGGACTACATAGTTCACGGGCCGAACTAGTCTAACCCACTTGTGTTGAACCTCACTATCGGCCTAACAGCGAGAAATTATAAGTCGCCTGGCAAAACGATAGCAGACAATTTACGAGCTCGTCACACACAACCTATCTTTGCTTGCCCATAAGCAGGTCAGATTAAACCTCTCAACCAATCGACACACGTCGGTGGGAATCACTACCTACTTTGGTATTTCGGCATTCCAGTGCTCTGTTCTTCCACCCGGTCTAAGCATTGGTCACTCCCAATGTTACCAATCGGGGTTTAGGGGATTTCACCCACGGACCCTCTAATCATGTCCTATCGAATTACACATTTCCGGTGTGGTATCCAACTCAAGTTATAACAAAGTATGTTTCATCGCATTTACAATTACCATATGCGTAAGTCCACACACAAGCACAATATGTCATGATTTTCAAGGCAAATATAGGACGACCTTCCTCATGTGGTCTCCTCATACATTTAAGTTCCTCATAAGGGTCTCATGTAATACATCATGTATCTAGACGGTTTACATACTCATCATAGACACATCGTGTGCCGCAACACAACCCCATTATAGACACATCATGTGTTGCAACACAACTCACTATGATCACCATATCCTGATATGACTCATGCACTTTCAATCATACAATGATACAACAACTATAAATCATGCATATGATATGCACATGACTTAACCAATCTAAATCTAATGCGGGATTTATTCTGCTATAAGACTTCATGCCACAAGCATGCTTTTTCTCAAGAATTAATTAAGACTTCATGTCTCATAGGGTGTCATGCCAATAGTAGCAGGAAAACATTCTCGGGGCCCACGGACTTACAGCCAACGACTATCCAGTGTACGAACCAGATTTTGGGGCCTCGGGTCTTACATAGGAAGTAGCGAATAGGACCAAGATCCTTGATTTCAAACTTGGTCTTCAAAAATTCTTTGACCTCCCACATTCCGACCGAATCACTACCAGACAAAATAATATCATCCACATACATAATGGGAACCATGATGTCTGTCGATTGACGACATATAAGGAGGGAATGATCAGCATAACTACGAACAAAGCCGAACTCCATGAGAGCTTAACTAAATTTTTCGAACCATGCACACGGGGATTGTTTGAGTCCATAAAGAGTCTTCTTCAACTGACATATAAGCGCGGGGTTATGGAAAGCAACAAAGCCTGGAGGTTGATGTATGTAGAGTTCCTCTAGAAGGTCCTGATGCAGGACATGAAATTTAAATATGATGTGTGAGATTTCAGGCTTAAGATCACGTTAGTTCAAAAACAATTACACAAATTCCATATCCCACATGAAAGTCCAAACATTCAATTAACGCGAATCTATGTGAGTCCAGGCGTATACATGTTAGGGCTGGATCAATAAAAATTATGAACCAAACGATACTTAAAGATAAGAAATAATCATCCACACATGCACAGTAATCAGTCCCTAATCCAAGTGATTCAATAATTTCAATTCAAGGAACCCAAGGGTGAAAAAAAGGCAAATAAATTAAGGGTAATGTAATCTAGGGTTAGGGTTTATGAAAATAGGTATGAAAAGGGGAAAATAAGAGAAAACCTAAACCAGGAGACAATTCCCGCAAGTGGACAGCGGGCCAGGGCCTGGCGCACGTGCGCACTAGCCTAGTCACATGTGCGAGTGAGTCCCCACACCCGGAAACTGATTCCTTGGCCCTGGTCGGCCAGGGGTGGGCTCCAAACCTGCAAAGTTTCAGGGCGATCCGAGTTACGAGCTGTGCGCGGTGCTCCGCCGAAGTTTCAGCCCTCCTGCAGGGCCAGATTCTGGAAACTGGCTGTAGGGAGAAGATCCGCTGCAAAACTGATGGATTCGAGGCGAGGATGGCTGTAGAAGGTGAGATATATGGATGGAAGAGGGTAGGGGCGGATGGGGATAGATGTGGCTTCGCACCACGGTAGTTAGCCCTTCGAAAAGGGAGGGCTTCGCACCCACTTGAATTTTTTCACAACTCAGAAACTCAGAGAGTAGAAAAAAACTTGCAGGAATTTTTATTAAACTTTAATGAATCAAAAGAACTACAGGGGATGCCTATTTATAAGAAAACTTTATACCCCAAAACTCGCGTCATGTGCGCAACCTATTACTTGACTATGAAGTAAACCAAAATAAAAGCTAATCAAAGAAATCTAAAGCGTTCATGATATTTTAAATAACATAAATAATCAAAACCTAAAATATGAAATCAATCCGACTAGTGGGCCCCGATTATGAGATCCCATGATGGGCATTACTTGATATCGGGCCCACTATAATGAACAAAAACTCCGTCTTCTAACTAGGAGGCCCTCCCTGGACGTCCTCATCGAGCTAGATCGACGGTGGGGCCCTCCCTCTCCTTCCGTACGTGCATAGGGGGCGGCATGCATGCACGTGATGTCCCCATCAGGTCCTCATGGATAAATGCATTCTTACGATCAAGTTGAAACAAGGGCTAGGATAAATTAACTGCCAAGGAGATCACAACGTGAATAGAATTAAACTTAGCCACCAGAGAAAATGTCTCGAAGTAATCCACAATGAATCTGCGTGTAGCCCTTAACAACAAGACCGACTTTATAGCAATCAATGGAGCCGTCTGGAAGGAACTTGATCGTGTAGCCCATTTAATTAATTGATCATCCCGATTTTTGGGAATTTGGAGTAAAAATCACAGTTTCATAGGAGGGACGGGTTGGATTTTACTTTATGAATGCATGTGCATGAAAGTCACATGGAGCAACGGGTAGAGGATTAGGTGCAACCCCAGCCTCATCCACGACAGTGCGGTCCCAGCCCCACCATGATGTATATGTTTCATCCATTTTTTCATACCATCATAGGGCTTTATACCAAAAATGATAGGAATATAAATCTCAGGTGGATATCCACCATTCATCATGGTGGGGCCCACAGAGCACTAACTACTAGCCATTGGCTAGTGGCAGGGGTGTAGACAATCCTTTTTTTTTTTTTTGTTTTTTGGACGTGGATTAGATGCTGACAAGGTCAGTAGCCAAGTGGCTACTGAAGTGACGTCACCAAGCTATGTGGACCCACTATGATGCGTGTGTTGTATCCATACCATCCAACCATTTGCAGAGATCATTTTATGCGTGAGAAAATGAATGAGATAGATCTAAAGTTAAAGTGGATCCACCACAGAAAACCGTGGGAGCAATCAGACCCACCGTTGAAATATTTATAGGGTCCACTGTGATGTATTTTTGAGATCCAACCTATTCATAAGTTAACATCGAGATAAATGAAGCGAAAATTAAAAATATCAGCTTGTTCAAAAACTTCAGTGGCCCCTAAAAAGTTTTAAACGTTGGACGTCACTGTCCCCACTGTTTTCTATGGTGGGGTCCACTTGAACTTTAGATCTATCTCATTCTTTTTCTCATGACATAAAAATATCTCTCCAAATTAATGGATGGTATGGATACAATACATGCATCATGATTGGGTCCACATAGCTCAGTGACGTCCCATTAGTAGCCATTTGGGTTGGCCACCCTACTGGGGATCGATGCCATGTGTTGAAACGAGGTATCTCCACTCAGTATGCGAGTTGAGCTATGGTTCTGGGTGTCTTTGTCTACGGCTTTTGTCAGTAGCCAATCCAGAAATCGGATTAGCTACTGAGTTACTCAGTACGCTCTAAGTTGGGCCCATTGTGAATTTATGTGATTTATCCACACCTTCCATTCGTTTTTTCATATCATTTTAGGCGTTGAGCCCAAAATTGAAGCTTATACAAGTCTCAAGTGGACCATACCACAGGAAACAGTGGAAATAATGATCTCCACCCTTGAAACCTTTCCACATAGTAAAGTTTATTTTTCATCCACGCCCACGCCCATGCAGTGCAGGACTGAGATTTCCTTCCTGTGTTGCAAGCTCAGGTGGGGCCCGCTGTGATGTTTGTGAAACATCCTCCCCGTTCATCAGTTTTGTGAGTTCATTTTATGACATGATGCCAAAATCGAACCATATCTAAAGCTAAATTGAGCCTAAAAAGTGATAATTAAACGTCCACAGTTGAAATATTTGTGGGGCCACAGATATTTTAATTCATGCCAATATTTTTGTTTTCAGTTCATCTCAATAGTAATGACGTTATTAACGGTATAGATGGCATCTAAACATCACTGTTGAACTAGTAAGGTTTCAACGGTTGGAATTTCCCAAACCACATTTTTCCTTTTAGTATGGTTCACTTGAGCAGTTGAATGTGAACTAGGAAGGTTTCAACTGTGGGGTCCACCGTGATTTATGTATTTTATCCACTCCGTCCATCCATTTTAGCAGATAATTTTAGGTCTTAAGCCTAAAAATGAAGTATATCCAAACCTCAATTGGACCACACCGTAGTCAACAGTATGAATTGAAATCTACCGTTGAAAATTTATTGGGAGCCACAAAAGTTTTGGATCAAGCTGATATTTGTGTTTTCCATTCATCTATGTCTGTGTGATCTTATGAACAGGTTGGATGAGAAATAAACATCACTGTGGGCCCTAGAAAGCTTTTAACGGTGGAAATCATTATTCCAACTGTTTCCAATGGTATGGTCCACTTGATCTTTGGGTATGCTTAAATTTTGGTCTCAACCCCTAAAATAAGATAGAAAAACGGATGGACCGCATGGATCGACCAGATATATTCTCGGTGGGCCCAAATGAATGTGCTCGGTATGTTATCAGCGTACGGAACCATGTATGTGATCCCATTTACGCCCGCCCGATCCCCAAATTCCGAAAATCCCTCTCAAATTTCAAATTTCCATCTCCTTCCCACCGATTTCTCCAAAATTTCAACCGAAAATCCCTCTCCCTCATCCTAAATAAGAAAAAAAAAAAAAAAAAAACCCTCAAGATCTCGCCCCGCAAGTGGATTCGAGAAGTTGCAGGATTTTTTGGCGGAAAAAAGGAAATTTTTGGGGTTGAATCTTATCGGATATTGCCGATCTGCACTCAAGGCTTTGAATTCGCGTCTTCCTCCAGATCCGGGGGAAAAAACGGGTAATTTCTCGAAATTTTTTTTTATATATATATATATATATATATATATATACATTTTTTTGCCAACAACTACCCATTTTATCGACAAAGGGGGTTGTTGGCTACAGTTCCCACCCGTGGTTGGTGGGAACAGTGAAATATCGCTGATATTTTGTAAAATACCGATAATCCGACGAGATTATCGGCGATTTTTGGGAGTGAATCGAAAAAACGGGGTTTCGGTGTCGCATAGCCGGCGACACCGATATTATCGGCGATATTTCGATAATATCGCCGGTATTTTATACACTGGTCACAATATCCCCCATCGAGGGCAGGGCCGTCCTCGGCTCTGATACCATTTGTAACAACCCGCCCCACCATTGTGATATTGTTCGCTTTGCCGAAGCTCACGGATTTAAAACGCATCACATTGGTTATGGGAGAGCCTCCACATATAACCACCACAACTTTAGACGGCACTTCCGATGTGGGACAAGGTTCCACCCCACTGCCAACCACCGGTAGCTTGCCCAGGTCCTTTTCAGACCCCGCCCACTCAGCGTTCGCCCACATGTGCCACAGTATTGTGTCATAATATCCCCCACCAAGGGCAGAGCCATCCTCGGCTCTGATACCATTTGTAACGACCCGCCCCACCATTGTGATATTGTCCGCTTTGCCAAAGCTCACGGATTTAAAACGCGTCACACCGGTTAAGGGAGAGCCTCCACGTATAACCACCACAACTTTAGACGGCACTTCTGATGTGGAACAAGGTTCCACCCCATTGCCAGTATAGTAGCCTGCCAACTACTGGTAGCTCGCCCAGGTCCTTTTTTTCAGACCCCGCCCACTCAGCGTCCCCCCACATGTGCCACAGTATTGTGTCACAATATCCTCCACCAAGGGCAAAGCCGTCCTCGGCTTTGATACCATTTGTAACGACCTACCCCACCATTGTGATATTGTCCGCTTTGCCAAAGCTCACGGATTTAAAACGCGTCACACCAATTATGGGAGAGCCTCCACATATAACCACCACAACTTTAGACGTCACTTCCGATGTGGGTCAAGGTTCCACCCCACTGCCAGCATAGTAGCCTGCCAACCACTGGTAGTTCGCCCAGGTCCTTTTCAGACCCCCCCCCCCCCCCACTCAGCGTCCGCCCACATGTGCCACAGTATTGTGTCACAGCCGGATTCTTTGGCCCATATTAAAGACATCCTAAATCGCAATGAGGCAATCAAGACCTTTAAGGACTTAACTCATCATTTAAAACATAAACTTGAGTTAAAATCTGTTTAGTCTAGAAGCAGTGGTTTTTATTGTCGAAAGTCGAAAGAAAGATGTTCGGTTAAGGAAAAAGTATAGGAGAATTGGCAGACAAAGTACTCCCAATAATGTATCCAATCAATTTTATCATCCACTCATTCCTCCACAATCTCTTCCATACCCATCTCGTTAACAACAATGACTACCTTGAACCAATATTATCCACCTTAGAATGAACCGTATCCACCCAGATATCAACTCATGAAACCTCCACAACTACTACAACCTTATGATATGTTTTTGACCCTATGTAGCAAGGAAAGATAATAAAAGAAGGGCCAAAGGACAGGTTATGGTTCCTGTTCTATGTGTGGAAAACAGGGCCACTGGGCCAGGACTTGCCCCGAACTAAAATGAAAAATTTTCCTTCATCTACTGTTGATAACCGATCTAAACTTTAATCAATGGATTGTGTATTCTGTGGCAACAAGGCATGTGATAAAGATATAGAAGATTTTGTGGACTTTCGGACTAATCCCAGTTGGAAGTCACAAGCTATATATGGAAAACAATGCATCAGAGTTAGTACTTATTTCCTTGTAACAAATATTGGACATTTTCTGCTACTTAAAGACACTCCTTTTGCTCCTAAGATGAGAAATATAATATCTATCACATGTCTATTTAGAGTGAGTTTTAATGTAAGAAGGATAAGGTTTCACTGAGAAAAAAAAAAACAATGTAATTTTCAGGAGACTTAATAAAGCTAGATGTTGTAAATAGATTTTATTAATATCAAGCAGTTCATATTTTGTTAGTGTGTTTGATGCTAGTATTGTATATGAATCTATTAAGTGACATAACAGACTGAGATATATAGCAAAGGATGGAACGATGAGGTTAGCACAAGATGGATTACTAGGATCAATGACGGGTAGATTTTTCTTTTTCTGAATATTATGTGTCAGGAAAGGCAACTAGAAAATTATTCCCTGAGGCAGTTAGATCTAATTGACTTTTTTAGATTATACACAATGATATATCTGAACGTCTAAATGTGCAAGCTTGAAGTGGTTGCTAATATTTTATAACTTTTATTAATGATTGCTTGTGATACGAATAACATATCTAATCTTTCAAAAGTTAGAAGCACATGGTTTTTTTTCAGAAATAGATATTAGAAGTAAAGAATTAGTTGGATAAAAGAATCGAAGTGTTGAGAACAGATAAGGGTGGAGAGTACATGTCCAGAATCTTCAAATCGTATTTTGAAAAATCCAGCATTGCTTGACAACATATGATGCCTTACCCTCTACAAAATAGTGTAGCTAAAAGGAGAAATAGAACTTTGCTAGATATGTTTAGATCTAAGATGGCTCACGCCAATCTGCCAACTACCTTTTGAGGAGATGCATTGCTTACAACTACTTATGTATTAAATAGTTCTTCAAAATCGGCTCTTAACACCTTTTGAATTGTGGACTGGTATGGGACTGTTATTAAGCAATTTATGTCCATGGGTTTCGTTGGGTCACAATTTACTTCTTTGCTCTAAATAGAAGCAAGTTAGATAAAGGAACAATCGAGTGCACATTCATTCGGTATTTCGTCCATTCAAAAGGATATGTGTTAGTATTGGAAGATCATGGTAGTTGGAATCAAATCCCGAGATGTGACATTTTTAGAAGATAAATATCATAGTAGAAAGAAACCCGTGATAGAAATAGAACTCTATGAGATGCTGGAAGTAGTTCAAGGAAGTGAGAATGATAGTCTAAATAGTGATAATTAGGGCATTCCTATGCTTTGTGAAGATAATGGATAATGGGAGCATGTCAACTAGTGTTCCTGAGTTGCATTGAAGTTTGCAAGATAAAATTCTTAAAATGATTTTGAAGTAGAAGGTGAATCGTATTCTTCTATTGTAATAGATAAAATGAACCCTATTCATATTAAGGGTTGTTAACATCCCCAAAATTTGAAGATTGGATCCTGATAATGAACAAAGAAATTAATTCTATTGAGAAAAATCATGTTTGAAACTCGTTGATCTTCCAGTTGGCCTAAAGCAATTGCAAATAAGAGAGTGTTCAAAATTGAAAGGAAGGAAGATGATTCAATCAATAAACATAAAGCTTGTTTAGTTGGAAACGGTTTCACGTAAGTGGAAGGTGTTGATTATTAAGAAACTTCTTCACCTATAACCAGATTTATATCAGTTCACATGATTTTGGCTATTATGGCATACCTCGACTTGGAATTATATTAGATGGATGCAAAAATTATTTTTTAATGAAGATTTACAAGAAAATATTTATATGAAACAGCCTCTAGAATATGTTAAGAATGGTCAGGCAAGCAAGTTCCATATGCTCTTGAAGTTTATCCAGTCTAAAACAATCAACAATGCAGTGTGGTACATGAGATTGAATGAAGCTATTACTTATTTTGGATTTTTTGTGTGAAAAAGACTTTGTATATGAGGCGATCTATGAGGTACTTCCTGGTATTATTTTTATATGTTGATGATATTTATTAATAAGCAATTATATGGAAACGTTGTTCTTGACCAAAGAATGGCTATCATTGAATTTGAAACGAAGGACCTGGGTAAGGGAAACTTTATACAACGAGTGAAAATCACAAGAGATCATTCGAAGAAGTTTTTGGACTTGTCGCATGCATCTTATATTAGAATGATTTAGAATGCACAATTCCAAGCAAGTCGAAACTTCAATCAATAAATACTTCAAATTAATTCCCAGTCTGATATCAAGAAGCAGTCTATGTCATCTGTGCCTTATGCCAGTGGGACAGTCAGCCTGTTATTCAAGGTAAGGCTTACTAATATTGCCACATGCCTATTCTTATGACGAAGGCCTATGGACATTGTAACCAAGTGTCATTATCGAAGATCAAATAGTAGACCGCAAAGCTAAGTCCTACCACTGCCGTGGTTAGGCACTTTATAAAAGCACACTCTAAGCACCCTGTAATTAAACGCTACATTTACGACCAAGAGCTACACCAAGGTCCAACCTTATGTATGTCATGCTATGTACTAGGCCAGACATGTTATGTTGTGGGTCTTGTGATTCAATATCAAAGTAATACAAGCCAAGCACATTGGCAAGTAGTCAAGAAGATTTTCCACTATCTTCGAGGAACTAGGGACTACATGTTGTATGAACGATATTTTGCCGAGAAATCGTCAAAAACTAGAAAGGAAATAAAAGACTATGGTCTCGATATTGCCCATGTTGCGATAATGATAATATGGCGATATGATCAATCTTATCATTGGCAATTTGAACATTGCATACAACCATGTGCCCATAAAAAATTTTGAAATGGAAATTTTTTTAATAAACAAAAATTTGGCGCTATCGATACGTTAACGATACAAACGACACCTGGAATGTACACTATCAGAGATATTGGCGATATTGATACATTAGTGATTCATCGCCGAAACCTGGAATTTCTTAGACTACTAGTGTTATCGGTATCGCCAAGCTGTAGATACAGATAATATTGGGTATATTTTGATAATATTGAGGATACTCCAAAAAATCTTCAGACACATGTTGGGGCCCACCCACATGTGGCAACGGAGGGTTGCTATCCCTCCATCCTCAAAAGTTCACTACCTTTGGGGGGGGGAAGAATGGCAAAGAAAAGGAGAGGAGAGAAGATAGAAAAGAGAGAGAGAGAGAGAGAGAGAGAGTATTCTGTGTGTGCGCAGCAATGAGAAGAAGAGATAGGATAATCAAGAGGCCAGCCCACTCTCATGATTGATTGAGGTTGCACGTATATTGGCAAACTATCATCGTCGTTAGATCCAATAAGTGAATTGGCTCATCTTCCCCTTGCGTGGCCAACTTGAGTAGTTTGCCGATTTTCATTTTTCCGCTCCCTGATTCGATTGTCTAATCGTGCCATTTGATTCATAATAATTACCCAAATGTAATGTGCCACACTGTCTGCATGCGCCCAATGATTCCACCAAGACTCGCTAGTCCTCACCCTTGGTGCTTTTAATGGGGTCTATGTCTCCGCTTTTCTACCTCTCTATCACGCTTTATCACTGGACTTCTTTTTGCTAATTAGTTTTTGTACGTCGTCACCCCATAACCATGTTTCTTTATTTGTACCTGTCTTGCCTTTAGATTCCCTAGGCACTTCTTTTGCCTCCCCTTTTATCTGATTATCCATATTTGTCCACATTTCCCTAGCCTCTGCTTTGGTATTTAACTTGCATCCTTCTATCATTTTCTCTCTATATAAAACCAACTTTCCCTTTTAAGTCCATCTTATTCTAGTGCTACTTTTACTTTTGCTTACTCTTTTCCAGCCCTTAACACATATTTAAGACCACTAGTCTATATTTCGTAGTCAACTTCTCACCTGGTTTAACCATATAATCCTTGCAAACCACCACTCTTTCCTCCTAAGCAAGAAAATTTCTTTTTGTCATAAGCATGTTCCACTTTTATAAGTCATCAAATGTTTGTCACTGCTTTTAAAATAAGTATTCGCCATTAAAAAGGTGTGTCATTCCAAACTCAAAGATCGCCTCTCCCAACTCATTTCTTTCTCTGAATCTTATCCCCATGTATCCTATCATACCCATCACCGTCCTTCCCTATATCTCCATTTAAGTCTCCACTTATGCATACCATTTCCCCTTCTAGCAATCTTTGTATTAGATCATCCATTGCTTCCCAAAACTATAGTTTCATATTTTCTTGTCCTACTCGAGGTGCATAAGCACTAATGATATTAGTTATCTCCTTGCCCAAAATCAATTTGATTGCTATAAATCTAGCAACCTATCCTCTATTATTTTATCCTCTATTGAAAATCGTGGAAACACCCAGAGACAAATCAAGGAAAGTACACGCAATTGCACAACTAAATCCAAACAAGAAGAATCCGAATTTTACGTGGAAATACCCTTGCGGGAAAAAAAACCACGGCACAAAGTGATGAGTAATGCACTATGAAAGCAAAAATTACAAGTGATAGAGTCTTACTGATTTGAACAGGCCTCGAATCTCTTTTCACAAGCCTTAGCTATGCCCTTGAGCCCTTAGGAACGAATTAGAAAGTCCTAATACACCTCTCTCTCCCAAATCCTGATTACACTTGATATATATGGATATAGAGCGGGTCGCAGACACTTTCATGGCAAAGATGGACTAGAGAATGCCCGATTGAAGGCGGAAGTGATCAGGATCGTTAAAACCTTAAAGCAGTCGTATCTCGCAAACCAGAATGAGTTTTTCAACGTATCATACATGATTTTGGGGTAGGAGAAGCTACTTTAGCCAACCAACCTGGATATGCCGGGTTGCCCATGTTGGATTTGCGAGATTCCATTAGATCGATGGTCAAAAGCCCATTTATTTATGTTTTTACTATAAATAGTAAGTTTTAATTCAATCATAACTCTTGATCCTTTGAGTTGTAGGATTCGTTCCCAACATGAAAAGGGCTTAGAAAAATTAGGAGAATAATGTGGTTAGGCCAAATTGGACACTCACTATTTTTGGCCGAAACCATGAAGTTTGGTAGGAATCATGACAGTCTAAAAATAGTAAGTTTACTATTTATAGTAAGTCACGTTTTTAGGGAGTTTGAGCCTAAAACTTCTTCCTAGGTTTGAGTTCACTATTTAAAGGAGTGTAATTTCATTTTTATCATCAATCAATTTATTTCCAATTTATTAGATATTATTTCTATTTTATCCCTCGTAAATTCAAGGAAACTCGGTGAGGAGTATGGAGAGTTTTGTGGATTCGGAGTAGTTCTCCCTAAGGAAGACGGTGATCGACCTCATCACGTCCTGCCCTACGTCAATATATAGTGTTCCAACCGGAATAGGAAACAACTTAACGTACTTTTGCAATTCTGTGCACATCTTCAATGGGACCTTCGATGGCATCAACACCCCATCGAGGATTTGTCGATGTCATCGAGTAGCAACACTAAAACGTTCTAGCAACCAACATGGATTTTCCGGATTTTCTCAATGCGATGGAGCATCTGTTGATGGCATCAACATTTGTTCGATGGCATTGAGTAGTTTGTCGATGGCATCGACGGACCCTATTACTGACAGATTTAAGACATCAACAACAATCTTCACCATGTATTCAATCTTCATTCATCATAGCTCGTTATCAATCTGAAAGTCTGTGGAAGAGTGGGTCCTCAGGATCTGACGGTCTACACGATATGGGACCTCCACAAAGCCGAGGATGAACGAACCAGGTCTAGCGGTCCACCTAACCACTAATGGAGCAGATGGGTCTAATCACCCCTCTGATTCTACGGTATAGATGGCCCCAGAGTATGATTTATGGCTTAGATCGTTTAAGGGACAAGCTAGATGGACAATATTATTCTCTCAATTTTCTCTGTGTACTCTCGTTGTTTCTTGATATGATTTTCACGAGAGGACCTCTTCCCATTTATAGGGAAGGACCGGGAGTTTGGATGAGACCAGAGATTATCTAGTCTTATCCTTACCTCCTTATCTAAATATTCGTTTAAAGTTGAATTTGTAAATCAACTTTAGATAAAAGAAAGAAAAAATGATTAAAAAAAAAAAAAGATGCTCAACCTCGTGGGACCCACCCACTAGTGATTTTCCACAAGTGGGCCCCCCTGGCCTATGTCTAACACAATCCTCATCTCTAATTCCATTTTCCATCATAGCTTCATCGTCGCTTCTCATGCACATTCCATCTTCCATTTACGCCTTCTCCAAGCCCAGATAAGTTGCTCAGAACTTGAACTTCTCTGTAGGAACCACCTTAGTAAGTATATCAGTCGGATTCACGCTTGTGTGGATCTTCACTGGAGACACATCTTCCTTAAGCACCTGTCGGATAAAATGATGACGCACGTCAATATGTTTAATACGTGAGTGATAAACAGAATTCTTAACAAAGTTCATCACGCTTTCACTGTCACAATTGATTAGCACGACATCCTACTGAAACCCCAACCAATTTATCATTCCCATCAACCAAACACCTTCCTTAAATGCTCCTGTCACCGCCATATACTTAGCTTCGGTTGTGGAAAGAGCCACCATAGACTGAAGCTTTGACATCCAACTGATCACGCCACCTGCTAGCATAAACGAGTAACTAGAGGTCGACCTTTTATTATCCATACTACCCGCGTAATCTGAATCCACATAGCCTACTAACTTGTCCTCTGATTTTTCAAATGATAACACAGTCCTGCGTACCTCGAATATATTCAAGCAGCCATTTCACTACCTCCTAGTGTTGATTGCCGAGGTTAGACATGTATTTGTTAACAACACCCACTACATGTGAAATATTTGGTCTTGTACAAACTATAGCATACATCAAGCTGACAACTGCACTCGAATAAGATACACGAGACAGACCTATTTTTCTTCATTTGTTTTAGGATGCTGTTTAGAAGATAGCTTAAAATGAACCACATGGGGAACGCTAACCGGCTTTACCTTGTCCATCCCATACTTCATCAATACCTTCTCAAGGTATTCTACCTGAGATAACCACAGCTTACTCCTCTTCCTGTCGTGTATGTTAATGTCGAGAACTCTCTTTGCAGCCTCTAGATCTTTCATCTCGAATGTCCCTAATAACTGAGTCTTCAGTATGTCGATCTCAGACATGCTATGACTGATGATAAGCATGTTATCGACATACAATACCAAGATAATGAACTTCCCATTACTCAATGTCTTGTAATAGACACAATGATCATACTCACTCTTGGTAAACATCTGACTCATCATGAAAGAATCAAATTTCTTATACCACTGTCTAGGCGACTATTTCAGGCTGTACAACGACCTCTTCAACTTGCAAACCTTGTTTTCTCCCCCTTGTATTTCAAAACCTTCTGGTTGCTTCATGGAAATCCGTTATTCCAATTCCTCATGCAGGAAAACAGTCTTCGCATCCATCTGTTCCAGCTCAAGATTGTATTGGGCAGCCAACGTCAATACGAATCTGATAGATACTTACTTCATTACCGACACGAATATCTTAGTGAAGTCCACACCTTCTCTCTGAGCATATTTCTTTGCTAACAACCTTGCCTTGTACCTATTATATTTCTTCTTGAAGATCCACTTGCACCCAATCACTTTATGGCCGACGGAAAGCTCCACCAGCTCCCACGTCTCATTCTTGTACAAGGAGTCAATCTGATCATTCATCACTGCTTTTCACTTTTTGGCATCTAGCTAATCAAGAGCCTCTTGCAAAGTAAACGGATCCCCCACATCTGCAATGAGGACAAATGCGACATTTGAGTCATCCTTGTATCTTTCTAGTAACCTGCAATCCCATGGTGGATTCCTTCTCACAGGTGATTGCTCCACCTACTCTTGTACCTATGTCCGCGTCTTAGTATCAGCCTGTGTCTCATCTCTGTCTAACTGAACGTCCATAACCAACCGTTCGGCTTCCTTGTGTTCATCCTTATGGAACAAGGATTCTTTGTTGAATTTGACGTCGTAACTAAAGATAATTTTTCATGTGGTCCAATCGTATAGACTGTACTCCTTCACACCATTACCATATCCGACAAAAATATACTTTTTAGCCCTTTGGTTCAGCTTATCTCTCTCAACTGATGGTACGTGAGAGTAAGCATCGCAACCAAATACACGCAGTTCCGACTAGTTTACTTGCTGACCACTCCAGAATTCCTCTGGAATTTTACATTCAATGGCCGTAAAAGGGAATCGATTTACCAAGTAACAAGCCATGTTAACGGCCTCAGTCCACAATTCCCTACCCAACCTAGCATTATTGACCATGCATTGGGCCCTCTCCAAGAGAGTGATTCATTCGCTCAGCCACACCATTTTGCTTTGGTGTGTGGTGCAGTGTTATACCTCACAATCCCTTCATCTTTACAATACTGATTGAATTCCCCAGAAGTAAATTCTCCACTATTATGTCCTTAACACTTTCACTTTTCGCCCTAATTGTTTTTCCACCATCGCTTTCCACTGTTTGAAGTCGGAGAAAACATCGGATTTATTTTTCATAAAATAAACCCACACTTTTCTGGAATAGTTGTCAATGAACGTGATAAACCATGACGATCCTCCACCAGAAATCACGGGCGATGACCCCCATACATCAAAATGCACATAATTTAGAACCCCATTACAAACATGTTTTCGAGACTTAAAAAGACAACCTTTACTGTTTACCATATATACAATGCTCGCATATACTAAAATGAATGCTTTTAAAAGCTGGAATTAAACAATGGTTAGAAAGTACCTTCATGCCCCGCTTGCTCATTTGGCCTAAGCGTGCATGCCATATACGTGCAGACGTGGAATTCGTTACAAACGTTACAACTCCACCCGATGAAGTACTCCCGATCAACCTGTAAAGGTTTCTATTCCTCTATACCTTCATGACTTTGAGTACCCTCTTTGAAACTTTAAGGACACGATTGAAATAGGTGAATTTGCACCCAAGAGCCTTGATTGCTTATTAGACTATTCTTCAAATCAGGAACGTGTCTAACTTCGGTTAAAATACACTTCATGCCATCAAACATCTTGATGTGCACCGTTCCAACACCAACCACTTTACAAGCATTATCATTGCCCATAAACACTTGGCCACAATCACACTCACTGTAACTGGTGAATCAACTCCGATGAGGGGTCATGTGTTACGAAGCCCCTGTATCTAAAATATATATTCTTCGTTGAAGTACCGGATTTTGATGCGATCAGCACGTCACTACCATTCATTTCCTCACTGGATTCCACGGTATTGTCTTCATTGGAAGAACTATCTGAATTCTTCTTTCTCGACTTAGGATTATGACAATCCTTCTTCATGTGCCCTGACATGTCACAATTCCAGCACTTCAACTTGCTTTTGCCCTTGCCCTTGGATTTGGACCTTGATCGCGAAGATCCATTGTCTCGCTTAGAATTTCTCCCCCTCGTAACCAGTGCATCTATAGAAGCACTCACGTCACCGTTTTTATTTCTCATCGCCTTCGACTAAAGAGCTGAGATAATGCTCTCAAAACTAATGGTCATTCTACTGGTGCACAAAGGGTCCTCGAACGACTCATACAATGCCGGGAGAATTCAATAGTATACATGTTTGATCATCATCTTTCATCGTCTATTCTACATCCAACAATTTGCAAATTAACCTATGGAAGTTACTAATGTGGGTCTCAACGTTAGCCCTCTCCGCCATCTTTAAATTGAACAACTGTAGCTTCAAGTACAAGCTATTCTTAAGAGATTTCTTCGATATATATTCTCTAATTTCGCCCATGTACTTGCTGCAGTTTTCTCTCTCATAACATTATAGAGGACCTCATCCGTTAAGCACAATTGGATAGAGGTTCTAGCTTTCTTATCCATCTTGTTCCATTCTTCTTCTGTCATAGATTCTGGTCGCTTTTCAAGGAGAGCTTCATCTAGTCCTTGTTGAACTAGGATACCGTTCATCTTAACTTTTCATAGTTCAAGATTGTTTTTATTGGAATATTTTTCTACATCAAACTTCAAGTTAGATGCCTTTGATACGTTGCTTTCAGATTCGATCTGCTCCCCAACGTTAGCTCCGATACCACTTGTTAGAAACCACAGAAACACCTAGAGACGAATCAAGCAAAGTACACTCAATCGCACAACCAAGTCTAAACAAGAACAATCCAAATTTTACGTGGAAAAACCCTTGCAGGAAAAAAACCACAGCACAAAGCAACAAATAATGTATTATGAAAGCAAAAATTACAAGAGATAGTCTTACCGATTCAAACAAGCCTCAAATCTCTTTTCACAAGCCCTAGCTATGCCTTTGAACCCTTAGGAACGAATTTGAAAGCCCTAATACACCTCTCTCTCCCAAATCCCGATCACACTTGATATATATAATGTTACAACCGGAATGGGAAACAACCTACGTACTTACGCGATTCTGAGCACATCTTCGATGAGACCTTCAATGGCATCGACACCCCATAAAGGATTTGTCAATGGCATCAAACTCCTTCGATGCCATCAAGTAGCAACACTAAAACGTTCCAGCAACGAACATGGATTTTCTCGATGGGATCGAGCATCTGTCGATGGCATCGACATCTGCTCGATGACATTGAGTGGTTTGTCAATGGCATCGACAGACCTTGTTACAAAAGATTTAAGACATCAATGACATCCTCAAATGTCTTTATCTAACACGATCCCTATATGTTTGGGTTGTGGTGCATGATTTCTAGAGAACACTATACTCACTTTATCTAACACGATCCCTATACCATCTTACTATTGTTCTTTCTTGCAGATAAAAAATTTCAGCCATGTCCTATATGTTTGGGTTGTGGTGCATGATTTCTAGAGAACACTATACAACCACCTTACTCACTTGCAATGCATTTCGCAAATTATGACATGTCGCTTCTAGGGAAAGCCTACCTTGATTAGATTCGAAACATGATTCATTCGCATGTTTGTTTTAGCTAAGGGCCTATTTTGGTTTGCTAAAAAAAGTGTCTTTTTTTTTTTTTTTTTTTTTTTTTTTTTTTGATTATGAAAATAACTTTTTAGGCTTTAAGCATGTTTGACTAGTCATGTAATTAATTAATTATAGGGAAAAAAAAAGTTCTCCAAATTTGTGCTTTTTCCCATAGCACCTAGACCCCCATTTTCCACAGTCGTTTCCACTTTGACAAACTTGTGAAAGGCACTCCTAAAATCGAAGATCTCTCTCTTGATGGAAGGTTTGTTGATTGCGCATAAGTATAGAGCCGTACACCTCCACATATATGTCATCAAGGTACATATGTCTGAGATCAAATCCATCCACTGGTTGATTTGACTATGTTTTCCCTAAAATTAGTCTAGTCCACTCAAAAGGTGGGCTCCAACATTGGAAATAGGTGGATGGGTTAGAAAACTTCAGCCAAGTATTTTAGAGCCATACATTTGTTTTGCAAACTGTGGCCCACCTGACCAATGGATCAACTTAATTCTTGGGCCAGGGCATCAATATAGTGGTGCCTTTCTAATGGATGGATTGGACCTTGGACCTACATGCTATGATGGGCAACGTGTGGCGTGTACATGAGTTGTATTGCACATGTACACGTGGGGTTAGCAAATCCCATCTCTGGAGAAGCCGGATAGATGCAATTTTCCTATAACTCAATCTGCAGGGCTGTAGGGCCAATGCGATGACTGTGCGACATCCACTTCGTCCAATTGTTTCGCCATACCATGTAAGGGTTGACTCCAAAATAGAGGTAGATCCAAGACTTTAGTTGGCCACAACATAGGAAACCGTGCAGATTCAACGCTTACCATTGAAACCTTCATGGGGAAATTGATTTTCCTATGCATGTTTACCAAACACACTTTTTCACATAAGCAATTCTTAAGAATCAATTCCGTAGTTGCTAGAAGCAATGCCACACAGGCCCTAAAGTTTGATGACCAGCTTCCTACCTGACATGAAACCCCTCTTTTATCGTGGTCGGGGACCGGCTATTGCAATTGCTACTAAGACAAATTAATCAATAAACCGTTACTCCTATTTTGCAGCCACCATAAAATTGCCAAGAGATAGCCTGCATTTTCGATATCTGAAATGTTTGATCTTACCCCACGAATCTACTAGCTTTGCTTTAAGAAAGTTATGAGGTAATAGTACTTGGTTTGCAATTCGCAATTTCCAAGGCCAACACAATAGGCTTAACAACAAGTTGGAAGTGAGATACATTGATGCATGATATGAAATTAAATATGGAATGCAAGAGATCAAGCTTGAGATTATACCAATTTTAAATAATCACAAAATTCCACATCCTACATACTATTAAACATTCAAAAAGGGGAATCTATGGGGGTCCAAGCCTACACAACTTTAGGGATGGATCAAATAAAATTATAAGCCAAACAAGCCCAAAGGAGTGTAAGAACCATCTATTCTTGCAAAGGATTATTACCAACTTAAGAAATTCACTAAGTTTCAATTTGGGGGAAAATCTAGGGTTTGAAAATTGGGGATAATTGGGATTTGGGACTTATTAGGGTTAGGGATTTGGATTAAGGAGTTTTTTTAAGTCAAAAGAGAAGGACATAGAAGGGAAGAGACCACCTAGGAAGGTTGCGCACGCTGGACAGCCAGGGGGCCTGAATGCACGTGTATGATGGATCTTCCGCACGTGCGTGGGGCCCACAAAATCGAGAAGCGCCTCCTAGGCTGGGATTAGCCAAAGATGGGCAGGTTCCATATCAAGTTTCGCGTCGATCCTATGCACGGTTTGAGCGTAGTACTCCGCCGAAATTTCAGCCCCTCAAATGGGCCAAAATCTGAAATCTGCTTGTACACTGTTGTAGGAGAAAACTTGGATGTGAAAAGAGGTGAATCTACTGATGGGAAGGGTGTTGAGGGTGATGGAATTGGTGCGTGAGAGGATGGAGACGGTTTAGATCGGATGTAGCTTCACATCACGGTAGTTAACCCTTCGAGGAAGGGAGGGCTTGACACCTAATTTGATTCTTCAACCCAAAGAAAGAGAGAAGAAGAAAATGCAGGAATTTATATTCATAAACATCATTGCAATACCTACATGGGATAAATATATTTATAAGAAAACCCTAAACCTAAAGAAAAAGGATAAAAGTACCCTTGCGCCATGTGAGTGCACTAATACCAAAGCTTAAAGCAAATAAATACTAATCTAAGCAATCAAAGCCGTTTATGAAGTTTCTAATAACAAAAGTAATCAAAATTCAAAATCCTAGATCATCTAAAGTAATGGGCCATGATCATGAGATCCGATGCTAGAATCTATGTGATAATCCAGTCCACTCCAAAGATCCATAACGCAACCCTCTAATTATGAGGCCCTCCAAAGATGTTGTCGTCGATCCAAATCGAAAGTGGGCCCGCCTCCTCCTCCTCCTCCAAAGATGTTGTCCTCGAATGCAGGAATACGTGTGCATGATGTCCCCATCATACATTTAGGACATTCTCATATTTATTTCACTTGTGACTTCAGGAGAAAGAAGTGGTACAATAACACTACACAATTTCTCATAATTCAACTGATTGAATTGGAGGTCTTGATCATTCAAAAACTGCTTCTGATTTCCCCCCTCTAATTTTCATTGTTCAGATTCGTGGACATTATTATATTAACATCAACCAGTTAGGGTCTGGGGCACGCTGGAGGCGGACAGTTGGTCAGCAGGTTTATTCACCACTTCTCTTAGCTTTCACGCATGAGGTATATCATCCACTTAATTATTTTTTTCAGTGTATTTTTTCTTTCTCAATTGGTTTTTATGTGAATCATTGATTCTACAGGAAGAGCAAAGTTGGAAAGCTTCTCATTTGGTGAATGCTACGTCCATGGATCCTAATTATAGTTTACCTCCAAATGTTGCAGTCATAACACTTCAGGTAATCTTAGTATGAAATCCTGCCTGGTAGATAAGGGTTATTTGGGTGTTTGTGGTTCTCAATGCAGACTCGCAAGCTACTGTCAAATCATGCTTCCAATAGGCACCTGAAGGTCTTCTCATCTCAACCATGGTGTGGGGTGGGAAAAATAATAATGTGCTAACCTTTAATTTGGTTCGGTTTTCTGCAGCCACACCAAGCACGTCACAAGTAGGGCATAGGAAGCTGCCATCATCATCATCATCATCTAAGCCATATCCCAACTAATTGGAGTCAGCTACGCAACTTCCGTTTCGCCATTGCACTCTATCACAGACCATATCCTTGGTAAAACCATAGGTCCTAAGGTCTTTTATCATTACCACCACCCACGTCCTTTTGGGCCTTTCCCTCACCCTTTTAGAGTCTTCAACTCATACCAACTCACTCCTAACCAGCACAGTTCTTGGTCTACGTTGCACATGGCCAAACAATGTTTACTTTCCCTCATCTTATTACCTATTGATGCTACTCCCAGGTTCCCACCAATGCATTCATTTCTGATTCTGTCCTTCTTCATCTTCCCACTTGTCCATCTCAACATCCTCATTTCAGCTACACATCCTATGAACACGTTGTTCCTTAACTGCCCAACATTCTGTCCCATAAAGCTTGGCTGGCCTTATGGCTATCCTATAAGATTTTGCCTTCAGTTTGATTGGTACACGACAATCATGTAAGACTCCAAAGGCACATTTCCACTTCTTCCACCTAGCTTGAATTCTTTTTGTAACATACTTCTCAATCTCCATTCTCATGATTATCAGCCCCATATATATATATATATATATTAAAGGTCATTTTGGAGTACTTCTTGGTTGGCAATCTCAACTAATCAATCATTTCCACTCCTTTTGTTGCTAAAATTGTGTTCCATATACTGTGTTTTAGTTCTACCAATTTTAAAACCTTTGGATTCTTAGGTAGGCTTAGAAAGCCCTGTTAACTATGATTTGGCGGCACAACCAGCTGCAACACAAAACTTGGGTATTTTCCCTTTTAAGGGGACTTCCACCTTTGATTTTGCAGGAGCTGGATGATGGAAATGTGCTCCTTCGGTTGGCTCATGTATATGAGGTATGGCGATCAAGAGCCCTTAATTGATGGTGATTGATTTCTATTCTTGTTATTCATTTTTATAATGTGAATATGGTTAGGCTGGAGAGGATGCCGAGTATTCATCAATGGCCAATGTGGAACTAAAGAAGATCTTTGCAACAAAGATGGTATGTAGAGCTGCCTTTTTTGGTTTTTTTGGTTAATTCCATTATTCAATATGGCTAGTTCAGATTTCAAACCCATACACTATTTTCCTCAAGGATGTCCCCATATTCAGATGGTTTCCAAAATGCGACTTGGTAGAAAGCAAAAGGACTTGTAACCTTCCACCATCTTACAATTCTTGAGACTGCTTGTCCTGCAGTGATCCTTGCAGAAATTTATTTCATCTCTTATAAGTGTACATCTTATTCAGGCCAGCATTCTGTCCAGTTTGTTCCCACCATGGATGGGTGATGATTGAGAATCTCCCCCATCAAACAATCCCAACCATCGTGTTGTTGGCTTGCAATGGATGGCTAAAACTAATACAGAGCTGCTGGTCCACATGCAATGGGAAGATTGGTTAAGATTATCATGTGGAAGAAAAGGTTGGTCTGTTTTCCATCTACAGTGAGGCCACCAGGTGAACCATCTGGACCACTGACAGACGTAACCCACGTATATGAAATGCTGGTCCAAACCAAAATGCTGCTAGTTCAGACCTAGCATTGCATAAAGCCTCTTCATAGAAAATGATTGTTTGTCCATTGCATACTGATTAGTGCAGTAGTCTCATGAAGCTGTTCTGTTTCATATAACACCCATCAAACTGCGCCGTTTCCCAGAAGAAAACACCAAAATCTCTGAAACTAGAGTCGAGTTTGCAGAACATGAATTAGTACTTTATACCAAGTTACCAACCACAGTTTTCTTATGCAGATTAAGGAAGTGAAGGAGACAAGCTTATCTACAAACCAAGATAAGTCAGAAATGAGAAGCATGAAGTGGAAAGTCGAAGGAGATAATGGGGAGAGTCCTGCACCCATGAGAGGCACCCCGGTCAATAATGCTACTCTTATTGTTGAGCTTGGTCCAATGGAGATCCGAACTTTCTTGTTGAAGTTTTAGGTTAGTCACGGCAGTTATAGTTTCATTTATGGCCAATCCATAATAAAGTTGTACGAGTTATGCATGTAATTCAAGTCATCCTGGGTATGATCTCCCAAGGAACCCCTGCTCAAATGTCCCATCGCAATCAATCAGCCTTGTCATAAAAGGCCAAGAGAATCCCCGCTCGAATATCCCACTGCAATCAATCATCTATGCCATACAGGCTAAGGGAACCCCCTCACAGGCTCACTCAAGTATCCCACCACCATCATATCAAAGTAAATTTAATTCAATGCATTCCATGATGAGACAGACAATGCAGTAATCAAGCACTGAATGTTTTCAATGCAATTCAAACAAATCCAAGCATACAAGTTCAAGCACCATAATCATGATGCATGTAGACACAAGAATCAACACGCAACGTAAGGTATACATGTTAGTATACATCAATGGCTACAGAACAATATAAGATACAAATATACAAAATACATTCAACAAAATTCAACAATGCAAATGAAGAATTAATAGAGATGACAATAGGCTGTCATCAACGATATAAAATAAAAAACATACCTCAATACTCAAGAAAATAAAGGATGTGAAGTTGAGGGAAATACCTTCGAGTCAAAAGGAATAGAAAATGACTATTTCTTGGCAATTTGAGTTAAATTGAAAACAAGAAGATAGCCTGAGTCAAGAGAGTTAGACCCAAGTCAAGAGAGTTAGACCTGAGTCAATAAGGGGCTATCATAAATACAAATGATGCAAAGTATAAGAATAAGGACGATTCCATACCAACGAACGCAAAACGCACAATAAGGAAGGAACTCAACAAAGAAGGAAGAAGATAGAATCCAAAGAAAAAAGTCAAACAAGCAAAGGATCACTCACAAGTACATGCACATGTCTAATCCGAAAAAAATAAATAAAAATGCAAGAGAGGAATTCAATGATAGAGAAGAGTAAACAATAACTCAAGTTTAAACAGAGGATTCAACCATCTAGAGCTTATAACAAGGAATAACCCTTACCTAGGTTCAAGAAGGAAAATACAACGATTTGGGATAAAACAATAAATTAAAATAAAGAGAATGATTCAAACAACGCAGTAGATCACTCACCTTTATGTGATGCTACACAAACTAGACCGTGGCTGGACCCTACTTGTACCCGGATTAGCCTGAATCTGAGTCAACTTGGCTTGAACTCAGTTAACTCAACCCTCCCTTGACGAGCTGAGACACATAAGAGAAACTTAAAATCAACTGGAAATCTAGGATATTATACAGTGAGATGGGGAGTTGATTTACCTTGTTCATCACCTAGGTATCAACCAGACTTGGGCCCTTAATTCCAGCGAAAACAATCCATTGAGTCGACTTAACTCGACACGGGAATTCTGGTGCAAGACAAACGTCTTTGTTGTAAAACAACACTGGTTCAACGCAGCCTCTTTTCTTTCAATGAAATCATCCATTGGCTAGCAATGTATCCACTAAAAAAGAAAAAGAAAAAAGAAAAAAGAAAAAAAGTCAGCATTCAATCTTTTTGTATTTAGAACATTTCACAAATTTTCATCAAGTGTAACTGATTTTCACCATTCTTGCGCTGATCGGTCCACCTAAGCCAAGGCACATTCTACATTTCCCGAAATATCCCCAGCACCAATGCATTTAAGTGAACTAATCAGCACACAACTGGCTTAGTATCCATACGGGTGGAGCTTGCCCTTCAGCGACCAATTAGATCATATGGTGAGCTCCATTGTGGATGTACGATGACAGATCTCTCTCCTGCCAATGGAATCCAACCCCATAGTTGATACAGACTTTATTTTGAATGAAGTTGCGAGGAAGAAAGACTAAGGGCCCGTCTGAAATAATGGATTCCAAGATAATAGAGAAGAAAAGGCCATGATGATTTCCACTATAAGAGGAAAATAATGGATTCCAAAATGTAGGTTGTGTTTGATTTGAAGGGCCTGTTTGGATTGCTAACTACATATTGTAAAAGCGGCCATCATTACGATCTTATCACAATAAACTACATACATGAATCGGTAGTCAAATGCAGATGTGTTAGGAGACATGTAAAAGAATATCTATCATCACAATTTTACAATGCATTGCAGTGGAAATTTGGAATCCAAACACATCAATTTTTATATCTAATTTGACATTGAAGTAAAGCAAATGTGTAATCATTGAGATTTAACCATGATAAAAACAAAACATGAGAATTGTCAATCAAATGCAATGTTTTTAAGAGATGCATAAATGAATTTATAATCATTGCACTTTTACACATTACTGATGTAATTTGCAATCCAAACAGGCTCGGAAGGAAATTTTATATGAAATCTCATATTTATTAAGCAATTGTCACCGTAGTTCTTGAGTTGGGAAAAATGAAATGTGTGAAAGCCTAATGATGACTCTATGGAATCCATTTCTATTTGCAACTCAAACAGCAAAAATAATAATAATAATAACGTCAAATCAAGGGAACTTTTTTTTTCATGCCATCCATGATTTCAAATAGACCCTAAAATAAATGGAAACTGAAGTTGTAGCAGATAGGTGATGAAGAAACCATTGTTCAAAATGGAATGGAGTCAAATGGTAATCAA
Organism: Magnolia changhungtana; assembly: GCA_030180095.1. Lineage (NCBI taxonomy): Eukaryota > Viridiplantae > Streptophyta > Magnoliopsida > Magnoliales > Magnoliaceae > Magnolia > Magnolia changhungtana. The sequence continues at coordinate 5,593,361 of JASAUF010000160.1, forward strand.
AATAAAAATGAAGAGAAAATGCTCGTGTGTGGGTGCACATACCCTAGTCTTTTAGGTATGTGTGGCATGTCTGTCTGTCTGTTTGTAAGGTCTCAAGTACAACTGGTTGGACCACAAGCTACCATCAACCCAGTGGATAACTTCCAAGAGCTACTCCATTTGCTGATAGATTTGTAGATCGCTAGTACAGTTTGTATTGATTTTCACCAGTGGATTATTTTCAGTTATCCATGGGAGACTTTGATTTTTCACCGGTGGGTTATTTTCAGTTGTCAATGGGAGACTTCATATGTGCTATAATGGTAGCCCAGCTTGTGGTGTTTGGGAGGGGATTTTTTTTGTTAATTGTATAGGTACTTTACTCGCAATCTCACTGTAAATTGGGATTGTTGATCAGTTGGGCCACCGCCTATTGGTCAGGAACTGTAGTAATTAGATCATCTAGTTGTAAGTTTTGCCCCTTTTCTACAGTGAGGTAAATGGTCCTTTTTTCAAGCCATTGTTGGATGGCTAGATTTTCAGGATTTCAGCCACCCATCATCCATCCACGTGTTTGGTGTGACACATTCACAACAGGTTTAGGCTAGTTTGGGTGCCACTTAAAAATGAGTTCATCTCATTTTTAGTTTATCATAATTCTGCAGTAGAGATTATCAAGATCATTTTTAATAATAATCATGATATGTAGACGGATTCATTTTTGGGCTTGTGCCAAACAAGATAAGATTCTACAAGATGGGAGATGCAGGACATTTGTGAATTCTACACCTGTACAAGAGGCTGCTGCATAATCACCCATGCTAACATGGATTTTTTATCGGGCATTAATAAAGATTTAAGCATGTGGCATTATGGGATGTTTCAGACGCACTTTACGTTATATGATCAAGGTTTGAATTTACAACGCCGTCCTGAATTTCAGCAAGGTGTTTTACAGAAACTAATAATAATAAAGCGCTGTTCGGATGTTTCCCTGTGGAATTTCAGGACATGATCATGGAAAACCAAATCCCTAGGGACAGTTTGGGGGTTCCCGATTTCACATTTTGGCAGAACCAATCCATCCCATGATGCAAATGGTCCTTTTCTCCTCTGAGGTGAGATCCGGCCAGTCGGCCAAAAGCAGGAACTTGTGTATGTGCCTGAGGTTCAGTTTGGGTTGGGGATCCTGCCAAATTCCCTGTTTTTGGCAGGCCACACGCTAATGCCTCTTAACTTTTTTTTTTTTTTTTTTTTTTTTTTTTTTTTTTTTAAAAAAAATAAATTAAAAAAAAAATTTTTAAATAAAAAAAAAAAAAAAACAACTCTTTTAAAATGGTAAATATGCCTGAGGAACGCAGCGAATATAACATGGAGTGCATAGGGCTTAATCCGATTTTGCATGATCTGCTACCCACACGCAACCTTCCATTGTATCTCGTCGGGATCCAAGTTAGAAACGAGTTCCTGAATACAGTAAAAAAATAAAAAATAAAAAATAAATAAATAAACCGACGAAATCAAGGAAATCACTGCAGTTGGATCCAACAACAGAGCAAAAGCATCTATATGAGCTCCGCAGGTGGTGGACCAATTCAATAATTCAGGAAACACCATGTTCTCTATATTGCAACCCGTTTGCAGTACAATCACGATTTTAAGACTCGGGAACTTGGACAACTCTTTCATTCGGGTCGTGAATCCGCTGGGTGCCGGTTTTCAAATCTGGCTGTGTTGATCCAGATCAGGTTTGGCCGTGTCCAAGTTAAACAAGTTGCACTGGATTCGTTTGGGTATTAAAATCCTGAGTATGACTTGTCGGCTGAATTCAATCGAACATGAGGCCACACGTGTGATCAAGAGCCCATATTTAAATTTCGTATGTGATTATGACGCGCAAGCATTCCAAAGTCGTACTCAACTCAATGTTTGATTGAACACTTGTGCTCCGGTGCGTTGAGTTATACTGATTGGGGAATGGATGCATGATCTAGCTATCCTCTCAACCACCAGTTGTGATCAATGATCATGCAATTTGCGAAAGGATAGAGGTTAGTCCTTTCCGATGGATTCTTTTTGCCTTGTATATAGGGAATTGTTTTTTTGCATGAAAAAATAATAAATTTCTCAAAATAATGAAGATGAATAAATAAATAAGAGAAAGACTGAACAATGCTGATTTCATTAATTGAATATTTACCCCATTACAATCGACAAAGTATTGAAAATAATGTAGAGAAACGAACAAATGAGAGACAAAATACATGATCCGTCTGTAAGAACAAGTGATCAAGGTGAATAGTTAGCAAGATGTGACCAGATAAGTGTGATCGCCTAAGTAAAAATCAATTGATCGGGATCCAACAACTTGGGATTGCGGACATTTAATCTAATCCTATGGTATTGTAGTGGTGGACACTAGACAGTAACGATTTGTGCTAGAGCTACAATAGGCTAAGCTAAGATAAAAGTAAAGATAAATTATAAAAGTAAATAGATATTTTTGACGTAGGACATCGAGCTCTTTTTTGCCTGCTCCTTTCGTATCTTGTCGAGGAGGCTAAACTCTCACTGGGTTTCCTTGATGCTCTTAAATCTTCCGTGCATTTGACATGTATTCAAGATAAAAAAGTCTACAAATATATCCAAAATTGTTGGCTTTTCGGATCTTCTTCTCATAGTTGATCCCTTGATGGGATGTCTTCATATCCCACTAATTGGATTTGTGATCGATTATGGGAGCGTCTTTTGCTGATCCCAGACCTCAAATCGATCATGATTATGCATATGGATGACCCAATAAAACTACCCCCTGCGTTTAACATTAACTCTTGTTTCTTCATGGTTTGGAATGCTAGAGGGATTGATGGATTGAGGCAACTTGATATTGATTTGTTATCGGATGGATCAAATCAGATCTCTCATTGAGCTCTCTCATTCTCTTAATTTCAATTATTGTATGCCTTAGGACCCGATCCAATGTTCGCTCTCTCTTGATTTGGTTTCAAACCACAAATGGATTTGCTTGGATATGGATATGATCTTCAAACATTATGGGTCTTCAAAGCCTTCGCAAGTACTCCAAATATCTTTGGAAAAATCTCTCATTTTAGAAAGATTGTAAGAGACGGCCTTAGTGAGTATATCACAACTAGATCTGTGATAGGATTTACTCTCTCTCAATGGGTCTTTCTACACGTGCTGGGCACGCTGCCACATTAATTGACTCTCTAATCATGGCCATGTGGCCTACGCTGATTTGTTCCTTTAATGACATGCATAGGGGTTTGTGCCTCCGCATTAATAATGAAATGCATATGGTTAAAGGAAGATCTGGTGAATATATCTTCAAGCACAAGTAGGATGTTTGTGAGTACGAAACCCATACTTTCAACACATACCGACTTTCCATTGGTCCATGTTAGAGCTCCGAAAACGGGTGTAAACATGACTATCCATGCTTAAAGCCCAGAAAAGGGGAAGGGGGTGTAACTGACTACATCTCTGTGTGATAAGACAACCCATTTAATAAGAGTGGAAAATGATTGTGAGATCCAAGCTTTCAAAAAGGTGGTTCCCACAAATATAATATTTGTAAGGGTCTTTCACAATTCTAAGCAATGAAGATGTGTGAGGGGTAGGAATGCAATTAAAAGTGTCTTGGAAGGAGGTAATAATCTTTTTTAAGTTTGGATCTAAACCACCTTTCTTTCATTGGCCACCAACTACACCCATTTGAGTTTTGCCTGGAAAAATCGACTTTATGTAAATGATCATCTAGCTCTCCTAACCCGACTTTGATATTGAGAGGAGTAGCTTCCAAGTTATGGTAAAATTCAATAGCTTCTAAAAAATGTTGACCTTTTATTCATTCACACACTTGGGTAGAAATACATTAGAAAACCCTTTGGATTTACTTTTTTATTGGCACTCTACTTATTTTCCGTCATGTGTAGTGTGCACAGGCATGCCAGAATCGATAATGCGACTCAATCCAAACTGATCAACTTTAACCCCAAGCGTCGAAATAAGTAGTTACATCCAATATGAATGTATATGACTAGATTCTGAGAAGATTAGTCGCTTACTCAGCCACTTGCAGAATTTTATAATGATCGGGTGATAATCAGAGGGCGGGGTTCCTCTTTTAATGATGGGTTGTTTTGTGCCTTCCACAAGAAAGGACTTTCATAATACCAATGCAATCAAACAAAAGGAAAAATTGACAATCGGTTACTAGGAGCAATTGCAAGAATACTCCTCTTGAATAATTATGTGATATTGGATAGAGAACAAATCCACTGCATGAGCATAGATTTGGATTACAACTAAAGACTATAACTAAGAATTATTGCTACTTAATTATTACTACTCCTAGGATAAGTTGAGATAAAGTAGATTGATAGATTTATTTGATTTGATCATTTATAGATGATTATTGGGATTGTATTGAGGTATCCTTGTAATGCCCCAGATTTTTGCCAACCTGGAGTTAGATGTCCTTAGGCAAGGGGTCGATCCTAACCCCTTGTTAACTTCTTAAACCTCAAATCCTTTAGAAATTAAACGAGAAGTAACTAAGTGCTAAACTAGATTAACTACGGAATCCGCTTGATCCACTTTAAATACGATCTGCAAGACCCAAAACTTGTAGAATCATTGATGCTAGGTTACCCTAAAATCTAGGATCAATCTCATTACCCAGTTGCTCTCGGGAGCACATTAAAACTCCGTATCAGATCTGGATCGCACGTCGAAAGATCAAATAATACGAAGTTATATAATTAGGACCGCCTTGCTGGGCTTAACAACCATCTCAGAAATCAAATCCTGATAGTGCCCCATGGCTATTTGCTTGAGCCCGGAGTGAAGAGTGTGAGAAAATGTGGTTTTCTTTAGAAATTAAATCTAATTTAAGTAATCTGAGATTTGTCGCTTGCGGGCCTGATATAAGTAATCAGATCGTCAGAATCTGACTCAAATACACCCTTGGATCAGGAGAAATTTCATACACAGGGCAGTGTACTTGTGGCCCTGATCGAGTTTCGGTGACCGTTGAACTGAAATTAGTCCGCCACATGCGATCTAGAAACCCGATTGGAATGAAAACTTAACTTGACCTAGATCCATAGTCAGGGAGCTTAAGTCCGACCTTTAGCTCAAAGGGGGACTCTGAAAATGCTCCGTTGAACTGAAACAGACGCTTTTTGGACATAACCTAAGTATACCTTGACCCTGGGGCCATTCCCTTCAGTTTTGTGCCTATATAAGGGCCTTAAGCCCTCACTCTCTCATCCCATACGAATTTGGGAAACCCTAGGAGAGAGAAGAGAGAAATGAGAAGGAAAGAGAGAGAAAGTGAGAGAGAGAGTAGGCGCTTCTTCCTGGGATTCGATCCCGCTACTCCACACACTTGTTTACCATGTCTGTATCGCAAATCTGGCGTTTCCAACAAAGTACTTGGGTAAGAAATCCTAACCCTAACCTGTTGTAGCAACTCAAATAAAACAGGTGATAGAATAGCTAACCTATTCCCTGTTATAGGTTGTTCTGGTGCCGTAGACAAAGACTTAGCATTTAAACTGATTCGTTTCGAGTCTACTGGCATAAGGTGCGGACTTTAAATGTATAGGTTATGGTTTTCAAGGCTTTCAATGTCAGTTAATAATATATTATTGACGTAGATGCTATTGCACATGTACAAAGTGCTGTCTGTTTTATTTTTTAGTTATACGTTAACTATGTTGAATATACTGTATTCTTCGTATTTATAGAAAATACCGTATACGTATGAAATTTGGATTTGTGCCTAACATGATTTTCTGTCGTGAATATATGCTTGTTACATGTGCGACAACTCCTTAGTGAAAGGACTTGCCCTAAATAACGTCACAACGAATATACGTTATATGTGATAAAGTGTGCAGCCCAAGTGTTTGTAGAATGTTCGAATGAATAAAGAACTTGAATTCATCTTGCCATGACTATCCGTCGTGGGTGCACGCGTGTTATAAATGGGGCAACTCCCTAGTGAAAGGATTTGGCCTCATACCTATGTGATCAACATACGTCATGTATGTAGATGTAAGTAGTCTAAAGTGTTTGCTGAAATATCTGAATGAGTAAGTAGTTAGTAATTGAAATGTATAAGGGTGTTAGGATATAATTCTCAACTCCTTTAACTATGTGTATGCTTTCCTCCATATACCGTATATTATAATGTCTGCTTATCTATGTAATGCATATGTATAAATCCATGTTTAAGTTGTATTCCATAAAATACAAAAACAAAGCCGTGAAGGGTAATGGGGGGAGTGGTGTAACGATTACGTGCAATAGCCCTGGCAGCCCTAAAGAGGACATGATTGTATGATTTGAAATTTGATCCATTACTGCTTTAACTATCTTCTAGGATATTTTGTTGTAATTGAATGTGATTAGGGCTATTGTATAGTCCAGGCAATCGGTAATCGGCCCTAAGTTCGTGGCTGAGATTCATTCGCCACGTAGGATGTGTTTGACAAACCTGAGTTGTACGTTAGTCATCGGCAGTGGTTAGGCCACACGAAGTGCTTACGAACTTCATGTCGATCGATATGATGTGCGCTCGTATTAGTCGAGCTCGTCAAGTAACCCGATTAGCCCTATGTATGTTCACCATGTTTGGACGCTACTGCTTGAACCTAAGGTACCAAACTCACCAGTAGAAATCCCGTTAACCTTGGTACCTCGATTTGCTAAGACTCATGAGTTGGACATGGTAGTATGGGACACCGTGGTCGAGCAGTCGGCCTACGCTGGGGTGACGAGCTTCCCCGTAGTGACTAGTGAGCAACCCAGACTCGTGAGCCGAATATGGTGGTATGGGACACTGTATTCGAGCTGTCGGCCTACAATGTTTTGATGATGAAGCCGTGATGAGTGATGGGGGAGTGGTGTAACGATTCCGTGCAACAGCCCTGGCAGCCCTAGACGTGCCCTTTGTAGTGACCTCGAGCATACTCTGAGACTACGTTGAGGCGATGAGCCTTCCATAACAACGAGAGTATAAGTTAGGCCTACCCCATCGCAACCTGGCTGTGGTCCCCAGTCGGGTCGGTGATGTGCCTTTAAAAATAGACTGCTAGTTGGTAGGGCATTGGTGGTAGTGACCTAGAACCGCAACTTCGTATGAGATTTACTAAGATTGGCGACCCTAGAATGGATCATTGTTTAGGTATTGATATAAGGGAGGTACCTTAGTTTCCTAATAAGAACTTGGTAATCATATGCTTGTACCGCATTACGCGTGCGTTCAGGGGTTGCAGGTCAAGCACTGAGGCAGTGTTGTCATGTGCGAACGTGAGATGAAGTCGTTAAGGGAGCATAGGCAAGGGCATGCATCATACATCCATACCATTCTTGCATTAACAAAAGTACTTAAGAATGTGTGATTTACTGCTTTATCATTACTGCTTGACTGAATTGATAACATGTTAACCTTTGCTTTATTGTTCCACTGAGTTGATTACTCACTCCCACGTTACGGGACGGTGTTGTACACACCAACCAAACCCTGTTTGAGTTTCAGATGATGGCGATGCTTGCGAAGTGGAGCTGGGTTTTTATGATGATGAGGAGGGTTTCTCCTTATACAGCTATCAGGCGGGTCTATGTAGACCATCTTCTAATTGACGGGTTACAGGGTTATTGATTAGTTGCCATTACACTTTAGTTTACTCTTTTGGAACACTCTTGTATACTCATTTTGTCCATTTTTAGAGTATACATATATTGAACCTGGTAACATGTTCACACTCTAGAGACTTACAACAGTTTATATATTTTATATATCTATCACAGTCTTCCGCTTACGTAATTTAACTGTCTCTGAAGTATAATATGCTGTTTTGGCTTAACCCCATTCATCTTTAATGCACTAATACGAACAACATTCAATCATCATTCTTTATGTTGTATAAGTGATGCGTTGGAACTCGGGAGTTGATTTTATGCTCGACCCCCAATTTTCAGGGTGTTACAATCCTGCTCTACTGAATTCCTCTATTATTTATAGAGTTATATTGCACAACTTATTCTTCCAGATCATTCTTCCATTACTACAATAATTATGATAGTCGAAAAACCTCTCTCTAGATCATTCTTTTTATTACATTTCTCTTTTGTGATTGTTCCTCTTCTGTTGTCCAAGCTTTATTCCTCTTATTTACCTTTCGTATTTCAAACTGTTCGACCGTGTTGCCTCTTCGCTCGTTAGATTTTTAAGTAACTCGACCACATCACTCCTTCGACCACCTACTGACGTGTAAAATTAGTTTTACGTTAACTATGATTATGCAAAAAGTACTCCATGTATCTTAAAGTTCTTTTCATCCACTTCCTATTTCTCATGTAATGCCACATGTTCTAGAATGGCCAGAAACAGGGTATAACATTGCCCCCCCCCCCCCACCCCCCCATATCGCTTTACCTTTGGGAAAAAGGTAAAAGTGACGTTGTTCCATTTCCCAATGCAATAAATGTAATGATCATTGTTCCACGTGTTGTCTCCCCATTGATTCGACCTCACCGAAGTTGTACCAAAAGATATCCTTTACCTCATCCTTTTATGTTGTCCATGTGACATGTCTTATAGAATTATGTCGTACGAGGAGTCATGATTATCCTTTCATTAATATGCACGTATCGTGACCAATATATAAACAAGAATCTAAGTAATTGCTTTTCTTCCTTCACCTTTGCTTCTTCTCACTTGCATTGAAATCCCTCTTTTCACTTTTCTCCTCTCAATAGCTGCATCTTCTTCTTCTTCTACTCGAACTTTCCATCTAGAACCGTTCATCAAAGATTTAGATGTTTTGTCATATGGAGTAGATAATGGCTTCCTGTTCAATACTCCAATCGAACTAAACAAGGCATTGTTAACACTCTGTCCAGCCTTCCACCCTACAATTACTGTAACGCCTTGAAAATCGGGGGTCGAGCATAAGCTCAACTCTTGAGTTGTAACACATCACTTATGCAACATAGATAATGATGATTAAATGTTATCTGTATTAATACATTAAACATGAGTGAGATTATACCAAAACAACATATCATACTCCAAAGACAGTTAAGTTACACAAGCAGAAGACTGTGATAAGTATATAAAATATATAAGTGGTCGTAAGTCCCCAGAGTATGAGCATGATACCAGGTTAAATAATTACATGTTTGGTTCCAAAATATACAAAACAATAAAGTATAATGTCTTCTAATCCATATCCTTATAGTCCTGGTGACGCATCTCCAGGTCTACATGGACCCATCAGAGAGTTGCAAATAGGAGAACTCCTCGTCGTCATAGAAGTTAGGCTCTGCCTCGTATCCCTTGGCATCACCTTAAACTACAGCAGGGTCTGGTTGGTGTTTTAAAACATCATCCCAGAGTGGGAGTGAGTGATCAACTCTGTGGAGCTATAAGGCAAAGGTTAACATGTTATCAATTCAGTTAAGCAGTAATGATAAAACAATATAGCGAACATTTTTAAGTACTCTGAATAATGCAAGGATGATATGTTATAATGATGCATGCCCTTGCTTGCACTCCCTCTTGCGACAACATCTTACGATCGCGGCATGCACCCCTTCCTTTGTGCTCAACTTCAACGCCAAAGGCACATGCAAATGCGGTGCATGTACGTGATTAGCAAAGTTCTTAATTAGGCTTATTCATACAACAAATTTGGGAAGCTAAGGTATCTCCCTTTATATCATTTACCCAATAATGATCCATCTAGGATCGTCAATCCTAGTTTATCAATACGATAGGCAAGTTATAGGGCAATGTCACCCCTGAATATGAAGCAGTGGACAGGTAAGTTTAGGTCACTATGAAGAGGCTCGTCACCATCCTCATAAGCATTTGTTTATACTCGAGGTCACTACGAGAAAGGCTCGTCACCCTAGTGTAAGCTGACAGATCGAATACAGTGTCCTATACCACCACATTCAGTTCACGAGTTTGGTTTGCTCATTGAACATTACGGGGAGGCTCGTCGCTCTAGCATAGGCCGACAGCTCGACCACGGTTTTTCATACCACCATGCCCGACTCATGAGTCTTAGCGGATTGCGGTACCAAGGTTAAACGGATTTTTCACTAGTAAGTTGGTACCTTTGATTCAAGTAGTAGCGTCCATACATAGTGAACATACATTAGGCCAATCTGGTTACTTGACAAGCTCGACTGGTATGAGTGTACGCTGAATTGATCAACATGGACCGCGTAAACACTCTTCGTGGCCTAACCATTGTCGACAGTCATTGTACGACTTGGATTCATCGAACGTATCTGTTGTGGCGAAACTACTCAGCCACTTAGTCATAAACCATTACCGACTGCCTGGATTACATCGCAGTCCAATCACACTCCAAATAACAGCATTCACATGTTATAGTTAAAGACAGCATGTGACAACCAATTGGAATACAAATCTCATTTGAGCATTTCAACAAACACATAGTACACATATTGTCATGCATAGGCATTTCATACATAAAGCACATAGTAGTAAGCTAGGTTACATAAAGGAAATTTGTAACTATAGGTAAGGGGATTGAGAGTCACCTCTCAACAGCCTCATTAAATACATTTCGACAAGCATTTTCTCATCCAGGCATTTTATCAAACACTTAGACTACACATATTAACATACATGTAATATAGTAGTTATAACAGGTATTATAGCAAATCCTTTCACAAGAATATTGCCACACGTACAACAATCATGTATCCTCCAACATAAATCATGGCAAGCACAAGTCATGTTTCCATACTCATACAAACATTTCAACAAACACATGAAATGCATCCTTTTCAACATAGTTCATAGATATGTGTAATATGCGGAAAACATCGTATTTAAGCATATGTGATAGCAACCAAGTCAGACATAAATCATTACTGACATTGAAAGCCTTGAAAACCATAACCTAAACGTTTACAGTCCGCACCTTTCATCCGTAGACACGTAACGAACTCAGTTCGAATGTTATATCTTTGTCTACGGCACAACGACAACCTATAGCATAAAATAGGTTAGCTATTCCACCATCTGCTCTATTTGAATTCCTAAAACTGGTTAGGGTTAGGATTTCTTACCCAAGAACGGAATCGGAATCACCGGTACGGCGATACAGGAGCAGTGGTTAAGCACGTGGAGTGATGGGATTGAATCCCAGGAACTTTCTCTCACTCCCACTCTCTTCTCCTCACTTTCTTCTTCTCTTTCTCTTTCTTCTCTCTCCTAGGGTTTGAAATTCGTATGGAATGAGAGGGGTGGGTAAAGGCCCTTATATAGGCCCAGAACTGATGGGAATGGCCCCAGGGCCATGGTATACTTAGGTTATAGCCAAAAGTCACCTGTTTCGGGCCAACGGAGCACATCTGGAGGCCCCTTTTCTGTATATGGTCTAGGAAAAGTTCTTTAACATTGGATCTAGGTCAGGTTAAGTTTTCAGTCCGACCGAATTTACAGACCGACCACAGAGGACCAGTTTCAGTTTGATGGTCACCGGTACTCGATCAGGGCCACAAGTACATTGACATGTGTTAGAAATTTTTCCTGATCTGAGGGTGTAATTGGGTCATATTCTGATGGTCTGAATCCTTAAATTTGGCCCGCTAGTGAATGGCCCAAATCACTTAAATCTGAGTTCATTTTCTAAAGGTATTTGCGTTTTTCACACACTTTGCTCCGGGTCCAAGTTGTGCATTTCTGGATACTATCTGGATTTAATTTTCGAGATGGTTGTTAAGTCTAGTAAGGCGGTCATAACCGTATAGTTCCGCAGCTATCGGACTTTCGACGTGCGGTCCAGGTCTGAAATGTAGTTTCAAGCTACTCCCGAGAGCAACTGGGTTTAAAGATTGATCCTACATTTTTAGGTAATATAGTGTCAACGATTCTACTGGTTTTGGGTCTTACAGATCATATAGAAAGCTGTTCAAGCTAATCTAGTGATTAATTCACTTTAGCACTTAATTAATTTTTGTCTAATTTTTAAAGGATTTGGTCCTGAGTGATTTCTACCTGAGGTGGTACTCGGGTCTTTGTACGAATTTTTCCGAGATGTTACTATCTACCCCCCTTAAAAAAAATTTTGTCCTCGAAATTAGTACCTTTTCATACTCCTTAAGAATCTGAGGGTAGTTCTTGTGGACCTCGACTTTTGTTTCCTAAGTAGCCTCTTCTTTAGTGTGGTGTGTCCACAGGACCTTCACAAGTGGAATCACCTTATTGCACAATACCTACTCCTTCATATCCAGGATACGCGTCGGTCGTAGTACATAAGTAGAATCTTCACTTAACTGTACCTACTCCCACTTGATAATGTGGGAAGGATCGGGAACGTATTTCTTTAACATCGACACATGAAATACGTTGTGCACGCCTACGAGTGGTGTGGGTAAGGTAAGGCGGTACGATACCACACCCACTCGATCTAGTATCTGGAACCGACCGATGAATCGTGGCGTGAGCTTCCCCTTCTTTCCAAACCGAAGGACTCCCTTCATGGAGAAAACTTTCTGGAACACATGGTCCCCAACCTCGAACTCTAGTTGTCGTCACCTCATATCGGCATAGCTCTTCTGTCTGCTCTGCACTGCTGGAAGTCGATGCCTGATAATGTCGATCTTCTCTGAGGTCGCCTGTACTAACTCTGGGACAATCAAACTCTTCTCGCCAACCTCTACCCAGCAATACGGTGCCCGACAGGGACGCTCATACAAGGCCTCATAGGGAGTCATGCTAATACTCGCCTGAAATCTGTTGTTATAAACGAACTTTGCATAAGGAAGATAATCATCTCAACTATCCTTGAAATCAAGCACACAAGCTCGTAACATATCTTCCAACACCTGATTTACCCATTCCGTCTGCCCGTCAGTCTGTGGGTGGAACGCGGTACTGAACTTTAGTTTCACACCCATTGCTTCCTAGATACGAGTCCAGAAGATAGATGTGAATTACGTGTCTCGGTCTAACACGATCTCCATAGGAACTCCATGCAGACGCACAATCTCCTTGATGTATAACCTGGCCAACTCGTCCGCGGAGTTCGAAACTCTTATAGGGAGAAAATGAACCGATTTCATCAATCGGTCCATAATCACCCATATGGAATCATGTCCCTTCCTCATCTTCGGTAACCCTGAGATGAAATCCATAGAAATGAAGTCCCATTTCCATTCAGCTATGGGCATGGGTTGTAGTAATCCTGGAGGTCAGTGATGCTCAACCTTGACCTGCTGGCACATGAGACAACGTGAAACATAGTCTGCTATGTGGGCCTTCATGTTGTCCCATCAGTACGACCTCTTCATGTCTCGGTACATATTCGTACTGCCAGGATGCATCACCATCTTTAAATTGTGAGCAGCTTCGAGAACTTTCCTTCTCAAGGCATGAAGATTCAGGACGCATAGGCGGCCACAATAACGTAAACCCCCATCCGTACCAACTCTCCATTCAAAGTCTGCATCGTCACTAACCAGCTCTCTCATCTTCGCCAATAGCTCATCGTCTCCCTAAGCCGTAATAATCTTGTCATCAATGAGTGGCTGAACCCGAATATGTTCGATGCTCTCAAACGACTCCTCTACCGTAAGTTTCTGCTCAAAGTCTCACACAAACTTTACCATATCCCACTCTGCTATCATCAGCGGAGCTGCAAATGCTATCGTCTTCTTGTAGCTCAATGCATCTACCACAAGGTTGACCTTCCCAGGATGGTAGGAGACCTCGAACTTGAAGTCTTTCAAGGTTTCCATCCACCATCACCGCCTCATATTCAGGTCTCTCTATGTGAATATGTATTTAAGGCTCTTGTGGTCGCAAAAGAGCTCAAACTCCTCTCTGTAGAGGTAATGTCTCCAGAGATTTAATGCAAAGATGATGGCCGCAAACTCCAGGTCGTGCGTAAGGTAGTTTTCCTCGTGTTTCCTCAACTGTCGCGATGTATAGGCAATAACCCTGTCCTTTTGCATCAGAACGTAACCCAAACCCACATGAGAGTTGTCAGTGTATATAGTATACTTGACCCCTTGCTTTAGCAATACTAGCATAGGGGTGGACGTCAACTTGTCCTTCAGCTCCTAGAAAGCTACTTCTGCTTTCTCATTCCAGGCGAACTTGAGATCTTTCCGAGTCAGCTAAAACAATGGTTTGGCTATCTTGGAAAAATTCTGAATGAATTGTCAATAGTAACCTGTCAGGCCAAGAAAACTCCTCACTTCCGTAACCGAACCAGGCTGCTCCCAGTCCTGAACCGTGGCTACCTTAGCAAGGTCCACAGCTATCCCTTCTTTGGATGCCACATGTCCCAGGAACTTGACTTCTTCTTTATAGAAGTCTCACTTCTTGTACTGTGTAAACAATTGGTTCTTCCTAAGCATATCAAAGACTGTTCGTAGGTGCTCCTCATGATCCTCCCAATTCTTGGAGTATATCAGAATGTCATTTATAAACTGATGATGAATCGGAACAGATACGGCTGAAACACCCGATTCATCAAGTCCATGAACACGGTCAGTGCGTTTGTGAGTCCAAATGACATCACAAGGAACTCGTAGTGCCCAAAACTGGTCTTGAAAGCTGTCTTCTACACATCCTCATCCCCGACGCGCAACTGGTGATACCCTGACTGTAAGTCTATCTTCAAAAAATACTGTGCCCCCTTCAACTGATCGAATAGATCATCTATCCTGGGCAAATGATACTTGTTCTTCACTGTCACTTGGTTCAACCTGCGATTATCAATACACAATCGCAGTGATCCATCATTCTTCTTTACAAATAGCACATGTACTCCCCAAGGAGATACACTCGGTCATATAAAGCCTGCATCCAACAGATCATCGATCTGTTTCCTCAGTTCCTCCATCTCACACGGAGGCATGCGGTATGTCGGTAGTGAAATGGGTGTCGCGCCAGGCACAAGATTAATGGTAAAATTGATCTTGTGCTGAGGAGATAATCTAGGAATCATCCTGAACACGTCCGTGAATTTTCGAACTATTGGTGTGCTCCTAAGTGTCAGATCATTAACACTCTCAAGCAAGGTGGTATAATAGCTAACGCAGCAGGGCCAACTGACCTGAACTGAAAAGGTAAAGGCCGTGCCCTCGGGTGTACGGGCTGTCACCACTCTGGTGTCGCAATCGATCTCAGCCTTCATCTCGGTGAGCTAATCCATACCGAGGATAACGTTAATGATATAATGGGGCAACGATTAGGTCAACAAGTACTGTCCTGCTTCCCAAGTCTATCGAGCAACCCACACAAGTTCTACTAACATCTGAGAAAGTCCTTGTAGCTGCAAGGATCCTCACTCGCTTCGTAGGAGCTGTATCCAATGCTAACCGCTTGACTACCACGTATGATATGATAGAGATAGTGGACCCGATGTCCACCAATAAGAAAACTGGTGTACCTTAGACATGAGCCGTGACTTCAAAAGCCATCAGTGCTCTAACTGCCATCTTGGATGCCTCAGCTATGAGTGAGTGCACATGAGCCTGTTGAGAACAGTTCGGCTGCGGTACTATGGGTTGTTGAGGTGGCTTAAATCGAGATGCAAGTGGTCGAAAAGATGGATGTGCTGGTGCTGACCGTAGAGGTGGGGCTGAGATAACTTGAGGAAGTTGGCGGTTTATCCTCTGAGGCGGTGAGAAGCCGATATCTCTCATCTTGATAAAGTAATAGGTATCTGAGTGGCTCGACCTCTTGTAGTATGTGCACCACAAGTCCGATCGCCTTGTCGGGGCTGGTGGAGCCATAAGTCTAGGAGGCGAGTCTGCATGAGGCCTCTTGCCAAGGAACTACTTGCTCAGTAGATCTGGTCGTGGCCTAGGAACCATAGGCATACGAGTGCGTGACAATCTGTCTCCATCTTGCTCTGCTCGCAAAGACATGCCCACTAGCTCAGCATAGTTGGATATGCTAGCGCAACACATCTTCAAGCGTATATCGGGTCGTAGACCCTCAGAAAACCGTCCCATCCACATCGGCTGGTCTGCCAATATCAAGGGAGCATACCGGGCTAGCTCCGTGAACCAGTTCTCATACTCTGCCACTGTCATCCCCCCTTACGAAGGTGAAGAAACTCACTCTCCTTCTCATGACGATAAGTGAGGGGAAAGTACTTCTTATGGAAGTGGGTCTCAAAAGCCGCCCACGTCCACATATATCCGACAGCAATGGTCTGGAGGATGCTGTCCCACTAGAGGCTAGCCTCCTTCTCGAACATATAGGTGACCAGCTTCACCTGCTCTGCCTCAGTACATTGCAGCGGCTTTAGCATCTTAGAGATGCAGTTAAGCCAATACTCGTCCTCCTCGGGTTTGTGAGTACCCACAAAAGTAAGAGGTTGGAAGCGCTGGAATCATTCAAAAAGGCTGCTATCACCCACATTTCCAGCAGGGTGCACAAGAGGTGCAGGTGGAACCACACCCATACTCTGGGCAAAGACCCCTGTGATGGTGGCCAAAAACTGCTGCTACTGTTGTTGTTGCTGTTGCATCAAGAGCATCATCTGCTCGAACCCGTCGGGAGGGGGAGCCAACTAAGACACGTGTGGCATCTAGGTAGATGGACGGTTCTGCTTAGGAACCGGTGGTGCCACAGGTGGTGCAACAAGTGCCGCCCCATTAGTGGGGCCAGTGGTCGGCTGAGAATTCGGCATAGTGTCGTGAGTAGGGCCCAAACTAGGGTCCGTCTAACTATCGTTTAGGGGAGGTGCCCCGCCAAATGAGTCACCTAATGTGAGATGTGTTGTACTCCATGTGGCCTTAGGTGACATTCCCTATATACACATAGGATGCAACCCAGGTCAGATTCAACATACTTACAAACTCAACTACACAACATTCACATTACAGCTCAAAGAAACTTCATGTATTTCATTTAACAAAATTGTCACAATATATGAGATGCAACATTACATAGATCATGACAGAAGATGCATGTGAGCTAATCTAAGTAAAGTTCCACATACTAAAACCTACAAACTGCATTACCACCTTAATAAGCCTATCAAGGCTATACATATAGAAACAAGCAAACAAGCAACCAAGCAAACTAAAAGACGACTACATGTACGACTAGTCGTCTGACTCTGGTGATGGGGGAGGTGCACCCTTGTCCTGCAGACAACACAGGATGATCCTCAAGGTGCGAGACACCTTCTTGAATTTCCATTTCATGAATGCCTTGGTCTCTTCAAGCTTGGCTTGGGTCTCTTCAAGTTCGGCACAAATTTGTCCGACCTCCCATCGCAGGGCGGCTTGGCCCTCCTCAATTCAAGCCCAGCAGGCTTCTGAAGTAGCCCGATCATTGTCACGCCCCTGTGTGGCGGGAGGAGAGCCTCCCTCAGTGCCTCGGGCCTCCTCTTCATCTTCCTAATCTCCCTCTTCATCAGCGCTCTCATCTTCACTGCCTTCCTCACCATGTCCTTCTTCTTCGTCGTCACTTTCTTCCTCACCTTCACCTTCCTCGACATCTTTGCTCTCTTTTTCTGTATCATTGCTTAGCTCCTCAAGGCGGGCTTGACATCGCCTTTGGCCAATGCCCATATTGTTGAGCGTATTTGTAACGCCCTGAAAATCGGGGGTCGAGTGTAACTCAACTCCCGAGTTCCAACGCATCACTTATGCAACATATTTAATGATGTTTGAATGTTGTCTGTGTTAGAGCAATAAACATGAATGAGATTATACCAAAACAGTAATTCATACTCCAGATCAATTGTATAAAAGCAAGCGGAAGACTGAACTGTATATATATGTATGTAAAGAAACAAAATAAACGTTTCATTCTCCAGAGTATGAATCCATCTGAGTCACCATATACATGTCTGTTTATAATCAAAATGTCAAAAATAAACTAGGTACAATCCCTGTAAAACCCGTCGGTGCTGCAGCCTAGTCGAAGCCGCAAGAGAATTGCATATACGAGAACTCCTCCTGGTCCTCGTCATAATCAGGCTCCGCCTCCAGAGTCGTCGGCTCGCCTAAACCTGAGACAGAGTCTGGTTGGTGTGTGCAACACCGTCCCATAACGTGGGAGTGAGTAGCTAACTCAGTGGAACAATAAGGTATAAGTTATCATGTTATCAATATAGTCAAGCAGTAATGATAAAGCAGTAAATCAAACACTCCTAGTTACTCTGATTAATGCAAGTATGAATGCAGGTATGATGGATGCCCTCACTGACATACTCCCTCATGCAACACCATCTCACGTTCGCGGCATGCTTACATCCCACAGTGCTCCACATCTTCCAGGCACATGCGATGCATAATGATCATGATTACCGAGTTTTTAATTAATCCATTTCAAACAGCAGGGTTGGGAAACTAAGGTACCTCCCTTGTATCATTACCAAACATGATCCATTCTAGGGTCGTCAGTCCTAGTTAATATCAGACGATGGTGTGTTTTCTAGGTCACTGCAGAGGGAAATTTGTGGTCACATTACGCACAAAGGTTGCACCACTCCCCCATCACCCCTTAAATGATTCATCACTATACAGAAACAGGCCTAGTTCATACTCTATATATCGCGGCGAACCCTAAGGCGCACTGCGACTTCAGAATATGCTCGCGGTCACTACAAAAGGCTGCCAGGGCTGTTACGCACAAAGGTTGCACCACCCCCTCATCACCTTATCAATGTAGGCCGACAACGCGAATATAGTGTCCCATACCACCATAATCGGCTCATGAGTTAAGTTGCTCACTGGTCACTACGGGGAGGCACGTAGCCCCAGCGTAGGCCCACAGCTCAACCACGGTGTTCCATATCACCATGCCCGGCTCATGAGTCTTAGCGGATCGAGGTACTATGGTTAACGGGATTTTCACTGGTAAGTTTGGTACCCTAGGTTCAAACATTAGCGACCAAACATGGTGAACATACATAAGACACACGGGTTACTTGACGTGTTCGGCTAGCTCGAACACACAACAAGTTGGGTGATATGAAGCGCAGAAGCACCTCGTGTGGCCAACTACTATCGCCAACCGAAGTACGACACAGGTTCGCCAACACGTCATGTGTGGCAAAATGAATCTCAACCACAATTCCAAGTCTGATACCGGATGCCTGGACTATGGACATAGTCCCAAGCTCAATCAATTCCTAACCATAACATGTGAAGTATAGTATGATAAACAAGGTAATTCAAGAACGCTAGCAGTCATGTTATAAAGTATGTCATAAAACATGTTAATAAACAAGTTACAAAGCATGTTCAAAAGCATGTTGTAAAGCACTATACAAATAGGGATACAAATATATATATTTCATAGGTGAGTGGTTAGAGTAAATAACCACATGGAGGGTATCATATGTGACTCTAAGGTAGTTGAGAATCCCATCTCAGCACCTACCTAAGGTTCTAACACTTAAGCACTTACATTCACAAGCAATTTTTACAAACACTTGAAATGCACTTTTTCAACATACATGACGTATGTTAGAGGAAAGTGCACTAGGGTTGTCCCTTTACCAAACTAGTATTTTATATGTATACATCATATTCATACAACAAATAATCATGACAATTTCATCAGCAAATTTTATACGTATAGGGTATTTTCTAGGATACCCAATTTCAACATACATAGTGTTTACAAGGGAACTTGTAATACGACGATTCTTTTCACCAAGCAATTAATTTATACGCACATAATATATTTATAAACAATTAATCATGACAAACACATCGCTAAAATATACACGTATACGGTACTTCTTACAATACCGTATTTCTACATTCATGGTGTATATTAGTAAACATGTATTTAGGCGAACCCTTTCGCCAAATGAGTATTTTATCCATACATCATATATCCATACGACAATTAAACATGTCAAACACATTTCCATAAAAAATACGTATACGGTATTTTATACGAATACCTAGAGTATGTGAAATTCCAAATTCTACAATTCTAATCGAAACATAAAATGGAAAGCACTTTGTACATGTACAATTGCATACAGATCATGAATCTACCATTATCTGACATTGAAAGCATTGAAAACTGCAACCTATACACCTAAAGTCCTCACCTTGCCTCTTGGAATCTCAACGAATCAGCAAGGTTGGATGAGCTTCCGTATTCGGGAGTTTTCTAGCCTAAAGAGTAAAATCGGTTAGCTATTTCACAACCTATAGTCTATACACCTCAAATCAGATCTAGGGTTAGGGTTTCTCACCTTAAAACGAAGTTGATATCGCCGGGAAAGCGCCTGAAAAGAGGTGGTGCAGCCCGTGGGGTGATTTGCAATAGTAGGAGGAAGATTCTCCCACTTCTCCTAAGCTTTCTCTCTCTTTTCTCTCTCTCTCTCTAGGGTTTTATCCCAAATTCGTATGGCTGTGAGAGGGCTGTTCTAAGGCCCTTATATAGCCTAAAATCTCCCCGGAATAGACTCCGGTTCAAGAGGTACGACTATTATAAGCAATTCGGCGCTTTTCTAGCTTAAAAGAGTGTTTCTGGCAGCCCTCCTTGAGACAAACGTTAGACTTAAGCTCACAACTCATGGATCTATGTGGGATTACGTTTTTGACTCGATCGGATTTCCAGATCACACGGGGCGGACCACTTTCAGTTCAACGTCAGTGGGCCACGATCCGAAATTCCAAGTACATATAAATGTTCCTGAAATTTTTCCTGATCCGAGGGTGTAATTTGGTCTGCTTCTGATGGTCTGGTTGCTTAATACTGATCCGCAACTGAGTGGTGCCAGATCACTATTCAAGATATTTATTTTGTAAAGGAAAGAGTGGTTTTCACACTCCCTCGCTCCGGACGCGTTCGAATGGCCGTGGGACATTATCTGGACTTGATTTCCGAGATGGTTGTCGAGCCCAGCGAGGCGGTCCTAGTTCCTTAACTTCGTGTTAATCGGACTTTCGATGTGCGGTCTAGACCTAATACGAAGTTCCAAGTCATTCCCGAGAATAGCCGGGTAATGAGTTTGATCCTAAACTTTAGGGTAACCTAGCGTCAATGATTCTACAAGTTTTGGGTCTTGCAGATCGTATTTAAAGTGATTCCAATGGATTTCATGGCTAATTTAGTTTGACACTTAGTTAACTTTGTTAAATTTCTAAAGGATTTAATCCTAAGTGATTTCTGGTCGAGGTGATACTCGAGCCCTTGTACGGAAAATTTACGGGTCGTTACAGTATTTTCGCTGATAATGTGGATCGGGGTGACGTCATCCATGTGGAGTCAGAAATAGTAGTGGCGGGCTATCTTGCAAATAAGTTAACCAAATGGTAGAGAAGAGCTCTCCCTAGTAGACCGTGCAGTGCGGATAATCTATGATAGGACAAGAGTGGGTAGGCATACTCTCTCTCCTTTCCCAACTTTAAATAAGAAATCCACCTTGAACCTTGTGCATTCGGTACAGTCACTCCACCTAGGATACACGTTATACGTGCATATGTGGTTGAGCAGGCGGAAGTTAGCCGTCATCTTAGGTGAAGCGAGGCTATTTCCCTGCCTCCAGTGCTCGAGTTAACCGTATAGGAAGCATGTGCGGAGTCTCTTCTCTCATTCGCTAGTTAGGTTCGTCTCACTGGGGTGCACCACACCTCTTTCAACTCCCATAACACAGGCAATCTTGTCCACGCCAATTATGTTCTCCTGCCTTCCCAGAGGGATAAAAAACTGAAGAGGCTTCAACAGTGGGTTTCGAATGAGGGCGTAGAAGGTGCGCACAGTTCCCTCACTCGCATGAGTTTTCTCTTCAAATATGGAACCACACCCATTGTCCAGGAGAAAGTCGATGACTAGATACGTCCCGAACATCTTCTCATCGACATGTGCTTTAAATACGACCTTGCAGTTGTGGAACTTACCCAGGTTAATGTTCGGTAGTAGCGATCTCTCCAACGAAATTTGAGAGTCGAGGTCCCGCTTGGACATCCATTCACGCCTGACACTCGTACTTACTTCAGCGTCTGCCCTCCTCATAGCACGGCGTGGTCGGCTCAGCCCGGCCTCATCCGGGGCCGCTCTTTTCTTTCCCATGAAGGAAATGAGCATAGAGATTGAGAAGATGGCCGTTACAACTTTAAAGAAAGCCATTGGAAGTGTAGGGAACGTGGAAAATGAGATGGGTTGATGGGTTTTTGGAGATCTTGAGACACAAAAGGAGGCCCTTTGTGCTCAGTAGATGGAAATGGGAAAGAAAGAGAGAGGAGAATGATAGTTTCAAAGCAATGAAGGTGGGTAGATGTGATGTGTAGAAGATTTGAAAGATGGCAATGTATGTAGAAAGGAATTTAAGAGAGAAATAAGGGTTGGAAGTGTATGGAAGGGGGTTTGAGAGAAAAATGGGGGGTTTTTAGAGGGTTTAGAGGGCTAGGAAATGAATAAAATGGCAAAAGGGGAGGTGAGGGGGGGTCAAATAGAGGCCCCACACGTGTGGCCTCACCCACCTATCCGGACGGTGGGCGGCGTGCCGCCGATCGGGCTCTGTCCCGTCAACAGTCACCCCACCTGGAGGCAGTGTCCACCCCCTTGGGGTGTGAAAACATGTGGGACCCATCTTGGGTCCCTCTATAAATTACGGTGTGGCCCCCACTTCCATTTGAGGCCCCTTCGAACTTCAACTCGCACATATTCACGCTTTTGATGTGGTTTGAGCATGGAATTTACTGAGTTATCTCCTAAACCCATCATTTGATAGTTTAGGAAAGGGTTGGGATGATTTTTACATGATCTTATACGCTTATGAGGTGAAATTCACTGTCAGTTTCACTTCAACGATCATATAATCACCGACGGTCGAAAGTTAAGATCCTGTGATCATTCCTAAGTTTCATCGCTCCCTCCTAGGTCAAAGTATGTCATCGTGTGTCGTGCTACCATAACACAGGTTCAATTTAATCCAAATCATGCTCTGATACCAACTTGTAACACCTTGAAAATCAGGGGTCGAGCATAAGCTCAACTCCCGAGTTCCAATGCATCACTAATGCAACATAGATAATGATGATTAAATGTTGTTCATATTAGTACATTAAACATGAGTGAGATTATACCAAAACAACAAATCATACTCCAGAGACAGTTAAGTTACACAAGCGGAGGAGTGTGATAAGTATATAAAACATATAAGTGGTTGTAAGTCCTCAAAGTATGAACATGATAACCAGGTTAAATAATTATGTGTTTGGTTCCAAAATATACAAACTAATAAAGTGTAATGTCTTCTAATCCATATCCCTGTAGCACCGGTGACGCAACTCTAGGTCTACATGGACCCGCTAGAGAGTTACAAATAGGAGAACTCCTACTCATCGTCGTAGAAGTCAGACTCCGCTTCGTATCCCTCAGCATCACCTGAAACTATAGCAGGGTCTGGTTGGTGTTTTAAAACAACGTCCCTGAGTGGGAGTGAGTGATCAACTCAGTTGAGCTATAAGGCAAAGGTTAACATGTTATCAATTGAGTCAAGCAGTAATGATAAATATAAGGATGATATGTTATAATGATGCATGCCCTCGCTTGCACTCCCTCTTGTGACAACATCTTATGATCGCGACATGCACCCCTTCCTGTATGCTCAACTCCAACACCAAAGGCACACGTAAATGTGGTCCATGTATGTGATTAGCCAAGTTCTTAATTAGGCTTATTTATATAGCAGATTCGGAAAGCTAAGGTACCACCCTTTATATCATTTACCCAATGGTGATCCATCTAGGGTTTTCAATCCTAGTTTATCACATACAATAGGCAAGTTATAGGGCAACGTCACCCCTAAATATGAAGCAGTGGACAGGCAAGTTCAGGTCACTATGAAGAGGCTCGTCACCATCCTCATGGGCATTTGTTTATACTTGAGGTCACTACGGGAAAGGCTCGTCACCTTAGCGTCGGGCGACAGCTCGAATACAGTGTCCCATACCACTACATTCGACACACGAGTTTAGTTTGCTCACTGGACACTACGAGGAGGCTCGTCACCTCAGCGTAAGCTGACAGCTCAACCACGGTGTCCCATACCACCATGCCCGGCTCATGAGTCTTAGCGGATCGTAGTACCAAGGTTAAATGGGCTTTTCACTAGTAAGTTAGTACCTTAGATTCAAGCAGTAGTGTCCATACATGGTGAACATACATTAGGCCAATCGAGTTACTTGAAAAGCTCGACTGGTATGAGCGTACGCTGAACTGATCGACATGGAGTGCGTAAGCACTCCTCATGGCCTAACCACCGTCGACAGCCATCGTACGACTCGGATTCATCGAACGTATCTATTATGGCGAAACTACTCAACCGCTCAGTCATAAACCATTCTGACTGCCTGGACTACATCGTTGTCCAATCACACTCCAAACAACAACATTCACATGTTATAGTCAAAGACAACATGTGACAACCAATCAAAATACAAATCTCATTTGAGCATTTCAACAAACACATAATACACATGTTGTCATGCATAGGCATTTCATATATAAAGCACATAGTAGTAAGCTAGGTTACATAAAGGAAATTTGTAACTATATGTAAAGGGATTAAGAGTCACCTTTCAACACCCTCATTAAATACGTTTCAACAAGCATTTTCTCATCTAGGCATTTTATCAAACACTTAGACTACACATATTAACATATATATAATATAGTAGTTATAACAGGTATTATAGCAAATCCTTTCACAAGGATGTTGCCACACGTATAACAATCATGTATCCTCCAACATAAATCATGACAAGAACAAGTCATGAATCCATGCTCATACAAACATTTCAACAAACACATGGAATGCATCCTTTTCAACATAGTTCATAGATATGTGTAATATGCGGAAAACATCATATCTAAGCATATGTGATAGCAATCAAGTCAGACATAAATTATTGCTGACATTGAAAGCCTTGAAAACCATAACCTAAACATTTATAGTCCACACCTTTCACCGGTAGACACGTAACAAACTCAGTTCGAACGCTATGTCTTTGTCTATGGCACAACGACAACCTATAGCATGAAATAGGTTAGCTATTCCACCATCTGTTCTATTTAAATCCCTAAAACAAGTTAGGGTTAGGATTTCTTACCCAAGAATAGAATCGGAATCGCCGGTACGGCGATACAGGAGCAGTGGTTAAGCACGTGGAGTGATGGGATCGAATCCCATGAACTTTCTCTCACTCCCACTCTCTTCTCCTCACTTTCTTCTTCTCTTTCTCTCTCCTAGGGTTTGGAATTTGTATGGAATGAGAGGGGTGGTTAAAGGCCCTTATATATGCCCAAAATTGATGGGAATGGCCCTAGGGCCATGTATACTTAGGTCATAGCCAAAAGTCGCCTGTTTCAGGCCAACGGAGCACATCTGGATGCCCCTTTTCTGCATACGGTCTATGAAAAGTTTCCTGACATTAGATCTAGGTCAGGTTAAATTTTTGGTCCAATCGAATTTATAGACCGACGGCGTAGGAGCAGTTTCAGTTCGACGGTCACCGGTACTCTATTAGGGCCACAAGTACACTGACATGTGTTAAAAATTTTCTCTGATCCGAGGGTGTAATTGGGTAAGATTCTGACCCTTTGAATCCTTAAATTTGGCCCGCGAGTGAACGACCCAAATCACTTAAATCTGAGTTCATTTTTTAAAAGTATTCGTGTTTCTCACACACTTCGCTTCGGGTCCAAGTTGTGCGTTTCTAGATACTATGTGGATTTGATTTTCGAGATAGTTGTTAAGTCCAGTAAGGCGGTCATAACCATATAGTTCTGCGGTTATCGGACTTTCGACGTGCAGTCCAGGTCCGAAACATAGTTTCAAGCTACTCCTGGGAGCAACTGGGTTTAGATATTGATCCTAGGTTTTTAGGTAATGTAGTGTCAGCGATTCTACTAGTTTTGGGTCTTACAGATCGCATAGAAAGCTGTTCTAGCTAATCTAGCGATTAATTCAGTTTAACACTTAATTAATTTTCCTCTAATTTCTAAAGGATTTGGTCCCAAGTGATTTTTGCCTGAGGTGGTACTCGATCTTTGAATGGATTTTTCTGAGATGTTACAATTACTCACGAATAGCTGTGTGGGATCGAACCAAGTTTCTTAAAGTATCCCAATGAAGTCTTTTAGGTTCAATCTGACAACTTATTGGATCCCTCTACCACGTTTAAACTTCTTAGAGCATGGTTGAAATTGATGAACAGTTAGGTTGTATGGTTCACACGTGTTGAAGCACAACATGGTGATAAATGAAGGCATGCGGGAATCCATGAATGCATCAAACTTTACCTACATGAATATCCAGCCAACACCTTCCTTCTCGCAGCGGTGTCAACTTTCTAGAGTTGGTCGACCAATACATTCCATTTTAAATGTGGCCTCATGGGTCCAACAATCATGGATGTATGTGCATTCACTAACCTTTTGCCCTTTAATGAACCTGTCTATCCATGCTTCACTTTAAAGAATCATCCCTTCACTCTTTTGGACAAGACCAACAAGGCATATTTTGCTTTCATGGCTTTATAACGTAAGTTTCAGGATGAAGTGAGTGAGTAAGAACACAGTGTTCCTTATGTGGATTTGTCAATTCATGTTATGTGTGAGTGCCCTGCAAATCACCAAGGAATACATTCATCTGACCAAGGCGCTCACTCAAGGACGTTAGCTCTCTCTCACTCCTTTCGTGCTTGACCATCTTTACCGAAACATGTTTAAATCAACCACAAAGGAATTTTACCATTCTGGCAGACTTATCTGGCTTGTCCAAATGTGGTTTTATGAGTACTTTGGAGCAAAATTCATTAAATTTGTTAAGCAGGTGTAGAATTTACCTCATTCGGTCACCACAACATCCTCTGTCCCAAAATAAGTTATTTTTTTTGCTGAATATATGAGTTTTTTTCCCTTTATTTCGCCTTCAACTTGGTTCACTGAAGACTACAAATTGACCGACACCAAGATGGTAAGCCTCAGAGATGTAGTTTGGAAAAGTTATCTGATCTGTAAAGACCTTCCATATAACAGCACAATAGATACGGGTATTAATGTCAAGGATAGTATCGTACAATACTGCCCTAATCTTTTTGCTTGTCCATTTGGTTTAGCTTAAGGTATCTCTTTTCCATTTATTCAACGAACTTGTAACCAACCTCCAACTCATCGACCATTTGCAGACTCGGTCATCACCTTTTAGACTCTCTATAGAGGGTTAGATTCCATTAGTTCTTCTTTCACCCCCATCTTCTCCAACCATCCGCAACAACTAAAGTCATTCCGCTCATGGTGGAAAAACTAATGCGAGACTTTGATTAGTGGGTCCCATGAATTAATCATTGGGCTACTTTCTTATTTATTTAAAGTGGAGAAACCTATGGCCAAGAAGAGAAGAATAAAGAAGGCACCAAGAAATCAACTCCTCCTCAATTGGTCATGTACCATTCCCAGAGGATGAAACAATCAAAGAAGATGACCTCGGTCACATTAATTGTCCCATCCCTAACACCAATCAATAAAGACGGTTAATCCTTCTTTCAAATTAATAACAGGAGTTAGCTCAACTTGAATTGACGCATCAGAAGATAAGGGTGTAGGTCCAGTTAAAGTGATTCCGACAACTACTTTAATCCCAACACCTAAAGCTCCTCTAGCCATTTTGAGGATTTCTAAGCTCGGGCCTCTCGTAGCTCATTGCCTTACTTTGCTTGCAATGTGGGGTTGATTTGCACCAGGTATTTCTTCTTTGGCCAAAGCTATCACAGACTTTGAAAAAATTATAAAACCAAATTCTGGTTAGGCATTCCACCTTCAAAGTACTCATGGGAGATAGAAGAGTTGTAAAAGAGACATAAAGATGCTCACTTTAATATAGCCTTTAATAAATGATAGAAAGAAAAAGGAAAAATTAAATGATCTTAATCTTCCTTTGAATTGATTTCTCAAACCACATTGTCCTAATCCTCCTCGTTTTCCTCATTCCAACTAAGCTCTTACTTTGGTCGTCTACCCCACCAATATTTCACCATTGATTGATCGATTTACCACTGTTGTTGTTTGGTCATATTTAGGTGGATGTTACTACAACATTTTGTTCTTTTCTTTTGTAAGTATTTTACAAATCTTTAGTCTTACTTTCTCCTATCTTGGTTACAATTATCAGAGAACTCTTGGCCTCTGAAAAGTTGGTCTTTGTGCCAGTCTCTCAAGCAAAGGCATTTGTTCCAGATACTTTAGTTAACACTACTCAATCTCCTATAGAAAGAATCAGAATTCTTGACCAGGAAGAGATTATGGACGATATTCTTCTATCAAAGCATCAGACATGAGGTCAAGCTCGAGAGGAGGTAATAATATACTAGCCTATGGAGTCCTTCAGTCTACTTTTGCAATTTATAACATTATCACTCGTATTTGATCATGATCATGGAGTTGTAGAATCAATCACGTTGATGACCCTATCTTCTATTCAGCGTGCTCCATCCACAAAATTGACCAATCAAGTAGCCCTTTCTCTAGTTGATGAACATAGGATGATTCCTTTTGACGAAATAGAAATACTTGAAGAGAAATATCTCGACCAACTGAAGTTTCTTCTAGTTGAGATATAAAAGTTCCTATGGTCGACGTTCCTAACTCTCTAGCCCCATCGACTGATATTTCTTATGCCCTATCTTCTTCCTCCGAGGAGATGCTTTCCATAGAAGACATCTTATCCTCCTTTAATTAGGCCTTCTTGTCTGACATCCTTGTGGTTGAATCCCTTTCACCTTCATCAAAGATTCAACAGTTGTAGGAGGAATTGCGAGCTCTTATATTCACTTCGGTGCTACTGACATAATTGTGTTGACATTGATTGAGAGACTTAACTTTCGCATTTATCAATACCAAATTCTCACTCGATCAAATGAGTTTTTATTGGCCAAATTAACTGCCTGCACTTTATAAATTTATGAGCTTGATTCACGAGCATCAGGATACAGCAGCTGCAGTCGATAGACTTCAATATGAGCATTCAACCATATCTATCAGAATAACTAAAATTGCAACTGTTAAGGAACAACTTGCTATTATATACAACAACCTAAAGGAGTTAGATGTAACCTTGATGAATCTGAAAGCTTAAATCTCGGCCATAGAGGATAAACTGAGATTGTTAAAAGAAGAAAAATCTCTGACCGAGCATAGATATAGTTAGAAGGATGAAATCAATCATTAGGGTGCTTATATGCAAGAGCACAATTGATGTAGAGCGGGTCGCGGACAATTACATGGCAAAGATGGATCAGAAAAGGCCCGGTCGGCGACAGAAGTGATCCAGACCATCAGACCTTAAATCAGGCATATCTCACAATCTGGGATGAGTTAGTCGACAAAAAATATATGATTTTGGGGTAGAACGAGCTACTTTAGCCAACCAACCCAGCTACATAGGGTTGCGACGCTCAAAATTGTGAGAAACCCCTGATTTGATGGTCGTTTCCCTGTTTCAATTTCGTTTTTACTATAAATAGTAAGTTTTAGTTTGCTTATAACTCTTCATCCGTCAGGCTTTAGGAGTTGCGCCCAACGTGAAAAGAGCTTAGAATAATTAGGAGAACGGGTTAATGAAGCCAAATAGGACACTTACTATTTTTGGCCGAAAACCTTGCGCACTAGTAGACATCACGACCGTCTATAAATAGTAAGTTTACTATTTATAGTAAGTCGCGAATTCTAGGAGTCCTAGTTGTAGTTTGATTCTGATTTCTTTCCCATTGCTTAGTACCCTTATTTAAAGGGTTGTGAACTCATTTTTATTCATCAATTAATCAGTTTCGAATTTTATTAGAATTTATTTCTATTTTCTGCTTTCTTTCCTCGTGGATTCGAGAAGTCTCTGTGAGGAGTCCAGAGAAGCTCCGTGGATTCGGAGTATTTATCCTCATCACGTTCATCCCTACGTCAACAATCCACTGATTGGTGACATATCACATTCAAAAGATAAAACTAGAGCTTCTCTCCATCCATAAAAAGCCAAGCAGTCGAAGCTTCAAGAAGCGATTACATATTTTTCATCTTTTAAATTCTGATTGCTCTGTACTTATTTGTCATCGATATATAATTTTCTCTATCTTTAATACAATCGGCTAGAATATTTTCTTTTCACATGTCTTGTATTATCCCAAGTACTTAGCTTTTCTCTATGTGACATAATTGTATTAATGATACAACATATTCATGCATTCCCTCTTCCTAGGGAACGTTTCATGCAATTAATGGGGCACTTCAACCATCATGATTTCTCATCTTCGGGCGTGAGTATTCATTCTAAGTACCTATATAAAGGATTCTCTAGTGTTTGTTCCCTTACATACTAAAATTTCCTCTCTTCCCCTCTTTAAAAACTGTTACTTTCTGTTTTCAATGGTTGTTACACCCATAACTACTATCGATCGGGCTCAGAGTTTCCTGAGAGAATTCCTTGCTCTGGATATTAAAGCTTTCTCTCTATCTACCCTTCAGTATGACATATATCTATTCATTCATGACCTTCAGATCACTGTCAGGGATGATGTTCCCTTGACTGAACTACTGGATACCTTAACCAAACTTCATAGCATCGACGACCTATACTTTATTGCTGAGAAAGTTTTGGAAAAGCTTGATGCTCATGTAGATGAGCACACTGTCATTCACAGGGAAACAAACATACTTTTAAATTAATATGATTGGGCTTATCACAATTGCATGCACCAGACTTGGTAGCATCATTTCAACAAATTGATGTTGAGAACTCTGTAGGTTCAACCCAAGAAATCAATGACAATCTTGAGGAGACCAAGCAAATCTACCCTTGATGGTACCCACACTGAAATTGCAGTTTATACCGCTGATACTGAAGAATGAATATGAGACAATATCTTAGAGCAGGGTGAATAGGACTTTTCAAATATTTTTGCCTATTTAAAAGTTCTAATTACCTAACTTAAACAATCATTTAGTTTAAGGCAAGTAAGGCAATATACCTCTAAAGGCTTCCAAGCCAATAGAGGGTCCAATCACAAAGGCTATTCAAGTTATACAAATAAAACAACTAGCCTAGTGATGTGAGCTTATGTGTGGAATGTGCTTCCTATCAATCTTAAGCATTCATCTAATCATGCATAAACAATCAAGTACTCAAACTTAAATAATCATAATAAATGTGCAAATGATCATTCCAAATACAAGCATCTTTAGTGATTCGGCTACATGCCTACTCCACTCCTAGCATCCACACTCAATCCCAGAGTGCATCGGATTTTACTATTAATGGTTTTAAAATAGGTTCACCAATAACCTTTACAGTCCTACATTAAGGACACCAATTATGCTCTCTGCAAGAGCAAATGTCCTACACCTAGAACCCATCGGCCAAGGTCCCACACATGGCACCTTCGTTTAGGCCCATCAGCCAAGGTCCCATATAAGGCACCTACGTTTAGGCCCACTGACCAAGGTCCCACATAAGGCATCTACGTTTAGGCCCACTAGCCAAGGTCCCACACAAGGCACCTACGCGAGTTTGTTAATAGAAAACACTTAGCCTTAATCCTACACGAGGATAGGGACTAAACTTTGGACTCTTAATAATGACAATTACTTGTCAAATTAAATCCACTCTTATAGCTTGTCTTGGGTTACTCGATCTTTGCTCTTTCACGCTTGAATCAGCTTCCCGGTGCTCCATTAATCACGTAACTTGAATTTTCCTGTTGGCTCAACTTCACGATCAAGAACCTTGTAAAAGATGTACCTATAAAGGTTACCAAGGTAATGAGAGTTTAGTTGAATCTCCTATATAGGATAATGAGTGGATTTCTTAAGGTATTCAATCGATGGATACACTAGAGTATGGTTGAGACTAAGGATATACCTATAGGTTTGGTCTCAATACTCTAGTGAAGGCTTGCAATCATGTTCTTCATAAATAAGAGCTTTGAATGCTCATGAGTGATGAATCACAATGAAAAGAACATGAATCTCATGTGGATAGAGTCTAGGATGAGAGATTAAAGCTTGGGATAACCTAGGGACTTTGAAATGCCTAAATCCACACTTTTTGTAAGTTTCTACAAGTCACTTTTATAGAGAAATAGTTTCGATGGATAGAAAATGGCTAGTTTACGGTGCTACCAAAGCTAACTTCGGTATCACCGAACTTGCTTCGATGGTACCGAATTATCAATCAATAGTACCGAATTAAATCCTCAAGTTGCTAAATGAAAAAGATCCCTTTTGGTGACACCAAAATTTGTTCGTCGGTGGTAGTTAGTGTTATCGAAATGTCCAGTCAGTGGTACCGAATTATCTTTGAAATGTTGCTGGACTATTTTGAGAACTTTCGGTAACACCGAAGGTATCTTCGGTGATACCGAAGGTGCTATTCAGTGGCACCTTTATCCTACCAAATGTGGACAAAATTTTCTGTTTTAATCTCTTGTCCATTTAATCATTTATCAACTTATAACTTGCTAAAGCCAAGACTAAAAGGATAGAAAATATGAACTCGGAATTGGATTTTGAATAGAGGACCTAAGTAGGTTTTCCTATTTGGGTTGGTATAATATATTTGCAAGATCCTGATCGTAAGAAGCTTCTTTAGATGCTAATTTGTAGTTCGGGCTTTTGCTCCATTTGCATTGTCGATCTTTATTTTCCAAGAACTCATCCGACTACTTGACACAACTAGTCTTGTGATTGACAAACATGTGTGCAAATAAGTGCACTAACAATCTCCCCCTTTGTCAATTACGTGACAAAAACAACCTATCCTAGGCCACTGTCATGGTCCATACTAATGACCTACCAAAACCAATAAAAGATTATATATCATGTACCAAATTACAACTCAAACATAAGACTAGATATGTAACATAGAGATGTTGCTGCCCCATAGTTTCTTCCCTGATCAACTTGTATTTTGCAAAAAACAACGGAGTGTTTTGGTGGGTAGATAGGTTTCTTCTCCTCTTTTTTTTGTTAGTTATTGGCAAAGGATTTACCAAGAAACAAGCCAATATATGATGAAATTCAGTGTAGAGAGAGAGAGATCATGTAAATCATATAAATTTAAAATAAAATAGTTGTGAAATATATAAGCATTATGTGACCAGAAGAAAGATATAACCCATGTCAAAAGAAATATAACCACGAAATAGAATAGCCAACATGAGCATAAATATAGCATCAAAATTACTACCCCAAGGTTGGGTAGAATAATCCATTATCCAAAAACCAACAAGCCCTTAAGGGCATAATTATCCAAAAAGAAAATGTACTATGATTTAGCAATAACACAAGAGACATGATCATCTAGAAGATCCACCCTCATATGGAGGGATATAAGAACGATGAGTTAGAAGCAATTAAGTGATGTGCTTCCCAGTTTGTTGAAGAGCGTTAAGATGCAGTTTAATCCCGGAAAGTTGATTTTTACACTACCGGAGGCGAGCTTCTATATTGGACTACCCTTCAAGAAGTTGATAAGCCGAATTGTTCCAACGAAGAAGACACCCAGTGCTGACTGATAATGGACTTGGTGCAAGCACTAGGGTGCGACAAGATTTTAACCAGCGGCCATGGAAGTGTCTTGAGCTTCTTCGTTACCCTTGCATTCATAATAGACTTCAAGTGCTTTTAGTAGGGTTTTCTTGGTAAGGTATACTGCAAGATATATTGTATCACAAGTAGGTGGCATAACTAGAAACTTGGAAAGTTTGCAGATGACGCTTGGAAAAGGATACTTGTGCGGTGAATACCTTTGACAACTTGAATTAATTGTTTCAAAATTAGAGTGGGTAGACATTTCAGTTCTCCGATAGATATCACATAGGATATTAGAACAACTGGTGAGAGAAAGTCTTCAGAAACTTCACAAAGATATGCATTGGTACTCAGTATTTCGTGAAGCACTTTTGTGGTAGATTCCAGATGTAATGAAGAAAGGTAGTTCCTTTTATTTCTAGGTATCATTGAGTCATCACATAGTATTCTAGTCACTTCTTTCCAAACACTTGGATCATTTAAGCGACGATCAGTTGGTGAGGTATGTGTGAATGGAAGATTCAGAAGTTGTCATAACATCAAAGGAGTGATTTCCTTGGTTTGATTCATGTAATTGATGTTGATCAATGGAGGATCATCTTGAAAATTACGACAAGAATTCAAGAATTGATACACAAGGTCATATTGTATTTTTCCTCCTAAGTAAAGGATGTTTTCCCACCCTATTGATCCCAGATAAATGTTTATCTCGTATGACTCTATGAGCCTAGTTTTAACAAATCAATCAGGGGTAAATTCATTTGTCCTGGCAGTAGAATGTGGATAAGGAGTATAGGTTCTAATTTTTCTAGATGTGGTTTCTCCTTTTGCGTCTTCCTTTCCTTTATTCTTGATCATGTTGTGCTGAAATCATAGGTTAAAACAATAAGTACAAATAAAATAATAACTAATTTGAAAAGATGCTTGTATCCCCTGACCGAAAAGGTTATAATAACATATTTACCCATTAAGCACAAGGGTGTTCTTACCAATTAGATCATATAATAAGTTCCTTAAAAAAACAACCACTTTTGATTCTGTGTATTTTTAGAACCCAATGGTGTTCTTATAAGAGTTGATATGCGGTATGAAGTGATTTAATTATTCGTCCATCACAATCAACATCAAACCCCCATATAGTGTGTAATGGAGCAAAATTAATCAGGCCAAGATTTCATTTATTGGTCCTCCAAAGTATAAACATCTTTGGAGAGAAAGAATTTCTTGAACCTTGAATTTTTCAAGACAACTTTTATCCATAATTTTTGCACACACAATCTTTTGTTTCAAAAATCTCACAGTAATGGGCCTGGAAGGATTAGGGTTTTAGGAAGACGAGGGTTTATAGGTCTGGCTAGATGATCGCCTCTGTTTTAGAATACGTAGTTTATGCTTAGTTCTGGTTTATTCTTCATGTTTCTTCTTGGATCGACTTTTCTCTAGGCGGGGATGACTCCATTTTGCAAAATGAAGTGGAATGATAAAGACCTTAGATTTAACTAATTATGATTATATAACCCTTCAACCGAACTTTGGAAGAAACGAGTGATCCTGGAACTCAAAAGATATTTAAGACTAATTTCCCTACTATGCACATTTCTAAAATAGGATTCCATTATATGGTTGAGAGTGAAGGCCTTCCATGGAATATTTAAAATGTTCAGAGGCCAAGAATCCTTAGATTTTTCATGTAGGCCAATCATCAGGCTTAATCCTTTGGTTTGACTTTAAAGCTTCCATAGGATGTATGATCCTCAGATATACCAATTCAGTTCCCAATAACCATTCATTAGAGATGGTTGATCAATATGTAATAAACATTTAGTTGCAGTATGTGTATCAACCTTTTCTGGTTCAATATAAGTATCATATTATTCATGAGTATTTCAAAAGTTATGTATGATACTTGTTATATATGGAGTTATTTATCATGAAAGCATTTTTATCAAACTCCATGAAGAAATTATTAGTCAAGAATTTTTGTGAATTGATTCAAAAAAATAATATGCTTTTTAAAGTTCTAGAATCAATTTTAACCAATTGTGATTTATTTCTTGACCAATCAATATTTATTTTATGTTATTTTATTTTATTTTTATGTCTGGCTTTTACATGACCCGTTACAAAATATATCAAAAGATGGGTTGAGATAACTTGTTGATTTACATGGACTAGATGTTACAAGGGCCTAAGTCATTTCCGGGGCACTTGTGTCTGTTTTGCGTTACTCATTTGGTAACCATTTTCTTTGAGCCAGAGGAGTATTTCTCTGAGTGACTTCCAAATGATTTAGATGTGACTTTGTGATTTGTCTTGGAAGTAACATTAGATTTATGTGTTGAGATAACTTGTTGATTTACATGGACCAGATGTTACAAGGGCCCAAGTCATTTCCAGGGCACTTGTGTCTGTTTTGCGTTACTCATTTGGTAACCATTTTCTTTGAGCCAGTGAAGTATTTCTCTGAGTGACTTCCAAATGATTTAGATGTGACTTTGTGATTTGTCTTGGAAGTAACATCAGATTTCTTGACCAGAGGACATTCCCATTTGTAGTGTCTTAACTTTCCACAGTGATGACATTCAACTGAATATTTCTAATTTGGAGTAGTTGAATTTGTCATCATTGATGAGGTAGAGGAGAATTTTGATTCATATCCTAGGCCTGTCATATTTTTGAAATTTCTACCCATGCCTAGAAGTTTTTCAAATTTTTCGTTGCTTTGAGTAAATTTTCAGGTTAGTTCTACAGCTTGATCAGAATATTTTATCTCCATTTTTTGTTTTTTGTTTTCTCTTTTTAATTTTTCAACTTTTAATTTGAGAAGTTCAATTTTCTTGATCAGATTATCAAAAGTTATGCTTCTAACAGTAGTTCATCTCCCCTTTTTAATTTTCTCAAGATCAAGGTCATCTTCCTCATCTAAATTCTTAGGAATGACTGTAGCAGTGGAGGCCATGAGAATCTTTAGTAATTTTGTGTCTCCATCACTTTCTGACTCATTTAAATCTTAGTTTGAGTCGTCAGTGTCATCCCAAGTGGCTGCCATAGCTTTTCCTTTAGACTTCTTTGTAGGACATTTTATGGAATGTGACCAAGCTTTTTACAGTTGTAGCATTGAAGTTCTTTAGACTTGTTAAATTTGCTAGTTTGGCGCTTA
The DNA here is from genome assembly GCA_030180095.1 of Magnolia changhungtana. NCBI lineage: Eukaryota > Viridiplantae > Streptophyta > Magnoliopsida > Magnoliales > Magnoliaceae > Magnolia > Magnolia changhungtana. The sequence continues at coordinate 5,630,104 of JASAUF010000160.1, forward strand.
TAGTCCAGTTGAGCTCCCTTGTTGCTGTATGGTTTTCCACAGTTCCTATTAAAGAATCTTTTAAATTTTTTTAGCCACGAGGACAATCACCTCATCTCCATCTTCATTCTCACTATCTTCTTCCTCTATTGTATTCATGGCTTTAGAGGTTTTGAGAACAATATTTTTGGATTTTGTGGGTGGTTTGAAGTGTAGGTCAAAAGTCTGTAGGGAGCCTACTAGTTCTTCTGCTTTCATTTCTTCTATATTCCTATACTCTTCGATTATAGTGACCTTGGAGTTAAAGCGTTCCGATAGGGATCTCAGAATTGTCCTACATATTTTAAGTACCAGAATTCTTTCTCCAAGTCCACCCATGGAGTTGCATACCATTTAATCTTGTGAAAAACTTCATGAACGTCTCATATTCATCCATCTTTATGTGTTCAAACTGAGATGTTAGGAGTTGAAGCCTTGACATTTTTAACATGTTCGTTCCTTCGTGGGTAGTTTCCAATAACTCCCATGTTGCCTTAGAGTTTGCACACGTGCTTATTTGATGAAATACTTCCTATGAAACTTCGTAGCAAATTGCATTCATGGCTTTAGCTTCACACATCCTCAGCTCTTTATCATACTGGGTCCATTTGGCCTTTGGTTTTGGTTTGGTGATTGTTGTGCCATCCTTAAGAACAATTTGTTCTATAAGTGCAATATATCCATTTTCAACTATCTCCCATACATCATTATCTAAGGCCTGGAGAAAAAAAATTATCATTCTAGCCTTCTAGTATGCATAGTTTGTACCATTAAAGATGGGTGGTCGTGAGAGGGATGGTCTCTTTCCTTTGCCCATAATTCTTTCTCCAGTCAAGATCTTCCTCTAGGTTGTTAACCCTTTTTCAGAGGAACCTCACTCTGATACCAATTGAAATTGCGGTTTATACCACTGATATTGAATAATGAATATGAGACCATGTCTTAGAGGGGGTGAATAGGACTCTACAAATATTTTTGCCTATTTAAAAATCCTAATTGCCTAACTTAAACAATCATTCAGTTTAAAGCAAGTAAGGTAATATACCTCTAAAGGCTTCTAAGCCAATGGAGGGGTCCAATCACAAAGGTTATTCAAGATATACAAATAAAACAACTAGCCTAGTGATGTGAGCTTGTGTGTGAAATATGCTTCCTATCAATCTTAAGCATTTATCTAATCATGCATAAACAATCAAGTATTCAAACTTAAATAATCATGATAAATGCGTAAATGATCATTCCAAACACAAGCATGTATAGTGGTTCGGCTACGTGCCTACTCCACTCCTGACATCCACACTCAATCCCAGAGTGCACCGAATTTCACTATTAATGGTTTTAAAATAGGTTCACCAATAACCTTTATAGTCCTACACTAAGGACACCAATTTATGCTCCCTGCAAGGGCAAATGTCCTACACTTAAAACCTACGTTTAGGCCCATCGGCCAAGGTCCCACACAAGGCACCTACACAAGTTTATTGATAGAAAACTCTTAGCCTTAATCCTACATAAGGATAAAGACTAAACTTTGGACTCTTAATAATGAAACTTACTTGTCGGATTGAGTCCTCTCTTATAGCTTGTCTTAGGTTGCTTGATCTTCACTCTTCCGTATTTGAATCAGCTTCCCAATGCTCCCCCGATCACATAGCTTGAGTTTTCCTATTGGCTTAACTTCATGATCAAGAACCTTGCATAAGATGTATCTATAGAGGTGACCAAGGTAATGAGAGTTTGGTTGAATCTCCTATCTAAGATAATAAGTGGATTTCTTAAGGGATTCAATCGATGGATACACTAGAGTATGGTTGAGACTAAGGATATACCTATAGGTTTGGTCTCAATACTCTAGTGAAGGCTTAAGATCATGTTCTTCATAAATAAGAGCTTTGAATTCTCATGAGTGATGAATCACAATGAAAAGAACATGAATCTCATGTGGATAGAGTCTAGGATGAGGGATTAGAGCATGGGACAACCTAGGGACTCTGAAATGCCTAAATCCACACTTTTTGTAAGTTTCTACAAGCCGCTTTTATAGAAAAATAGTTTCAATGGATAGAAAATGTCTAGTTTACGGTGCTACTGAAGCTAACTTCGGTATCACCAAACTTGCTTCAGTGGTACCGAATTATCAATCAATAGTACTGAATTAAATTCTTAAGTTGCTAAATGAAAAAGATCTCTTTCGGTGACACCAAAATTTATTTGCCGGTAGTAGTCATTGTTATCGAAATGTCCAATTGGTGGTACCGAATTATCTTTAAAATGTTGTTGGACTGTTTTGAGCACTTTCGGTAACACCGAAGGTATCTTTAGTAATACCTATTCGGTGGCACCTTTGTCTTACCGAATGTAGACTGATTTTCCTATTTTAATCCCTTGTCCATTAAGTCATTCATCAACTTGTAACTTGTTAAAGTCAAGACTAAAATGATAGAAAATATGAACTCGGATTTGGCTTTTGAATAGATGACTTAAGTAAGTTTTCCTATTTGGGTTGGGATCATCTATTTGCAAGATCCTGATCGTAAGAAGCTTTTTTAGATGCTGACTTTATAGTTTGGGCTTCTGCTCCAGTTGCGTCGTTGATCTTCATTTGCCAAGAACTCATCTGACTACTTGACACAACTAGTCACGTGATTGACAAACATGTGTGCAAATAAGTGCACTAACACGCACTACTCCCAGACTCTTCTGAACTTTATGAATTCTCAGATTGAACTCTATTTGACTCGGTTGTGTTAGAGTAATGATTAGAAAAGAGAGGCCGAGCACAAAGCCGACATGATCAGCCGCCACATCGACCAAATACTACCCTTTCTTAACCAAGTTCTAGAAAGATGAGAGTCTTAAAAGGCTCAAAGGCAAACAACTAAACTCATCAAAGAACGTGCTGCTAAAGAATTTGATGAGATGAAAGCTGCTTATGCCTAATTCACACTTAGGCCGAGCCCTTATTTTTTTTTTCTCTCTCTCTCTCTCTCTTATAAATAAAGATGTAATCGACCCTGTTTGTTGTTGTTTTGATGATCATTTATTTAGCACGGGTGATGAGTGTGTGGGCATGCCAGAATTGTGATTACAGTTCCAATTTAAACTGAACAACAATGACCCCGAGCGCCAAAGTAAGCAGACACTAAGTATGACCAAGATCCGAGGAGATCGATCTCCTTTTCAGCCACTAGCTCAAAGTGTAAATGGATCAGGTGATAGTCAGAGGGTGGGGTTCGTCCTCTGATGATAGGTTTCTTTCTGCCTTCTGTATGAAAGGATTTTCTTAATGCATAAAGAGTGAAATAGAAAAGGGAAATCAAAATTGATCACTATCGGCCACTAAAGGGCGCTTAAATTACAACTATAATTATTGACTACTACGTTTGCACCATGAATTAAGCTAAAGAAAGCGACTAGTAAATGCGGTAAGTAAATAATTACGCTAAGGGAAAGGATTTACTTAATAAAAGCAATGATTACACTAAGGAATGTAAATTCGATAGGACAATTGAAAGATAATTAAAGATATTTGATTTGTTTATTTATTTAGGTTGGTGTGAAACCCTTTCTAAACTTGCTTAACTCTCTATTTATAGCTTTCCTTCATTCCTCTAGATGCTTCCCACGATCGACGGTTATTATAACTGCTTCCTCCCTCTCTCTGCTTCCAGATTTTTCCCACGATCTTGCGTTCTGGAAATTCTTGACATCTGTCAGCATACATATAAACTTGACACTGGCTAACTGATTATTTAGTTGCTTGAACTCAGTCATGCCATACATGACTACTTAAAATGCGCACGACATCTGATCGCATTCTTTTAAAATTCGGTCATATATTCTTAAAATAATCTTGCGACTGTTAACCACACACATGCGTGATTCACATGAATTTGACCTTAAATAACTAAAAATAGGACCTGGTCGAATATGGTGTAAACTTTGCCCCCCTTGTCGCCGTCCTTTCTAAGAAAAGGGCTAAGATGTTTGAGTATTTTCAAATTCTACATTAAACATTCACACGTATTGCCTAATATCTTCAATTGTTATTGCCAGTATTAATTGTACTGATATAAAATGGAGAATGCAACTTAAACAGACATGTGTCTTCAAAAAGAGTCGTTTTGCTGCGAAGAGGCGTGCTCCCTAATTAATATTACCTCTAAACTCCTTATATATATGTAGCTTTGTATTCGCATTTCATACAATTCCCCATTTCCTTCTTCTTTCTTCTTTTACTTTACTCTTTTTCTTCGATCATGGCTTCTACTTCATCTGAACCTGCATTCGATCAGCAAGACATAATGGCCGTGATGGATCTCTTTGAAAAACATTGTTTAAAGGATATAATTTCAAGTCTTTAATTCATGAAGATGCTTATGGTTTAGGCCCTCCATTTTCTCCAGACATTTCAGCTGAATCGTTATAATTTTAGATCCATTCTTCCCAATCTGTCAAGGGAGCAATATCTTGATCCAATTTGGAGTTATTCCTGATACAACTAATGCATTTAAAGTACCGAGGTTGTGGCCGAAACCTCTTCTTGGATGGAAAGATTGGTTCAATAGAGTATCGGCCCAACATGGAGATCTATAGAGAGAACTCGGCATCTTCGAATATATGAAACTTTCTCTTTCTGAATATTTCCCCAATGTCCCTCTTTTTCTAGCCTTAACATCATTTTAGAGCATCTTTACCAACACTTTTATGTTTGGCTGTGGACCGATGAGTGTTTCCATCAAACACATCTGTCATTTGACCAAACTTACCACTTTCGCGATGCCTTATCATGCGAAAGTTAAAGCTAGGTAACGCAGGAATTTTCCTAATAAGAACGCTAATGGATACACCAATTTCATGAACTCCTACTGCAAACTCAAAAGACCAATCAAGGAGCTTAAACATCTTGCGTTTCTTCTTTTGTGGATCTGCTGCCATCTCTTACGTGTTAATGCTCAACAAGTTATGACTGAGTATGCTACTTTGGCTTAATGCCTTGTCCAAGGCCAACGAGTAGCATTGGCGCCATTCGTTCTTAGTCATTTGTAAAGGGGTCTCTATGAAGTTAATTCGAGAGGATTATATTCAGTTGGAGGCCCTATATGGCTTGTACAGATGTGGTTCGTTGCATATTTTTTTTTACCACAACTCTTCAATCAGGAACATATCAGTCAATCATTCTCTTTATATGGCAACCGAATTTTGCATATTCCTGTAGAAATTGCTACTGTTGATGAGTATCTGCAAGAATTCTTTTCTCTTGATCTTCTTGACAACAATCCATCCTTCTTACCCTTAATAGAAGAAAATACTTATGGAGTAGAGTGACTTACAGGACAATTTGATCCTACTAACGAGCATGCTGTCGGTCGGCTTTAACATGCTTGGAATTGTTTTGTTGTCGACCGAGATTTGGCTTTTGGAGGCGTGATTAAGAAAGGAAAAAACACAAAAGCCGGAATTGAACAGTATCATCCTTCTCTATTTGCTCGGCAATTAGGCTATGTACAACACATCCCATGCCTTCTCATTCACATAACTAATAACCAACCTCCATTCGACCGCGTGATAGTCACTGATGAAGAATTTTACATATATCTTAACTTATCTTACCATAAAGAAGCGGCCGCTCTACAGATGCCAGTGTATCTAGAATACCCTGCAACACTGGATAGCTTTATATCCTAGTGGAAACGTCAGTATGCCAAGCTTTTAGGTGGTTAAAGTACTGAGGAACTTTCACATCGGCTCTGCTCTCACATGGGCCTAATAGAGAGTAAGAAGAGAAGTATACCTACTCCTCCTATTACTACTGCCAAGAGGACGACAAGGGCGAAGACAAGATTGACTAGTACAGTCATTGCCTCGGTGGCTGAACCTCTGTATCCAGATGTTCCACAAATCACCCAAGAACATCTAGACATTTTGGCAGTTGATCGGCCAAAACGGATGGTTCCGGGGAAGATTTCTGACCTGGGAGGTTACTCCTCCCCCAAATCCTCCTATTTTTCCTTTTCAACAATCAAATCCCCCAGAACATTCTTCGCCCATAAAACATTGGTCACGAAAGAGAAACTGACGGATACTTCTTCTACTAAAGCCATTTGAGCTTTGGAAAAATACTTCAAAATAAAATATTGGCCTACTGATAAGGGTCAAATATTGCATATCAGACCCTAGTAATTGCCTAATGATACGTACATGATAAGGTTTAATGGAGTGTTTTAATCGTGTTTTCATTGCAGGACGTAATAATGAGCGTTACACTGAAAAGAGAATTAAAAGCATGGATTTGACATTCTGAAGTTACCAGAGCAAGGGACGGACTCCAGAGGACCAACATTGAAGAATTTACACACCAGGGATCTAAGAAAATTAAGCCATTCACGTTAAAGAGGCCCGAAACTGGTCCAGAATGCAAGATCACATGGTTTCCTCTATCCGATTGGCTCGAAAATTTATACATGGGAATAGGGACATAAATTAACCATACATTTCAAATTTCAGCCCTCGGATCACTATAGAAGTGCCCCAACTGACAAATTAGCCCATAAACCGTTGATTTTGGGCCCACCTGATATCTGGAAATGCTTCAACTTCGGATTCAACGCCTTACTTGAGGAGAAAAAATGAATGTATGGATTGGATTTCTCAGAAACATCGTCATGGACCCCACATGTACAAAGTGTGCATAGAGCACATCTGCACTAGCGGTGCACTGCACCTTCACTTCGGTCAGCACTTGTGCTGACCCGCGTCTTCTCAAAATGGCACTTGCTGTTTTCAGCTCCAGCGTAACGGACGGACGGCGTCCGTTTTGCGGATGCTAGTGGGCCCCACACGTCACCCGTACGGAAAATCCGAACCGTTCATCTTGTAGATGGCCGCGAATACTACAAAACCATGTTGGTACTTTGCAACCATGCGTGTACATGTGTGTGATACAGAGGCCACAAAAGGGCTACCTTGCAACATTCAAATCTGATCTTTTTGTGTTTTCTTCTCTAGGACGCATCAATGGACATTCAAAACTACCTATTCTTGACTGAAATTTCGTCCTGAATCCAATGGACGGGGTGGATTTTCCAGAAAATACTTCTATGGGGCCCACCGATCACGACAGCGAGGGGTGTGAAAGGTTTCGCACATATTAGGAAATCCGGTTTTCCAGGCGATTGTGGGCCACCATCTTTGATCATATGGTAGATCTGAACCGTACATCATGTAGAGGACCCAAGAAAGTCTTAGGGGACGGTGTTTGTTTGGAATTTGAGCGAGAAAAATGCTATGTTTCGAGGGCCCGAACTGGGCTGTGAAAAGGTTTGCTGCGCGTGCGACAGCTTTCCAAATTCGATTTTCACCACTCCAGCCACTCCATCAGCTATAAAAAGAGTTGCAAAACGTGAGGAAGGGCATTCAAAAATTGGAGAATTCTAGATCCAGAGGAAAATAGCAGATCCAGAGAAAAGAAGAAAGGAGAGAAGAGAAGAGAGAGAGAGAGAGAGAGAGAGAGAGAGAGAGAGAGAGAGAGAGAGATTGGTTTGATGTTCCCTTTTTATGAATTTTATTTATCCATCTTTTTAATGGATTTTATGGGTTACTAATCCCTCAGCTAGGGCTGAGATGAAGCCCCTAATTTGATTAGCTATTTTATTTGTTGAATTTACTTTAACTTGATTGATTTGTTTCTTTCTCTAAGTGGGCTTGATTGGTTTGAATTATGTACTTCTCCATCTATGAACTTGACCAAAGTATATATATATGAATGTTATTTGGATGCTTATTCTAGGTGCTTGTGTCTGATCATGAACAAGTTTCCTATAGAGGAAGAAACAGGGTGCTTTAATGAACTGTACATTCCATGTGCCCGACCAAGGACATAGGATATGTTATTCATGGCATTGCTTAAAGGAATTAGACATTCTGTATGCCCAATTAAGGACACAGATTGTGCTTTCTCTATATAAGTGGTATCAATCTAGATTAAGGTGAATCAACAGACAAAACAGGGGTTAGGATAATTAGGGGTGGATTCGAAAGTCCTAGTGCTCGTTCTCTGATTGAATTTTCTTCCCTATTCTCAATTGTTTTTTTTATAAAGTTGTGTTAGTAATTCGCTCCATTATTTATTGGATTAGTTAAGGAGAATCATAGATTTGAATTGTGACGACCAGTCCTCGTGGAAATGATCTCGTAATACGTACCATATCTACATCTGATTCGTATACTTGCGAGTTTAAAAATCATTTAAATCATGTTGGTTTAAATAAAACATCAAGTTTTTGGCGCCGTTGCCAGGGATTGTTTCGTTCTAAATTGAATTTAGGATTCTCTCTTATCATAATTCATAGCTTAGGATTTTACTAACTTAGAGTTCTTTTCTTTATTTTAGAAACTAACCTATTTCCTGTTTTGTAGGGTCCTGAAATAAACTTCTAATTTGATAATCCCTTTCTAAATTCTTTACTTTTTCTAATTTCTATTTTTAGAATTAGGATTTTATTTTTTAGAAATTTTTTAGTTTCTAATTTTATATTTAGATTCTTCTTTCAAGTAACTTTCTATTTTCTAGTTTTAGAAATTCTTCCCTTTTTAGAAACTAACTTAGCTTGTTATTTCTAAGATTAGATACTTTCTTTTTTAGAAATTAACCGTTGCTTAGGATTTTTCTATCATTATGTAAGGAAACTTAATTTGTTTTTGTTTTTATTTACAGGAATTGAGGAAGGAAGCTACTAAGTGAAGGAGGAGCTTCTTAAATTTTCTGACATCAATCATCTCCTTTTCCGGGTTCTTTCTTCCCATTCTTATTTACATAGTTTTAACTTGTTTTAGAATCTCATAGTTTCTAGTTCTAGTTTTATTTCTCTTAGGTTGCTTCTTAGTTTAGTTTTCTTTCTTACATTGCAATAACATAGTTTATGCTAGGACGTAGATCTCTAAACATAGAACTAGCACCTTTTGATCCTGAAATAGAAAGAACTTTTCGTAGCAGATTTAGAAACATCCTATTTGAAATGGCGGAAGAGAATGGAACTAAAGCTCTTAGAGATTATTCAGCTCCTGTCCAATTCAATGCGCCTTCATGCATAGTGTTGCCCACGACCACGACAGCACACTTTGAACTCAAGACTGGGGTCATACAGTTGTTGCCTTCCTTTTATGGTTTAGACAAGGAGGACCCATATCATCACGTGAAAGAATTCCTAGACATTTGCTCTACGTTTAGGTTTCAAAACTTTTCAGACGATTCGATCCGTTTGCGCCTTTTTCCTTTTTCTTTGAAGGATAAGGCGAAAGCATGGTTGAATTCTCTAGAAGTTGGGTCTATCACTACTTGGGACCAATTGTCTAGGAAGTTCTTAAACAAGTTCTTCCCTGTTCATAAAACTAATGCTCTCCGTAGGGAAATTACCAATTTCACACAAAAAGAGGGTGAGCACTTTCATGAATGTTGGGAAATATGGAAGGACTTACTTATTAAATGTCCACACCATGGTTTTGAGAAGTGGCAACAAGTTCAATACTTTTATGACGGTCTGACACCCCAGAACCGTCGCATGGTTGATGCCACCAGTGGAGGGTCATTTATGACCAAAAGTGATGTTGAAGCATGGAACTTCTTTGAAACCTTGTGTGAAAATTCCCAGCAATGGGACTATTCAAATAGAGGTGACAGAAGTCCCCAACCACAGAAGAGAGGTGGTATATATGAGATAGGAGTTACGCCAGATCTCTATGCCAAGATTGATGGCCTGACAAAGAAGGTTGATGCTCTGATGTTGCATAATGGACCTCCACAAACAACTCAAGTAGAGGCATGTGCCATACGTTCTAGCCCTGCCCATCCTATGCAGTCTTGTCCATCTGGTGCAGCATCCCCAAAACTTCTTTCTGAACAAGTACATGCAATGAACGCTTTTCAAAGACCTGGGAATAATCCTTACTCAGAAACTTACAACCCAGGTTGGGGTAGGCATCTAAATTTCTCTTGGGCAAAAGGACCACAACAAGGAGGACCATCTGGAAATCCTCCCATGCAACCGCACCCCCAAGTTGGCAGTCAACAACTTCAACAGTTTCCGCAATATCAACAACTGCCTGCACAATCAAGGAAACCATCTCTTGAGGATACACTCAATCTTTTTATGCAGAGTTCTCTCCAATTCTAAAAAGACACCCAACAAACCTTACTAGCCAACCAGCAAAGCTTACATGTAAATGCGCAATCCATTGCCGAGCTGGAAGTACAATTGGGTCAACTTACTGCCACATTGAGTGAATTCAAAGAGAAACTGATGGATACTTCTTCTACTAAAGCCATTTGAGCTTTGGAAAAATACTTCAAAATAAAATATTGGCCCGCCATAACGAAGCGGATTAACCTTAAACCTTATCATCTGCAACCACCACCATTTCCCATCGTGCCTCTAACATTTATGACCAACATAAAAAATCCCACATCTATACAGGGAGAAAGAGTCTGAACTGCGATTCCTTTCAGCCTAGGTGGAGACTGCTTACTTTTTATTCCTGCTTAACTTGACGTTTTCATTTTAACTCTTATCATAGTTATTTTAATCTTGCAGCAACTCAGGAATTGCCTAGAGAAGCACATGCTCAAGGATAGAACACAAAGCTAATATTAGAGATTCTATTGGCCACACTTCTCTATGTATCTCACACTTTCACTGGTGAGACAACAACAACAATCATCACTCCCATGATTCTTGAAGATCCCACTTCAGCGGCCATAATAGTGACAAAATCAAACACTACAACCAGCATGGAAGATACCTTCTCGAGTGATGTGCCCAGGACTAGTATTCCATCTTGTGATGTGGAGAGTGTCCCACAGGAACCATCTCTTTCTTCGTTAACTGCACAATAGGAAAATTTGATTTCTCCTATTTGGCCTTTCAAGCTAGCTCTAAATCTGGCAATTCCTTTGTCCTCTACTACTAGTGAATCTTTAATGCTGAGTCAGTAATGGCCAATGTACAAACTAGGCCTAAACGGATGATCGAAGCTGAGAAAATACCTTTCGAGGAGGCGACAGTCGCAGATACTCATGTTGAGTTAGTTGAACAAGTAGCAACCATTATTGAGAAACATTAATCGGTCGACTTTGAACAATCAACCACAATTGATTTGACTGAAAATGTGACAATGTTGGGTGCAGCTGAGACGGTTGTCATGAATCCTTCTCCTCCTCATCCGGTACTAATTTCTAGAGACGAAGCTTCTATCCCTGCCAATCCTTCTTTAGTCGATGATACTCTGTTCAAAATAGAGAAGGCTTTGGCTGGAGAGATGTATAGAGCAAAATTCCCTGTCTGCCACAATAACTTCTCTGCCTTATTGTCTGAGCTATATGATCTTATTAGGAAAGGATTATCTAAATCCTTTGATGTTGAACTGACAGATAAGATTGTCTGACTAACTGATTCGGCCTATATGCTATCTTAATCAGACCCATCTCTGGCAATTAAGGCATCATCACTTCTAAATCTCCAAGGTATGCTTGACATATTTTCCATGCTCGAATAGTTGTTGGTCATCTAGAAGCTGAGAAATAAGCAACCGATCTCAAGAAATCTAAAATACAAGAGATTGCCTGTATTCTTTGAACCCAAAATGCTATAGCGAGATCCTCTGAAGAAAAGATCGTGAACCTCGAAAAGAGAATCACAGTCTTAAAGGCCAAATTGATTACGTTAAACCAGCAATTAGAAGACGATCACGTAGAGCAAGACAAGACTGTAGACGTAATATCTAGATTAGTCGATGCATCCCATTCACAAATGGAAGAAGTGAATCAAGTGTCCAGATCCCTGGACAGAGGAGAAGCATCATTGCTAGCGGCCAAAAGATGAATGATGAATGCTGAAAAAATCTCCTAAGAATATTTATCTTCTAGCTTGTAGTATTTTCATGTAAATAAATGGCTCTTAAGCCACTTTTTGGGAATTTTAATTTATTACCTTATAATATGGTTAGATGCCTTATGTGTTTCCTTGTTTAGCCAAATGTGCCAGATTTCCGTAAAGTCTGCCTTAATCGCCCATATTATGAACAAGCTTATAATGTGCAGCTTCCATCACAGCGCATATTATGAGTAATGGGCCAATTGGGCTATTTAAATAACTTCATACTTCGAACTTCACCATTACTCCCAATGACACCATGGCCATCGAATCACCTCCTTAGATTGCCGAAACCGAGTCATTCCTTCAGGAGATTTTAAAGAACGGGTTGAAAGATTTTTCATTTTCTTTTTTACCCTTTGACATGAAGAGATTCTTCACTAATGTCTCTTGCTCACTCGGTCATAATCCTTAGGCAATAGGTCGATCCGAACACCTTATTAACTTGTTAGAACTCAATCCCAAAGTCTAAAATCGTTTTTTAACCCTTTTCCTTCACAAATCTCACCTCGCACCACCTCGTTCTTTAAATCTTTCTAAGTACTTTCACATTAGACACAAATCTTAAAGTTTAGGTGATGAAGAACAATACTCAAAATTATTGTAAATAGTACATACATAAATAAAATGGACTTTTGACCATTAACCTTATGGAATCATCGACGAATAGGTTATTTAGAAACATCAGCCTCTCCTGCCCTAGGACCTTCTTCCGTTGTAATTAGGGAGTGATTTAGTTAAGTATTAATTATTTGGATCACTTTATATACAAACTACAAAGGCCCAAGTACCACCTCAGATAGAAATCTTACAGGACTAAATCCTTTAGAAATTAGACAAAGTTAGCTAAGTGCTAAACTAGATCACATACGAAATCCACACTAATCACTTTAAATCTGATCTACAAGAACCAAAACTTGTCGAATCAGTGATGCTAGGTTACCTTAAAATCTAGGATCAATCGCATTACCCAGCTGCTCTCGAGAGCATCACGAAACTCCGTATCAAATCTGAACCGCACATCGAAAGTCCGAATAATACGAGGTTATAGAATTAGGACCACTTTGCTGGGCTTGACAACTATCTCGGAAGTCAAATCCAGACAGTGTCCCAAGGCTATTCGCTTGAGCCCGGAGTGAAGTGTGTGAGAAACGTGGATATTTTAGAAATAAATATCTAAATTTAAGTAATCTGAGACTTGTCGCTTGCGGGCCTGATATAAGCAATCAGACCGTCAGAATCTGACCCAAATACACCCTCGGATCAAGGGAAATTTTATACACAGGTTAGTGTACTTGTAACCCTGATCGAGTTTCGGTGACCGTTGAACTGAAACTGATCCACTACGTGTGATCTGGGAACTCGATTGGAATGAAAACTTAACTTGACCTAGATCCATAGTTAAGGAGAGGGGGAGGGGCTCCAGAAGTGCTCCATTGAGATGGAACTGTCCGTATTTGGATATAATCAAAGTATACCTTGGCCCTGGGTCTAATTTGATGAGTTCTGGGCCTATATAAGGACCTTAACCCCCTCACTCTCTCATTCCATATGAATTTGAGAAAACCTAGGAGAGAGAAGAGAGAAAAGGGAGAGAAAGTTTGAGAGTAGTGGGAGAATCTTCCTGCTATTCGACCCTGCCGATCTACATGCTTAACCATCACTTTCTAATCACTATCCCGGTGATTCTGGCTTCGTTCTTAGGTAAGAAAACCTAACCCTAACTTGTTTTAGAGCTCCAGGTAGTGTGAGTTGTGAAATAACTAATCTGAGTCATGTTGTAGGTTGTCAAATCACCGTAGACAAAAGCTTATCGATTCAATCGAGTTCGTTACATTTCTACGGTGTAAGGTGCGGACTTTAGACGTATAGGTTATGGTTTTCAATGATTTCAATGTCAGATAATGATAAATTCATGATCTGGGTGTTATTGTACATGTACAATGCGATGTTCGTTTTGCATTTCGATTGTGTATGCAAATTATGGCATATTGTGTATTCTGTATATTTGTAGAAAATACCGTATACATATAAAATATGGATTTATGCTTGCCATGATTAACTGCTATCCATATATGCTAGATGCATGTGTATCAACTTCTGGGTGAACGGATTAGCCTAATATATGTTATATGAACATACGTTGCGTATTTATATTGTGTAGCCTAAGTGTTTGTGAAAATGACCGAATGAGTATAGAATTTGCATTCATGCTCGCCATGACTAATTGTCATGGATATATGATTATTATATAGGTAATACCCCTTTGACGAAAGGATTTGCCCTAAATCACGCCCCGACCAATATACGCTATATCTGTTAAAGCGTGTAGCCCAAGCGTTTATGGAAATAAATGAATGAATATGGAACTTGGATTCATGCTTGCCATGACTATCCATCGTGGATGCACGCGTGTTATAATTAGGGCAACTCTCTAGTGAAAGGATTTGGCCTAATACCTATGTGATCAACATACGACAGGTATGTTGATGTATGTAATCTAAAATGTTTGTTGAAATGTCTGAATGAGTAGGTAGTTAGAAAATTGTAATGTATAAGGGTGTTGAGATATGTTTCTCAACTCCTTTAATTATGTGTATGCTTTCCTCTATGTACCGTATATTATAGTGTCTGTTTATCTATGTGATGCATATGTATCAATCCATGTTTAAGTTGTATTCCATAAAATGTAAAAATAAAGATGTGAAGGGTGATGGGGGAGTGGTGTAATGATTCCTTGCAACAGCGCTAAAGCAGATAATATCGGACCTTTGATTGTATGATTTGTATGATTTGAAATATTGATTCATTACTGCTTAAACTGTCTTCTAGGATATTTTGTTGTAATTGAATGTGATTGGGGCTATTGTATAGTTCAGGCAATCGGTAACAAGCTTTGAATTCGTGGCTGAGATTTATTCACCACGTAGGACGTGTTTGACGGACCCGAGCCATACTAGAGTTGTCGACAGTAGTTAGGCCACTCAGAGTGTTTATGCACTTCATGTCGTTTAGCTGGTTGTGCGCTCGTGCTAGTCGAGCTCGTCAAGTAACCCGATCTATCTAATGTATGTTCACCATGTTTAGACGCTACTGCTTGAACTTAGGTACCAAACTTACTAGTGTGATCCCTTTAACCTTGGTACCTGGATCTGCTAAGACTCATGAGCTGGACATGGTGGTATGGGACACCGTGGTCGAGCTGTTAGCCTACGCTGGGGTGATGAGCCTCCCCGTAGTGACTAGTGAGTAACCCAGACTCGTGATCCGAATTCAGTGGTATGGGACACTGTATTTGCGCTGTCGGCCTACATTGATAAGGTGATGGGGGAGCAGTCAACGAGTGCGTGTAACAGCTCTGGTAGCCCTTTATAGTGACCTCGAGCATATTTTGAGTCTATGTGGAGGCGACGAGCCTTCCTATAGTAAACAGAGTATAAACTAGGCCTGTATTGATAAGTTGATGGGGGAGCGGTGCAATGAGTGTGTGTAACAATCCTGGTAGCCCTTTACAGTGACATAGAACCATATCATCGTATGAGATTATCTAGGACTGACGACCCTAGAATGGATCATTGTTTGGGAATGATACAAGGAAGGTACCTTAGTTTCCCAATACTGTTATATGAAAAGGACTAATAATAACTCGGTAATCATGCTCATAACATAGCACTACGTGTGCCTGAAAAATGTGGAGCACTAAGGGATGAACGCATGCGCGGACGTAAGATGTTGTTGCACGAGGGTGGTTTGGCAAGGGCATGCATTATGACTGCATTTCATACTTTTATTAACAAGATTATTTAAGAAGGTTTGATTGTATGCTTTATCATTACTGCTTGACTGAATTGATAACATGTTAACCTATGCTTTATTATTCCACTGAGTTGATCACTCGCTCCCACATTACGGGACGGTGTTGTACACACTAACTAGACCTTGTTTGAGTTTCAGATGATGGCGATGCTGCGAATCGGAGCCGGACTTTTATGATGATGAGGACGATTTCTCCTTTATGCAGTTTTCAGGCGGGTTCCTGTGAGCCGTGTCCTGATCGACGGGGCTTTCTGGGATGTTGACTAGATGACATTACACCTTTGGTATAATTTAGAAATTTACATGTAATTATCTAACCTGGTAACATTATCACACTCTGAAGACTTACAACAGTTTATATATTTTATATATATCTATCACAGTCTTCCGCTTGTTTAAACTAATCGTCTTTGGAGTTTGATATGCTGTTTTGGCTTAATCTCATTCATGTTTCATGTACTAATATAGATAACATTCAATCATCAGCATATATGTTGCATAAGTGATGCGTTGGAACTCGGGAGTTGAGTGTATACTCGACCCCCGATTTTCAGGGTATTACACTAGCCGGATTCCAAAGATTACGTTCTGACTGAACTCAGATTTTGTGGGATAAAATCTTTTAAAAATTTGGTTGGCCCAAACCCAAGTTCGGCTGGTCGACCAAAGAGTTCGGTTGGCCTAATATGCCTTACATTCGAAATTGTGTCGTTGGTAGAAACTTGACCGAACCCACCTCGGGCTGGCCGAAGGTCATGTTCGGCAGGACGAACCTATAGTTAGGCTAGCTGAACAGGTTGAGGAAAAATCTTTTTAGATCTGCCTTTTTGCCTGAATAATGTAGGGTTGGCCGAACCAAATGTCAGGCTAGGCTAATTTGAGTGTATCTTACATAAAATATTATCATTGTAATACATGTGTGAAATACACCTAACCTATGGTCAATCTAGGGTTATACCACCTGATGGTTGAGTCATACGAAGTGTTTTGATCTTCGAACCATGAATGATTAAGTTAAGATGTTGAGTCTTCTTTTCAGAGGCTTGATCGAGTTGATAACTTGTCTTCTAAAGAGCTTGTGATCCTTATAGGACTATGAAATTTGACAAACTACTATGTGGTTGAGTATAAGTACTTACAATCTCTCCCTTTATCAAATTCGTGACAAAAATCACTCATACAATTATACAACTCATCACAACATATTACAACATCTCAATAACACATCATATACATAACATTTGATTCATCACAAAGGGATAGCTTGAATCTTGTTACACCCCCTAAGATCATGCATACGAAAACTCCCCTTGAGCACTTAGTCACATTTATCACATTATGTAAAAAAAATATAATTCGATAGAGTGTGCATGCAAATGTAAATGTGTGTGCTCATAAATGTGAGAGAGATGTGTTTATGATGATTATATCCATCCATAATTATATAATTCTCTCCCTTTTTGTCAGAAGTTGACAAAGGTAAACATATAAATGAAGCATTTAGAGAATATAATAAAGAATAGGAGCAACAAACATAAGGATTAAAATGCATTAACTATAACATAGTATCCAAATGTATCAGAGAAAAGTTATCGTGATGATGCAAGAAATTCAAAAGAGAATTTAAATTATTACAAACCATAGTTTAAAAATATTATTAGTTAGAGCAAGAAGAGGGCGGTGCAGGCATATCAGGATCATTAATCTTCAGACTCCTACTGAAATGATGAAAGTAATTTTTCATATATTTCATTTATTATTTCTGATTCTGAAGTAATACTTCCTGAGAAACATGCAAGTTGTCCACCTTCTTCTCTAAACTCTCGAACCTCTCTGAAAATTGTGAAGTCTAAGTCATTGGTATCTTTTAATTCTTCCAGGCCAGCAAAGATGTCATCCATGTTAACATCTCTTTCAGAACAACTTCCTGATCACCTCGCTACTCAAGTCTTAAATCAAGTTTCATCATATTTAAATTTGCATTACCGAAAGGGAGCTCAGACTTTGGTGCTTCCATCACGGCAATTTGGACATGATACCGTAAAGCAATGGAAGTCATAAGGAATGTAAATGGAATAGACCTAGGACAAGGATAGAGACTGAAAGCGCCCCTGGTTTGTCAATTAGCATGAGTGTTGAGTCAGTTAGACTGCAGAGCCTCATAGGAAGATCAATTCAAGCGTCTGTCTCAATCGGATGAGTGCAAGCTCGCCACAGGTAAATCTAAGCCTCACATCCCTTGTCCAAAAACACCAGGTACATAAAATCTTTAAAACAAACTAGAGCATCATAGGGTTTTAAGTTAAGAAAACTTTTTTTCAAAATAGAAAAATTCTCTAAGTTTTCTTGCTTTGTCAATTTTATCGATACACATCTCGATATGATCGACCTGTGCTGTCGATGTCCTCGATACCTAAACGATATCATCGATATGAGGACAAAATACGTTCAGCAACCACATACTCATCTGGACAAATTTATCGATACATTGATACACTATCGATATCATCGATATTCAAATTTTGAGTCCATCAAAGGTGACTCGATAATATCGACAGGCAGATCTCCGGTGCCCCTATTTTTTCTTTAGAATATCATATATGCATCGATATATTGAAGCCTCCTCGATACCATCAAAATTTAAATCTCGATGATATCGGAAGGCTCTCAATGATATCGGTCTTGGGCGCCAAGTTCTTCCAGCAAAAATATTTCAGGATTGTTTATCTATGATCGGGGGTCACTCGATAGAATCGATATTCAAATATCGATGATATCAGTATTGTTTCGATGGAATCAAACAAGGACAGAAACTGTCCAGCAAGCTTAATGAGAAATCCATTAGATTTATCGATGCCTCGACACAGTTATCGATATCATCGACATTCAAATTTGATGATCTAGAAGGTCCCTTGATCATTCTTGTAAACCTAAAATATTTCATGTCAAGTCCCTCTCATTTTCAAATGTCGATGAATCGACACTAGTATCGATAGAATCGGAGTTTGAAATCTGATAACATCGACTAGTGTTTCGATCCCATCGACCAGCTGACAAGAGGTTTCAAAAGTGTATGACATTTGAATTTGTGTCATCGAGCAGCAAGTTGATGCAATCGAGAGTATACGCTCGATGATATCGTCCCTGTTCGATGATATCAAACTCTGTCATAAATGTGACCGTTTTATATCCGTTCAAACCTTTTGCCTATATATAGAGGACCTGTCTATTATTGCTGGTAGAGAAAGAAGAGAGTGCTTTTGAGTGTTTTACCTTAAATCATATACCTAAAGCCCATTCTCTCAGGAAAGTTCATCCTCCAATCCACCCTCATCATTAATATTTAATAGAGTGGATTGGGTAATGAACTTCCGCATTCAAGGATCCTCCAGCTACTATCTTAATGGCAAATCATTAAGCTGGGATGCCTTGAATGCATAATCAGAATCACTCTATCTTCCTTATAGGAAAACATTTTATAGAGTAGGATTCCATCTTAACCTTGACCTAACCCAAAGCCTTGTATTGGTACATCATCTGTGTTGTGGATTAAGGAAGCTAACGATTCTTCATCAACAAGGAGGAGATCTTCATCAACGTGTTGAATGAGACTCATCCACTTATTTATAAGTTACTAGAGTTCAGAGGATACTTGTGATAATTCCTTTTTAGGATTGGGTCTTAGGTGTTTCTCACCCTTGCAAGCCCTCGTGGAGGGCTCCAGCGGGAGTGTATGTGGTGGGTACATAGTGTTGACCCTTGCTCTGTGGAGAGCATAAACTTCCAGTTGAAGGTGAACCTGTCTAAAACCTTAGGTTCGTGGTAATCCAAGTGAAACCTCCGTTAGGGTTTTATGGAAGATCCTTGGTCAGTGTGCCTAAAAGTGGGTGCGTTGTGTTGACCCTTGCTCGTGAGAGCATAAATAGTCAGCCTCAGTGTAAGTTGTAAAGGTTGAAGGTGAACCTGATTTAAAACCTTAGGTTTGAGGTGAATCGCTATGAAACCTTCTTAGTGAAATCTGGTACACTTAAGGGTTGAGTGCGGTTACCGGGAGTGAAGTAGATAAGTAGTCGAACTACTATAAAAATGATTGTGTTTGAGATTGCTATTCTTCTGATTATGTGATTTACTTTAATATTTTCATACCTGAATATCCAAGATCACACCTCACACACATACACAGTCATATCCATTATAAACTACTTCATGAATTGGTTACTTCTTAAATAGTTTGTGATTGGATCCTCTACCGGACTTGGAAGCTAGTAGAGTTACTTTTGAGTAATCCTAATATGTGCTTGTTGTTAGGATTAATATAATAGGATTTTAAATAAACCATAACAACTTTAAAAAGTCTTACTTCAACTAAAGCGGTCTTCACCGCTATTTCAATTGGTATTAGAGAGGGTCTCTCTTTAAGGGCTTCACCACCTAGAGAGTGATCTTGACTAAAGTTAGGAATATGGCCAAAGGAGAGGGCTCATTAGTCACTAGACCTCCAATATTTGATGGATCAAATTATGCATACTAGAAGGCTAGGATGCACTACTTTCTGAGATCTTTGGATCACGATGTTTGGCATATAGTTGAAAGTGGATATATGCCATCAACTGAAAAAATTGTACTTGACAGTGGCACAACCATCACGAAACCCAAATCCAAAGAAAGTGGATGACGTTCGATAAAGAAAAACAGACTGCTGAAGCTAAAGCTAGGAATGCCATCTACTGTGCCATGTCCCAAGATATTTTCAATCAAATAAGTATGTGTGGGACATCCAAAGAAGCATGGGATCTATTGGAAACAACCCGTGAAGGCACAAGTACCGTGAAGAGATCTAAACTTCAACTCCTGATTTCATAGTTCGAAAGTCTCAGAATGGAAGAGCATGAGACATTTATGGAGTTTTTCATGGAGCTGAATATCATTTGTAACTCCATGGGTGGATTGGGAGAAAAAGTTCTGGTTCCTAAAATCTATAGGAAAATACTGAGATCACTGTAAGAACGGTTTAATCCCAAAGTAACAACCATTGAAGAGTGTAGAAATATTGATGAAATGAAAGTAGAAGAACTGGTAAGTTCCTTACAAACTTTTGAACTACACTTCAAACAAACCAAAAAATCCAAAACAACTGTCCTAAAAACTTCAAAGAAAACAATGAATGAGGACAATGGAAGCAAAAAGGATGATGAAGATGAGGAAGTGGCTTTACTAGCACAAAGATTCAGAAAATTCTTTCAGAAGAATCGTGACTGTCCTACTAGAGGAAAGAAGATGGACAACAAACCTTATACAGGCAAATTTGGTAAAAAGACCAAAGAACCACAATATTATGCCTGTCAGAAGTATGGGCATCTATCTACTGAATGCCTAAACAGAAAAACTCAGGGCAAGGCAATGTCTGCCACATGGGATAATACAGATGAGTCAAACTCAGAATTTAGTAACTCAGAAAGTGATGGGGACCAGAAATCCTTAAAAATTCTTATGGTCTCCACTACTCCAATCATTCTCAGCGAATCTGAGAACGAGCAAGAATAGCAAGCCACTGAATTATTTCCGTCTGATAATGAGGAAACTAGAGGAGAAGATGAGGAAGAATAAAACAAGCTACAAGATGCTTACAATCAACTTTATATTCCTAGCATTAACATCCTTAAACAACTTGGATTATCTGAAAACAAGAAGGAACTACTGCAAAAAGATCTAGACAAAACATTAGAAATCAATTCACATCTAATTAATGATCTACAACAATATCATTCAGACAATGATGAATTGGAAAGAGTCAATCTGTCCCTAAAAATGAAATCATGAAAGCTTACTAAACAAATTGAATTATTAAAAGATGAAAATGAGCAACTCAAGAATGAGAATCACACACTCCAGTTTGACTTAGAAAAATCCAGAAAATTTGCTGAAATAAACTATAAATTCTCCCAGAGTGGTGAACAGTTCGAAAAATTGTTAGGAATGGGAAGACAAGGAAGAGACAAGAGTGGCCTAGGGTATGATAAAACTAAAAGGAAAACTAGAAATGGAGCCCCAACAATTGAAAAATCTGCCGCGTCAGGTAGCAATATGAGAACTTCTTCAGTTTGTCATTTATGTGGTGATATGGGTCATTATAAGTTTGAATGCTTGACATCTAGAAGGGCTTTACTTAACTCTGGTCAAAAGGGTAAATTCACACTAGCTAGACAAATATGAAATGATGAAAGTCCACCTAGGAGAAACACTCACCCATCACTACCTGAAATGAAATCATTGGATCAAGTGGGAGAGATAAACATGAAAAGTAAAAAGAATTCTATCTCAAAATGGATAGTAAAAGAAAAACTGAGCTGTCTGATAACTTACTCTATCCATAAACTTTAAAATGTCAAAACATGAAATGAACAAGTCCAAGTCATGCATCTAGGTCTGGATATTTGCTAAAATGATGCAAATTTTGCTAAGCTTCAAATGATATATCCGAGGTACTCACCTTCATCTTTTGTATATAAACATCTTGATGTTTATAATTTTGATTTGTACAAATCTTGTACAAAATTTTGCTGTGTATATTGTTAATTCAAAAATTGATCTATACTATACACGTAAGTCTGTCATTCTAAGGAAAAATAAAAAATACTCACTCTTGATATGATTATCGATAAGTCATGAGGATTTTCGATCAAATCGATCAACGGTCGATATCATTGACACCTCTTCAGAATTTGAAAAGTCACACGATCGAGACTATTATCGAAGCTATTGTCAATAACATCGAATGTGGATCCTCGATATGATTGAAACTAAGTTCGATAAAATCGATGACTGCCCCCGATAAAAGGCGGTCGAGCAGAAACATTTTATTTTCTTTCTGAAAAAGGCTTTCCGTTTTCCTTCTGCTCAAATCCTCGGCCGAAAATACATCGTGGGTCCCGAAGGCTCCTCGAGATATGATATTATCCTTCCATTCCTTCCACTCTTGAGTCTATCTTGCATTTTTGTTAAGTACTTTCAGTTTCTTTAAAAGAAGAACTTTATCCGTTCTTCCAAAATCTGTCGTTATGGGTAAAGACAAAGGAAAAGTATCTGGTCCGGGTGAGTCATCAAGGTCCACTCGACAAAAAGTGGTCGCTTAAAAAAGAAGTGCAAGGGCCGCGGAATGCGGGACCCCCACAAGGCAACGCACAAGATATAGTAAGTCCCAGTCTGAGGTGCAGGCACCTCCATCAGTGCAAGTCAATCTAGTCTTAGTAAAGTTCACTGGGAGAAAAGTTATTCCCGAAAGGAAAGTCGACAGAAGTTGTTTGATTCAATATTATCTGGAACCTCTATTTACCACCATAGATTGGTTACCAGTTCTCGACTTTGGGGGACCATATCAACTTGAACGGACATATAATTTCTTTGGCGCCTGTCATTCTCCAGTGTCCGACCCTCTGTCCTTCACCGGGACCGTCGATGGTGATGATCTGCAGATCACTCCTGGGTCTATCGCAAGAATTTTCAATCTTACTCTATCACCTGTAGGACTCCTAGATATGGACATGGAAAGCATTGAGGTTCGGTCCGAGATCACCAAATTCATATGTCATGACTGTGATGTTTAGTGGCACCAAGGGAATGCCCTAAAAGCCAGATTTATGGAACCACGCTATCGGGTCTTGCATGGTATTCTTGCTTCAAACATCTACTCTAGGGGTTCCAACAGGGCATATCTCACGGGCTTCATGACTATGATAATCTATTCGATTACCTCTGGGATCAAGATTTGTCTGCCTACCCTCATTATGCATCAGTTAGTTTATGCTTTTCATACGGCGAGAGATGTCCACTTACCATATCCTTGGATCATACATACAATATGCAATGCCATAGCATTTCCAACTACAAGTGATCCTATGCTTCCTCTCCAAACCTTCAACAAAAGTAATATTCGAAAGATGGATTTGAAGTTTCATAAATATCTTGAGGATCCACCTGAGGCAGGCATTCACGTAGAAAGGGAAAGTGGTGCAGGTGCACTCCTACTAAATGGACTGAAATGGTCAGATATGAACCACCTAGACCTGATCTAGCAACGTCAACGTCAACGCCTGGGTATGCAAAATGTTTCAAGCTGGACATAATTAGATCAATTCAGAGGGATATTCACTCGGTGCATGAGAGGCTTACCGTTTTAGAACGGTTGGTACAAGGAGTGCAGCAGACAGTACAACAGTTGGTTTAGTTGTTCACCTGTTGTCGCGATAATATGACGCCATCTTCCTTGGCTCCATAAGCACTGGTTTTTGAAAGCTACCACATACACTTTGCTCTTATTTCCACATACGAACATTAACATCTTTTTGGATGTTCTACGTTCTCATGGGTATATGTGACAGTTCTCTAACTTACATAGTCTGACGTTTTGTTTTCTATTTTTGGTTATATATGCCACAGTTGGATTAAATACTGATAGTTATTTCTGGGTTCCCTTAAATGGGCTTGGTGATTTTTTGGGATAATTGTTAATCTACTCTTGTCTAGGGCAGTATATATATATATATATATATATATATATATATATATATATATATATATATATATATATATTTGGATATTATTATATATGGCTGAATGAAATTCTCAGCTTTACTGCCATAATTCGAATCTCAAATCCCCTGGTTTATCTAGTTTATATGTGGAATGCATGTGATGTCTCTTAATGATTATCCTATCTGCTATATCACTGCTTTATCTAATATGCTATGCATATATACCTACTGCAAATGATGTTTGTTAATCATCTGTTAAACATTTTACATCTATCTGTTATATACATATTCCTCTGAATGACGATTCTCCCACGTTATTTTAACTTCAGTCAATATCAACTGCAATATCTTTGTTAATGACTGACAAAAAGGGGGAGAACAGTTAAACACCCTGTATGAAAAATTGTATATCTGCTTAAATGGTGTTGCAGGTGTTAGGGGAAGCAACTGCACCAAGACAAGGGGAGTTTGAAGTCAGGGGGAGCAGATATTAAGTTGTGTACATGTCTTCACTAGAAATTATAAAATTGTGTAAAATTAATGTACACACAATTTAGGAGGTGTTTGTCTAGATACTGTTCTAGGGTGTTTTGGTATTTTGTCACGTAATTGACAAAGAGGGAGATTGAAAGTGCCCGGTTTGTCAATTAGTGTGAGTGTTGAGTTAGTCAGACTGTAGAGCCACATAGGAAGATCAATTCAAGCATCTATCTCAACCGGATGCGAACAAGCTCGCCATAGGTAAATCTAAGCCTCACATTCCTTGTCCCAAGACACTAGGTATATAAAACCCTTAAAACAAACTAGAATATCATAGGGTTTTAAGTTAAGAAAACTTTTTTCAAAATAGGAAAATTCTCTAAGTTTTCTTGCTTTGTCGATTTTATCGATACACATCTGGAAATGATCAACCTGCGCTGTCGATGTCCTCGATACCTAAACGATATCATCGATATGAGGACAAAATACGTCCAGCAACCATATACTCATCTGGACGGAATTATTGATACATCGATACACTATCAATATCATCGATATTCAAATTTCGAGTCCATCGAAGGTGACTCGATAATATCGACAGGCAGATCTCCGGTGCCCCTATTTTTACTTTAGAATATCATATATACATCGATATATCGAAGCCTCCTCGATACCATCGAAATTCAAATCTCGATGATATCGGTCTTAGGCGCCAAGTTCTTCCAGCAAAATATTTTAGGATTATTTATCTATGATTGGGGGTCACTCGATAGAATCAATATTTAAATATCGATGATATCGGTATTGTTTTGATGGCATCAAATAAGGATAAAAACTATCTAGCAAGCTTAATGAGAAATCTGTTGAATTTATCGATGCCTCGACACAGTTATCAATATCATCGACATTTAAATTCTGATGATCTCGAAGGTCCCTCGATCATTCTTGTAAACCTAAAATATTTCATGTCAAGTCCCTCTCATTTTTAAATGTCGATGAATTAACACTAGTATCGATAGAATTAGAGTTCAAAATTCAATGACATCGACTAGTGTTTTGATCCCATCGAATAGTTGGTAAGAGGTTTCAAAAGCGTATGACATTTGAGTTTGTGTCATCGAGCGGCAAGTCGATGTAATTGAGAGTATACGCTCGATGATATCGAACTCTGTCATAAATGTGACCGTTTTATATCCGTTGATACCTTTTGCCTATATATAGAGGACTTGTCTATTATTGCTGGTAGAGAAAGAAGAGAGTGCTTTTGAGTGTTTTATCTTAGATCATATACCTAAATCCCTTTCTCTCAGGGAAGTTCATCCACCAATCCACCCTCATCATTGATATTCAATAGAGTGGATTGGGGAATGAACTTTAGCATTCAAGGATCCTCCAACTACTATCTTAATGACAAATCATTAAGTTGGGATGCCTTGAATGCATAATCGAATCACTCTATCTTCCTTATAGGAAAATATTTTATAGAGTAGGATTCCATCTTAACCTTGACCCAACCCAAAGCCTCGTATTGGTACATCATCTGTGTTGTGGATCAAGGAAGCCGAAGATTCTTCATCAACAAGGAGGAGATATTCGTCAACATGCTGAATGGGACTCATCTACTTATTTGTAAGTTACTAGAGTCCAAAGGACACTTATGATCATTCCTTTTTAGGATTAGGTCTTAGGTGTTTCTCACCCTTGCAAACCCTTGTTAGAGGCCTCTGGCGAGAGTGTACGTGGTGGGTACATAGTGTTAACCCTTGCTCTGTGGAGAGCATAAACTTCCTGTTGAAGGTGAACCTGTCTAAAACCTTAGGTTCGAGGTGATCCGAGTGAAACCTCCGTTAGGGTCTTATGGAAGATCCTTGGCTAGTGTGCCTAAAAGTGGGTGCGTTGTGTTGACCCTTGCTCATGAGAGCATAAACATTCTACCTTAGTATAGGTTGTAAAGGTTGAAGGTGAACCTGATTTAAAACCTTAGGTATGAGGTGAACCGCTGTGAAACCTCCTTAGTAAAATATGGTACACTCAAGGGTTGAGTGTGTAGACAAGTAGTCGAACCACTATAAAAATGACTATGTTTGAGATTGCTATTTATCTGATTGTGTGATTTACTTTAATATTTTCATATCTGAATATCCGAGATCACACCTCACACACATACACAGTCATATCCATCATAAACTAGTTCACGTATTGTTTACTTCTTAAATAGTTTATGATTGGATCCTCTACCGAGCTTGGAAACCAGTAGAGTTACTTTTGAGTAATCCTAATATCTGCTTGTTATTAGGATTAGTATAATAGGATTTTAAATAAACCATAAAAAATTTTAAAAGTCCTATTCACCCCCTCTAGGACATATTGGCATATTCCTACTTCAACTAAAGCGGTCTTCACCGCTATTTCAGAGACGATACTAAATAATCAAGTATGTAATCAAATATGGAAGATAAATGCAAATACCAGAAATGATGGAATGCAAAATGCACATCATATAGGGAGTAGGATCGGTCTTATTCCTGGTACAAGGATAGACATTAGAAGTGAAAATATGATGCAAAATGTGGTATTTTGGAAGAAGATTATAGGTGGGAAGTGAATTACACTTACGATAAGGTGCATCAAAACCACATAACACCCAAGTGAGAGAATCTCTTTCCATCGGATACATGTCTTCAAAAAGTGGTGGAATAGAAATTCCATCTTCCACCATATCAATGTCTATGATAAACGATATGATGAAGGGTATAATGGTGACGGTGTCTTCCATAAATTGAATAGTAAAAGTTAATTGTTTAGAGGAGACATCACAAATGGATGCATACATCCCTTGAGCAATGGACTGATAAGTTACTCCACCCCACTCAAAGAACTTCTCCCATCCTACCTCAGATAGAATTTCAAAGAGACCAAATCTAGCAATGTGATTTACATTCACAGTGCACTAAATAATTATGCTACGAGTACGAAAATCCTGCACATTCTCCAGATCATCTTCCAGTGAGCGAATAGTAAATACAACTGATTGGCAGAGCGGGAGGAGGAACTAGATGAGGATGTTGAATGGTACACTTAGAAGAAAATGACTAGAGATTATCAAAGAAGTACCAACAAATAGATGAAATAATCTAGATTAGATTTAGCAACAAAGACCCATCAAAGTGGAACTCTAGATTCAAATAAGATGGTGAAATCTACAATAAAGCACAACTAGGAGCTTAAATTTAGAAGAAAACTTCAAAAGATTCACTTACAAGAAGTTTAGAATGATGGGTTGGCCGAAGGAAGCACCGGCGAGTCGAGGAAGAAGAAGTTGAAATGAGGGTTTTGAAAAAAATTTCCCCAAATAGCTCAAATTGTGCTCGGTTCGGCTAGCCCAAGTGTGGTCCTCAGTTGGCCAAACTAGTCAGTTAGCTATGGGCTGGCCGAAAAATAATTTTAAAAATAATATTTATTTTAACATTATATTTTTAATACAAACAAAATAAAGGATAATAAACATATATTGCACTAAAGAATGATTACTTAAGAGATACAATATAATCCGATGTCATTTTTTAAATTAAAAAATCTGACACCATCAAGGGGTTTTGTCAAAATGTCTGCAAGCTATTTTTCAGTATTGATATATTCAAGCATAGTAGTCTTGCTTTCAACTAATTCTTTGATATAGTGATATTGAATATAAGTGTGCTTACCTCGAGAATGTTGAACAAGATTTTTAGATATGTTTATAGCACTAGTATTGTCGCAGTATAAATTTATGGTATCTTGATCAATATCATAGTCTGCTAACATCCTTTTCTTCCACATTAATTGTGTGCAAGCATTTTCTGCTGCAATATGCTCAACTTTTGCAATGGATAATGATACTGAGTTTTGAGATGACAATTTCTAATGTAGAAACATATGCCACTTGTGGATTTTCTATCGTCCACATTACCTGCCCAATTAGCATCAGTATATCCAACAATTTGTAAAGACGTATCATGAGGATACCATAAACCCAGATTAACAGTACTGGCAACATATCTAATTATTCTTTTAACCGCAGTCAGATGTGATTCTTTACGGTTAGATTGATATCTAGCACAAACGCCTACGCTGAAGGAAATATCAGGTCTGCTAGTAGTTAAATATAAGAGACTACCAATCATGCTACAGTAGAGACGTGGATCAATGCTTTTACCTGATTCATCTTTAGATAACTTGAGCGTTGTAGCCATGGGAGTTGAAAAGTTTTTACCATTCTCAAACCCAAATTTCTTAATTAGATTTATCGCATACTTGGTCTGAGATATAAATATCCCATCTTTAAGTTGTTTCACTTAAATACTAAGGAAATAGTTAAATTCTCCCACCATGCTCATCTCAAATTTTGATTTGATAAAGTTTACGAAATTAGAGGAAAGGTTAACATTTGTTGATCCATAAATAATATCATCTACATATATTTGAACAATCAACATATCTTCATTAATTCTTTTGATAAATAAGGTTTTATCAACACTTCCCATTTTAAAGTCTTGACTAAGAAGAAATTTTCTTAATTTTTCATAACATGCTCTAGGAGCTTGTTTTAAACCATACAGGGCTTTTTAAAAATGGTATATATTGTTAGAAAGTTTAAGATCTTCAAAACCTTTAGGTCGTTCTACATAAACTTCTTCATTTAAGTCACCGTTTAATAAAGCACTCTTAACATCCATTTAGTAAATTTTAAAGTTTTTATGACATGCGATGGAGATAAACAATCTAATGGATTCAAAATGAGTGACTGGAGCAAAAGTCTCATCATAGTCAACTTCTTCAATTTGGGTGTACCCTTGTACAACCAATCTAGCTTTGTTTCTCATGATATTCTCAAATTCATCAAATTTATTTGTAAATATCCATTTAGTTCCAATCATATGTTTGTTAGATAGTTTAGTTCCAATCACATGTTTGTTAGACAGTTTAGAAACTAGATACCAAATATCATTTCTGACAAATTGAGTTAGTTCATCTTGCATAGCCAAAATCCAATTTTCATCAGCTAGGGCTTCATTTACACTTGTTGGTTCTATTTGGGAAGTGAAGCACACATGATTACATATGTTTTCTAATTGTCTTCTAGTTTGAACACCAGTGTGAGGATTACTGAGTATTTGATTAGTCGGATGATCTTTGACTAATCTATTCTCAGTTGAATATGATGAAGGTTCCGATTGATTAACTATAATAACTTCATCATCATGAGCATGAGCTGGAGTGATTGTTTGATCATCAATAACAACATTTATGGATTCTTGTATCACTCCAGTCCTTCTATTTAGGACACGATATGCTCTGCTATTTAGAGTATACCCTATAAATATGCCCTCATCACTTTTTGCTTCAAATTTTCTCAGATGTTCCCGATCTTGTAAAATGAAGCATTTTCTTCCGAAAGTATGGAAATATTTTACTGAAGGTTTTTTGTTAAACCAAAGTTCATAAGCCATTTTATTTTTACCTACTCTTACATATACTTGATTAATAATATAACAAATATTATTAATAGCTTCAGCTCATAGATTTTTTTGCTAATTTTTTACTGTTATGCATAACAGTCTCCATTTCTCGTAGAACTCTGTTTTTCCTTTCAGTTACACTATTTTGTTAAGGAGTTTTAGGGGCACAAAATTCATGTAATATTCCATGGTCATTACATAACTTCTCAAAATTGCTATTTTAAAATTATGTTCCATGATCACTTCTTATCTTCTTCACTCCACTGAAGCTTTTAATCCGCCTTAGTTTTCTCAACACACTATAAAATAATATAGAAAAATGGATGGACGGTGTGGATATACAACACATGCATTGATGTGGGCCCATGGTTAGTATCGTATGCGAGGTTAGAGGAGAGTGTCGGAGATAGGGAAGGGGTCAAGGAGCTGAGGAAACGGGTGGATGGCATTCGAAAGGATACCGATCTGCATAAAGAGGAGGTGGGTAGGGTTGGGAGATTGGCCGTATGAGCTGGAAAGAGCAAAGGCAAAGGGTCAAGCAGACGCTTTTTTTTTTTATCTGGATGCGTTTAAATAACTTTTTGACTTCGTCAAAAGCATCCGACTTTTCTTTTAAGAAGGCTACCCATGAATATCTAGTGTAGTCATCAACTACAACTAGAAAGTATTTTTTATCGCCTCTACTCTCTATTCGAGTTGGTCTAATTAGGTCCATATGGAGTAATTCAAGGGGTCTAGATGTGGTTAAAGAGTTCACCTTCTTGTGACTACTCTTGATTTGTTTGCCTATTTAACAGGCACCACATACTTTCTTTTCCATTTTTTTTTTTTAAAATTTGGGTAACCTCGAAGATGATCTCTATTGCTTCGTTTATATATATCTCTATAGTTCACATATCCAAGATGTTGATGCCATAGTTCAGTTTCGTCTGTTTGAACCGTCTAGCAAGAGTGATTTGAAGAACATAATTCATCAATGATATAACAATTTTTAAAGGTTGTTTGACTATTTAATATTATATGACCTTGATTATTAATTATCTCACATCCGTGATCTGAAAATTTAACACTATGATTATTATCATAGATTTGAGATATGCTTAGAAAATTATGTTTCAAACCTTTAATATATAAGACATCTTTAAAAACAGGAAGATTGTGAAGTTTTACGTTACCTCTTCCAATGATTTTGCAGTTGTTGCCATCTCCAAATATTGTTGAGTTGCCATTAATTTGATTGATGTCTGATAGTATTGCCTTATGACCTGTCATATGTCTAGAGCATCCACTGTTCAGTACCATCTCGAATGGCTACTTGCTTTGAAAGTTGTGTGAATGACAAGACACTTATTTTTTAGAACCCATTTCAATATGGTTTTGTGTTTAGGAGGATCTCTAACAACATGTTTAGTTTAAGAGTAAGATTTTCTTTATTCTTACTTACTTTGTTAATTCTAGAGTTGGATTTCAAGAGCTCCTTAAGTAAGTCCACTATCTTATCTGCTAAAGAAGGATTATAATTTTTCTTTTGATTTTTGTAATAGTTGCACTTTATTTCCTTTATAATTTCTATTTTAGATTTTGAAGATTCACCTTTAACAAATATAGGAGCATAATTTTTATATTTTTCTGAGCGAGTCATGATGTATCCCAAGCTAGATTTGTCGCTATTTCGACGAGATGCGGTTAACAGCTTTTCAAGTCTCTGTTCACCTTGGGTGTATATCCAAGTCTCTTAAGAATTTTTAAGAGAAGCAACTTCTAATTTTAAATTTCATTTTCAGTTTTGAGATTTTGAATTTCAGAATTTTTTAGATTCAACTTTAGTTTAGTTTTTTCAAAACAATCAGAAAAATGAGATTTCTCCAAAACAGATTTTTCAAGTTCTAATTTTAAATCAGCAAATTTATCTTTTTGGTTTTTTAATTTTTCCACAATCTTACAACTCTCTTTGTATAAGGCATCATAGGCAATTCGAAGATCTTCTTCATTTTTAATATCACTTCTTGGTGCTTCATTGTCAGAAGTTTCATCTTCACTTGTAGAAGTGATTCTATCTATGGTCATGAAGGCCTTTTGATTATTTGTAGTTTCTTGGTTTGATTTGTTGGTTTCTGAATTGGATTCAGATTCAGACAATTCATCCCAAGTGGCAATCATGCCTCTTCCTTTAGATTTCTCCTTCTTAGGACATTTTGCAGCTAGATGCCCATATTCAGAATAGTTGAAGCATTGGGAGTCTTTAGATTTTGATTTCCAAAATTTTGAATTTCCTTTTCTCTTGTCAATCAGTTTTTGAAAATCAGGTCTGTTTTTATTTTAAAAAAATTCTATAAAACCTTTTAGCTAGCATAGCCATGTCATCCTCATTTTCCTCATTATCTGAATTTCAGTCTTTGGATTTTAATTTTGAGGATTTAAGGGCTATGGACTTGTTTTTGGGAGCTTCGAAATTCAGCTCATAGGTTTGTAGATATTCCTCTACCTTCATTGCATCGGTATCCCTCAATTCTTGTTTCGCAATGACTTTAGAATTGAACCCGTCAAGAAGCGACCGTGGTATTATTGCACACACTTTGCTTTCAGGGACTTTTGCTCCAAGACCCTACATGTAGTTAACAATGTCATTTAGTTTAGTAAATAAATCCATGAATTAATGATTTGTTTTCTTCCATATGGATTTCTTCAAACCTTGTTGTAAGGATTTGAATCTCAAACTTTTTAACAATGTTAGTCCCTTCATGTGTCATTTAGAGAATATCCCAAGCTTGTTTTGCTGTATCACAAGAGATGATTCTTTTAAATTCATCTGGTGATAGAGCACAAGTAATAGCATTAAGTGCTTTTGCATTAGCACTACTTTCGCTTTTTTGACCTGTTGTCCAAAGAGTATATGCTAGTTCTTTCATGGACTTGGTTCCATTTTCAGCTACTACTTCTAACATTGGAGGGACTCGTTGGGTCATGGTGGCTTGCCACACACTTTCATCAATAAATTTGAGAAAAATCCTCATCCTTGCTTTCCAATAGGAATAGTTCGATAAAACAACTAGAGGTGGCTTGGAAATAGATAGACTATCAAAATTTGACATCCCAAATAGCTCTGGATCTAGATCTAGGAAGTTAATCCCAAAAGAGCAACCTCTCTCTGATACCACTTGAAAGGACGACTTATAGATGTCCTAGAGGGGGGAGAGGGTGAATAGGACTATGCCAAATATTTTGATTCAATGCGATATAATAAATCAAATAAATTAAATTGCTTAAAGTATTGAATTCTTGATATCAAATAATTCATAGGACAACCTTCACCTAAAGGATTTAGGCAAGACAACCTTATTTCACGACGTCTTTGAAATCAAAATATCAAACTATAGTAAGAACAAATGAAGCAAAAGATAGACATAAACAATAAAAAGCAATCACCACAATGCACAAAAGAATTATAGTGGTCCGGTGCCTAAATGCAACCTACTCCACTCCTAAATTTACTACACTCACAATTTTGGCTTTCACTATTTCAAGGTTTTCATAAGGTCACCTTAACAACCTGATACAGTTATTGCAATTTTCATGGGCTATGACAATTAAACCTACTTTGTGATTTTCATGAGATCACCACCAACAAACCCGCCGAGATTTCTGGGCTATCTCAGAAAAAACTCAAACTAAAATAAATATAAAGACAGTACTTATCTTCGATTGGCGAGTCGAAGTCGTAGCTATAGCTTGAATGCAATGATCTTCTTTTTGAGATGTAGATGAAGTCTTTGTATGAGTTCAACATAAAAAGAAATAAATGGATCTAATGTATTTTCAATAAAATGAATGATACCCTAATGCTACAAATTTGATTCTTTATTTCTCAAGTATGAATTACTCTATTAAAACAGTTTAAACTAACTTGAGAGAGAGAATAGAATTAGATAAAAAAAATATAAAAATTATAGCGCAAATAGCTTAAGGAGGCTTGAATTTTCTCTCTTTTCAACACAAGATAGATCTATAAATTTTCGTGCTTTGAAGAGTAAGAGAGAGACTCTATTTATAGCCAAATATTCTGGAAGTTCGGCTGGCCCGAGGGTCAGTTCAGCTAGCGGGATTCAATAGATTACGTTCCAACAGAACTCGAATTTTGTGGGATAAAATCTTTCAAAAGTTTAGCTGGCCCAAACCCAAGTTTGGCTGGCCGACCAAAGAGTTCGGTTGGCCCAATATGCCTTAAATCCAAATCTGTGTCGTTGCTGGAAACTTGATCGAACCAACCTCAGGTTGGCCAAAGGTCATGTTCGGCCAATTGAACCTCTGGTCGGGCTGGCTGAACAGGCCACGGAAAAATCTTTTTAGATCTACCTTTTTTCCCTAATAATTTAGGGTTGGCCGAAGTCAGTTAGGCTGGCCGAACCAAATGTCTGGTTAGCCTAACTTGAGTGTATCTTACATAAAATATTATCATTGTAATACATATGTGAAATACACCTAACCTATGGTCAATCTAGGGTTATACCACATGATGGTTGACTCATACTAAGTGTTCTAATCTTCGAACCATGAATGATCTTGACTTGAGATGTTGAGTCTTTTTTTCAGACGCTTGATCGAGTTGATAACTTGTCTTCCAAAGAGCTTGTGATCCTTATAGGACTACGAAATTGGACAAACTACTATGTGCTTGAGTATCTTACACGAGTTAAACTATGAAAAGGGTGGCCAAAATCAATGTTCGCTCAGTTGCTATTCATGTTAATCAGCTACTTCATTTCCTGCTAATTCTCATTGAAGAAGGAGACCTTTGGAGACTTGCCAAGGAAAAAGATGTAGCGGAAATGCAAGTGCTCCTGAATGAGTTCGAAGAATTGAAGGCATAATTTAATCACCCTTGTTGCTTTTAAGTTTTCATCTTTCTTTATGTAATAATGCAGGTGATGACTGGCAATGCAATGAAATAAACTTTTTGAAAACTTTCTGCTAATATTCGGTTCCCACACACTTCATCTCCTAAATACATATGCATGTATAGGATAGACGATTATTCCATGTAGCCGTATGGCTAGCAGTACTTAGCCATATCCAAGTGTACTCCCCATATCCCCTCTTGCAGTGATACATCACATCAAAAGAGTTAACTTTTGCCACTTTTCACCGCATACATAATAATTGTAGTTGCATCTCAGGAATATCATCCAGTGCCTCTTCTTTATGTGCATTAACTCTCCTTTGCTTCATCTCATTTATAAAATGGGAACTCTATACTTCAAATTCTTACAACCTGATGATCTTCTTCATGCTCATCTTTGATTAAGATAAATCTCCCCTCTCCAACCCCTGAACCAAAAAAAAAAACTTTTTTATTCCTAGATCTTTCAAAGACCTATGTCTTATGTTCCTCTCTTCTTCTGAATACTACCATTCGTATAGAAAATGATCGATCAGCACAGGCGATCTGGGAATTTTCCAGTTAACCCAATAGCCAAGAGATGATGTTGTAGTGATCAGGCGTTGACCGCTTTATCGTTTCCTTTCTTTCTTTGAATTAAGGGATTCCACTAGTTCATCAAGAAATAGTTTGGCAGAACGTAACTGAGAGATCTTATGGATGTGACTCTTTTAATGAGAGGCCATGGTTAGTGAGACTTTTCATAAATAAGGATGAGTGATGGCTCAGTTCAAGTCCACAAGCTATACCCAGAATGAGCTCATCTGATCATCAAAATGAGCAGTCTCATTGACCATGTTCCTGATTATCTTTTGGTCAGAAATTTCAATCTCCAGCAAGACTGATCATATATTGGCCAAAAGGGATTCGAGAATTGGGCCATCTAAGGCCCTACCACTTCTATTAAGAGATGGCTCAGTAGAACATAGTATGTTAGGTCTTAAGTAAGACTACTTCAGGGGAAACATCTCATGGCAAAGGAGGTGTGTTGATATATGACCAACCAGAGATGCGCGGTTATAGCATTGACCATTTTCTTTGCCACAACTTGTCCCTTTCATCCTCTTCTTTTTCATTTAGGTATCTTATAATGAATATACCTAGGCCTTGATACCATCCTTACTATCTAGGGAGGTCCTCCAATCTTATGTAATCATGCGGTTTAAAACCAGCAAAGTGATGAAATGAAACGATCCTGACTGGTCAAAAACCTTCTTCTTTTATGTATAATTTCCTTGCAGCCATGAGAATGGAATGGTCATGCTTGATAATCTCATAACTTGGTCCGATTAACAAAATAATTGGCTGCTGTTATGATAGATGTATCCAATTTGAATCGAAAGTTACACACAACCACCCATTTTGCAACACACACATTTGGCAATTCAAGTTATGGGGGCAATACTTAAACATTTCAGAACTTGAGCTGGAAGTGCTTATACTTAAAGCACACTTAGTATTGTTAAATTTTGTAGTTTTGAATGGATCATAAGAACACTCTAGCATTCTTCGACAACTCATGAAGATCAATGGAAGACTGACTCAACATCTCAAGTGTTAAAGACTTTGCATGGTTTAAGACTAAAACACTCTGTATATGTCAACCATTAGGTGGTGTAACCTTAAAAAAACCCTAGGTTAGGTGTTTTTGAATTATGGCCTTAAATATAATATGTATAATCTGAAAATAATGAAGTTCGGCTAGCCCAACTATAGGTTTAACCAGCCTAACCAAATTTGTTCAACCTAACAATATTTGGGCAAGTTTACAGTAATATTCGAAAAAATCTATTGTAAGTTCGGCCAGCCTAACTTTGGGTTTAGCCAGCCTAACTTTAGGTTCGGCCACCCTAACTTGAAGTTAGGCGAGCCCGAGAGTTTACGGGTCAAGTTTCTAGCAATGGATTTCTTTGAATTCAGGGAGATTCCGCCAACCTAACCATATATTCGGCCAACTAAATTTTGGATAAATCTTATTCCACGCAACCTGATAGCTGTTGGAATGAATTCGGTGGAATTCGTCCAGACAAAGCTATTCTTAGGCTAGCCGAATTTCCAATCTCTTTGGCTATAAATAGAGGCCTTGTTCACAACCCCAAGCGTAGGGTCGCGATGTAGTAATAACTCATGCTAATGAGGTTGAATCCACAAGGACTAAACTTATATGTATTATGAAAAGAACTAGAACTAGAACTATAAGAAGATCTAAATCTGAATTTTGGAATAAAAGAGAGTAATTGTGAATAATGTTTAAACTATTAATTAAAGGTGGGAACTAGGGTGCCAAGGATCCACTTGTAGCTATCAAGATGCTACCTTACTTGATTCAAGGAACACAATTGGAATTGGAGTCCTATCCAATCCAATTGGAAGATAAAGCAATTTAAATTAAATCTGAACTTTTTATTGAAGTAATTCTCAATGGAGGAGAATTGTGAAGATTGGAAGAGATTCCATCACCCTACCATGCCCAGGAGATGATGGTGAACAACAGGATTTACAAATCTCAAAATCTCAAAAACAGGAAAAGAAGATATCCAAAGCTATCACAACATCTATTATAATTTGAGTCATAATAAATCATAAAAAACTGAAAATTTTCCTTTAATATCAAACTAAAAATCAATGAAGTTCAATAAGAATAAGAATCAAAGTAAAATAAATATCCAAAAATACTACAAGCTTCACCTCTTAGCCTTAGCTAAGAGGTTTAGCCACCATAGACATGATTAAAACTAAATCTCTTAAACAAAGCATGAAAAATAACTAGAGAAGAAGAAAAACTCTTTGGCAGCTGCTCCACCCTTGTGTATGCTCATTGAGACCTTTCCAAACCCTAGGAGATGCTTTGGTGGCTTCTCCATCCTTGTGTATGCTCCTTGAGACCTTTCTAAATGAGCGGTGTTTTCTCGAACTAAACGCGGGCCCACATCTCCTGGCTTGGGTATCGCCTCGGCGCGCAGGACATGGCGTCGGAATCACAGTGATAGCGCGGTCGTTAGGGTACAAGTATCGGGTCAAGCTGACTCTGGAATACAGGATATGACTCAGGGTCATGCACAACTGCTATCTACGCGTCGCGGGTCACCAGAATTCGATCGGGAGGACCGCGGAAGCCTACGGAATGGTACGGACTAGGATACGGGTCTCACAATATCTATGAAAAGCAAAAGAATTGATCAGCAGATTCTAGAAGTGTAACGTCACCTTGATCCCTTGAGCAAAAAATTTCAGTGTTAACTTATTAGCAAAGTTGGCCACTGCAGACAAAGATGACATTCTAAGATCAGCTTTGATCGAATTTATTACCAAACCTAGTATTGACGAAGCTGACTTTGCCATAGCTCTTCCAGTTTGCTCCGAACCAACATGGATGGATCCAATCATCAAGTTCGCAAGGAAGCAAAGCTACCTGAAGATCGAATGAAAGCATGTAAGCTACGAACTAAAGAAGCTCGTTACACCCTGGTCAGTGACATCCTTTACAAGAAGGGGTTCTATCTCCCTTATCTTAGATGCCTTCAACCAGAGGAAGCGGAATATGTCCCAAGGAAAACCTATGAGGGTATTTACGAAAATCATTCCGGAGGCTGAGCCTTGTCCCACAAGGTCATTCGGCAAGGATATTATTGGCCGACCATTACGTTGACACTCGACAGTATACCCAAAAATGTGATAAATGCCAGCACTTCGTGAATATATCTCGGTAACCTCCTAAAGAACTAACTCCTATGACTAGGCCATGACCATTTGCCTAGTGTGAGATCGACATCATTAGCCCCTCCCAACTAGCAAAGGCCAGACTAAGTTTGTTGTGGTCACATTTGACTACTTCATAAAGTAGGCCGAAGTCGAACCTCTGGCAAAAATAACGTAGTAAAAAATAATAGACTTTGTTTGGAAAAATATTATATATAGGTTTGATATTCCTCACATGATCGTCTCTGAGAATGGAAAGCAGTTCGATAATAAGCAATTCCAAGGAATGTGTGAAAACCTCGGAATCTGGAATGTGTACTCCTTGCCACGATATTCGCAAGCCAATAGACAAGTTGAAGTGGTCAATAAGATCATCAAACACCATCTCCGAACCAAGCCGAAGAAGGCCAAGGGAGCTGGGTCGAAGAACTCCCTAATGTTCTTTGAGCATACCATACTACAGCCCGAATAGCCACTGGGAAAACTCCCTTTTCCTTAACTGTAAGTGTTATGATCTCATGCTTCTTTGGTTGTCAAATTTTGATGTGTCAAAACATCTATCTGTGTCCTGTGCTTGTATGATGATATGAATTCAAGACACTGCATAAATACTTCAAGAAGCTACAAGTTGAACTTTTTAAGAAGCTACATATTGAAGTTCAAGAAGCTACATGTTGAAGTCTCAAGAAGCTACAATGTTGATGTTCAAGTCTTAAGAAACAACTCATGACTTCAAGACTAATAAGCAATGCATGAAGTAGTTGCTATGCTGATGAAGATCTCAAGTTTGAAGCTACAACAATTTCAAGATCTCAAGCCTGATATGGTTCAAACAATTTACATTCGTTGAATGGTTGAAGTTCAATGTCCATACGACATGATTCAGGTTTGAATGACCTTAGGTTGACCCTTTAAGTAGGTCACTTTGGATACATAAATCAAATATTTATTTTACATAAGTTTGGTCTATTCTACGACCCAGCCCTAGCTCTTGTTCGACTGAGTCCCTGGCATTGGTTTGACTAGTCCAAGAAATTCCACGACC
The DNA here is from genome assembly GCA_030180095.1 of Magnolia changhungtana. Taxonomy (NCBI): domain Eukaryota; kingdom Viridiplantae; phylum Streptophyta; class Magnoliopsida; order Magnoliales; family Magnoliaceae; genus Magnolia; species Magnolia changhungtana. The sequence continues at coordinate 5,670,054 of JASAUF010000160.1, forward strand.
GGTCCTAAGTAGTTGAAGATTTTTGAGAATTTTAGTACGCCCACGACCAGTCCTGGAGGTCCTTCGACCGGTCGTAGGTGTGACTTCGACTCGTCCACGACCAGTCGTGGATCTACGACTCAAAGTCCAGCAATGTAATCTATGGTCCTACGACCAGTCGTAAGGATCTACGACCAGTCGTAGGTGACCCACGACCAGTCGTAGGCTACTCACGACTAGTCGTGGAACGACTTTCAAAGATCGCGCTCAATATTTCAAAAATCTGTTTGAGCTACGACCAGTCGAAGGTTTTTAAGACCAGTCGTAGGAACGATTTTTGCTTCTATAAATTGAACACGAAGTTCAGAGTTTTCACACTTCAACTCGATTCAATTCAAGAATTTTCAAGTGATCACTCTGAGATAAGTCTGTGTTTATTTTAAGCTACATTGTGCTTATTTAATATTCCTTTTTGTTAGCTTATTTAATTTGATTTTGTTTCTATATTCCAATATTATTTGAAAAGAGGAATTATCTTATTCCTTCTTCTTGGAATCAAAATCAAATATAGCTACGCCCAACAAGTTAAATCTAAAATCTATTAGAATTTAGAACCTTATGAATGTGAGTATTGGAAATTGAACTTTCACATTCAATCATCTACTCCGATTGGTTCTACCGGGCTGCTAAGGAAAGGAGAAATCCAGGTATTTTACAATTACTGTAAAATTTATTTACTTTTGGTTTTGTTTGAGGTTAAGCGAGAAAAATCTCATTGTATCTTGGTTTTGTTTGAGGTTGAGCGGAAAAATCTCATTATATTGGTTGTCTCAGGAAAACCAAAACTCGAGAAAAGAGGGTTTTTGAATTGTGTAAGCCCAAGTGAAAAAGACACAATTGTAAAGTTTTTGGTGAACTGTGAAAACCTATTTGACAGTGAACGCTAATATCCCCTGTGTGAGGATATTAGGAGTGGAGTAGCTTTTTGTGTGGCTGTTGGAAAACAGTTGGTGTACACACAGGCGAACCACTATAACTCTGTCTTGTGGATTGAATGCTTGCTTAATTTTCATATCTTTTATCATTCGATTGTGTGGAATGTACAAGTGGATGTGAATGTTGTAACTATTTACATTTCAAGCAAGTGTGGAGATTGTTGTAATAATTTAGATCTATATTTCTGCATTTAATTTCAATTCCTTGCTATTTCATTTACTTATATTAAAATTGAGTCCTTGATCCAAAAGAGGTTCTAGAAATAAGGTTGTCCTACCATAAGCCCTTGTTTATTATGGTGTAAGGTTGTCCTTAGAACTGAATTTGTATCAATCTCTCAATACTTATTTATCAAGGTGATTTAAATTTAGCATTGTGAATTGATTCATATTGTAAGGCTATTGGTTTACTTTATTTCCATTTGATTTTATTTTAAATTTGGCATAGTCCTATTACCACCCCCCCTCTAGGACATATAGCTTGGCCTTTTCAAGTGGTATCGAGCCTAATAGCTCATTTTTGTTGCTTTTTATTTGGATTTATTTCCGAGCTAACGATCTAAGCTATATAAAAGATGTCAAATTTTGATAGCCTTTCGGTTACTAGGCCTCCACCCTTTGATGGTTCCAACTATGCCTATTGGAAAGCCGAATGAGGATCTTCCTCAAATCAATGGATGAAAGTGTGTGGCAAGCCACGTGGATCGAATGGAATCTTCCTATCATGGAAGTAACTGGTGTTGATGGTTCAAAATATATGAAAATTACACCGTATTACCAATGGACCACACTTGAGAAAAATGAGAGTAGTGCTAATGCTAAAGCACTAAATGCAATCACTTGCACTATCATAGGATGAGTTCAAAAGAATCATATCCTGTGATCTTTTTGTGCAAAAGCAAGCTTGGGATATTTTAGAAATGACACACGAAGGTACATCAATTGTCAAGAAATCTAAAGTCCAACTCCTCACAACTAAATTTGAAGAAATTCATATGGAGGAAAATGAAATGTTTATGGACTTTTATACTAGATTGAATGACATTGTAAACTCAATGTGGGGTCTTGGCGATAAGATTCCAGAAAGTAAAGTGTGTGCAAAAATACTACGCTCTCTTCCTGAACGGTTCAATTCTAAGGTAACCGCAATCCAGGAACTTCGTGATACGGATAATATGAAGGTAGAAGATTTAGTTGGTTCTTTACAAACCTATGAATTAAGTTTTAAAGCTCCTAAAGGTAAATCTATTGCTTTGAAGTCATCTAAAAGTATTACTCAAGAAAATTGATTGAAAAGTCGAAGATGATATGGCCCTTTTGGCGAAAAAGTTTTATAAGATTTTCAAAAGTAAGAAAAGAGTCGACTTTCAAAAGGCAAATGAAAAGAAACATTCTAAACCTAAGTCTAAAACATGGAAGTCATTGAAAGATAGTCAATGTTACAACTGTCAAGAATATGGGCATTTAGCAAACAAATGTCCTAAAAAGAACAGATCCAAAAGGAAGGGTATGTTGGCTACTTGGGATGAATCGTCTGATTCTGAAGCCTCTTCTGAATCAGAAAATTCAGAAACCGAGTCGGGCAGTGAACTTAAGGCCCTTATGACTCTAGCCAAGTTTACCTTTTCCGATCACGATGACTCAACAAGTGAAGAAAATTTGGATAGTGATCATGAAAATGATGAAGATCTTCAAGATGCTTACAATGCCTTATATAAGGAAAGTTGTAAAATTGCTGTTAAACTAAAACTTCAAAAAGAAAAGTTTTTAAACTTAAAGAATGTTTTGAAACCCTTGTTTTAGAAAAATCTCAAATTTGATTGTTTTGAAAAATCAAAGTGTGATCTAGAATTCAAAACCTCCTAATTGAAAATTTGAAATCGAAAATGAGAAACTTAAAAATGAAGTATCTTCTCTTCTGAGTTTGAAGGACACATGGAGATATGCCCAAGGTGATCCAAAATTAGAAAAATTATTATCCGGATCAAGAAAATGTGGCGATCGATCCGGGTTGGGCTATGATAAAAACACATCTCCTAAACAGAAGAATACTCGTTCCAATTTTGTGAAAGGAGAGACTTCTAACTCAAAAGGAAAAGGTACTAGTCAAGTTTTTTCTAAAAATACAAAAACTTTTCAAAAACCCAAAAGCAGCTATATAAATCAGATTCGAAACCCACTAGCTGAAAAAATTGTTGATTTACTTAAGGAGCTATTAAAATCTAACTCAGTAGGTCACTCTTACAACTATAAACAAAAGAAGACCAATTATTCTCCTAAACCCAAAACAGTACTGAAATGGGTTCCTAAGGTTACTTGTTTCGTTGCTCACACTGCTTTCAAAGCTACAAGCCATTCGAAATGGTACCTAGACAGTGGATGCTCCAGACATATGACAGGCGACAAAGCACTATTCACCGATCTTAAAGATATGATTGATGGGTCAGTCACATTTGGTGATGGTAGCAACTGCAAGATAATTGGCAAAGGTACGGTCCAACTCTATAACCTTCCCTTATTTAAAAATGTTTTATATGTTGAGGGTTTAAAACACAACCTGTTGAGCATATCTCAAATATGCGATAACAACCATAATGTTAAATTTTCTAATCAAGGTTGTGAAATTATAAACGAAAAGGGTTCTGTAATATTAACTGGTCGTAGAACTTCTGAAAACTGCTATATTGTAAGCAATGGTAGCTCATCTAAACAAACGTGCTACATGGTCCATACCGATGAGACAGAATTATGGCATAAACGCCTTGGACATGTTCACTACCGAAATTTATACAGATTGAGCAAAAGTGAACTAATTAGAGGTCTACCTAAGATGCAAAAAGTAGAAAAGATTTGTGGTGAATGCCAGTATGGTAAACAAACTAGGAGCTCTCACAAAAAGGTGAACTCCAATATCACCACAAGACCACTCGAGCTTCTCCACATGGATCTTATAGGACCAACAAGAACGGAAAGTCGAGGTGGCAAAAAGTACATCTCAGTTATTGTAGATGATTATACAAGATACACTTGGGTTTCATTCTTGAGAGACAAATCAGAAACCCTTGATGAAGTGAAAAAGATTATAAAACGGATTCAAACTGAAAAATGTTCTCAAGTCAGCAAGATCCGTAGTGATCATGGATCCGAATTCGAAAATAGCGATTTTGAGAAATTTTGTAGCGATCAGGGAATATCGCATGAATTCTCTGCACCTAAAACTCCTCAACAAAATGGAATTGTCGAGAGGAAGAATAGAGTGCTTCAAGAAATGGGAAATGTTATGTTAAATAGCATGAAGCTCCCTAGAATCTCTGGTCAAGCAGTGAATACAACTTACATTATTAACCGTGTTTATATTTGTAAATCTAATAATAAAACGGCTTATGAAATGTGGTTTGAGAAAAAGCCTTCATCAAATACTTTCGAGTTTTTGGAAAGAAGTGCTATATTTTGCGTGGACCGTGAAAATTTGGGAAAGTTCGACACTAAAAGTGATGAAGGGATCTTTTAGGATATTCTTTAAACAAATGGTCGTGCATATCGTGTTCTGAACAACAGGACCGGTGTGATTCAAGAGTCAATAAATGTTGTGATTGACGATCTTTTGAATACACCTGTCCCTAGTTCAGATAATGATGAAGTTCTTATACTTGAAAAATAAGAAATTTCATCAAGTGAAACTAATCCTGAATTAAGGACTGTTAAAGATCATCCAACTTCTCAAATACTTGGAAACCCTCTCACTGGTGTGCGCACTCGTAGACAATTAGAGGACATAAGTAACTACATATGCTTTACATCCCAGATTGAACCGGTTAACGTAAAAGAAGCACCTTCAGATGAAAACTGGATTCTTGCGATGCAAGAAGAACTTAATCAATTTGTCAGAAATGATGTCTGGCACCTTGTTCCTAGACCTAAAGATAAACATATTATTGGAACAGAATGGATTTTCAAAAACAAATCTGATGAATTTGGAAATATTATTCGAAATAAAGCAAGACTAGTTGTACAGGGGTATACACAAATTGAAGGTATTGACTATAATGAAACATTTGCTCCTGTAGCTCGTCTTGAATCAATCAGACTTTTTATCTCCATTGCATGTTTTAGGAAGATTAAAATTTACCAAATGGATGTAAAGAGTGCCTTTCTGAATGGTGATTTACATGAAGAGGTATATGTTGAACAACCTACAGGGTTTGAAGATCCTAAATTTACTGATCATGTGTATCATCTTAAGAAGGCTCTCTATGGTCTGAAACAAGCTCCCAGAGCATGGTACGAAAAATTGACTAAGTTTTTACTGAGTAATAATTTTCAGATGGGGTGTGTTGATAAGACGCTCTTTGTTAAGAAACATAACGATGATATTCTAATGGTTCAAATATATGTTGTGATATTATTTATGGATCAACCTGTACTAACATGACTGTTGAGTTTGCAGATTTGATGAAGTCTAAATTCGAAATGAGCATGGTTGGAGAATTAAACTATTTTCTAGGGTTGCAAGTAAAACAACAACCTGATGAAATTTTTATCTCTCAAACCAAATATGCTCAGAGTTTAATTAAGAAATTTGGATTTGAGAAAGGTAAAAATTTTGATACTCCTATGAGTACAACTTTGAGACTCTCAAAAGACTCTACAGGTAATGATGTGGATCCTAAATTGTATCGTAGTTTGATTGGTAGTTTGCTTTATCTGACTGCTAGTAGACCAGATATTGCTTTGAGTGTTGGTATTTGTGCTCGTTATCAATCAAATCCTAAAGAATCTCACTTAACTGTTGTTAAATGGATTATGCGATATGTCGCAAGTTCTACTAAACTGGGTCTCTGGTATCCACATGAGACTAATGTTCAATTAGCCGGGTACACAGATGCTGACTGGGCTGGAAACATTGATGATAGGAAATCAACCAGTGGTGGTTGTTTCTACATTGGAAATTGTCTTGTTTCTTGGTTTAGCAAGAAGCAAAGTTCTATATCGCTATCAACGGTGAAATTTGAATACATTCTTCTTTGAAATGCATGTACTCAACTTGTTTGGATGAAACGAATGTTAAGCGATTATGGAATCACTCAGGATTCTATGATTTTATTTTGTGATAATTCCAGTGCAATAAATATCTCTAAAAATTCAGTTCAGCATTCACGTACTAAGCATATTGACATTAGATTTCATTATATTCGTGAATTAGTGGAAGAAAAATTAATATATTTGGATTACATTCCAACTGAGACTCAACTTGCGGACATTTTCACTAAACCGCTCGACAAAAGCAGGTTTAATAAATTAAAGTTTGATCTCAGTATGTGCAATTTAATTTGAATTTGCGTGATTTGGTGTATCATAATGTACATAAGTTTGATGTTTTATTTGCTTGAATTTGAAAATTATTTAAAAATTTTGCAAATTTTGAGTCGTACTCGACCAGTCATGAGTGTACACAACCGGTCGTGCTACGACCGGTCGAACACCTACACGACCAGTCGTGAAACTCGGGATTTCACTTTAATTTGGGGATTTTGACTCTTCTTCTTCATTTCTTTTTACTCTCCAATGGTTCTAGCTACGACCGGTCTAACCCACCTTCATAGTACTTCAAGGTTAGTGGTTCTTTTACATTTTTTTTTGTAGATTCTTGCTATTAGTGTTCCAAATCTCATTCTTGTGGAATCTATTTGGTCGTTCATTGCAAGTTTGGGGTTTTATCTTGAAAAATCTGTTCTATCTAAACCTCATTTCTTCTATCTTGCAACTTGTTGTTTCCTTAAAATCCTTCTGTGAAATGGATGCTAAAGGTAAAAAGAAAACTACTCGAGGTCCATCTTCTTCTAGATCAGCTTCTATTGTACAACGTTATCTTCGCTCTCCTGAAAATGATCCTTCTAATGCTCGGGATTTGCGTATGTGCAATGTTATTGTTGAGCGTCATGTTAATATTAATCACATTGCTTCATTTGGTATCTCTCCTCTATTGGAATCTGTGGGATGGGATAACATCTTACATTGGGGTGGAGCTGCATACCAGTCCATTGCCCAATCCATGTTTGCATGTATCTGTGATTTTTCTCTTGAGGATTTAACTTTTAAAGTTGATACTCAAGAAGGATTGTTTTTAGTGGATCGACATTTGATTGCCGACATTATGGAAATACATCAATGATGAGAGCATTCCAATTAATATTTTACATGAGTCTCTCTCGAATATGAACGAAAAATGCTTACTAGAGATTTATGTAATTTGGATGTTCATTGGACTCATAAAGGTCATGTACTTCCCTCAAGGTATTTGTTACCCAGACACAGAGTACTTCATAGGATATTCATCTCAAATCTTTATCCACGTTCTGGTAATAAAACCGAACTCATTGCTTTCATGGTTCGTGTTTTGCATTCTGTAGTCTCTGGTGCAAAAATATGTCTACCGTCTTTAATTTGTCATACCATTATTTTGTCTCGTTACCATCCTGGAAATAGTGATATACCCTTTGGTTATTTATTGACTATGTTGGCAAATCATATGCTCGTAGCTATGCCTACTAGAGAAAAACCCATCCATCATCTCCCTTTTAATAATTCCAATCTTAACAAGATGAATTTAGAATTGGTGAAGGCAAGTGGATGCTTGTAGCAGTGGTGCTGAAGCAGAAATGCTCAAGCTAGTGATCTTCCTGAAGACGTGAATATGAATGATTTATTTGAAGAACTTGAATCAGACTCGGCTGATGATCCTAATTTTCAGCCTTCTGATTTTGATGAGAGATTGAATTCCCTTCAAGAGCAGGTGGCTCAAATTCGTGTTACCCAAGACACGCAATTTTCATATTTATGCAAATATATGAGGCGGATTGCTAAGGGTTTACATAAAATTGATCCATCTAATCCTGCACCCTCTTCTGGTTCTGACTAAATATTTGATGGGTCTGTAATATTTTATTTACTGAACTTTTCGTGCTTACTGACTTTTTGAATTATGCACTATGCTTTCTTGAATCAACTCCTATTTTCTTTATTATTGATGCTCTTCTTCCTTTGTCATTTTGTGTCAAAAAGGGGGAGAAGTTTTGGAGGTTTTTGATTTATTTTAAGATTTATTTAAATTTAATCTTTATGATGTGCTCCTATTACTCAGGCTATTACTCAGGGGGAGTTAAGCTTCTCAGGGGTAGTTATGGGAGAATGATGCTAGTTATTACTTATCATATCTATATAACTGTGCATGCTTCTCTATTGTGAACATGTTGTGTTTGTACTTCTCTTATGTCTATTGGAAGTATTATTACTTGGGTGTTTTGTAACAAATTTGACAAAGGGGGAGATTGTAAGTGTTATGATCTCATGCTTCTTTGGTTGTCAAATTTTGATGTGTCAAAACATCTATCTGTGTCCTGTGCTTGTATGATTATATGAATTCAAGACACTGCATAAATACTTCAAGAAGCTACAAGTTGAACTTTTCAAGAAGCTACATATTGAAGTTCAAGAAGCTACATGTTGAAGTCTCAAGAAGCTACAATGTTGATGTTCAAGTCTTAAGAAACAACTCATGACTTCAAGACTAATAAGCAATGCATGAAGTAGTTGTTATGCTGATGAAGATCTCAAGTTTGAAGCTACAACAATTTCAAGATCTCAAGCCTGATATGGTTCAAACAATTTACATTCGTTGAATGGTTGAAGTTCAATGTCCATACGACATGATTCAGGTTTGAATGACCTTAGGTTGACCCTTTAAGTAGGTCACTTTGGATACATAAATCAAATATTTATTTTACATAAGTTTGGTCTATTCTACGACCAGTCCTAGCTCTTGTTCGACCAGTCCTGGCATTGGTTCGACTAGTCCAAGAAATTCCATGACCAGTCCTAAGTAGTTGAAGATTTTTCAGAATTTTTGGTACGCCCACGACCAGTCCTGGAGGTCCTTCGACCGGTCGTAGGTGTGGCTTCGACTCGTCCACGACCAGTCGTGGATCTACGACTCAAAGTCCAGCAATGTAATCTATGGTCCTACGACCAGTCGTAAGGATCTACGACCAGTTGTAGGTGACCCACGACCAGTCGTAGGCTACTCATGACTAGTCGTGGAACGACTTTCAAAGATCGCGCTCAATATTTCAAAAATCTGTTTGAGCTACGACCAGTCGAAGGTTTCTAAGACCAGTCGTAGGAACGATTTTTGCTTCTATAAATTGAACACGAAATTCAGAGTTTTCACACTTCAACTCGATTCAATTCAAGAATTTTCAAGTGATTACTCTGAGATAAGTCTGTGTTTATTTTAAGCTACATTGTGCTTATTAAATATTCCTTTTTGCTAGCTTATTTAATTTGATTTTGTTTCTATATTCCAATATTATTTGAAAAGGGAAATTATCTTATTCCTTCTTCTTGGAATCAAAATCAAATATAGCTACGCCCAACAAGTTAAATCTAAAATCTATTAGAATTTAGAACCTTATGAATGTGAATATTGGAAATTGAACTTTGACATTCAATCATCTACTCCGATTGGTTCTACCGGGCTGCTAAGGAAAGGAGAAATCCAGGTATTTTACAATTCTGTAAAATTTTTCTACTTTTGGTTTTGTTTGAGGTTAAGCCAGAAAAATCTCATTGTACTGGTTTTGTTTGAGGTTGAGCCAGAAAAATCTCATTGTATTGGTTGTCTGAGGAAAACCAGAAAACTCAGAAAAGAGGAGTTTTTGAATTGTGTAAGCCCAAGTGAAAAAGACACAATTGTAAAGGTTTTTGGTGAACCTGTGAAAACCTATTTGACATGAACGCTAATATCCCCTGTGTGAGGATATTAGGAGTGGAGTAGCTTTTTGTGTGGCTGTTGGAAAATAGTTGGTGTGCACATAGGCGAACCACTATAACTCTTTGTCTTGTGGATTGAATGCTTGCTTAATTTTCATATCTTTTATCATTCGATTGTGTGGAATGTACAAGTGGATGTGAATGTTGTAACTATTTACATTTCAAGCAAGTGTGGGGATTGTTGTAATAATTTAGATCTATATTTCTGCATTTAATTTCAATTCCTTGCTATTTCATTTACTTATATTAAAATTGAGTCCTTGATCCAAAAGAGGTTCTAGAAATAAGGTTGTCCTACCATAAGCCCTTGTTTATTATGGTGTAAGGTTGTCCTTAGAACTGAATTTGTATCAACCTCTCAATACTTATTTATCAAGGTGATTTAAATTTAGCATTGTGAATTGATTCATATTGTAAGGCTATTGGTTTACTTTATTTCCGCTGATTTTATTTTAAATTTGGCATAGTCCTATTCACCCCCCCTCTAGGGCATATAGCTTGGCCTTTTCATTAACCTATGGGGCCGAAGCCATCACCCCATTAGAAATCAGACTATCAACAGCTTGGCTTGAGTCCTTCGATGAATAACAAAATTCCAAACTTATGGCCCTGGATCTCGATCTTCTCTAGGAAAGAATAGAGCAAGCTCAAATTCGGACTGCAATCCGCTAACAACAAGTAGCAAGTTTCTACAATACCAGGGTAAAGGTTAGGAGGTTTCGAGCAGGAGATTTGGTCCCTCGCAGAACCTTCCAAAACACTAAAGAACTTGGCTCAGGAACCTTGGGCCTGAATTGGGAAGGACCCTACGTGGTAATGAGTACGAGCCTACCTGGATCATACCGATTGGAAGATCTGGATGGTCAGCTCCTACCTCATCCTTATAATGATGAACACCTTAAGATCTACCATTCTTGAGGGGCCGATTCATGATTTACAGTGTATTGGTCTTGTTCAAAATAGTATAAACGAGAATCTTGCTACCTGTTCCCTACTTTTATAGGATTGTTCGTTGAAATGATCTACTGGGGGCTTCTGAAGATAACCGGGAAGAACAGCTACTATCAATGCATCAAACCCCTCTAGGGGAGGTTGGATCCCACACTACAAAGGTTTCCCCCTAAGGGGAGAAGAAACCTATTCGACTATACCGAACTCTGAAGGGAAGAGTAACCCTTCGATGATTTCCACGATTGGGACGATTGATTGAATGATCCTCTTCCAAAAGGTCGACCTATCTATTTATTGGGTCTGACCTATCCACTGGGTCCGACCTATCTACCGGATCTGATCTATCTACTTAATTTGTTCTATCTACTTAGAAGAATTCACATACGAGTATATAGCAAAAAAGTGAATTATATTAATAAAATCTCCTTTGAGCATATTACAATGAAAAGTTCATAAAATTATAGGGAGAGCTAGTCTTCATGCTTCAGGCGACTGCTTAGACTATGCATCTTTGGCATAAGTCTCGGAGTCAGCATCCTTAAAATTAAAGAGGTCCAGATTTAGAAAAGCCTCCTTAAGCTCTTCAATGCACTTCGAAAAGGCCATTTAGTACAAGGTATCTCTACCTTCCGAATATTCTTTGGAAGTCTTATACTCCTCGATGGAGGCCACTTGAGTCGAAGAAATAGCCGCATGAGCTTTTACCTTAGTTGCCTTGAGCTTTGCCTCAGCCTCCTTGAGCTTCGTCTTAGCTCCCCATTGTTGGCTTCCTATTAAGCCGACCTATCAGAGGCCTCAGCAAGAATCTTCTTCATTACCTCTAGCTTGGCCTGGTCGACCACAATAGCCACAGACCAAGACTGTTCGGCTTCAGTCTCCTTCCGCAAGAGCTTCCGCTCACCCTCGTTCACCATCATCCGCAGATGAATGATATCACAATGCAATTTCAGTATGCAAGGGGATAACTGCCAAAAGAACAAGAGAGAATATCAATGGCCGAACAGAAAGGAAGTAAATTAATGAATGCTTAGGAGATTTACTTACTTCGAGGAAAATCTTTGTTGCGGAAAAAAGGACCGCATTCGGAGTGCAGTTCAGTGAATGGAAGAACTCCTTTTTGGGCAGATTCCACTTGGCCCAGGGAAGAAGCTCTCGTATAACTTCACTAACCATCCTAGAAGGACGTCCTCCCTCCTCCTGAGCCACAGAAGGCCCCGCAAAAGGCCTACTAGCCTCTTCGGCCTCAACAGGCCGAGCCTCAGTAAAAGGCTCTATAGTTACCCAGATCTCCACTTTCACACCCCAAACTCGAAAACCGGGTCACAAAATTTTCAATCGCCGAATCCGGCGCCAACAGCCTCCATAGAACCCCATTCTCGGCTTCCAACGCCCATCCGTCAGGTTCTGATCCTGAGATGCTACGAGGAGGATTTTTAACATCAGTTCGATTTGTAATAAGCATAACCAAAGGCATAACCCACAAACAACAACCAAAAACTCCATCACACTTCTACTATGATAAAAAACCTTTAAGTATAATGCGCATAAAGGGAAATACAATGATGATAGACAAAAGCTCCAAGATGATCTATCACGTGCTCAAGCCTCAGCGCTACTACGATCCAACGTCACCTGCACGCAACGGTCGTGCATAAGCTTATGAAAAGATTAGAGGATGGTGAAAGTGTGTGCGAAATATAGTATTACGATTATGTAGTATCGGAGTAATGCATGGATACTGTTGGTCGTACCAAGGCCATGTGATGCAAACCATGAATGATGTCGGCCATACCAAGGCCATGCGATGCGAGATGCAATTCAAGCACACCAATCCTCATCTAAGTCTACATAACAATATAACTCAACTCTGGAATACACCGGGGTCTAGTACACTCCAAACCAGATTGTCACCCCATCGCGTGCAACAAGGTGAGTGGAAGAGATCTCACTATCCGTCTGCCGATATCGAGTCTGATTGGTCGATAGCGGACCCATTACTCGAGTTGGTCAAACTAAGCCTAGCTTTACCCCCTCCTCACGGGTGGGTAAGGCTGTACCCCCTTCCAACTAACCACAACACAGTGGAAAGTGTGGCCTTCTAGTAATCGGCACTCGGCGTTCATGCACCCACTCGGTCTAGACGTTAGAGCAAGCTCCTGGTACCATAAGGGTTTAGGGACTTTCATCCAGAGATATCTATAACACCCCATGTGGAATAAGATTTTCGGTATCCAATCCTACCAACCATAATATGCCTGTGGAGGCTATGACCCTGATGTCGCTAGGGTGTACAATATACATGTCACACAATGCGAGATGCATGAATCACGCAATCCATTCACACAACAATCATGCGCGTATCGCGCTCTCATGTGGGCATCTCCCTTTACCAGGGAGTCCCATAACAATCTGCCTAATACCATGTGTCATGATCAATCACTCATCTCATCACAAGCATGCAAATGATGCGCATGGGCATGTATTATGATGTTATGTTGTCACATACTCATAATCAGTATCAATAACTGGCGTTGGCCTCGATAATTGGCACAGATAATCGGCATTAATAATCGACACTGATAATCAAGGTCGATAATCGGTGTCGGCCTAGATAATCAGCTCAAAAATCGGCACGACAATCAACATATAAACAAGTGGGGTCCATAGATGAACAGCCGGTCATCCATAGTATAAGGATCGACACTCGGCCGTGGTTATATCAAATTCGAAAGCACGGAGTCATCCGTCTATGGTGAATGGGGCCCACTTATTTGGGTTAAGACATTAAGGAAATGATGAGAATGGGCCTAACAAGGCCTAAAGGAAGGTCACAATGTGGACATCTAACCATCATTGCCCATTAATGTGGACATCTAACCAACATTGTTCCCAAGGAGTGGCCCACCTAAGGGATTCATACACAACGTAATGACCATACATACATCGCATTGGGCTTCATACAAGGGCCTCACATACATCGTATCGGGCTTCATACAAGGGCCTCGAATGTATCAAAATAGGCCACGCCCATGGGCCTCAAATACATCTCAATGGGCCGCGCTCAAGGGCCTCAGATATATCACAATGGGCCTCATCCCATGGGCCATAAATGCATCACCATGGCCTCATGCGTATCAAGTGGGCCATATCACATGGGCCGCACCAATGGGCCTCATATACATCAAGTCGGGCCCATCCTTATGTATTTTGAGACCCGACCTATTCATAAGTTAACATAGAGATAGGTGAAGTGAAAACAAAATATTAGCTTGATTTGGAAAATGATGTGGCCCTTAGAAGTTTGAATGGTGGATGTCACTGTCCCCATTAATTTTCAATGGTGGGGTTTGCTTGAACTTTAAATCTGACCCATTCTTTCACCCATGCTGTAAAATGATATTTCAAAATGGTTAGACGGTTTGGATACAACACATGCATCATGATGGGTCCCATAGATAGACGACGTGGATGAAATAGGTGGGACCCACGGAACTTACCGCCATGTACAGCAGCTGCCGGTGGGGTCCACTTGTTGCCGTGTACACCAGCAAGTCCTGCAGACTTGCAGATGTCAATAGGGCAGCTATATAGATGCCTTAAAGAAAAGCAAAGGTGGGTTACACGTAGGGCCCACCCTTGTGTATATATTTGTAATATAATATATAATATATACATGATATGCATGTGCAGCTTTTTCTGCTTTAAAGAGGCAAAGGTGGGTCCCACATAGGGCCCACCCTCATATATAATATATATATATATATATTATATTTAATATTTTAAAAATGTCCACGCCCTGGAGGGACGTACACATCAAGGTGTAGCCCCACACGTGGGGTCGGTCCCACCATCCAAGGATGATGAAGACCTCACACGCATCACGGTGTGGCCCATCTGAATGGGTTACCGACATGGGTGGGTCCCACAGATCCCACTGTCCATTCACACTTCACTGTCAGCACACACCTCACTATTTGCCACTCCCACCTTCAGTCACATCTCACTGTTAGCCACTCCCACTTCCACCATCAGTTAGTGTTGAAACGAGGTATCTTTCACTCAGTCTGCCACTTGAGCTATGGATCTGGGTGTATAAACACATCAAGGAGGGCCCCACCCACACGTGTAGGGTGGGGCCACGTCCTAGATGGACTGTTGGGATGACATATAAACATCATGGTGTGTTCCACATGGATGAGGTCCACCGATAGACGGTATGGATGTAAACATCATGGTGGGCCACACATCTCATCATCATCATTACTATATAAAGAAGGAAAAGAGAGAGAGAGAGAGAGAGAGAGAGAGAGAGAGAAAGGAGCGATCGGATGGTGATGGAGGGACCCCGCCACTATGGGCCCTCTATGGTTACAATACTCCATCAAAAATAGGAGATGAGAGGGAGGAAGTTGTTGGATATTTTTCTCACAAGGGTGGGACGTCCATGGTTCTCTTGTTAGAGGAATGAGAAATAAAGGAGAGAGGGAGAGTTAAGAGAGAGAGAGAGCTTAGGTAGGCAATGATGACTTGCAAGAGAGGTATGGGCGACTAGCAATAAGTGCTTGTAAGAAGGGTAGGGTGGCTATAACTAGGATAGGGTGGCAGTAGCTAAGGTAGGATGGCTATAGCTAGGGTGATGTCATCACCCTCATGATTACCTATGGATTGGTGCCACATGGGATAGCTAGGTCCCACAATATGCAGTCCACGACCATTATAATGCATACTCCACATCTTATGATTTAAGTGTCGGATTGGTGCATGAGACTCGGTGTTGGAACCACAATGACGACGTGGTCACTAAGATACAAGTTTTGGGTCAAGCCGACTTTGGTATGTAGGACTTGGCTTAGGATCACACCCAAATGTCAGATACAAGCTGAGGGTTGCCGAAATTCGATCGGAAGGACCATGGAAGCCTACAGAACGGTACAGACTATGATACGGGCCTTACAACTCTCCCCTCTAAATAAAAAATTCATCCTCGAAATTCACACTATCATTGCAAGTGAACATTATTAATAATAGAAGAGGAAACAAAGCATCATCATATAATAATCAGAGATAGCATACAAGATACAACATATAATCAATCATCAAAGAGATGGGGATAGTGTTATCGAATCTCGATCTCGCTCTCCCAAGATGTCTCATCAACATAATGATGACCCAACTGAACCTTCGCCAAGGGTATGACCTTGGTCTGGAGGACCTGCTCCTTCTGATCAAGGATACGAACTGGCTGCTCAATGTAAGAAGCGTCCTTGCGAACCTCTAACGGCTGCCAATCAATAAAAGGAACTACGTCTAACCACACTTCCTTAACATAGAGACATGGAAATGTTGTGGATGCCAGACAACTGAGATAGCAAGGCAAGCCAATAGGCCACAGTGCCAACGTGCCTAGTGATCTCGAAAGGTCCTATGAATCTCGGGGTAAGCTTGCCCTTCGCTTCGAATCAGCAAAACTCTGTCCCCAATATCGAACTCCAAGGGATGACACCGACGATCAGCAAAACTCTTCTGTCGGCTCTGAGCTGTGCGCATCCTCTGTCTGATGATATCGATAGCCTCTGACGTCTGCTGCACAAGCTCGAGACCTAGGAGACACCTCTCTCCAACCTCGGTCCAACAACTCAGTGATCTGCACAGTCTGCTATACAGTGCCTCAGAAGGAGCCATGCCAATGGTCGCCTGATAGCTTTTATTATATACGAACTCAGCTAATTGCAGATGCTTATCCCAGCTATCCAAGAAGTCAATCGTGAAAGCCCAAAGCATATCCTCTAGGGTCTGGTTGACCCTCGGTCTGGCCATCGGTCTGTGGATGATATACAGTACCCAGCTGCAAATTAGTGCCCATCGCTCTTTGAAAGCTCCCTCAAAATTGAGATGTGAACTTCGGGTCTCGGTCTGAAACGATAGAGACAGAAACACCGTGCAGTCTCACGGTCTCATCAACAAACAACTTAGTGAGTCGGTCCGCATGTCAGGTCTCATAAATTGTAAGAAATTGTGCTGGCTTCGTCAAACGGTCCACGACAACCCAGATGGTGTCATGACCGTGCTGTGTCCTCGAAAAACCCATGATAAAATCGGTAGAGATGTGCTCCCACTTCCACATCGGGATGCTCAATTGTTGTAATAGACCAGGGGGTCTCTGATGATCGGCCTTGACACGCTAGCATGTGTCACACTCGGCCATAAAACTAGCTATCCGATGCTTCATCCCTGCCTAAAAATACTGTCGCCTTATGTCATGGTACATCTTCGTCGAGCCAGGGTGGATAGAAAACTGCGATCGATGTGCCTCCGTCATAAGGTCTATGTGCAACTCAGGAATATTCAGAACGCATAATCGGCCTCTGAAGCGAAGTTCACTATCAGAACCAATCTGTCAATCTGACTAACTCTCAGATGCGCCTCAGCCATATAACTCTGCAACGACTCATCAACCCGCTGAGCCTCGATCACCCTTGCAACAAGAGAGGGTTGAATGGACAAGCTCGATAACTGCATGATAGAAGACTGCAGACCGAACTCAAAATCATACTCTACTATATCCTCGAGCATTCGCCACTCCTGAATCATCATACGCGCCACCAGGCCTCGTGACTGATGGCTAAGAGCGTCTGCCACCACGTTCGCCTTGCTGGTACTGAAGATCGAAATCATAGTCCTTGAGGAGCTCCATCCAATGCCTTTGTCTCATGTTCAACTTAGACTATGAGAAGAAGTACATCGAGCTCTTGTGGCCAGAAAAGAGCTTGAACCTAACCCTATAGAGGTAGTGCCTCCACACTTTCAGTGCGAAGACAACTGCAACCAGCTCCAAATTATGCGTGGGGTAGTTCAGCTCACGAACCTTAAGATGACGAGATGCAAAGGCCACTGGTCTCCCATGTTGCATTAGGACAGCACCAAAACTAATATGTGAGACATAAGTAAATACAACAAATCCATCACTCCATGTAAGACCTGTATCCTAGTTCGTACTGTTCCATCGAATCCCGCGATCCTTCCCGTCAAAGTCTGGCAACCTGCGACATATAATCAACGTTTACGATCGACCCTAATTCGTATCCTGTAGGTTTGAGTCAGCTTAATCCGAGACTCGTACCATTGCGACCGCACCATCGCCGCGGTTCCAATGCTATGTCTTGCATACCGATTCGATACCCAAGCCGGAAGATGTGGGCCGGCATTTATTTCGAAGAAATGCCGCGCGTTTGCAATCCCAAGGGAATCTCTATGACTCGTCCCATCAATCAATCAATCAATTAATGCTTTCTTTCTCCCCAAGTCAAGCAACCACCAAGTCAACTCTTTCTCACTCTCTCTTACACACCCATACATGTCAAGTACACCATCACCTCACCCATCACTCACATTCATCACTCTCTCCTTACATCTCATCTTTCCCTCTCATTTCTCTTCACAATTTTCAAGCAACAAAGGAGAGAAAAATATGGACATCCAAGCATCCCAAGTGTGAGAGAAAAGTGATTTTGTATGGCCCACTTTCGTATCCCAAAATCCTTAATCCTAGCCATCCGTTTCTCATCCTCTCCATCAAGTGAAGCACAAGGAGACCGGTGTTTCAATGGACCGAGAAGATTGAACGATGGGTGCTCTATTAGGCCTAGATTTTTTTTTTTATGAAGGGCCAAGTGAGGCTACCGATTGATGGTATGGATCTCATTTTGTACCCTAGGTGTGGCCGATGGCCCACCTTGATTCTCATGATCATTCCATGATGGGGCCATTCTCCATGGACCCCATCATGATGTTTATTTTCCTTACATGAAAAGAGGTCATTTAGACTGTCCATTTTGGGTGGAGAAGGAATCTTCACCGTTGATGTTTAATTTGGTGGGCCCACATGTATTGGGACCCACTTGATGTATGAATGCTTGCAAGGGAGGACTCATAGTAGTGAAGCCCTCCATCACCCGTGTCCCACTCTCTTTCTCTCTCTCTCTTTTTCATTTTTTTGTGGTTGTATGTGATTGATATGGTCGTGTGGCCCACCCGGATGGACCCCACCCTAAGCCATGTATTTTATCCAAGTCATCTATAGGTGGGGCCCACTTTATAAGTGTTGTGTCTACCCCATCCATCACTTGGTGGCCCACGTGGGCAGCCCACCTAAAATACACAACCGTCCAGTGTCCTGGGACGCTGGACGTTGAAAGGAAAACACAAATATCAGCCTTGGTTCAAGGCTATTTGGGTGGGCCACTTCTACAGGCCCCACCTTGATGAATGGATTCAATCCACGCTGTCCATCCTATTTACCAACTCATTTTAGGCGTCAAGCTGAAAAATAAAACTGATCCAACTTTCTGGTGGGTCATACCTTAGCAAATAGTGATTTTCACCATTTAAAGTCACTTGAATCTTTCTACACGCTAAAACATACCCAATATTGAGCTTGATGGTTGGTTATAGACTATGGAATCCATTGGGTGGGTCTGATTCCCCTAATGCGGGCCCTACCTACAACAAACCTTAAAAAAAGGTTTTTAAATATTAAAAAAATACATTCATCCAAGCAGCAGGTGCTGCTGACGTCCTCTAGATGTGCAGCGTCCTGCTGCGTTGGACGTGAAATGAGGTAGGGTTGTGGGTCCTTACTGTTGGTCCCACCGTGATGTGTGCCGAAAAATCCACACCGTGCATTTGATGCCCTTTAGGGCTGTGGCCCCCAGACCAAAAATCAGTCGTGTACATAGCTCAGGCGGCCCACATCACAGGAAATAGTGGGGTAAATGGTTGCCCTTGAAACCCTTTTTTGGGTCACAGAAGTTTTGGATCGAGTGTGAAATTTATTTTTCCTGTTCATCTGGGTTAGTGTGACCTCGTCAACAGAGTGGATGTAAAACAAACGTTATGGTGGGCCCCACATGGGACCTACAGATGTATGTATTGTATCCACACTTCCATTAGTGTGGCCACCAGACATGATGTATATGTTTTATTCACGCTGTCCACTGTCCAGCAATGGACGGTGAAGCTCTCTGATGTAAGTATTTTACCTACTCTGTCCAGTCCTGGGGACGTGGACCCCACCTCGATGCATGTGCTTCCTTATGTGCCATCCATCTCAAGGGCCCACCATGATGCATGTGTTGTATCCAACTGTCCAACCATTTTGAGATATCGTTTTATGGCATGGGAGGAAGGATGAGTCAGATCTCAAGTCCAAGTGGACCCACCATTGAAAATAGTGGGGATAGTGACATTCACCGTTCAAAACTTCTTAAGGGCCACCTTGATGTGTATGAGGGCCTATTATTAAGGCCTACCTTGATGTGTATGAGAGCCTGTTATTGAGGCCCACCGTCATGTGTATGAGGCTCGTTGTTGAGGCCACCTTGACATATATGAGGACCATGTGATTAGACCCATTTTAATGTATTCTAGGGCCCATTGTGATGTATTAGGGCCCATGGGTTGAGACCCATTGTGATGTATAAAGGCTTGTGGTTGAGACCCACTGTGATGTATATAGGGCCCATGGGTTGAGGCCCATTGTAATGTGATTCATCAGATAGTGTATGTGATGAAATAGCTAACCTATTTCATACTATAGGTTGTCGTTGTGCCATAGACGAAGGTGGAGTATTCAAACTGAATCCGTTATGACTTTACTGGTGAAAAGTTCAGACTATAAACGTATAGGTTATGATTTTCAAGGCTTTCAATGTCGGTTAATGATTTACAACCGATTGGGTTGCCGTTTCACATGTTAAATACGCTGTTTCTCTCGCTTTACAGTTAGATATGAACTATGTTGAATATAGGCTATTCCATGTGTAGGTTGAAATGACAGGATATGTTGGGAATTTGGTTTTATGCTTGCCATAATTATTCACCGTGAACATGTGATTGTTGAATACGTGACAACTCCTTATGAAACGATTTGCCCTAATATAGCTTATAACTGAGTTGTATCGTGTAAGTTGAAATGTGTAGTCTAAGTGTTTATGGAAATGATTGAATGAGTATGGAATTTGAATCCCTGCTTGCTATGATTATCCATCATGGATATATGCTTGTTGTATTCGTGACAACTCTTTAGTGAAAGGATTTGCCCTAATACATGTTATGGCCAGCATTCGTCATGAATGTTATAGTGTGTAGTCTAAGTGTTTGTTGAAATGACTGAATGGATATGGATTCATGATTTGTGCCTGTCATGTGTATAGAATGTAAGAACATGATTGATGTGTATTAGATAACTCCTCGGTGAAAGGATTTGCCCTATTATATGTTGAAATCAACATATGTCATGTATGTCGGTTATGTGTAGTCTAAGTGTTTGACAAAATGCCTAAATGAGTTGTTGCTAGATGAACTGTAGTTAATAAGGTAGTTGAGATAGGATTCTCAACTACCTTAGCTATGTACATAAATTTCTTTAAGTAGCTGTAAATGTATATGGTGTGTTTGAGTAGAATATGTATATGTAACATGACATGTTATATCTGTTTCATTGTATTTTCAAATGCTATCCGTGGTTACAATGGTTGTTAAGTGTTGTATGATTACTACATGTACATATTTCTTACATCATAATGTGTTTGAGACTACGACATAGTCCAGACAATTGGTAACAATTCTTGTTTCAGTGGCGGAGCTAGTCTCACCATAGTTGATGCGTTCGGTGAATCCGAGTCGTACGATGATTGTCGACAGTGGTTAGCCCTCCATGTTGATTAATTCAGTGTACGCTCATACCAATCGAACTTGTCAAGTAACCCGATTGACCCGATGTATGTTCACCATGTATGGACGTCATTGCTTGAACCTAATGTACCAAACTCACAAGTGAAAATCTCGTTTAAACCTTGGTACCTTGATACGGTAAGACTCATAAGCTGAGCATGGTGGTATGGAACACTGTGGCCGAGCTGTCGGCCTACACTGGGGTAACGAGCCTCCCCGTAGTAACCAGTGAGCAACACCACCTCGTGAGCCAAATACGGTGGTATGGGATACTGTATTCGAGTTGTCGACCAATACTGATCAGGTGATGAGCCCTTTGTAGTGACCTCATGCATACTCTGTGACTGCGTTGAGGCGAGGAGTCTTTCCATAGCAACTAGAGTATAAACTAGGCCTATACTGATCAAGTGACGAGCCCTTTGTAGTGACCTAAAACTGCAACATCGTATGAGATTTGCTAGGACTGACTATCCTAGAATGGATCATTGTTTGGGAATTGATACAAGGGAGGTACCTTAGCTTCCCGACATTGTTGTATGAATCAATCTAATTAAGTATTGGCTAACATGAGCATGCACCGCACTGCATGTGCTTTAGCGAGGAAGAACACTTTCGGGAGGTTGCTATGCGCGCCGTGAGATGAAGACACCGAGGGAGTGCAGGGGAGGGCATGCATCATTAATACATATCATGTTTGCATTAATCAGAGTACTTAGGGATGCTTGATTATATTGCTTTATCATTACTGTTTGATTGAATTGATAACATGTTAACCTTTGTCTTATAGTTCCACTGAGTTGATCACTCACTCCCACGTTATGGGACGGTGTTTTAAACACCAACTAGACCCTGTTTTAGTTTCATATGATGGCGATGCTTACGAAGTGGAGCTGGATTTTTATGATGATGATGAGGGTTTCTCCTATTGCAGCTATCAGGCGGGTTTATATAGACCATGTGCTGATCGACGGGGTTATAAGATTGCTGATTAGATGCCAT
This sequence comes from Magnolia changhungtana, assembly GCA_030180095.1. Lineage (NCBI taxonomy): Eukaryota > Viridiplantae > Streptophyta > Magnoliopsida > Magnoliales > Magnoliaceae > Magnolia > Magnolia changhungtana. The sequence goes on from JASAUF010000160.1 coordinate 5,692,538, forward strand.
TACACTTATTATTTTATACTTTTGGAACACCCATGTATATTCATTTTGTTCATTTTTTGGAGTATACATGTATATATTTAACCTGGTAACATGTTCACACTCTGGAGACTTACAACAGTTTATATATTTTATATATCTATCACAGTCTTCCGCTTGCATAATTTAACTGTCTCTAGAGTATTATATGCTGATTTGGTATAATCTCACTCATGTTTAATGCACTAATATGAACAACATTCAATCATCATTATCTATGTTGCATAAGTGATGCGTTGGAACTCGGGAGCTGAGCTTCTGCTTGACTCCCAATTTTCAGGGCATTACAAGATGGTATCAGAGCATGATTTGGATTAAACTGGACCTGAGTTATGGTATCACAATGCAGTCTAATGCACTCTGACTTAGGAAGGGGGCGATAGAATTTAGAAACCACATTAGAATCCCATATTTCACCGACAGACAAGATTAACTACATTAGTTTAGCCCATACGCGTTCAAGATCATACAAATGGATCTCAATCACATTTAGACCGTTAGTCGATGAATTGGAGTTATACTTAACAATTTCGAACTTGAAACAAATCCAAAAAGGTGTGAATACGTGCATGTATAGTTAATAAAAACAGACCCAAACCAAGAATTTTAGAGGGGAGTAATGAGATAACTAGGACCTTGAGAATGAGGATTATATAAACAACAATGACCATCAAATGTTAGGACGTTTAGAGTTTTCGACCTAGAGTTGGTACTCCTAGATTTCGAAAGATCTGATGGTATGAGAAATCTAATAAATTAATGACACGAACCCTATGGCCTCCTTAGCTGGTATGGACATATGTAAAGTGCTCGAGCGCAGCTAAATTCAAGTTCGGGCAACTCGATTCCAATCAGACGACCATTGACCCTAAGTGATAAAACAATTTTTTGTATTAGAAATGGTATGAAATCATCTAGCGTATGAGCATAGACTTTAGATTACAACTATTGGATTTTAGCTACTCCTAAGTTAAGACTAGGATATTGGTTATACTAAGGAATGTAAAAGGTCTGATTATGCTAAGATAATTGAAATATAGACTTAGTTATCTTGATTATGTTAGAGTGAGACCTCGTTCCATTGTTGAATCCCCTTAGTACTTATGGGCTTCTTTAATAACTCTTAGGAAGCTTGTTTTGACTTAGAAACTATTCACACATAGAGAAACTTATATATCCCTCAGATTGAACGTTAGGTCAAATCAACATACCCCTTAGAATTGCCTTCCCAAGGACTTGTTACAATCGGAAATACGGAGTAGAGGAACTATACAAAGCTTGTTTAGGTTAGGTTATAGGTTTTGGGATTTGAGAATAGTTTCGAGTTTAGGTTTTAGGTTTTGGTTTAGGTTATAGGTTTTTGGATTTGAGAATGGGTTCGGGTTTAGGTTATAGGTTTTGGTTTAGGTTATAAGTTTTTGGAATTGAGAATGGGTTCAGGTTTAGGTTATAGGTTTTGGGATTTGAGAATAGGTTCGGGTTTATGTTATAGGTTTTAGTTTTGGTTTAGGTTATAGGTTTTGGGATTTGAGAAAGGGTTTAGGTTTAGGTTATAGGTTATGGTTTAGGTTTAGGTTATAGGTTTCTGGATTTGAGAATGGGTTCGGGTTTAGGTTATAGGTTTTGAGATTTGAGAATGGGTTATGGTTTAGGTTTAGGAAATCGGGTTCATGTTCGGGATTGGGTTTAAGTTTTGGTTTTCAAGTTTAGGTTTAGGTTTAGGTTAGAGAGTTGAGATTAGGATTAGGTGTAGGTTTAACTTTAGGAATTGAGTTTAGGTTATAGGTTTAGGGAAAGGTTAGGTTTAGGTTATAGGTTTTGGGATTCGGGAATAGTTTTAGGTTATAAGTATAGGTTTAGGTTAGGTTATAGGTTTTGGGATTTGAGAATATGTTCGGGTTTAGGTTATAGGTTTTGGTTTAGGTTATAGGTTTTGGAATTGAGAATGGGTTCGGGTTTAGGTTATAGGTTTTGGGATTTGAGAATAGTTTTAGGTTATAAGTATAGGTTTAGGTTAGGTTATACGTTTTGGGATTTGACAATAGGTTCGATTTTAAGTTATAGGTTTTGGTTTTGGTTTTGGTTTAGGTTATAGATTTTGGGATTTGAGAATGGGTTTGGGTTTAGGTTATATGTTATGGTTTTGGTTTAGGTTTAGGTTATAGGTTATAGGTTTTGGATTTGAGAATGGGTTCGGGTTTAGGTTTAGGAAATCGGGTTCATGTTCGGGATTGGGTTTAAGTTTGGGTTTTCAAGTGTAGGTTTAGGTTTAGGGATTTGAGAATACGTTAAGGTTTAGGTATAGGAAATTAGGTTCGGGTTCAAGATCAGGTTTACGTTTGGGTTTTACGTTTAGGCTAAGCGTTTAGGGATTCAGATTCAAGTTCGGGATTGGGTTTAGGGTTGGGTTTTCAAGTTTAGGTCTAGGTTTAGGTTAGGGAGTTGAGATTAGGATTAGGTGTAGGTTTAAGTTTAGGGATTTGAGAATACATTAAGGTTTAGGTATAGGAAATCAGGTTCGGGTTTGAGATCGGGTTGGGTTTTAGGTTTAGGCTAAGGGTTATAGGTTATAGGTTTAGGTTAAGGTTTAGGTTTAGGTTATAGGTTTTGGGAATTGAGAATGGGTTCGGGTTTACGTTATAGGTTTTGGTTTTGGTTTTGGTTTAGGTTGTAGGTTTTAATTTAGGTTATAGGTTATAGGTTTAGGTTATAGGTTTTGGAATTGAGAATGGGTTCGGGTTTAGGTTATAGGTTTTGGGATTTGAGAATAGGTTCGGGTTTATGTTATAGGTTTTGGTTTTAGTTTAGGTTATAGGTTTTGGGATTTGAGAATGGGTTTGAGTTTAGGTTATAGGTTATGGTTTTGGTTTAGGTTTAGGTTTAGGTTATAGGTTTTGGATTTGAGAATGGGTTCGGGTTTAGGTTATAGGTTTTGGGATTTGAGAATGGGTTTGGGTTTAGGTTATAGGTTATGGTTTTGGTTTAGGTTTTAGGTTATAGGTTTTGGATTTGAGAATGGGTTCGGGTTTAGGTTATAGGTTTTGGGATTTGAGAATGGGTTCGGGTTTAGGTTATAGGTTTTGGTTTTAGTTTAGGTTATAAGTGTAGGTTACAGGTTTAGGTTTAGGTTATAAGTGTAGGTTATAGGTTTAGGTTTAGGTTTAGGTTATAGGTTACGGTTTAGGGAATTGAGAATAGGTTAAGGTTTAGGTTTAGGAAATCGGGTTCGGGTTCGGGTTTGTGTACGGATTTAGGTTTGGGTTTTCAAGTTTGGGTTTAGGTTAAGGAGTAGATTAGGATTAGGTTTAGGGATTATCTAGTATTATCTACTATTGAACCTAGTATTATCTACTACATACTAGTAACATACAACCAATATTGGGGCACCATACCATAAGCTACAAGAATGTCATGTCCCCCTAAACAAGGTATCCTCCATTGATAGCATATATATATATATATAATAAGTTTTTTACTTTCATTTACATTCCCAAATACATTCATCATCCATCCAAGAAAATTGAAAAATAATAGAAAATATGACTAAAGCACCTTCAGTATTGTCAGCCACTCAACTAGGTTTTGCTCTTGTAAAACCTTTCACACTGTTTGCCTTGTCATTTGAAGAGGTGGCTGCAAATTAGTCACACATCAATAGCACATAAAATCATCAACTGAAGAAAATGAGAGGAGAGAGAACCTAAGGCTGAAACTGGGATCACTATCATTCCAAATCATAAGCCTCATGGCTTCCTCTACCCCAAGATATTTTATCCACCGTGTAACCATCCCCTGGATGACAGAAAAATTGACCATGAGCACGGTTATAATCTATAATAATTAATTGATCCTGTTAATTGATAATCTATAATAATTAATCTAGGTGGCCCGAACACTACCAAATCATCAGATACAACATGAATGAACTTATAGGCTAATGATCCTATTAAGTTCCATGTGTACCTCTGAGAATTGTAAGGCCATATGCCAACATATGCGAGCAAATCTGCCAGCCTGCAAGAAAAAATAAACGCAAAAATTATAACAGCTTCAAAAAATGAAAAACAATAATAATGATAAAACTCACGTTGAAGCCCTTCTCCCTCCTCCTTTACCCGGCTTGGGATCGGCAATGCAAAGAGTTGCATTGGCGGAGTTAAAAAAGGGCTTAAGCTCCATTTGGTTTGAGATAAATTTACATTCATAAACACCAATGTGATGACCAAATGGAGCCTAAGACTATAAATATATTCAAATATATAGTGCAAAATTCACGCAGACTATAAATATCAATGAACTATAGATTACCAAAAAAAAAAAAAAAAAAGCCAAACATCATATAGAGTAACTACTTAGGCCAAACATCATATATAGTAACTACTTAGGCAAAAAAAAGCATCATGTAAGCCTCAACCAAAACCCACTTAAGCCAAATTACAATATGTTCAATTATATAGTACTATATTTGTTCAAATTATAGGAATCTCATTGATTGCTTCCCCCATTACACAAGTGATCCCGGACCGGCCTCTCCAAGTGTAGATGCGAATCCATCTTCTTTCCACAAAGGAGCATCAGGGTGTATAATCTTAGTCAAGATAACAACAAAAGCTCCCTCTGCTAATGGCTCACAATGGACAACTGCATTTGGACTAACTTCGTGTACTTGACCATGAGCAACAACTCCACGTAAGCCCCAACCAAGCAACTCGCATTTCTTACCGATATATATCGTATCCGGCTACATGTACACATATAAAATGGCATTAGTATTGTTAGAATTTATAATATAATTGTAAGCTTATTACATTAGCGAAATTATAATTGCATACCGATGATCCCTGAGTAGATTTAGCCACTGGTGGTGATGGGAGGTTTTGACCAGACTGTGCCTCTTGATGCATACCCACCCAGGACTTTATATCAACCAATGATTTCTTTATCTCTAATATCTCCTGTGCTAGGCCTTCTTTTTCTTTTGCCATATTATGTAGCTTTGAACGGGCAGAGGTTGACTTCTTTAGTCCTGTTTTGCTTATCGAGCAACCCAGACCACGCATTCGTCCTCTACTATCAGAACCAACCAACTGTAAAACATTGCAAATCAAGTTAATTATTAGAAAATTCATAATTACCATGAAACTCAAGTAATTTTAAAACTTTATTAGTACCTGTGTAAGGGCATCGTCAACGCCGGTCATCTTAGAAGTAGGATTGCTACCATAAAGCTCATCTAGTTTTTGTTGTGACAAAATTAATATGAATGAACGTAAAATAATTTAAAGTTATATAATGACATTTCATAATGGTACTAGTTAGTGGTAAGAGGGGTGCACTTACAACAAGGTCAGGATACTGGATGACTTTGTCCTTGCTCGTATGGGCTCTTAAGTAGACATCACCTCTACCTATCTCGGCATCAGAGGTAAGATTCCTCTCCATCGCCTTTGACACATAATATATCTTTCAAATACACATCATTAATAGAGTTAATTAGATCAAAATTAAATTTAATTTTAAACTATAATACCTATCTTTATATACATACCATCTGATGGCGAGTAACAGCCATGCTCCGCCTCCCAAGACACGCAGGTCCTTTTAGCTTTGCCCAATTGACTTTATTCCTTGCACTTACTCTCTTGAATTGCTCGGTGTTGTGTTGATCGACAAAGATCCTCCAATCCTCCATAGGGACACCTGGGGGGGCAGGACTATCTCTAACAACTATAGGATTGTTGTTTTTTATATATTTTTTAGTCAACCTTTTCTTATAATTTCTCCATGTTTCATTGATGCATTGTGTTATGTACCAAACACCTGCATCCCAGCTTTGACCCTCAAACTCATAAAACAGTGACAATGTTTCTATGACCTTTTGAACGTGTGCATAAGGCACCTGGCGAAAGTCCTCGTATATGATCGGGATATGAGCATGGGCTAGGACACCGATATGTGATGCAAAGTCTTTGTGATTGAGATTGTCCTCATTCGATTGCCCGAATTCATTCGTCTTAAGGACTTTTTTCCTATCAGGTTGCACATGTAAAGAAGCACCCTTAGTAGGACCTCTCTTTCTAGATGAAGAAGAAGTTAGCACATCTACATAAAAAAGAATAATAATTATATATAAACATCATTGATTACCACCAATATATAAGAAAAATGAAATCTACATATCTAATTAATGAGAACTATCTTATTACCTTTGGTGTTGCTCGCATTTGCACCCAATGCCTCTGGCTGTGAGTCCATGTGCTTATTTATATGCTAATAGAAAGAAAAAAAAACCCTAATGGTTAAGAAACAATTTAGATAACAGATAAAGCACAAACAATTCACTATATATCATTTTGTTACATGGATTAAAAATGCAAAGAATTCAATAGATTCTCCTTGATCGCTTTCTTTTCTTTGTTTTCTCAACTACAACGCTGACTTCTTCAGGTTCATTGAATATTAACTCATCGGCATTTGCTAAGGTAGTGAGATCAGGTCCTGCATCGGCATCAGTTCCAGCCTTCAATCGTTCTGATAGAAGGTATGTCTCCTCTTCGACAAAAATCTTTTTTGAAACCTCCAAGACCACGTGCCATTCAGGATTTTTATGATCTTTGGAGTAGAAAACTTGTATGGCATGCTCCGTGAGAATGAACGGCTTGTCACCCACTTTGTCTGAACTATAAAGACTAGACAAATTTACTAATCTCAGATTCGCTTTAACATCAACAACAACACTATGATGTGTTACTTTCACCCAATCACACTTAAATAGGATGGGCTTATACCCTGTACGGTACTCTAATTGGATAATTATATGAAGGACTCCATGGTAAGGTTGATTTTCATCCATTGTATTTATATCCTTAGCACTAGATCAGAAGGTGGTCACACCCTCTGTCATAACCCCACTATTTTAGTTCATTTTATTCTCCTCATATTCCTTAGTGATGAAAAGAAAACCATTAATACAATACTTATTGTATTGCATAGCAAAAGCTAGAGGTCCTCTCACTATATCTTTGAATTCTTCTTCGTTAGATTCGTTGAACTCTGATTGTCTTTTTAGCCAAGGTATGAATTCATCATCGCTAAGCACCTTGTTGGTCCTCTTATAGCATCGCTACAAGAAATCTTTGTACCTCCTGTGGGTTATTCGATACCAATGTTATATTGAAATTGCATAAAGTAAAGAAGATATATACATATGAGCTAAAAGTACATACCCTTCCCACACATCATAGCTGGGATGACTCTTCATGACCCAAGTACGAGCTTGTTCATATTCGATACCCATTAGGATGACACTTTGACTCGAACCTACTGGACCAACATTGTCATCATTAGAATCATCGTCAACAATTTCTTGTAACTTCTGTGGTTTTGGAATGACTCCATCAAAACATTTTTCCAGCTTTTCCAAGAGGCTTGTTTTATGTTTTCCTCTGTATTGGTTACAGTATATAATCGTCTCCTCTTGAATGTATTGTTCTGCAATGCAACCCTCAGGTCGCGTCTTGTTATGGACATAAGCCTTGAATGTCTTCATGAACCTGACATAAATAATGATACATTACATATAAATGCATCTTTAGATGTTTCACCTATTTATTCTTACTAAGCTCATAGCGTACCTTTTGAATGGATACATCCATCGATAGTATACAGGACCACATATGCGAGCCTCGTAGGCCAAGTGGATGGTAAGATGCATCATCATGACAAATATCGATGGAGGGCATATAATCTCAAGCTGACATAACGTCCTAGCCATGCCCCTCTCGAGAGTAATGAGCGTTTGAAGGTCTATGGTTGACGAGCACAAGGCATTAAAGAAGGTGTAAAAGCTTATAATTATAGGACGAATGACCTTCCTATCCTTGAATGCATGCTGGATAAGAACCGGGAGTAGATGTTGCATCAACACATGATAAGAATGAGACTTCATTCCCTTTAAATCCATGCAATCTTCCGTTACAATGGTATTCCAGTTCACACTAAAACCAATAGGAACACGTAGATTATGCAAAGTCTAGAAGAAAAGTTTTTTCTCTTCTTTTCTTAGACAGAAAGGACCTTGTTTCTGAATCATCTTGTCATTGCTCTTTTTCAGCCATAGACGCTTCTTAATTCTCAACCGTTTCAGGTCCCTGTGCGCATTAACATCATCCTTGGTTTTGCCGGGTGTGTTCAACATCAAAGCGACAAGGATTTCACATATATTTTTCTCGACATGCATAACATCAAGATTGTGGTGCACAGGAATATCTTTCCAATACTCGAGATCAAATAATATAGACCATTTAAAGAACCACGATGATTCAACGTCATCGGTTAGCTCTTGTCGGCCTCCATCAATACCCCTTCTATTCTTCTTCCTAAACTTCCCTCACCGCATATTAAGGTTCGCAGTTTGTCTTTCGACCTCAATCCATCCAGATGGATCGGTTGTTGTCGTGTCTCCACTGCCTTATTATAAGTGCCATCACTTGTCCTTTCTAGCCTGGTCCAACATTGGCAACCACCGTCTATGGCCCATATAAACATGTTTCTTTCCATACTTGAGTCGCAAGGAATCTGTGTTGGGACCACATACAGGACAACCATATTTACCCTTGGTTCTACAACCGGAAACATTGCCATATGCTGGAAAGTCATGGATTGTCCAGAGCAAAACTGCATGCATATTGAAATCGCTTTCATGGTATGCATCGAACATCATGACCCCTTTCTGCCATAAGTCTTGAAGTTCATCAATCAATGGTTGTAAGTTGTAATGTCCCTGATTTTTGTCATCCTTGCATTAGACGTCCTTAGGCAATGGGTCGATCATAACACCTGTTAACTTGTCAGAACTCAATCCCAAAGTTTAAAATCACTTTTGAATCCATTTCCTTCACAAATCCCACCCTTCACCACCTTGATCATTCAATTTTTCTAAGTACTTTCACCCTAGACACTGTCTTAAACTAGCTAAGTAGTATAACTTGGATCGCTCTATATACAAACTATAAAGGACTAAGTACCACCTCAGACAGAAATCTAATAGGACTAAATCTTTTAGAAATGAGATAAAGTAACTAAGTGCTAAACTAGATTAGCTACGAAATCCACTTAATCCACTTTAAATAAGATTTGCAATACCCAAAACTTGTAGAATCATTGACGCTAGGTTACCCTAAAATCTAGGATCAATCTCATTACCCGGCTGCTCTCGGGAGCATCTCAAAACTCCGTATCAGATCTGGACCGCACGTCGGAAGTCCGATTAACACAAAGTTAAGGAATAAGGACCACCTCGCTGAGCTTGATAACCATCTCAGAAATCAAATCCAGACAGTGTCCTACGGCTGTTGCTTGAGTCCGAAGCGAGAGAGTGTGAAAATACTTGTTTTCTTTACAAAATAAATATCTTGAATAGTAATCTTAGACTTGTCGCTTGCGGGTCAGTATTAAGCAACCTGACCGTCAGAATCTGACCCAAATACACCCTCGGATTAGGAAAAATTTCATAAACATATCCATATACTCGAAATACCCAATCGAGATTCGCTGACCGTTGAACTGAAACTGGTCCGCCATGCATGATCTAGGAATCCGATTGAAACAAAAACTTAACTCCACGTAGATCCAAGGTCTGTGAGCTTAAGTCCAACTTTTGGCTCAAGGAGGCCCACCAGAAGTCCTTCGTTGAGCTGAAACAAAGCCGCTTTGGTTATAACCTAAGTATACCTTATCCTCAAGTCTAGTTTGGAGAGATTTTAGGCTATATAAGGACCTTAGAACCCTCTCTCTCACAGCCATACGAATTTGAGAGAAACCCTAGAGAGAGAAGTGAGAAAAGAGAGAGAAAGAGTGAGAGAAGTGGGAGAATCTCCCTATTACTGTTTCCTGCCCCTACCCTAGCTCTACCACTCCGTTCTTGCCGCTTTCCCAGCGATACCGACTTCGTTTTGAGGTAAGAAACCCTAACCTTAATCAGTTTTGGAGTTGTAAGGGTTGTAGGTTATGAAATAGCTAACCTATTTCATTCTTTAGGCTACCTAACTGCTGAATACGGAAGCTTGGCAAACCTAGCTGATCCATTACGATTCTACAGTATAAGGTGAGGACTTTAGGTGTATAGGTTACGGTTTTCAATGCTTTTAATGTCAGATAATGATAGATTCATGATCTGCATGCAATTGTACATGTACAAAGTGTTGTCTGTCTTCCGTTTCGATTAAAGATGAAGAATATGGAAGTTTACATATTCTAGGTATTCGTAGAAAATACCGTATACGTATATATTTTGGAAATGTGTTTGACATGATTATTTGTTGTATGAACATATGATACTTAGATAAAATACTTATTTGGTGAAAGGATTCGCCTAATACATGTTATGCTAATATACATTATGTATGTAGAAATAGTGTATTGTAGAAAATACCGTATATGTATATATTTTAGAAATGTGTTTGACATGATTATTTGTTGTATGAATATATGATATATGGATAAAATACTTATTTGGCAAAAGGATTCGCCCTAATACATGTTTGGCTAACATACACTAAGTATGTTGAAATAGTGTATGCTAAGTATTTGTGAAAATGCTTGTGTGAGTAAGTGTTTGGATGATGATGCATTAGGAGGGTGTTGAGATGGAATTCTCAACTACCTTAGAGACATGTATAATTTCCTCCATGAGGTTGTTTACTTAAACCGCTTCCTTGTGCAATATATGTGTTGGTATTCTTATTTATGTAGTGCATTATAATATGCTTTATAACATGCTTTATAACATGCTTTATGACATGCTTCCTAATATGCTTGAATTACTTTATTTATCATGCTTTACTCCACATGCTACGAATAAGGATTGATTGAGTTTGGGACTGTCTATAGTCCAGACAATCGGTACCAGATTTGAGATCGTGGCTGAGATTCATGTCGCCACATAAGATGTGTTTGACGAACTCGAGTCGTACATCACTTGGTGACAGTGGTTAGGCCACGCGAAGTACTTATGCACTTCATGTCGTCCAATTAATTGTGTGCTCGAGCTAGTCAGGCTCATCAAGTAACCCGATATATCTAATGTATGTTCACCATGTTTGGTCGCTACTACTTGAACCTAGGGTACCAAACTTACTAGTGGAATCCTATTAACCATGGCACCTCGATCCGCTAAGACTCATGAGCTGGGCATGGTGGTATGGGACATAGTGGTCGAGCTGTCGGCCTACGCTGGGGCCACATGCCTCCCCGTAGTGACCAGTGAACAACCAGACTCGTGAGCCGATTATGGTGGTATGGGACACTATATTCGTGTTGTTGGCCTAGATTGATAAGGTGATGGGGGAGCGGTGTAACCTTTGTACGTAACAGCCCTGGCAGCCCTTTGTAGTGACCTCGAGCATACTCTAAAATTGCAGTGAGCCTTAGAGTTTTGCCGCGGTGTATAGAGTATGAACTAGGCTTGTTTCTGTATAGTGATGAATCGTTAAAGAGGTGATGGGGGAGTGGTGTAACCTTTGTGTGTAACAGCCCTGACAGCCTTCGCAGTGACCTAAAAAACACACCATCGTCTGAGATTAACTAGGACTGACGACCCTAGAATGGATCATGTTTGGGAATGATACAAGGGAGGTACTTTAGTTACTCAATCTTGCTATTTGAAATGGACTAATAAAAACTCGGTAATCATGCTCATCATGCATTGCATGTGCCTAGAAGATGTGGAGCACTGAGGGATGAAAGCATGCCGCGAACGTAAGATGGTGTCGCACGAGGGAGGGTGTGGTGAGGGCATCTATCATGACTGCAATCATACTTGCATTAATAAGAGTAGTTAGGAGTGTTTGATTGTACTGCTTTATCATTACTGCTTGACTGTATTGATAACATGTTAACCTATGCTTTATTGTTCCATCGAGTTAGCTACTCACTCCCATGTTACGGGACGGTGTTGTCCACACCAACCAGATTTATTGAGTTTCAGGTGATGGCGATGCTTATGAAGCAGAGTCGGACTACTACTATGATGTTGAGGAGGAGTTCTCTTACATGTAACTCTTTGACAGGTCTATGAAGACCTGGTATTGTATTGACGGGGCTATGACACTTGGGATAGAAGACATTACACTTCCTCACATTTGGTATATTTTAGAATTGTACTTGTAATTATTTAACCTGGTAACATTATCACACTCTGGAGACTCACCATAGTTTATATATGTTATTTATCTATCATAGTCTTTCGCTTGCAATTTAACTGTCTCTGGAGTATGATATGTTGTTTTGGCTTAATCTCACTCATGTTCATTATACGAAAGCAGACAACATTCAATCATCATTCATTTTGTTGCATAAGTGATGCGTTGGAGCTCAGGAGTTGAGTTTATGCTCGACCCCCAATTTTTAGGGCGTTACATAAGTAAACGTCAATATCCTTTCCTGGTTGTCGCGGTCCCTCGATGAGCAAAGTCAATATAGTAAATTGAGGTTTCATACAAAGCTTTGGTGGAAGGTTGTATGTCACGCACATATAACGGGCCATGAACTATATGAAGTGCTATAAGTGCCGTATGGGTTAAACCCCTCTGTAGCCAAACCCAATCGAACATTGCGAGGCTCAGCTGAAAAATCTGTATACTTGTCATCGAGATTCCTCCATGCAATAGAATCAGCTGGATGCTCCATCTTTTCATGTTGCAATTTCCTGATTGAGTGCCAGGACATTTCTTTCGCCAACCATGGCACGCTGAACATTCTTTGTAGCCTTGGTGTTAATGGAAAATACCTTAACACCTTGGCAGGTACTTGAAATTGTTTTCTGTCATCATCCATTTCTGTCTTGAACCTAAAAGCACTATAAGTTGGACAACTAGTTTTCATCTCGTGCTCTCTCCAGTACAAGATGCAGTCATTTGGACAAGCATGGATCTTCACATAATCAAGACCCAACTTTGTAATAATCATCTTCGCTTGGTAGGTATTAGTTGGGGCCTTATTACCAGAAGGCAACACCTTCTTTAGTAGTTGAAGGAGCTCTGTAAAGCTTTTTTCACTCCATCCATGGTTCACCTTTAATTTAAAAAGTTGTACAATAAAAGTCAGCACAGTGAAATCTTTTGCCCCAGGGTATAGCTCAGTCATTGCTTCTTGTAGATTTGCTTCAAAATCATTACTTTCATTTTCCCCAAATTCGCCTTCGACTACAGGGGTCATGTTCGGCTCATCCTGGACAACTTTATCTAGGTTATTACCACCGAGTTCTTGAACGATCGTGTTGTGAATGTCATTTAAGTTTGGGACATTATGACATTGTTGGGAACTTGATGCACGTTCACTGCACTTAGGTGATACATGCTCACCATGCATGTTCTAAACCCTATATCTTGGATCGAATCCATTTTTCATTAGATGTATTTCCAAATCATCATAAGAAATCGGTAAACGTGCACATCTGCAAGTGCATGGACAAAAAATGGTTTCTCTACCAGGAAGGTGATCTCGTGCAAACTTTAAAAAACTTCTCATTCCAGAAATAAAACATGGGTTCGGAAAACTTAGTGTTATCCACTCCCTATCCATTACAGGCAAAACTCGATTAACCAAAGGGTCCTTTTTTAACCTGCACCTTACCAAAAAAATAATTAATAAGTATTTTTCACTCATTCACGAATATAATTCTAAACACATGCATCTATGATCTTGATTTGAAATCATCTAAAACACCAAAGAGTTTTGAAATACTTAGCTAAAATGCTAGTCAGAAATGGTTCATTGTTGTTATCAATGCACAATGAAAAAAGATCATCTATTAGCATCCATACAAGCACAACAAGTTACCCAAGGCAAAACTTCCTTCATTGCCATGAAAAGAGATCTTTGAAGACTTAAAACCCAGTGCGGGCCAAGTAAATTGATGGAAATGGTTAGACTGGAAGGTTCTATAAGGGATTTCAAGGAAAGGTTCTGAATATCCCTTTTATGTGTTTTCTATAAAGAATTCAATGGTGCATCAAACAATTCATTGATAAGAATGTTGTTTGTCAGCTTGGCCAGATGAACGTCAACCAAATAGACCTTAATCTACTGGTAGGTCGTGCTGATCAAGAAATCTCTCAAGGCCAATGGATGGTACTGACTTGAAGACCTACAACACAATTAATTGGTTATGGCGTAAAACAATTATAGCAAGAAAGAATGCAGAAAAGATTCCAAAGATGTTCGACTCAAAATAAACTCAAAATGTTGCACTGTTGTGTTTTTCCTTAGTTGTAGGATCCTTCTCTCTCTCTCTCTCTCTCTCTCTCTCTCTCTCTCTCTCTCTCGCTTTGGACATAGTCACACAACGTGCTGCTCCTGCTTCCTAGCTATTTATACTTTACAACATTTTGAAACAGATGGTTCCCCGCTCCCACACCTACTTTGCTTCTTTGGTTCCTTATTTCTGTTTTAAAGAAACTTAAAATCGTAGTTCCCTTTTCGTAGTTCCCTGTTCAAGCTATCTGTTCTAATTGTGTAACTACTATATTGACGTAACAAAGTTCTTTGAGTTGAATATATGTGACTTAATTACCAAAAATGAAAGAAAGCAGGAATTGCAACAAGAGGTAGTGGGACTATGAGTGGTTGAAGTTGGCCAGCACCTTAAAGTAGGGATTCATGCGGCTACTATAAATTTATGGCATTCCTTTTGAGTTGAAAGAAAGCAATCAATTGCAGGTTATTGGATTAACCAGGGGAGTCGCTATTAACGCCTGCTCCAATTGATTTAGCTGCACCCTATTTTCAATTTTGGGTCTTGAAATATTACCACAAATGTACTCTTTAGAATGCCCAAAATGGAAAATGGAGGGTAAGAAAATCAATCAGGTTGGGTGTTGACATCAATATCCTTTACTAATATTCCAACATCATCAAACAAAATAGTAGTCTGTTGTGAGTATCAAACAACAATATACCCTGAAAGTATATTCCATCAACAGATAGAGAGAGAATACAATCAAACTGAAAATATACTACTCCACAAAATCACATCTCTTTGACATTTTAACAACCAACTCCCCTGCATGTTTTAACAACCAACTCCACAAAAATTTCATATTCATTGAAATCAAGTGATTGAAAACATTGATCTAGCAATTGAAATAAAGAGAAATGCTATATAGAACACTTCATATGAGTTCTAGTGATTGAAATCATTGATCTGGTGTGCCACCACATGAGTGTAAATAGGCAAAAAATTCAGAAAACCCATCTGTGCAATTAAGATTCAGAAACAAAGGCTCCACAGGCAACAGGTAATCATATAAAGAACTTTCTATCCTTGCATGGCATTTGCTATGATTGAGGTTTAATTTTTTAACATGTCTTTGCTTGTTATTATGAAATAGCTTGAAAAGTGAGGAATTCTTAGAAAATGACTGGCCTATAGTTGTTATAACTTGTGCTACGGCTTTCAGATTAAACCATTTGATATGGACCGCAAATTCATACCATACTACTATGGGCCGGCATCCACAATGCAGAAATCACATTGATTGGCTATCCCACATCATTTAAAAGATATCAAGCATTGGCCAATATCTTGGCTATCTTAGACCATCTCTGAATTGGGACCAAGTGGCTATGAATTGAAATAACATATTTCGAACTCGCTCATATGAATGAAGCAAGTAGAGACAAATACAATGCCAAGTATTATATAAATTATATAACTCCTAATAAAATATTGTTGCTGACATCATCATCACCATCATAAAGAGAACTGCCATTGCCAAACAACATTATAATCACATTACTTCCTAATTAGAATCATTGCTCTTCTAAACCAAGCTTATAACCAAACCTATAAAAGCTAAATACACATAAATCCATGATCATTTGAGGTATGAATGATTAAATGATAAAAGGGGCATCTGAACCTTGTAAATGGCCCACACACCACACCATATAAACCCTTTTCAGCTGCAGCTATGGCAGAATTCGTTGTTAGAAGAACTTTAACTTCCCCACCTGAACCAAAGTACCAGTCATTAACCAATGTAATGAATCTCAAAACAGATAAGTTCAGATACTTTCTATAAATATTTTATAAGGCCTAAAATTCTAAAATCCCCAAATTCCTAATTTGTAATATCAGAAAATCCCCGATTCAGGGTCCATGTTCAAATCTGTAAGCCCTAAAATCCCCTAATCTCCAAGGGCGTGTTTGGACGGGCCCATCCCATGGGATTAGATTGTATTAGGGTGGATGATAGGTAATGATGGCTGCGTCAGTGGATTGCTGGCAATCCCATGAGATTGCTATATCTAAGGAATCTACCACCGAGTATGTTTAGCCCGCCCGGCCAATCCCAGGATTATGCCTGGCCAATCCCTTCTAATCCGTCCACCCAAACATTTTTAAGGAAAAATAAGTGGGATTAGGAGGGGTTGGGTGGATTTCAAGGTAATGATGGTAATGTTAGTGGATTGCTGGCAATCCCATGGGATTGCTCCAATCAGGGCGAAAGTTCAACGTGCGTGTTTGGCAAGCTCGGCCAATCCCAGGATTCCTTCCAATCCCTTCCAATGTAATCTAATCCCATCCAGTTTGCCCAGCCAAATAGGCCCTAAATGGGGGTCCACATCGAATCGGGAATCGACAAAGAGAGAAGAAAGCATACCAAAATCCTCTCTGACGATGCAATCTAAGGAATGCTGATGATGATTTTTCTGCTTCGAACAATGGTGCGGGAGGGAGAGAGAGAGAGAGAGAGAGAGAGAGAGAGAGAGAGAGAGGGACAAGAACAATGGTGCGGGAGATCGAGAGAGACGGAGAAAAGAGAAGTGGGAGATTGAGAGTGAGAGAGAAAGGGACAGACATGAGAGTGAGAGAGAGAAAGGGAGAGTGAGAGTGAGAGAGAGGGACGGACGTGAGAGTGAGAGAGAGGGACGAACATGAGAGAGATAATAAAATTTTGGGAGAGGGGGAAAAGAAAAATGAGCGCGGTTTTTCACATTTGTGCCTGCTACGGCCTTACTACGGTCATAAACCGTAGCTAAAAGTCTGTTAGCCGTAGCTATTGCTCCGTCCATAACAGCCCCTCCGCGTTCACACGTTCGGCGGGATCTGGATGGACGGATTTTCATTCTATTTGTGGGGTCCATCTTGATGCATTTGATAAATCCACTCCGTTCATTAATTTTATAATTTTTTTATAGTAAATGACCACAACAAATCTACAAATATTATGTCCAATTGAACCACACCAACTTTCAATGGTAGGTATTAATCTCCACTGTTTCCAAATGTGTGGTCCCCTTGATTGTTCGATCTAATTTATTTTTTGGATCCTACCCTAACATTATTTTTCAAAACAGATAGACGTATTAGATGGAGCACACGAAATTTAATGGGCCTCGTAGAGTCCCTCAAGCGGATATGCAGGTTGGATGAACGTGGGAAGGTGGTAGCTTTTAGCTATGGTTTTAGGCATTTTTAACTACGGTTTTAAACCGTAGCAATAGAGCTACGGTTTATATCTGTAGCTAAAAAGTAGCATAGTCCGTAGCCTTTGGTCATTTTTTTGGTAGTGCTCTCACAAGCATTTTCACAAACACTTCGAATGCACTATTTCAACATACATAGTGTATATTAGCAAAACATATATTAGGGTGAGTCCTTTCACCAAACAAGTATTTTACGCATATATAATATGTTCATACAACAAATAATCATGGCAAACACATTTCCAAAATTTATACGTATACGGTACTTTCTAGAATACACTATTTCAACATACATAGTGTATATTAGCAAAACATGTATTAGGGCGAGTCCTTTCATCAAATAAGTATTTTATCCATATATAATATATTCATACAACAAATAATCATGGCAAACACATTTCTAAAATTTATACATACACGGTACTTTCTACAAATACCTAGAGTATGTAAAATTCCATATTCTTCATCTTTAATCGAAACGGAAAACAGACAGCATTTTGTACATGTGCAATTGCATGCAGATCATGAATCTATCATTATCTGACATTGAAAGCATTGAAAACCATAACCTATACACCTAAAGTCTGCACCTCTTATCGTAGAATCGTAACAAATCAGGTAGGTTTGCTACGCTTCTGTATCCGGCAATTTGGTAACCTATAGAATGAAATAGGTTAGTTATTTCATAACCTACAACCCTTACAACTCCAAAACAGATTAGGGTTAGAGTTTCTTATCTAGAAACGAAGTCAGTATCGCTGGGAAAGCGATGAGAATGGCTTGTAGAATGGCAGGGGAAAGGGTAGGAAGGATCTCCCACAACTTTCACTCTCTCTCTTTTCTCTCTTCTCTCTCTCTAGGGTTTCGCTCAAATTCGTATGGCTATGAGAGACAGGGTTCTAAGGTCCTTATATAGCCTAAAAACATTCCAAAATAGACTTATGGTCAAGGTATACTTAGGTTATAACCAAAGTGAGCTAGTTTCAGTTCAACAGAGGACTTCTGGCGGGTCTCCTTCAGCCAAAGGTCGGACTTAAGCTCATAGAGGCTGGATCTAGGTGGAGTGAAGTTTTCGTTTTAGTCAGATTCCCAGATCATGTGTGGCAAACTAATTTCAATTTAAAGGTCGGTGGATCTCGATCGAAGATTCCGAGTACATGGATGTATTTATGAAAATTTTCCTGATCTGAGGGTATATTTGGGTTAGATTCTAACGGTCTAGTTGGTTACAAAATGTCCGCAAGTAACAGGTCTCAGATTACTATTTGAGATATTTATTTATAAAGAAAATGAAGTGTTCTCACACTCTCGGCTCCGAGCTCAAGCGAATAGCGCTGGGACACTGTTTGGATTTGATTTTCGAGATGGTTGTCAAGCCCAGCAAGGCGATCCTAATTCCTTAACTTCGTGTTAATCGGACTTCCGACGTGCGGTCCAGATCTGATACGGAGTTTCGATGTGCTCCCGAGAGAAACTGGGTAATGAGATTGATCCGAGATTTTAGGATAACCTAGCGTCAATGATTTTATAAGTTTTAGGTCTTGCAGATTGTATTTAAAGTGATTGGTGCTAATTTCACAGGTACTCTAGTTTAACACTGGCTAATTCTCGCCTAATTTCTAAAGGATTTAGTCCTGAGTAATTTCTATCTGAGGTGGTACCTGGGCCTTTGTAGTTTGTATATAAAGTGATCCAAGTTATACTACTTAGCTAGTTTAAGATAGTGTCTAGGGTGAAAGTACTTAGGAAAATTGAAAGAACAAAGTGGTGAAGGATGGGATTTGTGAAGGAAATGGGTTCAAAGCGGTTTTAGACTTTGGGATTGAGTTCTGACAGGTAAATAAAGCGTTAGGAGCAACCCATTGCCTAAGGACGTCTAATTCCAAGTTGGCAAAAATCCGGGATGTTACATTAGAATTCAGTAGTTCATAGCCATTTATGACATACATGTATGCCATGTATACACACATACGTGTACTATCATCTTGGTCACTTGTGGATTACCTAACCTAGATAGACCCTCATACCTCTAAAGGGCCAAGATTGATTTAATGTAATTTGATCATTACTAGACAAAAAGATTAATTGTAGGAACTATACAACTATCATGTGAAGAGAATGGACGAAATAGATTGCATGATTTGGGAATGTGGGGCCCATGTTGACGATGCATGTGCATGTTCACAACTTAGAAAGCATTCTAGAAGAGAGATCTTTTTCTCTCATTGTTTGTGGTAACAGACTAAAATGGAAATGCCAAATATGGAAAGACACACCTCCCTTTTTTTTTGTTAGCTTGTTAGTATACCCACTGTTAGTTCACACTTCACTGTTAGCCACCCCCTCTAGGGAATCGATAACAAGACCTCAATGTTGAAACGAGGTATCTTTCACTTAGTCTACCACTTGAGTTATGGATCTGGGTGTTAAGACGCACCTCCCTTAAGCCAGCGTCAATCGTCTCTTTACAAATAAACCTATAGGTTGACCCCACATCCCGACTATAAATCTAGGCCATTCAATCACTTTTATTCCATCTAGTAGAAGTATGTCTCAAATTTAGTGATTTTGAGCAAGTAGTATAATTACAATCTTAATAAGAATAGTGGACCATACACTGAATGTGGATCAAGTATCTATCTGATCAAGGACAGAGATTGAGTACATAACCCATGTTACTGGACCCTATACATAAATGGAAGAGATCTAATGTACCTCATCCCTAGGGTAGATATGTAAACATCCCATGTTTTCATATGTGGTGCATTTGAACATCCACACCTCTCCCAAATCTGATCAGAAGAGCCACACACTCTGATGTGAAATTGACAGATTTG
This sequence comes from Magnolia changhungtana, assembly GCA_030180095.1. Lineage (NCBI taxonomy): Eukaryota > Viridiplantae > Streptophyta > Magnoliopsida > Magnoliales > Magnoliaceae > Magnolia > Magnolia changhungtana. The sequence goes on from JASAUF010000160.1 coordinate 5,712,901, forward strand.
TCCCACTGCCATATTGAAGTAGGATGGACCATTGGATGTAGATCATTATCAGTGATGGGCCCACAACTATAAAAACATTGCTTCTTTTATTTTTTTAGTAATCTGATGGTTTACATGATGTAATCCCTAGATCTGATTAATTTGAAACTATACGTAGTAAAAATAATTTGTGTTCAGGCACCTTGATCGTTAAATATGGTGGGCCTTGATGGTCACAGATTGATTGGATTATAAACATTAATATTAAAGATCATTTTTATATTAAAATTTATATATGTGTATCTGGCATATAGTCCAGTGTTAATGGGAACTATTGTAGTGGAGCCAGGATCAGATAGATCTGACCTATATCAATATAAGAATGATGAATCATGGGTCCCACCACAAAGATTCATCATCCCATGGATCTAGAAATCCATGTCTATGAAAATATTTTTTCTTAATATTATTATGTTCTTTAATAAAGATCAGTGGGTTGGATTATAGATATGGGTGTGTGGCCCCAGCTTGGATATGGCATGAGTATAGTTTAGAGATGTACCTCAGAGTAAAACTACACCATGAAAACCTCCCTGAATAAGGGAGGATAATTTTCCAAAATTAAGAGAAAGAGAGAGGACGTTTAGTGTGGGCGTGCACCCCAGGGCCGGTCATCCCTTCTCTGTCAAGGGTCTTTGACCCATGCAATCAGGTGGGCCCCATCTCGATTTGGTAATTTAAGCCCCTCATCTGGTGCCTTAGGTCCAGAACTCCCTATGGACTGAATTTCATAATTTTTGAACATGTGTATCAACTGTAAATAAAAAATATAGCATAATAAAGGACCACCTTTCAAGATCTAAAAGTGGGGACCCTGAGACCATCTGAGGAAATTTTATAGTGGTATTATAATAGATTGTGGGAAACGCAATAAATGAATTAGATTTGTTCATGATTAACCTTAGATATTGTGACTATATTCTCACATAATCCATGAGTCCCCACCATAGGAACGGTGATTCACACCATTGAGATGTTTGCTCACAGTCTACTACCCATTTACACTAAATTTCACTATTTTTTGACAAAGATACAATGATGAAAATAATGGACAGTGTAGGTAGTCCTAGATCATATGGGCCCTGTTAAGAATATTGTGTTGACCTTGAGTGGTTGTCCATATTGTGTAATCAAGTGCCGACGTTTCATACTGTTCATTTAAATCTAATTATAGACATTCAACACAGTCCATTATGAGCCGTGAATAAATGCACCATATTAATTCAAGTTAATAATAGGTGAATCGCTATGTGTGATGGTGATCTTGATGTCAATATCAAGGCATATGTGATTGTACCTTGATTTAAGTATCAAATTAGATAACCTAACCTTAGATCATAATGTAGTGGTCTATTGGTTTCCAAATACATATAAACCATAGAATTTAATCCTGGCCTCGGACTCACTTGAATTATATTGAAAGCCAAGGGTTCCTAAGACCTAGGTGTAATGTGATTAGTGAATGGACCCAATTATTCATTTAAGATCTCAAGTGGGCTATTTTGAACACAATATGATCTAACCTTGATCTTGACCATAAGATCATGAACTTGTTCGATCCAAACTATAGAAAATGAATCAAAACATATAATGAAATGATCTAAGCTATTGTATTAACAATCCAACTAATTCTAACCATCCATCATGGCTCAAATTGATAAAAATGGAAGAATAAGTATATAAACACCTAGATCTAACTGACCATACCTGAAATTAATGGTTTTAATCAGAATTTAACGGTTGGATCAGGAGGATTTTAGGCATATATAAGGATAAACTTGAATTAAATGGTTAAGATTGGTAAATCATGAACCAAATTTGTGATATGATTAAACCAAAGGTATGGATCGATGGATTGATGACCTAATTGTCAAATTGGCGGTTAGATTTGTATGCTAATATATAATAGTTACTTAAATCATGAGATTAAGCATGAAAATAAACCTATTAGTATAATACTTAAAAATGAACCTAACACAAATGGAAACTGAGAACCAGTTCACTAATCAAAGAGGATTGTATCTAGGAAACTCAAGTTGAATAGAACTTTTTCTTAAGTAACACTACACTAAGATGGTTTTTCCAGCATGCATTCATGAATCTTATGATATGAAATTCTTTTTGTTATATATGTCATTATCTGAGATATGATGTTGATAATGAACACTAGATAACTTGGGGATAAACATCCATTAAATTATTGGGTAGAGTTCCTAACTGGAACCCGAGTGGGTACTAATAGGGGCTCCCTCCAAGGTTGCAGCCCAGGGCTGGGGAATGAGTCTAATCTGCTTAAGAATGGACTACTCGTTGCTAGACTACAAGTTCACACTATAGGCAAGAGAAACTATCTAGTAGGTGCGGTATTCTTCTCCATACATGAAACCTAGGAGAATTTAAGATAAATGGGTGTTGGCAGGCCATAAGCTGTGTATAGCCATGACACTTGTGATTCCTGAGTATGAATTTATTTTTATGATAATTAGCATAGTACTGATATTCTGATGAGCATGATATGTGTTGAATCGTACAATTTATTATTACTTATTGGGTGTTTAGCTCATAGTATTGTTTATGAAAAACCATTGATGGAAAGATATAATAGAGGCGTCTTAGTGAATATTGTTTAGATGAATGCCAGATTGGAGAGCCAAGGGAGGACGAGACCATTTAGTCCTTAGTTATTATTATTATTTTTAATGTATAGAGAGAATAAATTTAGGCCTTATGGTTATTTGATGTTTACGACAAATTTTAATTTTGGTTATATGCTATGAACTTTTCATGAATGATAGTTTGTGGTTTGATTGATGACATAATATAATAGGTAATAACTAGGACCTGATACTTGAATTGATAAAATTCGGATATCCGAGGTTAGGGTTTTATAGATAAACCCCGAAAGGCATTTTGAGGATCAACTTAAAGCTATGAGAAATGACTATCAAAATCAACATGTAGTGGAACTGTTATCCACTTAATTTAAGGACCATTGCCCCTTACCTGATGCAAGGTTACCTCCCAACTTTAAAATCCCCAAGTTCAAGAGATACGAAGGAATGGGATGCCCAACCACTCATTTGAAAACTTTTTCCAATGAACTTAATGCTGTAGCAGGAGATAATAGAATCCTCATTCGATTGTTCCAAGAATCCTTAAGGGGTGATGTGCTTAGTTGGTATAGATCACTTGATCATCATAAAATCAGTACTTGGGAAGACCTTTCCCAAGCTTTCATTGATCACTTTGCATAGAATCTAAATGTTGCAACTGCGTTGAATACCCGGGGGCACTCCCTAGATGACCTGTAGGTACTTACAGTATCGGATGACCTAGGAGACCATCCCTGGATGCCCACAATATGTGGAAGCCTACTAAGATGGTGGAAGCCTACCCTATAAGGGGAGATGTGGGTTGATGGAATCCAACTCAATCAAGTGGACTGATCAACCCACTTGATGTTTTCATGCATCCATACATTTCATAACATTTATGCATTCATATTTTGCTTATGATGTGTATGAACCATGATAGTTCACTCATCGGGCATGACCCGCTGACGTTTTATTGATAGAACAACCATACAAATTTAGTGGACGATGAATCAACTGATTAAGTTTCAGGGCAGGACAGTGAACTAATGGACGATTCACAAGGGCAATGGCACTATCTTGATGAAGAGGAGCAAAAATGTTAAATCACTAGCATATCTAGTTAAACTTATGTTATTTTTTTTTCAATTATGTCTTAAAACAAATTTTAAGTTGAGTGGATAAAAGTTATGAATAGTTAAAAGCCCTTGTCAGTAAATGGTTTAATAAAGCCCCAAATGGATGGGTTGTGGTACTATGTTTAGCTTTTGTAAATGTTATCAATATATGGATTGAATGCCTACAAATGATCTTGATAGTTGATATGTCTATGTGATTAAAATAGTTGAATGTGAGATGTTTTGCTGAAGGTTTGATATTGGGAACTTAGTGTACATTTTAACTTAGCCTCTAAAAATGGTACGAATGAATGATTTTATTATACTTGGTGTATGAGTCATGTGTTGTAACTTGGATCTAAGGGTGCACATTCTGTATTCGAATTTTGGGGTGTGATAAAATGATATCAGAGAGAGGCTTTTCTAAAACCTAGATTGACCTTTAGGTTATGTACCCCACTAATGTTCATAAATTGTAGGCCCTCAAAATTAGAAATTTGACATTTAGGATTTTTCTCTAATTGATTGATGTATGGAATGATGAACATAGAAACCTAAATTAGATCCCCTATAAATTATTGTTGAATGTAGAAATAAAATTTGTACGTTCACTGTACTCTGATTAAATATATTTTAGATTAAAATGGGTTAGTTTGAACTAAATTAAATTTGGAGGATATTTAGTCCACAAAGTACTGCTGGATAGTAATGGACACCAAGAATCATTTAACTTATAAATTTGGTAACTATAAAAATTTTACTTTGATTGATGCAATTCAAAAGCCTGATCGAAGGTAGACGAGTCTAAATTAAAATAAAAATAATTATAAAAAAATCTAAATCTGATAGTCACTACATATATTCAAAGAGTTAGTGTAGACTAGTCAGAAATTGACAAGTTCAAGGTAAACTTGATTATAAGAATTATTGAAATTTCTGTTGTTGGTGAAACTCGCTAAAATTTTACAACATTGCTATACACAAGCAGAAATATCCATATAAGTTTTAGGCAAGAATCGAAATTTCTAAGTAGGAAAAATACTAATTAGAACAATAACTAGGGACAACAATCTGGTCTATTCAGTATGAACTTACAAAAAACTCAATTAAGTGGAATCATTTTACTGAAAAAAAATTTTGAATCAAAGTATAAATATTCAAATCCTATTACATAGTCTCACTAATTTTTAGTTAAACCTCCTTATAGGTAAATTATGGCACCAAAGAAGATGTCACAACCTCTGAGATATAATACCATCTGCTAATGCCACCATTCCTTATGAACCAGTAGAAGACGTCCCCATTCCAGTTGAAGAAGAGTTAACAAGAAGGGAAAATGATGAAAATATAGTACATGATGATGAGGGAGAAGATGTGCCTCAGTTTCCTATACCTCCTCCGACAGTATACTAAGGCGGAGCTGGATCAAGTACCTAATTTTCTCTGTCCCCGAATGCTATGCCTGCCAATTTCACTGGATCTAATTCACAACCTTAGGAAGCTGAGTTTGGATTAGTGAATGAGATGGTAGTAATGATGAAGCAACAATAGGATTAATTCATACTTTAATAGAACCTATTGGTGAATCGTAACCAAGCATCACCAGGGTACCCACAGGCATAGTTAGCTAGGACCAGACAAATGTATCCTCCGATATTTGAGGGTGTCACAGATCCTACAGTTGCTAAGGATTAGATGAAATAGATCGAAAAGATATTAGAAGCAATGAGTTGTCTCGAGAACTAAAAGGTTTAACTAGCATTGTTCAAACACGTCATGTATGGACTTGGAAAGAGTTTCAAGACAAATTTAACAAAAAATATTTTCCTAGAGCCTATCATAATCAGAAGATGGTCGAGTTTTCAAGGTTAGAACATGGTATGAGGATAGTAGCCAAATATGAAGCAAAATTCACTGAGCCATCAAGATATATACCAAAGATAATGGATGATAAGGAATATTTTTAAGGTTTGATGAAGGTCTTCATCAGAACATTAGAACTAAGTTCGGTTGCGATGACCTAAAGAAATATTTCGAAATCATTGATAAAGCTTTTCGCACTGAAAGAAATAATGAGTGGTTCTTGAAGTCTTGAATTCAAATAAGAGAGACGAAAAGCCATATTAGGATTACCTCAAATCAACAAAAGCCATTAAAAAAGAGGCAATGAATGAACATTTAAACGGCAATACCTAATAATTAGGACCAATTCTTCATTAGGAACTGCACATACTCTGGGAAGTATGGACATAAAGCTCAAAGATGTTGAACTTGACTTAAAGATATTGGTCAGATTCCGCCGCTACAACAAATTCCTTGTAAGATACAACTTCCTACATCGTCTCAGCAGTCTAATCAGTCTTCACAAGCTTCTAGACCATTGATTACATATCCACAAGTGTCACGATCTTTACTTCTTAGGCCACCACAGTATCCACAGAGCTAGCCTCAGCCATCAATACGACCTCCAATATCTCAGAACTAAGGAGGACAAGTCTTCAGGTTACAACCTCCTCAAGCTAAAGTATATGCTGTCACATCTACTAAAGAACTATAGATTAATAACAATGTCATCGAAGGTATGGTCGATGTACATCCAAAACCTATTATTGTTTTATTTGATTATGGATCTATTATGTCATTTATTGTAAGCACCATAGTGAAACGACTGAACCTTGTGAACCTTTTTAAAGTAATTATGATAGAATCACTAGTGGGGAAAGCAATTGCTTTGACTCAAATATGTAAATCTTGTGAAGTAAATATATGTGATAATATAATGCCAGTTAATGTAGTGGTGATAAATATAAAGGGTTATGAAGTAATTTTTATAATGGATTGTGTAAGTTAAGACATAGATGTCTTAGAAGGGGGGGGGGGGGGATATGACTTAAGTAATTTTTTATAATCAATTGTAGAAAATGTATTCACAATAACAATTAATATTGAAATCTTGATTTTAATTGAGTTGTAGGACAACTTTTACCTAAAATCTTAGGTAGGAAAACATTATTTCATGATGTCCTTGATATCAATATTTCAAGATGATAAAAGCAAGAATAAGATTATCAATCACCATAATACGTGCAGAGTTATAGTGGTTCTTTGGTATTTAACACACTTACTCCACTCCCAAAATTACTACTCCACGTAATTTTGGCTTTTCATTATTTTTAAGGTTTTCACATGTTAACCTCAATAAGCTCTTATAGTTTTTGTATTTACACAGTTTATCAGAACAAAATCTCAAGTGATTTTCACTCCTCAACCCAATAAGATTTTGGGCAATCTCAATATACCCAAACTAAAAGTAATTTATCAAAATTAAAAACTTATCTTCTTGAATATGTGAGTAGAAGAGAAGATATCTATGAAGCCTTTGAAGTTAAAGCTTCAGTAGATGCAATGATTATTTTTCTTATATGAAGGTGAACCAATGTACGCACAACTAAGAAGGATCTAGGGATATATGTTTTTTCAAAGAATAAAACACTAAAAGCTGCAGATTCAATTCTCTAATCTCAAGTTGAGTATAAGGCACTCTTTAATTGAATTAATCACGACTTGAAAACACAATTGAATAAGCTGCAAAAGTAATATAAAATTAACAATGCAAATATCTTAAAAACTAGTAGGATTTCTCGCTTTTGTTTGTAGAAGTTTTCTCTCTTTTTTTCGTGCTTTGAAACAATGAGAAATGATATCTATTTATATTGAAAGATTTGAATCTTCAGTCAGTCTAAAAATCCATTCGGCTGGCTAGAGTTCCTCGATTCGGTTCTAATGACTATCAGATTTCGCTGGATTTAATTTGATCCAAACTTAGGCTAGCTTGAGCTAAACTTCAGCTGGCTAGAGACAAGGTTTGGCTGGCGTAAGTTTTTAGGAAATAAAAAAATGCATTGCTGTAAACTTGACCTGAGTGACTCTCGAGCTGACCCAAGCTAATTTGGTTGGCCGAAGGCAGGGTCTGATTGGCCAAAGTTTCATAAAAATTAAAATTTATTTGTTACTAGAAACTTGGCCTAGGTTGATCTCGGGCTTACCCGAGATGGTCCGACTAGACGAAAGAAGGGTTGGGCTGGCTGAACACCCTTGAATTTTCATGTAAAAATGCCATAAGATAAATCTTAGAAAACCATTAAGATGTACTTTAACTTAGGTTCTTTCATAATGTCTTCTTTACTTATAAGTTAGCATACAACTGATTCTTCTCTTGAAATCCTTCCGAGCCTTCTAATCTTAAGATGTTGAGTCGCACTCTTTATCTTGAAATGTTGAAGAGAGATGAAGTCTGCTGAAGTTCCATACACTATTCATTTTATCTACGAAATTTGACAACATACTAGTATGCTAAAACATTAGCAATTACAAATTGGCTCATTGCCAATCATGCCAAGATCGATTATCATACAAAGACTATTAGATTTTATGTTCCCGTGAAGGAACTTTTACAAATTTCAAGGTACAGAAAGATATGAAGGTGGAGCAACATCTTCACAAGTGGATCCAAAGACTATGTCATCCATATAAATATGGGCAATGAGTAAGGAATTCTCTGTCTTTTGGGTAAATACTGTTTTATCAACACTTCCCTACAAAATTGATGGTCTAGTAAAAACTGCATCAAGCGCTCATACCATGCACGAGGTGCTTGTTTAAGGCCATAAAGCGCTTTGCTCAATCGATATACATGTTGAGAATACTTAGGATCTAAAAATCCCTTTGGTTGTTCAACATATACTTCTTCCTCAAGTACACTATTGAGAAAGGCGCTTTTGACGTCCATTTGAAACAATTTGAATTGTAAAGCACATGTAATAGACAAAAGAATCCTTATAGACTTGAGACGCGCTACTGGGGTAAATGTTTCATCAAAATCGATGCCCTCTATTTGTGAATATCCTTGCGCCACAAGTCTTGCCTTATTTCTTACCACATTTACAGATTCATCAAATTTATTTTTGAAGATCCATTTGGTTCCGATGATATTTGTATCAAGTAGTCTGGGAACTAGCTACCACACCTCATTTCTCTTAAATTGTTGTAGCTCATCTTGCATAGCCGCAATCCAATATTCATCTTGGAGTGCTTCTATAACATTTTTGGGCTCAATTTTTGGGGTGAAGCAGAAATGACTATAAACGCCCTCAAGTTAATGTCGAGTTTTCACATCGTCATTAGGATCTCCAATGATTTGATTGAGAGGATGATCCTTAATGAATGGTATGTTGTTCAATGGCTGAGGTTCATTAGAGGAGGTGGATTTGTTATCTAATTTACCTAGAATGCATGAATCCACATCATCCTCTATATCAATTGAAGGACTATTTTCATCATGAGGTTAGTCATCAACAACCACATTAACAGATTCTTGAATGGTAAGTGTCCTTAAATTGTACACTCTATAAGCATGACTGTTTTGGGAATATCCTACAAAAATGCCGTCATCACTTTTAGAGTCAAATTTGCCTAGTTGTTCTCTATCTTTAAGAATGTAACATTTGTTGCCAAAGACACGAAAATATTTCACAATAAGTTGCTTTTCATACCACAACTCATACGAAGTTTCATTTAAACATGCTCTAAGATATACCCTATTGATTATGTAGCAGGCGGTATTGACAGCTTCGACCCAGAAGCTTTTAGCCATGTTTTTGCTATTTAGCATAACCGAGCCCATTTCTTGCAATACCTGGTTCTTTCTTTCAACCTCTTTGTTCTGTTGTGGTGTTTTTGGGGCTAAGAATTCATGTCAAATTTCACTCTCATCACAATACCTTTGGAATCGATCATTCTCAAAATCCCTAGTGTGATCACTCCTTATATGATTTATGCAATATCCTTCTCATTTTGGAGTTATTTTGCCATAATAACGAATTCATCAAATGCATCAGTTTTTTTTTTTCAAAGAAAAGCGACCCAAGTGAATCTGGAGTAATCATCTACCACTACCAGAAAGTATCTTTTTCTACTATGGCTCTTAACTTTGATAGGACCCACTAGATCCATATGCAACAAGTCAAGTGGTTTGGAAGTTGCTATGGTAGTTGTCTTTTTATGTCCAACCTTTATCTGTTTGCCTTTAAGACAATCATCGCATATAATTTTCTTTTCCTTTCGAATCTTAAGAAGGCCTTTCACAAAAAATTTTGAGCTTAGCTTAGCCAAGTTCCGGTAGTGGACATGTCCAAGCCTTTGTCACACCCCAAACTCGAAAAATGGGCTCATAACGAATCCGATGCTGACAGCCTCCGTAGTGCCCCATTCTCAGCTTCCGGCACCCATAAGCCAGATTCTGATCCTGGGATCCTACAAGGAGGATTTTTAATATGATTTTTTTAATAATGGAGCATAACCACAAGCATAACCAAGTCACAAAACAACATCACCACATATTCACTATATCAAAAACTTTAAGTACAATGTGGAAAGGAAAATACAAGGTGATCAAAAGGCTCCAAAATGATCTGATGCTTGCTCCTGCCTCAGTGCTACTGTGATCCAATGCTACCTGCACGCAACGGTCGTGCATAAGCTTACAAAAGCTTAGAGGGTGGTGTAAGTGTGTGCACAAGGCAAGTGTCAAGTATGCAGTATTAGAGTAATGCAGAAATATGCTGGTAAGTCCATGAATACTATTAGCCATAGCAAGGTTATGGGATATAAGACATGAATGCTATCGGCCATACCAAGGCCATGCGATGCGAGGCCTAAGTAGCCGAATGTCATATGCGAGATGTAATATAAGCATGTCAGTCCTCATTAAGTACATATATCAGTACAGTTCTTCTCTGGGATATCGTCGGGGTCTAGTACACTCCACACTGACTACCGCCTCCCTAGCAGCATAGCACAGCCCAACGATCGGAATAGACCACACTATCCGCCTGACCAGTAGTCTACCAATACTTACCCAGCTCGTTGATAGCGGACTCATTTGCGAGCTGGTTAAACTTACAACCCCTTCACTCGGGTGGATAAGGCCACACCCCCTTCCAACCAACTACGACACAGTGAGAGACGTGGCCTACTGGTATTCGGCACTTGGACGCTTAGGTATCCACTCAGTCTAGACGTTGGAGCATCTCCTGGTACCAAAAAGGTTCTGGGACTTTCACACAAGGACATCCTAAGTGCCCACAATGCTAGAATCAAGTATTTCTGGTATCCGATACGGTCATCCACGATGTGCCTGTAGAGACTATGACCCTGATGTGGCTAGGGCGTACCAAGATCATGACACACAAATATGAGATGCATGAATCACACCGTCGAGTCATGCAACAATCCTGCGCATACCACGCGCTCATGTGGGTAACTCTTGTAACATCCCGAATTTTTCCCAACCTGGGATTAGACGTTCTTAGGCAATGGGTCGATCCTAATACCTTATTAACTAGTCAGAACTCAATCCCAAAGTCTAAAACTACTGTTGAACCCACTTCCTTCACAAATTCCACCCTTCACCACCTTGTTCTTTCAATTTTCCTAAGTACTTGCACCCTAGACACTATCTTAAACTAGCTAAGTAGTATAAATTGGATCACTTTATACACAAACTACAAAGGCCTAGGTACCACCTCAGACAGAAATCTTATAGGATTAAATCCTTTAGAAATGAGACAAAGTAACCAAGTGCTAAATTAGATTAGCTACGAAATCCGCTAGAATCGCTTTAAATACAATCTGCAAGACCCAAAACTTATAGAATCATTGACGCTAGGTTACCCAAAAATCTCGGATCAAACTCATTACCCGACTGCTCTCGGGAGCACGTTGAAACTCCGTATCAGATCTGGACCGCACATCGGGAGTCCGAACAATACGAGGTTAAGGACTTAGGACCGCCTCGCTGGGCTTGACAATCATCTCAGAAATCAAACTCAAACAGTGTCCCACGACTGTTCGCTTTAGTCCGGAGCGAGAGTGTGAAAACACATGTTTCTTTACAAAATAAATATCTTGAATAGTAATTTGGCATCTCTCGTTTGCGGATCAGTTTTAAGCAACCAGACCGTCAGAATCAGACCAAATTACACCCTCAGATCAGGAGAAATTTCATACACATTTACATGTACTCGGAATCTCCGATCGAGATTCGCTGACCGTTGAACTGAAACTGGTCCGCCACACGTGATCTGGAATCCCGAATGAAACAAAAACTTAATAGAACGTAGATCCGGTGTCGGTGAGCTTAAGTCCGACCTTTCGCTCAAGGAGGCTTGCCAGAAGTCCTCCGTTGAGCTGAAACAGGTCCGCTTTGGTTATAACATAAGTATACTTTGACCTGGAGTCTATTTTGGAGAGTTTTTAAGCTATATAAGGACCTTAAACCCTCTCTCATTGCAGCCATACGAATTTGAGAAAACCCAAGGAGAGAAAGAGAGAGAAGAGAGAAAAAGTGTGGGAGATGTGGGAGCATCTCCCTGCCGCTGCTATACGTGTTCAACCACCCCTTTCTTATCGATTTCCTGGCGATCCCGGCGTCGTTTCTAGGTAAGAAAACCCAACCCTAATCTTTTTTGGGGCTGTGAAGGTTGTAGGTTATGAAATAGCTAACCTATTTCATTCTATAGGTTGCCAAACTGCCGAATATGGAAGCTTAGCAAACCTATCGACTCCGTTACGATTCTACGATACGAGGTGCGGACTTTAGGTGTATAGGTTATGGTTTTCAACGCTTTCAATGTCAAATAATGATAGATTCATGATCTGCATGCAATTGCACATGTACAAAGTGCTTCCCGTTTTCTATTTCGATTAAAGTTGTAGAATATGGAATTTTACATATTCTAGGTATTCATAGAAAATACCGTATACGTATATTTTTTGAAAATGTGTTTGACATGATTATTTGTTGTATGGATATACGATATATGGATAAATACTTGCTTGGCGAAAGGATTCGCCTAAATACATGTTTTACTAATATACACTATGTATGTAGAAATACTGTATTGTAAAAGTACCGTATACATGTATATTTTAGAGATGTGTTTGCCATGATTAATTGTTGTATAAATATATCATGTGTACATAAAATACTTTCTTGGCGAAAGGATTCGCCCTAATACATGTTTGTTAACATACTCTATGTATGTTGAAATAGTGTATGTTAAGTGTTTGTGAAACTACTTGTGTGAGCAAGTGTTTGAATGTTGATGCCTTAGGAGAGTGTGGAGATGGGATTCTCAACTACCCTAGTGACATGTATGATTACCACCATGAGGTTCTTTACTTAAACTGCTTACTTGCAATATATGTGTTTATATTCCTATTGACGTAGTGCTTTACAACATGCCTTATATCATGCTTTATAACAAGCTTTATAACATGCCTACTAGCATGTTGGAATTACTTTGTTTATCATGCTTTACTCCACATGCTATGGATGACAATTGATTGTGTTTGGGGCTATGATTATAGTCCAGACAATCGGTACCAGAATTGAATTCGTGGCTGTGATTCATTTGCCACGTGAGATGTGTTCGACGAACTCGAGTCGTACTTTGGTTGGCGATAGTGGTTGGCCACACGAAGTGCTTATGCACTTCATGTCGTTCAACTTGTTGTACGCTCGAGCTAGCCGAGCTCGTCAAGTAACCCGATCTGTCTAATGTATGTTCACCATGTTTGGACGCTACTGTTTGAACCTAGGGTACCAAACTTACCAGTGAAATCCCTTTTAACCATGGTACCTCGATCCGCTAAGACTCATGAGCCGGGCATGGTGGTATGGGACACCGTGGTCGAGTTGTCGGCCTACGCTGGGGCCACGTGCCTCCCCGTAGTGACCAGTGAGCAACAAGACTCGTGAGCCGATTATGATGGTATGGGACACTATATTTGTGCTGTCGGCCTACATTGATAAGGTGATGGGGGAGTGGTGCAACGAATACGAGCAACAGCCCTGACAGCCCTTTGTAGTGACCTCGAGCATACTCTGAAATCGCGGTGAGCCTTAGAGTTTTGTCGCGGTATATAGAGTATGAACTAGGCCTGTTTCTGTATAGTGATGAATCGCTTAAGAGGTGATGGGGGAGTGGTGTAACCTTTGTGTGTAATAGCCCTGGTAGCCTTTGTAGTGACCTAGAAAACACACAATCGTCTGATATTAACTAGGACTGACGACCCTAGAATGGATCATGTTTGGGAATGATACAAGGGAGGTACCTTAGTTTCCCAATCCTACTGTTTGAAATGGACTAATAACAACTCAGTAATCATGCTCACCATGCATTGCGTGTGCCTGGAAGATGTGGAGCACTAAGGGAAGAAAGCATGCCGCGAACGTGAGATGGTGTCGCACGAGGGAGGGTGTGGTGAGGGCATACATCATGTCATTCATACTTGCATTAATAAGAGTAGTTAGAAGTGTTTGATTGTACTGCTTTATCATTACTGCTTGACTGAGTTGATAACATGTTAACATATGCTTTATTGTTCCACTGAGTTAGCTACTCACTCCCACGTTACGGGACGGTGTTTCGAACACCCACCAGACATTGTCTGATTTCAGATGGTGACGCTACTTCTGAGGCGGAGCCGGACCTTTGCAATGACTACGATGCCTGCTTGTATTAGTTATCTTCTGACGGCTTCCTGTGAGCCGTGTCCTGATCGACGGGGCTTTCTAGGATATTGACTAGAGGACCTTACACATTTTGTATACTTTAGGATTGTACTTGTAATTATTTAACTCGGTAATGTTATCACACTCTGGAGACTCATCATAGTTTATATATTTTATCTATCTATCACAGTCTTCCGCTTACAAATTTAACTGTCTCTGGAGTATGATATGCTGTTTTGGCTTAATCTCACTCATGTTCACTACTCTAATACAATCAACATTCAATCATCATTCATTTTGTTGCATAAGTGATGTTCTGGAACTTGAGAGTTGAGTTACTACTCGACCCTCGATTTTCGGGATGTTACAACTCCTTTCAGTGAGTCCCATAAATAATCTACCCAATTGCATATGCTATGATTAGTCACTCCTCATATTGAGCATACATATGATGCGAATGGGTATGAATCATGGAATTATACTAAGTATGTTATAGGTTATGACTATCCTCACAACGAAGATGGGCCTAGACGGCCTACACACAACCAGTATGGGCCTATCAATGGGCCATAGGGAGAGTTACAATGGGGACATTTAACCAACATTATTCTTACAATATGGGCGTCAAACCATCATTGCTCCCAAGGCATAGCCCGCCATAAACATCATTACATAAACCATGGTGGAATCACACATTGCAATGGACCTTATGTACATCTCATTGGGCCTTGACCCATGGGCCTCATATATATCAAGGTGTGCCTCAATGGACGAGCCTTATACACATCAAGGTGGGCCTCAACAATGGGCTTTGTACACATCAAGGTGGCCTTATCAAATGGGCCAAATCAATGGGCCTTATATACATTGCAATGGGTCATAACCCATGTAGAGATCATTCTAGAGCATTTCCAAGGGAATGAATCATATCGAAAGACCATCTGGACCTTATAACAACTAGCAGTGGTGATCATGATTTCCACCGTTAAAAATCCTACAGGGCCCACCACAGAAAGTTGTGAGAGCACCCACACCCACTGTTAAAACATTTATAGGACCCACCGTTATGTATTTTTGGGGTCTGACTTATTCATAAGTTAACATGGAGATAGATAAGTGAAAGCAAAAACATCAGCTTGATTGAAACTACCGTGGCCCTTAAGAAGTTTCGAACGGTGAATGTCACTATCCCCACTATTTTCAATGGTGGGGTTTACTTGAATTATAGATCTGTCTCATTTTTTCTTCTATCACAAGCCTTAAAATTATCTTTCAAAATGGTTGGACGGTTTGGATGCAACACATGCATCATTGTGGGTCCCACTATCCAAGGTTTGGACGGTGTTGCTACATAAAACATACATCATGGTAGGGTCCACATGGGTGGACGGTATAGATATAGCACATACCTCGTGCGTGGGGCCCCCACCATGACGTTTATCTTCCATCCAATCTATTAATAAGGTCACAAAGACCAAAATAATTAAATAAATAAATATTATATTTATCCAAAACTTCTAGACTCTAAGGGAATTCAATGGCAGACGTTCAATCCTCATTGTTCCTTGCCGTGTGGGCCACCTGAGCTGCATATACGGCTGATTTTTGGGGTGGCCCACAACTAGAAGGGCCCCACCAAATGCACGGTGTTAATGTTCTCACACATCATGGTGGGGACCATGGTTGAGACCCCCTACCTCCAGCGTCAAACGCAGCAGGACACTGCTGCAGCGTCCTCTGGATGACAGTAGCAGCAGCACCTGCTACCTTGTCTATATATATATATATATATATATATATATATATATATATATATATATATATATATTGAAAAACATGTATTTTTGTGGCTTTTCCTAGGTGGGGCCTGCATCAGGAGAATATAACCCAATCATTGGATTCTAGGACTCAAGACAGACCAAACAAACCCAATATTTAGCACGTTTTGGCATGTAGAAACATCAAGGTGGGTCCTAGTTGATTTTAATGGTAAGAATCACTATTTTCTATGCTATGGCCTGCTAGATAGTCGGAATGGCTTCATTTTTCGGTTCAACGCCTAAAATAGGCTGAGAAATAGGATGAATGACATGGATTTGATTCATACATCAAGGTGGGGTCTACATGAGCGGCCCACCCAAAACTTGTGAATCAAGCTAATATATATATATATATATATATATATATATATATATATATATTTGTCTTGACCGTCAATACACCACACTGTTCGTGCACACTTCACTGTGAGGCTTTGCATATAACACATATCTAAGGTGGGCCCCACCTACAGGCATGCTGCCTAAGTGGGCCACCAAATGGTTGGATGGTGTTGATAAAACATACATCAAGGTGGGGTCCATCCGGGTGGGCCACACGACCACATCATCACACATAAAAAAGAAAGAGAGGAGAGAGAGAGAGAGATCGAGTGATGGAGACCCCGACACTATGGGCCCTCCTTTCCATGACTTACAACATACATCAAGTGGGTCCCAATACATGTGATCAAAATCAATGGTGGAGATCCTTTCTCCACCAAAATGTAAGGTTTAGATGACCCTATTTATGTAAGAAAAACAAACATCATGATGGGGTCCATGGAGAATGGCCATATCATGGAATGATCATGAGAATCAAGGTGGGCCAATGGCCACATCTACGGTCTAAAGTGAGATCGATACCATCAATAGGTAGGCCTCACTTGGCCCATCATCAGAGCATTAAATCTAGGCCTATAAAGCACCCACCATTCGATCTTCTTGGTTCGATGGAACGTTAATTTTTTTGTGTCTCACTTTGATGGAAGATGATGAGAAATGAAGAGCTAAGATGATGAATTTTGGGATAGGAAGTGGGCTACACAACACACTCTT
This sequence comes from Magnolia changhungtana, assembly GCA_030180095.1. Classification (NCBI taxonomy): domain Eukaryota; kingdom Viridiplantae; phylum Streptophyta; class Magnoliopsida; order Magnoliales; family Magnoliaceae; genus Magnolia; species Magnolia changhungtana. The sequence continues at coordinate 5,730,101 of JASAUF010000160.1, forward strand.
TCTCTCTTGGAAGTGCTTGGACGTGCACCTCCTTAGTTGCTTAGAAAATGTGAAGAGAAAGAGAGAGAGAGAGAGAGAGAGAGAGAGAGAGAGAGGGTGGTTGTAAGAGAGGCGATGGGTGTGAGTGATGGATGTGAGTTGATAGATGTACTTGACATGTATGGGTGTGTAAGAAAGAGAGAGAGAGAGAGAGAGAGAGAGAGCTGACTTTGGGGTTGCTCTTGTACTTGACATGAGGTGATTGATTGATTGAGTGATTGAATGATGGAAAATGTTGTAGAGATTCTCTTAATTTTTCCTCAAATTGAGTACGGGCCCACATCTCCTGGCCAGGGTATCGGATCAGTATGCAAGATATGGCGTTGGAATCGCGGTGACGGTGCAGTCGCAATGGTATAAGTCTCAGATTAAACCGACTCAAATCTACGGGATACAACTTAGGGTCGCACGCAAACATCAATTATAGATCGCGGGTTGCCAGAATTCGACGGGAAGGATCGCGGGAGTTTATGGAATGGTACGGACTAGGATACGGGCCTTACACCTTTGGTGTCATAGCTTGGACTCATTATTTATAACCATGTGGCATCTCGTAGATAAAACATTCTCCCCACTACTTTCAATTATGTAACAGTTATCACTTGTGCGAAGACCTTTCATAATGAATTTCCCTGTAAGGTCTGAGATCTTACACACATCTTTGGAGAATGTGACCAAGTGTTCTTTGTCACAGATTTGGGAAATACTAAGGAGATGTGTTTTAATCATTCTACACAATGAACATCTTCAATCTTGGGCAATCCAGGGCTAGCTATTGCTCCATGCCCAATTATCTTGGCGGAGCTCCCATCTCCAAATGTGACCGACCCACCATCAAATTCTGAATATTTACAAAAATGTATTTGGTCACCTATCATGTGTCTAGAGCAACTGCTATCAAGATACCACTTAGAACTACTGCCCACTTTAAGAGCGGTATGAATTACTAGGAAGTTGTTCTTATTCTTTATCACCCATTTGGTAACAATTTTCTTTAGAGATGATACTTTGCCTTCTCCTCGGAGCTGTTTGGATTTCTCGAGCAATTGAACCAGATTCTCATGTCTCATCAATTCTACGGTTTTTCGATTTAGTTGAGCTACCTAATTTAGTAGCTCCCCCATCCTTTTTGTCATCTTGGGTGGAGTAGGATATTTCCTTTCTTCATTTGGTGTGTATTTTGAAGGGCTCTTTAGTTTTTGAATTGTTCTTCCGGTTGGTTTGAATTTACTAGAAAAGTTCAACCCGGAAGTGGAGTGAGACTTACCAAATGTAAGACATTCAAACTGTAATGTCCTAAGGCTCCACATGAATGACATATTGGAGTGTTTCTAGTGTTGCTTCCAGACGCAACAGTTTTCTTAGTCACGGGTGGTGTAGGAAAAGAGTTTGATTTGCAAATTTCATAGCCTAAGCTTCTCCTATCCTTTTGATTTCTTCCCATTCCTAGAAGTCTCTCTAGTTTTTCATTTCTTTGGGAGAACCTAGACTAAGTTCAACAGATTGTTTTGATTTTTCTGCATATAATCTAAGTTTATGATTTTCAGTCTTTAGACGTATATTTTTCGATTCTAGATGTTCAATCTGTTTGTTTAATTTTTGCATTTCAGTTGTGAGGGAAGTTGTTGTCCTTTCTAGTTTGTCATTTTTTGTATGATATTGTTGAAGATAATTTATCAAGTGGGTATTGATTTCTAGAGTTTTATCTAGATCTTCATGTAACTGTTTGTTTTTATTTTCAACAATGCCAAGTTTCTTAAGCACTAATGCATTGGATATAAAGTTGATCATAAGCATCATGTATGTTATCCTTTTCTTCTTTTTCTTCTTCTTCCTTATCATTTGAGGGGAGTGTCTCTTTGGTTTGTGGTTCATCTATTTCCTCATTATCCTTTGGATTGGGAATGATAGTGGAGGTGAAGGCCATAAGTATTTTTAAAGACTTTTAGTCTCCATCACTTTCAGAGTTGCTAGATTCAGAATTTGATTCATTAATGTAATCCCATGTGGCTACCATAGCCTTTCCTTTTGTTTTCTTAGCAGGACATTCAGTGGATAAATGCCCATATTTCTGGCAATTGTAACATTGAGGTTCTTTGAACTTTCTAAAAGGTTTGTCTATTTAGTGTTTGTTGTCCAAATGTTTTCCCTTATTGTTGTATGGTTTTCCACGGTTCTTATTGAAGAATTTTTTGAACCATTGAGCCAAGAGAGCCACTTCCTCATCAATATCCTCATTTTCACTTTCCTCTTCCTCAATCATGGTTATGTTTTAAGAGGCCTTGAGGGTATTACTTTTAGATTTTGTGGGTGTTTTGAAGTAGTTCAAAGGTTTGTAGGGAACCTACTAGTTCTTCTACTTTCATTTCATCTATGTTTCTACATTCTTCAATGGTGGTAACTTTGGAGTTAAAACGTTCTGGTAAGGATCTCAGAATTTTCCTACAGATTCTAGATACCAGAGTTTTCTCTCGCAATCCATCCATGGAGTTAAATATGATATTTAGCTTTATGAAAAACTCCATAAAGGTCTCATGTTCTTCCATCCTGATGTGAACCTACTAGTATTTTATCTTTAGTAGTTTCTTTATAATTACTCTTTAAATATGAATTTTATCATTAGTTTAGATTCTAGTTCTAGTTCTAACATATTCTAGAAATTGAGCAATAGCAAGTCCCTGTGGGTATGACCTTGGTGTCACCGATTTATTAGTACATCGCAGCCTTACATGGGTTGTAGTAACATTTAACCTCACCTATCCGGTTAAGAATTCCAATATATAGTATATGTAAGAAGAGATGCTTCTAATCAAACTTGTGTAGTCATGAAGGTGCTACATGCAGTATTTGGGAGGATAAGTATTGTCCATGTCTTATAAACAACTGATGTTCGATGCCACTAACACATGAATAGTACCAATTGAGCACACTTCCCAAAAAATGTAAACTTAAAACTACAACGCATTGATTTAACAAAAGTATTATAATCAAGCAAACAACTGAATTTGATGGAATGATCTTAATCGCTTGATTTTGTTTTGTTTTCCTTCTTCTCTTTTCTTTTGAAGAGTGATATCAATAGTTTGATTGGAGATATACAATTGACAAGAATATTAGCATCAATCGGTAATAAACCATAAAATCCATCCAGTTGGACTTTGTGATTGTCCAGTCTGTGTGATTTGTTTACGTGGTCATTTATGTGAGTGCTGCCTAATGAAAAGTTTGGATTATAGATCAATCTTAGCCTTATCTACCCCAAATCCTGACATTACTTAGTCCACTCGTATGATACATCCTTTTGAAGTAGATTGCATAAAGGACAAGAGAGGTGACTAAAGTCCTTTATGAATCTTTTGTAAAATCCGGCCTGTCCTACGAAGGATCGCACATCACGTATGTTCTTGGGTAGAGGTAAGTTAGAGATAAGATCAATCTTAGTCTTATCTACCTCAATTCCTTTGGAAGAGATGATATGTCCCAGGACAATTCCTTAAGACCTTTAGATATTGCCCCACCATGTCAGAAAAAATAATCATCATGCATCATTAAAAAGTGGCAGGGGCATTACATAGTTCGAATGACATTCTTTGGTAAGCAAAGGTGCTAAAGGGACATGTGAATGTGGTCTTTTCCTAATCTTCAAGGGCTATCTCTATTTGGTTGTAACCCGAATACCCGTCGAGGAAGTAATAGTATGAGTGACCAGCTAGCCTTTCTAAAATTTGATATGAAAGGTAAAGGAAGGTAGTCATTCCTTGTGATGGTGTTCAATTTCTTGTAGTCAATGCACATTCTCCAACTAGTAGTAACTCTAGTTGGCACAAGTTCATTGTTGGCATTGGCTGCTATGGTGATTTCAGATTTCTTAGGAATCACCTGAATTGGACTCACCCATTGGCTATCCGATATAGGGTATATGATACCCACATCTAATAGCTTAAGAACCTCGGCTTTAACCACTTCCTTCATGTTTGGATTTAATCTACATTATGGTTACCATGAGGTATTAGCATTATCCTCTAGATAAATGCGATGAGTACAAATCGAAGGGTCAATTCCCTTGAGGTCCGCAATCGACCATCCAAGGGCTCCTTTATGCTCAATGAGAGTAGAGATAAGCATACTCTCCTATTCCTGCTCAAGGTGTAAAAAAATTACCACCGGGTATGTCTTATCTTAACCTAAATAGACATATTTCAAATAAGAAGGAAAAGGTTTTAGGTCAAGCTTCGGTGCCTTGAGGCTAGATGATAAAGGCATTACATCAGTTTAGGGTAATTCTTCAAATTATGGTCTCCATTGGTTAACTTCAAGTACCAACATAGTATAAAGCATGGTTCCCATCTCCCTAATCACATCATCATCTAAATAATGGAAGTGGGGTAGGCACGTCTCTAGATGATCAAAGGATAAGGTTAGAAAAGTTCTATCTTCCACGAAAGAGTCAATCAGGTTAATATCATGGAAATCGTCATCTTCCTCTAACTGTTTGCCTGTATTGAAAAAGATATTTAGTTTTAATGTCATATTTCCAAAAGACAAACTCATGACTCCATTCCTGCAATTAATGATTGCATTTGATGTGGCAAGGAATGGGCGACCAAGAATGATGGGAATTTGAGTGCTTATGTTCATGATGGGTTGAGTGTCCAAGACAATAAAATCTACTGGGTAGTAGAATTTGTCAACCTGTACTAACACATTCTCAATTATGTCTCTCAGTACACGAACTGAGCGATCGGCAAGTTGTAATGTGGTCCGGGTGAGTTTTAATTCACTCAGACCTAGTTGTTTGTAAAGTGAGTAAGGGATCAGATTTACACTCGCTCCTAATTCAAGAAGTGCATGCTCAATCTGGTAATTCCCAATTACACGAGCAATGGTTGGGCTACCGGAATCTTTATATTTTCGTGGCACATCTTGCTTTAGGATGGCACTCACTTTTTTTGTTAAAAGGATTTTCTTTTGAATATTTTTCCTCTTTTGGTTGTACACAAACTTTTGGTACAATCAACCATTGGGGAAATGGAGCAATCGGCTACTTGCCTTGAAGTTTCGGTTCTAATTCTTGTGAAGCAGTGTTAGATTTATCATTTTTATCCTCTTCTGGGTCCTTAGGCTTTTCAACCCTGACCGGAATGGTTTTGTCAATGGTCTTCCCACTCCTAAGAGTGGTGATAGATTTAGATTGCTCCATCTGATTTGAAGAGCTTGGGTCGTTAACTTCATATTGCATTTTGGATTGGGAAGAGGTTGAGCTGGAAGGCTTCCCTTATTCCCAATCACATTCTTTGTCTCAAGCCCTTGTGTGGCCTTTGTAAGGTCTTAAAAGGCTTGTAGCATCCCTTGATTGAAAAGCTCTTGATTTTGAAGATGCTTTAGAACCGGATCCTCTTGAGGTTTCCCTTGATTTGGAATTTGATTAAAGAATCCTTGAGGAGTAGCGGTTTGTCTATTCCTCTAACTGAAATTGGGATGATTTCTTCAACTAAGATTGTATGTATTGGAAGTGGGTCCATTGAAAGGCCTTTGGTAATTATTCACGGCATTAGATTGCTCATTTAGTACCTCTTGAAAAGCAGGTATTGTTAGACAATTTTCAATTGTGTGAATGTTGTAAGCACAAATACCGCAAACAGTTTCCTTAACCTTATCCTTCTTTAGTTTCATGGCCTCAAATTTCCTTATGAGATTAGCCACTTTAACATTGATATCATCATCCTCTTTCAGAAGGTATATTCCGCCCCTCTCCTTTGATTGAGCGGGCCTAGAAGTGGTGCTCGATTTTGGAGAGGTGTCCCATGATTATGCATTTTCAGCAAGTCTGTCCAAATAATCCCACACATCATCGACATTTTTGTTTATGAATTCCCTATTGCACATTGTCTCGACCAATTGGCGCATGGAAGATGTTAGTCCATCATAGAAAAAGTGTGTAATGCACCACATTTCAAAATTGTATTGTGGGCATGAACTGATAAAGATCCTTGAACTGCTCCCAACATTAGAAGAATGTTTCATATTCCTTCTGGGTGAAGTTTATGATTGACTTTCTGAGGGTGTTCATTTTATGGTGTAGGAAAATTTTCTTTATGAACTCCCATGTCATGTCATTCTATCTACTAATAGATCGTGGACATAGTGAATGCAACCACGTTTTAGCTTTCGCTTTTAAGGAAAAGGGAAAGAGTTTCAGCCTAACCGTGTCCTCAGACACGTTAGGAAAATTTAGTGTGGCTATGATCTCATCAAACTCTTTAATGTATGCATATGGAATTTCATATTCAAGTCCATGAAATTTTGGAAGGAGTTGGATCACCCCTAGCTTGATATTCATGTCCCATATTTTCTAGAAAAACCATGCATGAAGGTGTGCTCACCCTCGCCAGTTGTAAATAATCTCGTAAAGTATGAGGCAGGGGTGCTTGATGTACCTCATTCTCATCATGGATTTCCTCAACCCTAGGTTGAGGTGGATTTGGAGGTTGATTGGCCAGTTGATTGGCAACTATAACTTCAGTTACTCTTTGGATCTTGAGTGGTGTCTAATCCTGTAGTGGATAGATAACCCCTTAACTAATTTTCCTTCACGCAAGAGATGTTGAGTGTTATCACGAACCCACTTGGGCATGAAACGCTCTCAGCCCTTAATTTCAGAATCTAATCTAAACCTAAAAGGAAAGAGGGAAATAGAAATCTAGAAATAAAAAGAGAGAGAGTTAGAAAAAAGTTACCAAATTAGAAGTTTTTACTTTGGGATCCTGCAAAAGAAAAAGAAAAGTGAATTAATTTCTACAAAGGAACTAAGAAAGCAACCTAGTTTCTAAAAACGAAAGGAAAGTTTCTAAAAATAGAAAGTAAGTTAGTTTCTAAAAACAGAAAAAAGAAAGGAAATTAGGTTCTAAAAATGGATAAGGAAAGTTTCTAAAAAATAAAAAATTAGTTTCTAAAAACAGAATAGGAAAGTTTCTATCCTAGAATTAGAAAGTAAACTAGTTTCTAAAAATAGAAAAGGAAATTTCTAAACCTAGAAATAGAAAGCTAAGTTAGTTTCTAAAATAATTCTAAAACAACCCTAACCTAAAAATAGAAAGTAGAAAAAGCCTAATCTTAAACTAATTCCAAAACTATTTAATCTTAGAAAAATGTAACTGTTAATCCCCAACAACGGCGCCAAAAACTTATTCACAACCCCAAGTGTAGGGTCGTGGTGTAGTAATAATCTCGGTAAGACCGAGGTCGAATCCACAGGGACTAATCTTATAAGTATTCTGAAAGGAACTAGAAGTAGAACTAGAAGAAGATGTAAATCTAAATCTGGAATTAAAGGGAGTAATTGTGATAGTTTTAATTAGAAACTTAATAATTCAAAGGTTGGAACTAGGGTTTTCAAGGATCCACTTGTAGCAATCAAGGAGATCTATTACTTGATTCAAGGACACAACTGGAATCGGAGTCCTATCCTATCCAGTTGGAAGATATCTCAATAAAACCAAATCTGAATTTCCTTTGATCTAATTCTCAACGGATGAGAGTTGTGAGAACTGGAAGTGATTTCATCACCTAGCCATGTTCAGGAGACAATGACAAATAATAGGATATAACAATTCTAAAATCAAACATAGGAGAATTGTGAGGGTTAGAAGGGATTCCATCACCCAACTATGCCCAAGGGACGATAGTGAACAACAAGATTTACTAACTTCACAATCTCAATACATGAAAAGAAGATACTCAAAGCTATTACAAATCTATAGTAATTTGAGTTACAACAAACCATTAAGAACTAAAAGTATTCCTTAAATATCAAACTAGAATAAAAGAGAATTCAACAAAAACATGAATCAAAGTAATAGAAATATCTCATTACGCTATAAGCTTTACCTCTTAGCCCAGACTAAGAGGTTTAGCCAACTATAGACATGATTGGACCAAAGTCTCTTAAGAAAAACATGAAAACAACTAAGGAAGAAAAGGAAAAACTCTTGGCGACAGCTTTTTCACCCTTTTGCTCCACTCCTTAAACCCTAAAAGATGCCTAGGAATGTCCTAGGGAATCTTATTTATAGTTGTGAAACTCCAACTTTCGCACCTAGTTGGAAAACTCTAGAAACTGCCTCAAATTTATGCATTTTGCTAAAATAGACTTTACTCTATGCAGTTTCTCAAAATAGACTTCACTCTGGGCAATTTCACAAAATGACACAGTTTCAGAATATGCTTTTTCAGTACGATTTCAGGATTCATTTTCTTCACTTTAAATCTTTGATTCTCTTCATTCCTCACTTGGTTTTCTTGGATCTTTGGCATGTGAATTCTTCAATCTTGGTCTCCTAAGATTCATCCCTTGCCTAGGTGATTCTTGAGCATCAAATTCATGCTTTTAGCACCTTTTTCGATCCAAGCTCTTAAATTCACCTTACAACACAAATATGAGTAAAATAGAACACTAAGCATTATCATGTTCATAAAACTAAGATATAAATGGGTGATAATATGCAATATTTGACCCTCAACAATGGGCTTCATTGAATTCTTCTCAGATATAATTTTAAAAAGGTGCTCTATCATTTTATACTTTGTTAGGCCAATATATTTCCTCTCCTTTCCCATCTCTGCACACAAGATCACTAAAAGCTCTTGTCGGTTCCATGATTTTAGCATTTCAGGGGTACCTTCCAACCATTTCAATATTTCATATACAAGTTGTCTCTTCTCCTCCATGCTCAACTTACTACACTTTGACAGATCAAACACAAATCCTAGAATAACAAAATTCATTGTTGGTTGAACAAGATAGATTAGATGATGCTGTGAAGGGCTAGGTTCAAGATATTAAGACGACATGTGAAGTTAGAAATGAAATGAGGCCAAACAGGTCTGGAATTTTCGGTTGCATTCTCAGTTGAATTGAATTGCAATAGTTCAGTTTGATAAACTAGAATGAGTTAAGCTAGGCCTAGCTGTTGGATCATGGCCATGACACCCTCTTGATCCTAGCCATTTGTGGTAGAGATCCTGGTTAATCCCCATATACGGTCCCGATCATCAAAAAATTTACTAGCCTAACTAAATCCATAGTATCAAATCCACATTACAAAATCATTAATCAACAATCATAAAATCTCTTCGTCTTCCATTTTTTAGCAGAGTCACACTACTTCCTTTTGTATTAAAAAAAATGAATGGTTACGCTTGATGCAGTTTTTCGATGAACCCTCCTTGGACCCTTAAGCACCTGCACAAAAGAAATAAAGGACAAAAGGAAAACCTTGGCTAATGCAGCAATGCCAAAGTCAGGATCTAGGTCTTTGTGGAGAATGGTTAAAAGGAAAAGAGTCACCACTCCTTTCAGGTTTATGAGTTATCTGAATATGCGTGCCTTTCACCGTCTAGGGGCTCCCCTATTTATTGAGATGGAAGATCACACGAACGGGAAATCTTCTCTATTTAGGAGGAGGATCACACCGTCAGAGATCTTTCCCTGTTAGGGACTCCAAATATGTCGAAGATCTCCCTTAGATCACGGGTGTCCGAGATCTTCGGGATCCTTATCTTTCGATATCTTCGGGAGAGATCTCTGGGCCGTTGGACTTGGATAAGACCAAATATTGGTCGAGAACTAGTACTTTCATCTGACCTTTAGGTAAGATCGGATGGATGAAGTCTTTGGGGCAGGTTGCACCGAGCTATTGATAGGTCGTGAAACGTCTCAGAAAAATATGTACAAAGACCCGAGTACCACCTCAGGCAGAAATACCTAAGGACCGTATCCTTTCGTAATTTAGGCAAAATTTGGTTAAGTGTTAAACTAAATAATCGGTGGATTTAGCTTGAACGACCATTTCCACAAACGAGAAGACCTAAAACCATTAATACCACTGACTCAAACTACACAAAGACCTAGGAAAAATCCCAAGAGCCTGTCACTCTCGGGAGTACATTGAAACCCCATATCTGACTTGGACCACACGTCGAGAATCTGATGACTGTGAAACTATAAGATTATGTCCGTCCTATTGGGCTTGACAATCATCATGGGAATCGAGCCCAAATAGTATCCAGAAACGCACAACTTGAGCCCTGAGTGAAGTATGTGAGAAACACTAATATCTTTAGAAAATGTATTAAAACTTAAGTGAATTGGGCCATTCGCTCACGCACAAAATTGAGGATTTCGGACTGTTGGTTTCTGACCAAACTTCACCCATGGGAAAAGGAAATTTCCCTGCACATATCTGTATACTTGTGGCCCCGATCGAGCAAGTATGACCGTTGATCTGACATGGGTCCTCCACGGTCGATTGGCTTGTCCGATCACACTGAAATCACATCCTGGCATAGATCCATTGTTAGGGGACTTACCCTACGACATATGTGAGTTGTGGGCTTCCGTATGAGCCCTGTTTGTCAGAAACAGCTGCCCAAAGGGTATAACCCATGTATATAGTGGCCATGGGGCCATTTTCATCACTTTTGGGCCTATATATAGCCCTTATACCATCCCATTTCTCTCTCATATAAATTTCTCCAAACCCTAGGAGAGAGAAGAGAGAAAAGAAGACAAAAGAGTAAGGAGAGAAGAGAAATCTTAGGAGATCGTTGTCATAATTCTCTCCCACGACTCCATGCACCGAATCACCTTTCACTACACGATCTATTTCGGTTACGATTTGGGTAAGAAATCCTAACCCTAATACCGTAGTTAAGATCCAGAATGGTTGTTTGTCAACCTAACTAACCGATTTCACCATTTAGGTACCCGACTTTCTGTTTTTGGGAACATAGAATTTAAACCGAGTCCGAATCGAGTATTCCAACAAAGGTGAGGATTATTAACATTTAGGTTATGGTTTTCAATGTTTTCAATGTCAGCTAATGATTTATGTCTGACTTGATTGCTGCCATATCATCTTAGACACGCCGATTTTGATATATTTTACATATATGAACTACGTTGAACAAAATATGCATCCTATGTGTTTGTTGAAATGTTTGAATGAACATGTAAACGTGATTTGTGCTTACTATGACTACTAATCTAGGATTCATATTTTTCATATGCATGATGACTTCTTTGTGTAAGGAATTTCCATACTATACGTCGTAACTAATCTAGTCTATGTATTTTGGTGAAGTGTAACTTAAGTGTTTGATAAATTGTCTGAATGAGAAATTGTTGATGATTTGTATTTATTAAGGGTATTGAGATAGGATTTTCAATTACCTTATTCATATGTATTGTTTCCTTCATGAAATCTTTTTTGCCTCTATGCGATTTATGGATTAAATGCAAGTCTTAGGTAATATGATCAATGTGTTTGATGAAATGCTCAAATGAAGAATTTATTTGGATTGGTTGTTGAAAGTTGACATGATTATCACATGTGTCTACCTATTGCATCTGAGTAAGAATGAGGCTACAACATAGTCCAGGCAATCGGTAATAGTCCATATACGGGCAGTGTTTGAAATATCGATACTATCGGCCGATATATCGGCTGATATTATCATTATCACACCCCTGCGAGACGAAACCCTCGCGATAACCCCTGGAAGATACCAAAAAACCCAAAATCTAGATATCGACCGATATATCATTGATATCGCACGATATATCGTCGATATCACCACAACCAACCATAAAAAGCTGCAAATATGTGAAGAAAAAAAATTTGAATCAGAAAAAAAAAGAAGAGAAATCAGAGAGAACCTGTAGGCTGCAGCAAAGATCGGTGATCGGAGGTGGGCCATTCGACAGGTAAGTATGCTTTCCCTCTATTTCTCGTAATTTTCTTCAATTTTCCTCTTTCTTCGCCGATTGGAGAGCGTCTGTGGGTATTTTTCCGAGATACCAGCGAGAAATCAGGTCAGATTGAGGAAACCTCACTGCGAACGTCACTCCGGAACGCATGTGTTTATGGAGGAGAGGGAATGTGAAGGAGAGGGGCGTGGATGGGTGAAAATGGATCGCACGGATGGGTTAATGAAATCGGGATGCGTACTGAGTTACTCCGTACACTCTTATTGTACTGAGTAAACTCTGTTGGGCCCACTGTGAATTCATGTGGTTTATCCACACCGTCCATACATTTTTCCAGATCATTTTAGTGGTTGAGCCCAAAACTAAAGTATATCAAAAGCTCAAGTAGACCATACCAATGGAAACAGTGGAAGTATTGATTTCCACCGTTGAAACATTTCTAAGGCCCCCGGTGATTTTTATTTGTCATCCAAACTATTCATAAGATCACGAAGACATGGATGAATGGAAAAAACAAATATCATCTTGATCTAAAACTTCTGTGGGCCCCGAGAACTTTTCAATGGTAGATGTTCAATTCAACTATTTTCTACGGTGTGGCCCATTTGCACATTGTATATGCTTTATTTTTGGGTTAAATCCCTGAAATTATCTGGTAAAATGGATGGATGGATCGGATAAAATACATAAATCATGGTGGACCTCACATAGCTTAATAAGTTGGTAATGGTGGCCTCACTCTTTCCACTGTTTTCTATGGTGGGGTCCACTCGAGCTCTAGATCTGACCTATTTTTTGGCTCATGCCATAAAATGATCTCTTCAAATGTATGGACAGTGTGGATACAAAAAATACATCATGGTGGGACCCACATAACTTGGTGACATAATGTACCCCATCAATGACGAGGTGGGATTGCGTACCGAGCGTAGTACGCTCTTATCTTACCAAGTAAACTCTGTTGGGCCCACTGTGATTGTATGTGGTTTATCCACGCCGTCCATCCATTTTTACTTATCATTTTAGGTGTTGAGCCCAAAATTAAACCATATCCACAACTCAAGTGGACCACATTACAGGAAACAGTGTTGAATGAGTGTTAACCATTAAAAATGTTTTGGGAGCCATAAAAGCTTTGGATCAACCTGATATTTATTTCTTCCCTTCATCTGGGTTTTTAGGACCCAATCAACAAATGATGTCAAATAAACAGTACAGTGGGCCTTAGGAGGATTTTAATGGTGGATATCCAATCATTATTATTTTCCTGTGGTGTGGTTCACCTACGATTTACATCCCTATAATTTTTTGTATCAATCCGGAAAATGATCCATAAAAATGGATGAAACAAATACATTATGGTGGGGCTCACAAAGCACCGACCAACAACATTAAAGCAACTGACATTTAATGCTTTGTGCATTTTAATGCAACCAAGCTTATTATTTGGTGTGGTCCACTTGAGCATTCGATCTGCCTCATTTTTGTGCTCATGCCTTAAAATAATCTAAGAAAAGGGATTGACAGCTTGGATGTACAGATAAATCATGGTGGGCCCGCCCACAAAACTGCCTGTTCGAAGCTATGGATGGGCGGGGGTAGTACGCAATCCGCGTCCGGACACGGAAGATACTGACAGGTTGCATAGCTAAACTGGCTACTGAAGTGATGCACCATGTTCTGTGGGGCCCACCATGATGTATGTGTTGTATCTACACCATCCATACATTTGGTTATATTATTTTAAGGCATGAGACAAAGAATGAGTCAGATCTAAATCTAGAGTGGACCCCACCACATAAAACAGTGGGGAGAGGGACAGCCACTGTTGAAACCTTCCTAAGGTCCACTATGATGTTTATCTGAGATCTAACCTATTTAGAAGTTAAGACAAACATGAAAGAAGGGAAAAAAAAACAAATTTCAGCTTGATTGAAAACTTTTGTGGCCCTTAGAAATTTTTAATGGTGGGTGTCCCTCTCTCCACTGTTTTTTATGGTGGGGTCCACTCGAGCTTTGGATCTGACTCATGTTTTTTCTCATGGCCTAAAATGATATCTCCAAATGGATGGATGGTGTGGATACAACACACATCATGGTGGGCCCTATAGAACTTGGTGATGTCACTTCATGGTCCACCATGTCATTTATTTTCCATCTGACATGCTGTAAATGTAAAATCCACCATTCATCCGGTGATCCATACATACAAAAGCTGCCTGATTAAAAAACTATGGTAGGCCACACCAATGGGAGGAATGTAAAATTGCTTCCAAATTGAGATGGAGATGATGATTACGAGCCACCATGCAACTTTATGTGGGTCTAGATCATAATTAGTCCCCATCATTGATATGTATATTTTTCAAATTTTACTTCTTCAGTTCTTCTTTTGCTTTTCAATGAATTGGTTGTGTTTTCATACATGACAATGATATATTTATAAATATCATGCATCCAATTTAAATATAATTGCATTAGTTCAATTAAACATTGTATAGCTCAGGACCCTATACAAAGGAAACTTATTATGTGCATATTTTTTTGAGATGTTATGATTTAAAAGTGTGTATTAAGGGCTTTTTTAACAATCCCCAGAGTTTCATTAAAAATTTCAACCAATTCCTCAATGTTTCCCTATGTTTCTCGAAAAGTGCGATAAATTATACGATACAAACGATTTATCCCGTGCGATAACCGAAATGTATCTAAATCCCAAGGGTGCGATACATAGTGCAATACCGATATTTCAAACATTGTATATGGGTGGCTGAATTAGTCTCGTCACATTGGGTAACTCGATGAATCCGGGTCGCACGACGATTGGCGATAGTGGTTAGGCCACAAGGGGTGCTTATGCGCTCCACGTCGATTAAGTCAGCCTGTGCTCGTACCAATCCAACTTGCCTAACAAACCAATTGGCCTATTGTGTGTTTATCATGTATGGACATCAATGCTTGAATCTAAGGTACCACTTACCAATGTAAAAGCCCGTTTTAACCATGGTACCATGATTCACTAAGACTCATAAGCTGGGCATAGTGGTATGGGACACCGTGGTTGAGCTGTCGGCCTATGCTAGGGTGACGAGCCTCCCCGTAGTGACCAGTGAGCAACCCAAACTCATGAACCGGTATGGTGGTATGGGACATCGTGTTTGAGCTCTCGGCCTATGCTGATGTGACGAGCCTCCTGTAGTGACCGCAAGTATAAACTTTGAATTTGTATATCGACTACTTTTCATTAGGAGTGATGCCCTACAACTTGCCTAAAGTACGTGATTAACTAGGATTGACGACCCTAGATAGATCCTTCGGTTCGGGTTAATGATAAAAAGGGAGGTACTTTAGCTTTCCAAACCTGTTGTATGAATAAACTTAAGTACTCGGCTAACACGACCATGCATCGTATTGCATTAGTTAGGATGTGCTTTTGGTGAGGAAGTTGCACTTTAGGGAGTGTTGACATATGCAAAATTAGTTGTCGGAGTTTCTTTTGAGGGAGCTTTGTGTGAGGGCATACATCATTAATTGCACTCCATTCCTGCATTAACAAGAGTAGTTATGAAGTAATTGTTGTATTGCTTTATCATTACTGCTTGATTAACTTGATAACATGTTAACCTTTGCCTTATAGTATTACTGAGTTGATCACTCACTCCCACCCTGGGATGGTGTTTTAAAACACCAACCAAACTTTGGTTTAGATGCAGATGTTGATAAAGTCTATACGACGAAGTAAGACTTCATGGATGAGGAGGAAGAGTTCTCCTACGTTCAACTCTCGGGCAGGTCTATGTAGATCTCGTACCAATGTGCAGGGACTACAGGGATTTTTTGGCTTAGTGAACACATTTACTTTCCACATTTTGTATATTTTGAAACAGCACATGTATATATTCAGCCTGGTTATATACTCATACTCTGGTGGTCATGAAACATTTTCATATTTAAATACATATACTTCAGACTTCCACTTGCTTAATTTAATTATATCTGGAGTATGATATATTGTTTTGGTATAATCCCACTCATGTTTAACTCATTAATATGGACGAAATCTAAACATCATTATTCGTGTTGCATAAGTGATGTGTTGGATCTTGGGAGTAGAGCTTTGCTCGACCCTCAAAATTTAGGGCGTTACAGGTCAGTACCGTCCCGATGTTGATCGGCTTGCGATGGCCTTGTGTTGGTCAATCCTAGTAACCATCGACTTCCCTTGCCAAGCTCAGCAGTTCTTATTAGGTCGTTGTTCTGTAAAGTTCATTTAGGGTCGTGCCGACCTGTGACTGGACTGACCTATAGTCATGCTGAGCTATAGTCATGAGTTGTGACGACCTGTGACTTAATCAACCTATGATCGGGTTGACCTATCTTATTGGTCGGCTCTTTCCAGCCAATAGTTCTCTTTCAGGTAGTTTGGTTCATTGGTTCATGTCGGTTGTTAGTTCAACCTCTTTTTGTGGACCATTCTTTCTTCCCATAATAGCAAGCCCTCCTACTTTCGAGTTTGTTGTACAATCTTGAAAAGTAGGTAGGAATTTAGTAGGTTGAACTATTCTGTCATAAATGTTGAATAGAGCGGCCATCATGGGAATCGAGGTGCATCAGTAATCATGTACGATGTAGTCGAGGTGGTGTAACGTGGCTCGAGGCCATGTGACTTGTTAGGCCACCATTTCGGCGCCTAACCGATATAGGAGTGATGCATGGTGTTTTCTTAGTAGTAGGGTTGAGCATTGAATGGGGTCATCCCACCTATGGAGACGGGGTAATCGAAGGGGCATTGTACGGAGCTTGCATAAATGGGGGCATTTGATTGTTGCCATGTGGCTCCCCTATATATAGAAAACCCTAATGCTTTCGAGAGATCTATTTGCGTCTTCCCCTTCTCTTAATCATCTTCCTACGTTCACAAAGGCGATTCCCGGCAATTGGACGTTGCGACATTACCAGCGGCCAAGCAGCTTCTTTCTCTGGTGAGCTTCGCTTCTCAACTCACCCCCTCCCTTTCCTCTTTCTTCCTCTGTCATCAATTACCAGCATTTTGTAAGGGTGACTGCCATGTCCGATTCTTTGAGTTCATGGGAGGGGGTCTCTGGTAGTGACAGTGGGGCGAGTAGCCTTAGACCAATGTCTAACCAACTATCACCATTGGTGATGATGAGTGACGCCCATTTTCGAGCGTCGCAGTCGTCGAGGGCTGTGGAGCAGTCCCCAACAGAACAGCCGATTAGGGTAGAGCGCAGTATGCTCAACGAGGAGGATGCAGACGAATCCTCTAGTGATGAGGGGGTGAAGGGTCCCGTAAAGTCGACCCTTAATGAGGCTGACCTAGCTCGGACTAGGTCGGGATATCATATCCTGGAGTCGGTGATCCTCCAGGTTCCTTCACCAGATGAACTCCCTAATTGTCCTCCAAAGGGGGTAGTTGCCATTTTTCAGGTCGCTCTCCAATGCGGCCTGAGGCTTCCTTTACAGAGTATAATAAGGCAGGTGCTCGACCATTTAGATATGGTCCCGGGACAATTGATCCCTAATGCATGGAGGACATTGATCGGCTGCACCGTCCTGTAGTCCGAGCTCGAGCAACCCGAGCTTACTGTCGAGGAATTCCTCCACATATACCAGCTAATCCTAACCATTTTTATGAAGGATGGTACTATCTTTTTCCTAGAGGGGTACTAGTGGAAGCATTATCATGGATGCCTCGACCTCCAACAAGAACCGGAGGAGCAAGTGGGTCTAGGCCTCTGGCAGTTGGGAAGTGGTAGGCTTAACCTGTCACCGTAGTCTTGTCCCTACTATATTCACTACTCCAGGTCAGCTTTTCTTAGACTTAGATCTTCCTTGATTATTTCTGAATTGGTTGGCCTTAAGTATTCTTGACTGTTTACATATATCTTTTCCTTTGTCTTAGTTATTCCCAAATATACTCTTGTACTGGTTGCTAGACCTCTTGCTCGAGTTCAAGGAGCGAGGGCATTGAAAGAGGAAGATCGATGTTGAAGAAATCTTCTCCAACTGGAGCTCTTGTTGAAATCATGCCTTGATATCGAGTTCACAGGTAAGAACCTTTGCTGACCTTTAAGACTTAAGAAAATTTTCACGAATTTTGTGACTAACTCTTCTTTCATTCTGATTATAGATATGCTTGAAGCTCGTCCCTTGTTGAAGCCTATCCGCAAGCGCAAGACACCTTCTCTTGAGGAGACTATGATGGAGAAGAAGACGATCTCCAAGAGCAAGGGGAAGGTTTGTCCTTCATCTCCCATTATCGTGGAGATTGAAGATGAGGCAACGACAACAGTCTTTACCCCTGTTGTTATTGAGACGACGGCCGGGGTGATAGCTCATGAGGAAGCTCCCCCTGTGGATGTAAGGCCCATATCATAGTCCGTACCATTCCGTAGGCTTCCACAGTCCTCCCGGTCGAATTCCGGCAACCCTCGGCTTGTATCTGATGTTTGCGCGCGATCCAAAGCCAAGTCCTGCATACCGAAGTCAGCTTGACCCGAAACTTGTATCTTAGTGACTGCGCCGCCTCCGCGGTTCCAACGCCATGTCTCGTGTGCCAATCCAACGCTTAGATCATAAGATGTGGACCATGCATTATAATGGTCATGGACCGCATATTGCGGGACCCACCTATCCCATGTGGCACCAATCCCTAGGTAATCATTAGGGTGATGACATCACCCTAGCTATAGCCACCCTACCCCTAGCCCTTCTTACAAGCACTTATTACTAGCCACCCATACCTCTCTTACAAGTCATCATTACCTACCTAAGCTCTCTCTCTCTCTCTTATCTCTCCCTCTCTCCTTTCTTTCTCACTCCTCTAGCAAGAGAACCATGGATGTCCCACCCATGTGAGAAAAATATCTAACAACTTCCTCCCTCTCATCTCCCATCTCAACCATTCATTCTCCATTAACTTCCATTAAAATTGAAGGCAAGGAGCATACTAGTCCAAGGAGATAAAAAAGAAGTCCGCTAGGTGGGTAATCCACCGTCGATTTTCTATTAGAAGGCCCACTTATGATGGGACCTATTTTTTATGTATGTATTGTAACCATGGAGAGCCCATAGTGGCGGGGTCCCTCCATCACCATCCAATCTCTCCTTTTTCTCTTTCTCTCTCTCTTTTCCTTCTTTGTATAGTAATGATGATGATAGGATGTGTGGCCCACCATGATGTTTACATCCATACCGTCTACTAGTGGACCCCATCCATGTGAGACACCATGATGTTTGTATGTCATCCCAAATGTCCATTTAGGACGTAACCCACCCTACACGTGTGGGTGGGGCCCTCCTTGATGTGTTTATCCACCCAGATCCATAGCTCAAGTGGCAGACTGATTGAAAGATACCTCGTTTCAACACTGACTGACGGCAGAAGTGGGAGTGGCTCAAGTGACAGTGGGAGTGGCTAACAGTGACGTGTGACTGACGGTGGGAGTGGCTAACAGTGAGGTGTGTGCTGACAGTGAAGTGTGAACGGACAATCAGGTCCGTGGGACCCACCCATGTCGGCCACCCATTCAGATGGGCCACACCGTGATGCGTGTGGGGTCTCCACCATACTTGGACGGTGGGACCCACCCCACGTGTGGGGCTACACCTTGATGTGTACGTCCATCTAGGCCGTCTAGGGCTTAGACGTTTTTAAAATATTAAGTATAATATTATATATATATATATTATATGAGGGTGGGCCCTATGTGGGACCCACCTTTGCCTCTTTAAAGCAGTAAAAGCTGAACCTGCATATCATGTATATATTATATATTATATTACAAATATATACACAAGGGTGGGCCCTACATGGAACCCACCTCTGCTTTTCTTTAAGGCAGCTATATAGCTGCCCTATTGACGTCTGTAGGTCTGCAGGACCTGTTGCTGTACATGGAAACAAGTGGACCCCACTGCCAGCTGCTGTACACGGAAGCAAGTTTCGTGGGTCCCACCTGTTTCATCCACGCCGTCTATCTATGGGAACCACCATAATGCATGTGTTGTATCCAAACCGTCCAACCATTTTGAAATATCATTTTACGGCATGGGTGAAAGAATGGGCCAGATCTAAAGTTCAAGCGGACCCCACCATTAAAAATTAATGGGGACAGTGACATCCACCATTCAAACTTCTAAGGGCCACAGTAGTTTCCAAATCAAGATAATACTTTGATTTCACTTCACCTATCTCTATGTTAACTTATGAATAGGTTGGGTCTCAAAATACATAAGGATGGGCCCAACTTGATGTATATGAGGCCTATTGGTGCGGCCCATGCGATATGGCCCACTTGATACATATGAGGCCTATGGTGATGCATTTACGGCCCATGGGACGAGGCCCATTGTGATATATCCGAGGCCCATGGGTGCAGACCATTGAGATGTATCTGAGGCCCATGGGCATGGCCCATTGTGATACAATTGAGGCCCTTATATGAAGCCTGATACGATGTATGTGAGGCCCTTGTATGAAGCCCGATGTGATGTATGTATGGCCGTTACATTGTGTATGAATCCCTTAGGTGGGCCACTCCTTGGGAGCAATGTTGGTTAGATGTCCACATTGATGGGCAATGATAGTTGGATGTCCACATTGTGACCTTCTCTTAGGCTTTGTTAGGCCCAGTCTCATCATTCCCTTAATGGCTTAACCCAAATAAGTGGGCCCTATTCGCCATAGATGGATGACTCCGTGCTATCGGATTTGATATAATCACGGCCGAGTGCTGATTGTTATACTATGGATGATCGACTGTTCATCTATGGACCCCACCTTATTTATATATTAATTGTCAGTGTCGATTATCTATATTGATTATCGGTGCCAATTATCGAGGCCGACGTCGATTATCGACCCTGATTATCAGTGCCGATTATCGATGCTGATTCTCGGTGCTGATTATCGAGGCCAACACCGATTATCAATACCGATTATGAGTATGTGACAAGATAACATCATAATACATGCCCATGCGCATCATCTGTATGCTTGTAATGAGATAAGTGATTGATCATAATACATGCCATTGAGCAGATTATTATGGGACTCCCTGGTAAAGGGAGATGCCCACATGAGAGCATGGTACATGCATGATTGTTGTACGAATGGATTGTGTGATTCATGCATCTCACATTGTGTGACAGTACACTGTACACCCTAGCGACATCAAGGCTATAGCCTCCACAGGCATATCGTAGTTGGTAGGATTAGATACTGGAAATCTTGTTCTACATGGGGTGTTATAGATATCCTTGGGTGAAAGTCCTTAAATCCTTATAATACTAGGAGGTTGCTCCAATGTTTAGACCAAGTGGGTGCATAAGCGTTGAGTGTCGATTACCAGAAGACCGCGCTTTCTACTGTGTCGTGGTCGGTTGGAAGGGGGTGTGGCCTTACCCGCCTATGAGGCGGAAAGCTAGGCTGAGTTTGACCAGCTAGAGGAATAGGCCCGTTATTGATGAGTCGGGTCCGATATTGGCAGACGGATAGTGAGGTCTCTTCCACTCACCTTATTGCACTTGATGGGGCGGCAATCTAGTTTGGAGTGTACTAGACCCCGGTGTATTCCAGAGTTGAGCTATATTGTTATGTGGATTTGGATGAGGATTGATGTGTTTGAATTGCATCTCGCATCGTATGGCCTTGGTATGGCCGACATCATTCATGCCTTGCATTGCATGGCCTTGGTACCATCAACAGTATTCATGGATTCATCAGCATATTCTGCATTGCTCCGATACTGTATAATTGTAATACTACATCGCGCACACACTTTCACCACCCTATAAGCTTTCCATAAGCTTCCGCACAACCATTACGTGCAGGTGACATTGGATCATAGCAGTGCTAAGGCTTGAGCATGTGACAGATCATCTTGGAGCTTTTGTCTATCATTATTATATTTCCCTTTTTGCTCATTATACTTAAAGGTTTTTTATCATATTGGAAATATGATAGAGTTTTTGGTTGTTGTTTGTGGGTTATGCCTTTGGTTATGCTTATTATGAATCAAACTGATGTTGAAAATCTTCCTTATAGCATTCATGGATTGGAACCTGGTGGATGGGTGCTGGAAGCTAAGAATGGGGTTCTACAGAGGCTATCGGCATCAGATTCGACAATTGGGAATTTTGTGAGCCCGGTTTCTGAGTTTGGGGCATGACAGAAGTTGGTATCAGAGCATAACTTAGGAATAACTGAGAACAACATTAAATTTCTGCTATGAGTTTAGAATGATTAAGTCCTGAGTTCGGATAGCTTAGGTATCTTCTATTACAGACCCTTAACGTGCGTGCCTTTGAGAGTTTTTAAGATTGATGGGCACCTTTACTCTTTCTTGTAGGACATGACGCCTAAGAGAGTGAGTCGATCGACTCCCGCTCTACCACCTGCAACTCTCACCCTAGCACCTATGATCCCCACTCCACCACCAGAGATTCTGACTCCCCAGCCTGAGGATGTCGTTCTTCTACCAGAGACTAGTGCGGATCCGACCGTACCTATGAGTGCTTCTCAATTGTAATAGATATTGCAGGCTATGACGGCCGCCCTTTAGGGACAGGGCAGGCACTCCATTGTTTCAACGGCCCAAGCAGAGTAGGAGCACACGAACGCCCTTCTTCCAGAGTTACGACAGCTTGATCCCCCACATTTTCAGGGCAAGCCAGACCCGACAACAGCTGAGAGATAGCGCTCCGATGTGGAGAAGATATTTGATATGATATGATGTAAGACCCAGCGGTGAGTCCGGTTAGTTGTGTTCCTTCTCCAGGGGAAGGCTGAGCACTGGTGGACATCAACCTCCCGAGCAGCAGGCGTCGACTTTGAGTGGACCTGGGAGGACTTTGTTGATCGGTTTGACCAACAGTACTTTCTTGATCACATCCGACAACAACAAGCGTGGGAGTTCAAGGACCTAGTGTAGGGTGATATGACAGTAGCTCAGTATGCGGCTTATTTTGTAGCACTATCCAGATTTGTACCATATTTGGTAGATGACGAGGAGCAGAGAGCCCGTCACTTTGAGGATGACTTATATTACGATCTTCGAGGCCGTGTTATTGGGCATGAGCTCCCGACTTTTGAGGAGGTGGTACGGAAGGCACATATTTTTTGGACCAAGTGGGCCGGTTCTTAGAGTGATTGCGGTCAGAGGAGAGATCGGAAGAGGCAGGCTCCCTCCGATGACTCCCATCAGCGTCGACCACAGTAGAGGTGCATAGGTCGCTTAGCCTTTCGAGCACCAGCAGCACCTCCTACACCACCTCTGAGGCAATTCACTGACACTTGTTTTGGGTGCGGTGTGACGGGGCACCGTATGTGGGAGGTTCCCGCCCCCAACAACAGCTGAGAGGTTCATAGTAGCCTCCACCATAATAGCAGCAGAGACCCTCACAGTAGCAGCGACAGCAGCCCCCACCACTGAGGCTCCCTTAGCAGCAGCATTAGCACCAGCCTTCGAAGCCACAACAGTAGAGGCAGCAGTTTTGACCACCTCAGCAATAGCAGTAGCAGCAACAACACACTTAGAGGGGACAGGCACCTCCCCAACTGACTTAGGCTATGTTTTATACGGCTCAGCAGGATCCACAGTCATCTGGAGGAGTCGTTGAGGGTATACTTCTAGTCTCTGCATGCATCGCTCGAGTTTTATTTGATTCCGATGCTTCGCACTCGTTTATGTCCGAGGGATTTTACCGTTCGACTGGATTACCAACAGAGTTTGCTCGAGAGGGGTTGACCGTATCGATGCCCTTGAGGAAGACTACAGTATTTAGATGCTTCTGTTTATCTTGCCCCGTATTAGTAGGAGAGATTTTCGTACCCGTTGACTTGTACGTGCTGCTAATGTCAGATTTTGATGTTATCTTGGGCATGGATTGGATTGCCTAGTACCACACCATCTTGAACTATTCCGCGAGAACAGTTACGTTCTACATACTAGGCTTGCCGCAGTTTTAGTTCATTGTAGAGCCCCAGGGAGAGCCATTGTCTTGCTTAATGTCCTGCATCGTTGAGGAGCCTGTTGCCACTTGTATTGATCGGTTGCCGATTATTTGTGATTTTCCCGATGTGTTCCAGGAGATTTCGGGATTACCGCCTCGCTGACACACCGAGTTTTATACTGATCTCATACCGGTACCACGCCTATTTCGAAGGCCTCGTATCATATGGCACTATTAGAGTTGCAAGAACTGTATAAGCAGTTGGACGAGTTACGCGAGTTAGGCTTTATCCATCCGAGTAGTTCGCTGTGGGGAGTACCGATACTCTTCATGAAGAAGAAAGATGGCTTGTTGAGGCTCTGCGTAGACTACTGCGAGCTCAACAAAATCACAATCAAGAACAAGTACCCGCTCCTAAGGATTGATGATTTGTTTGATCAGCTGCAGGGTGCGCGGTTCTTTTCGAAGATTGACCCGTGTTCCGGTTATCATCAGATTTGGGTCCAAGAGGAGGACATCCCAAAGACGGCTTTCAGGATGCATTATGGTCATTTTGACTTTCAGGTCATGTCCTTCGGACTGACCAATGCACCCACGGTCTTCATACAGTTGATGAACGAGGTCTTCCGTTCGTATCTCGATCAGTTTGTTGTAGTCTTCATTGACGACATTCTGATCTATTCGAGGACCCGTGAGGATCACGAGCAACATTTGGAGATTGCATTGCAGACCCTCCACACCCACCAGCTGTATACGAAGCTGGAGAAGTGCAAGTTTTGGCTGGAGGAGGTGAAGTTCTCGGTCACGTGGTGACAAGGGAGGATGTCACGGTGAACCCCTCGAAGGTTGAGGTAGTGCGTCAATGGGACCAGCCCACGATTGCATCCTATATCTGCAGTTTTCTTGGTTTGGCGGGCTACTACCGGCGTTTCATTAAGGGCATCTCCCATATTGCAGCCTCATTGACCAGGTTAACTCGAAAGGGCACAGAGTTTGTTTGGAGCGACGCATGTGAGCAGGCATTCACAGAGCTGAAGGACCGTCTGGCGTCCGCCCCTATCCTCACTCTTCCCTCTAGGAGTGTCACACCCCAAACTCGGAAACCGAGCACATAAAATTCTCAATCGCCGAATCCAGGGCCGACAGCCTCCGTAGTACCCCATTCTCGGCTCCCAGCGCCCATACGCTAGATTCCGATCCTATGATCCTACAAGGAGGATTTTCAGTATGATTTTTTTTTGTAATGGAGCATAACTATAAGTATACCCAAATTATAAAGGCAACATCATAATCACATATCCACTAATATAATCATTTGAATACAATGCTGAAAGGGAAATACATATATCGAAATCAAAGCTCCAATGGACAGCTGCATGCTCCAAGCTCAACGCTGCGGCAACCTAACGCCACCTGCACACATCTATCATGCATAACCTTATAGAAAGCTTAGAGGGTAGTGAGAGTGTGTGCACAAGATAAGTGCCAAGTATACCATAAAGCACATAAATCATACATATCAGAATAAGCAGAAATACTAACAAGATCATAAATCATGCGATATCAGAGTAAGCGGAAATATACTAGTAAGTCCATGAGTGTTATCAGTCGTACCATGGCTATGCGATACAAAACATAATAAGACAATAACAGATGCTGATGATGCAATGCAATATGCAAATCCTGATGAGCCACGAATACCATTAACCTCATCTAGGCCATATAAGTGCAAAAATATAGTAACCCAAAATGCTAAGTATTGTGGATGCAAATGTGATATGCGGTGCGAATGAAATGACCATGCTGGAATGTGAACTCAGGATGATAGTACGAAGTATCACAAGCTATGGGGTCCATTACAAGGGACTTCTATCCAAACCAGTCCCATACCTAAATTTGGATAGTCAGACACAATGTGGTAAACTCCTGATCTCAATTTAGTAGCGCATCCAACCAAAATCCTAGCCATTCGATGGTACACGTGACAAATAGTTATGCACCACCAACCCGAGTAGATAGTGAATGAATGGATATGCAATTCCTGCTCAATAAGTCCACATATCAGTACGGTTGCTCTCTGAAGAAATCACCGGGGTCTATTACACTCCACTCTGACTGCCTCCTCCCTAACTGCACAGCCCAATGAGTGGAAGAGACCTCACTATCCACCTAGCCAGCAGTCTGCCAATACCTACCCAGCTCATCGATAGCAGACCCATTTACGAGCTAGTCATACTCAGCTTAGCTTATAGCCCCCTCACTTGAGTGGATAAGGCCACACCCCTCCCAACCGACTACGATACAGTGGGAGACACGGCCTACTGGTATTCGGCACTCAGGCGCTCATATTCCACTCAGTCTAAACATTGGGGCTACTCCTTGCAACCAAATATTTTCGGTATCCCATCTAGCCATTCACGATGTGCCTGTGGAGGCCACGGCCCTGATGTCGCTAGGGCGTACAATGATCAAGTCACACATATGTGAGATGCATGAGTCACACTATCCAGTCATGCAGCAATCCTGCACGTACAGCGCGATAATGTGGGCACTCCATCTCATAAGGAGTTCCGTAAATAGTCTATCCAATGTCGTATGGTATGATCAAACATTCCTCATATCAGGCATACATATGATGCATATGGGCATGAATCATAGAGTTATACTAAGCATTTTATAAACTATCTTCACAACGAAGATGGGCCTAGACGGCCTACACACAATAAGTATGAGCCTATCAATGGACCCTAGGGAGAAGTACAATGCGGACATTTAACCAACATTATCCTTACAATGTGGACGTCGAACCAACATTGCTACCAAGGCATGACCCGCCATAAAGGTCAACACATAAACTACGGTGGAATCACATTACAATGGGCCTCAACCCATGGGCTCTAAATACATCACAATGGGCCTTAACCTATGGGCCCTAATACATCACAATGAGCCTCAACCCATGGGCCCTAGAATACATCAAAATGGGCCTAATCACATGGTCCTCATATATGTCAAGGTGGCCTCAACAACGGGCCTCATACACATGACGATGGGCCTCAATAACAGGCTCTCATACACATCAAGGTAGGCCTTAATAACAGGCCCTCATACGCATCAAGGTGGGCCTCAATATCGAGCCCTCATACACATCAAGGTGGGCCTTAATAACGAGCCCTCATGCATATTAAGGTGGGCCTCAATAACGAGCCTTGAATACATCATAATGGGCCTCAACCCATGGGCCCCAAATACATCACAATGGGCCTCAACCCATGGGCCCTAATACATCACAATGGGACTCAAACCATGGGCCCCAAATACATTAAATGGGTCGAATCAAATGGCCTTCATGTATATCAATCGGGCCCACCCTTCTGTATTTTTTTGAGATCTGACCTATTCATAAGTTAACATAGTGGTAGATGAAGTGAAAGCAAAAACATCACCTTGATGGGAACTACTGTGGCCCTTAAGAAGTTTTGAACGGTGAATGTCACTGTCCCCACTATTTTCAATGGTGGGTCCACTTGGACTTAAGATCTGACTCATCCTTCCTCCCATGCCATAAAACGATATCTCAAAATGGTTGGACGGTTGGACGGTTGGATACAACACATGCATAATGGTGGACCCTTGAGATGGATGGCACATAAGGAAGCACATGCATCGAGGTGGGGTCCACATCCCCAAGACTGGACAGAGTAGGTAAAATACTTACATTAGAGGGCTCCAACATCCATTGTTGGACGGTGGACAGCGTGAATAAAACATATACATCATATCTGGTGGCCACACTAATGGAAGTGTGGATATAATATATACATCTGTGGTTCCCATGTGGGGCCCACCATAACGTTTGTTTTACATCCACTCTGTTGACAAGGTCACATAGACCCAGATGAACAGGAAAAAAATTTTCATACTCGATCCAAAACTTCTATGACCCAGAAAAGGGTTTCAAGGGCAGCCGTTTAACCCCACTGTTTCCTGTGATGTGGGCCGCCTGAGCCGTGTACATGGCTGATTTTTGGTGTGGGGGGCCATAGCCCTAAGGGGCATCAAATGCACGGTGTGGATTTCTCGGTACACATCACGGTGGGGCCCACGGCAGGGACCCACGACCCTGCCTCATTTCACGTCCAACCCAGCAGGACGCTGCACGTCCAGAGGACGTCAGCAGCACCTACTGCTTGGATGAATGTATTTATATATATATATATATATATTTGAAAACCTTTTTGTTTTTAGGTTTTTTGTAGGTAGGGCCCACATCAGGGGAATCTGACCCACCCAATAGATTCCATAGTCTATAACCAATCCATCAAGCCCAATATTGAGTATGTTTTGGCGTGTAGAAAGATTCAAGTAACTTAAAACGGTGAAAATCACTGTTTGCTAAGGTATGGCCCAACAGAAAGTTGGATCAGTTTCATTTTTCGGCTCAACGCCTAATATGAGCTGGTAAATAGGATGGACGGTGTGGATTGAACCATTCATCAAGGTGGGGCCTGTAGGAGTGGCCCACCCAAATAGCCTTGAACCAAGGCTGATATTTGTGTTTTCCTTTCAATGTCCAGCGTCCCTGGACGCTGGACAGTTGTGTATTTTAGGAGGGCTACCCACGTGGGCCACCAAGTGATGGATGGGGTGGACATAACACTTATAAAGTGGGCCCCACCTATAAATGACTCGGATAAAATACATGTCTTAGGGTGGGGTCCATCCGAGTGGGTCACACGGCCATATCAATCACATATAACCACAAAAAAATGAAAGAGAGAGAGAGAGAAAGAGAATGGGAAATGGGTGATGGAGGGCTCTTCCACTATGAGTCCTCCCTTGCAAGCATTCATACATTAAGTGGGTCCCAATACATGTGGGCCCACCAAATCAAAGATCAACGGCGGAGATTCCTTCTCCACCCAAAATGGACGGTCTAGATGACCTCTTTTCATGCAAGGAAAATAAACATCATGATGGGGTCCATGGAGAATGGCCCTATCATGGAATGATCATGAGAATCAAGGTGGGCCATCGGCCACACTTAGGGTCCAAAGTGAGATACATACCATCAATCGATAGGCCTCACTTGGCCCTTCATAAAAAAAAAAAAAAAAGAAATCTAGGCCTAATAGAGCACCCATCGTTCGATCTTCTCGGTCTGTTGGAACGTTGGTCTCCTTGTGCTTCACTTTGATGGAGAGGATGAGAAATGGATGGATAGGATGAAGGATTTTGGGATGGGAAAGTGGACAACAGAAAATCACTTTCTCTCACACTTGGGATGCTTGGACATCCATATTTTTCTCTCCTTTGTTGCTTGGAAATTGTGAAGAGAAATGAGAGGGAGAGATGGGATGTAAGGAGAGAGAGAGTGATGGATGTGAGTAATGGGTGAGGTGATGTGTACTTGACTTGTATATGTGTAAGAGAGAGAGTGAGAAAGAGTTGACTTAGTGGTTGCTTGACTTGGGGGGAAAGAAAACATTGAGTGATTGATTGATTAATTGATTGATTGATTGATTGATGGGACGGGTCGTAGAGATTCCCTTGGGATTGCAAAAGCACAGCGTTTCTTCAAAATAAACGTCGGCTCACATCTTCTGGCTTGGGTATCAGATTGGTATGTAAGACACGGCGTTGGAACCGTGGCGACGGTGCGGTCGTAATGGTACAAGTCTCAAATTAAGCCGACTCAAACCTACAAGATACGACTTAGGGTCGATCGCAAACATTGATTATACATCATAGGTTGCCAGACTTTGATGGGAAGGATCGCGGGATTCAACAAAATAATACGAACTAGGATATGGGTCTTACAGCTCTCTCCACCTAATAAAAATTTCATCCTTGAAATTTAAAACACGACTCAACCAATACAGAGTTCACAAGGGAGGGAAATCCTATCACTATAAATATAATCATCAAACATAAGAAATGG
This sequence comes from Magnolia changhungtana, assembly GCA_030180095.1. NCBI lineage: Eukaryota > Viridiplantae > Streptophyta > Magnoliopsida > Magnoliales > Magnoliaceae > Magnolia > Magnolia changhungtana. Next base: position 5,759,824 of record JASAUF010000160.1, read on the forward strand.
GGACAACACCCATAAATATCAACCTCTTACTCCCAAGGTGCCTCGTCAGCACTATGATGATCCCAATGAACCTCGGATCCTGGATCAGAAACGATTGAAACTGAAACGCTAAGTAGCCTCACAATCTCAACATTAGAGAGTTATATCAGAAAGTTTCTAAGTCATTCGAACTCGGGGATCTAATCATTCTAAGTTCTCGACAATCATAGAGTGAAGGGTAGCTATCAGCAAATATGTGATGTTATCCTAGATATTCCCAAGTTATGCTCTGATACCAACTTCTATCACGCCCCAAACTCGGAAACTGGGCTCACAAAATTCCCGATCGCTGAATCCGACACCGACAGCCTTCGTAGTACCCCATTCTCAGCTCCCAGCGCCCATAAGACAGATTCCGATCCTGGGATCCTACAAGGTTTTTGTAATGGAGCATAACCATAAGCATACCCAAATTATAAAGGAAACATCATAATCACATATCTACTAATATAATCATTTGAATACAATGCTGAAAGGGAAATACATATATAGAAATCAAAGTTCTATAGGACAGCTGCACGCTCCAAGCTCAACACTGCTGCAACCTAACGCCACCTACACGCATCTATCGTGCATAACCTTATAGAAATCTTAGAGGGTGGTGAGAGTGTGTGCACAAGATAAGCGCCAAGTATACCATAAAGCACATAAATCATACATCATTAGAAATAACCAGAAATATTAACAAGATCATGAATCATACGATATCAGAGTAAGTAGAAATATACTGGTAAGTCCATGAGTGCTATCAGTCGTACCAAGGCCATGCAATGTAAAACATAATAAGGCAATAACAAACGCCGAGGATGCAATACAATATGCAAATCCTGACGAGCCACGAATACCATCAACCTCATCTAGGGCATATAAGTGTAAAAACATAGTAACCCAAAATACTAAGTACTGCGAATGCAAATGTGATATGCGGTGCTGTAACTCTATGAAAATCGGGGGTTAAGCAGAAGCTCAGCTCCCGAGTTCCAACGCATCACTTATGAAACATAGATAATGATAATTGAATGTTGTTCGTATTAGTGCATTAAACATGAGTAGGATTATACTAAATCAGCATATCATACTCCAGAGACAGTTAAATTACGCAAGCGGAAGACTGTGATAGATATATAAAATATATAAACTGTTGTAAGTCTCCAGAGTGTAAACATGTTACCAGGTTAAATATATACATGTATACTCCAAAAATGAACAAAATGAATATACAAGGGTGTTCCAAAAGTGCAAAATAACAAGTGTAATAGCATCTAATCAGCAACCCTGTAACCTCGTCAATCAACACATGGTTTACATAGACCCTCCTGATAGCTGCATATAGGAGAAATCCTCTTCATCATCATAAAAATTCGGCTCCACTTCATAAGCATCGCCATCATCTGAAACTAAAACAGGCTCTAGTTGGTGTTTAAAACACCGTCCCATAACGTGGGAGTGAGTGATCAACTCAGTGGAACTATAAGATAAAGGATAACATGTTATTAATTCAATCAAGTAGTAATGATAAAGCAATATAATCAAGCATCCCTAAGTACTCTGATTAATGTAAACATGATTGTATTAATGATGCATACCCTCGCCTACACTCCGTTAGCATCTTCATCTCACGGTGTGCATGACAACCTCCCAAAAGCTCTCTTCCTCGCCAAAGCACATGCAGTGCGGTGCATGCTCATGTTAGTCAATACTTAATTAGATTGACTCATACAACAGTGTTGAGAAGCTAAGGTACCTCCCTTATATCAATTCCCAAACAATGATCCATTCTAGGGTCATCATTCCTAGCAAATCTCATATGATGTTGCAGTTCTAGGTCACTATAAAGGGCTCGTCACTTGATCAGTGTAGGCTTAGTTTATACTCTAGTTGCTACGGAAAGACTCGTCGCCTCAACGCAGTCTCAAAGTATGCTCGAGGTCACTATAAAGGACTCGTCACCTGATCAGTGTAGGCCAACAGCTCGAATACAGTATCCCATACTACCGTATTCAGCTCATGAGGCGGTGTTGCTTACTGGTCACTACAGGGAGGCTCGTCGCCCTAGCGTAAGCCGACAACTCGACCACAATGTCCCATACCACCATGCCCGGCTCATGAGTCTTAGCGGATCGAGGTATCAAGGTTTAAACGGAATTTTCACTTGTGAGTTTGGTACCCTAGGTTCAAGCAATGGTGTCCATACATGGTGAACATACATCGGATTAATCGGGTTACTTGACAAGTTCAATTGGTACGAGCGTACGCTGAATTAATCGACATGGAATGTCAACCACTGTTAACAATCATCGTATGACTCGGATTCACCAAATGCATCAAATGTGGTGAGACTAGCTCGACCACTCTAATAGGAATTGTTACCGATTGCCTGGACTACTTCGTAGTCCCAAACACATTATGATGTAAGAAATATGTACATGTGGTAATCATACAACACTTAACAACCATTGCAACCATGGATAACATTTGAAAACATAATGAAACACATATAACATGCCATGTTACATATACATAATTTATGCAAATACACCATATAGATTTACAGATACTTGAAGGAATTTATGTACATAGCTAAAGTGGTTGAGAATCCTATCTCAACTACCTTATAACTACAGTTCATCTAGCAACAATTCATTCAGTGATTTTGTCAAACACTTAGACTACACATAACCAACATACATGATGTATGTTGATTTCAATATATAATAGGGCAAATCCTTTCACCGAGGAGTTGTCTAATGCACATCAATCATGTTCGTACATTTCATACACATGGCAGGCACAAATCATGAATCCATATTCATTCAATCATTTCAACAAACACTTAGACTACACACTATAACATACATGACGTATGTTGGCCATAACATGTATTAGGGCAAATCCTTTCACTAAAGATTGTCACGAATACAACAGGCATATATCCACGACGGATAATCATAGCAAGCAGGGATTCAAATTCCATACTCATTCAATCATTTTCACAAACACTTAGACTACACATTTCAACCTACACGATACAACTCAGTTATAAGCTATATTAGGACAAATCCTTTCATAAAGAGTTGTTATGTATTCAATAATCATATGTTCACAGTGAATAATCATGGCAAGCACAAAACTATATTCAAAATAGTTCATATCTAACCATAAAGCAAGGGAACAACGTATCTAACTTGTGAAACGGCAACCCAGTCAGTTATAAATCATTAACCGACATTGAAAGCCTTGAAAACCATGACCTATACGTTTATAGTCCACACCTTTCACTGGTAAACTCGTAAAGGATTCAGTTTGAACACTCCGCCTTCGTTTATGGCACAACGACAACCTATAGTATGAAATAGGTTAGCTATTTCATCACATACACTATTTGAATCCCTAAAATTGATTAGGGTTAAGATTTCTTACCCGAAAATAGAATTAGAATCGCCGGAATAGCGATACGATAGTGGTAGTTAAGCACGTGGAACGATGGGATTAAATCCCCAAAACAAACCCTAACTCTACCTCTCACTTTCCCTCTCTTTCCTTCTCTTTCTTCTCTCTTCTCTCTCTAGGGTTTAGAAATTCGTATGTGAAGGGAGAGAGAGGGTTAAGGTCCTTATATAGGCCCAAAATCGACCTCAATAGCCCCAAGGCATGGTATACTTAGGTTATAGCCAAAACCTAACTGTTTCGGCTCAATGGAGCTGTTCTGAAGGCCCCTTTTCTACGTGTGGTAGGACTTAAGCTCCCTGACATTGGATCTAGGTAAAGTTAGGTTTTCGATTCAATCGGATTTACAGATCGACCGTGGCGGACCAGTTTCAGTTTAACGGTCACCGGTACTTGATCAAGGTCGCAAGTACTCTGACACGTGTTAGAAATTTCCCCTGATCCGAGGGTGTAATTGGGTCAAATTCTGACGGTCAGAATCCTTAGATTTAGCCAGCAAGTGAATGACTCAATTCACTTAAGTTTTTGCTCGTTTTCTAAAGATATTCGCTTTCTCACACACTTCACTCCGGGCTCAAGTTGTGTGGTTCAGGATACTATTTGCACTTAATTTCTGGGATGGTAGTCAAGCCCAATAAGGTGGTCATATTGTATAGTTTCACAGTAATCAGACTTTTGAAGTGCGGTCCAGGTCTGATACGAAGTTTCAACGTGCTCCCGAGAGCAACCGAGTTTTGAGATGGATCCTAAGTTTTTAGGTAATGTAGCGTTAACGGTTCTACTCGTTTTAGGTCTTACAGATCATATTTAAAGTGGTTCAAGCTAATTCTACTGATTATTCAGTTTAGTACTTAACTAAATTATGCCCTAATTACGACAGAATAAGGCCCTAGGGCAGGAGAGGCTGATCTTTCCAAATAACCTATTCGTTTTGTAAGATTCTATAAGGTTAATGGTCAAAAGCCCATTTTATTTATATATTTACTATTTATAGTAAGTTTTAGTTTAAGTATTGTTCTTCATCATTTAAACTTTAGGATTTGTGTCTAATGCGAAAGTACTTAGAAAAATCTGAAGAACAAGGTGGTGAAAGGTGAGATTTTAAAGGAAATGGGTTAAAAGGGAATTTGAGGCTTTAGGATTGAGTTCTGAGAAGTCAATTAAGGTATCATGATCGACTCATTACCTAAGGACATCTATCTCCAAGTTGGCAAAAATCTGGGGTGTTACAATCTACTCCCCTTAAAAATAATTTCGTCCCTGAAATTGGCTAAAGGCAATGAGTACAAATTCTATTATTCCTTTTACCTAAGCTTTATGGGTTTCAAGTTTATATGAGTGGTGAGGTGTATACTATTTATGCTAGTCTCGGTCACTTTAGTCTACCCTCCTTAAAACTGTTTCGCCTTGAAATTGGCTAAGGTGCCTATTGGGTCCGTATTCAACGAGCACCTTGTAGATACACTGGCATTGGCTATTGCAATTCAACTGCACCTATTGTAAGGCCTATTCTTTAATATGAATTGGTTGAATACTTGAACCCTAATTATTTTCCTTCAAATACTTCATTATTGACATTCTAAGGAAGATTCAGATCCTATTTAATGACCTAACCTTACGTATAACTTAGATCAATTTCCTTCGATCCTGAGCCAGTGGGGCAAGGGCCCACTATGCTTCTGTTGCGCCAGTTTGGTCAAACGGAGTATTAGCTGACCTAACTAGATTAGGCTCATAATGTTCTACCCCCCTTAAAAATTATTTCTACTCTCAATTCTTAAGATCTATGTCTTGATCCGTATGTCGGAACAAGGTGTAATTTAGGACCTATCCTTGACATGAAATGGTATACGATCTCCCAATACATTGGTCTTTCTTCCATCGATGATGTGTGCTATGGCATTGGTACCTATGGTTATAAAAAGGAGCTAAAATGATGTGTATTGAGGTTGATTTCTAGGACAGGTGTGAGTTTGTGGTAAGATGTCAATTCTACCAAAGAAGGACTTTTGCCACGGTCCTGACTTACCTTCTTTAATCATGTCCAGTTTAATACTATAAGATAATCTATAGATTATTAGTACATAAGGAATTTGGATAAAATAGGTTAATGGGCAGACTATCTTTCTTAGTTCATATGCATAATATGGATACCAGAATGGTCTGTGGTTCGGGACCTAATTTCTAACTATCTGTTGTCCATTTGAGAAACTTCTTGGGTGAAAAAAAATCCCTATTGGCTATATGTTCTTAACACTTCTCAAAGGCGAAGTAATAAACTTTTGGTTGTAAGTGGTCGAGCCAACACGGAAGGAAAGTTGTGTAGTGGGTCAGAGTCGGATACACAAACCTTCTGCCTAGCTATGACAGGAAATGTGTCATATCAGTTCTTAATCCTAGTTGATCCCAATCTTCTGCTTGATCAGATCATTAAGTTCATTGGTAACTACCAGGATTGAGAATTTGATTCAAACCACGAAAAACCTATAACCTAAACCAAAACCTATAACCTAAACCCGAACATATTCTTAAATCCCAAAACCTATAGCCTAACCTAAACCTATACTTATAACCTAAAACTATTCCCAAATCCCAAAACCTATAACCTAAACCTAACCTTTCCCTAAACCTATAGCCTAAACTCAATTCCCTAAAGTTAAACCTACACCTAATCCTAATCTCAACTCCCTAACCTAAACCTAAACCTAAACTTGAAAACCAAAACTTAAACCCAATCCCGAACATGAACCCGATTTCCTAAACCTAAACCATAACCCATTCTCAAATCCCAAAACCTATTTCCTAAACCTAAACCATAACCCATTCTCAAATCCCAAAACCTATAACCTAAACCCGAACCCATTCTCAAATCCAGAAACCTATAACCTAAACCTAAACCATAACCTATAACCTAAACCCAAACCCTTTCTCAAATCCTAAAACCTATAACCTAAACCAAAACCAAAACCTATAACATAAACCCGAACCTATTCTCAAATCCCAAAACTTATAACCTAAACTCGAACCCATTCTCAATTCAAAAACCTATAACCTAAACCAAAACCTATAACCTAAACCCGAACCCATTCTCAAATCTAAAAACCTATAACCTAAACCTAAACTCGAAACTATTATCAAATCCCAAAACCTATAACCTAACCTAAACCTATACTTATAACCTAAAACTATTCCCAAATCCCAAAACCTATAACCTAAACCTAACCTTTCCCTAAACCTATAACCTAAACTCAATTTCTAAAAATAAACCTACACCTAATCCTAATCTCAACTCCCTAACCTAAACCTAAACCTAAACTTGAAAACCAAAACTCAAACCCATTCCCGAACATGAACCCGATTTCTAAACCTAAACCATAACCCATTCTCAAATCCAAAACCTATAACCTAAACTCCGAACCCATTCTCAAATCCAAAACCTATAACCTAAACCAAAACCTATAACCTAAACCCGAACCCATTCTTAGATCCAAAAACCTATAACATAAACCTAAACCATAACCTATAACCTAAACCCAAACCCATTCTCAAATCCTAAAACGTATAACCTAAACCAAAACCAAAACCTATAACATAAACCCAAACCTATTCTCAAATCCCAAAACCTATAACCTAAACCCGAACCCATTCTCAATTCCAAAACCTATAACGTAAACCAACACCTATAACCTAAACCCGAACACATTCTCAAATCTAAAAACCTATAACCTAAACCAAAACCTATAACCTAAACCCGAACCTATTCTCAAATCTCAAAACCTATAACCTAACCTAAACCTATACTTATAACCTAAAACTATTTCCAAATCCCAAAACCTATAACCTAAACCTAACCTTTCCTAAACCTATAACCTAAACTCAATTCCCTAAAGCTAAACCTACACCTAATCCTAATCTCAACTCCCTAACCTAAACCTAAACCTAAACTTGAAAACCAAAGCTTAAACCCAATCCCGAACATGAACCCGATTTCCTAAACCTAAACCATAACCCATTCTCAAATCCTAAAACCTATAACCTAAACCCGAACCCATTCTCAAATCCAAAACCTATAACCTAAACCAAAACCTATAGCCTAAACCCGAACCCATTCTCAAATCCAAAACTCAGAACCTAAACCTAAACCATAACCAAAACCATAACCTATAACCTAAACCCAAACCCTTTCTCAAATCCCAAAACCTATAACCTAAACCAAAACCAAAACCTATAACATAAACTCGAACCTATTCTCAAATCCCAAAACCTATAACCTAAACCCGAACCCATTCTCAATTCCAAAACCTATAACCTAAACCAAAACCTATTACCTAAACCCGAACCCATTCTCAAATCTAAAAACCTATAACCTAAACCAAAACCTATAACCTAAACACGAACCTATTCTCAAATCCTAAAACCTATAACCTAACCTAAACCTATACTTATAACCTAAAACTATTCCCAAATCCCAAAACCTATAACCTAAACCTAACCCTTCCCTAAACATATAACCTAAACTCAATTCCATAAAGCTAAACCTACACCTAATCATAATCTCAACTCCCTAACCTAAACCTAAACCTAAACTTGAAAACCAAAACTTAAACCCAATCCCGAACATGAATCCGATTTCCTAAACCTAAACCATAACCCATTCTCAAATCCCAAAACCTATAACCTAAACCCGAACCCATTCTCAAATCCAAAACCTATAACCTATAACCTAAACTCGAACCCATTCTCAAATCTAAAAACCTATAACCATAACCTACAACCTAAACCCAAACCCATTCTCAAATCCTAAAACCTATAACCTAAACCAAAACCAAAACCTATGACATAAACCCAAACCTATTCTCAAATCCCAAAACCTATAACCTAAACCCGAACCCATTCTCAATTCCAAAACCCATAACTTAAACCAAAACCTATAACCTAAACTCGAACCCATTCTCAAATCCAAAACCTATAACCTAAACCAAAACCTATAACCTAAACCCGAACCTATTCTCAAATCCCAAAACTTATAACCTAACCTAAACCTATACTTATAACCTAAAACTATTCCCAAATCCCAAAACCTATAACCTAAACCTAACCTTTCCTTAAACCTATAACCTAAACTCAATTCCCTAAAGCTAAACCTACACCTAATCCTAATCTCAACTCCCTAACCTAAACCTAAACCTAAACTTGAAAACTAAAACTTAAACCCAATCCCGAACATGAACCCGATTTCCTAAATCTAAACCATAACCCATTCTCAAATCCCAAAACCTATAACCTAAACCCGAACCCATTCTCAAATCCAAAACCTATAACCTAAACCAAAACCTATAACCTAAACCCGAACCCATTCTCAAATCCAAAACCTATAACCTAAACCTAAACCATAACCAAAACCATAACCTATAACCTAAACCTAAACCCTTTCTCAAATCCCAAAACCTATAACCTAAACCAAAACCAAAACCTATAACATAAACCCGAACCTATTCTCAAATCCCAAAACCTATAACCTAAACCCGAACCCATTCTCAATTCCAAAACCTATAACCTAAACCAAAACCTATAACCTAACCCGAACCCATTCTCAAATCAAAAACCTATAACCTAAACCAAAACCTAAAACCTAAACCCGATCCTATTCTTAAATCCCAAAACCTATAACCTAACCTAAACCTATACTTATAACCTAAAACTATTCCCAAATCCCAAAACCTATAACCTAAACCTAACCTTTCCCTAAACCTATAACCTAAACTCAATTCCCTAAAGGTAAACCTACACCTAATCCTAATCTCAACTCCCTCACCTAAACCTAAACCTAAACCTAAACCTAAACTTGAAAACCAAAACTTAAACCCAATCCCGAACATGAACCCGATATCCTAAACCTAAACCATAACCCATTCTCAAATCCTAAAACCTATAACCTAAACTCGAACCCATTCTCAAATCCAAAACCTATAACCTAAACCAAAACCTATAACCTAAACTCGAACCCATTCTCAAATACAAAAACCTATAACCTAAACATAAACCATAACCTACAACCTAAATCCAAACCCATTCTCAAATCCCAAAACCTATAACCTAAACCAAAACCATAACCTATAACATAAACCCAAACCTATTCTCAAATCCCAAAACCTATAACCTAAACCCGAACCCATTCTCAATTCCAAAACCTATAACTTAAACCAAAACCTATAACCTAAACTTGAACCCATTCTCAAATCCAAAACCTATAACCTAAACCAAAACTTATAACATAAACCCGAACCTATTCTTAAATCTCAAAACCTATAACCTAACCTAAACCAATACTTATAACCTAAAACTATTCCCAAATCCTAAAACCTATAACCTAAACCTAACCTTTCCCTAAACCTATAACCTAAACTCAATTCCCTAAAGCTAAACCTACACCTAATCCTAATCTCAACTCCTAACCTAAACCTAAATCTAAACTTGAAAACCAAAACTTAAACCCAATCCCGAACATGAACCCAATTTCCTAAACCTCAACCATAACCCATTCTCAAATCCAAAACCTATAACCTAAACCTAAACCAAAACCATAACCTATAACCTAAACCTAAACCCATTCTCAAATCCCAAAACCTATAACCTAAACCCGAATCCATTCTCAAATCTAAAAACCTAAACCTAAACCTAAACCTATAACCTATAACCTAAATCAAAACCTATAACCTAAACCAAAACCAAAACCTATAACTTAAACCCGAACCCATTCTCAATTCCCAAAACCTATAACCTAAACCTAAACCAAAACCTATAACTTAAACCCGAACCCATTCTCAATTCCCAAAACCTATAACATATAACCTATAACCAAAACCAAAACCAAAACCTATAACCTAAACCCTAAACCAAAACCAAAACCTATAACCTAAACCTAAACCCATTCTCAAATCCCATAACCTATAACCTAAACCTAAACCAAAACCATAACCTATAACCTAAACCTATAACCAATTCTCATTCCTCTTTGAGTTTTTTTTTTAATTCATTAAGAAAAAAAAAGTGGTTATACATGATGCACTTATTTCACTGTCTTTCTTTTCCCCAATGGGCATTCTAATTTATGAATGACATCACTGTTTGTAGGATGAGGGAATATACGAAGTTATTGAAATTTCATGGTGAAGTCGAGCACATTTCTCTAATGAAGCCAAAGATTTGTATTTTCAGCATTATTGTAATTGTAATTGTAATTGATAGATGAATTGGATTGTAATTGATTGAATGAAGGATTGTAATTGTAATTGATTGAATGAAGGATTATAATTGTAATTGATTGAATGAAGGATTGTAATTGATTGTAATTGAATGAATGAATGATTGTACAGGTGGTAATTGAATGAACAAATGATTATAAATAATTTTTTAATGTACAAAATAGCTACGGATATTGACCGTACCCACGAATCTGATAGGTTTAGCTACAAATAATATTCGTAGCTGTATATGATCTTAAGCTATGGACAATATTGCTACGGATTTAATCCGTACCTATTGCCTCATTAGCTACGGCTATTAACTGTAGCCTATATCTAAAACCGTAGCTGTTGCTAATTTAAGCCTATTGCTATGGTTCATTCTCAACTTTTGGCTACAGAAATAATCCGTAGCTGTAAACACTTTAGCGCTACAGAAGAAACGGCTACGGACTTAATCCGTAGCCATTATGTCTATGGCTACGGCTTTTACCCGTAGCCATAGCTTTTAGACCTATGGCTATGGCATTAATGGCTACGGTCATGCTACGGATATTAACCGTAGCCATAAGCTTTTAGCTATGGTTTTTAGCCATAGCCTTTGGCCTGTTTTCCGGTAGTGGAGTGAGTGCTTGGATGATGGTGCATTAGGTAGGTATTGGGATGGGATTCTCAACCACCTTAGAGACGTATATGATTTCCTCCATGTCAGTTGTTTACTTTAACCGCTTACTTATGAAATATATATGTTTGTATTCTTGTTTATATAGTGCTTTATAACATGCTTTATAACATGTTTTATAACATGCTTTATGATATGCTTGTTAACATGCTTGAATTACTTTGTTTATTATGCTTTACTCCACATGCTCGGAATAAGGATTGATTGTGTTTGGGGCTATGCTTGTAGTCTAGGCAATCAGTAACGGGATTAAATTCGTGGCTGAGATTCATTCGCCACGTGGGATGTGTTCAACGAACCCGAGTCGTACTTCGGTTAACGATAGTGGCTGGCTACACGAAGTGCTATGCGCTTCATATCGTTCAACTTATTGTGTGCTCAAGCTAGCCAAGCTCGTCAAGCAACCCGATCTGTCTTATGTATTTTCACCATGTTTGGATGCTACTGCTTGAACCTAGGATACCAAACTTACCAGTGAAATCTCGTTAACCATGGTACCTCAATCCGCTAAGACTCAGGAGCCAGGCATGGTGGTATGAGAAACTGTGATCGAGTTGTCGGCCTACGCTGGGGCCATGTGCCTCCCCGTAGTGACCAGTGAGCAACCAGACTCGTGAACCGATTATGGTGGTATGGGACACTATATTCGTGTTGTCGGCCTATAGTGATAAGGTGATGGGGGAGTGGTGCAATGAATGCGTGTAACAACCCTGGCAGCCCTTTGTAATGACCTCGAGCATACTCTGAATTTGCGGTGAGGCGACAAGTTTTGCCGCAGTGTATAGAGTATGAACTAGGCCTGTTTCAATTTAGTGATGAACCGTTAAAAAGGTGATGGGTGAGTGGTGTAACCATTGTCCGTAACAGCCCTGACAACCTTTGTAGTGACCTAAAAATACACCATCATATGAGGTTAACTAGGACTGATGACCCTAAAATGGATCATATTTGGGAATGATACAAAGGAGGTACCTTAGTTTTCCAATTCTGCTATTTGAAATGGACTAATAACTACTTGGTAATCATGCTCATCATCGCACTGCATGTGCCTGGTAGATGTGGAGCATTGAGGGATGAACACATATCGCGAACCTAAGATGGTGTCACATGAGGGTGGTTTGGCAAGGGCATTCATCATGTCATTTCATACGTGCATTAATAAGAGTAGTTAGGAGTGTTTGATTGTACTGCTTTATCATTACTGCTTGACTACATTGATAATATGTTAACCTATGCTTTATTATTCCACTGAGTTAACTACTCACTCCCACGTTATGGGACGGTGTTTGTAACACCAACCAGACTCTGTAGCTGCAGGTGTCGGCGATGCTTATGAGGCGGAGCCGGACCTTTGCAACAATAATGATGTTTGCTCGTATTTGCTGTATTCTAGCGGCTTCATGTGAGCCGTGTCTTAATCGACGAGGTTACAGGGATGTTGACTAGAGGACCTTACACATTTGGTATATTTTAGAATTATACTTGTAATTATTTAACCTGGTAACGTTATCATACTCTGGAGACTCACCATAGTTTTTTTTTATATTTTATATATCTATCACAGTCTTCCGCTTGCTATCTCACTTGTCTCTGGAGTATGATATATTGTTTTGGCTTAATCTCACTCATGTTCAATGTACTAACACAGACAACATTCAATCATCATTCATTTTTTTACATAAGTGATGCATTGGAACTCGGGAGTTGAGTTTATGCTCGACCCCCGAATTTCAGGGTGTTACAAGATGGTATCAGAGCATGATTTTGATTAAACCGGACCTGAGTTATGTTCCCATGATGTACGCTGACGCTTTGACTTAGGAGGGTGCGAGAAAAATATAGAAACAGTCCTAGGTTTCCCCGATTTCGCCATTTGGCGAAGTTCATCGAAAACGAGCGTTTTGATCGAGTTTGTACTCGATCCTGATTGCACGAGTCAATCTTAAATCACTTCTAGACTGTCTATTGACGTGTCTAGATCATAATACACCTCATCCCAACAGTCAAAGATCTGTAAATGCAAGTATGTGTCTGAAAGTGCCCGAAACTACCCGAAATTAAGCGAATCGGGGTCGAGGGCCTACCCACATTCATCTAGGGGTACCCAGGGTGGGACCCAAGGTTTTTTGGGGCCTGGGGGGCAGGAGGGTCTCGCCCATGGGGCGAGCCCTCGAGATCTGGACCGTTGGTCGGTGAGGCCCTCGCCCGGTCGACAAGGCCTCGCCGGATTTTGGGCTGGGCCGGGCCCGCGGCTAGGGCTGATCCACTTTGGGGGTATAAGGACCCCCCTGATACAGCTCCCGTCCATTTTCAATACCCCAAACCCTTACCTCCTTCACAAACCTCCCCTCCAAGCTCTCTTTTCCTCCTATTCTTGCTGTTTTCTCTTCAAAATCGCCACTCCAATTGTCCCATTTCCCATTTTCGGTCATCACCCACTCCCTTCCATCGTTCACAGCCTTCCTACCTCCCTACTCTCTCCATTTTCTCTCATTTGGGCTCTTACATGCCCCATTTGAAGCTCTAAATTCGTGTAAAGTCTCTAACCTATCCATTTTCTTCCCTTTCCTTCTTCAAACCCTACCTTTTGGGCCCTTACAATCCCTGTTGAGGCTCAAGTCTGTGAAGAACCAAAAACTTCAACCCCCGTTTCCCCTTATCCTCATTTTCCATGGCTCTATCCGAACTTGTACGGCCATTTTCTTGGAGGCCTAATCCTTCATATTATTGTCTTGTAGTTTACATGGGTTACCGTCTTTGGATGTTTTTTTTTGTTTTCATGTTGATGGGTGTAGTAGTTGGTAGAATGTTTTAGATGTTTAAGGACGTTTAGGGCCCGTTCGGCCAACTGCATTAGGTGAGTTAGGTGGATGGAATTGTATAAGTAACAATAAATGTATGTGTAAGATATGGTCCCTAGATTGGGTGTATCCCATGTTTTCTAATGTCATGTTTGGAATGTATGTAATGAAAAGTATATCCCGGGTTTTCCTATTACACTTGGAAATTCCTCATCCTGGGATTTGGAACTCCCATCTCACGCTTTCCCACATAAGACTTATTTTCTAAAGCATATAAAATTAATTTTTATCCCACCCACCCTCTTACCAAACATGTCCCATTTAAGACAATAGGCCCTAGAGTTTTAGACCTAAAGTGGTGGTCCTAGATTTCGACAGACCTGACCGTATAGGAAATCCAACAAATTAATAATGTGAACCTTAGGACCCTCTTAGTTGGAATGAACATGGGTGAAATGCTCAAGTATAGTTAAATTCAAGTTCAGGCAATTCAATTGACAACCTTTGACCCTAAGTGATAAAATCCTTCCTGTATTAGGAATGATGTGAAATCATCTAGTGTATGAGCATAGACTTTGGACTACACCTTTGGATTTCCACTACTCCTAAATTAAGGCTAGACTACTGGTTACATTAGAGAATGCTAGAGACCGATAGATGTAGCTAGGTGAAATCAATACTCCTCTTTGATCTAGGTGGCGCAGCGAAAGCATGGTGGACCCTACCCCACTAGCCCAGGATTGAAACTGTGATCGTTGAATACAAACATTATAGAAGCCCTAGCAAGTTCTACTATGAGAAACTGTTTTAGGATGATCTAGTAAGATTTGATTCACCATTTCCTTAGACATAGATAATAACGAGGACTCTCTTAGACTAAAACCTAAAGGGTAACCTTAGAAATAGACAATCTGAGTCTTTCAATGATGGACATTCCCTACGTTTTTAGAGTGATCGGACTACGGAGTTACTGAAATATACAACTGCGAAACATTCGTGGCTTGACCCAATTCTCAATCCTGGGCGACTGCCAATGGACTCACTGCTTGACCGAACAGGAGACCAGGATCTATCAGGACTAGGAAGGGATACGATGAGCCTTCTACCCTAGTCAGGTAGATGATCGATGTATCGGGATCAAGCCCACTATAACTTGTAATGCCCTGAAATTCAGGGGTCGAGTATGAACTCAACTCCCGAGTTCCAACACATCACTTATGCAACATACACAATGATGGTTAAATGTTGTCTGAGTTAAAGCAATAAACATGAATGAGATTATACCAAAATAGTAAATCATACTCCAGTTCAATTGTATAAAGGCAAGCGGAAGACTGAAATTGTATATTTCAAGTATGTAAGGAAACAAAATTTTTGAAACATCAGAGTATGATCGCTAACTGAGTACCCATATACATGTACTGTTTTTAGAGTCAAAATTCAAAATACAATCTAAAGATGTGTCCTGTAATCCCCGTGGTGCAGTCGGCCTAAGCAAAGCCGTCCAAGTACTGTATAAACGAGAACCCGTCCTGGTCCTCGTCGAAATCGGGCTCCGGCTCCTGAACCGTCGCGCCGTCTATACCTACGACAGAGTCTGGTTGGTGTTGCAAACACCGTCCCGTAATGTGGGAGTGAGTAGCTAACTCAGTGGAACAATAAAGCATAGGTTGACATGTTATCAATTCAATCAAGCAGTAATGATAAAGCAGTACAAGTCAAACAATTCTAACTACTCTTATTAAGTGCGAGAATGAAATGACATGATGCTGTATGCCCTTGCCAAACCACCCTCATGCGACATCATCTTACATTCGCGAATGCTTAACTCCCTCAGTGCGCCACATCTACTAAGCACATGCGGTGCGATGATGATCATGATTACCGAGTTATTATTAGTCCATTTCAAACAGCAGTATTGGAAAACTAAGGTACCTCCCTTGTATCATTCCCAAACATGATCCATTCTAGGGTCATCAATCCTAGTTAATCTCATACGATATTATGGTTCGAGAAGCATAGCGAAGGCATCGCAAAGGGCTCATCACCCATCAGTGCGGATACAGATCTCACCGTATGCGGCTCAATTGCTGGCCGTCAGCTCGAGTACAGGTCTCACCGTGCTCGGCTCAATCACTAGCCGTCAGCTCGAGTACAGGTCTCACCGTACTCGGCTCCACTCATACTCTAGTTGCTGTGAAAGACTCGTCGCCAATCACAGACCCTTGGAGTATACTCGAAGATACTACGGAGGACTCGTTGCCCGTCAGCACGAGCACAGGTCTCACCGTACTCGACTCTCGCCGTAAGTATCGACAGCTCGAATACAGTGTCCCATACCACCGTATTCGGCTCACGAGGTTTGGTTGTTCAATGGTCACTATGGGGAGGCACTTGACACCAGCATAAGCCGACAGCTCGACCACGGTGTCCCATACCACCATGTCCGGCTCATGAGTCTTAGCGGATCGAGGTACCATGGTTAACGGGATCGCCACTGGTAAGTTTGGTACCCTAGGTTCAAACAGTAATGACCAAACATGGTGAACACACATTCGACATATCGGGTTACTTGGCGAACCTGACTAGCTCGAGCGCACAACAAGTTGGGCGATATGGAGCGCAAAAGCACTCCGTGTGGCCAACCACTATCGCCAACCGGAGTACGACTCGGGTTCGTCAGACACACCCCTTGTGGCGACATGAATCTCAGCCACAATTTCCAGTCTGGTACCGAATACCTGGACTCTAAACATAGTCCCAAACTCATACAGTTCTCATCAATAGCATGTGGAGTTAAGCATGATAAACAACGTAATACAACATGTTAGTAAGCATATCAATAAGCATGTTATGAAGCATGATATAAAGCATGTTGTAAAGCATGTTGACACAACTACGTATATATCACAAGTGAGTGGCTAAGGTAAACCACCACATGGAGGGTATCCTACATGTCTCTAAGGTAGTCGGGAATTCCATATCAGCACCTATCTAAGGCACTAACACTTAAACATTTTCACTCACAAGCGTTTACACAAACGCTTAGAGTACACCATTTCAACATACATGACGTATGTTAGCAAAATACGTGTTAGGGTTATCCTTTCGCCAAGCAGTTGTTTTATCATATATACCATAATCATACAGCAAATAATCACGACAAATGCATTTCCAAAATTTACACATATACGGTATTTCTATAATACACAATTTCTACATACGTAGTATTTACAAGCGAGCATGTATTACGGCGATTCCTTTCGCCAAACTAGTATTTTATCCATATGTTGTATAATCATACATTAAATAAACATGTCAAACATTTTTCCAAAAAAAATACGTATACGGTATTTCTACGTATACCAAGAGTATGTGAAATTCCATATTCTACAACGTTAATCGAAACAGAAAACGGAAAGCACTTTGTACATGTGTATTTGCATGTAGATCATGAATCTATCATTATCTGACATTGAAAGCATTGAAAACCGTAGCCTATACACCTAAAGTCCTCACCTTTGCCCTTGGAATCACAACGGATCTGTAAGGTTTGGTGAGCTTCCGTATTCGGGAGTTTTCTTGCCTAAAGAGCGGAATCGGTTAGCCTTTTCACAACCTATAGCCTATCTACTTCCAATCAGACCTAGGGTTAGGGTTTCTCACCTTCAAACGGAGTGGATACCGTCGGGAAAGTGCCTGGAAAGATGCGGTGTAGGCCGTGCGATGATCGAAAGCAGCAGGAGGAAGTTCTCCCACAAATCCCAAGCTCTTCTCTCTCTTTTCTCTCTCTCTCTCTCTAGGGTTTTATCCCAAATTCGTATGGCTGTGAGAGGGGCTGTTCTAAGCCTCTTTTATAGCCAAAAACCCCCCCAAAATAGACTCAGGTTCAAGGGTTACTGCTAATATAGGTATTTCGTCACTTTTCTAGCTCAAAAGAGAGGTTCTGGTGGCCCTCCTTGAGCCAAACGTCAGACTTAAGCTCACCACTCATGGATCTACGTGGGATTACGTTTTTGACTCGATTTGATTCTCAGATCGCACGTGTCGGACCACTTTCAGTTCAACGGTCAGTGGGCCACGATCCGAAATTTCAAGTACATGTAAATGTTCCTGAAATTTTTCCTGATCCGAGGGTGTAATTTGGTCTGATTCTGACGGTCTGGTTGCTTAATACTGATGCATAAGTGAATAGTGTTAGATCACTATTCCAGATATTTATTTTGGAAAGGGAATAGTGTTTTTCACACCCCCTCGCTCCGGATCCAAACGAATGGCCGTGGGACATCGGCTGGACCTGATTTTTGAGATGATAGTCAAGCCCAGTGAGGCGATCCTAGTTCCTTAACTTCGTGTTAATCGGACTTCTGATGTTCGATCTAGACCTAATATGAAGTTTCGTTTAATTCCCGAGAGCAGCCGGGAAATGAGTTTGGTTCTAAACTTTAGGGTAACCTAGCGTCACTGATTTTGCAAGTTTTGGGTCTTGCAGATCGTATTTAAAGCAATCCCAACGGATTTCATGGCTAATCGAGTTTTGCACTAAGTTAACTTTGTTAAATTTCTAAAGGATTTAATCCTAATTGATTTCTGGTCGAGATGGTACTCGAGCCAAAGTACGAAAATTTATGGGTCGTTACAATAACCGTCTCTCCGTGTTGGTCAAACATTGAAAATAACTATCTTACTTTAAATTGTTGGGAATTGTCGTCAAGACTCCAAATAGGTAAAGAAATAAATTGTAGCAAACCATCAGGGTATGAGAAATGGATAAAGAAATATGTTTTAAGGGGGGGTAGACTAAAATGAACTAGGCTAGTATATACCCTGCCATGCTAGAAACTTGAAATCAATAAGTCTTAGGCAAGTCTTAGGCAAATGAAATAATAGAATTCTTATTTATTACCCTTAGGCAATTTCGGGGATGAAATTTTGTTTTAAGGGGGGTAGATTGTAACATCCCAGATTTTTGTTAACTTGGAATTAGACGTCCTTAGGCAATGAGTCGCTCCTAACGACTTATTAACCTGTTAGAACTCAATCCCAAAGTCTAAAACCGCTTTAAACCCATTTTCCTCACAAATCTCATCCTTCACCACCTTGTTCTTTCAATTTTCCTAAGTACTTTCACCTTAGACACTATCTTAAACTAGCTAAGTAGTATAACTTGGATCACTTTATATACAAACTACAAAGGCACAGGTACCACCTCAGATAGAAATTACTCAAGACTAAATCCTTTCGAAATTAGGTGAGAATTAGCCAGTGTTAAACTAGAGTACCTGTGAAATTAGCACCAATCACTTTAAATACGATCTGCAAGACCCAAAACTTGTAAAATCATTGACGCTAGGTTATCCTAAAATCTCGAATCAATCTTATTACCTAGTTGCTCTCGAGAACACATCGAAACTCCGTATCAGATCTGGACGACACGTCGGAAGTCCGATTAACACGAGTTAAGTAATTAGGATCGCCTTGCTGGGCTTGACAACCATCTCGGAAATTAAATCCAAACAGTGTCCCAGCGCTATTCGCTTGAGCTCGGAGTGGAGAGTGTGAGAACACTTGGTTTTCTTTATAAATAAATATCTCAAATAGTAATCTAATACCTGTTACTTGCGGACATTTTATAAGCAACTAGACCGTCAGAATCTGACCCAAATACACCCTCGGATCAGGAAAAATTTCATAAACATATCCATGTACTCGGAATCTCCGATCGAGATCCACTGACCGTTGAACTGAAACTGGTCTACCACACGTGATCTGGGAATCCGACTAAAATGAAAACTTCACTCCACCTAGATCCAGCGTCTGTGAGCTTAAGTCTGACCTTTGG
This sequence comes from Magnolia changhungtana, assembly GCA_030180095.1. Classification (NCBI taxonomy): domain Eukaryota; kingdom Viridiplantae; phylum Streptophyta; class Magnoliopsida; order Magnoliales; family Magnoliaceae; genus Magnolia; species Magnolia changhungtana. Next base: position 5,779,879 of record JASAUF010000160.1, read on the forward strand.
CTCAAGGAGACCCGCCAGAAGTCTTTCGTTGAGCTGAAACTAGCTCACTTCGGTTATAACATAAGTATACCTTGATCATAAGTCTATTTTGGAATATTTTTAGGCTATATAAGGATGTTAGAACCCTCTCTCTCACAGCTATACGAATTTGAGAGAAACCTTAGAGAGAGAGAAGAGAGAAAAGAGAGAAAGAGTGAAAGTTGTGGGAGATCCTTCCTACCCTTTTCCCTGCCATTCTATAAGCCATTCTCATCGCTTTCCCGGCGATACCGGCTTCGTTTCTAGGTAAGAAACTCTAACCCTAATCTATTTTGGAGTTGTAATGGTTGTAGGTTATGAAATAGCTAACCTATTTCATTCTATAAGTTACCAAATTGCCGGATACAGAAGCTTAGCAAACCTACCTAATTTGTTACGATTCTACGATAAGAGGTGCGGACTTTAGGTGTATAGGTTATAGTTTTCAACGCTTTCAATGTCATATAATGATAGATTCATGATCTGCATGCAATTGCACATGTACAAAGTGCTGTCTGTTTTCTGTTTCGATTAAAGAAGAAGAATATGGAATTTCACATACTCTAGGTATTTGTAGAAAGTACCGTATACGTATAAATTTTGAAAATGTGTTTGCCATGATTATTTGTTGTATGAATATATTATATATGGATAAAATACTTATTTGGCGAAAGGACTCGCCCTAATACATGTTTTGCTAATATACACTATGTATGTTGAAATAGTGTATTCTAGAAAGTACCGTATACGCATAAGTTTTGGAAATGTGTTTGCCATGATTATTTGTTGTATGAACATATTATATATGCGTAAAATACTTGTTTGGCGAAAGGACTCGCCCTAATATATGTTTTGCTAATATACACTATGTATGTTGAAATAGTGTATTCGAAGTGTTTGTGAAAATGCTTATAAGAGTGAGTGCTTGGATGATGGGGCATTAGGTAGGTGTTGAGATGAGATTCTCAACCACCTTAGAGACGTATATGATTTCCTCCATGTCGGTTGTTTACTTTAACCGCTTACTTATGAAATATATGTGTTTGTATTCTTGTTTATATAGTGCTTTATAACATGCTTTATAACATGCTTTATAACATGCTTTATGATATGCTTGTTAACATGCTTGAATTACTTTGTTTATTATGCTTTACTCCACATGCTCGGAATAAGGATTGATTGTGTTTGGGGCTATGCTTATAGTCCAAGCAATCGGTAACTTGATTGAATTCGTGGCTGAGATTCATTCGCTAAGTGGGATGTGTTCGACAAACCCAAGTCGTATTTCGGTTGACGATAGTGGCTGGCTACATGAAGTGCTTATGTGTTTCATATTATTCAACTTGTTGTGCCCTCGAGCTAGCCGAGTTCGTCAAGCAACCCGATCTGTCTTATGTATTTTCACCATATTTGGACGCTACTGCTTGAACCTAGGGTACCAAACTTACCAGTGAAATCTCGTTAACCATGGTACCTCAATCCGCTAAGACTCATGAGCTGGACATGGTGGTATGGGACACCGTGGTCGAGCTGTCGACCTATGCTGGGGCCATGTGCCTCCCCGTAGTGACCAGTGAGTGACCAGACTAGTGAGCTGATTATGGTGGTATGGACACTATATTCGTGCTGTAGGCCTACATTGATAAGGTGATGGGGGAGTGGTGTAACGAATGCGTGTAACAGCCCTGGTAGCCCTTTGTAGTGACCTCAAGCATACTCTGAATTTGCGGTGAGGCGACAAGTTTTGCCGTAGTGTATAGAGTATGAACTAAGTCTATTTCAATTTAGTGATGAACCGTTAAAGAGGTGATGGGGGAGTGGTGTAACCATTGTGTGTAACAGCCCTAGCAGCCTTTGCAGCGACCTAGAAATACATCATTATATGAGATTAACTAGGACTGACGACCCTAGAATGGATCATATTTGGGAATGGTACAAGGGAGGTACCTTAGTTTCCCAATCTTGCTGTTTGAAATGGACTAATAACTACTCAGTAATCATGCTCATCATCGCACTGCATGTGCCTGGTAGATGTGGAGCACTGAAGGATGAATGCATATCGCAAACGTAAGATGGTATCGCATGAGGGTGGTTTTGCAAGGACATTTATCATGTCATTTTATACTTGCATTAAATAAGAGTAGTTAGGAGTGTTTGATTGTACTGCTTTATTATTACTGCTTGACTGCATTGATAATATGTTAACCTATACTTTATTGTTCCACTGAGTTAGCTACTCACTCCCACGTTACAAGACGGTGTTTGCAACACCAACCAGACTCTGTAGCTGCAGGTGTCGGCGATGCTTATGAGGCGGAGCTGGACCTTTGCAACGACAATGATGTTTGCTCGTATTTATTGTATTCTAGCGGCTTCATGTGAGTCGTGTCTTGATCGATGGGGTTACAGGGATGTTGACTAGAAGACCTTACACATTTGGTATATTTTAGAATTGTACTTGTAATTATTTAACCTGGTAACGTTATCATACTCTGGAGACTCACCACAGTTTTTTTTATATTTTATATATCTATCACAGTCTTCCGCTTGCTATCTCACTTGTCTCTGGAGTATGATATGCTGTTTTGGTTTAATCTCACTCATGTTCAATGCACTAACATAGACAACATTCAATCATCATTCATTTTGTTGCATAAGTGATGCATTGGAACTCGGGAGTTGAGTTTATGCTCGACCCCCAAATTTCAGGGTGTTACATCTAACCATATAGAATCATAGACCATAATGTACATCTATATGAAAAAATAGTGTCGATGTTCAAATATGCATGATAGATGATATAATTAATGGCATGATCATGTCTTATACAAATGTGCATGATCTATCAAGTTTTAAGCACATATGATACGATTAAAGAAAATATCATGATAGATCTACTCAAGATGAATCATATGAAACCAGTTTGACATAAATCAGATTACTAGATCGGTCAGTATCTTCAATTAACCATGGTCATTCATTCATTTGGCCTCATATCTAAAATTCTAATTAGGTAAAAATTATTATACTTATACCATTCTAAAGGTTATAGCATGATTAATAAGATGACTGACACACATTGGGTTGGTCATTTACTAAGATGATCAATTTGCAGGATTTAAGCCATGCATCCATCCATCAAACCATTATTTATAGCATTTGAACTAATGATCAGAAGGTAGGTTTACATTTAATATGCCATGGACATATGATCCATGGTTCAGATCGGTGTTTGGTCGGACAGATTGACTTATATCCACAGTCAAGAGTTATATTAACTACTCAATGGTCAAATTGTATCGAAAATTTTTAGAAAATTTTATACCCTTAAAATTTGTTTGGAGTATTACATTCTTCCGCTTTTAAAGGAATTTCATCCTGAAATTCAACATACCTTAAGCAAAAAGGTCTGGATATTTTTCTTTTATCTCCGCTTCAAGTCCCCATGAAGCTTCTTCCTCACTATGATGTCCCCATTGTACCTTAACTAATGAAATCATCTTATTCCTCATAGCTTATTTCTTCCTATCCAATATACATACAGTTTATCGATGTAAGATGCATCTTCACAGATATCTAAAGATGACCAATTTATAAAATGGGATGGATCTCTCTCGTACTTACGGAGCATAGATACATGAAATACATTGTGAATACTAGCAAGCTGCGGAGGTAAGGCTAGTCTGTAGGCAATAGGTTCGAAGGGTTCCAAGATTTTGAAAGGTCCACTAAAGCGCGTAGCTAACTTATCTTTCTTCTAAAATCTCTTCTTCTGTTATCGACATAACTCTTCTGAAAACTCTAAGCAGTACGTGGATGCTCTAGGAAAACTATAATATTCTCGGTTGCCTCTTCTATCATTTCTGATTTGAGCAATTCCTTTTCCCCTGTTTCCAACCAACAACTTGGTGATCTACAAGGTCTAACACATAAAGTTTCAAATGGTGCCATACCTATGATAGATTGATAGCTATTATTGTAAGCGAATTCTGTCAAATGAAGATGATCGCTCCAACTCCCTTGAAAATCCATAACAAAGGCATGAACATTGTCTTCTAATATGTGACGCCCCGACTTTTTAGGACCTGAGTATATGACCCGTTTCCCAAAAACTCGAGTGTTAAATTATAGAGAAACAAAATTCCATACATAATTTTTTTTTCCTTTCATCAGAGTTAGCAAATTAGCGTAGCATGAACAAATTAAACGTAAAGGAAAGTTGCATTATCATTTAAATATACAAGAAGCTGCCCATAATGGCTTATACAAACCAATTTCTACATTCTTACAAATACAAAATGAAATAACATTACATGTGAAACAAAGTAACTTGTAACAATCTTGAGCTGTGAAACCCTGTAGCAGCCCTTAGCAAAAACAATCATGCACCCTTGTCACCTATCACCTGCTCCTCACCAATATGAATGTTAATATCATCTAGGCCCCCTGTGCTACCTGTACGGTTATGTATTAGATGGATGAGTGGCCAACTCGGTGTGAATTCCCCTCAAGATTACACACTACCGCATTAGATAAGTATAGTTATAAAACAAAGCATACAAAACATACATGATGCAGGTCATATTATGTGCATGGATGCGTGAATACAACATCGCCCTCGGGATGATCATCCGTGCGGATAGTAGGCTCATCACTCATGCAATTATCGACGTGGGAAAAGCATCTAGTCAGACAAATACATACTTCACATACGATAGCAATAGATGCTAGTCTGTGCTGTGTATACATGATTAGCCAACCCGTTATTAGTCCAATTACAACCAGCCATTTTAAATAAGCTCAAAGGTCACTACGGGGGCTCGTCACCAGATAAGCCGACAGCTCGGGCATAGGTCCTATACCACCATCCCTGGCTCATGAGGCTTCCACCTTAGAATGTTTAATGGAAACCCATCGACTAATGGCCAATCATGTTAAGTACACGGGGCTTACCATCGCATGGTTGCATAGAAATGATACATCAAGCCACATAGGGCAAATACCAAAACCGAGCCATATAGGGAAAATGTTAAAACTAAGCCACACAGGGCAAATATCAAAACTAAGCCACATAGGGTGAATTTGAAACTAAGCCACATAGGGTGATTATTAAAACCATGCGACAAAGACCATCCTTGAAAACCACTTAACACAATAACTTATGGATGGTATGCCCACATCAATATCCAATTCAAACCGTCATTCAACAACCACTAAGTCAAAGCCCATTATAATCACAATCAATCAGGTTACATCCCAAGTATGGGTATACATTTATAAGTGGGGGTTTCTCACTAATGTACCAGTTTAAATTCTAGAAGCAATCTACAAGTAATCCACTAGCATAAATTAAATATACAGGATAAACATTAAGCATGTGATATAACAACTCAATTCCAACAATTAACACATAATTATATAATGGAAATATCAATTATAAATTAAAATAAAACTATAACTTAAGCTAATGGGAAAATGGAAAGCTCAAGGGGAAAAAATCATCACCTTATACTTTGAATCACCTTCTAGTATCACTAAGTGCTTGCGCCCTTAGAATTGTATCCTACCACAAATTGCGAACTTGTACAATTAGATCCCAGTTCTTCACACTACCTATCTTATCACAGCCTAGGATTTGAGTTATCTATCTTATGGTTTTAATGTAGAATTAGGGTTTTCATCCTAGAGTTTAGTTTTAGACTTTGCTTAGGAGTTGAAACCTAATTCATATAATTAATTTATAATAATATTGGAAGGAATAATAAGTAGTAATTGTCAGTTAATACTAACACACTATCTATGGTTAGGGTATTGACCTAGAGTTTAGACCACTTAGGTCTAGGATTTCATCCTCAAGTTTAGGTCTAGGTTAGATTTTAGGATTTGAATGTTAGTTGGTGTAAAACTAGTTACCATGTTAATTTAATACCTATAGCATAAGTATTAACATTAATGGTATAATTAATATTAGCTCATCATGGTAATAATTAGTATTACAATTGAGATAAAATGGTATTATTAAAGGTAATATTCTCAAGTGATGGATACCATGCAAATATCATTAATGATGGTTTCATTTATAGTAACTAATATTAGTGTAACATGTTAGTAGTAATCATTATAATGATAAATAATATTATGACCTACTATCATGATAATATTTAAGAATAATAACACTAGTATTTAATGACGATATTATTTTATTTTCTTCTCTATGAAAACTATAGATCATTTACTAATGTTTATGCATTTCTACTATTAGCGATCCCAATAATGATGAAAATGGTAACACTGTTATCAATACAACGAGACAAGTGTAGCTTAGAAGGAAAACATTTACTTACTTGTTTCGACTCGATTCAACCCATGAGCTAGTTGGTTCAAGTTGAATCAACTCGGTTCGGCACCCGAGTTGGCTTGGCTCTACACCCCCACCAACACCTCTCCTTCTCTCTTTCTTTTCCTCTTCTCCTCCTTTTCTCTCTCTTCTTTCACCTTGCTAGAATGTCTAGCAATGAGCACGGATAGACCAACTCAACTCAAATTGGCTGGACTCAGTTCCAGCCGAGTCAACTCAGCCACCAACCCAATCTCCTTCTCCTTCTTTTTCCCTCTCTCTCTCTCTCTCTCTCTCTCTCTCTACTTCCCTTCCCTTTCTTCTTTCACAAATACTAGGAAACTAACAGGGGCGTCCAGCCACCGTGGACTCTATTGGACTCAGTTTAGACTCAACCCAACTCGGTTTGAGTTTGAACTGAGTTGACTCAGGGCCTATATGGTAATAACCTCACTCTCCCTCTCATCTCCTTCTCCCTCTTTTTCTCTATCTTTCCTTTCTCTCTTCTCTTTCTTTATGCTTCTCTTCTCCCCTTTCCAAGCCTCATTCCGCGGCCATCAAGGACCCGAACTCGGCCCAGATTCGGACCGTGTTGGTGCTGCATGACAGCAGCCGCACCACTCTACTTCTTCATTCTTCTTCTTTCTTTCTTTTTTTTTTCCTTTCTTCTTTTCTTTCATCTGCTGCAGGTCCAGCAAAGTCACTGGACCACCGAATTCGACCCGAATCGACTCGGTTTGGTGCCCCACTTGAACGAGGAAGAAGTTCCGCCGTTAATGGCAGTTTCCAAACGGCGGTGTTTCTCTTCAATCCGTCCTCCATGGACAGTCTGGGCTGGCTTCAAAGAACTTGTGGAGGAGAGAAGTCAAAGGTTGGAAGGGTTTTAGGCGGCGCTTTTGGATGGAGAAGGAAATGGCTAGTTCTCTCTCTCAGCCCCTTTTCTTCTCTAAAGACCTAGCTAGGACGGCTAGGATCTCTTTAGAATGGACAGTCTGGATGGAGGAAGAGTGACTCATGCGGATCACCCTGCTGGGGTGAGAGCAGTTTCCATTTTTGGAATTGTTGTATTTTTGGGACTTGTTTGCACCCAGAATCATGTGCATGCACACGCACTGAACCATGTGAAACTTGTGGGTTTTGGTCTCACATGTGTCCTCTGTCAGATGGATGGTTTGGATCACCTCTCGGAATCATCATGGTGGGCCACGGATCAAAAATCACGGACAACATTTTTCAAACGTGTTGTTGGCAGGAAACCCACCCGTTTTTAAAATTTTCAGGTCAGTGAGCTCTGACCGGTCTTCTTGGAATGGTGCACTGTGAGTGCACATCCTTTTCGTGCACTCACGCTCTGAGGTCAGGTCCATCATGATGATTGTGATAAATCCACTCCGTTCCTTAGCTTTGGAGGTCCTAATCAGGGCCTCTGACCAATTATTAGGTGGATCCAAATCTCGAGTGGGCCACGTTGAGCGATCTTACCTTATTTGTTGTTTCACATTGATCTAACGGTCGGATTAATTCTGATCTGAACGTCAACGGTCTTAGAAATTGTCCGGATGGTTAGGACCACTTATTCCATGAATTTCCCATTCTGAATGTCCATATCATAACATCTTCAATCATTATTATTATTATTATTATTACTATTATTTTGAATTAATTTGTAGGGCCTACTTCTAAATAGAACTGTCCTCATGGTAGATCAATCACCATGATTTATGTACCTAATCTTTAACTAAATGTAAATGTTAAGTGTGATGCACTACGTGGATGTCTAATTGCTAGTATTCGACATACTGACCATTCGACCAATCCAATAGTTGAATAGTCCAACGTGATGTGGTAAACTTGGTGAGCTTTTATGATTCAAGTCCTAAAATGTCAGGGTATGATTCTATTTTCCTAACAAGGTGATTGAAGCCCATCAATTGGATTTACAAGTAAATGTCCTAACAGTGTAGTCCAATGGCTAACTTTCCCGATAGAATTTTATGGACCTGATGATCAGTAGACCTATTAATTTGAGTCCCAAAACTGGCAACATATGGTTTGATCTATGGGTGTATATTCTTTAAATGGACAGATTCAAGCTCGATCATAAGGTTTAGGTGTGGGTCATCCCTTAAGTTACTGAGGATTCGATGGAGGGTAATTTGCGTGACTTAAGATCCTAGATTTGTGGCATGTGGTTTAGTTGTTTTTGTGTGATGAGATGGCTCGTCTTAAGAATGTAGCGAAAGGATGTGTTGGTTTACTTATGAGATTACTCCCAACTATCAAGTCAAGCTAGAATGAGGACGAATGTTCAGATACATCAGGTTTGTGTTTATACTAAACTAGGTATTTATGGTAACACCCGAGTACTAGGGAGTACGGGGTGTTACATAATATTTGGTTGATTCTTTCTATTTAACCATTTAAATGAGGACGATAAGCGGTAGTAAAATCCTTAGATGTTCCCAAAGCTTCCCAAAAAGTTTCCTAGAAAAGCGACGTATATCTTAGATCACAGTTTGATATAATAGACACTAGGACACCATACAATCACGTAATCTCTTCCATGTAAATCCAACATAGCTTATTCACGGAATATATCATACATGCATGAAGGGAATGTCCATATTTGGTGAGTCAGTCTACAATCACCCAAATTGTGTCATACCATTTCTTGTCTTAGGTAATCCCATGAAAAAGTCCATAGATATGTGTTCCCACTTCTGTTTACTCACTGGTAAGGACTGCAACTTTCCTATTAATTTTTTTGTTCTACTTTTACTTGTTGACACATAAGACATCTTGACACATATTACGATGTCCTTCTTCATATTTTTCTGCCAATATTGCTTGCATAAATCATGATACATCTTTATTTCACCTGGATGTATCATATACTTGAACTTGTGGACTTCATTAAGAATATCCCTTCTCTACTCTTCATCTTCCAAGACACAAAGTCTATCGAGGAACCTATACCCTCCATCTAACTCGATCTTCCACTTAGAGTCTAGTATCTTCATCATTTTTGCCATATGATTCTGAATCCATGGGTTTAATTTCTAATCTTCTATGATTCTATTGATCAGAGTCGAACAAATGGTTAGATTTGAGAGCCTAGCCATTGTATCCCACATATCAACTTGAACATCGAAGTCTCACAAGGTCTCTAAGGCTTTCCACTCATGCATTTTCATCTTGGCCACTAAAGCAGATGTTTTATGACTTAAGGCATCAGCAACTACATTTGCCTTACCGGGATAATACAACAAATCAAAATCATACTCTTTAAGGAACTCTATCCATCGTCTCTTTCTCATATACAACTCCTATGAAAATAAATACTTCAAACACTTATGGTGGGAGAAAAGTTTAAATTTCTCAACATAGAGAAAATGCCTCCATATGTTAAGAGTAAAGATGATTGTTGCTAGCCCGAGGTCATGCGTTGGATAATTCTACTCGAGAACCTTTAATTGTCTAGATGCATAAGCTATAATTCAACCTTGCTGCATGAGCACACAACCCGGAACCTTGTGTGAAGTGTCATTATAGACAACAATACCTTCACCACTAGAGGTTAGGATCAGTACTAGTGTAGAAGTCAACTTCTTCTTTAGGTCAATAAAATCTTGATCACACTTATCTTCCCATGCAAACTTCACTTCCTTCTTGGTTAGACGAGTAAAAGGTGCAGCTATGTTGGAGTTTCCCTTTATAAAGCATCTGTAGTAACCTGGTAATGCTATAAAATTATGCATATCTGAGACATTCATGGGTCTTTCCCAGTTTCAAACAGCTTTAACCTTTGACAAGTCGACTTTAACACCTTCTCAAGTAATTACATGGCCTAGGAATTTAACATCTTCCTTCCAAATTTCATACTTTTCCACTTTAGCATATAGTTGCTGCTCCTGAAGCGTTTGGAGTGCTATCATAAGGTGTTGCTTGTGCTCCTCTTCAGTCTTTGAATAGATCAGAATGCCATCTATGTAAGGCCCGTATCCTAAACCATACCATTCCATAGGCTTCAGCGGTCCTCCCGGTCGAATTCCTGTAACCCACGACCTATAATCGGCATTTGTGCACAACCCTGAGTCGAATCCTGTATTCCAGAGTCAGCTCAACCCGAGACTTGTATCCTTGCGACGCGTCGTCGCCATGGTTCTGATGCCTCATCTCGTACACCAATAAGATACCCAAGCCAGGAGATGTGGGCCCACGTTCATTTTGAGAAAAACGCCGCCTATTTGTAAAACCCAAGAGAGCCTTTTAAATCAATTACATCAATCAAGTACACATCACACCTCAAGTCAAGTACAAGCAACCCATACCCTACCCTTACCTCTCTCTTACACAAGTACCCTAAAGTCAACTCTCTCTCTCTATCCATCACCCATCCTTTACATCACCTCTCTCTCTTCACTCCCAAGCAACCCCACCATGAGAGATAATGTCCAAGCTCTACATGAGAAAGAGCTAGGTGTGGCCCACCTTCCTACCACCCAATCCTACCCTCCAAAGATCATCTCAACCATTAAAATTCATCCCTTGGAGCTTTAGAACGCATCGATGAAAAGAGGAGTCCAAGATCTAATGGTGGGTGTGCAGATCATTAGATAGTGATTTCAATTTAGGGCCCACATGATTTGGGACCCATATTGATGTATGCATTGATGCATATGTTAGAGGGGCCCATAATGGCAGGGCCTCTCCATCATATAGTCACTCTCTCTCTCTCTCCCTCTCCCTCTCCCTCTCTATCTCCTTCCCATATTTTATGGCCCACCTGATGAATGTGAGGACGATCTGGATCGTCCTGTAGCCAGGACAACTTGTTGTCCATATTGTTGGACGTCCAGTGGCCACGCATGCCTGTTTGGATAGAAACACAAATATCTGCTTGATCCAAGGGATGGTGGGCCACACGTGGACCCCACCTTGAATTTTTACCCAGGCCGTCCGTTAGACCAGGGAGACCGGGCCACCTGGATGGTTCAATCCATCCAGACAGTCCATCAATGGGCGTCCAAGGCTGGGCGAGTAGTATATATAAATAAATATATATATATATATAGTGGGCTCCACGTGGGACAAACCTGATGTGGGAACCTGATTGGCTGGTGTATCCCACATCAGCAATATAGCTAACCATATTGACATCAGCAGGGTCTGTGGGCCTCCACCATGAGGTATTGTTATATCCAAACCGTCGATCATCTGGACGTTGATGTCAGCAAGCTGTGTGGGGCCTACTTAGATGAAAGGTCTTATCCAGCACCGTCCAGCGGCTGCTGGACAATGGGGCCACCTTAATATATGAAATGTTGGGGACGTGGGACCCCTTGACACGCATAGTGTCCACACTATCCAAAAGATGGGACGGTGGGGCCCACACGTGATATATATGCCTTATATCCACACCGTCCAATGGTCTAGATGGTGGGGACCACCTTGATGCATGTATTCTATATCACACTGTCCATCTCTAGACGGTGCTATTAGGGCACCATGATGTATGGATTTTATCAACGTCGTCCCTCTGTTTTTCCTGGCAGTGGTTGGGATCCACCTTGATGTATTGTACCCTCCACACCATCTATTTCTAGACAGTGCCATGTGGGTCGACCATTGATGTATGTGCTGGATATCCTAACTGCCCTCCGTTTGTGGGACATGGGCCCCACATGATGTATATGTTTAATCCAAATGGCCCAATTTGATGTGTATAAGGCCCATTTGGCAAGGCCCAATGTGTTATATTTGGGGCCCATTTGGCGAGGCCCATGTAAAGTATTTGAGGCTCATCTCGTTGTGTGTTGCAAGCCCACTGCCCACCTGATTTTCTGGACCATAGGGGCTGACCTGAGAGGCCCATTATGATGTATATGTAGCCCATGAGTGAGGCTCAACGTGTTGTATATCTGGCCCATGAGTGAGGTTTGACATGTTGTGTATGAAGCCCATGAGTGACGCCCGATGTGTTGGGTATGAAGCCCATGTGATGCGGCCTATTGTAATGTATATGAGACCCATATGATGTGGCCCACTTGACGTATATGAGGCCCATGTATTATGGCCCACTTGATGTATGTAAGGCCCATTGTTGCAGGCCATGTGTTACGGCCCACTTAATGTATATAAGGCCCATTATTGTGGCCCATGTATTCCAGCCCATTGTGATGTATATGAGGTTCATGAGCGAGGCTGTAACACCCTGAATTTTTGCCAACTTGGAATGAGACGTCCTTAGGCAATGGGTCGATCCTAACACCTTAGTAACTTGTCAGAACTGAATCCCACAGTCTAAAATCGCTCCTTAACCCATTTCCTTCACAAATCCAACCCTTCACCACCTTGATCTTCCAATTTTTCAAAGCACTTTCGCCCTAGACACTATCTTAAACTAGCTAAGTAGTATTACTTGGATCACTTTATATACAAACTACAAAGGACTAAGTACCACCTCAAACGGAAATCACTTAGGATTAAATCCTTTAGAAATTTGACAAAGTTAACTAAGTGTTAAACTAGATTAGCCATGAAATCCATTTGAATTGCTTTAAATACGGTCTGCAAGACTTAAAACTTGTAGAATCATTGACGCTAGGTTACCCTAAAACTTAGGATCAATCTCATTACCCGGCTGCTCACGGGAGCATCTCGAAACTTCGTATTAGGTCTAGACCGCACATCGGAAATCCGATTAACACGAAGTTAAGGAACTAGGACCGCCTCACTGGACTTGACAATCATCTCAAAAATCAGGTCCATCCGATGTCCCACGGCCATTTGTTTCGATTCGGAGCGAGGGTGTGTGAAAAACACTATTCCCATTTCAAAATAAATATCAGGAATAGTGATCTGGCACCATTCGTTGACGCGTCAGTATTAAGCAACCTGACCGTCAGAATCAGACCAAATTACACCCTCGGATTAAGAAAAATTTCAGGAACATTTACATGTACTTGGAATTTCTGATCGTGGCCCACTGATCGTCGAACTGAAAGTGGTCCGCCACGTGCGATCTGGGAATCCGATCGAGTCAAAAACGTAATCCCACATAGATCCATAGGTGGTGAGCTTAAGTCTGACATTTGGCTCAAGGAGGGCCACCGAACCTCTCTTTTGAGGAAAAGTGACGAAATACCTATATTAGCAAGTAACCCTTGAACGAGTCTATTTTGGGAAGGTTTTAGGCTATAAAAGGACCTTAAACCCTCTCCCATTCCAGCCATACGAATTTGGATTTGAGAGAGAAAAAGAGAGAGAAAGTGAGGGAGAAGTGGGAGCTACTCCTGTCGTACTTCCCTGCTGGCTCCACGGCCGCACCGCCAGCCTCTTTCTTGCCGCTTTCTGGCGATTCCGGCGTCATTTCTAGGTAATAAACCCTAACCCTAACCTGTTTGGGGGATTAGACAGTTGTAGGTTAGGAAATAGCTAACCTATTTCATTCTCTAGGTTGCCAAACTCCCGTATACGGAAGATTAGCGAACCTATCGACTCCGTTACGATTCTACGACACAAGGTGCGGACTTTAGGTGTATAGGTTATGGTTTTCAACACTTTCAATGTCAGATAATGATAGATTCATGATCTGCATACAATTGCACATGTACAAAGTGCTTTCCGTTTTCAGTTTCGATTAGAATTGTAGAATTTGGAATTTCATATACTCTAGGTATTCGTATAAAGTACCGTATACGTATTTTTTATGGAAATGTGTTTGACATGTTTATTTGTCGTATGGATATATGACGTATGGATAAAATACTTATTTGGCAAAAGGATTCGCCTAAATACATGTTTATTAATGAACACTATGTATGTAGAAATACGGTATTGTAAGAAGTACCGTATACATGTATATTTTAGCGATGTGTTTGTCATGATTAATCGTCGTATAAATATATTATGTGCGTATAAAATATTTGCTTGGCGAAGGGAATCGTCGTAATACATGTTTGCTTGTATACAGTATGTATGTTGAAAATGCGTATTCTAGAAAATACTGTCTACGTATAAATTTTGGAAATGCATTTATCATGATTATTTGTTGTAGTAATATATTATACATGGGTAAAATACTCACTTGGCTAAAGGATAGCCCTAATACATGTTTTGCTAACATACACCATGTATGTTGTATTAGTGTATTCTAAGTGTTTATGAAAATGACTGAATGAGTATAGAATCCTTATTCGTGCTCGCCATGACTAATTGTCATGGATTCATGATTGTTGTATTGGCGATACCTTTTTGACGAAAGGATTTGCCCTAAATCACGCCACGGCCAATAGACACCATATATGCTAAAATGTGTGGCCCAAGTGTTTGTGGAAATGACTGAATGAATATGGGACTTGGATTCCTGCTTGCCATGACTATCCGTCGTGGGTGTACGCGTATTATGATTGGGGCAACTCCCTAGGGAAAGGATTTGGCCTAATGCCTATGTGATCGACATGTGTCATGTATGTTGGTGTATGTTTGTTTAAGTGTTTTTTTTTTTGAAAATGTCTGAATGAGTAGTAGTTAGCAAATTGTAATGTATAAGGGTGTTGAGATATGATTCTCAACCTCTTTTAACTATGTGTATGATCTCCTTGGATTGTTGTGTGATTAGGAATTGAACATGTATAAACTCATGCTTGTGTTGTGATTCATAACATGCTCAACTGCTTTATGATTATAACTATGTAATGCATATGTTTAAATTTATATTTACGTTGTATGATCCATCATGGGTGATGGGGAGCGGAGCAACGAGTGTGCAATGGCTGTGACCACAGCGATACCTAAACGGATAATACCATACCTTGATTGTATGAGTTGAATCTTGATCCATTACTGCTTTATCTATCTGCAAGTTATCATGTTTGGGGCTATGATTATAGTCCAGACAATCGGTACCAGAATTGAATTCGTGGCTGCGATTCATTTGCCACGTGAGATGTGTTCGACGAACCCGAGGCGTACTTCGGTTGGCCACGCGAAGTGCTTATGCACTTCATGTCGTTCAACTTGTTGTGCGCTCGAGCTAGCCGAGCTCGTTAAGTAACCTGATATGTCTTATGTATGTTCACCATGTTTGGTCGCTACTGCTTGAACCTAGGGTACCAAACTTACCAGTGAAATTCCTTTTAACTATGGTACCTCGATCCGCTAAGACTCATGAGCCGGGCATGGTGGTATGGGACACCGTGGTCGAGCTGTCGGCCTACGCTGGGGCCACGTGCCTCCCCGTAGTGACCAGTGAGCAACCAGACTCGTGAACTGATTATGGTGGTATGGGACACTATATTCGAGTTGTCGATACTTACGGCGAGAGCCGAGTACGGTGAGACTGTGCTCGTCTTTGACGGGTGACGAGTCCTCCGTAGTATCTTCGAGTATACTCCAAGAGTCTGTGATTGGCGACGAGTCTTTCACAGCAACTAGAGTATGAGTTGAGCCAAGTACGGTGAGACCTGTACTCGAGCTGACGGCTAGTGATTGAGCCGAGTACGGTGAGACCTGTACTCGAGCTGACGGTCAGCAATTGAACTGCATACGGTGAGATCTGTATCTGTGCTGACGGGTGATGAGCCCTTTGTGATGCCTTCGCCACGCCTCTCAAACCATAATATCGTATGAGATTAACTAGGACTGACGACCCTAGAATGGATCATGTTTGGGAATGATACAAGGGAGGTACCTTAGTTTCCCAATCTCTTTGTTTGAAATGGACTAATAATAACTCGGTAATCATGATCATCATCGCACCGCATGTGCTTAGTAGATGTGGCGCACTGAGGGAGTTAAGCATTCGCGAACGTAAGATGATGTCGCTGAGGGTGGTTTGGCAAGGGCATACATCATGTCATGTCATACTTGCATTTAATAAGAGTAGTTAGAATTGTTTGATTTGTACTGCTTTATCATTACTGCTTGATTGAATTGATAACATGTTAACCTATGCTTTATTGTTCCACTGAGTCGATCACTCACTCCCACGATACGGGACGGTGTTCTGAACACCCACCAAACTTTGTCTGATTGCAGATGGCGACGCTATTTCTGAGGCGGAGCCGGACTTCTATGACGACGGGAATGCTTTCTCGTATATGCTCTTTTTTGGCGGCTTCGTGAGAGCCGTACCTTGATTGTCAGGGCTACAGGGATGTTGACTAGATCATACTATACAACTTGGTATAATTTACTTGTAATTATTTAACCTGGTAACTTTATCACACTCTGGAGACTCACCACAGTTTATATATTTTATCTACCTATCATAGTCTTCCGCTTGCTAATTTATTGTCTCTGGAGTATGATATTCTGTTTTGGCTTAATCTCACTCATGTTCAATGCACAAATACAGTCAACATTCAATCATCATTCATTTTGTTGCATAAGTGGTGTTCTGGAACTCGGGAGTTGAGTTTATGCTCGACCCCCGATTTTCAGGGCATTACAGAGGCCCAATGTGATGCATATGTGGCCCTCGAGTGAGGCTCATTTGATGTATATCAGACCCTTGTGTGAGGTCATGGGCCCACTATACGTTTGGCTCTATGTGGGCCACTCCTTAGGAGCAATGATGTTTAAATGTCCACATTGTGACCTTCCCTTGGGCCCTTTGTTAGGCCAATTACCGATTCCAATTGTTGAGGCCGATTCTAATTGTAGAGGTCGATTCCAATTGTCGAGGCCGATTTCGATTGTTGAGGCTGATTTCGATTGTCGAGGTGGATTCCGATTGTCGAGGCCGATTTTAATTATCGAGGTTGATTCTGATTGTCAAGGTTGATTTTCGAGGCCGATTATCGGTGCCAGTTATCGATATCGATTATGAGTATGTGACAGTATAACATCATGATACATGCTCATAAGCATCATCTGCATGTTTGTTATGAGATGTGTTTGACCATTGCATATACCATAGGGTAGGTTATTTATGAGACTCCCTGATAAGTGGAGTCGTCCCACATGAATGCACGGTATGTGTAGGATTGATGCATGACTGGATGGTATGACTCATGCATCTCACATTTTATGATATGACCACCATACGCCCTAGCGACATCAGAGTCGCGGCCTCCACAAGCATATCGTGGATAGCCAAATGGGACATTGAAAATGTTTGGTTCTAGATACGGGCATCGTAAATGTCCCTGGGTGAAAATTCATAAACCTCTGTGGCTAAGAGACGCCCAACGTCGAGACCGAGTGGATATATATGAGCGTATGAGGGCCGTATACCAGTAGGCCACGTCTCCTACTGTGTCGTGATCGGTTGGGAGAGGGTGTGACCTTACCCACCTGAGTGAGGGGAAAATATCTAGGTTGAGTTTGACCAGCTTGAGGAATGGGTCCGCTATCGATGAGTCGGGCCCGATATTGACAAGTAGATAGTGAGGTCTCTTCTACTTACCCAGTTGTGCGCTCGGATAGGGGCGACAAGCTGGCGTAGAGTGTAATAGACCCCAGTAATGATCCCAAAGATGTACAGTATTGATATGTGGACTTATTGAGCAGGAGTTGCATACTCATTCATTCATTCATTACTATCCACTCGGGCTGGTGGTGCGCAACTAATTGTTATGTGTACCTTCGCAATGGCTAGGATTTCAGTTGGGGTGCGCGACGAACCTGAGATCAGAAGTTTACCACATTAAGTCTATATATCCAAATTAAAGTATGGGACTGGTTTGGATAGAAATCCCTTGTAGTGGACCCCGTAGCCTGCGATATTATGTGCTATCATCCCTACTTCACACTCCAGCTTGGTCATTTCATTCGCACCACATATTGCATTACATCCGCGGCATATGGCATTTTGGGTTGTTATGTCTCTATACTTATATGGCATGGATGAGGTTAACGGTATTCGAAGGCTCATCAGGATTTGCATATTGCATTGTATCTTCAGTATATGATATTTGGTTTACTATGTCTCTGCATTGCATAACTGATCTACATTGCTTCCTCAGTATATGATATTAGCTTATTATGTTTTTACATCACATAACTTGGATAAGGCTAATGATATTTATGGACTTACCAATATGTTTCCATATTGCTCTAATATTATATACTTGGCACTTACCTTACGCACACACTTACACCATCCTCTAAGCTTTCTATAAGCTTATGCACGATAGATGCATACAGGTGGCGTTAGGTCGCAGAAGCGTTGAGCTTGGAGCGTGCAGCTATCTTATGGAGTTTTAATTATTGATATATGTATTTCCATTTCAACACTGTATTTAACTATTTATATTAGTGGATATATGATGATGATGTTGCCTTTGTGATTTGGGTAAACTTGTGGTTATGCTTATTAGGAGTTAAATGTACATTAAAAAATCATCATTATAGGATCCCAAGATCAAAATCTGGTGTATGGGCGCTGGGAACAGAGAATGGGGTACTACGGAGGCTGTCAGCACCGGATTCGGTGATCGAGAATTTTGTGAGCCCGGTTTCTGAGTTTGGGGCATGACAATCTATAAACACCATAATGAACTAATCTAAATACGATTTGAACACACAACTTATTAAGTCTATGAAGATTGCGGGCATTAGTTAACCCAAACGGCATGACCAAGAACTCGTAGTGTCCATACCGAATTCAGAAAGCAATTTTCTGAATGTCCTCTTCCTTGATCCTCAATTGATGATAACTTGATCGAAGATCTATTTTTGAAAAGTATTTGGCTCCCCTTAACTGATCAAATAGGTCATATATCTTAGGTAAATGATATTTGTTCTTGATAGTGACCTTGTTCAACTGTCGGTAGTCTATACATAATCTCATTAAGCCATCCTTCTTCTTCAGAAACAAAATAGGCACTCCGTAAGGAAACACACTAGAACGAATAAACCCTTGGTCCATTAGCTTCCCAATCTGCTCCATCAATTCTTTTAGCTCCACAAGAGTCATTCAATATGGTGCCATAAAGATGGGTGCAATTTCAGGCATCAATTCTATACCAAAATCGACTGACTGATGTAGAGGTAACCTTGGTATATCTTGGAATATGTCTTGAAACTCACAAACCACTAAAATCTGGTCTACGATATTCCTTAGTTGATCACTACTATCGTCATCCGTGATTACCAACTTTAACAAACTCATAGAAATTTTTTCCTTTTGCTTACCTGAAAATTAGAATGAAGGTTGTTCGGGTGTCTGAAAAGTGATTATCTCATTTGAAAAGTGATTATCTCATCTCACGTGCTCCAATCAGCTCTCATTGTACTCCCTCGGTCATTGATGTTGATGTTTCAGCTATTATAATCAACTGCCTTACATATAATGTCCTAATGAGGTGATCAAGGTGGTAGGAGGATAGTGGAATCTCTTACAACTAATGGATAGTTGATTTCTTAGGGAATGGGTGTTCTAGAGGGTTTAGATAAGGATTTGCCAATAAAATTTGGTCTAATCTCTATAATAAGGTGGAGTTTGAGTTCATCTTCAATATGGAGGTTAGAATCCTCATTAGAGTGGTAAAGCTTAAGAAGACGAATCAAATCTCATAAGTTTAGAGGCTTAAGATGAGAGATATGAGTGGAGAATCACCTAAACTTATATTGCACCAAAAACCATCAAAATGCCCAATGCCCGAATGCCCTATATAAATGAATCAAGTTCCAACAACCATAAAATGGGCAAAAAATGGTTTAACAAAGTTTGACTGATCGAGCTCGACCATCGATCGATTGAGATCAATTGAGCTTCACTCGAGGGTCATCGAGATAGGCTAGAGATCTTCCTGTGTAGTTTTGGCTATGATTGATCAATCGATCTCTACTTTGATCGATCAAACCAATTGATCGAGATCGATCTAGCTTTGCTTAAGCTCACTCATGAGTTTATTGTTTTGGTTGTTTTGGGTAGTTTAGTTTATAGTGGCTCGGGACCTCTATAACCAATTTAAACATATTTAAATAGAGCTCCTAAGGCTAAAGGATGATCAAATGAATGTTTACGTATTAAGGTTAGGATCATCTAGAGGTTAGGTTTGTTTGGGTCTAAGGTTAGGGTCATCGAGGTACCTTGATTTACCTGTTTCTTCAATCCTTAATGTTCTTCACCTTCTAAAGGCTTCACCGATTCACTGACACATAGACACAATTAATTGATAAACAGATGCACAAATCAGTGCACTAACATTTGTACCATCTTCTCAAGGATGCAAATGAGTCTATTATTAGTGACATTGACCTCTCCATTCATATGTGGTTGGTAGGAGCTTGACTGATGCTTCTTGATCTTGAATTGTTTGATGAATTTTTCTACTTACTGATTTACAAAGGGTGTTTCGTTATTTATAATGATGACTTGTAGAACTCCGTATTGGCTAATGATGTTATTCTTCAGAAATCTTACTACGTATTATGGTGTTGTGGTGGTGTAAGATGTTGTTTCTATTCATTTGGTGAAGTAGTAGGCTGTAACTAAGATATATTTTTGGTCGTTTGACATTTTTGGGGTTAATTTTCCCCATGTTGTTGATTCCTCATGTTGAGAAGAACCATAGTATTGTCAAGATGTATAACTCAGAGGTGGGAGAATGGATCCGAGTTGTATGCTCTTGCCATTTGAAGCATTTCCTAATGTGGTGAAAGTAATCTAATTCCATAGTCAACCAAAGTATTCCAGTTGTAGGATTTTTTAGCCATCATATGTCCGTTCATGTGCAGACAATAAACTCCATCAAGGACTTTGAACATGATCTTCATTACTTTTGTTTCATCCATGCAACCTAGTAGGACCTAGTTGAAGGATTGCTTTCATAAGAAGTTATTGCTAATTAGAACTATGTAACGATCTATTGACGCATCCTCTAGGTATACTCAATCTTCTAAGTATTTCTTAATGTCGGCGTATTGAGGACGTCTATCAAGTGGCATTTTGGTTTCTTCAATTTGTAAGCAAAATGTCCGGTCTTCCTGAAGTTCGACTGTGAGATCACATTTGGTTGGTCCTTTCGAAATCTCTTACATGGATGCAACTGTGGTAAGAGTATTTGCAAACTAGTTCTTAGAGTGCGGCATGTATGTGAAGGTGATTAGGTCAAATTTATCGATGAGGTTTTCGAGTTATACATGTCATGGGATCAACTTTTTGTACTACATCTTCCAATCATCATTTGACTAATTGATGATAAGCTGGGAGCTGCCAAAGACTCAGTTTTCCTATATCTAGGATGGTGACTTCTTTCATGCCCGCGATGCATGCTTGTATTTAACCACATTATTTGCACACCCGACTGCTAGTCTTCTAGAAATAGGAATTGAAACATCATAAGGACAATAGAGGATTGCCCCCACTCTACTTCTCTTTGCGTTGGTAGCATCGTCAAAGTATATTGTCCATTATCGGACTTTGACCATTCCCTTGCCTTAATAAAGAGGATGTCTTCATTGGGGAAAAATGTCTTCAATTGCTGGCAATCTGGTAGAGAGTGTGCTACGAGAAGATCTGTTAGTTCTTACCCCTTGATTTCTTTTTGAGTGACATAAGTGAGATGTCGAACTCAGAAAGCAGCAACTATCACTTGGCTATTCTTTTTATTAGTGCTGGTTTCATGAATAAATACTTCAATGAGTTCATACGAGCAAGCAGAAGGATTGAATAGGTGATCATGTAGTAGCGGAGATGTTGAGTGGCTTAAATGAGGGTGAGGCATGTCATTTCGATGGGAAAGTATCTGGATTCATAGTCGGTGAATCTCCGACTTAGGTAATAAATTGCTTGCTTTTTTCTTCTGGTGTCATCATGCAAGCCAAGAACACACCTGATCGCGTCAAGGGCTACTAGTATATAGAGTAACAATGATCATCTTGGTACTAGGGGACAAGCACTGATAGATTTAACAAGTACTTCTTGATTTATTTCGAAAGCTTTTTTACAACCTTTGTTCCATTCCTTCGGTGATTTTTTACGCAATAGTTTGAAAATGGGCTCGCAAATGGGTGTGAACTTGGCGATGAAGTAGCTAATGTATTAGATTCGACATAGAAAGTCACAAATTTCTTTCTCAGTCTTTGGAGGTGTCATTTCGATGATCGTTTTGGTTTTTTTCTTCGTTAATCCAGATGTCGTCTTTGTTGACGATTAAATCAAGTAATTGGCCCCCAGTTGCACCGAAGACACTTTTGTAGAGTGAGATAGAGCTTAAAATTTTCCAATCAATCGAAGATCAATGGATTGAGACGGAGGATGAATTTTTTCAATAGGTTGAAGAGCTTTTCGAGATGTTTGAAATGCCCTTAGACGCTTTGAGACTTAACAATTGCTGTCTTAGTTGTGGATGATGGGCTACTTCATTTCATTTATACACATGGCATATTTATATGGTAATTTAGACCTTCCTACTCACTAAATCAACTATAGATTATGAGTTAGTTCAATTCAACAGGACACATGGCAAAGTTGTATTACAATTAAAACTATCAAACCGCTAACTCAATGGTGGATGGTGGAACACTAACTTTCAATTATACAGACAATGTAATTGTATGACATTGTAGGTCATCCCAATCACTGAATCAATTGTAAAGGGTGGCCATTTTATTTTAACCATACATTATGACATGGTCATATGATAATCTAAACATCTAAATTGTTGACTTTTATGGATGGTGGCCATTTCATTTCAATTGCACTAATGACATAATTGTACTTCAATTTAGTAAGTCCAAATTGTTATCCCAACCATAAATGAAACTCTAATTATGATATTGTTAACAAAAAAATTATATTTTGTGAGCAAGGGTGTATTTGTTTATTTAGAAAATAGTTTTGATTGGATTGAAAGTGTTGTTTAATATTGGAAGTGCCATTGATGATAGGAATGGTGTTATAGACCTCACCATTAACTGTTGGGTGTTAGATTCCCATGTAGTTGTGGTTTACGTTATGGGTTAATCATGAGAGACAGTGACATCAGATAGTCAATTAGCTAGCGAGGCATAAAAGAGTGATGATTTTTAATAAAGAGTTTGTAATTCCTTAATAGCATTAAAGGATTACTGTTGTTCTTTAGTGGTTACTAAATATTCTGAATCCTGAACGTTTATTAATGTAAATGTTCATATGTTGTGTACCTGAAGAAAGTCAAGTTGAGTGGCTTTTGTTAATATTTAGGGTTGTTTACATTCTAGGACGTGGTCTGGCACATGCCCTTAATTACCTCTCTTGGGAAAACCCTTAATTAGATGGTAAAGCCAAAGTAGAGTGGTATGACCGTAGGCATTAATGAATCTTTAGTTACTTGTCTTCAAGTGTCTAGAATAAAAAAGTCATAATAACCTTGGCATTCACGAATAGGAGATGTCTCTCTAACCTCTCATCATGGTGTGATAAGACCCTCAACGCTTAGTGTTGAACACACTAGGATAGTACACACTTGATTTGGAGCATGGTTATATGGAAAGCTTGTTGTGGGTTGTCTGCGGCCAGAGCCGTTGGATCTGCTAAAGGAGAACTATGTGCCTATGTGTAAATGTTGCTAGTGGTTTTGCGCCTAGGCACAGAGCTCGATCCAATAACACATGGCACTTGGTGTCAAGAATTACATTGAGAGGCTTGCGAGACTTTGGCTTGTGGTGTAAAGCTTCTCCCTTTGTTGTGTCCCTTACATATGATGCAAGGCCTTCATAATGAAGGGGGTGTAGAAGGTTCAAGCAAGTGGGGCTCACCTTATGAGCATTTTCTCTTGAGTGTTCCTAGGTTCTAATACCGCTAAGTCATTTCCTTCTCTTTTTCTTTCTTTTAATTAATTGCTCTCTCGTATGTGTCTCATATAATCCCTTTTATCATTCTCCTCAAAAGGGTATTTATAAGCTAGGGCATTTGATATTCCCGACACCTATTCTCTACACTCATCTTAGTAGCTTAGCATGGAGGTCCTTATGTTTGGGTGCAAAGGGTTCTGTGTATGGCCCATGGTCTTCTCTTTATTTTCGATTGGTTAACATGATGTGATGGCGTCATCATTCAACATAATGTTGATGGAGCTGAGATGGTATGGCGTAATGTTGCCATTAGATGCTTGAAGGCCCATCGAGGGGGAGGAGAGAGAACATCATAGGGAGAGATAGGAGGGAAATGATGTGGCTAGGTATGGGCTACATGTAAGGGGAAACCATTCAAAATAATCTCAAGGGTGGATGTTCCCATACCACTCTTTCTGAAGTTGTGGTCCACTTGGGTTCTGAATCTATGTCACTTTTAAGATCATGCCCTAATATAAGCCGCCTCAATTGATGGATGGAGTAGATATCATGCAAACATTATGCCCCACAAAGCTTTTTGTTGCATGTGCTTGCAATTTGAGTTATACTAGAGAGGGGAGAGGTGGGGTAGTAGGCTACTACTAGCATTAAAAAAGAAAAATTACTAAGGGGTCGTTTGGATGCCTGTAAATTTTTTCACTGTAAACACATTACACCTGAAAAGAGTTCCAGGTGTAATCGGTTTACTTTCTATTCTGTTTGGCTTTCAAGTGGTAATCTATTTACAAGTAAGCAGATTGTGTGTTTGGCTAGCTTGTAAAATGTTTACAACGAATGAAGTAGGTATTCATATCATAGAGCTTGGGCGGTGAACCTTCCAAAATCTGTGAATCACATAAGAAAGAGTTATTTTTTTTAAAGCCCTAAGAGAGCATTAAAGCATGCACACACTAAATGGATTAGATGTCTTTCACCCATCACAATGGGCCCCAAATGCAATTTAGAAGTTTTTAATGGTGGACAGCCCATCCTTCCCTCATGTGGTCCATTTGATAATGGACATTTTTTTAGGGTCACAGGAGAGTATCAAGGGAAGTACATGATGGATAGATTGGACATACTATACACATTACGGTGGGCCCCACATATCATGTGTGGATATTAACTATTGTTTTTTAACATATATAATGCTTTTTAGTAGAAAAGACTTTACTTGTAATATGAAACATGAATTTTTACCATGTTTCATATCACAAATAAAAGATATAATCTGTTTACAACTTGTAAAGCCTTTACAATCAAATACATGCATCCAAATAACCCTTGTAATCATATTACTTGTAATCCCTTTTCAACTTAAGGACTTTACAGGCATCCAAACAACCCCTAAAGGGTGAAATACATCTATCATTTTAAACTTTGAAGTTTAACACTCTATAAAATACTAATTGTAAGTGGGAAGTTTTATTTTATTTTTTGGGTTAGCTTGTTAGTACACACCCCACTGTCAGTACACACTCTAATATTAGCCACCCCACTAGGGTCGATACCATGACCTTAATGTCGAAACGAGGTATCTTCTCTTAGTCTACCACTTAAGATATTGATCAGGGTGTAAGCGGGAAGTTATCCATAACTAACATTAGGATCATGTATAATAAGCTACTATTTTCTTTTTGTCATCCATATAACCTATAGTATTGAGCGTTAATAGTGTAAGCTAACCACCAAACCATGTAAATCTTCATGCCTTTTGTCTTTTATTTTATTTTTTTCTTTAGCCCTTAAGTTTTTTGTTTGGCTCCTTTTCTTTAATGGTTTTGCTTTGCTTACATTGATCGTATGTGGGTATTTTTCAGAACAATTGATATAAGAGCTAAATGTTGAGAAGTCTTTTAGCACAAGATTAGTGTTGGTGTTCATGTTGCATTTGTGTTTCAAATGATTAGATTAAGTTTTACTATATTCGAGGTGCTAAAATTCGACAGATCCAATTATACATTATAAAAAATGAAGATGAACATGGTGTTGGTGAAGGAAGGTTGTGCAATAGTTATAGAAGAAAAAGGAAATAAGCTTGCACTATAGGGCAGACATTACATCTTATACTAGATGGTTCAATTTTATTTTACCTATCTGGTTAACCATTACTAGAGGTTTATGTGATAAATTGTGAAACCTGTGTGAAGTGAAATTAATGTCAAATAAGATTTTCCTCTCATAACAATTGTATAACTTGAAGATAAATGAAGGATCTTCTTTTCAAGAACACTTTAATAGATTTAATAACTAGGTTAGAAGATCAGTAACGATCGACGTGAAGATTGACAATGAAGAAAATGTTGAACTTGTGCTTTGTTCGATTAGGATATTTGGATAATGAATCTTAGCAATGATCTTGATCTTAATATGGATTCAGTCATATCTATGTTGTTTATTGAAGTCTTATAACATGAAGTATCTTCTACAAATACTTTAATGGTTATAGGAAGATCTACTAAGAAAGATACTATAGGAAAATTTACTAATACATGTTTTGAAATGACAAAAAGCATGCAAGTATTGAAATTATGGAAAAAGCAAATGTAAAAACTCTACACTTGATTTGCAAGATCATATATCAAATTCAAATGGTTAAAAAAACCAGTTCAAAAAGGCAATTCATCATAGGATGGGAGAGTGTTATTATAAAGATTTTATAAGAAAATTTAAACTTTTAAAGGATTTTGGATTAAGGTGCTTTGTTTCATTGATACCATGTAAAAATTATTTTTACATATATCAATTATTTGATGGTGACATAGTTGATTTGGGTGATAATAATACATGTAAGATTGTAGGGATTAGATACGTCAAAATCAATATATTTAATAGTATCATACTGGGATTCCGGACATATGATGCTTATTAAATTTGAAAAAGAGTTTTCTATCATTAAAAAATTTTGACAAAAATAACTATTAATTTTTTTAAAGAAAAAATAGTCTATTAAATATTATAAAACAAGTAATAATAATTACAAATGAAAAGTTGATCATTGGTTTATATTAGCTGATAATATTATTATAGCTAATGCCATGACAAATAATTATTGATGGTATTTGTTGATGTAGTTTCTGGCTCACCCCTCTGGCTACTCGAACACCAGCACAGGAAGAGGACAAAGGAGACCCTGACTAATGTAGGGGACCATCCGATGCCAAAGTTAGGTCTGTAATTTGGGTCTAATAGTTTAATGGAGGTTTATGGGTGAGGATATGAGTGCGTGTACCTTTCACCGTTAGGCGTCTCCTATTTATAGAGGAGATGTGATCCCACGGTTGCGGGATCCTTCCCAGGAAGGGATTGATCGTTATCCAAGACGATTCCGAGATCTTCAATCTCCTAGATTTCCAGGATCGGAGATTATCCTCCGAGGATCACGGAGGATGGATCTTCAATATCGGGCCAAGTCCTTGGCTCGGCTCCTGGTTGAACAAGAAAGAACTCCTCCTAACTCCCCCCCCAGCTAACTAGAGTAGTCTATCCCGCAATCTACGGCCAAAAAGCCGGTTATTATCGCGCGATAGGGGCAATGTCAAATGTAGCCGTAGCGCGTGAGACGCGCGGGACTTATTCATCAGCTCACGTTTTTTGGCTTGACGTGTTCGTGTATGTATCGACTTCCGCAACCTCAACAAGGCAACTCCAAAGGACGACTTCCCTCTTCCCATCATTGATGTTCTGGTTGATTTTCGCAAGAATGAAACTCAAAGGAATTGACGGGGGCCCGCACAAGCGGTGGAGCATGTGGTTTAATTCGATGCAAAGCGAAGAACCTTACCGTATCCATATGGGAATAGCCGATGGGGCTCGATTTGTCGTCCCAGGATTTACTTCCTACTTGTCAATTGACCTTGTAGAGTTGGTATATCCGAGTGGCTCATGCTGGCCGATTCGTGCGCTGACCATGTTATGGCCGACTGAGGATGACCGACCCTTAATCGGCTATTAGGTAGGGTACGGTCAATCCGTGATTGACCTATTGCTGACCGAGGTCGACCTATGGCCTACCGAGAGGGTAGGTCAAACTTGGGTCGAACCGAGGCCTAGTCGGCCCGTACCTGATCAGTAGCCGACCTAGAGATTGGGATGGTAGTAAATGACCTCTAAAGGGCCCTTTAAGTATCCTTAAAGGTGCATCGGCCTCCTTGGAAGTCTCGCCTTTTGGCTTGGGACATGTGAGCCTTGGTCAAGCTCGGTGCCTAGAGAGTCCGGGCCATGTCAGTAGAGTTGGTCCATTCTATAAGCCGACTTATCGACTTGTCAGATTTTCCCCCCAACAGTGAGCCCCCTACTCCTTATGCCAACTCATAAGGGCCAAGGAGTAGATCAGAGTTGGGTCGAATTGTGTATGGATCGAGCCTATAATGAAGCATTTATTGCTGGTACGGTGACCAACACATATATCGGATCACGCTTTACACGCGTTGGTTCAGTGCCCGATGTCACATGAGCTGTGTAGCCGCCGTTGCAGAGGCAGAGCGAATAGGAGGAGGATGCGTGGCAGTGTGCTTAACGGCGAATCCAGGTGGCGCATGGTGTGGTGCCACATGTCAAGCTGGGGCGACCGAGGAGGTGCCAGTTCAGCTCCCTCTTAAATGCAGGTGTCATGTGGCACAACTATAAAAGGGATGCCCTAACCTCTTCTCCCTTTTTTACTTTTGCATCCTTCTTCTTCTTTACCCTTTACTCTCTTGCTCTCTGCCCTCACTGCCTTCTGCATTTTTCGCGACTTTCATGAACTCTGGTGAGCCCTTTCTCCCTCCCTTTCTTTTAATTTCAGCAATGCCTGGTTCCACGAGTTATTGGGAGGGAGTTTTCAATAGCCAAGATGGGGTGAGCGACCTTCGGTCTAGCTCGAGCTCACCTTTGGTGCTAGCAGCGATGGCGGCAAATGTGGATGCTGCATTTTAACATTCGTAGAGGGTAATAGAATCTCCAGCGCAGAGGCCGGCGACGCCCGTCAAGGCATTGAATCTATCTCCCAGGCGGGAGATAGTAATGGAAGCTGCTTCCGGCAGGTCCTACCCTCCTACTGACGGTGAGGCTAAAGAGGCCGAGGTCAAGTAAGAACCCAAGGGGCCAGTGCCCTCAAGCTTGACCGAGGAAGACCTGGTCTAGATCCGGTTCTGGTATCACATTCCCAACTCCATTATCCTTCATCTTCCTCTACCGAGTGAACTGCACGACCAGCCCCCTCCTGGGGCAGTCGTAATCTTTCAGGTCATGATGCAGTGTGGCCTTCGTCTACCACTTTAGGAAGTCTCTCGACGTCTCTTGGGTTGCCTCGGCATGGCCCCGGGGCAAGTTACCCTGAACGGGTGGAGGGACTTGTTCAGCCACACGGTTCTGTGGGCTAAGATGGAATAGCCTGAGCTGACCGTGGACGAGTTCCTCCATCTGTACCAAGTACGGTCGAATCCCTAAAGAAGCTTTCGCATTCAATTGTCTGATTTACATAGTTATTCGCGCATGTTTATCGGTGAAGATCGGACAATGATTGCTTGTTCGCCAACCTAGGGATAATAGATCTTGAGATGCTCAGCATTTCATGGATGAGGCAGTAGTTGGCCGGTCAGATTTTCCAGTCGATATGTGCCGGGTCGGACGGTGCCCGCAATCACATAGGGTCCTTCCCAATTAGGCCCCAATGTACCTGCGCCGATCTCCTTGTTATTTTGAAACATCTTTCGGAGGACTAAGTCTCTTGCTCAGAACCGTCTGACTTTAACTCAGGCATTATAGAACCGAGACACTTGTTGCTAACGGATGATCATCTGAAGCTGAGCTTGTTCTCTTCGTTCCTCCAGTAAGTCAAGGTCGAGCGCCAGTAGTTCCTTATTATCATGTTCATCAAACGAGCTTACTCGGGCGATCGGTAGTCCGATCTCCATAATGGTGACTGATTTCGACCCATATACTATGGAAAAAAAAGTTTCTCCTGTCGCGGTTAGACCTATGGTTCAGTAAGCCCACAAAACCTTAGGGAGTTCCTTGGCCCAAGCTCCTTTAGCCCTATCGAGTTTAGTTCAGAGATGTTGCTTGATAATCTTATTAATAGCCTCGACTTGTCCATTTACCTAGGGATGGCATGAAGACAAGTATACGTTTCTGATTCCGAGTTTTTTGCACATCTCTTTGTACTGTCTATTGTCAAACTGCTTCCCGTTGTCGGAGATGATAGTCTGAGGCACCCCAAATTGGCAAATGATATTCTTCCAAATAAAATCTATAATTTTTTACTTGGTTATCTTAACCAATGGCTCGGCCTCTACCCACTTGGTGAAGTAATCTATGGTAACGACGACGAACTTCGTTTGACCTTTCCCCATGGGGAAAGGTCCGATGATGTCGATTCCCCATTGATCAAAAGGTCATGGGCCAGCTATAGGGGTTAGCTCCTCTAGTGGTTGCCTAAGCACTGTCGAGAATCTCTAGCATTTGTCGCAACTCTGGACGAGCCTCTGTGCATCATGCTAAATAGTAGGCCGGTAATAGGCCTACCGCACAACCTTACGAGCTAAAGATCATCCTCTAGAGTGATTTCCACAGATGCCTTCATAAATCTCTCTCAAGACATAATCGGCCTTGTTGGGTCGCAAACATCTTAGGAGAGGCACAAAGAATCCTTTCTTATAAAGTATTCCGTTGAGCATAGTATAACGTGCGGCTTGGATCTTCAGTTGTCGGGCCTCAGCTTGATCTCCTGGTAGTTCACCAATCTCGAGATAACAAATGATGTGATCGGCCCAGGTGGGTCTCAAGTCAATCAAGAGTACAATCGAGGCATCGGTCTTGTTGACACTCAGCTTAGCTACATACTCGATCGGAACGAACCTTGGGATTTCATCTTCATCGGCGGTGACGAGTTTTACCAGTAGATCTGCTTTGGCGTTCTCAGCTCGCAGGATCTAAACGATGGTGTAATGTTGAAAATTGTCGATCAACTCTTTAGCTTTTTGCAGATAGGCTTTCAGTCACGCTTTTCTAGTTTGATAAATATTGGCTATCTGGTTGACGACCAACTGTGAATCACTATATACATCAAGATGGGTGAACCCTAAACTAGCTGGCAAACGAAGTCCGAGTAGCATTGCTTCATATTCCACTGTGTTGTTGGAGGGTTGAAATCGAAGTCTCAAGGCATACTGCATGTACGTGAGATCGAGAGTTTTCAAAATGACTCCTGTCCCGCTTGCCTTAGAGTTGGAGGAGTCATCAACATAACGTCTCCAATTGGTTGGGGTGGCAGATGAAGTGGGATCGGACTTTTCCTGATTTAGCTGATGATCTGATCCTTTGGATGAGTTGGTTTGGTTAAGGTCGGCCATGATTGGCTCGAATTGCTGTGTGACCTCAACAATAAAGTCGGCCACGACTTGGCCTTTAATCACGACTCTGGGCTTGTATTGGATGTCAAACTCACTCAGTTTGATTGCCCATTTAGTGAGACGTCCTGAGGCTTCCGATTTTTGGAGTGTGGCCGTAAGCGTTGGGAAGAGATGACCAGCTCTGGGCCACTTTTTTCAAGGTTGGATACCTCGTTTCTACCGGGATGAGTGCTTTGCTGACATAGTAAACCGGGAACTGCTTTCCCTCATGTTCACAAATCAGGGCCGAGCTTATAGCTAAGTCGGATATTGCCAAGTAGATCGGCAATGTTTCACCTGGCTCAGGTTTAGAGAGTGAGAGCGGCGATCCTAAGTATACCTTCAGCTACTAGAAGGCTGCTTCGCATTCCTCTGTCTAATTTACCATCTGCCAACCCTTCAGCTACTTGAAGAAGGGAAGGCATTTGTCCGTGGCTCGGGACACGAAGTAGTTAAGCGCAGCCACTCTCCCAGTTAGCCGTTGAATGTCCTTGATTGTATTTGGCCAGTCCATATCGAGCAAGGCCTGGATCTTCTTGGGATTTTCCTCAATACCTCGCTGGCTAACCAGGAATCCGAGGAACTTACTGGAGCTTACGCCAAATGCGAACTTGCTTAGGTTTAGTTTCATTTGATATTCCCGGAGGATGAGGAATATTTCCTCGAGGTCGACTATGTGATCTGTAGCCTTGACGCTCTTGACGAGTATGTCGTCGTTGTATACTTTCATCGTTCGCCCTATTTGGCGGGCGAACATTTTGTTGACCAGCCTCTGGTAGGTGGCTCCTGCATTTTTTAAACCAAATGGCATCGCTCGATAACAATAAAGACTTTTGTCAATGACAAAGGTAGTTTTTGATTTATCAGATGGGTGCATTACAATCTGGTTATAGCTTGAGTAAGCATCTATGAAACTAAGTAAATTCATACCCAGCAGTACTGTTGACCAACTGGTCAATCCTAGGAAGGGGGAAACTATCCTTGGGGCAGGTTTTATTTAGGTCGATATAATCTACGCAGACCCACCACTTCCCATTGACCTTTTTTACTAGCACGATGTTGGCTATCCAATCAGGGTAGTACACTTCTTCGACACACTTAGCCTTGAAGAGCTTGCTGACCTCTTCCTCGGTTACGGCATACCTCTCAGGGCCGAGGGCACGCCGCTTCTGGTGGATCAGTTTGTAGGTTGGGTCGATGTTGAGGCAATGAGTGATGACTAAAGGGTTGATCCCTGACATATCTTCATGAGACCATGCGAAAACATCAGCATATCGTCGTAGTAGAGTTATCAGCTTGTCCTTTCATGGTGGTGTTAAGGTCGAGCCAACTTGAATGGTTTTAGAGACATCAAATTCGTTCAGTGGTACCTAGACAAGGTCTTCTACGGGCTGGCCTCGTTCTGGAGATTCGTCGTGAGGATCCAAGGACTTGATCGTCGCTACCTCGAACGGAGCTTTCAGCGCTGTAGCATAGCATCGTCGAGTGTCGTATTGATCTCCTTTGATGATTCCAACTCCTGACTCGGTTGAAAATTTCATGGATAGATGATACGTCGAAACTATAGCTCGAAGAAGGCATACTGAAGGTCGACCGAGAATAGCATTGTAGACAGAAGATTGGTCGACTACCAAAAAGTCAGCCATCACCATCACTTGGCTCGGTGCGTCCTTGGCAGTGAGGTGAAGTTGATCAATGATTCCTTCAGGGAGGACCTGTCTGCCTGAGAATCCAATCAAAGGAGTTCATACGGGCCGCAATGTAGACCATTCAATGCTTATTTTGTTGAATGCTTGAGTGAATAGCACATCCGCGGATGACCTTGTGTCGACGAGGACTCAAAAAACTTTGTGATTTTCTATGGTAACAGTGATGACCAAGGCATCATCATGAGGATGATAGATGCCTCAAGCATCTTCCTTTGTGAATGTCACATTATACTTCTCTAGTTTCCTTTCCTTTAAGGGTCGAGCTAAGACCATGATATTGGATTCAGACTGACTAATGCTCCTTGCATGAGTCTTCCGAGCATTGTTTGAGTCGCCTCCGCCCTTATGACCACCGACGATGGTTCGAATTTCTTCCGTTGGTTGGTTATCGCTCGAGCATTCCTCCGCAGTCATGGTTCAATTAGCTCTTTGGTCCATGTGCTCGTCGAGATGACCTTCTCGAATGAGTCTTTCGATTTCCTACTTCAAGTTGTAACAGTCACTTATATTGTATCCATGATCATGATGGAAATGACAATACTTGTTCCTGCTTCGTCGGTAAGGATTGCCTCGTAGTTTGTTCATTCTAGTTGACGAAGTGTTCACCTTTTATGTCACACCCCAAACTCAGAAAATGGGCTCACAAAATTCCCGATTGCCGAATCCGGCGCCGACAGCCTTCATAGTGCCCCATTCTCGACTTCTGGCACCCATATGCCAGATTCCGATCCTGGGATCCTACAAGGAGGATTTTCAGTATATTTTTTTTTTGTAATGAAGCATACCCACAAGCATAACCAAGTCATAAAATAACATCACCACAGATCCACTATATCAAAAACTTTAAGTACAATGCAGAAAGGGAAATACATGGTGATCAAAAGGCTCCAAAATAATCTGATGCATGCTCCTGCCTCAGCGTTGCTGCGATCCAACGTCAGTTGCACGCAATGGTCATGCATAAGCTTACAAAAGATTAGAGGGTGGTGAAGTGTGTGCACAAGGCAAGTGTAAAGTATGCAGTATCAGAGTAATGTGAAAATATGCTGGTAAGTCCATGAATACTATCAGCCGTACCAAGGCTATGCGATGCAAGACATGAATGTTATCGGCCATACCAATGCCATGCAATGCGAGACATGAATGCTATCAGCCATACCAAGGCCATGCGATGCGAGGCCTATGTAGCCGAATGTCATATGCGAGATACAATACAAGTATGCCAGTCCTCATCAAGTATATATATCAATACAGTTCCTCTCTGGGATATCACTGGGGTCTAGTATACTCCACACTGACTGCCGCCTTCCTAGCCGCACAGCCCAGCAAGCAAAATAGACTACACTATCCGCCTGATTAGTAGTCTGTCAATACTTACCTGGCTCGTCGATAGCGGACACATTTGTGAGTTGGTTAAACTCAGCCTAGCTTACAACCCCCTCACTTGGGCAGATAAGGACACACCCCTTCCAACAAACCACGACACAGTGGGAGATGCGGCCTACTGGTATTCGGCACTCGAGCACTCGTGTATCCACTCGATTTAGATGTTGGAGCATCTCCTGGTACCAAAAAGGTTTTAGGACTTTTACCCAAGGACATCCTATGTGCCCATAGTGCTAGAGCTAATATTTTCGGTATCCAATCCAGCCATCCACGATGTGCCTATGGAGGCTACGATCCTGATGTCACTAGGGTGTACAATGATCATGTCACACATATGCGAGATGCATGATTCACAACGACCAGTCATGCAGCAATCTTGCGGGTACCGCGTGATCATATGGGCACTTCGTCTCATAAGGAGTCCCGTAAATGTCTCAGCTCAACGGCTTATGCTATAATCAAACATTCCTCGTATTAAGCATACATATAATGCATATGGGCATGAGTCATGAAATTATATGAAGCATGTTATAAGGTGATGAACTATCCTCACAATGAAGATGGGCCTAGATGGCCTACACACAATAAGTATGGGCCTATCAATGGGCCCTAGGGAGAGTTACAAATGCGAACATTTAACCAACATTTATTCATACAATGTGGACGTCAAACCATCATTGCTCCCAAGGCATGCCCGCCACAAACATATTACATAAACCATGGTAGAATCACGCATTGTAATGGACCTTATATATATCTCATTGGGCCTCAACCCATGGGCCTTAAATACATCAAATGGCCGCATACATGGGTGTCATATATGTCAAGTGGGTTGCATCAATGGGCTTCATATATCACATCAAGGTGAACCTCAACAATGGGCCTCATATATCACATCGGGCCTAATCAAATGGGCCGAATCAATGGGCCAAGTCAAATGGGCCGAGTCAAATGAGCCAAATACAATTCATCTATTTTTAGAGATCAATATAGAGTATTGTATAAAAATGAACCATATCAAAAGATCAACTGGACCATAACATATTTAACCGTGTTGATAATGATTTCCACAGTTAAATTCTAGTGGGCCCCATCATAGGGTTTATTTACCATCCAGCCTATTCATAAGGTCACAAAGACCTGGATTTAGAGGAAAAATAAATATCATATTGTTCTAAACTTTAAAGCCCAAGGGTTTAATGGTGGACGTTCAAACCCACTGTTTTTTATAATGTGGTCCACCTGATCCTAGAACTGTCTTATTTTTAGTCTCAAGCCGTAAGATGAGCTTGCTAAAGGGTTGGATGGTTTGGATGCAACACATCCATCAGCGGACCCCATATAGATAGACGGCATGGATAAAGCACGTACCTTATGATGGGGGTCCACACGTGTGGAAGGTGTGGAATACAATACCTACATCAGTGGGTCCCACGTGGGGCCTACCATAACGTTTATTTCCCACCTAACTGTTGATAAGGTCACACAGACCCATATCTAAAAAAAAAAAAAAAATTATATTTATCCAAACATCTGGAACCAGAGAGGTTCCAATAGCAGACGTTCAATCCTCAACTGCTTACTGCCGTGTGGCGTGGGCCACCTGAGCTCCTGCACGGTGTTGACGCTTTACACTCATCATGATGGGGCCCACGATTGGGACCCATGTCCCAGCCCTTTTCTATCCACAGCGTAGCAGGACGCTGTTGTGCCGTCCTCTAGATGACAGCAGCAACAGCGCCTGCTGCTTAATTTTTTTTGAAAAGTCGTTTTCTCGAGGTTTTTCATAGGTGGGGCCCGTGTCAAGAGGATATGCTCCAGCCATTGGATTTTACAGCTCAAGACAGTCTAAATGAGCTCAATATTTGATGTGTTTTGGTGTATAAAAACTTCAGAGTGGATTTTAACGGTAAAAACCAGTTTTCTATGAAATGGCCCGCCAGATAATCGGATTAACTTCATTTTTCGGCTCAACACCTAAAATGAACTGAGGAATGAGATGGATGACATGGATCAGATCCATGCGTCAAGGTGGGGCCTACATGAGCGGCCCACCCAAAAAGCTTAAATGTGTGTGTGTGTGTGTGTATATATATATATATATATATATATATATATATATATATATATATATATATTGTTACTGTGAGTACAACCCACTGTCTGTTCACACTTCACTGAACCCACGTCCAGCTTCTAGGGACGCTGGACGGATGACATGAATATATATCAAGGTGGGTCCCACATGGACGGGGCCCACTTGATTTGGATCAATCCGATATTTGTGTTTTCCATCACCATAAGGTAGGGCCCACATGGCCTGGACGGTGTAGATCCAACCCGTCCATCAAGTGAGTCCCACGAAGGTGGACAACTTGGATAAAATGCATACATCGTGGGACCAACAACAAGGGAAAAGAGAGAGAGAGAGAGAGAGAGAGAGAGAGAGAGAGATGGAGGGACCCCGGCACTATGGGCCCTCCTTTTCATGACTTACGACATACATCAAGTGGGTCCCATTACATGTGGGCCCACCAATCAAAATCAATGGTGGAGATCCTTTCTCTACCAAAATGCGAGGTCTAGATGACCCTATCCATGCAAGGAAAAATAAACATCATGATGGGGTCTATGGAGAATGACCCCATCATGGAATGATCATGAGAATCAAGGTGGCCATCGGCCATATCTAGGGTCCAAAGTGAGATCCATACCATCAATCGGTAGGCCTCACTTGGCCCACATCAAAGCACTAAATTTTAGCCTATAAAGCACCCACCATTCGATCTTCTTGGCCCAATGGAACGCCGAGCTCCTTGTGTCCCTCTTTGATGGAAGATGATGAAAAATGAAGGGCTAGGATGATGGATCTCAGGAGAGGAAGTGGGCCACACAACACACTCTCTTTTCTCTCTTTTAGAAGTGCTTGGCGTGCACTTTTTTTGTTGCTTAGAAATTGTGTAGAGAAAGAGAGAGAGAAGGGGTGGGTGTAAAAGAGAGGTGATGGATGTGAGTTGATAGATGTACTTGACATGTATGGGTGTGTAAGAGAGAGAGAGAGAGTTGACTTTGGGATTGCTCTTGTACTTGACATGAGGTGATTGATTGATTGATTGATGGGACATGTTGTAAAGATTCTCTTGGATTTTACAATGCGTGGTGTTTTCCTCGAACTGAACGCGATCCTACATCTCCTGGCTTGGGTATCGAATCGATATGCAAGATACGGCGTTGGAACCTCAACGACGGTGCTGTCACAATGGTACAAGTCATGAATTAAACCGACTTAAATCTACAGGATATGACTTAAGGTCGCGCGCAAACATCGATCATCGATCGCGGGTTGTCAGAATTCGACGGGAAGGGCCGTGGGAGTCTATGGAACGGTATGGACTAGGATACGAGCCTTACATTTTATCTGCATCAGGATTTGTTCCTAAGGTTTATTGGGCTGGGTGTAGTTGGTGAATTTACTGTTGGGTTGCTTGCTGGACCTGCTTCGTCCCGAGACCGATCCTCTTTTTGTTTTTTGCTGGCATGGGCTGAATCGGCCTCCTTCTTCGTCGATTCCTTCGCGCATTCCTATTTTGGGCTGCTTCTCCCAAGATTTTGGATTCTTCAGCATTGGCATATTTCTATGATCGGGTCATGAACTCGGCCAAAGTGGATGGAGGATTCTTGTCTAAGGAGAAGAGGAATGGTTTGTCTCTTAACCCTTACATAATAGCATTCAGGGCAGTCTCGTCCGAGTGCTTCCGAACCTGCAGGGCTTCAAGGTTAAAGCATTTGATGTAGTCCTTGAGGAGTTCCCCTTCCTTCTAAAATATATTGTTCAGATGTGTAACACCCTAAAAATCGGGGGTTGAGCATAAACTCAACTCCCGAGTTCCAATGCATCACTTATGCAACATAAAGAATGATGATTGAATGTTGTTCGTATTAGTGCATTAGAGATGAATGGGATTAAGCCAAAACAACATATCATACTCCAGAGACAGTTAAATTATACAAGCGGAAGACTGTGATAGATATATAAAATATATATATAAACTATGGTAAGTCTCCAGAGTGTAAACATGTTATTAGGTTACAGATATCAATGTATACTCTAAAAATGGATAAAATGAATATACAAGGGTGTTCCAAAAGAGCAAACTAAAGTGTAATGGCATCTAATCAGCAACCTTGTAACCCCGTTGATTAGAAGATGGTCTACATAGACCCACCTGATAGCTGTGTAAGGAGAAACCCTCCTCATCATCATAAAAGTCCGGCTCCGCTTCACAAGCATCACCATCATCTGAAACTCAAACAGGGTCTGGTTTGGTGTTTAAACATCGTCCCGTAACATGGGAGTGAGTAATCAACTCAGTGGAACAATAGAGCATAGGTTAACATGTTATCAATTCAGTCAAGCAGTAATGATAAAGCAGTAAAATCAAACACTCTTAAATACTCTTATTAATGCAAGTATGGAATGCAGTCATGATGCATGCCCTTGCCAAACCACCCTCATGCGACACCATCTTACGTCCGCGGCATGCTTTCATCCCTCAGGGCTCCACATCTTTCAGGCACATGCAGTGTTATGTTATAAGCATGATTACCGAGTTATTATTAGTCTTTTTCATATAACAGTATTGGGAAACTAAGGTACCTCCCTTATGTCATTCCCAAATAATGATCCATTCTAGGGTCAGCAGTCCTAGATAATCTCATACGATGATACGGTTCTAGGTCGCTGTAAAGGGCTGTCAAGGCTGTTACATGCACTCGTTACACCGCTCTCCCATCACCTTATCAATACAGGCCTAGTTTATACTCTATTTATTGCGGGAAGGCTCGTCGCCTCTCCGCAGATTCAGAGTATGCTCGATGTCACTACAAAGGGCTGTCAGGGCTGTTACACGCAATCTTTATACCACTCTCCCATCACCTTATCAGTGTAGTCTAACAGCTCGAATATAGTGTCCCATACCACCGTATTCTGCTCACGAGTCTGGGTTGCTCACTGGTCAATACGGGGAGGCTCGTGACCCCAGCGTAGGTCGACAGCTCTACCACGGTGTCCCATACCACCATGCCCGGCTCATGAGTCTTAGCGGATTGAAGTACCAAGGTAAACGGGGTTACACTGGTAAGTTTGGTCCCTTAGATTCAAGCAGTAGTGTCCAAACATGATGAACATACATTAGATAGATCGGGTTACTTGATGAGCTCGACTAGCATGAGCGCACAACCAGCTGAACGACATGAAGTGCATAAGCACTTCGCGTGGCTTAACCACTGTCGCCAACCGAAGTACGACTCAGGTTCGTCAAACACATCCTATATGGCAAAATAAATCTCAGCCAAGACTTCAAGCCTGCTACCGATTGTCTGGACTATCACATAGCCCCAATCACATTCAAGTCGTAACCAGAAAGCATGCATAATAGTCAAAGAAGAATTAACAAAGTAATTCAAACATGTTAACAAGCATGTTATAAAGCACAATATAAATAGGAAATACAACATATACATTTCATAAGTAAGCGATTAACTTAAACAACTTATATGAAGGAAATCATACACATCACTAAGGTAGTTGAGAATCCTATCTCAACACCTACCTAAAGCACAATCATCTTAGTACTTACTTATACAAGCATTTTCACAAACACTTAGAATACACTTATTAACATACATAATGTATATTAGCCAAAACAAGTATTAGGGCAAATTCTTTCGCCGAGTACGTCTTACACTTATATATAGCATGTTCATACAGTAATTTATCATGGCAAACACACTTTTAAAATTTGTACATATACGGTATTTTCTACAAATATACAGAATACACAATATGTCATAATTTGCATACGCAATCGAAACACAAAACAAACATTGCATTGTGCATGTACAATAACACTCGGATCATGAATCTATCATTATCTGACATTGAAAGCATTGAAAACCATAACCTATATGTCTAAAGTCTGCACCTTACGCCGTAGAAACGTAACGAATTTGGTAGAAATTCTAAGTCTTCTTCAACGATGCTATATCAACCTATAGCAAGAATTAAATCAGTTATTTCGCAACTTACAACCTTTGAAACCCTAGAACAAGTTAGAGTTAGAGTTTCCTTACCTAAGAATGATGTCAGAATCGCCAGAAGAGTGATTAGAAGGTGATGGGTAAGCACGTATAGCAGTGGGATAGAGTATCAGGAAGATGCTCCCACTACTCTCACACACTCTCTCTCTCTTTTCTCTCCTCTCTCCTAGGTTTTCTCAAATTCGTATGGAATGAGAGAGTAAGGGTTTAAGGTCCTTATATAGGCCCAGAACTCACCAAATTAAACACAAGGCCAAGGTATACTTAGGTTATGTCCAAATACGGACTGTTCCGTCTTAACGGAGTACTTCTGGAGCCCCCCCTTGAGCCAAAGGTCGGACTTAAGCTCACTGACTATGGATCTAGGTCGAGTTAAGTTTTCAGTCCAATCAGATTCCTAGATCACACGTGGCAGACCAGTTTCAGTTCAACGGTCACCGAAACTCGATCAGGGTTACAAGCACACTGACCTGTGTATGAAATTTTCCCTGATCCGAGGGTGTATTTGGTCAGATTCTGACGGTCTGAGTGCTTATTTCAGGCCCGCAAGTGACAAGTCTTAGATCACTTAAATTAGATTACATTTCTAAAGAAATCTTCGTTTTCTCATACTCCTCACTCCGGGCTCAAGCGAATAGCCCTGGGACACTATCTAGATTTGATTTCCAAGATGGTTGTCAAGCCTAGCGAGGCGGTCCTAATTCTATAACTTTGTATTATTCAGACTTTCGATGTGTGGTCCAGATCTGATACAGAGTTTCGTGATGCTCCCGAGAGTAGCTGGGTAATGAGATTGATCCTAGATTTTAGGGTAACCTAGCGTCACTGATTCTACAAGTTTTAGGTCTTGCAAATCAGATTTAAAGTGATTAGTGCGGATTTCATATGTGATCTAGTTTAGCACTTAGTTAACTTTGTCTAATTTCTAAAGGATTTAGTCCTGTAAGATTTCTGTCTGAGGTGGTACTTGGGCCTTTGTAGTTTGTATATAAAGTGATCTAAGTAATTAATACTTAACTAAATCATGCCCTAATTACAACAGAAGAAGGTCCTAGGACAGGAGAGGCTGATGTTTCTAAATAACCTATTCGTCGATGATTACATAAGGTTAATGGTCAAAAGCCCATTTTATTTATATATGTACTATTTACAGTAGTTTTGAGTTTGAGTATTGTTCTTCATCACCTAAACTTTAAGATTTGTGTCTAATGTAAAAGTACTTAGAAAGATTTAAAGAATGGTGCGAGGTGAGATTTGTGAAGGAAAAGGGTTAAAAAGCGATTTTAGACTTTGGAATTGAGTTCTGATAAGTTAATAAGGTGTTTGGATCGACCTATTGCCTAAGGACATCTAACTCCAGGTTGGCAAAAATCTGGAGCGTTACAAGATGAGCTGATGGTTTAAGCCTTTTCTTACCCCCAATGAAGTTCGTGACAAATGCCTCGCTGAGATCGGTGAACGAGCTGATGGACCTTAGCTTCAGTTGCTTGAACCAAAGTCGGGCAGCGTCAGCTAGGGTAAATGAGAAGGCTCGACACATTACCACGTCTGAGGCATTGCGCAATTCCTTGTAGGTCCGGAAGGACTCCATATGTTCCGTTGGGTCAGCCTTTCTAGTATAAGGCGCGTTTTGAGGCAGACGAAATCGATCTGGCAGCCGAGCCTGCATTATGTCGGCCACGAATGAGGATTTTGTCTCCTCCACTCCGGATGGATTGACCGGGTGATTCTGTTTTATGTCAGTAATCTGTTTCTGTAGGTTTTGGATCTCGGTCTTTTATGGCTCTTCATTATCTGCTGTCCCTTTGGCCGGGGGTCGGCTTTGTCTCTTCCAATCTATTTCATGTCGTAGGTTGGAAGCGGGCAACAGGATTATCCCCAAGACATGAGTCAGAGCAGGCTTGGGCGAGTTGTGATGTTGGCTCGGCTAAGGAGTGGCTCGTGGGGCAAAAGGTGAAGGGTTGGTGAACTACCGTGTGGCACCCCGTACTTTTGTGTACTCGAGTGTTGCCCTGAAAATTCGATGCGTGGGGTCACATATGACTCACCTTACACATCAGCATCCAAAGGTCCCCAATGTATCCATCTGGACCGATTACGACTCCTTAAATAAACTATAGATCAATCACAACGTTCATTGATCAATCCAACGTCTGATTTCCCTAATTTGACCATTGGATTGTAAAATCGACTGTAGGACAACTTGAGTAGTAGAGGTGTCTAGGATTGGACACGTGGCCCACTAGGACACGATACAACCCATTAACGACCCTAATCAATGGCAAGTCATACAAGATAATAATGATAATATTAATAAACAATAGATAGATGTAATATCTATGTATGCACATATAAAAATAACATAAAAATAATGATTATAATTAAATATCTAATAATATAAAAGTTTGAGATGGATGACCCTAATAAACAACATGACTATGATATAAATGTATGTATATATATATATATATATATATATATATATATATATATTACATGTAATAGTAATAAGAATTAAAATTAAAGTTTTAAAATTAATGCATTGTTTGAATAGTGACATATGATAGTGTATTTAGACATACAAACGATCTCGTAGGACCTTTTGACCATTGATAATTGGACTGGGACCAATCCGACCATCAGATCAATGCAATCGGCACTAAAAGACCCTAGTTTCATTAGCATGGCCCACCTGGGCCTCGGCCCCAACCCAAACCAGGCCGGGACCCTTATGTCTGGTCCCCAAGACAATGGAACGGGGCAGATCAAGCTTCAAAGTCATAGTGGACCCCCAAAGCTAGGTGCACATACACCCCCAATGCTAGTGCACGAAATGCACTGGACTGCCATTGCTGGTCAAATAGCATTTGACTGCACCCAAAACACAAAACTCAAAATTTCCTCCTGCCAACATGCCATTTGAACCTGTCGAAATTTGCGCTTCAAAGTGCGCCACCCTAGCCACTTTTCGGACAATCTAGACCGTCCATTCTCCTCGGTATAGGGATTCAGGATGCCACATAAGAACATAGGATTTGGGTCTCAACCGTCCATTCCTTTCACGAATGGCTAGGATCCACAAGGAAGGACCATCTGGTGGCTTAAGATGCAAGCCACCACCCTCTTTATCCAGAGGATCGAGGCGTTCACTGAACCAGCTGGGGAGATTCCCCTCATAGCCAAAAATGGTTGAGAAAGCCTTAAATGTAGATGAAGGAAGTTTCCATTTCCGTCGATA
Source organism: Magnolia changhungtana (assembly GCA_030180095.1). Classification (NCBI taxonomy): domain Eukaryota; kingdom Viridiplantae; phylum Streptophyta; class Magnoliopsida; order Magnoliales; family Magnoliaceae; genus Magnolia; species Magnolia changhungtana. The sequence continues at coordinate 5,823,808 of JASAUF010000160.1, forward strand.
CAGAGGCTGACACAGTTGACGAAGGTCCCCTCCTCTGCCTTTAAAAGAAGCATTGCTACCCTTCAGCTTCCTCACTGAAAGAAAGGAAAGGAGGATAAAAGGGAGGGGAAAAATAGAGGGAGCCGAGTTAGTGTGGGACCATAATAGCACCACTTGAGTGAGAGAGAGAGAGAGAGAGAGAGAGAGAGAGAGAGAGAGGGAGAAAAGAGAGAAAGGAGGTAGGGAACGTGGACGTCGTTTCGGACGGGTAATCAAGTCGTAAACTTTAGTTTTTCTTTTCTTCCTTCTTATCTGTTTCATTTCGTGTAACTATGAGACCTGTTACACGCCACATTTGGGCTCGAAATACCTGGCCATTTTAAGGTTAAAAGCAGACTAAATGCAGCCCCTGTTTCGGGTTAAGCATGGCCCAAATAAAGCTCATGTTTTAAGGACGAATATGGCCTGAGTACAGGCCTTGGTTGGGGACAAACAACGACATGAGACTGGCCCCAGCTGAGGGCTGAAACTCGGTCCAGGAACAACCCACAAGCAGGCACTATTTAATGTTCTAAATTAGGCTAAAAGAGGTCCGAAAACCAGGGTGAGAACGCCCCTGTTCAGGCCATTCTTTGGTGGGGAAAAATGATAGCCACCATACCACCATTTGAGCATCAACGTGGGTAGAAAAATGGCCAGAGATGGGCCATGATCGAGCAAGGAAAGAGAGAGATTCGAGGCAGGAAGACGGCTTCAAACAGCACGCCACAGGGGGTTGTTTTCACATTGACAGCATGTGGGCTGCCCTGGTCATTGGCCCTACACAAATGCAGGTGGGCCTCACCCAAAACTGGTGGGTTGCTCTGACCATGGGCTGTACCCTTAAAACTGCTGGGCCTCGCCACTGATATTGGGCCTCATATTGATTCCAGGTGGGTCGCACCCTGCTGCAACCAGGTGGGCCACACCCAACAGGCAGCGTGTGGGCCCCACGTTATACCTCAGTAGGCCACAACGTCTCAAGCTGGTAGGCCACACAATTGAATCATGGTGGGCCACACCAAGATGCTTGTATCCTGACCGTCCATCCTACCAGCCCTGGACCACCATGATTTACATATTTTATCCTGGTCGTCCATCAATGGACGTCGTTTGCTGGCCATCCATCAATGAACGACCAATGCTGGAAGGTTGGTACTTATATGTATCTACACACACATATATATATAATAAAATATAATATAATAATATTATAATAACACATAAGGTAGTGTATATATTTACATATAATACTGTATATGTGAGTGGTGGGCCCCACATGGGACCCACCTATGAAGCGAGCTGCTGTATTGACGTCCTGAATCCAGGCCATTCATTTCTTTCGGTAGAAGATGGGCCCCACCCTGACGTGTTTATTATACACCTACCCCATCCATCCGTAGGCCCGACTTGCTGCACGTGTGAGGTCCACCGTGGCCTACGTGTTGCATCCACACTATCCAATGTCTAGACAGGCGCTGATCGGGTGACGGTATTGCGGACCACCGTATTGTGCGCTTTAATCCACACCGCCCATCTGTGTGGGGCCTACCATGATGGGTGTATTGTGTCCTCACCATCCAGGGATTTGACAGTGGGAGGCAGCTTGGCTGGAGTACCTCACGTCAACTATATAGTTGTTGTATTCGACAGCAAGTGATGTGGGACCATCTTGATGAATGTGATTTATCCAAACCATCCATCCATTTGGGGAGCTCGTCCTAAAGGCTGAGGGAAAAATAAGATAGATCCAGTTATCAAGTGGACCACACTGCCATAAACAGTGGAGAGATGAGCGTCCACTATTGAAATCCTTTGGGACACCAAAGTTCTGGAACAATATGATATTTACTCATCCTCTTAAAACAGGTCCTGGTGACCATGTGAGCAGATTGAATGGAAAGTAAACACCATGGTAAGCCCTGTGGGATTCCAACAGTGGAAATCATGACCACCATTGCTATTGGTGATATGGCCTAGGTGACCTTTTCAAACAGAATTCATCCCTTGGGGTAATACTCTAAAGTGACCCCTTACAAATAGCTAAGGGTGTAGGTAGGCGCATCCCATTCATAAGGCCCACTTGATACATATGAGGTCCATATGAGAGGACTTGTCCAACCCCTGATAAGGATGAGCTTGAGTCTTGTTAGACCACCTTGTTGAATAAATACATGGTGGTCCTAACACAAGCCTAAAATGCCTTATTGTTGTACCCCTTTGAACTTTTTGTTAGTTGTACAAAGCCGTAGAAATACTTGACACATAAACTATAATTTTAGGAGATTCCTTGAGCGACCTTGGGCTGCAAGAAGACTTGGACCGGGTTCATGAACATTACCATACAGGTGATGACTTTTCCCTTGGGCTTTCCGTGTCCAAGCTAGCTAAACATAGTTTGTGCTAGATTACCATCATTAGTTTAAGGTCGTTGTGTTCATTATAAATATTTGATTGTGATTCCATATGATAGGCTCACATGCTAGCTAACCCTTGAAAAATGATTACTATTCATATATCTTGATCATTATTTAAAACTCTGATGCCTCCTTGCATGTTTTATTTAAAGTCATATGTTGTCATATGTTAACATGATTGCCTTTTTATAATCTCATAATGCTACACGTGGAGGATCCCATAATCATATGCAAGCCAGACTTGGGATGTGATTAGACAAAAAGTGTGGGAAAATAAGACCCTTGAACTGGTGTCATTTTTTATCAAAGGATCTTATTAAAACATCCCAAGGTGGAGAATCTCATAAACCGAAGATGGTGGTCATGGGATATTATGCTCGAGCTGTCGGCCTATGCTGGGTGACGAGCCCCCCATAGTGACCATTGAGTTACTTAAATTGGCTGATTGTAACTAGATTAATAACGGTTAGCTAATCATGTATTCATAGCATATTGGCGATGACGGGTGGCTAATTCTGGATGTTATAGCACGTGCCCTAGAGTTGTTGGGGTATCGTTTCACTAGCTTCTACTAGATAATCATTCCCAAGTCGATGATTGCATGGGTGATGAGCCCAAGTTTGACTAGATGTGTATTCCCAGGTCGATGTACATTCATACATCCATGCATCTAATAAGACTGCATATTGCCTGTTTTGGATTATTACTTGTTTTCCTTTAAACTATGTTTGCTAAGGTGGCGATGTGTAATCTTGAGGGGAATTCACACTGAGTTGGACACTCATCCTTCAAATATATAACTGTACAGGTAGCACAGGTGACTCGAGTGATATGCGGGTTTAGACTGATGAGGTGCCTCTTGGTGGTCAAGGATGTGTGGTTGCACCTACCAAGGAAGCCGTGCGACCTTGCGGCTTTCGTTTATATGTTTTATATGCTTTAAATTTCTCATATATGTAATCATGTAATTGTCAATGTGGAGACATTGGTTTGTATAGGTCATTATGGAGACATTGATTTGTGTAGGTCATTATGGGTAACCTCTTGTGTATTCTAAATGTAAATGAAAAATTTTCTTTATGTTGACTTGTCCATCCTACGCATATTCGCTAACTTTGATATAAAAATAAAATTATATATGGAATTTGGCTCCTCTTAGGTTAACACTCGGGTTTTTGGGAAACGGGTCATATACTCGGGTCCTGAAAACATAGGGTGTTACATGTCGTATGCCGCTCGACCGTCCTTCCCTCTAGTTAGGATCCTGCACTCACTGAGGTTGCATCTGCTCCAGCATCTGCCTTATATAATTCAAGTCAGTTTTAATGCCTCCAACCTCTATTTCCAACGTGTTTCGTTGCCCTTTCCCCCCACGGTTCGGTTGAGCGCACTTGGTTGACCCAGAGGTTGCTTGGCGGGCTAGGGAGCCCTGACAGCTCTTCTGTCGCTCCAGTCGATCCAAGGATCGTGGAGCGCAATCTGCTGCTAGCAGGGTCGTGATCGGGACCACCTCTAGAGGGGTTTGGAATTTCTTTTTTCCTCTCGCCATGACGGGTCCTGTATTGTTTTTGGTAGAGTGAAAACGACTTGCAATATCGATCCTACAGATGGTGCCAAACTGTCGATGCAGTTTCTGGCTCACCCCTCTGGCTACTTGAACACCTGCATAGGAAGTGACAAAGGAGACCTTGACCAATGTAGGGGACCCTTCAAAGCCAAAGTCAGGCCTAAAATCTGGGTCTAATAGTTTAATGGAGGTTTAGTGGTGAGGATATGAGTGTGTGTACCTTTCACCGTTAGGCGTCTCCTATTTGTAGAGGAGATGTGATCCCGCAATTGCGGGATCCTTCCCGGGAGGTGATTAATCGTTATTAAAGACGATCCCGAGATCTTCGATCTCCTGGATTTTCGGGATCGAAGATTATCCTCCGAGGATCACGGAGGATGGATCTTCAATATCAGGCCAAGTCCTTGGCTTGGCTCCGGGTTGAACATGACGGTGAGTATCCGGATGGGAACAGCCAATGGGGCTCGGTTTGTCATCCTATAATTCACTTCCTGCTTGTCGATGACCTTGTAGGGTCGGTATATCCGAGTGGCTTATGCTGGCTGATTCGTGCGCTGACCATGTTATGGCCGACCCTTAATCGGCTATTAGGTAGGGCACGGTTGATCCGTGATCAACCTATTGTTGACCGAGGTCGACTTATGGCTGACTGAGAGGGTAGGTCAGACCGAGGCCTAGTCGGCCCGTACCTGATCAGTAACTGACCTATAGATTGAGATAGTATTAAATGACCTTTGAAGGGCTCTTTAAGTATCTTTAAAGGTGCATCGACTTCTTTGAAGCTCTCGCCTTTTGGCTTAGGACATGTGGGCCTCGATTAAGCTTAGCGCCTAGAGAGTCCGAGCTGTGTTAACAAAGTTAGTACATTTCGTGAGCTAATTTATTCAACAAAGTTGTTGTTGCAAATGTATTGTAGCTGCAAATGATGATGTTATCGTTGCAATTGCTTTACATCAGTTCAGGCTTCGGATTGTTTTGATTGGGAGATTGGGACGGACTTATCTAGTTCAGAGTAGCATGGGGTGACTCACAAGGGATGACTCATCCATTTGGATTCGGATGGTACTTGACCAGAGTCCGAGTCATCAGAATCGTACGGTGAGATGTGACTTGTGGTAGTCGGCAATACACAGCCAATCTGTCCGCATTACGCTTATTAAGGGGAGACAAGAACGTTTGATACAACCAACTTGCAATTACGACAATACGCCAAAGTCGAATCAGATCCTTTGACGCTTCTAAATTTCAACCGACTAACCCATTAGAAAAATATAAAAATAATCCAAAAAGGTTTAGTATGCCCTGACAGTCGAAGACGCGTTCCAGCATCATTCAAGCAAGAACGAAGTGTTAATCTACCCATTCCATCTTCACGCGACAACCAGCAATGCACTACACGTGACGACTAGGATCCTGAGAGATAGATCGGTGTCGTTCATCTGATGGGCACAGGCTTCCACGTTTCCTTACTAAAATCAGTTCACAACCAGATCGTTCTATGAAGCCACCATTCATGCATCCTGAGTGTAGGCCGTTGGTTATCATCAACATGGCTGTCCATTTCATTCTACGTGTGTGGCCCACCGGATGAGTGGACGAGCATGGTTTTTGTGAGAAGTTGGACGTACGTGAAGCGTAGCATAGCATGTATTCGCACGCTTGGTGCATATGATGCTTGAACGGCCTCAAACATTCCAAGGCCCTCAATACAGACTAGGTTCACCATAACTAACCACTCACTGTGCACGTGGCAGATATGCAATCAAGAGTGTACAAAACATGGGCCCACTTGTCCATACTTAACATATTCTACTTATTTTAGTTCATTGAATCTGAACCGCTGAGCATATCCTTTGTGATTTCCACCATTGGCATGCCATTCAACTCATGTAAATTTTGGTAGGTGCTCCATCGAAAGTGGGCCACTGGATTTAACGGTCTGAGCAGTGGACAGTGCTTGCAATGCTAACTTTGATTTTTTGGGAGGCGGCTTCGGCGGATTCCCTGGTCCACCAAGGACCGAAGTCGGTGGATCCCTGACTATGGGCCCATTGTGACGTATGTAGTTTATATTGAAGCCGTACATTCGTTTTTTCATATCTTTTTTATTATGTATTAGCTAAAAAAATTCAGCATATCGAAATCTCAGGTGGACCACACAACAGGAAACAGGGGTGATTGACCATTAAAAACTTCTCATCCGAAAACGTCCAACCGAATATTTTTGTCCATCCACCGTCTCCCATGCGGTGCACAAGATCAACGGTGTCGATCGGTGATACACAGTCCCATTCGCACGAAATTGTCGCATCAGAATCGTACTCGCCTTCACATGCGTTAGGACTCCGTCGTAAAAGGCCCAGCTGCAAAAATGGGAGACGGATTGGCTACTCCCCCTGACACTAGCCCCGTGGCTGGTGGTCGGTGCTCTGTGGGCCCCACCATGATGTATGTGTTTCATCCATTCCGTTCATCCATTTTTACAGAGCATTTTATGGCTTTATACAGAAAAATGATACGGATGGAAATCTCAGGTGGACCACACCACAGGAAAAAAGTAATGATTGAATATACACCATTAAAATCCTCCTAAGGCCCACTGTATTGTTTATTTGACATCCAATATGTTTGATTAGGTCGTAAAGACACAGATGGAGGGAAAAAAATAAATATCGGCTTGATCCAAAACTTTTATGGCTCCCCAAAACATTTTTAATGGTCAACGTTCATTCAACACTGTTTCGTGTATCGTGGTCCACTTGAGACTGAGATATACCTCATTTTTTATTTATGATCTATAAAAATAAATGGACGGAACGGATGAAACAATATATCATGGTGGGCCCACAGAGCACCGACCACCGACCACCAACCAATGGCTGGTGGCAGGGGAGTAGCCAATCCGTTTCCGCAAAAATCCAGGTTGCCGGTAAAAGCGCGGCGAATCCGCGGAGACGGTTAGGGTATTTCGCTTGCAGAGCTGTCCCAAACTGGAATTCTGCAACTAACACGTTTCGTCTTCAACTTCGACGCGTATCTTTTCATTTCTCCAACCCCAAGCATTCCAGAACCCTAAAAATACATCACCTTCCACCTTTCGTTTTCCATTTTCCAATTTCACCCTCTCTCTCTCTCTCTGGTCAGGACATAAGAAGAAGATCCAAAATCCTAGAAAATGTACTCTCAGCAAAGCTCTAAAAACCCCAATTCCCTCTATCCAGAAGTCATCCAATCCAACCCAGATCAGAACTCCCCCTTCATCTCAACCCCTAATCGATCATCATCGTCTCTCTATCCCACTGTCGGTTCGTCGCAACAGCCGATCTCTCAATCCTCTCAGTCTTCTTCCTTATATCCATCCATCGACATGACAGAGCTTGCCGAGAACCTCTTCCCCGACACCGGCCCGACCGCCCCTGTTGAATCATCGGAGCAGATCGTCATCAAGATCCCCGGCGCCATGGTCCATCTTATTGATAAGCAGCGGAGTGTGGAACTTGCCTCGGGTGAATTCATGATCGTCAATATCTGCCAGGGTGGGAATGTCGTTGCCGTCCTCGCTCGTGTCGGTGACGAAATTCAGTGGCCGCTGGCTAAAGATGAGGCCACTGTGAAGCTCGATGACTCCCACTACTTCTTCTCCTTGCGGGTCCCGGCCCATGATGGGCCGGGCTCTGATGACGACATTAGTGGCATGGATTCAGAGGATCTGCTTAATTATGGCCTGACATTTGCGTCGAAAGGGCAGGGAGGGATGTTGAAGGAGCTGGATAAGATTTTGGAGAATCATAGCAGTTTTTCGGTCCAGAGGGTTTCAGGGAAGTCAAAAGTGTTGGATGGATCAGTGGCAAGGGAGGTTGCGCCGGCAGAGATGGAGTCGGAGGCAAAGAAGGAGATGATGGAGAAGCAATCAGCTGCATACTGGACGACGCTGGCACCGAATGTGGAGGATTACAGCGGGTCCGTGGCAAGGGCAATTGCGGCAGGGTCAGGGCAAGTGATAAAGGGGATTCTGTGGTGTGGGGATGCAACGGTTGATAGTTTGAAGTGGGGGAATGAGCTATTGAAGAGGAGGATGGAACCGAATGCAAAGCCTGCGGAGGTCAGTCGTGAGGCGATGAAGAGGATGAAAAGGTTTGAGTTTTGTTGCTTTAGGTTGACTGTTGGTTTTTATATGTTCCTTTACTGGTTCTGAAGTTTACTTGAAGAAATTGTGTAGTTGACCTATGCAAGTCAGGGTGCACTATGACTGGCAGTCTCTACCATGCAGCTGTGCCGCCAGTACACTGATCAGGGCCTTCTGATCTAGTAGTCCATTACATGGATGTACCAAAAAGTCATGCTGATCCTGTTGTGTGTGGACCATGGTTTAGATTGTGGCTCATTGTTTCTTACTGTCCATTAAGAGGCCATTGGTTGGATTGGTAAGATCGCCTGATTGATGAATGTTATTCTGCCATGTGATGGTTCACTAGTTCAAGGGTCACCCACACCCTGTGCATGTGAGATGTGAGTGGTGAAGATGTTGGAGACTATGATTCATGGTGCGAGTCATACTAACACACTTGCAGCATATTGTGCTTTGTTTTTAATTGTATTTCATTTCATGTAGGTTTATATTTTTCCTCCTCCATTGTTTGCAGTTTTTGTGCATATGGGAAAATGAAAAAAAGAAAAAGAAAAAGAGAGAGGAAATTAGTAGCATCATTATCTTTAGTAATTATCACTATTACCCAGTGTTGTCATGTGCGACCGCATATCCGCATATGCGATCGCCTACGCGTATATCCATATGCAAATTGCATATGCGATCGCATATGTGGCATATGCGATCTCATATGCAATGTATGCGATTGCATACAACATATGCGATCGCATATTGGCCATGGCACATTAAATTTTATTTTATTTTTGCAAAGAAAAAAAAAAAAAAAACAACAACCACAACATTTTGCCTATAAAAGGCTTCCAAATCTCCTCCATTTGCAATATTCTTACTCCAAAACTCTCTTATTCTCTTCTTCTCTTACATTTCTTAATCACAAGTGGTCTCTCTCTCTCTCTCTCTCTCTCTCTCTCTCCCCCTCACTCCTACATTGCCTCTCTTGGAAGTTGGAAGATCAAGATTCAAGCACTTCTAAGTTTCAAGGAAGATAGCTTGTTGATTTTCTACAATAATAAATAAATAGCTTATTGATTTTGTTGTTACTTCTTGTTAACTATATTGTTGAATGTCGATAACTTGATGTTTAATTCATTGTTTAATTGATTTTCTCTCTCAAATGTATTTTAAATATGTAAAATTAGTTATCTATTAACTTAGAAAAGTTCCCTTTAGTTTCTTATATTTTTTTACATTTTTTTTTTTGAAAATTTCCCTTTAGTTTCTTATATTTTTTTGAATATCTATATATATTCAAAAAAAAAAAAATTGCAGTCACATTGCATATGCGATTTGACAACATTGCTATTACCGCCCCAACTTGGGACACCACACAACTGTATTATGTCTCTTCTCATAACACTTAATATCTCTCCCCAAATGGATGATAAGCTACTTGGGGAAAACATGTTACTAATGATATTCTTGCAGCCCTGGTTATCATCCCAAAGCATCAATCTTGTTCTACTACAACTGTAAAAGGTCAGATTCCCAGTGGTATATGCTCAGGGTATCTGTTATTGTGAGTGGATTCTGAGGCTGATGTCAGATAATAAATGGAAGCATGTGAGAGATGAAGTCTTTAGAAGGCATCCTATTGTAATAGGTTTTTATTTTCTAATTTCTTAGCAGTTTTCTCAAGGTATTAAAACATTGGGTTAGATAATCTGTGTTGGAGTTCAGGAAGTAACTCTATGTGTGTAGGATGGATACAAATCACCTTTCACATGTTGGATTGAACATGATTTTGTCTTAACCCTATTTCCCCTTCCTTGATTAGGGCAAAAAACTGCCCCACTTGAAACCTTCTGTCAGAGTGATAACTCCAAGACTACCTCATGACATCAGTTACGGTGACACTTGGTCTGGATTTTAAACTAAATCTCATCTAATGAGAAATCCACAAATTGTTGACTATTTTCCTGTTTGGCTGAAGTATCCTACATCGACAGTGTGAGCTCATCCTCTTTTATCCAGTTCGATATTTGTAGTTTGCCATCTCTACTCTGGTATTTATTTATTTCTTTTTGAAAATCAGTAGTTTGAATCCCTGCTGTTTTGCTCTCTCTCTCTCTCTCTCTCTCTCTCTCTCTCTCTCTCTCTCTCTCTCTCTTAAAACAGAAAGATTGAATTTAACGTGAGTGACTTCTGTAGGGTGAAAAGAGTAACAAAAATGTCAGAGAAAGTGGCTACTGGAATCTTAAGTGGGGTGGTGAAGGTCTCTGGATTTTTCACGAGTTCTGTTGTAAATTCAAAAGCAGGCAAGAAGTTCTTCAGTCTCTTGCCAGGGGAAATTATCCTTGCTTCACTGGACGGATTTAGTAAGTGGTTGTTTTCTTTCTTTTCGTGGTCAACTATTATTTTTGTTGTTAAGAAACTATATATTGATGATTTGCATTCAGCCTACATGTTGCATTTCTTTGCTCATGAACAACTGATTGTTATATTCTACAATCTCGACCTTGCAAATTTATATTCATCTAAATGCTTGTATTTTTTCCTCTTACAAATGATCTTTCTTGCTAAATGGTGCTGATGACTATTTGCATGCCTTCATTTGTTTCATTCCCTTTTTCTTTCATCAAGATATTAGTTATCTTGTAGATGATGAAGCCTACATAGTACAAAATTATTATGATAGTGACAACAAACCTTTTGGCCTTCTTTTTTCACACTAGATTTCGGCATCCACGCCATACATAACATAGGTCTCCTTGAGTTACTAATGCAGGGACATTTTCACACCAGGCTCGAGTGGGGTTGCCTGTGGGATGCAGGGGCATACTCGAGGTGGGCCTCATGTGAGGCAGTACCCATGTGATTTGGGGCTCACGAGGGGGGTTCGGCGAGGTCCTAGCCGATGAGATGTAGGGCTTGGGCTATGAAATAAAGGGATTGATTCGCCCTGCTCTAACAGTTTGGGCTTTTAGGGCAAGTGGTTAATTGTCCTGCATCAAATTGGTATCAGAGCGGTAGGTCTCGTGTTCGAGACTCCTCACCGGGGGTGATTAATGCAGGGTCATTTTCATATCGGCCACGAGTGGGGTTGCCTGTTGGATACAGGGGCACACTCGGGGTGGGCCCCACCTGTGTGAGGCGGTACCCATGTGATTTGGGGCCCACGAGGGGGGTTCGGCCGAGGTCTTAACCCATGAGATGTGGGGCCTGGGCTATGAGATAAAGGGATTGATTCGCCGTGCTCTAACAGTTTGAACTTTTAAAGCAAGTGGTTAATTGTCCTGCATCATTTACTCTCATGGATTCATAGCTATTCCTTGTGAACTTCACTGGCTTTTGCACTAGGTCTGGCATGTCTCTTTGGCCTTGTAATGCAAAATAATGCTTAACCCCTGCGTGAATAGCCCTAAATAATTAAGGAGTTCTGATATTTTTGTCGATTTTGGTGGAAAATACATGCTTATTTCCAAACCATCACAATAGCATTGGGAGAGTGAAACATTGGCAATATAATCAGAAGCCATCAACTTGGTATCGTCACAACCCAGACTAGCTTTGTTGATGGTAAACAACAATTTTATTTGCAGCTCTTCATTTGGCTATCAGTGAAAATTGTTCGTTCAATTTTGAAAAGAAAAAAAAAAAAAAAAAAAAACTGGTTGAAGTTCCATAAAAGTCACCCCTAATGTACGCATGTGTGCAGCTTCTATTTACATAATGGGGTGAGATATCAATTTTCTCTGTCTCTTATGCTTAATTGATTTTTTATTTTATTTAATTTGAGGCAAATCCTAGTTATCGAAGAAGATTTCTGTGAAATATGCTGTATATTTGTTGGTAATTGGAGTCTCTCATCCATAAGTTGCTGGTCTTCACGAATTGACCTAGCTAATGTAGAGGCAGGTGACTCGGATGCAAATGGTGAGGAGCATTAGGCTACGCCATGTGGTAGAATGTGCATATCTGCATAGTCGTTGCCAATTTTTTTTGTTTAAGTTCTGTTCAAGCTGCGTAATCTATGTCAATCGGATGTCTGTGGTAAATTAGTGGGAGTTTGGAGTCTCAAATCTCGTTGCATCCAAGCCACATGTCTGATGGGGCACCATATGAGGTTCAGATCAGACCCCAATTGACAAACATGTAGATCCAGTCTTGTATAGGTCCACAAATCCAATTAGATAGCTGTATCGGCCTGTTGATTGGACTGTTGGGCCATAGGTCCGGTCAAGATTCACTTTTGGGATTTATGTTCTATTTCCTGCAAATATAGATAATTTCCAGCAGTTTATAGCAATCAGATGCTATTATTGGAAATATACAAAGTTGGCAATAGCTGGCTAATATTCTACACAATTGGTTGCAGCTATTTGTAGATTTTATACCATCCGCATGGCTTATAGAAACCATAAGGTTGTGTATAGGGTCTATTCACATGGAGATATGCATTTTGTAGCAATATTCGGTCTCTAATATTTAGTTTCCATACTGCGAAGGATTCTTTTATATCAATTGATATAAATGGACAAGTCCATGTGCACTAATAAGGTTTTATTCCTTAGTTTTAGCATTAATTAGTGATTTATGTAGCTATGGCCAATTTTTTTTGTATCGTTGTCGCATAATGAATCTCACCCTTGGGATATGGATACATATCGGTTATCGCACGGGATAAATCAATTGTATCGCGTAATTTATTGCTATTGTTGGGAAACATTGGGAAATTTGTTTAATTTTTCAATGAAACTTCAAGGATTGTTAAAAAAGACGCCAACACACTTTAAAAAAAAAAAAGGTCACAAAAAATAATTGCACAGGTGACTTTGTCACTATATCCAGAGAGGCATATGATGCATTGATGCATCGTCATAATCAAGACGTGAGTTCTACTTCCAGCGCTAGTACAATGTCATTTGACTCTGAGAAGACTAGTTCGGTGCCTTCAGCATTGCCCTACGACATGTCTGCTTCAGGCAACTCTGTCACTATATCCAGAGAGGCGTATGATGCATTGATGCATCGTCATAATCAAGACGCGAGTTCTACTTCCAGTTCTAGCTTGGCCTAATCAGGTACTATGCTCCATGTGTCCTCTTTGTCTCCCTCCTGGGTCATTGACTCTTCCACCTTTTTAACTCTTGTCAAACTTCTAGTCAACCTAGCTTTGTTATAGTTGCAAATAGTAATCGATCTTGCATCTCTGGGACTGGGTCCATTACCCTATCTCCTTACATGCAGTTGTCTTCTGTTCTACATGTTCCTTCTTTTCCATTGAACCTATTGTCTATTAGTTCTCTTACCAAGTCATTAAATTGCTCGGCATCATTCTTCCCTTCTCATTGTCTCTTAGGACCTCCAAACGAAGTAGGTGATTGGTGGGGGTCGTGAATGTGCTCGGGTTTACTTTCTCGATGATACTCACGTGGGTCCTATGAGCCTTTTGTTCGAAGAGACTCTGTATCTAGATGACATTATTGTTTAGGACATCCATCTTTATCAAGACTAAAACTTATATTTCCTTCTATTAATGTTCTTAAACTATTTTGTTGCGATACTTGTGAATTTTCTACGCATTATAGAATTGTGTTTTCTCTAGCTTAACTGGACGGAAGCTCAGACCTTTTGAACTCATTCATTTTGATGTTTAGGGGCTGACACCTATTGAGTCTACCTTTGGTTACAAATATTTTGTGTCCTTCATTGATGACCATTCCCGAATGACATGGATCCATCTTATGAAATTTAAACATGAAGTGTTCGATATATTCAAGGCTTTTTATAATAAAGTTGTTAACCAATTCCAATGTTCCATTAATGTTCTTCACTCTGACAATGACAATGATATATCAAAATCCTTCTTGAGTTTTTTGCAGGGTCATGGTATGCTTTCTTAGACTTCTTGCCCAAGGACTCCGTAACAAAATGGTCTTGCTAAAAGGAAGAGTTCCCATCTTCTCAAAGTTACTCGTGCTCTCCTCCTCAGTATGAATGTTCTGAAACATTTTTGGGATAATGCTTTACTTACCGTTACCTTTCTTATTAATAGACTTCCATCTCGAATTCTACAAAATAAATCTTCTTTTGAAAACCTCCATCTTCATGACAAAGTATTTCCATTATCCCCTGGATTTTTTGGATGCACTTGTTTTGTTCATAAACTTGATGGTGGTAATGACAAATTAAGTCCTCGATCGGAAAAAATGTGTATTTCTAGGATATTCTCGATCTCAAAAGGGCTATAAATGCTATAATCCCCCTGACTTGCAAGAAATATGTGTCAGCGAATGTCACTTTCTTTTAGGATGTTCCTTATTCACTTGAAGGGAATTCGCTACATGATCCTCTTGTAAGTCACGAGGAGACTTTGTTAAATCACCACATCCTCTTCCAATGCCCTCTCTTGATAAAGATTCCCATCCTCTTGAACATCTCAAACCATTTCGTGTGTATTAATGACGGAAGAAATCCTCTACTACTCGGAGTCCCATCATACCATCCACCTCTCATGGAGATCTAGGTATGATTCTTCTATCTTGTAACGATCTCCCTATTGCTTTACGTAAGTCTACTCGTGCATGTACTTGTCATTCTATCGATCATTGTGTCTCTTTTCAATGTTTGTCTCCTACCTTTAGGGCCTTTGCTACCTCGGTCTCCTCTTCCTCTGTTCCTAGGACTCTTAAGGAGGCCCTCAGTAGCCCTGATTTGGAAGGAAGCTATGATAGAAGAGATGTATGCCCTCGAATAGAATGATACTTGGGAATTGTTTTCCTTACCTAAGGACAAGCAGACTGTGGGATGCCATTGGGTTTATTCTATTAAATACCTCCTAGGTGGATTGATTGATAGATACAAGGCTTGATTAGTAGCTAAAGGCTACACTCAAACATATGGTGTTAATCACTTTGAGATTTTCTGACCCATGGCAAAGTTCAATTTAGTTCGCGTAATCATCTCTTTGACCACAAATTTGTCTTGGCTGTTTTTTCAGTTGGATGTGAAGAATGCCTTTCTACATGGTGACCTTGCTGAGGAAGTCTATTTGGATCCACTACCAGCTTTTCTTTAACCAATTGCTCACATCGGGTATGTCGCCTCAAGAAGTCTATCTATGGCCTTAAGCAGTCTTGAGCCTGGTTTGAAAAGTTTAGTTGTGCATTGTTAGACTTCGGTTTTGTTCGTAGTCATTTGGATCACTATCTTCATTTTTTCGACATACTTCTGGGATTATGGTTCTTTCAGTCTATGTTGATGACATCTTGGCTGGTGATGATGCCGTGGGCATTACTGACCTTAAATCCTTCCCCCAAGTGCGCTTTGCAATAAATGATTTGGGTACTCTTTGTTTGTTTTTTTTTTTTTTTTTTTGGCATTGAGGTGGCTAGATCTAAATATGGCATGGTCCTATCATAGTGAAAATATGCTCTTGACCTCCTGTCTGAAACTGGGATGCTTAGGTGTTGTCTAGTTGCCACCTTTGTGGAGGTTGTTTAAAAGCTTAGCATTGATGATGGTGACCTCCTATCAGATTTGAGCATGTATCGTCATTTGGTTGGTCGTCTCATTTACCTGACTATTACCTGACCTGATCTATTATATGCAGTAGGGGTGGTGAGCCAGTTTGTGCATGCTCCTCGTACAACACATCTCACTGCCGTATATCAGATCCTTCGTTACATCAAACTAGCTCCTAGTAAAAGCTTACGATTTCAGCGACATGGTCAACTTCATATCTCTTGTTACTATGATGTTGATTGTTCGGGTAGCATCTATGATCGGAAGTCTACATCTGACTATTGCAGTTCTGTTGGTGAGAATTTGGTCACTTGGAAGAGCAAGAAGTAGTCAGTAGTTGCTCGGTCCTCTGTAGAAGTTGAATATAGGGCAATAGAGCATGCAATGTGTGAACTTGGCTACTCTCTTGATCCTATTCCTCTACATTGTGATAATCAAGCTGCTATTCATATAGCTAGCAATCATGTGTTTCATGAGCGCATGAAACATATTGACATAGATTGTCACTTCATTCATGAAAAGGTGGCTGCTAAGGAAATTTCCACTCCTTTTATTCGTTCAAGTGAGCAACTGGTTGATATGTTCACTAAATCTCTTGGTCGGGATGTCTTATGTTTCCTAGTGGACAAGTTGGGCATGATTGATATGTGTGTGTATATAGTCTATATACTCTATTGTGTACTATACTTTTATATCAATATAAGTTAAGAGGAATGTTAAGAGAGGGTACAACACAAAAACCCTAACCTTTCTCGTCTCTTTCTCACTTCTTCCAATCATCTCATTCTTCTACAACCTTCATCTACTCTAGTTGTGGTCCTTGTGGATATGGAAACATGTATCGATATCGCCGATACCGAAACATTGGGGAAACAAGTGGAAAATGATGGAATTTCACAAAGAAACTTTAGGAGATGCTAAAATACACATTTGCATATTTAGGAATCAAAAAATTGCAAAAAAGACGCGTACAAAACAAGTTTCTCTTTAATGGGAGCCTAAAAGCATGTAACATTGACTTAGGGAAACATTGAAGAAACATGGGGAAAATGGTGGAGTTTTTCTATTATACTTCAGGAGATATACTAAAATACACATCTACGTATTTAATAATCAAATAATTGTGAAAACATAGCATATATGAATATTTAGGAATCAAATGATAAGTTTTCCTTTATTGGGGGCATAAAAGCATGTATTGTTGACTCAGGGAAACATTGGTGAAACATGGGAAAAATGGTGGATCCATCCATCCATGCATGCATGCACATACATACATACAAACACACATGCATGATCCATCCATCCATCCAACTATCCATGGATGCCATACATGACAAATACATATATACACATGCATAATCCCATTTATCCATCCATCCACACACACACACACACACACACACACACATCTATCCATCCAACCAACCAACCTTCCATCCATGCATATGTACATACATACATCCACCCAACCAACCAACCTTTAATAACTTTGGGAGGAGTGCAAACAATATCGAATTTGGACAAGCGAAGTCACCTCTTCTGACTTGTCATTACTATTTTCTCATAGTACCTTCCATATCTTGGAGGCTTTTTCCGGCTCAGCAGGAATCCATTTTCTCTCTGAGTTAAAGTAGGTAATGAAGGGGAGGGCAGAGCAAACCTCCGGCTAAGTTAGCTAACACAGTAGAGGGGGCTGGTAAGCGGCGCGAGTAGATGTCACCAGAGGGAATTGCCTCTACGTGCCCGACGGTTGGAGACTTAAGGAAGGAGGAGATCTTAAGTATCCATCCATGCATGCATACATATATACACACATACAAGCATGCATTTCATCATACTACCATGCACCCTAACAAAATTGAAATGATTTTTTTTTTTTTTTTAATAAACAGATTTTTTTGGCGATATCGATACATTAGTAATATTATTGAAATTTTGCCGATACATTGGCGATACAAGTGACACCTGGAATTTAGATAGTTGAAAATATTGACGATACTTAGTGATATATGGCTGATACCTGAAATTTTTGATACTTACCAGTGTTATTGGTATTGTCAAGCTGGAGATACCGATAATTTTGGGGATATTGTTGATAATCTCAGGGATACTCGGAACAATGCATGCAACTACTTAGAGTTCCAGATTGGAGTATGTTTATGGGCTGGAAATTGACTTTAGGGAATTATGTAGTGGTTGTATATGGCATTAGTAATTGTAATAGGGAACAGTTGGGTAATCTAGGTACTAATGGTTGCCATTTTGGGTTTCAGGGTATAGAAGTGCTGGACAAGGTCCTGAAGATTTTGGGTTTGTATCAAGGTTGGGATTGGATTTGGGGATGGGAATTTATGTTTTGGTGTATATCATTAGCTGATTTTGGGAAATTGGTTTTTCGGTGTTTTGCGCTTGGAGGAAATTGATGATTTTGATAAAATTGGGGAATAGGGTTATAGGAATTTGGAAAATTGGGGAGGATGGGCTATTGTTGAAGGATAGTTTTGTTGTGTTTGAAGTGTATGGACCAGTAGATGGTGCGGTTGGGTTTAGAGGTTGAGTGAAGGTTAGGGTCTCCTATTGGAGTACGTTTATGGGTAGGAAATTGGGTTTAGGAATCTGTGAGGGTTTGGATATGTAATTAGGAGCTGTTGTACATCTAGGTCTTAGGTTATAATTGCTGCTAGAAATTATGGTTTGGGAACTGTACAAGGGTTTTCTGTATGATTGGGTATTTTAGGTTCAAATAGTCACCAGGTTTGGGTTTTGGGGTCTTAGGATATTGAAGTGCCAGACAAGGTGTTTCAAGATGGAATTAGGGTTTGTGCGAAGGTTTTCAGTATCAGTTATTTATTGGCTGATATGTAGCCATATCGATAAACCCCCATATACATTGTGGCAGTCTACCAGTCTGATGAATTGGTCATATTGCCCTAGTATCAGCTGTATCAACTGATACAGGGTGTATATGCATTGGTACTGTAAAGGCAGCATGTATTGGTCCAGACCAATACGCATATACAAGCCCTGGAGGGTTTTTTTTTTTTTTTCCATTTCTATCTCTCCTACCATTAAAGGTAGCATGCGTTGGTCCAGACCAAAACACGAAGAACTCCTTGATTTGAGAAATTGAAGCTGCAGTGCCCATATTTTGGGGAGAATAAGAAGAGGTTGATTTGTGTTCTATTTGGGTCTCTTTGGTTAATTGAAACTCAGAAATTGCAACTCCTTGATCAGTGTTTTTACTTGTTCTGTTTTTTATGATTTGAATATCATAAGACCTAATCGACCAAATTATGCTTGATGTGTTCGATTTGGGACTCTTTGGTTAATTTTTTGAATTTTCTGATTTTCACTATTTTGTAATTTTCGGAATTTTCTGATTTTCACTAATTTTGTAATTTCTAGCGATTTTATTCTTCTTATTCTATTTTTTAAAGAAGTTTCTTACTATCATGCATGAATGACACGAGGGTAGTCTAAATCTATAGTTTCATGCATTGAATCAGTTGTTTTGAGCATTTTTATTTTTTATTTTTTAAGTTGTCTTTGGCCATTTTTGGGAAGGGATAGTAACCTAATTACTGTTCACCTGATTTCACCTAATTACTGTTCACCTGATTTCTTCTCCCTCAAATTTCTTAATGCAATGGTATAGAATGATTAGGGATATGCATTAGTGGGATGAATTCCATGGATTGCATGAATTTTGGGTCGTTTTTAGGCCATTCAAGTGTAGTCATGATGGGCTATTCACCCTTTAAAAAAAAAAAAAAAAACAAAAACAAAATAAATTCCTCAATTTTCTTCAGGGAAATGGTGTATAATGATTAGGGATATGCATTAGTGGATGTATCCCAATGATCAGATTTCAGGCCGTTCTAGCGTTTACCCAAAATGGGTTTAATGTAGGGGCATTTCACACCGTGCTTGAGTGGGGTAGCCTGTGGGATGCGGGGACACACTCGGGGTGGGTGACCGATGTGATTTGGGGCCCACGAGCCCACGAGGGGGGTTCGGCCGAGGTCCTAACCCATAAGTTGTGGGGCTTGGGCTAATGAGATAAAGGGATTAATTCGTCATACTCTAATAGTTTGAGCTTTTAAAGCAAGTGGTTAATTGTCCTACATCAAATTGGTATCAGAGCGGGAGGTCTTGTGTTCGAGACTCCTCACCGAGGGTGATTAATGCAAGGGCATTTTCACATCGAGCTCGAGTGGGATAGCCCATGGGATGCGAGGACACACTTGGGGTGGGTGACCCATGTGATTTGGGGCCCACGGGGGAGGTCTCATGTTCGAAAATCCTCACCGGGGGTGATTAATGCAAGGGTATTTCACACCGAGCTTGAGTGAGGTAGCCCGTGGGATGTGGGGACACACTCGGGGTGGATGACCCATGTGATTTGGGGCTCACGAGCCCACGAGGGGGGTTCGTCTGAGGTCCTAACCATGAGATGTGGGGATTGGGCTATGAGATAAAGGGATTAATTCGCTATACTCTAACAGTTAGAGTTTTTAGAGCAAGTGGTTAATTGTCATGCATCAGGGTTGAAACTATTCATACTTTAAAATAAAATAAAATTTATATTGTAAATTTGTTTAAGATAATCTTAATTATGTATTAATATTAGATATTTAAAATATTACAAGACAATTGAGTTAGTCGAGTTCTTAATACTTGATTTTATACAAGCAAACTGATAGACAACATTTTTAGCAAAAATGTTGTTGCGTCCCTATCATACAACCAAGGCCAACCCAAAATGATGTGGCTTGTATCCACAGGAAAAACATCGCACCATAGTGTATCCGTATAGGAAGCAAACTAGATGGGAATGGGACAACGCTGAGAAACCGGAATCGAAGACGCATCAATCCATGAGACTCAACAGGGTCGAGGGTGAGGAACAACTAGTATACCTATGCGGTCCATGGTGCTAGCAGAGACCATATTGGTGTAACTGCCACCATCAATGATCATCTTTCAGTTTTTTTCAACCACACTTGACATAAGTGTGGAAAATATAATTCTTGCGCCAATCATCACTTTCTACAATCTGGCTTAAGGCGGCTAACAATTGCAAGTAGCACGGTCTCAACTTCTTCAATTTGATCCCTGGCTTCTGATTGGACATCTTCTCTAATGTTGGGGTTCGCCTGAAGGGGGGCTTCAAGCTGATTGACACGCACATGGGTCTTAGTCAATTGAGTCACAGTGGTCCTATTGTACGCTTCAATGGCCGTCAAACGGTTGTTGATAGCGTTAAGGGCATCAACATTCTGTTCTTGATTCATGGTCGGATGTAGGCCAAAATCACGTCTAGAATGAGTGGGCATACACAAGGTAACTCTTAGGGGAAAACCTAAATTCTAGTGTAATGTTATGATAAAGACAAAACCAACATAGAAATCAAGTTGGACATGCTAGGGACACTAATATGAAAATTTAGCAAGCTGTTAACCTAAAATTCTACTTTGAAAATTCAGCAACATAGCAATTTGAGAGTACCAAGCAGAAAATTCAGCAAGAGTGTAATATGAAAACTACAAACTGAAAATTCAGTGAGGCGACAACCTGAGATTACTACGCTGAAAATTCAGCAATGATAATATAGAGAACGCAAGCTGAAAATTCAGTAATGCGACATTCCAAACTAAGAACAAAATTCAGCAAGATGAACATAGATTTTATATGTAATGTATGTTCTAACAACCCTAGATGTAAGTTCTACCCTAAATATGACTCTATCCTAATTGTAACACAAAAATCCTATGCTAAACCTAAGGCTCTAATACTAAATTCGATGCAAGACTCATGATTTAATACTAGTATGCAACATGAAAATAATAAAAGAGTCCATAAAGTAATTTAATTAACAAAAGATTCTAACCCATCACGCAATTAAGAGTAAACAATAGGAAATAAAATATAATTTAACCTAAATCACATGCCCGCATGCTAAGAAATCACATTTGTCAATTAAAACTATGTTCGATGAAAGGATAAAACTACCAATTTAGCATTAGGCACGTTCCACACTTAAGGGACTGACTTGTAGGTTTTATGATTAGGGTTAGGAAGGAGAAAATCTGAAATTTGGAAAATTAGGGTTCATTGGAATTTGGGATTTTCACAATTTGGGGAAAAGATGAAATTAAGGCTAAATTGGGTGAATTGGTTGAGGGGATTGATAGATTTTAGTATTAGTAGAGGGGAATAAAGGTTTTGGATGAAGGAAAATTAGGGATTTTGGTTCAATTAAGGAAATTAGAGATTTAGGGTTTGAGAATTTGGAGAAATTAGGGAATTAGATAATCTAGGGTTAGGGTTAAGGTTTATAGGTAGAGCTAGGGATGGGGAATCAAATGATTTTGATGGGGGAAGCAAGGGGAAATCGAGGGTTTGAGGGGTTGTTTTTATGGTCAGCATAGGGGCTCACAAATGTGGTGCCATGGTCACACACGTGGGTCATTGGCTACGCTTTTGGGGTCCTTAATCGTTGATTTTAGTTGGATGATGAAAAGTTGAAGAAAAAGATAATTTAGATGCTTTTGGATGGGAAGGGAAGAAGAAAGATGAAGTTTTTGGAAAAATACCTTTTTTTGTATGGAAAGAAAGAGAGAAGGAAGATGATAGGTGAAAGCCTCGCACCTTCGTTGAATGGGTAATGGAATCACATCACACCTAAGTTCCAAATCACTTGTAGTATTCTTTAAATCACATGAAGAAGTGAAAACACAATTTTTTATTTTTATTTTTCAAAATAACGACATTAGGGCTCCCTCTCCCTCTTTTATAGTATCAAAAAAGACCTTTTACAAAAAAGCACTTATAGATAAGATTCTCAACATAAAGATGTTTAATAAATTAAAAATTGTTTATAACTCCCTAATCTCAATACAAATATAAGATATCCAAAAATAACAAAGCATGTAAACAATCTAAACAACTAAGCTATTTTGTGGCCCATGAGGGTCACGATTAAGATGTCTGATGATGATGATCCAACGGTCCGATGTGTCCATCAAGCTCCTATATGCAGCCCATGTGCATCTACACAATGTGGGGTCTTTAAAGATGCACAAACATGCACATGAGGTCTTCAAAATGACTGAGAATGTGAATTGGGACAAGTGGGGTCCTTGTAATGGTCATCTAGCCATAAGGAGACTGACTTAGCCCTCCTTAGGGTATATGGTACCGGTTGGCGTAACAGTGCCCTCCGATACTGTAACGGCAATACGGGAGCGTAACGGTGCAAATTTTTATTTTTGTTTTTGCCAAAAAAATATGAAAAAAAATATGGATTAAATATGGAATATTCTAAGCATTCCAAATATGCATTCATTTATAAATTGAAACATGTTTATGGTGGTGTAACGGTTCACTCTTTGGTGAGAAGTTGTATCGGACTATCTGATGAATTTATGAACCAGACAACTTGGATTTGACTGCAAAACTCATATATTTAATTTTTTAACTATCTACTATCAATGATAGATATATTAGAATGAATGTAATATGAAAATATCTTACATGTGTCGGTGTTTGCAATTATTTTTCATAATTTACTCTATATTAAGTTATTAAAAATTTAACATACCCGTGGCTATGACTGTGATTCTTGTCTTGTGACCTGTCATTAGGGGTGTACACGAATCGAGGTAGCTCGGTTAGCTCGCTCGACTCGACTTGAAAAAGCTCGATTCGACTCGGTTCGAAGCTGAGTTCGAGCTGAGTTGAGCTGATTTTTTGAGCTCGAAAATGAGTTCGAGCCGAGTTCGAGCAGGCCCTAGCTCGACTCGACTCGACTCAGCTCGAATCTAACTTATTTATTGGATTTCCACTCGAGGCTTGTTGTCCTCTTGACAGGACTGAGTCTTTCCTGGCAGGTTAGGACGCAAACCCCATCCCTTGAATTAGGGATGTTGTGGGGTGGGCCCTAAGGTGAATGTTTCTCATACCAAAAATTGGCAGCATGTTTATTAGGTGGGCCACGCTTGACAGAGGCATGCACTATGGGGAGTTATTTGGGACGCAGTTTGGCTAGGTAGTGGTCGGTTCTATTCTTAAAATAATTTCAAGAAATCTCTAACTGGACACTTCTTATTATTATTATTCTTCTTCTTCTTCTATTTTTCGTTTTGAAGTTCCAAAATCATGGCTATTTAGTGGGATTTTGAAGTTGCACTTCAGGTGTTTGTGGAAATGCCTTAATGGCGAACTCGGCTCGATTTTGGCTCGAACTCGGCCTGAGCTGCTGACCGAACCGAGCTAAGCTGACCAGTCAGGCTCAAGGATCGAGCCGAGCCGAGTTTGAGCTGAGGTCAGCCAGTGTTCGAGCTGAGGCCAACTCAACTCGATGTACACCCCTAACTGTCATCCTCAAGTCCAGAATATTTAAAAAAAATAAAAAATAGTAGTGTCTGATATACTCCCCTGCAACTTGATTAAGGATTACTTAATTGGTTGTCAAGGGAGCTATTTTAAATACAAGTTCGGTAGTGTCAATTGTGTGCTTGGATTCTTGTAATAATTATGCTGTGAGTTGTTTGCTGCAAACCTGTAAATACTTACCTTAATACAAATATATACTTAAAATCACAAGTCACCACCAAAATGAAAATCCTTTTTTTTTTTTTTTTTTTTTTTTTTTTTTGTAGTTACTCGACCTGCATGTCATCGTCATCATCAGGCTGAGGCTGTCCAATAGGTGGAGGTGCTGCATATCCATAATATCCAGTGCCAGAAGGAAATACTAGATCAATGAAACCAGAGGATGATTGATCCTGACTAGACAACGACTCCGATCTTGAGTAAGGATATCCACCAATGCCCATCGAATAGTCATACTGACGCCCGTACTCAGGTTGTTGAGAATCTTGAGATTGAGAGTGCGTCTACTGTGAAGAGTAACTTGGATTTGGATCTAGATATCTATAATCATATGGATATGGATCGGGAGGACTACTCCAGCATGAATGTGATGGAACAAGCTCAGTATAACCACCATAATCATAATCCAATTGGCCATAAGAATATCCATCATAATAACCAGGACCATGAGCCTGCTGATGTTCCAGACCTCCCGGACCCGGTGCAGCACTAGACGTACCCTCCTCCTACTGGTTGTATCGTGACTCGGTATACTCATAAGTCCGATCTCGTGTACTACCTCGTCGATGTTCATCAGCATTGCGATCTCTAGAAGGTTGTATGGTGTACTGAGGAACACCAGAAGTGACAGCACCAGGAGCAAGGGGGTCATCATCACCATCACCGACATGGTCACGCTACCATTGCTCGTACTCTTTTGTTGATCTTGAGCCGTACTTGGCATAAAAGCTGCCCTTCTTACTAGGTCCAACACATCTGCACGACTCTCTTGTTGCGCTGTGCGTATTACCAAGTCATCAATTTCCAATTCTTCACTATCCTCTTCAATTTGCTTTTCCCTTGTTTCTAACTAAGGTAGAAGCGGGTCATCCTCATCATAAATATTGTCCAAGTTTATTAGACAATAGTCTATGTCATCGGTGATTGTAATGCTCCTATGATGTCGTCGCATTCTTAGTTGTAATGCATGAGACAAGTCCGTCCAATGTCCTAGTTTGCAATCTATTCCTATTCTTTGAATGAATAAGCGCAAAACAACTTCGATTCCTTTCGCAGCTAGAGGAAAATGTTATTTGGCTCAAAACTTTTAATGCAATTTTTTGGAGAGCCTTCGTACTTTCTCCGAAATTAATCCACTATTCGGCTGGTTGCAACCTAGATACTACATGTTGTGTAAGAGCATCTCCAAAGCTACCTAGGCGATTTGCAAATGTATTTAATTCATTCAACGCCTTTATTTGTATATCTAAGTCAGACTCTGATTTCTTTTTTACATTCTTTAGCCCGATACGAAATTCATCATTCGCAACAAATGATTGAGCATATCTATACATAGGATTTACGTAGTAACCTGTTGCATGAAGATCGTGATGGAGTTGTCCTGTCCATCTCCTGTCGATCATCTTCCAATAAGACTCTCAGCTTCTACAATCATGTTGAATTGCCAACTTTACTTTATCTATGACATCGTATAGGAAGCCCATTATAGGTGCTTCATCAGTTTCAACAAGACGGAGTACCCTCATTAGTAGCTCCATCACCTTTAGGATCGACTTGACCCTCTTCCAATATTTATTGTCCCGAATGGTGTTCGCAACTTCAACCGGTGTCACTGATGTCTTCTGTTCATGTTTTGTGTTGAGCCAATCCTGGGAAGCGAACATCTCACTCAACTCTCCCCTATGCTGGAATAAACTCTCTAATGCTATAAAGTTTGTTGCGAATCTAGTTGCCGCAGGCCTCAACAACTCTCGTCCTTTTGTGAACTTCCTCATTATTCCGGCTACTTGATTATGGTTGTAAATAAACGTCGTCACTTCTCTTGCCCTTTCGACCATTTCTTTAACATTCTTTTTCTTCATAATATCTTCCAATATATGATCAACACAATGGGTCGCACATGGCGACCAAAAAAGATGTGGTCTCTTCTTCATTAACTTATGTCCTGCAAGCTTATATGATACTTCATTATCTGTCACAATCTGCATTACATTCTACTCTCCAATCTCTTCCACAACTTTAGTCATTAGTCCAGTAATATAATTAGAATCTTTTGTTACCTTCGAGGCATCAATTGACTTGTAGCATATAGTTCCTAAGTGATAGTATACCATGAAATTAATCATGCTGCGTCTAGTTGGGCCAGTCCAACCATCACACATGATTGTGCATCCTTTGGCTTACCATACAGGTTTAAAGGTAGCCACGTATGCTTTCACATCTACATACTCTGCATCTGTCCATTTCCTCATAATCTCCTTAGCCGTGGGAGTTTTTATTCCTTCACCTGCTTCTGTTGTTGCATCAATTACCACCTACCAATATGGAGAATTGGCTGCGTTAGGAGGTATGTTGGCATGTGTAAATAACTTTACTGTTGCCCTACCTAGCTTCTTAACGGAAGTTCTATTCTACATTTGTTTTATCTTCTTTTGTTTAGTTAATTCTTTCCTAAATATGATTGGATTAGAGGGTCTCCTAGGCTCATTACTTTTTTATCCAAATGTATAGGGGCATCACCTGAATATGTCTGTCGTCGACTCCCAAATACACATCGTAACCCACCAAACCTACCCCCCACCTGCAGAAGCAGTTGCACTCTCACTCCCCCTCGTATCACGTATTGACCCACTCACGCCCAACATGCGACGACGTTCTTCCTTTTCACGATATAGACACAAGCTTTCTCTCATAGTTATAGTTACTTCCCGATCCGAATCTTCATCAGAATCAATAATATCTTCATCATGAACGCCCATATATTCAGGACTAAAAATCTCCTGTCAAGCTGCATCCAAAATCTCATCTTTCTTCTTTTGTCTAGCAGCACGTTTACCCTTCGACTCATTCAGACTATCTTGCATTAAAAGCATTCTCTTTCAGTACTCTAGTACATCTCGCAACTTGACCCTTTCGATGTACCAAATGTTTTTTGAGACAGATAATTCCACCAATTACTAGTATATTACAATAGTTGCACTTCATTTAGTGCCTAGTACCACTAACCCTCTGACAATATTACCATCCAATATCCTCACTTGTTGGCCAGACACAGACATTTCCTTAAGCTTAGGTAGATACTAGATATGACCTATGTCTATGTGAGATTGTGAGTCTACTCGCTATTCTAAATTTATATACAGTTTCAGAATCTAATCAATGAAAATAATTTGATGTTCTAAATCCTAAGAAATTCCAAAACCTGTTTAATATAAGAAAATATAAACATAAAGTTACTAATTCAAAATTAGAAAAAAAATTATAAAAAAATATAAAATGACAACAACAATCTATAAAATGCACATTAACATGTTCTAATATGATTAACACATCATATTCTACTATTAAAACAGTAAAACATTCAATAAAAAATGATTTTTCATTTTTTTTAAAAAAAAAGGCCTAAAATTGTGCGTAAATAGAAAAAAATTATAAAAAAAATATAAAATGATAACAACAATCTGTAAAATGCACATTAACATGTTTTAATATGATTAACACATCATATTCTACCATTAAAACAGCAAAACATTCCATAAAAAAAGATTTTTCAAATTTTTTTTAAAAAAAGGGCAAAAAATAGTGTGTAAATATAAAAAATTTATAAAAGAAAATATAAAATGACAACAACAATCTGTAAAATGCACATTAACATGTTCTAATATGATTAACACACCATATTCTACCATTAAAATAACAAAACATTCAATAAAAAAATGATTTTTCAAATTTTTTTTTTTTAAAGGCCAAAAATATTGCGTAAATAGAAAAGAATTATTGAAAAATAGAAAATGATAACAACAATCCGTAAAATGCACATTAACATGTTCTAATATGATCAACACATCATATTCTACCATTAAAATAGCAAAACATTCAATAAAAAATGAATTTTCGAATTAAAAAAAAAAATGGCCGAAAATAGTGTGTAAATAGAAAAAAATTATAAAAAAATATAAAATGACAACAACAATCTGTAAAATGGACATTAATATGTTTTACTATGATTAACACATCATATTCTACCATTAAAATAGCAAAACATTCAATAAAAAATGATTTTTCGAATTTAAAAAAATAGTGCGTAAAATGATTGGGACCGTCAGAGCCCCGTGTCGCGTAACGGTTACGTATTGGCCCGGGGGGGGGGGGGGACCATTACGGCCCCGTATCGCATAATAGTCATGGCCATTACTGATATGGGATACCTTGGCCCTCATTCATTATGGTACTCGGATGTCCTCATCATACTCAACACATTTTATGTGGAAGTTCTCTCGAGTGAACCAGGGTATCCATATAATTCCAAATTTCATGGGACTAAGTTCCAATTCCATGCTCATCCAGATGACCCTTTGGTGTAGTGGTGACCATTACTTTGGTAATCATCAAAGATTGCAATCAGGGTTTGGTGGTCCATCATTAGGATGTGAAAAAAAAAAAAAAAAAAAAAAAAAAAAAAAAAGAAAGAAAGAAAGAAGAGAAGCCTGGTTGGGGATTCTCATTAACAAAGGGCCTAAAATTCGGTGTGCACTCTCAAACACCTTTAATACCATTTTGTTGGACGAAGAGTTTACAATACCAGTATGCAACCACAAACACCTCAAGTACTGTATATGCATTAATTTATGAAATGCGATATAATAACAACAATAATAATAATAATAGAAATGGCTTTCTACAGCATCCTGGAACAGTATTTAAGAAATTAATATACAGTATATTCTATAATTAGTACGAAAACCTGGCACTCTTCGAAAGACGTTTGTTTTCAAAGAGTAGAAACACCAATGTTCTTTATGTCAATATAAAAATATATTCGATGACTCCATTATTTTGAAACATTATTTATATTTTTTTAAGCGAGAGTTAAAAATCTACGCAATAATTGTGTTTTGTATCTACAATATATCTCCAGTAAGTATTGTCTGTGCAACTATTCTTCTTTTCTTTGAAGTGATATAATCTCTTAATTGCATGCTTCCTGGTGTGAAATATCGATGGGTTATTGTTGTGGGTGAAAACAGGCAAGGTCTGTGATGCTGTTGAAGTGGCTGGGAAGAATGTGCTGTCAACATCATCAGTTGTGACGACTGGAATAGTATCTCAGAGGTAACTGCTCAAAATTTCCCAACGATACAAAAATAGGCCCATCTTTTGAGCGAGTGACACAAATGTTCTTGAACGAGCTCCACAAGGGCTACTAGCTAGATTATCATTCTGGATTATAATATGTTGTATGTGCTAGATCCAATTAATGAAGTGGGCCCCATCTTGTATGTCATGGAAGACAGGTCCGCTCATCAGGGGGCCAAAAATATATGCTTAATGTGGATTTTTTTAACCCCACAGCCCATTTTCCAGATATGCAGGTGGGCTGATTCTTCTGCCATGGTATATGCGTGCTTCTTCCAACTGATGGGCAACTGGATCCTACACATTTATCACATTGGCTTGTCTGGGAATGGTAGAATTTGTAATCCTACTCCTGCAAGTAGACATCACATTTCTCTTGATGTTTCTTCCAACTTGTGCCTAGAATTACCTTCCACCAAGCAGCAGTTATTACTTAACTGTCTGTAGTTTTAGTGATATCTCATACCATCCAAGGCTGTCACACTTTTTGATGGTTTTCTATTAGATGTCCAATGACAGCCAGTGGCAAACAGTTATGTTTGTTGTTGAATTTTATGGATGATTCAGGAAAAATATCGGTGGTTAGTAATTAATCATGATAAACATGCCCCTTCTCCCCTCTCTCTCTTCTCTCTGTTTTTTTTTTTTTTTGGACAAATGCTCCAGTGCTCTTAGAGCACTCTTAAGTTATAGTGTTCCTGGTGACATTGAGACCCTTAAAATGGTCCAATGTATTGATCTAGACTATTCATTAGGTTCAATGCTCATTTCATGGGCTACCAATACCTTGGCAACATCACACCAATCTAACAATCTTAAAAAATCTGACCAAATGCATTTAATATTGACGGTCAAGATCTTTTACATAAAAATAAGCCGAACCAACAATTCGATCCATTTAACGTAATCCTCTTCGATCGGCTATATGCTATTTCTTTACACACAACCTAAAAGCTTCCTTTCTTTCTGATTGAAAGAGATGCTGGAGCCTAACCAGCCATGGTCAGTGCATGTACTACCCTGTTGATCTGTGTCATCACCAAGGAGCCTTGCTAAGGTTCTGTCTACAATAAGTATGCAGTTCTTCTCTTGCATAACAAGTGCTGATATGGAGTTCATTAAGTGTGTCTCATCCATGCATACACGGCACCTTCAAAATCAGGCATGCAAAGTGATCAGATGTAGGCTGATGTTCATCTTTATTGTAACGGTGCATTTTCTTTTTGTATGCATGGCCTACCCTGTGACTGGATTCATCCATCTTCGTTCCATACATCCATTGCACTGGTCAACTGCCCTGATGTTTACACATACATAGCATGGGGAGATTAGGACTATTCATCCTTGAAAGTCGCTTTCTGAGTTCTTCTTGCAACTAACGGGTTTTGGGAAGTGTCACCCATGAATGAGGTATTGCATCTTCATATTTGGTCATTCCTGTCGATGTGTCTCCGACCTATAAAGATCATAGTCCGTACATTTCGAGCCTTTTGAGCTCATAGTTCAAAAACATGTTAACTTGACTCAATGTTCAGCTGGGTCAGGTTGACTCATAGGCACTTGACTTGATATCTAATAAATATAAATATAAAGAAATTAGGGATGGAGTAGATATTGACATGGTTAAGGTCAGTATAAGTGATAATAAATATCAATTTTGTCGACCAACTACTCAATGGTGCATTGGTTAAGTTCATCTTTCTCATAGTAGAGGTTAAATTCATCTTTCTCAAAGTAGAGGTCCTGTTTGATTCCATCCCTCCCTATTTACAATTTATTTAAGTTCACCCTATAGTTTGCCAAGTGGCTTGTTTTGAGTAAGTTGAGTCATGTAAAGTCGTCTTGATGAGTGATCCTGAGTTAGGATCGAGTCAGACCAACGAGTGAGTTGGTGGACTCGGCTCAAAATGTGAGTCAAGTTGACTAATGAAGTCTACTCCTTAATTATAGAAGTGTGTTTGAGCTATACCATAATTAAGTCTACTCCCTCTCCTGCTGCAGGTACGGCGATCAAGCAGCTGAGTTGACAAATGAAGGCTTTGATGCAGCAGGGCATGCCCTCGGAACTGCCTGGGCTGTCTTTAAGATACGGAAAGCGCTGAATCCAAAGAGTGCCATAAAGCCCACAACCCTAGTGAAAGTAGCCGCTAAAGCTGCTCCTGCTGCAATGAAGGCTAGGCAGGCAAAGTAGTGCAGCGAATCAGTGAATGGTGGTTCTTTCTTCATGTACTACTGAGCTGATTGGAATTGCATGTTCTTTTGATGACCCTGTTTCACGACCTCTTGTAAAACTCCAGCCCTTGTCTGCCATATAGATTGTAGATATATGTAAAGTTAATGGATTGAATTGCTGTACTCATCTTACTTGTCAGGTATTGTGTGCATCTCTGTTTAAGGAGTAGTTCCTAATTTCAGACTCCCATCTTCTAAGCTCAAAACAAAGATTCCCCATATATATGCTAGTGGGGCTTTATGTACAGAGGCACATGTTTTCATGATCTCACTGTGGGATGTCTGTTGGCGAAAAATCCTGTTGTGGTCCATTGACATAGATGGTTGGTAAAATGACAACCAGCTACATGAACTCTTTGGAGTATGTTATGGCACACGTACTTTTAATGCCTGGATCCCGCAAAACGTGCTGTGTTGACATGTGTATGGGGGCATATATGTCAAGTGCTTGAAGATGGTGTGTTTGGAAATGGGCATGGCTCATGTTTTAAATAAGTTTTCAACTTTGCTGTTATGAAAACTAGTGCGTATGGCACATTAAACGCATGTGGAGAGAGGAAGGGATAGATCAATCCTCAAGCTTGATCGTTTTTAACCTTGATTGTACCATAGATGATGTTTCACATATTTGATTGTCTTATATTGTCTTGTACTACTATTTCTCTTATTTTAGTGAAAACGAAAGTTGTATATTGCTGGCCATACATAGGCATATTGTTAAACCGGGTAAACTTTTGTCTCTCGTCTTTCATTTTTGGTTTGGCCTGTTGCCTTTTTGTTTGGTTCATTTATTTTTCTTGAATTAAATTGCAGATTTCCTTCACCAAAATTATATTCATCTTCAATTTCCACAACGTTTAATATTAGATCCATCAAACTTTGCCATCTCAAATATGATAGAACTTTATTTAGCTATCTGAAACGAAATTGTACCACAAATGCCAATACTGATCTTGTCGAAAAAGGTCTATCAACATTTATGTCTAATATCAATTGTTATGAAAAAATATCCGTACACGATCAGTGCAGGCAAAACAAAACTATGAAAGAAGAGCGAAACAAAAAGCCAAAGGGCTAAAAAAAGGAGAGAGAGAGAGAGAGAGAGAGAGAGAGAGAGAGAGAGAGAGAGGCGGAGATTTACGTGGTTCAATCATTAAAAGAATTTCCCACCAAAAAATACCCTAGAGTAATGAATGAAAATCACATTAATTAAACGATCTTAACTATTTAACCTACAATCCAAGTAGAAGGATCATGAAGGAAATTTGACTGATAAACTAGTTATCAACTTGTATTTTTAACTACCTATTCTGTTTTACTTAAAATACAAGAGAACGGTGAGGATTGTCCGAATTTTTTTATTTTTATTTTTTTTGCCAAGGCCATCAATTGTAGAGCATGCCAAATGAAAGATGTGGACCTTGCATACATATGCCATGTCTAGTTGGAGACTTGTTTATGTTCCCTATTCGTCTCCTTTGGTTTGTTCTCTTAGAATGTTCACTTTTGCCTATTTTCCTAAGGGAGAGTTTTGTTGCACCAAATATCTTATATTCATGATATTTTGCACCAAAGACTAATGGATCACCAAATGTTGTTTGGTGCAACCAAATACATACACCCTTAATTTTTGCCTAAAGTAACGATCAAATGTAATTATATGAACCTTCACACACCATCATTTCTTTCCCACATGTATAAAGTATTCGAATCATTCAAACGGTTGGTGACACTGTTTCGATAAAGGAACAAGTATCGCGGATCAAAATATTTATGTTCAATAATAACAAAGGAAAGTGGAAGAACGAATATCATCGCTAATTTTATTAATTCTGAGTTCGTATTACATCCCTCATGTTTTCCTTGATTCCAAAACAAAGTACATTTTACTCGATACAATGAAAGAAAGGAAAGTAGTTCAATGGCGATTTCGACAGCATTTCGGCTTGCAAAGCATCCATCGCAATGACAGAAGAGTTGTGTGGGTTCGAGAACTCCTCTCTCTGTACTAATATATTTGGAATACAGGTGCAAAAGATCAACTTGCGGGAGATTACAGATCTCGTGGGAAATATCAACAAATGTTTGAAATCCACAAGTGGATGTCTCTATTGTGCAGTTGCGCAACCAGTCCCTGTTTTGCGGCCGCACACAGGCTTCTCTCTTGCACCTCTTTTTTCTTCCTCGCCTCTTCTGTATTGCACCGCAAATTACCCAAAGAATTCTTGGAATCTCTCTAACCTCTCTGGATCTCATCACTTGTGAATGATCCAAATCCGCACAACAAAGTGTTGTTGCGTGGTCACGCAATGTACCCATGTTGAGCGGGCACGCAACAGGTCTTCTATGTGAAAAAACCACTTCCGCCTTCTTTCCCCATCATGCAGCCTTCTTTGTTCATTGCACGGTTGTGCAACTCATCTCTGTTGCAAGACCGCATAATAGGGCAATCTTTTTGTGAAAATTTGTGAGTTTTGTGCTCCAATAGATGCCCCATCGATCCTTCTTTGATTTTTCATACAGAATCAAATGGAGGATCGATCTTCAATCTTACGTGCAAAATCCCCTCTTTTGGCTTGTTGAGCAATCGTGCAATACCCGTTGCACTATCAGGTCCCATGCAATGGTTGTCGGGTCCGAACTGCTTATAAAATCCAACCCTTCTTTCTTTAAGCCATTCTTCACTCGATCACTCCTACACTCCACCTCTTCGTTGAGCTATCGCACAATCATATCTGCGTTGCGCGATCACGTAGTAGGACATTGTTTGCGCACCGCACAATAGTTTGCCTAGGCAGGAAAAACTTCCTAAGTACCAGCACCCTGCTGAATTTTCCTTCACTTTGTATTCACCCCTATAGTCCAATGGCTAGGAGTAAGAGAGCATCTAGTGCTTCTCAAGAGCATTTAACTCCTCAACGGTCTGTCCCTAAAAACTCCCAATCTGCACAACCTGAAGGTTGTCCCGTAAAAAAGATTACGGATCACAACCAGAAATCCTACACTCTTCAGAGAACTAACCCTGCCATTGTTGACTTTTCTAACCGCATAGCTCATCTGGCCAGTCCGATTCATCATGCAATCATAATGGGGGATATTGAAAGACATCCTAAGGAGGGCCATGAGGATGACTGGGAGGACTGGTTGAAAGCGACTGCCAACCTTCGATCAGATAGTTCTCGGTCATCCACAAGAGAATCGACTCCCCCTCTTTCTTTTACAAAGAATAGGCAACCAAAGAATAAGAAGTAACAATTTGAAGAAAAGATCAAAGAATTTAACAAGTGGCTCCAAAAACACCTACGATTGCATGAAAAGTGCACCAATACATGATTAAATTCACCAGTCCTTTTAAGGATGAAATGGTAATCATCCGGATGAACCTCCATTGTCATCTATTAATCCTTCATAGCGAACTGACTGATCGAATGATACAGAATAGGATTATGTATACTGCTAATTGGGCGATGGAGTCCCAGATCCTTGAAGGTTCCTTACTAGAGAAAGGATCAAAGCAAAAGACGGGTTGAATCTCTCCAATGCGATTTCTGCTACCCTGCTATAATCCTCATACTCTTTACCCCACACATTTCTTTGAAATATTGCAACAATGTTTTCGCGCCTAAGATTCTTTGTGGGGAAATGAGGATTTTCGCACACGTGGCTTTTTATTAACTCGCACTCACTACAACGCCTGGGCGAAGGCAATAATAAAGAAGCACGCCGATGTACTAATCAAGATTGATCTACTTAATGCCATCGAAGTTACTTCAGAGTATTTCTGCAAGGACAAAACAATCTTCAAAGATTTTCTCAAGTATTGGTGTCCGATAACCAATTCATTCCATCTTCTTTTGGGTGAAGTTAATATCACTTTATGGGACTTCTATCAGATGACAGGACTTCTCGTGACAGGTCACTTCTTTGATGAATTCGTGCCCACAAATGAGGAATTTGCACATTTCTCTTCTTCCCAACGACTACCGAAGATTCCAGAAACAACCATAGAGCTATTCAGGGAAATGTCAAAATTTTCTGTTATTCGGAAAGTGCCCCACCTTTCATGGCTTGCGCATTTCACTAGAAACTTACTGTACATTTCTTGATCCTCTTTATTATACTCGAAATATTTGCACGGTATCTTCCTTTAATAATTCCATCATATTTTCTGTCTCTTTTGCAGTTTCATAGGTAGCCATTCCCAAGATCTCGAGAGCCTTAGATAAAAAATCAGAAGCCCTGTTGAATATTGTGCATCCGGCGAGCTGGTTGCTTTCCTGACGTACTGGCTTAGTCTAGTGATACTTCCTAGCTCAAAGTGGGCAGACATTATTCGACCAACTCTATTTGTGGTCATAGGGGAAATAGCAGAGGGTAGGAAATATCCGTTAGCCCCTCCAGTCCTCTGTTCATTATATAGAGCCTTTGGTGACGTAGCCACCCACTACAAAAGTCCAGCAATTAGAGCATCTTAAGCTTACATGGCATGACACTATTTCTCAGGATGGCTAGGCATGTATTTTCCCTAGACATATGATGAACCTGAGAAGGCATATGTCAACCCAGATCGTCTCCCCCTCTGGCACTATCAATGATGAAAGATGATAAAGAAGACTCATAACTGGGTTGTCGATAAGATTGAGAAGACTGATGCCATCAACTTCTTTCAGTTTCCTCTCTTAAACCAGGTTGAGGACATGGATGTGGTGGATGATAACTCATTGTTGCCGAACAAGTGGACATTTTTCATTTGCATCAAATAGAGCAACCTTCCTCTAAGAGAGGGAAGTGAATTTTGGCGCAAACCCTACTATCCTAATAGGTTCACACGGTAATTTGGCTACGACCAAATCGTGCCGGAAGACTGTGGAGTTGTGAACCGCATCATGAGAAGTTATGGAGTGGGCCCATATAACTAGGCACTCATATGGAAGTCGTTGTTGGTCATACACACATGCTCTCACTTTATCCTTCCAGGCCATAATCGTCTTGTTCATACCTCTTATTGCTAGATGTAGTGATGGGCAAATCAGTTTTTTCTCATCCGCCACTATCATTCAGTAAACTACCCAATTTGGGTGCCTCCCCCAGACTGAAGAATTATAGGCCTAAGCAAGAAATTGGCTATATAGTGGAAAGGGACCATGCCCCTGCCCCTGGTCAAGCATGTTTGAAGATATCATTGGAAGAGCCCATCCATCAAGTGAAGCCAACCAACACTTTAGAAGGCTGGGTAGCATATGGAACTCTTTTGGATATTTTGAGGATGTCAGGAGATCAGCCCGACGAAGATACAACTCTGAGTCCATCAAAAGCCACCCAAATGCCAGCCACTGGCTTATATACTCCTATCTGGGAAGCGGCGGGAAATGCTGAGGGAAAAAGCACTTCTTCAATTGCATCACCTTTGCTGAGATCAACTAGTTAGAGCTTCTCATCTCCTACAACTCGGTGTCAGACACAATCTCGCTCTCCTCAAGTACTATAAGGTCAGCAAGGCATCTCTTTTGCTCCCATAGAAGTGTCAATAAGTGAGGTTGGTCCCCCAAGCAAAGGCAAGCAAGTGATGATTGAAGAACTTGCTGACGAAACTTCATCTGAGGAGAGCAAGACCAAAGAATCATAATCCATTAGCAGCTCGACTAGGGGAAGTGGCTCTTTTGGAGGTGACAGGCAAAGAGTGGACGAAGAAGTAGACATTGATGATGAGGGTCAAGCCGAAGACAACGTTGCCACAACCATCCGAGAAACTTCTCAAAATATTTCTACTCCAATTGCTCATGTGAGTACTCTATCGAGGAGGAGCCTCTTGACTATGGAGAGATCATATACTCTCAAATAGTTAACATCTTCATGTCATTTAGTGCTAATTACTCACCTCTTCCTTGCGATATGGCACCTGTCCCGCCAATCACTATTCCGCCACCCAATCTTCAGATTCTTTCTAGCATTATGGAAGTTTCTTCATCCTAAGAAGTAGGAGTTTTAGCGCTAATGATGCAAATTATAGCGGAGGTGCTAATTTCCCCTCAAAGTGTAGAAGTGGATCAGGGTGCATTAGTATTTCCACCATCTACCGAAGAAGCAGCAATCAACGCGAAGCTCGTCTAGATAGAAGAAGCTCGGGTCACATCCTCTACCATCCCTAGTCTAGTGGTCCATGAAATCCATTTTTCAATGGAGCTTATTGGCATGGAAACCCCTACAATGCTTGACTCAAGCACCAGAGTTAGGGAACTGTCGTTCGATGTTGATGTCATTGCCGTGAAAATACCTGCCCCTTCATCGACTCCTTCCGAGATGAGAGCCTTGACTACATTGGTCCCTATATCCTTAGCTCATGTGGCAGGTATATCCCTTTTTCAATTATTTATATTGTATAACATTTATTTGCAAATAATGATTTCTCTTTTACGTTCTTATCTTCTTCATTTTCTCATAGTCATCCTGTCTTCGAGTGGTTTGACAAGTTCTAATATAGTGGCCATAGTGTCGAATACGCTTTCATTAGAGAAGATTCTCCCATATAAACTTATCCTAATCAAGAATGCCCTTTCAACTGCTGCTTACATGTTTCATGATAAAAAATAGTGGCCTTTCCTAAGTAACGCTTTGGCAGTTTTGGATAATTCTACAAAGATGGCCAAGATCAATATTTCACCACTACATAATTCCCTGGTTCATTTATGTGCTTCTCTGCTCAATTGGAGTTGGCTCGCAATATGGTCATCGCACCACAAGTTCTTCATCATCAGAAGGAATTACTACTTCTTAAAGACAAGATTTTTAAAACTTCTACAATTATCTTTGGCTATGATAAGGAGTGTAATTCTAGTTAGGATCAACTGAAGACTTCTGAACAGACTCTGACGGCCATTAACGAGTAGATAACTAGTCTTAAAGCTTAGAAGTAAGCAGAGGAATTAAAGGTGACCAAGATTAAGGCCGATATTGTAGATAATGCCATGGATGAGTTTGAAAAGTTAGAGCTCTCAAAAGACAACGCAACAACTGTTTCCCTAGAGAAAGAGTTGGCTGGTGTCTTGACTAAGCCAAGCTTATTATCGAAGCCGAACTTAACACCGCCATGCCCAAGTACAGCTTAAACAAGATTTGCAGAAGTTTATGTTTGCTTTGGGCGTTTCTGAATAATTGTAATATCTTGATGATTATCCTGTATTAACATTTTCATCATCATCATCATCATCATCATCATATATATATATATATATATATGTGTGTGTATGAAGTTTTGACATTATTTTGGAATGTCCTTTGCATATAAATGAGATGGATTATTTGCACATTCTATACAGTTGTAGATATTTATTTACTAATAATTTATATCCCAATCGCATGTTCTCATTAATCTAGGGATATTATATGATGGACATATTTTCATGAATAATGACTTTCCTATGTTATGGGTAAAAATGGACTGGCTAAAGAGAAGAAGTCAGCTCAGACATCTCTGTGGGACATGAGGTCGACTAGCGCCGGTCATGACCAATGAGCTCCTCAATGGCCAAGGAAGAGAGATCGGTCACCTACTACATATGAAGGCAAGTTGGTAAGTCGGCCATCTACCTAATGATAAGGGGAGTCTCAAAGCTCATCCAAGTATCCAGGTTGGATAAGACCACCACGGACTCTTGAGGCAGGTTGGCCATCTACCCAATGATAAGGGGAGGCTCGAAGCTCATCTAAGTATCTAAGTCAACCAAAACTACCTCAGACTCTTCAGGAAGGTCAGCAGGTCAACCATTTACCCAATGATAAGGGGAGGCTCGAAGATCATCCGAGTATCCAGGTTGGCAAAGACCACCTCAGACTCTTGAATTCGACCCCTCATAACATATGTCATTCGAATTCTACTAAGGAAAGGAGCTCGGCCTCATTGCCCTAACACCAAGTATGAGGGCAGGTAGGAAATCTACACGGCACTGAGAGAGGTCAAGTCAGCATACTACCTCGAGGTCAAGTCGGCATATTACCCCCAGGTCAGGTCGGCCAAGACCACCTCGGCCTCCTACTGCACATCTTGGTTGATTCTGAGCTATCAGATCTTATCTAAGAGAGATTCACGCAAGATCTTCTCCAAAGATCTCGAAGGATATCCGTGACACACTCGGGATCCCGAGATCTTCGTCAAGGATCTCGGGAGATTCCCACACTCGTTTAGGATTCGAATCCCTCTACAGTACATCCCTACTAAATAGGGAGATCTCCTCTACGTCACCGTCTCTCCTTAATTATAAATAGGAGCATCTCTAATGATAATGAGGTACGCAAAATCTCTCACCCAAAACCCCTTGATACTACCAAACCCGGATTCCTAGCCTGACTTTGGCATCGGATGGTCCCTTTCTCTAGCCAGGGTCTCCTTTGTGTTCTTCCTGTGTAGGTACTGGAAAGTCTAAAAAGGGTGGACCAAATTTTTGTATCAACAGTTTGGCGCCGTCTGTGGGAACGACATCAAAGTCGTTCCTACTTACAAGAAAACTACAATGGCGAAAGGAAAAGAGAGCTCTAGCTTCCATTGCTACAATCATCCCAGCTCTTTATGAATCATCTGCTGCAGCCATCCCAACTCTTCTTGAATCATTTGCTGCAGCCATCCCAACTATTCCTGAATCATCTGCTGCAGCCACCTCAGCTGTTCTTAAATCATCGGTCGAGCAAGGTGCCCAGCCCTACCAGTAGCAGGCCGACTCTACTCCCACAATGCCCGCTACTCACTCCCGCACCTGGGGTCGTCTCCTTGGAGAACCGAGTCGAAGCCTTGAATAAAAATAGGTATCGACTCATGTAACTCCTAGAGAGATGGAATCCACCCCTCGGTCACGATGCAGAGGAGGGTGCTACCACTGCACCACCTTAAGCATTGGTCAACTCATAGAGAAACAACCACACTCGCAGGTTCTTTCCTACACTTCGGGAGAAACCACACTCGCAGGCTCTTTCCTACACTTCGGGAGCAACCACACTCGTAGACTCCGACCTCCTGCGCTAGAGAGGAAGAGCTGTGGAAAAGCCCCCCAAATCAGTAGTGGAAAATAAGGGCCCTTAGGAGGCTGAGCTCAGGAAAATTTGAGGGTAGATCAGCGACATCCGACAAGCATACCGTGCCTGAGTGCTAACCTCAGTAGAGGCCATGTTAGGAGAAACTGAACCACCATTCACTGATGACATTATGGAATCTCCACTTTCCCCCAGGTTTTGGATGCTGTAAATGACCCCCTATTCTAGAACCGTCGATTCGGCCGAGCACCTCTAGTCTTTCAAAGCCTAGCTGGAGCTTCATAGTGCCTTGGGCCCCATAATATGCCGAGCATTCTCCTTGACCTTATTAGGAGCTGCTCGGCAATGGTTTAGGCAGTTGAAGCCGAGGTCCATCAGTTCCTTCTCGCAGCTCAGCAAACCCATCCTCACACAGTTCATCGGTGGGAGACATAGAAGAAAGCCATCAACTCATCTTCTCATGATCCAGTAGAGGGAGGACAAGCTATTAAAAGATTACCTTATCCGTTTCAATGTCGAAGCTGTCCAAATCGACAATTATTCCGACCAGATAGCTCTGATCGCCATGGTAGCCTCAAACAAGGAAAGTTCCTATTCTCTATTGATAAGAACCCCCTCGACTACTCTCGCCGACCTACTTAACCGAACTTTAAAATATTCCAATGTCGATGAGCTCTTTAGTTCATGAAAGGCTAGAGGAAATAACTCAACTGAGGATAAGAAGTGAAGGGAAAAAGGGGATCATTCTGTCGTTAACGCCAAAAGAAAGAAAGAAGACAACCAAGATCGAGGCCAACATATCAATCGACATCCAAAAAGTCACTTCCATTGGTATACTCCCTTGAATACCAAACCAGAGCAAGTACTAAAAGAAGTCGATCTAAACAAGGAAACCTGACGACCGAGCTGAACCAATCAACCGAGCTCGGTAATAAGACTCGTCGGAAAACCCCGACCTACTCGACTAAGAGTGACCTCCCTTTTTTAAAAGGGAAAAAGGTGCTCAGATTCTATTATTGTGTTTTCTACTATTCGATAATTTCTACAATAAAAGAACTTCTCGTAGTTAGGAGAAGGGAATTTCTTTTAAATGTACCTATGATCGGAGCTACTGGGACTTCTCTCAATTGAAGGGAAGAAAGTCCCTCTTACTAGAACTACACGATTAACTATGAGGACTTTCCTTAGTGCAAGGGAAAACTAGTCCTCAACTAGTCGTTCGACCTTTAAAGAAAACATCGGACCACTAATTGGTAATGCCGTTAAGATTGCAAGATCTACAATGAGGATCTCTTAGTGCAAGGAAAAATAATCCTCCTAAGTAAATTGCTCGGCTCCTCGTGAAGGGGTCATTGCAGCTAAACCATTTAATCGACAAAAGTAGAATTTTCCTAATAAAAGGAAAAGCTCAAGAGCTCACCTCAACACTCCTACTTGCTAAAATGTTCGACCTCATAAAAACTAACTTCTTTCCTAAGCCCACTGCACAAGCTCAAAAGTAGGGGGCTTACTATTATGGGTAAAAATGGACTGGCTAAAGAGAATAGGTCAGTTCGGATATCTCTGCTGGACACGAGGTCGGGCAGCGTAGGTCATGACCAATGAGCTCCTCAATGGCCAAGGAAGAGAGGTCAATCACCTACTACATATGAAGGCAAGTCGGTAAGTCGGCCATCTACCCAATGATAAGGGGAGTCTCAAAGCTCATCCAAGTATTCAGGTTGGCCAAGCCCACCTCGGACTCTTGAGGCAGGTCGGCCATCTACTCAATGATAAGGGGAGGCTCGAAGCTCATCCGAGTATCCAAGTCAATCAAGACCACCTAGACTCTTCAGGAAGGTCGGCAAGTCATCCATCTACCCAATGATAAGGGGAGGCTTGAAGCTCATCCGAGTATCCAGGTCGGCTAAGACCACCTAAGACTCTTGAGCTCGACCCCCACAACATATGTCATTCGAATTCTACTATGGAAAGGAGCTCGGCCTCACTGCCCTAACACAAAGTATAAGGGCAGGTCGGTAATCTACACGACACTGAAAAAAAGGTCAGGTCGGCATACTACCCCCAAGTCAGGTTGGCCAAGACCACCCCGGCCTCCTACTACACATCTCAGTTGATTTCGAACAATGAAATCTTATCTAAGAGAGATCCACCCAAGATCTTCTCCAAAGATCTTAGGGGATGTCCGTGACACGCTCGGGATCCTGAGATCTTCGCCAAGGATCTCGAGAGATTCTCCCACGCGTTCGGGATCTGAATCCCTTTACAGTATGTCCTTACTAAATAGGGAGATCTCCTCTACGTCACTGCCTCTCCTCAAATATAAATAATAGCATCTCTAGTGGTGAAAGGTACGTAAAATCTCTCAACCAAAACCCCTCAATACTATCAGACCCAGATTTCTAGCCTGAGTTTGGCATCAGAGGGTCCCTTGCTCTAGCTAGGGTGTCCTTTGTCTTCTTCCTGTGCAGGTACTCGAAGGTCTAGAAAGGGTGGACCAGATTTTTACATCAACATCCTATACATCATTTCATGCTTTAATTGCATACTTCATATATTTTCATAACTGTAGGCATACTGTAGCAATAGTGTAATTCTTCACTTGTTAAGATGCACTACGCAATGTCATTTTTAATGGGCAGAACTACCTTGAGTATTTGGAGCGACCACAGTTTAGGGTCTTGAGTATTTGGAGTAGTAGGGCTTATGTAAGTGGCATCTGTAACTCTCATGAGTTTATTGAACCACTGTGGCCTGGGGAGTCCACTTATGACAGTCCATTAGAGGGGCCTAGTGAAGCCACTGGAGTGGTAAACTCGGTAGGATTTACGCACAAGGTTGGCCTTAGTAACTCTCTAAAGTTTGCAGTGCTCATAAGCCTACCTGTTTGGGTACCAGATCCAAGGAAACTAGTCTATTAAGCGGGGGGGGGGGGGGGGGCTCATTAGAGGTGGACCATTCCCTATGAGTTTATACTGAAATCAAGGAACCTAGCGCGTCATACGCATGGTTGGCTTATCTATGTATGAACTAAAGAGCTCACACTTTGGCCCTTTTTTTCTTATCCTGCATAACCTGAATACATTTATAGGGCAGACATTTTCTTTTACCCATCCCAATGACGCTATCAAAGAGCGATACATACGGTATTAGTCTCACGTGTGGTTAGCCTTCGCGGGCTTTTAAGCCACTAGCTCTTTCTTCTACCCACATGGGTTTAAGCGTGTGGTTGGCCTTCGCGGGCTTTTTAAGGCCACTGGCTCTCACCATTGCTCACATAGTGTTCAAAAAATTGACAATATAACATAGGTCATATATGTGGTTGGCCCTTGTGGGCTTTTAGCCGCTGGCTCTCACAGTTGCCTTGCATGATAAATCGTTACTAATATAATATTGGCCTTATGCATGGTTGGCCTTCGTAGGCGCTTAGCCGCTGGCTCTCACCGTTGCCTTGCATGATATATGTGATAATCGACAATAATATCAATCCTACAATCCCACAATAATCGATGATAATATCAATTCAGTGGTAATCGACGATAATATAGATTTGGTGATAATCGACAATAATATCAATTCGACAATAATATCAATTTGGAGATAATTGGTGATAGTAACAATTCTCTGTAAATGACAAGAATAATTTTACTGGGTGTCGTGATGATCACCATTTCGCGTCATTCCTCAATATTACAATTGTTATGGGAAAAATGGATCGACTAATAAGATAAGGTCAGGTCAGAACTCTGTGCACTGTGCTAGGTCGGTTAACAACCGATATGACTAAAAGCATGACTTCTAGCTCCAATTCGAGCTGAAAATGAGATTGGCCTCGACCTTTCATCAGTCCTCGATAGTAGGTCGGCCATTGATCCGCCCGACATCGAAAAGAACGTGACTACTACTCGCTTAAAGATTAGGTCGGCATAAATCCAAGTCAACATAATCCTTCTTCTACTAGTTCTGACTTGGTCTTGACGTTGTCTACCCAAGATCCCAGCCAAAGATCTAGGAAGGAGTTCGTCACACGGATTTGCTCGAGATCTTGGCTGAGGATCCCATGAGAT
This sequence comes from Magnolia changhungtana, assembly GCA_030180095.1. Classification (NCBI taxonomy): domain Eukaryota; kingdom Viridiplantae; phylum Streptophyta; class Magnoliopsida; order Magnoliales; family Magnoliaceae; genus Magnolia; species Magnolia changhungtana. Next base: position 5,868,517 of record JASAUF010000160.1, read on the forward strand.
CCTCACGACATGAACGAGATCTGAATCCCTATACAATATCTCCTTGCTAAACATGGAGGATACCTCCTACGCCACCTCCTTCTCCCACCTATAAATAGGAGCATCCCTAATGGTGAAAGGTACGCACAAATCTCCACCCTAAAACCCTACGTTCGACTAGACCTAGCTTGCCTATCTGACTTTGGCATCAGAGGGGGGTTCCTCACTACAGCCAGGGTCTCCACTTTGTCTTCTCTTGCAGGTACCAAGCAGGTTAAGGAGGACGTCCATATTTTTGCATCAACAGTTTGGCATCGTTTATAGAATGCCATCGAAAGCTGTTCTCATCACCTACAAGGGTTTAATAATGGTGAAAGGGATAAAGAAAGCCTAAACTACTGCCAATGTACCCAATCCTACACCACTGGAACGGTCTGTAGATCACCAGGACTCATCTTCCCAACTTCATGCCAATTCCGTTCCTGTAAGCCAGACACAACATTATGGAATTGGGGTGGTTGGCTTGTCTCTCTTGAACATCAAGTCAAAGCCCTGACTAGCAATCTTGATTAGATAAGGTAGTTGTTGGAATGACAAATTGTAACACATCGGATTTTTGCCAACCTGGTGATAGACCTCCTTAGGTAATAGGTTGATCCGAATACCTTATTAACTTGTCAGAACTCAATCCCAAAGTCTAGAATCACTTTTTAACCCTTTTCCTTCACAAATCTCACCTCGCACCACCTCGTTCTTTAAATCTTTCTAAGTACTTTCACATTAGATACAAATCTTAAAGTTTAGGTGATGAAGAACAATACTCAAACCCATTTCTACTGTAAATAGTACATACACAAACAAAATGGGCTTTTGACCATTAACCATATGGATCATCGACGAATAGGTTATTTAGAAACATCAACCTCTCCTGTCCTAGGACCTTCTTCTGTTGTAATTAGGGCATGTTTTAGTTAAGTATTAATTACTTGGATCACTTTATATACAAACTACAAAGGCCCAAGTACCACCTCAGACAGAAATCATATAGGACTAAATCCTTTAGAAATTTGACAAAGTTAACGAAGTGCCAAACTAGATCACATACGAAATCTGTACTAATCACTTTAAATTCGATCTGCAAGACCCAAAACTTTAGAATCAGTGACGCTAGGTTACCCTAAAATCTAGGATCAATCTCATTACCCGACTGCTCTCAGGAGCATCACGAAACTCCGTATCAGATCTGGACCACACGTCGAAAGTCTGAGTAATACGAAGTTATAGAATTAGGACCGCCTTGCTGGGCTTGACAACCATCTCGAAAATCAAATCCAGATTGTGTCCCAGTGCTATTCGCTTGAGCCCGGAGTGAAGTGTGTGAGAAACGTGGATATTTTAGAAATAAATATCTAAATTTAAGTAATCTGAGACTTGTCGCTTGTGGGCTAAATATAAGCAATCAGACCGTCAGAATCTGACCCAAATACACCCTCGGATCAGGGAAAATTTCATACACATGTCCATGTACTTGTAACCCTGATCGAGTGTCAGTGACTGTTGAACTGAAACTGGTCTGCCATGGGCGATCTGTAAATTCGATCGGACCGAAAATGTAACTCGACCTGGATCCATAGTCAGTGAGCTTAAGTCCGACCTTTGGCTCAAGGGGGCCTCCAGAAATGCTCCGTTGAGCTGAAATAGATGCCCTTTGGATAAAACCTAAGTATACCTTGACCCTGGGTCTATTTTGAAGAGTTTTGGGCCTATATAAGGACCTTAAACCCTCACTCTCTCATTCCATATGAATTTGAGAAAACCTAAGAGAGAAGAGAGAAAAGAGAGAGAAAGTGTGAGAGTTGTGGGAGCATCTCCCTGCCCTCTACCCTGTTGCTATCCGTGCCTAACCACATCGTTCTTATCATTTTTCCGGCATTTTGACTTCATTTCTAGGTAAGAAAACCTAATCCTAAGCTTTTTTAGAGTTTTCAAGAGTGTGGGTGATGTAATAGCTGACCTGTTTCATGATTCAGGTTGCCTAATCACCGTAGACGAAGGCTTAGAGATTCTGGCATATTCGTTACGATTCTATGACAAAAAGTGCAGACTTTAGATGTATAAGTTATGGTTTTCAACGCTTTCAATGTCAGATAATGATAGATTCATGATTTGCATGTAATTTCACATGTACAAAGTGTTGTCCGTTTCATTTTTTGGTTATACGTTAACTATGTTGAATATACTGTATTCCTCGTATTTGTAGAAAATATCGTATACATACAAATTTTGAAAGTATGTTAGCCATGATTAATTATTGTATGAACATGCTATATGTATGTATAATACTCACTCGGCAAAAGGATTCGCCCTAATACATGTTTTTGCTAGTTTACGCTATGTATGTTAAAAGAGTATATTTTAAGTGTTTGTGAAAATAACCGAATGAGTATAAATTCGCATTCGTGCTTGCCATTACTAATTGTCATGGATATACGATTGTTGTATTGGCGATACCGCTTTGACGAAAGGATTTGTCCTAAATCACGCCACAACCAATATACGCTATATCTGTTAAAATGTGTAGCCCAAGTGTGTGTGAAAATGACTGAATGAATATGGAACTTGGATTCCTGCTTGCCATGACTATCCGTCGTGGGTGCACGCATGTTATAAATGGGGCAGCTCCCTAGTGAAAGGATTTGGCCTAATACCTATGTGATCACATACGTCATGTATGTTGATGTATGTAGCCTAAAGTGTTTATTGAAATGTCTGAATGAGTAGTGGTTAGTAAATTGTAATGTATAAGGGTGTTAAGATAGGATTCTTAACTACCTTAGTGATGTTTATGATTTCCTTCATGTGAGTTGTTTAGTTTAATCACTTACTGGTTTATGAAACGTATATGTTTGGATTTCCTGATTGCATTATGTTTTATAACATGCTTGTTAATATGTTTGAATTACTTATTTACTTAATCCTGCCACTGACTACTTCACATGTTTAAGTTCTATTCCATAAAATCTGTAAAGGGTGATGGGGGAGTGGTGTAACGATTCCGTGCAATAGCCCTGGCAGCCCTAAGCGGACAATATTGGATATTGGATTGTATGATTTGAACTCTTGATCCATTACTGTTTTACTGTTCCGTAATTGAATGTGATTGGGGCTATTGTATAGTCCAGGCAATCGGTAACGGGATTGAATTCGTGGCTGAGATTCATTCGCCACATGAGATGTGTTCGACGAACCCGAGTCATACTTCGGTTGGCGATAGTGGTTGGCTACGCGAAGTGCTTATGTACTTCATGCCATTCAACTTGTCGTGCGCTTGAGCTAGCCGAGCTCATCAAGTAACCTGATCTGTCTTATGTATGTTCACCATGTTTGGACGCCTCTGTTTGAACCTGAGGTACTAACCTTACCAGTGGAATCCCGTTAACCGTGGTACCTCGATCCGCTAAGACTCTTGAGCCGGGCATGGTGGTATGGGACATCGTGGTCGAGCTGTCGACCTACGCTGGGGCTACGAGCCTCCCCATAGAGACTATTGAGCAACCAGACTCGTGAGTTGATTATGGTGGTATGGGACACTATATTCGAGCTGTCGGCCTATACTGCTTTGATGGGTGATGGGGGAGTGGTGCAACGATTCCGTGTAATAGCCCTGACAGTCCTGACCGTACCCGGTGTAGTGATCTCGAGCACACTCTAAATCTGCAGTGAGGCGACGAGCCTTCCCGTAGTAACAGAGTATAAACTAGGCCTGTATTGATAAAGTAATGGGGGAGTGGTACAACGATTCCGTGTAACAGCCCTGGAATCCCTTACAGCGACCTAGAACCACACTATCATATAAGATTATCTAGGATTGACGACCCTAGAATGGATCATTGTTTGGGAATGATATAAGGAAGGTACCTTAGTTTCCCAATACTGTTGTTTAAAATGGACTAATAATAACTCGGTAATCATGCTCATCATCGCATTGCATGTGCCTGGAAGATGTGGAGCACTGAGGGTGTGGAGCACTGAGGGTGACAGCATGTCGCAGACGTAAGATGGTGCCGCACAAGAGAGTATGTTGGCGAGGGCATACATCATAATCGCATTGATGTGCCTGGAAGATGTGGAGCACTGAGGGTGACAGCATGCCGCGGACGTAAGATGGTGCCGCACGAAAGAGTATGTTGGCGAGGGCATACATCATAATCGCATCTCATCATTGCATTAATTACAGTACTTAGGAATGTTAATTGTACTGCTTTATCATTACTACTTGACTGAATTGATAACATGTTAACCTATGCTTTATTGTTCCACTGAGTTGATCACTCACTCCCATGTTACGGGATGGTATTGTACACACCAACCAGACCTTGTTGTAGCCACAGGTGATGGCGATGCTTATGAGGTGGAGCCAGACTTTTACGACGACGAGGATGCCTTCTTGTATATGTTGTATTCTGGCGGCTTCATGCGAGCAGTGTCTTGATCGACGGGGTTACAGGGTTGCTGATTAGATGTCATTAAGTTTTTTTTGTATATTTTGGACTTGCACATGTAATTATTTAACCTGGCAATGTTATCACACTCTGGAGACTCACCACAGTCCATATATTTTATATATCTATCGCAGTCTTCTGCTTGCAATTTAACTGTCTCTGGAGTATGATATGTTGTTTTGGTATAATCTCATTCATGTTTCAATGCTCTCATAATAATCATCATTATCTGTGTTGCATAAGTGATGCGTTGGAACTTGGGAGCTGAGCTTTGCTCGACCCCCGATTTTCAGGGTGTTACACAAATCCCTACCCCCAACCAAGGGGCCTAGGAAGTTGCTGCTCGAGTAGCCATAAAAATCTCTGCACCATCTTGAGCACTCGTTAGCTCTTGGGGGAACATACAGGTCAGTGAGACACGAAGGCCAGCACCCTCTCACTCTTCGGGCACTGTTGCTCTGGGTGCCTCTTACTTACGCCACGAATTGGAGAAAAAGAGGCATGAAAAGCTCAAGAGGTCGAGATCGAGGCGATAGTCGAAAACAAAGATCCCTGTGAGGCCGAGCTCAATGAACTGCGGGGTTAGATCGACAACATATGGCAGGCGTACCACACACACACTCTGACCTCAGTCGAGGCAGTGCTGGAAGAAATCGAGCCCCCGTTTACTGCCGACATCATGCATGCCCACCTCTTGCCCAGGTTTTGGATGTCGCTGATCGCCCCTTATTCCAGAACCACCGATCCAACCAAACACCTGGAATCTTTTAAGGCTTGAATGGAACATCATGGTGCATCAACCACGGTTATGTGCAGGGTGTTTTCCTTAACCCTAACAAGAGCAGCTCGGAAGTGGTTCCGGTAATTAAAGCCACGATCTATCAGCTCGTTCACACAGCTCAGAAAAGAGTATATCACTAACTTCATCGGAGGAAGGGAAAGGCTCAAATTGACTACTCACCTCCTCACTGTCATCCAAAAAGAAGACGAGCTGCTAAAGGACTACATCAAACACTTCAACCTGGAAGCAATGCAAATTGAGGACTATTCAGACCAGATCGCCTTGACTGCCATGATGGGAGGCCTAAGGGAGGGGAGGTTCCTCTTATCACTCGACAAGAACCCACCAACAACATTGGCCGATCTCCTCAATCGAACTCAGAAATACTCCAACATCGAAGACCTTTACATCTTGGGAAAAACTCTCGGAACAAGGGCGGCTCGACCAAGGAAAAGAGACATAAGGAAGAAGAAGCCTCGACTAACAACAACAAATGAAGAAAGGACGACGATTCAACTAAAGGTCAGCGTCCGAGCAGATGGCCTAAGAGCAGGTTTAACTCATACACTCCCCTAAACGCTACGCTTGAGCAGGTCCTTGGAAGACTGGGACAAATGACTCCTCAAATGACCGAACTGGATGAAGACCAATGCCGACAAAGGGGACAAACGAAAGTGCTGCCACTTCTACTGTGACCACAGTCACTCCACCAGCGACTGCTTTGATCTGAAAGGGGAGATCGAAGACCTCATCTATAATGGACATTTGCGAGAATACGTCAACAAGAGAGAAGAATGGGCAGTCGCTTGAACGAACAACACATCTGAAATTACGGTAATGACCGCTTTAGTTGAAGTAGAAATATGCCAAGATATCCTAGAGGGGGGTGAATAGGACTTTTTAGTATTTTATGATAATTTAAAACTTATCAACCCTATCTTGAATAAATAAGCAAGTATCAGAATTTCTTCAAAATAACTCTAATGGCTTCTAAGCTAAATAGAGGATCCAATCACAAAACTATTTAAAAGATAACCAAGATGCACAATATAGTGTATGATGGATGTAACTGTGTTTGAGATGTGATTCTACATAATTCCAAATAATCATGTACGCATGGGATATGAGAACATTAAGAGAAATCACACAAGCAGTAAAGTAAATGGCAATCTCAAACACAATTGTTTTTATAGTGGTTCGACTACTTGTCTACTCCACTTTCGGCGGACACACTCAACCCTTGAGTGTACCGGATCTCACTAACGGAGGTTTCAAATCAGGTTCACCTCAAACCAGTACAACCTACTCTAGGCTGACTCTAACGTGTCTCCACAACATAAGTTTATGCCCCACACAAGAGTAAGGGTCAACACATAGCACCCAAGTTTTAGGCCACACAGGCCAAGGATCCACAAAAGGAACCTACCAGTTTATGCTCCCATGAGCAAGGATCAACACACAACACCCAGGTTTTAGACCACACAGGTCAAGGACCTACACAAGGACCTAACAGTTTATGCTCTCCATAGAGCAAGGGTTAACACAAAGCACCCCCACGTACACTCCCGTCGAAGGCCTCCTATAAGGGCTTACTAAGGGTGAGACGTACCTTTGACCCAATCCTATAAAAGGAATGATCACAAGGGTTCTCAGGACTTTAATGACTTACAGATAAGTAGATGAGCCCCATTCAACACATTGATGAAGATCTTCTCCTTTGATGATAAAGAATCTTTAGCTTCCTTGAACTGTAACTCAGATGATGTACCAATGTAAGGCAATGGGTTGGGTCAAGGTTATGATGGAATCCTACTCTATTAAATATTTTTCCTATAAAGGAGATAGAGTGATTCCAATCATCTATGCATTCAAGGTATCCCAACTTAATGTTTGCCATTAAGATGGTAGTTGTAGGATCCTTGAATGCGAAAGTTCATTCCCCAATCCACTCTATTGAATATCAATGATGAGGGTGGATTGGAGGATGAACTTCCATGAGAGAAAAGGCTTAGGGTATATGATCTGGGTTTAAACACTCAAAAGCACTCTCCATTTTCTCTACAAAACAACCAAAGGCAAGCTCTCATTGAATAGGCAAAAAGTTCCAACGGATATAAAATGGTCATATTTTTAAAGAGTTTGATATCATCGAGCATGGTTTAATATCATCGAGCGTATACTCTCAATAGCATCGAATGACCGCTCGATGATACGAACTCAAACTGTCAAATGCTTTTGAAACTTTTTGCCAACTGGTCGAGGAAATCAAACTCTAATCAATGTCATCAGATTTCGAACTCCGATTTCATCGACATAGGGTTCGATTCCTCGACATTTGAAAATGTGAGAACACATGCCTTTGAAACTTAATAGGTATAAGACATGATCGAACATCACTCAATATCATTGGAATTTGAATATCGAGGATATCGAAGCTGGTGTCGATTTATTGATAATTCTAAGGAATTTTCCTATAAGCTTGCTGGATAGTTTATGTCCTATTTCGATGACATCGACCACACCTCGATATGATTGATATTTGAATATCGATTTTATCGAGTGATCCCCGATACATGAAAGTTTTAACCTGAAAAATTGTCGGATAGATTTGTGTCCCAATCCGATATCATCGAAGGTCTACCAATATCATTGAGATTTGAATTTTGAGGATATCGAGGATCCCTTCGATATATCGAGGATCACATGTTTTTCCTTAGCAGTTTATTGGACACAACTGACCTAATGTCAATTTTATCGAGTCGACTCGATGGACTCGAGATTCAAAATTCGATAATATCGATCAGTCCATTGATTCATCGATAATTCAATCCAAAGTTCTTTGTAGTTACTGGACGTCTGAAGTCCTCAATTCGATAATATCGAGTGAGTTTCGAGGACATCGATAACAGGGTTCGATCACATCGAACCTAGAGTCGATAAATTGACAAAGGTAGAAAACTTAAGGATTTTCCTGATTTTACAAATTAGTTTTCTTACAAAAAACCCTAGGATGTTTTATTCAATTTTAAGGGTTTTATATACTTGATGTTTTGGGACATGGGATGTGAGGCTAAGGTTTACCTTTGGAGAGTTCGGGCACACATCCTTTTGAGGCATACGCTTGACCAATCTTCCTATGGGGGCTCCCTTGTCTTACTGATTTAACACCCACGCTAATTGACAAACCGGGGCACTTTCACCATCAACAATGAAGCTACTAGGGAAATCCACACCATCTTCGGCGGCCCTGCTGGAGGAGGAGACTCGAACCGAGCACGAAGAGGTCACACTCGAAGCATGGGTTAAACAGCTCGGAGCATCAAGTCCACGTCACCAGCAAGCCTTTGAAGGAACAAAAAGTAGTATCATATGAGCTTACCTTCACCGAAGAGAACGCCCGAGGTGTCCACCACTCCCACGATGATGCGTTAGTGGTGACCATGACTATAGTCAACCGTAAGGTGTTTTAGATCCTGGTGGACACCGGTAGCTCGACCGATATCCTCTTTGCCAAAGATTTTGACAAGGTGGGGGTCGGAAGGTCCCAACTTCATCCTATCAAAACCCCCTACTACGATTTGTAGGCGATAGGGTAACCTCCGAGGGATCCATACTGCTTCTTATCATGACATGGGAAGGGAAGAACCAGATGATGACAATGTTCGACTTCCTTGTGGTCGATTTTTCCTTTATCTACAACATCATCCTTGGACAACCGACCCTTAACACCCTACGAGTGGTAGTGTCAACTTACCACCTCACAATGAAGTTCTCAACCGAGCATGGCGTTTAACTGGTTCGGGGGGACCAACAAGAAGTTCTCCAATGTTATTCCATGACACTGAGGACACCACACCACATGATGACCATTGCTTCCCTAGATCCAGGGAAGAGTCGATCGAGAGAGGGTCTCTAATGGGAAACCTCATTGTCATCCCCTTCGATGAATCCAACTCGAACCATACTGTGCAGGTCGGCTCATTGCTGACCCCGTACTTGTGAGACAAGATCATGGACCTCCTCTAACGCCATGCTAACTATTCATAACCCCAAGTGTAGGGCCACGAATAGTAATAATCTCGGTAAGACTGAGGTCAAATCCACAGGGACTGAACTTGTATGTTTCTGAAAGTAACTAGAACTAGAACTAAAAGAAGATGTGAATCTAATTCTGAAGTAATTGAGAGAGTAATTGTGATTAAAGTAATTAAAACTTGTAAATTTAAAGGTGGGGACTAGGGTACTAGGGATCCACTTGTAGCTCTTGGGATGCTACCTTACTTTGATTTAAAAAAGCACAATTGGAATTGGAGTCCTATCCTATCCAATTGGAAGATAAGGCAATAAAATCAAATTTGAACTTTCATTGATCTAATTCTCAATAGAGGAGAATTGTAAAGGTTAGAAGGGATTCCATCACCAAACCATGCCTAGGAGACGATGACAAACAACATGATTTACCAATCCCACAATCTCAAAATAAGAGGAAGAAGATACTCAAAGCTATTACAGATCTATTGTAATTTGAGTCACAACAAACCATTAAAAGCTAAAAGTATTCCTTAAAAATTAAATTAGAATCCATTAAGTCTAACATAAATATGAATCAAAGCAAGAAAAAAAAACATCCCAATCACGCTACAAGCTTCACCTCTTAGCCATAGCTAAGTGGTTTAGCCAACCATAAACATGATTGAACTAAAGTCTCTTAAATAAAACATGAAAACAACTAAGGAAGAAGAAGAAGAACTCTTGGCGACAACTTCTCCACCCTTTTACTCACTCCTCAAATCTTAAAAGATGCCTAGGAACTCTTATTTATAGTTGGGGAACTCCAACTTTCACACCGAGTTGGAAAAATCTAGAAACCATCTCAAATTTACGCAGTCCATGAAAAATTTGTGTAACCCTCGACTAGTTGAGGACAACCGTCAACTGGTCAAGGGGCACCTTCGACTGGTTGAGGATGATGTAAAATTAAAAGTTCATGTCGCTGGAGTTCGAGTTGAAGTATCTTCGACTAGTCGACGAAGAGCTTAGACTAGTTGAGCCAGAGCTTTGACTAGTCAAGAATTACGCACATTCACTTCAAATCTTCAATTTTCTTCACTCCTCACTTGGTTTCCTTGGATCTTTGGCATATGAATTATTCAATCTTAGTCTTTTAAGATCCAATTTTGGCTTGGTGATTCTTGAGCATTAAATCTATACTTTTAACATTCTTTTCAATCCAACCTCTCAGATTCACCTTGCAACACAAACATGAATAAAATAGACCATTAAGCATTATCATGTTCATAAAACCAAGATATAAATAAGGGATAATATGCAATATTTGAGCCTCAACACCGACGTTTTTTCCTAATCACACCGGGAAATGCTCGGCATTAACTCAGAAATGATGGTTCATAAGTTGAACGTCGACCCTAACTACCGACCAGTGAGGTAGAAGCGACGAGCATTTGATCTTGAACAGTGCACCATCATTGGTGAAGAGGTTAGCAAACTCCTCGAAGCTAGATTTATTGAAGAAATCTATTATCCTGATTGGATAGCTAATGTCGTCTTCGTAAAAAAGTTCAATGAGAAGTGGTGGGTTTGTGTTGATTACACAGAACTGAACAAAGCCTACCCTAAGGATAGTTTACCCCTCCCATGAATCGACCAACTATTTGATAGCACAATCGGGCACGAGCTCTTAAGCTTCATAGACGCTTAAAATATCCCCATGCGCTTGGCATTCATGACATCATTTTGCATAAGCTATTGCATCTTTAAACATAAAAGGCTAGTAATACCTCATGCGATGTATACGGTGGAATAAATTTTGACCAGCTTGATGGGCCCTGAACTCTCCTGAGTGGGCTTCTTGTAGCACATAATCGATTTCTTTTACGTCTAGACATCACAACAACATTTCATTTTAGGATTATCTATATAACACATCATTATGAATGACGAATCTTTTTGCCCTTTATCTAATTTGAGCTTTAATGACTATTCTTCTAGCAAGATTCCATATTTAAGGTAGTCAACGAAGGGTTGTCACCAATCGTCAATAGTAATATATAAGTAAGATACCTGTTATGCTTTAACAATCATGCTTAAAAGTTCTGGCGTTGGTAGAAATCTTCATTCTTTAATTGTTATCTAGAGAGAGCTCCTATCATGATAGGAAAGAGCTGCAACCAGACCGGTTAATACATCTGCTCTCGTGTTCTCATATTGCGAAATATATTTAATTTCAACATTATGAAACCCCTCTAACATTAATTGTGCTCGTCGGCAATAGGGTAACAATTTTAGATTCCTAATTTCGAATTATGCTGTTAATCGATTTATCGCCAGCTTGGAATCTCTAAAAATCTATAGAACTTGAATTTTCCTATAATGATGGTATTATATTTAGCCTCATTGTTGTTGCATATTGTACTAAGTGTGAAGGAGCATGGTAGCAGATCCCCATGAGGACTAATAAATACTACTCTGGCACTCACTCCTGACATTCGGGAGGCACCATCAAAGTACATTTGCCAAGAACTAGGCAATTCGACTAGCAACACGTATTCGTCTGGCAATTCGTCAGAAATCTCCTCGTTATCTAGGACTGGGTGGGCTGTTAGAAAGTCCGTGATTGCCTGCCCATTTACTGCTTTTGACGGTTCATAAGTAATTGTAAAATAAAAGAAGAGTAGCATCCACTTGGCTAGTCTTTTTGACAGCATTGGCCTTGTCATTAGATATTTTATCGAATCTGCTCGTGAGATTAGTGTTATCTCATGAGAGAGACAATAATGCCACAACTTTTATACTACAGATACAAGAACTGTGCATATCTTTTCGATGGGTGAGTAGTTACACTCTACTCCTATTAGAGTCCTGCTCAAATAATAGAGGGCGCTCTCCTTTCCTTGTTCATTACGTTGGGCCTATAGGGCTCCCAAGGAATTTTTACATGCAGCGATGTACAAAATCAAATGCTTACCCTTCACTAGTGTTGTCAGCACTGGGAGCTGCTTCAACAAATCTTTAATGGAATTGAATTCATTCTGACATGCATGATCCCATACGAACTCTACTCCCTTCTTTATGAGGTAAGCAAACGGTTAGCATCTTCCGGCCAGGTTCGAGATAAAGCATTGAATATATGCCAATTTTCCTTGCAAACTTTTATGTTCTCTTAATGTTTTTAGGGTGGCAAATAGCCTTGATCTTCCCTAGATCGACTTCGATTCCGCGGTGCTTGACAATAAACACAAGGAATTTTCTTGAGGATACCTTGAACGCTCATTTTTCCAGGTTTATCTTTAACTACTTTTTCCTAAGCCGGCAAAAGACCAATGATAAATGTTCACGATGTTCTTCATAATCGGAAGACTAGACTACCAAGTCATTGACATAACATTCGACATGTTTGTGCATCATGTCCTGAAAAATACTCTGTATGACTCTCTAATACATAGCTTTGACATTCTTTAACCCAAACAGCATGACCTTGTAACAATATATTCCCAAGGATGTTCTTTACGTTGTAACCTCTTTATCCTTAGGCACCATACATATCTAATTGTACCTGGTGTATCCATCCATGAAGGATATAATTGCATACTTTTTTGTGTTGTCAATCAGTAACTCTGTTATGGGTAGCGTAAAGTCATCTTTCGGGCATGCTTTATTCAGATCTCTGAAATCAACGCAAACTCGGATCTGTTTGCTCTTTTTCTTTACAGGGACAATATTGGAGATCCATTTGGGCTACTTGACCTCCCTTATAAAACTAACCTTGATCATTTTATTTACTTCTTCCTTTATTAAGGGTATCAAGTCAGGATGGAAGCGTCTCTATGCCTGCTTAACTGGCCTTTTGTCTTTAGAAATATTAAGGCAATGCATTGCCACTGTTGATTCTAAGACATGTATTTCTGCATGTCCAGGTGAACAAGTCTTTATTCCTTTTCAACAATTCAATATACTAGTTCGCTTCTTATTCTGATAAGCTAACACTTATATACGTGTTTCGAGGTTTATCCTATTTTTGTAGAATTAATTCTCGCAGTGCATCAACAGTCGGCTACCCCCCCATCTTCTATTTTCTTGGGTGCTATTTTGGGGTATATTATTTCTTTATTATTACTTTCAGCTATTTTAGGATTCATTTCTTGATCGATTACTTGGCATGCGTGAGCCATATTCACTTACGTGTGTGCAAGGGGTACCCCTAGTCCGCAAGATTCTTCTCATCTTCTTTTGTGCACACCAATTAAGACTTGGATGCCCTTGTCATTATTCATCCCTATCGGTTCATCAGAGTTGAACCCCCTACTTTGCATAATTTTTATGCCAATCAGATTTTATCTTTTTAGATCTTCTGGCAAGAGCTTGTTGTGGATTGTAGATCCACCTATTCCTTCTTCTGCCTCTTTCTCTATCAGGGCATAGAACACTATCGGCTTTAGATTAACGGAGCTGGGCTATATGATAAGGGTCAAATATTGCATATCAGACCCTAGATATTGCACGATTTTATGTAAATCATAACGCCTAATGTCAAAATTTAATTGTGTTTTATCGCAGGATGAAATAAAAAGCGTGGATTGAAAAATGATATTAAAAGTGTGAATTTAACGCTCCGAAATTACCAGAGCTCGGGATGGACTCCAGAAAACCAATAATGAAGATTTTACATGCCTGGGATCTGAGGAAAGTACGACAAAGGGGCCCGAAAAGGGTCCAGACTACAAGATCACATGGTTCCCACCATCCAATTGACTCGAAACTTCATACATATGATGGGGGCCATAAATCAACCGTACATATTAAATTTCAGTCATTGAAGATTTCAGGAAGTGGGCCAACTGACGGATCAGCCCATTAATCTTCAATTTGGGGCCCACCTGATATTTGGATTCACTCCAATTTTGGTCTCAACATCTAAAATGATATGACATAGCAGATGGACGGGGCCGATTTCACATATACCTCACCACGGGACCCGCACACGCGACGCGTGTGCACAGTGTATGCGTACTCTGGCGCTACACCGGTCGGATGAGAGGGTCAGCGCAAGCGCTGACCCGACTCTTCATCTCTCAAAACAGAAGCTTCCAAACAGCGTCTTCCGCACGATCGCCGGTCGTCGGTTGTGGACCCCATCTTATGTCCAAATGGACAATCCGATCCGTCCATCCGCTTCCTGGGACGGCCACAACCATTGCCTAGGTGGCAAAAGTCCAAATGAAAGCATAGATCAGGCTCCAGCTTTTCAAACGCAGGTTGGACGGCGAGTTCAAAAATCTGTGGACCACCACAAATATCACTCAAAATTGGGCATTCCTAGCCGTTTTTTCATCCTCCACGCAATGGACGGAATGGATTTTCTATGTGATCAACGGAATGGGCCCCACCATTGTCAGCGGACGGAGGTTTGGCGTCCGCGTAACGTGATCCGCTGGCCGTTTTGTGAATTATTGTGGGCCCCACCCGTCAACCGTACGGCCGATCTGATCCGTCCATCGTGTAGAGGGCCATGAGAACTACAAAACCATGCTGATAGTTCACTCCCATGCGTACACACGTGCATGATACAGAGGCCACAAAAGGGCTGTCCGGTGACATTCAAATCTGATCTTTTTGAGATTTCTTCTGTGGGCCGCGCCAATGGACCTTCAAAACCACCCATTCTTGACTGAAATTTCGTCCTGAATCCAATGGACGGGTTAGATTTTCCAGAAAATACCTCTGTGGGGCCCACCGATCACGGTTGCGAAATGAAAAATCGCACTTCGAGTCGTCTCACGACTTTGCCACCGATTCCAGCCATCCAGCAGCTATAAAAGGGAAGTTTTGGACGTGGGGAAGTCATTCAGATCCAAGGAATTTGAGATCCAGAGCCAGGGAGAGAAGAAAGAGAAGGAGAAAGAGAGAGAGATTGTTCGGTTTGGAGTTTTAGTTTATGAATTTTATTTAATATTTTTTTATGGATTTTATGGGTAACTAATCTCTCAGCTAGGGCTGAGATGAAGCCCCTAATTTGATCAGCTCTTGTATTGGTTGATTTACTTTGAATTTTAATTAATTTGTTTTTTTTCTCTAAGTGGGCTTTATGGGTTTAAATTCCATACTTCTCCATCTATGAACTTGATCAAAGTATATAGATGGATGTTGTTTGGATGCTTATTACAGGTGCTTGTGTCTGATCAAGAACAGGTTTCCTATAGAGGAAGAAACAGGGTGCTTTAATGAATGCACATTCCATGTGCCCGACCAAGGACATGGGATCTGTTATTCATGGCATTGCTCAAAGGAATTAGACAGTCTGTATGCCCGATTTAGGACACAGATTGTGCTTTCTCTATTTAAGTGGTATCAATCTAAATCAAGGTGAATCAACAGACAAAACAAGGGTTAGGATAATTAGGGGTGGATTCGAAAGTCCTAGTGCTTTCTCTCTGATTGAATTTTCTTCCCTATTCTTAATTATTTTTCCTAACATTGTGCTTAGTAGTTCAGTTCATTATTCATTGGATTAGTTAAGAAGAATCACAGATTTGAATTGTGACAACCAGTCCTCGTGGGATTCGACCTTGATCTTACCGAGTTTATTACTACATCACAACCCTATACTTGGGGAGTGAACACTATACACAAAACCCGTTTAGCATAACAGAGAACGTTTTGCTCGTTTCAACTCATGGCGATGGCAATATGTAGTTTGATTACAGAATTTTCATCTATTCTAGTGATAACAGTGTTAAAGGAGGCTTACAGGGTTGTCTCAGATGTTTTACAATAATGTAAGTAGAAGGTAAGTGTGTGCACAAGGTAAGTGTCAAGTATTCAATATAATGTTATAATCATACAATATCGGAATTACTAGTAAGATTATGAATTATGCGATATCAAAGTAAGCAGAAATACTGACAAGTCCATAAAGATATCATCAACCTCATCTAGGATATGCGATGAAAAGACATAACAAGTCAATGTCATATACTGAGAAAGTAATGTAAATCGGCTATGTAATACGGAAACATAATGAACCAGATATCAGATGTCGAGGATGCAATACAATATGCCATTCGGAAGAGCTACTAATACCATCATCCTCATCTAAACCATATGAATGCAGAAACATAGCAACCCAGAATGCCATATGCCGAGGATTAATGCATTATGCAGTATGTAGTGCGAATGAAATGACCAAGCTGCAGTGTGAATTCGGGATGATAGTACGTGGTATCGTAGGCTATGGGGCCTATCACAAAGGACTTCTATCCAAACCAGTCTCATACATAAATTTAGATAGATAGACTCAATGTGATAAGCTCCTGATCCTAGGTTAGTCGCACACCTCAACCGAAACCCAGACCATTGCGAAAGTACACATAACGATTAGTTGTGCACCACTAGCCCAAGTGGATAGTGAATGAATGAATGAATATAATATTGAGTATGAAACTCCTGCTTCACAAATCAGTATTGTACATCTCTGGGATCATCACAGGGGTCTAATACACTCCAAGCTGGCTGTTGCCCCTACTAGCTCGCAACCTAGCGAGTGGAAAAGACCTCATTACCCGCCTGTCAGTAGTATACCAATGCCTACCTGGCTTATCGATAGCGGACCTATTTGGGAGCTGTTCAAACTCAGCCTAGTTTATAGCCCCCTCACTCGGGCGGATAAGGCCACACCCCATCCCAATTGACCATGACACAGTGGGAGATGAGACCTACTAGTATCCGACACTCGGGTGCTCATGTATCCACTCAGTCTAGATGTTGAGGTGTCTCCTGGCCTCAGAGGTTTAGGGACTTTCACCCATGGATATCTAAAGTGCCTAGATGCTCAAACCAAACATTTTCGGTGTCCTATCTGGCCATCCACGACATGCCTATGGAGGTCACAGTCCTGATGTCACTAGGGCGTACAGTAATCACAATTACATAATGCAAGATGTATGAGTCATATAACCCAATCATGTATCAATCCTACGTATACTGTGCGCTCATGTGGGATAACTCTACCTATCAGGGAGTCCCATAAACCATTTGTGCTATGGCATATGTAATGGTTAATCTCATCTCATAATAAACATATAGGTTATGCGTATGGGAATGTATCATAATGCTATGTTGTCACATACTCATAATCAGTATTAATAACTGGCATCGACAATCGGCCTCGACAATGTGGACATTTAACCAACATTGCCCCCAAGGAATGGCCCACATAGAGCCTAACATATAGTGGACCCATGTCTTACACAAGGGCCTATTATACACCACTATGGGTGTAACGCCCTGAAAATCGGGGGTCGAGCATAAACTCAACTCCCGAGTTCCAACGCATCACTTATGCAACAAAATGAATGATGATTGAATGTTGTCTGTATTAGAGTAGTGAACATGAGTGAGATTAAGCCAAAACAGCATATCATACTCCAGAGACAGTTAAATTTGCGAGCGGAAGATTGTGATAGATATGTAAAATATATAAACTATGGTGAGTCTCCAAAGTGTGATAACATTACTAGGTTAAATAATTACAAGTACAATTTTAAATTATACCAAGTTGTGTAGTGTGATCTAGTCAACATCCCTGTAGCCCCGACAATCAAGGCACGACTCTCACGAAGCCGCCAGAAAACAGCATATACGAGAAAGCATTCTCGTCGTCATAGAAGTCCGACTCCGCCTCAGAAGTAGCTTCGCCATCTGCAATCAGACAAAATCTGGTGGGTGTTCGGAACACCGTCCCGTATCGTGGGAGTGAGTGATCAACTCAGTGGAACAATAAAGCATAGGTTAACATGTTATCAATTTAGTCAAGCAGTAATGATAAAGCAGTACAATCAACAATTCTAAATACTCTTATTAATGCAAGTATGAATGCAGTCATGATGGATGCCCTTGCCAAACCACCCTCATGCGACACCATCTTACGTTCGCGGCATGCTTTCATCCTTCAGTGCTCCACATCTTCCAGGCACATGCAATGCATGATGAGCATGATTACCGAGTTGTTATTAGTCCATTTCAAACAACAGTATTGAGAAACTAAGGTACCTCCCTTGTATCATTCCCAAACATGATCCATTCTAGGGTCGTCAAACCTAGATAATCTCATACGATATTATGGTTCGAGAGGCATCGCGAAGGCATCGCAAAGGGCTCGTCACCCGTCAGCACGGATACAGGTCTCACCGTATGCGGCTCAATTGCTGGCCGTCAGCTCGAGTACGGGTCTCACCGTACTTGGCTCAATCGCGGGCCGTCAGCTCGAATACAGATCTCACCGTACTCGGCTCAACTCATACTCTAGTTGCTGCGAAGGGCTCATCGCCAATCACAGACTTTAGAGCATACTCGAAGACACTACGGAGGACTCGTCGCCCGTCAGCACGAGTACAGATCTCACCGTACTCGGCTCTCGCCGTAGGTGTCGACAGCTCGAATATAGTGTCTCATACCACCATAATCGGCTCACTAGTCTAATTGCTCACTGGTCACTACGGGGAGGCACGTGGCCCCAGCGTAGGCCGACAGCTCGGCTACGGTGTCCCATACCACCATGTCCGGCTCATGAGTCTTAGCGGATCGAGGTACCATGGTTAAAAGAGATTTCACTGGTAAGTTTGGTACCCTAGGTTCAAGCAGTTGCGTCCAAACATGGTGAACATACATTAGACAGATCAGGTTACTTGACGAGCCTGACTAGCTCGAGCGCACAATCAATTGGATGACATGAAGTGTATAAGCACTTCGTGTGGCCAACCACTATCGCCAACCGAAGTACGACTCGGGTTCGTCAAACACATCTCACGTGGCGAAATGAATCTCAACCACGATCTCAAGTCTGGTACCGATTGTCTGGACTAAAATCATACTTCTAAAAGCAATCAATCCATATTCCAAAGCATGTGGAGTAAAGCATAATAAACAAAGTAAGTCAAGCATGTTAACAAACATATCATAAAGCATGTTACAAAGCATGTTATAAAGCACCATAAAAACAGGAAAACAGACAGCACTTTGTACATGTGCAATTGCATGCAGATCATGAATCTATCATTATCTGACATTGAAAGCGTTGAAAACCATAACCTATACACCTAAAGTCCGCACCTTTTGTCGTAGAATCGTAACGGAGTCGATGGATTCGCTAAGCTTTCGTATACGGTAGTTTGGTAACCTATAACATGCTTTCGGTTAGTTATTTCATAACCTAATTTTTCTGAGTCATTATATTCACCTAAACTTCAAGATTTGTTTCTAACATGAAAGCACTTAAACAAGTTTGAAGGATAAGATAGTCAAAGATGAGATTTGTGAAGGAAAAATGAGGTTTTCAGGAAAATGGTTTGAAGAAGAAATTTGAGACCTTTAAATTGAGTGTTTGAGAAGTTAATCAGGTGTTAAGATTGACCCATTGTTGAAGGACGTCTAATTCCAAGTGGCAAAAATTTGGGATGTTACAATGGGTCTCACTTAAGAGCTTAATACACATCACTATGGGCCTAATATACATCACAATAGGCTCCATCACCTGACCCTCAAATGCACCACAATCAGCCTCATCACATAAGCCTCATATACATCACCTTGGGCCTTAAACACGGGCTGAATGCACATCACAATGGGCCTCAAATACGGGTGACATATACATCACATTAGGCTCGACAAATAGCCTCAATATTCAGCCTCGACAAATCAGAATCAACCTCAACAATTGGCATCGACAATCGGAATCGGCCTCGACAAATCAGAATCGGCCTTGACAAATCAGAATTGCCTAGACAATTAGCCTTGATAATCGGAGTCAGCCTCAACAATTGGAATCGGCCTCAACAATCGAAATTGGCCTTGACAATCGGCCTCAACAATCGGAATTGGCCTCAATGACCAGAATCAGAATCGGCCTCGACAATTAAAATTGGCCTCGACAATCGGAATCGGCCTTGACAATCGGAATTGGCCTCAACAATCGGCCTCAACAATCGACCTTGACAATCAGAATCGGCCTCAACAATCAGCCTTGACTATCAGAATTGGCCTCAATAATCGGCCTCAATAATCAGCCTCGACAATCAGTGAGAATGGGCCTAACAAGGCCTAAGGGAAGGTCACAATGTGGACATCCAACCATTATTACCCATCAATGTAGACATTTAACCAACATCGCTCCCAAGAAGTGGCCTACATAGAGACAAACATAAAGTGGGCCCATGACCTCACACAAAGGCCTAATATACATTACAATAGGCCTCATACAAGGGCTACATATACAATCGGTGGGCCCTGCACATGGGCCTCATATACATCGCACGGGCCACAACCCATGGGCTTAATACACATCATAATGGGCCTCATTAAATGGGCTACAAAAATATCACAATTGCCACACCACATGGGCCGAAAATACATCTCATTGGGCCTTACCAAATGGGCCAAAAATACATCACAATGGGCCACGTCATATGGGCCGAAAATACATCTCAATGGGCCACACCCCATGGGCCGCACATACATCACATTGGGCCTCACACGTGGACCATGAATACATCACTTTGGGCCTCATCAATGGGCCACAAATATACCACTTTGGGCCTCACATATGGGCCTCAATATACATCAAGTGGGCCACATCACATGGACCTCGAATACATCACAATGGGCCTCACTCGTGGGCCTTATATACACAACAGGTGGGCCCTGCACATGGCCCTCAAATATATATCAATGGGCCCTCATTACATCAAGTGGGTTGCATCTCATGGGCCTAATTATAACATATTGGGTGGGCCCTACAAGGCCAGTAGCTGGGCCTACACCTTCCACATGGGCCCACCAAATGAACAGTATGGATGCATAACACATATATCATGATGTCCCACGAGGCTGGATACGACACAGATGAAACTGATGGATGGCATGGCTAAAATACATGCATCAAGGTGGGCCATACGTCCATCAAAATGGATAGACAGTGGGGATATACCCATACATCATGGTGTGGCCCATATAGCCTGTCTGATGGACGACATGGAAAATGACACACACATCATACAGTGGGGTCCACACGCATGTGGGGCCCGTGCTACTGGACAACATAGATAAAATACATAGATCATATGTGGGGTCCACAGCTCCGTCCAAGCAATCCAGCACCGTCCAGATGGTCTGGACGGTGTGGATGAAACAATTACATCACGGTGGTCCCCACGAATTCAATGGACATATGGATGGACGGTCCTGCATACATGCAGCAAGGTGGGCTCCCACATGGATGTGGCCCCACAGCAACATACATACATACATATATATATATATATATATATAATATACATCTGGTGGGTCCCACATGGGCCCCACCACATACATACATTATATATGTATGTATGGATGTATGTATATATATATATATGTATATATATATATATGTATATATATATATATATATATATACAACAACGTGGTCCCACATGGGACCCACCGCATATATAATACATATATATTATATCATTGTAATAATAATATATTTACCCTATTAAGAGGACAACAACGTCCAGGCCCTAGACGGCCTGGATATTACATCATGGTGGGGTCCACGATCACGTCTAGATGGATGGATGGTGTGGAATATGAAACATACATCACGGTGGGGTCCTGACTGATGGACTGACGGTGTGGATGTAACCCACATATATCGTGTGGGGCCCATCGAAATTGCTGCATATAGTGGCTATATAGCTGGTTGCTGACCAGCGTACACTAGCCAATCTGCTTCCATCCCAAGGTGGGTCCACATGTATGGCCCACCAGTCCAGTAGATTGGATGAACGTGTGGATATTTACGTATATAACATGGTGGGTCCCACAGGACAAAGCAGATTTGTATTTTTCCATTCACCCAGGCCTGTCCAAACGGACAGCTAGGTGGGCCTCGCCCACTGGATGGATGGCATGGAAAATCATGGTGGGCCACACATTACCACCATAAAAGAAAGAGAGAGAGAGAGAGAGAGAGAGAGAGAGAGAGAGAGATGGAGGTCGGAGTGGCGGAGGGACCTCGCCACTATGGGTGCCTCTTTGATACAACACATACATCAAGATGGGTCCCACATATGTGGGCCCTTAAATCACAAATCAAATAATAAAATCACCCACCTCAAGATCCCTTCTTCTTCCATCAACGCGTTCTATAACTCCAAAGAATGTGATCCAACGGTTGAGATGAGGCTTGGAGGGTGGAGATGAGAGGTAGAAAGGTGGGCCACACTAACTTCCCCATGGAAGCCATGGACATTGGAGTTGCTTGGGAGATGGAGTTTTGAAAAAAAATGAGAGAGATGAGAGAGAGAGAGAGGTGATGTAAGATGGTGATGGTGAAAAGGTGAGTGATGGGAGTACTTGTGTAAGGGAGAGAGTTGACTTTGGGGATAAGTGGTTGTACTTGGGGATGGGTGTGAGTGATGGGAGTGATGGGCTGTGTACTTGACATTTGATGTGATGGATTTTCTCGGGATTGCAACGTGCGATGTTTTCCTCAAACTAAACGCGGGCCCATATCTCCTGCCCCGGGTATCGCCTCGGCACATAATACGCGGCGTCGGAATCGTGGCGACGACACGGTCACAAGGGTACAAGTTTTGAGTCGAGCCAACTCTGATATATGGGACACGACTCAGGATCATGCGTAAACACCGATAATAGATCGCGGGTTATCAAAATTCGACCGGGAGGACCACAGAGGCATACAGAATGGTACGGGATAGGATACGGGTCTCACATGGATGGTACGATGCCATATTGGTGCATCCACGACCGCCTTAAAAGGAAATTTTATATTGTCACCACATCAATTATGTGGTACACAATGTTCATGACTAAGTCACCTATCTCCAATACTAACATGATTTTTCCCAGTGCTCTCTGGCCATCTTGGTTAAACCCTTGAATCATCATCCTGCTGATGCGTAGATGCGAACGGTGATATCCCAGTTTATTGAGCATGCTCAATAATAATAAATTTACCGTGGAGATGTTATCCAACATTATCCTCTTAATTTGCTTCTTGCGGATACAACCACCAATCATGAATGGCCCATTGTGTTAGTCACGCCCCAAACTCAAAAATCAAGCTCACAAAATTCTCGATCGCCGAATCCGGTGTCGATAGCCTCCATAGTACCCATTCTTGTCTTCCAGTGCCTATACGCCAGATTCAATCCTGCGATCCTACAAGGAGAATTTTTTAACATACATTTATCTCATAAAAAGCATAACCACAAGTTTACCCAAATTACAAAGGCAATATCATCATCACATATCTACTAATATAAACAGTTGAATACAATGCTGAAAGGTAAATACATATATCGATAATCAAAGCTCCAGCAGACAACTGTACGCTCCAAGCTCGACGCTGTTGTGACCTAATGCTACCTACGCACATCTATTGTGCATAAGCTTATAGAAAGCTTAAAGGGTGGTGAAAGTGTGTGCGCAAGGTAAGTGTCAAGTATGTAATATCAGAGCAATGCGGAAACATGTCAGTAAGTCCATAATTACCATCAGCCTTATCCAAGCTATGCGATGCAAAACATAATAAGCCAATATCATATACTCAGGAAACAATGTATATTAGCTATGCAACTCAGAGTAATAATAAGCCAAATATTATATACTGAGGAAATAATGTAGATTAACTATGGAATGTGGAGTCATAGTAAGCCAAATATCATATACTGAGGAAACAATATAGATCAGCTATGCAATGTGGAATCATAGTAAGCCAAATATCATATACTGAGGAGTATATAATTTGAAAATCCTGACAGGTCCACGAATACCGTCAATCTCATCTAGGCCATATATATGTAGAAACATAGCAACCCAAAATGCCATATGCAGCGGATGTAATGCAATATGTGGTGCGAATGAAATGCTAGTTAGAGTGTGAAGTCGGGAAGATAGTACGTAGAATCGCAGGCTATGGGGTTCATCACAAGGGACTTCTATCCAACCCAGTCCCATACATAAATTTAGATAGCCAGACCCCATGTGGTAAACTCCTGATCTCAGGTTAGTCGCGCGCCCTAACCAAAATCCTGGCCATTTCGAAGGTACACAACAAATAGTTGCGCACCACCAGCCTGAGTGGATAGTGTATGAATGAATGAATCAAATGTTGAGTATGCAACTGCTGCTTAATAAGTCCACATATCAGTATCGTACATCTCTAGGATCATCACCAGGGTCTAGTACACTCCATGCTGGCTACCACCCCTGCCGGCCGCATAGCCTAACGAGTGGAAAAGACATCACTACCTGCTTGTCAATATCGGCCTGACTCATCGATAACGGACTTATTTGTGAGCTGGTCAAACTTAGTCTAGCTTACAACCCCCTCACTCGAGCAGATAAGGCCATACCCCCTCTTAATAGACTACGACACAGTGGGAAGCGTGGCCTCCTGGTATTTGACACTCGGCGCTCATGTCTTTCACTGGGTCTAGACGTTTGAGCATCCCTTGGCATGAGAGTTTAGGGACTTTCACCCACGGACATTCAAAGTGCCCATACGCTAGAACCAAATATTTTCGATATCCCATCCGGCCATCGACGATGATCCTGTGGAGACCATAACCCTGATATCGATAGGGCGCTAAGTGATCACGTCACACAAATGCGAGATGCATGAATCATACAGTCCAATCATGCATCAATCCTGCACATACCATGTGCTCATGTGGGACGACTCTGCTTATCAGGGAGTCTGATAAACAAGTTATCCTATGGCATATGCAAGGGTCAATCACATCTTATAATAAACATGCAAGTGATGTGTATGAGTATGTATCATGATGCTATGCTGTTACGTACTCATAATTGGTATCGATAACCAGTATCGATAATCGACCTCGACAATTAGCCTCGATAATCGGCACAATCGGTCTTGATAATCGGCCTCGATAATCGGCATAATCGGCCTTAACAATCGGCGTATATGCAAGGCGGGGTCCGTAGATGAACAACTAATCTAAACCAAAACATAAAGATTGGCCCTCAGCCGTGGATATGTTCAATCCGGTAGCATGGAGACATCCATCTACGGCGATGATGAACCATGCAATATCAATAGGGCCCAATGATTTGGGTTGACCTAGAATAATGAGAATGGGCCTAACAGAGGCTTAAGGGAAGGTCATAATGTAGACATTTAACCATCATCGCCCATCAATGTGGACATTTAACTAACATTGCTCCCAAGGAGTGGCCCACATAGAGCTAAGCGTATAATGGGCCCATGGCCTCACATAAGGGCTTAATATATATCATCATGGGCCATATTACATGAGCCTTACTTAAGGGCCACATATACATCATATCGGGCCTCACTCATGGGCCTCATATACATCATATTGGGCTTCATCATATGAGCCAATATACATCACATCGGGCCTCATCAAATGGGCCGCAATTACCTCAAGGTGGATCTTAACGGATGGGTTATAAATACGTCACATTGGCCTTAACGAATGGGCCACACATACATCACATTAGACCTCTCGAATGGGCCACAAATACATTAAGGTGGGCCTCACAGATGGGCCATAAATACACCGAGGTGGCCTCAAATACATCAAGGTGGGCCTTACAAATGGGCCATAAATACATCAAAGTGGGCCTCACGGATGGGCCATTAATACATCAAGGTGGGCCTCACATATGGGCCACAAATACATCAAAGTGGGCCTCACGAATGGGCCACAAGTACATCAAGGTGGGCCCACAGATGGGCCACAAATACATCAAAGTGGGCCTCACGGATGGGCCACAAATACATCAAGGTGGGCCTCACGAATGGGCCATAAATACATCAAGGTGGGCCTCACATATGGGCCACAAATACATCAAAGTGGGCCTCATGGATGGGCCACAAATATATCAAGGTGGCTCTCATGGATGGGCCACAAATACATCAAGGTGGGCCGCATCAACTACACCATGCATCAATTTAAGAGGTTATTTTAGAGCGTTACCCCAAAAAATGAATCATATTGGAGGATCATCTGGACCATATCACAAATAACAGTGGAGATAATGATTTCCACCGTTAAAATTCCCAGGGCCCAGCATAACATTTATTTTCCATACAATTTTTTCATACGGTCATAAAGACCTGATTTAAGTGGAAAAAAAATTTTCATACTGATCTAAAATTATGCACTCCTAAAAGAGTTTCAATGGTAGGCATTCAATCCTCCACTGTTTTCTGCAGTGTGGCCCACCTGATAGACGGTGTGGATCAACACATACATCATGAGGTGGTCCATGTAGCACCGTCCAGATGGACGGTGTGCATATATAGCACACCATTGTGGGCCTCGCCCGTCTAGAACAGACGGGCAGCTTGGATATAACACATACATCATGGTCAGGGGGTCCCACAGACCTGCTGACATCAATACACGACTATATAGCTGGTGAGGTGGCCAGGCCCACCGTCAAGATGGACGGCCTGGACTACACCAGAGGTGGGTCCCACGGACTGTTAGAACTTGGTAACGTCAATACATCAGCTATATATATTATCTGGTGTGAGATACACCAGCCAATTTGATTTCAGAGAGGTGGGACCCACCATATATTATTATATATTATATAATATATATAACATATAATATATATATATATATATATATTAAGGAATCCATCATCTAGATGGCTAGACATCTGCATTGACAATGGGATATAATATACCTCATGGTGCCCACAGAGCTTGCTGACATCAAGTAACAACTATGCCGCTGGCCTTATGGACGGTCCAGATAAAACACATGCATGAGGTGGGTCCACACGTGTGGCCCACCACAGCTTTAGGATAAAGTTGATATTTGTATTTTCCCCTTGGTCTGGGCCAGTCCAAACATACAGCAAGGTAGGCCCCAGACATGGCAGCGAGGTGGGCTCTACTTGGACAGCAGTGCGGTCCACTAAGTGTACGACGTGGATAAAATACTTGCATCATGGTGGTGGGCCATCAACAGGGGGAGAGAGAGAGAGAGTGATGGAGGGCTCCGTCACTATGAGCCCTCCTTCATGATACAAATCATACATCAAATGAGTCTCACCACATGTGGACCTTCAAATCATCAAGATCAACGGTAGAAATCCTAGATCACCCACCTATTGCACTCCTTCTTGGTCCCTTGGCTTCCTTAGCTCTTATGCTCAACCTTTGATGGTGGAATAGCTTGGACGTTAGTCTCTTAGGTTGCTTGAGAAATGGTTTGAGAGAGAGAGAGAGATGATGTAAGGGTGAGTGATGGGTGAAAAGGTGATGGAGTGATGGGTGGAGAGAGAGAGAGAGAGAGAGAGAGAGTTGACTTTGGCAATGGGAGAGGTATGGGTGTTGTAAGGGGAGTGATGGGCTGTGTACTTGACTTGAGGTGATTGATTAATGTGATGTTTAGGGTAGAGATTCTCTTGGGATACACAACGCACGACATTTCTTCATAATATACGGGGGCCCACAACTCATGGCAGTCGCTAGAGTACAAGTCTCTGGTCCAATCGACTCGGGTTGACAAGGAATGACTTAGGGTTATGCGCAAACACAATTTACGCGTCGGGGGTCATCAAAATTCGACTGGGAGGACAGCGGAAGTCTACGGAATGGTACAGTTTAGGGTACGGTTCTTACGGTGTTCCTTTTTGCATAATATTAAGGCATCATTGGAGAAGGTAATAATGGACATGCAGTTGTTTGTCTTTATTCCTTTGGTCGTATCACTTTGTACCATACAACCTTCCTTTTCCACCCCTGTATTTTCCATTTTGACGTGCAATATCTTTCTTACACTGTCATCAGATAATGCCTGAATTAATGCCTGACGGAAGTCCTTTGACAAATGCAACACATCATATATACTCAACCGAGCAGGAACACCTTTTAGATGACTGACGACGTTGTAAGTCACTTTTTTAGTTAGTGAATCTTCGCTAGATGTTGCTTTGTTTTCTTGGTTCTGTTCATCACATGAGAGATCTCTTCCCTATGGCATTCCTGGAGTCCTACCTTGTACTGTCGCGAAGTCTTGCCTTCAAGAAGGGTTGGCTATCTTCTTTCTCGAGTGCAGTTTAACTACTATTACCTTGTGGGCATTTTTTTTACAAGGATCCTACTGATTCATTAAATATCTTGATAATGATTACATTACAGGTTTTTCTCTTCAGACTATCCTGTATGCACGGTTCATGCAATTTTTGTTCGATCCCTTCACATTCAGCCTTTTCATGAATGGTGCTCCATGCAAATACCATATTTGTGGTCACCTTCCTACCTCGTTCTTTATTTTTTTCCATCACGATCTCACCTCGGTTCATCATTTTCTGAAGTATATCCTTTATTGTGAAGCAATTTTCAGTTGGATGTCCAAGCATTCAATGATAATGACAGTACTTCTTTTCCTTGATCTTTTTTATTTCTTCTGGACGCTTTGGTTGAGGCAATTCGATCATTCCGATGGCTGGTAGCTAGTTCATCATAGGAAGCATGTCTTCCTTTTCAAATGCGTATCCTTCATGATAGTCATATTGCCTGGGCCGCTTATCGGTCATTCGACCCCTGTAATCCATATCTTCTCTCCTGTCTGTTCTTTGCCGGCCATGGGGGTCCTTCCTCCTTTTTTCTTGGTCGACGACATTCGCCGCTACTTGACTTCGGCCTCAACGTATTGTTTCAGTCTGTAAAGCAAGTATCTTTCTGGTCATGGCCTTGAGCACACGAGCTTTCGTGGCGAGGTCACAGAAAGTCCATATATTAACGCTTGTCAGCCTGGATGCGACTCCTATTTCCATGGAGTTTTGACACATTTTCACATGTTCTCTTCCCAGGGTGTTGTTGGCATGATGCCCTTATAGTCTTCCATCAATCAATAAATTTCTCTACCAGTTCATCCTCCCATTGATGTATGGAAGATAGCTCAGTGAGGCTAACGTCCCTACCAGATGAGAAGAAATTCACCATAAAGACGTCATGCATTTGATCCCAAGTGCATATAGACTCCGGTGCCAATCTAGAATACCATCTGAAGGCTTTTCCTGTCGGCAACGACCCGAACAGTCGCAAACAATATGTGGGACTGTAGAAAAGTTGTTCATGCCATGATGAAATGCATAAGATGTTCTTTCGGCGATCCGTTTCCATTAAACTTCTGAAAATCGGGATGCTTGAAATTTGCTGGGAGTGGTGCATCTTTGACCTCGCAAGGACATGTTCGAAAACAGAATCTGCCCAGGTGTTCTCTTCCTCTTTTTGTTTTAACGGCTTCAGTAATCACCTACCGCATTTCATCTTGTGTTATTGCGCGCCCCGCAGGTGTTGACATGTGTGATCCTCCTCTTGGAGGTTGTACCCTTCTGCTTGTTGTTTGTGACCATTTACCGCAACCATCATAGGAGGGGCGGTAACTTGGGCCACGTTGCGAGCTAGTGTGGCCAATGCTTCTCTGAGGTTTTTGCATTCCTCTATTAGAACGGTTTGTGCGCGGGCCATCTCGTCTAATCTTTCATTCGTAAATAATGGTTGAGCCTGGCTTGTCCCTACCATATAAATGGCTTCTTCTCCACTCCTCGATTGTTTGGTTGTCGAAGGAGAAAGAGGATAAGTTGTTGCAGAGGAGTTCAAAGAGAAGGATCTTGATCTATCAATACTCTTGCATGATCATGATGATCTTGGCAAGGGCATATCCGGCGTCGGTATCGGCAACAGAGTTGTCGCGATAAGTTCTGAGAGTGATGGCTTGTTCACCAAGGGAGAGTTCCCTTTTTCCTTCCGAGTCCTTCGTAGAGTTGTAACTGAGAGGGCATGGAAGTCCTGCGAAACAAAGAGAACACTCTCATTCTACCCCGAATAGAGCAAAGGTGGGGCCAACATGGGGTTTCATCTCACAGCATTGTGCGCAACAAGCCCTCTGATTGCTCGTAATGGGATTGGACTTCTTGTTGGACAAGACCGGGCCTTTGCTCTCCTGAACATTACCAATGTCCATTCTTCATTGTTATTCTATGTAATTGGTGACGCGGAAACCACTCCCGATATTATTTGTCATCTTTTGGTTCTAATCGTGGCTGGCCGAACTTGTTTCATGAACTTCTTGGACAGTGACCGCATGCTGCTTGCATATTTGACGACGAATCCATCAGGAGTGAAGTAGAATGTCACATTAGTCGGAAGAGAATTCATTGTAATTGCAAAAGATGAAGTTCCTGAAGAAGTAGCAACGTGTAAGTAGTTTAAATTAAATAATAATATACATTGTTTTGGAGATGAAGGGGGGATGTTCCCATTGAAAGTCATCATTTTGGCACCATTACAACACCAATTGATGATAAACATTCTTCTGATTAATCCCAAGTTAATATTAAACATAAATATTCTAACTAAAGATTCTGCATTCAATCCCCAGCAGAGTTGCCAATTTGTTTCAATAAAGAAACAAGTATTGCGGATCGGAATATTTATTTTCAATAATAACAAAGGAAAGTGGAAGAACAAACATCATCACCAATTTTATTAATTCTATGTTCGTATTACATCCCTATTTTTCCATTGATTCCAAAAAAAAGTACATTTTAGTCAATATAATGAAAGAAAGGAAAGCAATTCAATGGCGATTTTGGCAACATTCCAGCTTGCAAAGCATCTGTCACAATGAAAGAAGAGTTGCACGGGTTCGATAACTCCTCACTCTGTACTAATATACTTGGAATATAGGTGCAAAAGATCACTCGTGGGAGATTATAGATCTCGCGGGGAATATCAACAAATGTTCAAAATCCACAAGTAGATGTCTCTATTGCGTGGTCGCACAATCAGTCCTTGTTGCACAGCCGCACAACAGGCTTCTGCATTACACCCATCTTGTACGTCCTTCTTCCTCCTCGCTTCTTCTATATTGTGCCGCGGAATACTTGAAGAAGTCTTCGAAGAATTCTTGGAATCTCTCTGACTTCTCTGGAGCTTCTCACTTGTGAATGATCCAAATGAGAGGGTATTTATAGGCCTCCGCATATGTAAGCCCCTATATCCGCATAACAGAGTATTGTTGTATAGTTGCGCAATGTACCCCTATTGCCTGGGAGGGCAAGATGTCTTCTGTGCGAAAAAACCACTTCAGCCTTCTTTCCCCATCACGTAGCCTTCTTTGTTCATGGTGTGGTCACACAACTCATCTCTATTGCGCGACTGCGCAAAGGGGCAGCCTTTTTATGAAAATCTGTGATTTTTGTGCTCCAACAAGCACCATTTTGATCACTTATATTAGTTTGAAAATCCGTCTAATCCATTCATAAGGTGGCCACACTGATGTTAACTTGTATGGAATCAGATGAATAGTTACAATTCCCCTGCTAAGATCGCGAAATATATGAAGGAACATTATTATCAACTAGAAAAATTGACAAATAGAAGAGGGATAAGCCTTGTACTTTGAGAATGTTAAGCCAATGATGCAATGCACTCCTGCAAGTAGTTGGACTTGATGATGAATAGCTCCCATCATCGTTCCCAGATGACACACATGTAGTGGTCTTTGGCTCACCTTCCCCCCAATTTTCACTTAAATGTGTGCTAGCTCCACATGTTTTTTTTTTTTTTTTTTAGCCTGGATGGAGAGGGAAAAGAATCTCCATTATAGGATTTGGTTTCCCTCTCCTATTATAGAAAGCAAGTTCCACTAGAACTCTCTATCTTTATGCATGCTAGGCCCTTTCATGTAAATTTTTCTAACATGATTGACTTTGACAATTGGGAGTCCAAGTTTTCTAAAATTCTTAGGGATGCACGTGCATGCATGTGGACTACCCGACAAAGAAGATACGCTAACAACTAGCACATTGAGTCATTTAATCAACGATCTCTTAATTTTGACATATGAGTGGCATGACTAATTTGTTTTTATACCAGCTAGTTGTCATGATGTGGCCCACCCTTTGGTATGAATCATAATTCTACACATGGCTACATTAGTGGGAAATAAATGCTTGCATATGCAATCATTTTTTATTTTTTTTCATGATGGAGGTTTTCTATTTCATTAGACTTCCATACTCGAGTATAGTGGATGATAAGTAGGCGCTTGAAAATTGCACACTTGGCATTGAAGTAACTGAAATTAAACAATCCAAATTATGGCCTAGTTTTATTGCATCATAAAATAGTGGAAAAGGGAAACATCCAATGCTCCTATTTGAAACTGTAACTTGATAAGATTGGGTTTAGCAATTTTGTTGGTTTTATTTGAGTTAACTATGTTTAATTCACTATTTCTAAGTGGTGCTCTATCAAGCATCATAGATTGTATGTAACTCACCTTACAAGTATGCTTTCAACTACTTACTAAAGTACACTTTATAATCACGTTATTCTTCTATAATTATTAAAACTTGGTACCAATATTTTCAATCTTATCACATGTTATGACATAACTATAATATTGGAGGATAACTCACCTTATAAATATACTTTCAATTATTTACTAAAGTACATTTTGCAATCCATTATTATTCTATATTTATCAAAAGTTTGTACTAATATTTTTAATCTTATCACATGTTATTATATAACTAAAACGTCCGAGGAAATTAAATTGATTTATGATAAACACCCCACTCAAGATGAGAGAACTACTCCGTATGACTTGGTCTGGACTTTGAAATTGGAAACCTGGTTAATAAAAAAAGACACTCAAAACCCTTATCTAGTCAGCCTATGAACATCCTCATGACCTCCAGATCAAGCTCGATGGAAAATCAAAAGTAACAAGGTCAGTGGGAATTGAATTTTTGCTAGCTACCATTCACCAATAAGAGCTTGACATGTCACACCCAGATCCATAGCTCAACTGGCAGACTGAGTGGAGATACCTCGCTTTAACACTTGAGGTCTTGGTATCGATCCCTAGTGGGGGTGGCTAACATGGAGTGTGTGTACTGACATGGATGTTGTATTAACAATCTAACTCAAAAAAAAAAAAAAAAAAAAAAAAAAAAAAAAAAAAAAAAAAAGAAAAGAGCTTGACATGTCACACCTTGGGTTGTTGTATAGAAAATGCACCCAAAAAAAATGAGCTTAGTATAGTGATGGAAATCGATTTCCTAATTGCACCCAAAGTCAATTACACTAAGCACACAACAACTGTATGAGGCTTCATGATTTGAGATTGACCACATAAGACAACTCTATATAATAACGCCATCCCCACTTGAAAGAAAATAGAAAGTAGAGAGGCAAGGGAGCACTAGAGGGGAAGAAAGAGAAATTTGCTAGAAAAGTAGGAGAAGAATGAGAATAAAGTAAAATTAGAGAAAAAGATAAGAAAACAAGGAAAAAGAAAAAGAAAGAAGTTTGCACTTTCATCGACCCAAATTCAACATGACTAGAGTTGAAACTGGGGATATTTGATCATCTCTTCTATTGATGAGTTCTGGATATCTTCTTTTACCTCTCAAATTTCAAGGTGCAAAGTTGCATTTACTTTTTTGGACATAATATTATCTTCATTTGCTTTCATTAAGCTACGATTATGATTGATGTTGAGCGTCATATCTCCACGATTGTGATTGTGGTTATTTTAGTTTTTTCTTTATTTTGTTTGGGGTATAGGTTGACATTTAGTGATTCATATATGCAATTCTAGCCTTGATAATAATAATTTTCTAAAGCTTCATAAATATCCAAAAATTTCAAAATTCCATGAGTGTGTAGACTGTCAAGCTCCGAACTCGGAGACCGGGCTCACAAAATTCCCGATCGCCGAATCCGGCGCCGACAGCCTCCGTAGTACCCCATTCTCGGATCCCGACACCCATATACCAGGTTTCGATCCTGGGATGCTACAAGGAAGATTTCTAATATCAATTTGATTCGTAATGAGCATAACCAAGCATAACCCACGAACAATAATCACGAGAACACCATCACAAAATTCACTATGAACAAAAACTTTGAATACAGTGCGTATAAAGGGAAATACAAGATAGTGGTAATAGCAAAACTCCAAAAGCTCAGCGGCACACTCCAACTGCGGTGAGACTACAGCTGCGTCCTGGCGTCACCTGCACGCATCAATCGTGCATAAGTTTATAAAAAGCTTAGAGGGCGGTGTTAGTGTATGCGAACGTGCTTAGAATGCAATGCCGGAGTAATGCGGAATCATGCTGATGAGTACGTAAATGCAACCAGCCGTACCAAGGCTATGCAGTACAAGATGTGAATGCTATCGGCCATACCAAGGCCATGCGATGTAATATGTAAGTCAAGCATGCCAATCCTCATACCAATGCAACTCCTCACTAGAGCATCAAATCAGTACGGTTCTCAGTATGGATAATCACTGGGGTTCAGTACACTCCAAATGGCACTGTCTCTCTCCAAGCAGCACAGTTTAAGTGAGAGTAAGAAACTTCACTATCCGCCTGACCAAGTGTCAGCCAATACCTACCCGGCATGTCGATAGCGAACCCATTTCCGAGCTGGTCAAACTCAGCCTAGTAATGCCCCCTGCTCTCGGGCGAGTAAGGCCACCACTCTTTTCCAACCGACCATGACACAGTGGGAGACGCGGCCTCATGATATTCGGCCCTCGTGCGCTCATATATCTACTCGGTCTCGACGTTGGAGTCATCCTCTGGTACCATCGGGTTCAGGGACTCTCACCCAGGGACATCTATGACGCCCCAATTGCTTAGAACAAGATTTTTCTGGTATCCAACCAGTCACCCACGATATATCTGTGGAGGCTATGGCCCTGATGTCGCTAGAGCATATCACAATCACACAGATGCAAATGCATGAACCACACTACCAATCATGCAACCATCCTACGTGAAGCACGCGCTCATGTAGGGCAACTCTACCTATCAGGGAGCCCGTAAACAGTATGCCCGAAGGCATATGCTATGATCGGACACTCCTCATCTCAAGCATACATATGATGCCTATGATCATGAATCATGGGGCTGTGCTAAACATGTTATAAAGCAATAAACTATCCTCTCAATGAAGATGGGTCTAGATGACCTACATGAAACAGATACGGGCCTATTAGTGGCCTTAGGGAGAGTTATAATGTGGACATCGAACCAACATTACCCGTACAATGTGGACGTCAAACCAATATTGTCCCCAAGGCTCGGCTCCCCTCAAATACCATTAAATAAATCCTGGTGGAATCACACATTGCAATGTGCCTTAGGTACATCCCATTGGGCCTTAAATACATCAAATGGGCCATATCTCATAGGCCTTATATTCATCAAGTGGGCCACCTCAATGAACCTCACCAATGGGCCTTAGGTACATTGCAATGGGCCATCATCCATGGGCCTAAGAATGTATTAAAATGAGCCCGATCGCATAAGCTTTGTGTGAATCAAATGGGCCTAATCACATAGGCCATATACATATCAAAGTGGGCCTCAACAATAGGCCACAAATACCTCAAATGGGCCTCATAACGTGGGCTAATATATATCAGGGTAGGCCCCAACAACGGGCCCATAAACACATCAAGATGGCCTACACACATGGGTCCATATGTATCAAAGTGGGCCTTAATAATGGGTCTAAAAATACATCAAGATGGGCCTAAGTACATGAGCCCATATACATCCAAGTGGGCCTCATGTGAAGCCCACCATAATGTATATTTTCCTATCCAATCTGTTGATAAGGTCACATGAGTAGGGGCCCACCAAAATATTTATTTTACCATCCACCTGTTGATGAGGTCACACAGACCTAAGGGCCCACTGTAATGTTTATTTGAAATCCAACCTATTCACAAGGTCACGGGACCAGGGCCCATTGTGATATTTATTTTCCATCAAACCTGTTCACATGGTCACGCAGACCAGGGCTCACCATGATATTCATTTGCCATCAAACCGTGAAAACGGTGAGCCCCCAAATCAACACTATTTTCCTGTAACGTGGTCCACTTGAGATTAAGATCTACCTCATTTTTGGGCTCATGCCTTAAAATAATCTGACAAAATAGATGGACGACATAGATGACACGCATACATCATGGTGGGGCCCACGACAGGAGCTGTGGGTCTGCCTTTACCACACGCAGCCGCAGGCGTGGCCTGCGTCCTCTGTCAGCAGCAGCAGCGTTCGCTGCTGCTGTTTTTTTTTTGTGGGGCCCACTGAGATGTGATTCACAAATCCAGTCCACCCAATATGTGTGTCCCACCTGGCTGAGGGTTCAGACCAAGTTTCAGCCACATGCAAAACTCAGGTAGGCCCCACTAAATGATTTTATACTTTTAGGCATGTCTTCTCATGATTTTAGAGGTGTGGCCCACCTGAATTCCATATATGGCTGATTTTTAGGACGGACCCCTGTAAGAAGGGAGACCCCACGATGGACGGTGTTGATGCTCGAAACGCATCATGGTGAGGTCCACAGCTGGGCCGTGAGGGCCCAGCCCGTCTGTCTGCCACCCATGCAGCAGCAGCGCTGCCACCTTTATTTTGTTTTTTCCTTTTTTTTAATTTTATGGGGCCCGTCAGCAAGATCCAACCCGTCCATTGATTGAGTCCCACAAAATTAGCGGTCCACACTAAGTTTCAGGTAGGTCCAAGCTTCTGGTGGACCCCAACAATACTTTTTCCTGAGTTTTGACGGAAACACTAGTATTCTCGATCCCACGGCCCACCAGAAAATCAGATCAGCCTCATTTTTTGGCTCAACGCCTAAAATGGGCTGGAGAATAGATTGGACGGTGTGGATCACATACATACATCAAGGTGGGGCCTGCATGAGCAGCCCACCCAAGAAGTAATTTTCTCTTCTTTTTTTTTAAGCATGGAAGTACACACCCATGTCAGTACATAACTCCATGTTAGCCAGCCTAGTCCAGCGTCCAGGGACGCTGGACGGCATGGATAAACGTTGCATCATGGTGGGTCCCTTATTCACGTGGCCCACCCATTGGGACCACCTGATACTTGTGTTTTTTCCTTCCATCTGGGCCCACTAATGGGTTGGATGGTGTAGATTCAACCCATTCATCCAATGGGTCCCACATGAACTATATGATTCATGGTGGGCCTCATCATCCTTCATCATCATCATCATCATTCATAAAGAGAGAGAGAGAGAGAGAGGGGGGGGGAGGGACCCCGCCACTATTGGGCCCTCCCAAATACAATGCATTCATCAAGTGGGTCCCACACAAGTGGCCGTACAAATTGAGATTAATGGTGAATCACCCACCTTGTTGGCCTCCTCCTTGCTCCCTTAGGCTCCTTAGCTCCTAGCTTCCTCTTTCAATGGTGGTTGATGATGATCCAACGGTTGAGATGGGAGATGTGAGAGTAGGGGAAAGTGGGCCACACTTGGAGAGGGAGAGAGAGCTTGGAACGTATGGAATTTTTTTATTGCTTAGAGAGGTTTGAGAAAATGAGGGAGGGAGAGAATGAGATATGGATGGGATGATGATGTAAGGAAGATGGGGTGGCATGGGAGGGTTTAAAATGTTGTAAGAAATGGTATGGTTTAGTTTGAAAATTGTAAAAGGTGGTATGGTGAGGGGAGGGAGAGGTTTGACTTGTGGGAAAAGGGAAAGAGGCCACTTGTACTTGTTGTTGGGTGAGGTGGCATGGAGGCATGGTGGTTTACTTGACTTGATTGATGGGACATCTCGTAGAGATTCCCTCGAGATTTGCAACGTGCGGCGTTTCTTTGAACCGAACGCTGACTGACATCTTCCCACCTAGGTATCGGTTCGATGCGTGAGTCGCGACGTTGGAACCGCGGCGACGGTGCGATCGCTAGGATATAAGTTTCGGATCAAGTCGACTTTGGTATGCAAGACTCGGCTTAGGATCGCGCGCAACGTTGGAAATGGGTCAAGGATTGCCGAAATTCGATCGGTAGGATCGCGGAAGTCTACGAAACGGTACGGATTAGGGTATGGGTCTTACATAAACAAAGAAGGGTGCATAACCCCTTACTAAGGTCCTTATCAAAACATCAGTATACATAATCTCAAAAGTATTCAGGGGGAGCGCAAGATAATATATCTATGTATAACTAAATTTTTTCTACATGTTTGTTATGAGATATGATTGACCATTACATATGCCATAGTGCCGGTTGTTATTAGACTCCCTCACAGGTATAGATTGTCTCACATGAGCGCATGGTATGTGTGGGATTGATACATAATTGGATGGTATGACACATGCATCTTGCATTGCGTGTTGTGATTATTATATGCCCTAGCGACATCAGGGTCGTAGCCTCCATAGGCATGTCGTGGATGGGTAGATGGGACACCGAAAATGTTTGGTTCGAGCA
Organism: Magnolia changhungtana; assembly: GCA_030180095.1. Lineage (NCBI taxonomy): Eukaryota > Viridiplantae > Streptophyta > Magnoliopsida > Magnoliales > Magnoliaceae > Magnolia > Magnolia changhungtana. The sequence continues at coordinate 5,907,156 of JASAUF010000160.1, forward strand.
TCTGGGCACTTTGGATATCCGTAGGTGAAAGTCCCTAAACCTCCGTGGCCAAGAGACGCCCCAACGTCGAGACCGAGTAGATACATGAGCGCCCAAGTGTCGAATACTTGGAGGCCGCATCTCCCACTGTGTCGTGGTCGGTTGGGAGTGGGTGTGGCCTTACTCGCCCAAGCATAGGGAGCATAGCTAGGCTGAGTTTGACCAGCTCGTGAATGGGTCCGCTATCGACGTGCCGGGTAGATATTGGTTGACTACTGACTAAGCAGATAGTGAGGTCTCTTCCACTTGCATGGTCGTACGCCAGTGGACGGCGATTTGCATGTAGAGTATACTAGATCCCGGTGATGATCCTAAAGATGAACAGTACTGATATGTTGACTTATTGGGTAGGAGTTACATATTCATTCATTCATTCACTATTCACTCAGGCTGGTGGTGCGCAACTATTTGTTACGTATGTCTTCGCAATGGCCAGGATTTCGGTTGGAGTACGCGACTAACTTGAGATCAGGAGTTTACCACATTGAGTCTGATTATCCAAATTTAGGTATGGGACTGGTTTGGATAGAAGTCCCTTGTGATGGCTCCATAGCCTGCGATACTACGTACTATCATCCCTACTTCATACTCCAGCATGGTTATTCCATTCGCACCGCATATTGCATTACATCCGCGACATATGATATTTTGGGTTACTGTGTTTCTGCATTTATATGGTCTAGATACGGCATCTGATATTTGGTTATTTATGACTCGTCATTTGCATAACTAATCTGTATTGCGTACTTTAATACTATTGACTCATGGACTTGTCAGTATTTCCGCTTACTCTAATATCGTATGATTGATGATTTTACATGTATTTTCGACATTGTATGATTGTGACATTGTATTTGTGTGCTTGACACTTATTTTGCGCACACACTTTCACCACCCTCTAAGCTTTTTACAAGCTTATGCACGATAGATGCATGCAGATGACGATAGGTTGTGGCATTGTGGAGCTTAGAGCATGTAGCTGACTTCTGGAGTTTTGACTTTAACATATGTATTTCCCTCTCAGCCTTGTATTCAAATGTTTATATTAGTGGATATGTAATGATGATGTTGTCTTTGTGATTTGGGTAAACTTGTGGTTATGCCTTTTACGAATAAATGTACGTTGGAAAATCCTCCTTTTAGGATCCCAGGATCGGAACCTGGCATATGGGCGCTGGGAGCCGAGAATGAGGCACTACGGAGGCTGTCGGCTCTGGATTCAGTAATTGGGATTCCTGTGAATCCAATTTCTGAGTTTGGAGCGTGACAAAAATTGGTATCAGAGCATAATTTGGGAATACCTGAGGATAACATCACATATCTGCTGATAGCTACCCTACACTCTATGATTGTCAAGATCTTAGAATGATTAGGTCTCGAGTTCAAATAACTTAACGATCTTTTGTTATAGACTCTTAACATGCGTGCCTTCAAGAGTTCTCGAGGATGATAAACGTCTTTGTTCTTCCCTATAGGACATGTCACCCAGGAGAGTGATTCGAGTGACTTCCACTCCATCACCTGAGACCCTTGCTCCCCAACCTGAGGATGCTGCTCCTCTACCCGAGGCTGGCGTGGATCAACCGTACCCGTGAGTGCCTCCCAGTTATAGCAGATGTTGAAAACTGTGACGACTGCTCTCTAGGGGCAGGGCAGGTACCCTGTTGTTTCGTCAGCCCAAGTAGAGCAGAAGCGCGCGATCACCCTTCTTCAAGAGTTCTGACAGTTTGATCTACCACGTTTCTAGGGTGAACCAGACCCGACAACAGCCGAGAGATGGTACTCCGAGGTAGAGAAGATTTTTGATACGATAGCATGTACGACCCAACAGCGAGTCTGGTTGGCCGTATTTCTTCTCCAGGGTGAGGCTGAGCACTGGTGGACCTCCGTTACCCATATTACAAGGCCTGATTTTGTCTGAACATAAGAGGATTTTATTGATTGATTCGAACAGTAGTACTTCCCCGACCACATCATTGTCGGGGACATGTCCGTTAGAGAGCATTAGAGTTCAAGACTCTGGTGCAGGGGGACATGTCTGTGGTACAGTACACGACCCATTTTGTAGCACTATAGAGGTTTACGCCATATTTGGTTGATGATGAGGGGCAGAAGGCCCACCATTTTGAGAATGACATATGTTTTGGCCTAAGGAGCCATATCTTCGGACACATGCTCCCGACCTTTGAGCAGGTAGTTCAGAGGGCTCAGATTTACGAGGCAGAATGGAATGATTCGCAGAGAGTTCGTGACCACAGAGGAGACCGGAAGAGGAAGATTCTCTCTGGTAGTTTCCAACAGCAGCAGTGTCAATGGCCGCAGAGGTAAAGGAACCGTCTATCCTTTTGAGCACTAGTAGCACCTTCAACACCACCAAAGAGACCGTTTATGAGTGTTTGCTTCAGATGTGGTGAGACAGGGCATTGTAAGCGTGAGTGCCCCCATTTTCAGCACCAACGACCACTTTGGGGGGGACATACACCTCCCTAGTAGACCTAGGGTATGTTTTATGCAGCTATGCAGGACCCTCAGTCGTTAGGAGTTGCCGACGATTCGCGCAACCAGACATTAGGGTCATCTTATTAGATTAGTCATTGGTGAGATGGTGAGGTTGTAAGGTATCCTAGTTTCGATTGTTTCTGATCCAGGATCTGAGGTTTATTAGGGGTCACCATAGTATTGGTGTACACCTCCCTAGTAGACCTAGGGTATGTTTTATGCAGCTATGCAGGACCCTCAGTCGTTAGGAGTTGCCGACGATTCGCGCAACCAGACATTAGGGTCATCTTGTTAGATTAGTCATTGGTGAGATGGTGAGGTTGTAAGGTATCCTAGTTTCGATTGTTTCTGATCCAGGATCTGAGGTTTATTAGGGGTCACCATAGTATTGGTGAGGCGTCTTGGGAGCGCAACGTTGAGATTAAAGAGCGCTATCTCCATCCTTATATAAACAGATTATGCCTTGACTTATATATGATGTTTCATCTTCCCTCATCTGTTTTGTAAATTTCAAGAATGAAATTTTTACTTGGAGGGGAAAGTTGTAAGACCCGTATCCTATACCGTACCGTTTCATAGGCTTCCGTGGTCCTCCTGGTTGAATTCCGGCAACCCTCATCCTGTGTCTGACGTTTGCGCGTGATCCTAAGCCAAGACCTGCATACCGAATTCGAATCGACCTGAAACTTGTACCCTAGCAACCGCGCCGTCGCCGTGGTTCCAATGCCGCAACTCGCATACCGATCCGATACCCGGGTCAAGAGATGTGGGCACGCGTTCATTCTGAAGAAACTCCACACGTTGTAAATTCTGAGAGAATCTCTATGACATGTCATATCAAATCAAGTCAAGTACACAAACCCATACCCCATGCCACCTCACTTTACCACAAGTACAAGCAACCATCATTCTTTTTCCCTAAGTCAACTCTCTCTCTACACCCATTCCTATGTTTCAAAATTTGAAACACACTCATATCTTTCCATTCCTTCCTTACAATACCCATCACCCATCCCTCTCCTCACATCTCTCTCTCATTCTCTAACTATTTTCTAAGCAAACCCATGGAGAGGAAAACGTCCATGGCTTCCATGGAGAGAGAGAGAGAGAGAGAGAGAGAGAGAGAGAGAGAGAGAGAGAGAGTTTTATGTGTGGCTCACTCCCTACCACTCTATCTTCCATCTCCACCCTTCAAATATTATCATCATTCATCGAAGTTGAAGCTTAGGAGCCAAGGAGTCCAAGGAGCTAAAGAAGAAAGCTATAGGTGGGTGATCCCCCATTGATTTCATTTTTAGGGCCCAATTATGATGGGACCCATTTTGATGCATGTGTATGATCAATGAGGGCCCCATAGTGATAGGGCCCCTCCCATAACTCTCTCTCCATAACTCTCTCTCTTTCTCTCTCTCCTTTTTCCCTGTTGTGGACCCCATTGTGATGTGTGTACCCATATTGTCCAGCAAGTGGACCCATGGTTTGGATGGCCAGGACCATCCCGCCGGCTAGAAGGACTGGACGGGCCAGTTGCTGGCACCGTCTAGATGGAAAAACAAATACCATCTTGATGCAGAAATTTTGGTGGGCCACCACGTGGACCCCACATGATGTGAGTGTGGCATCCACACCATCCACGTAGGGTGGTGGGATCCAGATGAATGTGGTCTGTCCACACCGTCCAGTGCAGGACGTGGGACGACCTGATGTAGCTGCTAGCCAGGACGTCCAGTCCATGGACGAGATCTGGACCGTCCAGATCGTGTGGGCACACCTTAATCTTCACGTAGGACCCCTTGGACTTATGTGTGTTGCATCTACACCGTCCGTCTGGACGGTGTCATGCACGGCCCACCATGATGTAAGCGTTCTATCCGCACCGTCCATCCAAACCGCTGGACCACTATGACTTGTGTGTTTTACGTCCAGGGCGTGGATGCTGGAGGTACTTTTGTAAGAAAAAATAAAAATAAAAATAAAAAAATAATAATAATAATATATATATATATATATATATATATATATATATATATATATATATATATATATATATATATATATATATATAGTACCTTTCCCTGGTCACCTTTTCCCTACATGGAAAAGGTACTATGCGCTCGAGCGTAAAGCGGTAGTTCGTGAGGTCGAGCTGATGTGGGCCCCACCGTGATGTCGTTCGAAAATCTACCCCCTCAGTCAGATGAACCATTCCATAGGAGGCCCACATGGCTGAAAATCAAGTCAATCTGTGACTTTTGTGGGCCACACCAAGTACAGAAGTTGAGAGGGGCCATGCACCTTTGAAACATTTAAAATTATTTGTGGAGTCCTTTAGAGACATTTTTTGATGATCAACACCGTCCATCATGTGTGTCCCACTTGAATGTAATTTTATACCAGGTTTTAGGTGTATATACAACTCAAGTGGGTCCCACCAAGTGATTTTACATGTTTTTACGTGTATACTTATGTTTTCCAATGGTATGGCCCACCTGAGTTACATGTACGGTTAATTTTGGGTGTGGGACCACCCTGGGCTCGTGCATCTGGTGGACGGTGTGGATCTTTGAAAGGCATCACGGTGGAGCCCACACAGCTCGACCTCACGGACGACCGCTTTACGCTCCAGCGCATATTACCTTTCCATATATATATATATATATATATATATATATATATATATATATATATATGTGGTTGGGGCCACACCACGTGGGAGCCCACCATGACGTCTTCAGCCCCAGCCGTCCAACTGGACGAGCTGTGGGGACCCAGCTGTGTTGATAGGGGTGCCATCCATACCGTCCAGCTCACTGGACGGGCGGACCCCACCCTTATGGATGTGTCCCATCCAAACCATCCATCCATCCATCTGACCAGTTTTATGCGCCCCACCTTGATGTATTGTTCATCCATGCCGTCCATCCAAATTTCGTGGGACCCCTGTGATGTTTGGGTCTTGCACCACACCATCCATCCATCTTACGTTGCCATGGACCCCATGCTGGAGGACTCCAACCATCTAGACCGTCCATTCATGTGGGGCTACGATGATGGATGTGTTTCATCAGGCCGTCCGTCCAACGTCTATGGACGCTGGACATTGACACTCTCACTTTCCCACACACACATAATATTTTATATTAAATACTATAGTGGGCCACCCCTACGTGTGGACCCACCATGATCTCATGCGTTTTGATCAGCATCGTCCAGAGCGACTCTGGACGGTGGCCTTTTTACATTTCACGTATGTATGTTATGTATATTATAATATATTATATGATATCATATCATATATATATTATATTATATTGTATTATATATATACATGTATGCTTATGCCATATGACGCCAGTAAGATCAGTGGCACTCTTGCTGGTGGGCGCATCCCATCCTGACCGTCCATTACCTCATGTGCTCTATCTTTACTGTCCATCCATTTGGCAACCCGTCTTACGGATTGAGACTAGAGAAATAAAACAAATCTAGTGGACCACACTGCCAAAAAAACAGTGGAGATTGGATGTCTACCATTGAAACCCCTTTGGGTCACAGAAGTTTTGGACCAATATGATATTTGTTTCTCAGGTTGGCTCAGGTCCTTTTGACTTAATACATGATATGATGATCCCTGTAAAATTTTGTACAGTGGAAATCACAGTCTCCATTGCTATTTATGATGTGGTCCAACTGACCTTTTGATCACTATTACCACTGTTATTTGTGGTATGGTCCAGGTGATCTTTTGATATGATTCATTGTTTGGATAATGCTCTAAAATGATCCTCATAGATGGATCAATGGTGTAGTTGTTGTGGCCCATTTGATACGGCCCGTTGAATGTATTTGGGGCCCATTTGGAAGGGTCCAATATGATGTATTCGGGGCCCATGGGTTGAGGCCCATTGTGATATATTTATGGCCCATGGGTCGAGGCTCATTGAGATGCATTTGGGGCCGATGGGTTGAGACCAATTAAGATATATTTTATGCCCAGGTATGAGGCCCACTTGATTGTATTAGGTTCATGTGTAGGGCCCACCTATTGTGTTTGAAGCCCATGGGTTGTGGCCCATTGTGATGTATTCGAGGCCCATGAGTGAGGCTTGTTGTGATGTATTCGAGGCCCATGGGCAAGGCTTGATGTGATGAACTTATGACCCATGTGTCGAGGCCCATTATAATGTATTTCGGGCTCATGGATGCGGCCCATTGTGATATATTTCCAGCCCATTGCAATGTGTATGATGATGTATATCAGGCCCGATGTAATGTATATGTGGCCCCTTGAGTGAGGCCCATTGTGATATATATGTCCCTTGTGTGAGGCCTAAGACCACTGTACGTTTGGCTTTATGTGGGCCACTCCTTGGGAGTAATGTTGGTTAAATGACCACATTGATGGGCAATGATGGTTGAATGTCCACATTGTGACCTTCCCTTAGGCCTTGATAGTCTCGTTCTCATCATTCTCTAGTGGTTAACCCAAACGAATGGGCTCTATTGATATTGCTTAGACCATCATCAGCCATCCATCTATGGACCCCAACTTGCTCCGATTCCGATTCTGATTGTCAAGGCCAATTATCGAGGCTAATTCCGATTGCTGAGGCCAATTATCGAGGCCGATTCCGATTGCTGAGGCCAATTATCGTAGATGATTCCGATAGTTGAGGCCGGATATCGAAGCTGATTGTCAAGGCCCAATGTGTTGTATATGCGGCCCGTATTTGAGGCCCATTGTGATGAGCATATGAGGCCTATGTGATGAGGCCTATATGGTGAGGCCCAATGTGGTGCATTTGAGGGCCAGGCGATGGAGCCCGTTATGATTTATATTAGGCCCATGAGAAGGGCCAGGCGATGGAGCCCGTTGTGATTTATATTAGGCCCATGAGAGAGACCAGGAGACACCCCAACGTCGAGACCGAGTGGATACATGAGCGCGCGAGTCCGAATACCAGGAAGCAGCGTCTCCCACTATGTCATAGTCGGTTGGGAAGGGTGTGGCTTTACCCGCCTGAGCGTAAGAGGCATAGTTAGGCTGAGTTTTACCAGCTCGTGAATGAGTCCACTATCAACGTGCCCGGTAGATATTGGCTGACTACTAGTCAAGCGGATAGTGAAGTCTTTTCCACTTGCATGGTCGCGCGTCAGTAGGCGGCGATTTGCATGTAGAGTGTACTAGACCCAGGTGATGATCCTAGAGATGAACAGTACTGATATGTGGACTTATTGGGTAGGAGTTACGTATTCATTCATTCATTCACTATCCACTCGGGCTGATAGTGCGCAACTATTTGTTACGTATGCCTTCGCAATGGCTAGGATTTCGGTCGAGGCGCACGACTAGCCTGAGATCAGGAGTTTACCACTTTGAGTCTGACTATCCAAATTTAGGTATGGGACTGGTTTGGATAGAAGTCCCCTGTGATGGACCGCATAGCCTACAATACTACGTACTATCATCTCGACTTCATACTCCAGCATGGTCATTCCATTCGCACCGCATATTGCATTACATCCCCGTTATATGGTACTCTGGGTTACTGTGTTTCCGCATTTATATGGTCTAGATACGACATCTAATATTTGGTTATTAATGACTCTTAATTTGCATAACTGATCTGTATTACGTACTCTGATACTGCTGATTTATGGACTTGTCAGAATTTTCACTTACTCTGATATCGTATGATTCATGATTTTACCTGTATTTCCGACATTGTATGATTGTGACATTATATTTGTATGCTTGACACTTATTTTGCGTACATACTTTCACCACCCTCTAAGCTTTTTATAAACTCATGCACGATAGATGCATGCAGGTGACGATAGGTTGCAGCAACGTGGAGTTTGGAGCATGTAGCTAACTTCTGGAGTTTTGATTTTAACATATGTATTTCCCTCTCAGCCTTGTATTCAAATGTTTATATTAGTGGATATGTGATGATGATGTTGTCTTTGTGATTTGGGTAAACTTGTGGTTATGCCTCTTACGAGATAAATACACGTTGTAAAATCCTCCTTGTAGGATTTCAGGATTGGAACCTGACATATGGGTGCTGGGAGTCGAGAATGGGGCACTACGGAGGCTATCGGCACTGGATTCGGCAATCAGGATTCCTGTGAATCTGATTTCCGGGTTTGGGGCGTGACAAATAAATCTACTTTGAATTTGCCTTATTCTTCATGTTGTTTATAAAAGAATAAAGTTGCTTCTTTTTCTTCAAGTACTTTTCGTACTTCTGCTATATTTGATTTAGTGCATACTAATGTCTTGAGTCCTCCCATTTTATCTAAATTTGGATTATTATATTATGTTATATTCATATATGATTTTACTCAGTTTATGTGGATTTATTTCTCGTATTCTAAGTCGCAAGGTTTTTTTTTTTTTTTTTTCCATATCTGCATGATTGTAGAGTTATTTATCAAAAGACCTATTTTGACACCCTGAGTAAAATGAAATGGCCGAATGGTAGAATCGCCACATTGGGAAGATTACAAATACATTGATGTTTGATATGTGTTATGCCCTAAATCCGATTTCCATAGTCCATTCACCGTAAACCGTATCTAGTGCTGATAGCCTCCATAGTATGTTGATTTTGGCTCTTGGCTTATGCCAAGTGGAATCCCACAATGAGGATTTAAAAAAAACTTATGAATCCAAGTATAATTCAAGGAACTCCACAAGTAATATATAATTCATTAATCAATACTTCAAGATACGATGTTGATAAAGTAAATACAAAATATCTCAAAACATAAATAAGGAGTGTGCTCCAGCATCTCCAATAGCTGCCTTCTACAATAACCTGTAGGTTAAATAATGCATTAATATTTTTATGAAGCTTCATAGAGTGCATGTATATATGCACAATATGTGTGACAAATATATTTCATTAATATATTAATATCAGAGTAAAAGGAAATGATAGAGGTTAATTATATAACTACCGGTAATAAGGCTATATAATATATGTTATGAAATAACGTGAGCGATGCATGTTATCATAGTAGATATGATACAAGAATACAGGAGTGCATACTGAATGATCGAGTTATGGTGCGTAGTATCGTTCACTGGTTGGGGTTTCGCACCTAGGGTTACGACGCATGTTAGTCCTTACCTACATATGAAGTAATTCCAGGATGATAGACTCCTAATTCTGAATAGTCCTATACCTATTGGGGATCGTAGTCCACGATATGCATGTTACTTAGATTGTATTTACGTATCCATAATCCTGAGTACATAAATGTCAAATATGATACAATGCCTAAATGCCATATACGATACATCATGCCAATCTTGCATGAATGTCAAATATGATGCAATGCATAAATGCCATATGCAATGCATCATGCCAATCCTGATGTATAATGTGCAATTTAATACGGTTCTCATTTGGACATCACTGGGGTCTCGTACACTTTCGACACTAGCTGTTGTCCCATCACACACATAATCAAGTGAGTGGAAGAGACCTCACTATCCACCTCATCAGTAGTATGCCAAAATCAATTCAACCCATTTTGGAACTGGTTAGACTCAACCTACCATATAACCCTCTTCACCTGAGTGGGTAAGGTCACACCCCATTCCAACCGACCTCGATATATTGGGAAACCCTGCCCTACTAGTATTCAACCCTCGTGTGCTCGTGACTTCCACTCGGTCTAGACATTGGAGAATCCCGTGATTTTGAGATTTAGTTCCATTCACCAATGGATATCCTTAGCGCCTAATATGCTGTAATAGAATCTCTGGTGTCCATTCTCATAACTTCCAAGCATAATAATCTCATGGTGGCAACAACCTTGATGTCTATAGGGTGTGCATGCAAATGCACTATACAAATGCATGAATGAAAGATTTTATAATTCGAGTCATGCAACCATGTCATGCAAACCATGTATACATGGAAGTTGTCCCCATCTCATCCAAGTCCCTTGAAAAGCCTTAAATAGAAGGGTTATGAACACAACTTTGTCGCACACAGGCAAGCCAACACCCATGGCCTAAGTACCAACCATAATCCATGGTGTACGTTATGATACATACACATCCATAGTTAGACATACATATGATACATATGAGCATATACATACGTATAGGGGTGTACATCGAGTCGAACCGAGTCGAGCAAAGGCCAGCTCGACTCGGCTCGAACACTGGCTACCTCAGCTCGAACTCGACTCGGCTCGGTCCTTGAGCCTAATTGGTTAGCTCGGCTCGGTTCGGTCAGCAGCTCGGGCCGAGTTCGCCATTTAGGCATTTTCACAAACGCCTAAACTGCGACTTAAAAAACCCACTGTTTTATAAACAGAGGCAACAGTTTTACAGGTGTTTTATCAAACACCTTTTAAGTAACATAAAAACTAAATAAAAAAAAAAGAAAAAAAAAGAAAAGAAAAAAGAAAAGAAAAAAGGTATTTATTTAATGTACATACCTTGCTTGCCACTAGCCAAACTTTCCTTACCACCAGCCACATTTCGTTGAGTCATTTTATCAAGCAGTTGGTGAGCAACATCAATGGCAAAGTAACTGAGTTACCAAACTGATTCGATCCGAGTTCAATTTGAGCTGGATTCGATTTGAGTCGAGTCAAGCTAGGGCCTGCTCAAACTCAGCTCGAACTCATTTTCGAGCTTAAAAAATCAGCTCGACTTGGCTCGAACTCAGCTTCGAACCAAGTGGAATTGAGCTTTTTCGAGTGGAGTCGAGCGAGCTAACTGAGCTAGCTTGGTTCGTGTACACCCCTACGTATGCATGATATGCATTACTTAGAGCATATTATCAATGCCAACCTTATCAGGCTAGATATACTAGCATATTGCCAATCATGGTATATACATACATATCCTCATTTATACATGGGTGCACAACAAGTGATAATAGACATTAAATGGTCCAGTATAAAGAGAGCACCGTATCAATGTAAAGAAAGTGCTACAGCAATTACAAGCTTAGTCACCGTCACGGTGAAATCCACAACAAACCTTAACAACTTGGTTGACAAGTAAACAATATATTGGGCCCTTGAAAGTACTCCATGGTAGGCACCCAATCACGACTATTCCCTTGGTGGGGCCCACCTGAAATTGGGCCCTGCACGCTCAAATGAGCTGCCCCATGGATGAATAGTATGGATACAAAATCAAGTGTGTCGGATGATCTAAAATGATCTGTCAACACAGATGGATGGCACGAGTAAAACACGTTGATTCGAGTGCCTCTTGCCTCGAAATAATTTGTCAAAATTGATGCATCACGTGCATAAAATATATACATCACAGTCGGCCCAGCCCGTGGATGAGCTGAGTGAACAAGCCCATACATTATGGCGGAGATCACAGCTAGTTCCACACCAGCCAACGGCCAGACAATCGCAGTGGCCCAAGGAAGATTTCAATGGCAGACGTTCAATCACACTGTTACCCGTGGTTAGAACCAGCTGATTTTTGGATCTATCTCATCTATATAAAATGGGTTGGGACAGTGGATGGGGCGTGGGAGATTTCTTACAAGGATCATGTGAGTCCCACTGATCAGTGGGCCCACTCCAAAGAGAGACGGAAAAACGGATGCACTGCATGGGTATAAAAGGCATACACCAAGGTGGACCCAGGGAAGTTTCCACGCTGATCATTTCCACCCTTTGGATAGATTGGGATTAATCTGGTATTTATGTTTTACCTCTATCCGGTTCTTTTGACACTATCAACAGGTTGAATGGAAAATAAACATCATGGTGGTGGGGTCCATGGTCCCTGGCCCAACAGTGACTGGATGTCACAGGGTCCAACACCCTGACAGTCCAGTCACTGGACTTGGCTAGGCGTAGATGAAACACATGCTTCATGGTGGGTCCCACACAAGAACTGTGTGATTGGGCGATACCTGCATCATATATGGTGGGTCTCACACCTCAGTGGCCACTTTTAATAAAGCTGGGAAAACAGATGAACTGCTTGGATACAAGACTCATACATTACTATGGACCTTGCAATCCAGCAAGTCCCAACGGTGGGTATTAGATCCCCACTAGCTATTGACAGACAATGGTGGGACCCACATGAGCTTTAATTCAAGATGATATTTGTGTGTGTCTTTACTCCCTCCAGATCCACGTGGCCTACTTAAGAGGTTTGATAGTAAATAAATTTCTCAGTGTGCCTTAATTTGGAAGGTCTTAGCGGTGGACGTCATGTTGAGAAGTGGAGCCACATTTGGGGCCGCCCACTACCAGTTGAGGTTGTGCAGATTTTGTGTTGCAAGTCCTTTCACAACTGGGATGTGGAAAGGAGTTTCGCGGATTTCGTGTCGCAAGTCCTTTTGCAACTGGGATGCGAAAGGGAAGTTGCCAAAACTATAAATTGGGGTTCCTAAGGCTATTCTAGGGTTAAGGTGAATATTAGAAAATATTTCTAAGGTGTGGGCAAGGGATTTTCTCTGTACTTCCAAGGGAGAGGTTAGTATATTGCCTTGTAATCTTCGTTCTTCATAGTAGAAGTTTGCATCCGTGGTTTTTTTATTACCCTAGATTGGGGTTTTTCCATGTATATCTTGTCTTGTGGTTTGTTTTGGATTGCTTTGATCTATTTCTAGTTTATATTTCTTCCTGTTTATCGTTTGTGGGTGAGGCCTGAGATTGGATCTAGGCTCACTGCGTTGTTGGCATGCTGCGCAACAACAGGTATCAGAGCTATTGGTTTAGTTCTATTGGGAGCGATGGCAGAAGATGAGAAAACTAGAATTGAGAAGTTAGATGGTTCAAACTTTTCCTTTTGAAAGATGCAGATGGAAGATTATCTGTATCAGAAGGACCTCTATATTCCTCTAGGAGGAAAATAAAAGAAATCAGAAAAGATGACAGATGATGAATGATTTTTACTTGATAGGAAGGCTTTAAGAATGATCCGACTCTCTTTATCTAAGAGCGTCGCCTTCAATATATCTAAGGTAAAAACTACAAAAGAATTAATGGAAGCCCTAGCCACCATGTATGAAAAACCCTCAGCATCCAACAAGGTTCATCTTATGAAATAACTATTCAACATGAAGATGTCAGATGGTGGGAGCGTGGCTGAACATTTAAACGAGTTCAATACAGTCACGAGCCAGTTAGAATCTGTTGACATTGTTTTTGAGGATGAGGTCAGAGGGTTATTGATCTTATCCAGTTTGCCAGACAGATGAGATGGTTTGGTGATTGCTGTGAGCAATTCTTCAGGGTCGACAAAGCTGAAATTTGATGATGTGGTCGGTCTAATTCTCAGCAAAGAATCTAGAAGAAAGGCATCAGGAGTTTCAGGGGATTCAGGGAATGCTCTAAATGTTGTAGGAAGAGGAAGATCACTGAACAAAGGAGACAATAAATACGGGCATTCTAAGTCGAGGAAGAAGTCCAAGGGACCGAAATACAAAGATGGGTGTTGGCATTGCGGCAAGAAGGGGCACATGAAACGTGATTGCGGCTCGCTTAAGAAACAAGAAGGAAGCTCTCAAGGCGGGAAAGATTCAGTGAATCTATCTGATGAGAGTGACATAGAGGCGTTGATCTTGTCTCTTGATGTGAGGAATGAGTCTTGAGTTATAGACTCGGGTGCTTCATTTCATGCCACTTTATGTAAGGAAGTTCTGCGTAACTGTGTATCAGGTGACTTCGGGAGAGTCTACCTAGGTGATGATGAGCTACGCAGTATTATTGGAAAGGGAGACGTTCATATAATTCAGAAAGATGGAATAACGTCGAAATTGAAGGATGCCAGACATGTACCGAGTTTGAGAAGGAATCTGATCTCAGTAGGGCAGTTGGCCGATATCGGTTATGTGACGACATTCACCAATGATTCCTGGAAGATCACAAAAGGTGCCTTGGTGATATCTCGAGGTAAGAAAGAAGGTACTTTGTACGTGACTTCAGGATCGTATAGTTCACTTGCAGTCGCATTAACTGGAGTGAATGGGTAGTTATGGCATCAGAGGTTGGGACATATGAGTGAGAAATGGATGAAAGTGCTATTGTCAAAAGGAAAACTACCAAGACTGAAGTCTATTAACTTAGAATTCTGTGAGGACTGCGTGTATGACAAGCAGAAGAGGGTAAGTTTCAAGAAGACGGGATGCGCTCCAAAGACGCATCTGTTGGAGCTTGTACACACTAATATGTGGGGACCGGCACAGGTATCATCTCTTGGTGGCTCACATTATTTTATTTCCTTTATTGATGATGCTAGTAGAAAACTGTGGGTCTATTTCTTAAAGCATAAATCTGATGAATTTGATGTATTTAAGAAGTGGAAAGTCATGATAGAAAATGAGACAAGTAAAACAGTAAAGTGTCTCAGATCTGATAATGGGGGAGATTATTGTGATAAGAGGTTTGAGGAGTATTGTGCAGCAAATGGAATCAAACATAAAAAAATGATTCCAGGGACACCACAGCAGAATGGTGTGGCTGAGCGCATTAATAGGACCATCCTTGAGCGCGCCAGGAGTATGAGGTTACATGCAGGGTTGCCCAAGACTTTTTGGGCGGATGTTGTAAATACTGCCACATATCTCATCAATAAAAGTCCCTCAGCACCATTGGATGATGGGCTACCAGAAGAAACGTGGACTGGGAAAGAAGTGAACTTAGTACATCTCAGAGTGTTCGGTTGCACTTCATACGTTCACATTGATGCAGAGCACAGAAACAAGTTGATGCGAAGTCCAGGAGGTGCACATTTATAGGCTGCTATGGGCAGCATCATTTTGGCTACAGTTTTTGAGATGCAGAAAATAGAAAAATCATCAAAAGCAAGGATGTAGTCTTCAATGAAAAAGTGATGCATAAGGACAGTGTGCATGAAAATAAGGCTGAGAAGAAAGAATTTGTAGAGTTAGAAGAGTTACCGGACATGGGTGATACAACGCCACAGGATGATCATGCACAAGAGCATTATGAGGCAGGGCTACAGACACCGATATTGAGGAGGTCTACTCGGGAGATGAGACCCATGAGCCGATACTCACCCTCCTTATATTATCTACTACTGACAGATAATGGTGAACCAGAGTGTTTTGAAGAGGCATTACAGTCAGATACACGGGTTAAGTGAAAGTAGGCCATGGATGAGGAGATGGACTCTCTTGAGTCTAATCGTACATGGGAGCTAGTCACTCTACCAAAGGGTATGAAAGCTCTTCATAACAAGTGGGTTTACAGACTGAAGGAGGAGCACGATGGTTCGAAACGGTACAAGGCCAGATTGGTTGTGAAAGGGTTTCAACAAAAGGCAGGTATTGATTTCACTGAAATATTTTCACCAGTAGTAAAAATGTCTACGATTCGTATGGTCTTAAGTATAGTGGCTATAGAAGACTTACATCTAGAGCAGTTAGATGTTAAGATGGCCTTTCTTCATGGGGACCTTAAAGAAGAGATATATATGCATCAGCTAACAGGATACGTGGCACCAGGAAAAGAAAACAATGTGTGCAGATTGAAGAAGAATTTATATGGCTTGAAGCAGGCCCCGAGGCAGTGGTACAAGAAGTTCGACAGTTTCATATCAGGAAACGGCTTTAGGAGATGTCATGCAGACCACTGTTGTTACTTAAAGAAGTTTGATACGTCATACATCATTCTTCCTCTGTACGTTGATGATATGCTTGTGGCTGGTTCAAGCATGAAGGACATCTCAGATCTCAAAAGACAACTATCTAAAGAATTTTCCATGAAGGATTTAGGATCTGCAAAACAAATCCTAGGCATGAGGATAAAGCGTGACAGGAAAAACAAGAAACTAGTTTTATCACAGGCAGAGTACATAGCCAAGGTACTTGACTGATTCAATATAGGGGGT
Organism: Magnolia changhungtana; assembly: GCA_030180095.1. NCBI lineage: Eukaryota > Viridiplantae > Streptophyta > Magnoliopsida > Magnoliales > Magnoliaceae > Magnolia > Magnolia changhungtana. The sequence goes on from JASAUF010000160.1 coordinate 5,923,561, forward strand.
GCTAAGCCGGTTAGCACTCCATTAGCTAACCACTTCAAGCTATTTAAGGAGCAAGGGACAAAGATACAGGAGGAATGGGACTACATGGCTAAAGTTCTATATGTGTTAGCTATTAGGAGTCTCACGTATGCTATAGTGAGCACGAGGCCAGACATTGCTCAAGCAGTGAGAGTTGTTAGCAGGTTCATGAACAACCTCGGGAAGGAACATTGGGAAGCTATGAAGTGGATCCTTAGATATTTGGTAGGTACTAAGGATGTAGGGCTATGCTATGGTGGATCGAAAATCAAGCTACAAGGCTACGTGGATTCATATTTGGCAGGAGATATTGACAGCAGGAGAAGCACCATAGTACCTCAATTTTGGCTCCTACTTTGCATCAATATTCGAAAGCAGAATCCCACAGGGGGATTTAGGGAAAACTTATGAATCCAAGCATAATTTAAGGAACTCCATAAGCAACATATATATTCATTAATTTATAGTTCAAGGTATAATGCTAATACAATAAATACAGAATATATAAAACATAAACAATGAGTGCACTCCAACATCTCCAATAGCTTCCTTCTACAATAACCCGTATGTTAAATAGCATGCTAAGCTTTTTATGAAGCTTAATAAAGTGCGTGTATGTGTGCCCAATATGTGCAACAGATATATTACATCAATATATCAATATCATAATAAGTAAAAATAATGGAGGTCAACCATACAACTAATCGTACAAAAGCTATACAATATATGTTATGAAATAACATGAGGTATGTTATCATAGTAGATATGATACAAGAATACAAGAGTGCATGCTTAATGATCGAGTCATGGTGCATAGTATCTTACACCGGTAGGGGTATCGCACATAGGGTTATGACGCATGTTAGTCATATATCTAACATGTGAAGTAATTCCAGGATGATAGACTCCTGATCCCCAATAGTCCCATATCTATTGGGGATCATGGTCCATGATATGTATTTCACCTAGATTGTATTTACGCATCCATAATACTAAGTACATGAATGTAATATATGATACAATGCTCGAATGCCATATATGATGCATCATGCCAATCTTGCATGAATGTCCAATATGGCATAGAGCTGGGCATCGAGTCGAGTCAGACTGAGTTAGGGTTAACCCGACTAGACCTAGTTTTGAAATAGGCCTGACTCGAACTCGACCCGACTCGGTACTGAGTTAAACATACTTGACTCGATCTAAGTTTGCGTTTGGCCTGGACTAACTAGGGTCGAGTCTGACCCAGTCATAGGTACCGAGTCGAGTTAAGTCAGCATCGAGTCGAGTTGGGTGCGTCAAGTATCCACGGGCTGAAATCACAGCTCAAAACCTAGGTGCACCTACTGGAATTGCATCCTCTCCATCAGTTACACGACGTCTTAGATCTGAAATGTCAAATCTATTTTTTTAATTAAAAATATGTACGAGTTGGGTTTCGGATCGAGTCGAGTCAGTATCGAGTCAAATTTTGGGTCGAGTCAAGTCGAGTTACTGGGTGACTCGAACTCGATTTGATTTGAGTTTGGATTGGACGGAGTCTACTTGGTTCGGATTAACTTACCCACTCGGTTCGGGTTGAGTCAGGTCTGAACGAGTGGGATGAGTCAAGTCATCTTGTGCCTAACTCTAGTGATGCAATGCCTAAATGCCATATGCGATGCATCATGCCAATCCTGATGTATAATCTGAATCTCAATACAATTCTCATTTGGACATCATTGAGGTCTCGTATACTTACGGAATAGGCTATCACCCCATTGCATGCATAACCAAGTGAGTTGAAGAGACCTCACTATTTGCATCGTTAGTGGTATGCCAAAATCCACTAGACCCATCGATAGAGAACCCTTTCAGAGTTGGTTAGATTCAACCTAGCATATAACCCTCTTCACCTGGGTGGGTAAACTCACACCCCCTTCCAACCGACCTGGCATAGTGGGAGATACGGCCTATTGGTATTTGACCCTCATGCACATATGACTTTCACTCGGTCTAGACATTTGAGCATCTTGTGATCTCAGGGTTTAGTTCCTTTCACTAATGGATATCCTTAGTGCCCAATATGTTGTAATAGAATTTTCAGTGTCCATTCTCATAACTATCAATCATAATAATCTCAAGGTGGCCACAACCATAATATCTCTAGGATGTGCATGCAAATGCACTATGCGAATGCGAAGTTTTAATCCGAGTCATGCAACTATGTCAATCAAACCGTGCATACCTGAAGGTGGCCCCATTTCTTATGAGTCCCTTGAAAAATCTTAAATCGTAGGGTTATCAACATAGTTTTGATGCACATAGGGAAGCCAACACCCATGGCTTGAGTACCAACCACAATCCCATGGTGTACGTTATGATACATTCACATCCATAGTCAGGCATACATATGATACATATGAGAATATGAATAAGCATGGCATGCATCACTCAGAGCATATTATCAATGTCGACCTTATCAAGCCACGTGTTGAGGCACAAAATAAGTTGCGCGACCATGTAACAGATAGGTGTTGCGTGACCGCACAACCGGTAGGTGTTGCATGACCGCGCAACAGGTAAGACAATGAGAGGAACACTTGGGCAGAGTGCTGATGTGACTTGCATAGTTACACGTCAAATAATGGTCTAGGAAGTGTTGAGGGTTGTTATGCAACTGCGCAATTGTTAGGAGTTAGGATTATGAATGTCAGGATTATGAATGTCACTCCGCAATAGAGTTAGGTGACTACGCAACATTGATGGGTTGTGCAGAAAAGGAGGTTTCACATGTGCAGATGTATGTAAATACCCTTTACCCCTCTCATTTGCATACTTCATACATTAGAGAGCTCTTAGAAGAGAAGACTCATGGAACTCAGGTATCAAGAAGATCTGCGGAACATACCCTTCCTAGGGGTTATGCAGTGACCTTCTTAGTCTATTGCATCCCGGGTCGAAAGAGTTCTCAAAGTTGAAGAAGGAAGAAAAATGATAGGTGCTGGAGAAAAGCTTGTTGCGTGGCCGTGTAACAGGAGACCTGCACAACCACTATGGGGTGTTGTTATGTTACCATGAAACCAGGGCTTCGAACCCCCGATTCAAGTCTATTGCCTTGCAGATAAGCATGAAGCATGTTTTCAAACCCTCACAACTCTTTTATCACTTTGACAGACACTCCATGAGGGCTAAAATGTTACTAAAATTACTATTCTTAATTATCGTTTAATGTTACACAATTAACTATATCATGTTTTAGAATTAAGGACAATGTAAGGAATGTAATAAGAACTTTAAAATCTTTAATGACGATCATTCTTCCATTTGATCTTTCCTCATTATGTTAGAATACAAGTATTTCAATCACTGAACCAAAAAAATAAAAATTAATAAATAACAAAATTACGACTCCACTGGGGATCGAACCGAAAATCTCTGGTTGGAATATCTGTACCTAATAATGGATGTTTGTCATAAAAAAGCGCCATGAAGGCATCAAAATGGTGACTCTTAACAGGAACATTCCTCCCTTCATCTCCAAAGCAAGATATAGTTTGAATCAATCAAGATAACTAATGGCGGCTTGTTTCATGACAAGTATAATATTCTTGTGCAATCGTAATGATTTCTCTTCTTGCTAATATGATCATCTACTTCATGCACAATGGATTTGTTGTGGCTTATGTGGACAAGACCGAAATGTCACCAAGGGAGACATTGAAAAGGGTCAGGTTGACCGCAGTTTGAAGCAAACAACCACAAGCGATGACATTGGTGACTTTTGCTTCACCCGTGGTATAGAAGACTAATGAGGAATGGACAATGGTAATGTCCAAAAGAAGAAAGATCCGATCTCCTCCTGCGAAAAGCCTAGTCCCGTTGAGGGTGATGAGGGGGCCGACTATGCACAATACTGTAAGGCGCAATCCTACCTTAACTCCACCCTCACTCTACTTGGGAAGGACTGAAACATTCTTCACCCCACAAGATTTTCCCGCATTACCAGCAATGCCATAAAATACATCCATTGTAGTCTCACCAAGAGTCCAAAAGGAGAAAGGGAAAGTTGTTCTGATAATCGATGTAATAACCCAAATAAATCTTGACCATCTAATTTTAACCATTGATCGATGTACCCAATTGGTCCGATATAACCGACAATCTATAAGATCAACTGGTTCAATCTCAACCATTAATTTGGACATATCCAATCCAACTGTTCATTAACTAATGAATCCAACCATACATTTATCCATCCATCTACATCATCCATGTACCATCAAACACATCCCAACCACTCACATGCACACATGTCGTACACACATGGCACACATTTAGTGCATAATAAGTGCATTGAATGAAAGCAATGTGGAACACGTGCTTTGAATGGCAAAATAAAAGCAAAACTTTAAAACGTTAAGAGATTAAAGGCTCTCTTTCACACATGCCACGTGTGAAAGGAGCTTATAAAGAGGGGAGGCATGAGAGAGATCATGCATCGTGAAGTCGTGAAACGTAGAAGTGGAACGTGAGGTGAGGTGAGGTGAGAGAGAGAGAGAGAAATAAAAGGGGTTGCTGGACATTACGTTGGAAAGAGAGGGAGAGAGAGAAGAGAGAGAAAAAGGAAGAAAGAAAAGAGGAGAGAGAAAAAGGAAGAGAGAGGAAGAAAAAGAAAAAAAAGGAAAAGAAAATATTTTTTAAGAAAAAGTGAGTTTTCTCTCACTTGATATTTAAAAAAAAAATGTTTTTTTCATTATTTAATTATTCATTCATTCAAATAATTTGATCTTACTTGCCCATCTTGTTGTTTGTTTAATTTTTTATTATTTGTTTTAATTGCTTACTATAGTTTTAAACATGTCATTTTAATTTTTGTCATTCAGTTGTTTTTATTTTAATTGACATGATATTATTGCAAAAATCTTGAGTTTCTAAATTTTGGATTCGTAAATCAAATAAATTATATTGTAAGTTTATTTATTTTTATTTTTATTTTTTGTAGAACTTTAATCATGTATATGCAATTTACATTGATTAACAATTTTGTTTTAAATTTAATAAATTGTTCACATCACGTATTATGAATTGATCATCGTTAAATGTTTTTAGAAATATTTGATTTGTGCAATATTAAAATCATGCATCATTAAAATAGTTGTGAAACATCAGAAAATAGGTGAGGCGATCAAGCCCTCTGGGTTGAAAATCTCTAAAGCGTAATAGGTGGGGCAATTAAGACCCTTGGGTTGAAAGTCCCAAAAACCCAATTGGTACCTTTTAGAACCTCTACCGTACCCTGTGAGTGGGTGAGCATGTCAGGATTGCAAAAGGTTCCCACTGCCAGGTTCTGTAGGGTAATAGTCTGACCAGCTAACGTACAAATGGGTCCCTCACCAAGTGCCCTTTGGATAGGTGAGCATGTCATGCAAAAGGTTCCTATTGCCAGGCTAGGTGTTGTATTGGCGCGGGTGTTGGCCAACCGGTGTAAACTGGCCCTGGTGTTAAAAAGAATAAACCGCACATGTTATTATGGAGTATAACATATGTTGATTTCATTCATTCATTTTTCTTTGAATTTACATTAAAATATTTTGTTTATTAAATGTCCTCATTTGTTGTTTTGCCTAAATAGGTATTGTATCTTTTAATACTTTTATTCATGTTATATGAGGTTACTTTGAAACCTATGTTGAGATTACTCACTAGGCTTCGCAGCTTACCCTGTTAGGATTTTAAAATTTCAGGATCGGGATCACATGGAGGAGCTTAAAGAGATTTCTTTTATTTATTTTTGTTTCTTTGTCATTTTCAAAATAAGTGTAATAAACATTTAGTATGACAACATTACGATGACATGTGTTTGATGATAATCTTGAATAGTCGGAACATGGACATTTTTCTTCTTTAAATAAATGTTTAATTATTCAATTTTTGGATTGTTATATTTTATGAATGAGATCATTTTGTCAATATATGTGTGGATTATTAAATGTAAACATACAAAACATAAGTCATGCCTGCGGGTACGGAATCAGGGTTGGATATACCCAGGTGTCAGATTTCGGGGCGTGACAATCGAGCCTTCACCCATTATACCCATAGCAATGGACTCGTTACGAGTTTCTGCATCGAAAATATTCTGTTCAAAGCTATCTAGTTCCCCAAGATAGCAAAGCGCTAGTTTTAGGTTGAGTAACGGTTCATTTTCCTTAACGTCACCAATGATGATGTATTCATCCCCTCCCTCTATGTTAGGATGATCAAGGAGTAAGAATGTGATAATTTTTATGGTAGGCACCAATTAGGCCCATCCATCTTTGATGAATGAGTGTCTAGTAGAAATGGCACGCGTGCAGGCTCTCTTGATGGAAGAGTGAAAAAACCTTAGAGAAGTATTAGCGGCACTAGCCCGCAACGCGACTCAAGCTATTGCTCCTCCAAAGGCGACTGCTATAAATGACAATGGAAAACATGTTAAAGGGTCACAACCGCAAAGAGTAGGATCTCATAGGTCCGTGTCCTGCCACTACTCAAACATTAACATAAGAAGAAATTCGACAAGTTGTTGTTGAAGCAGTTCGCCTAGAAAGGGAGTGGGAATAAAGAGGAAGATTTGGGTTTTAAATGCCACATCCTCGTGAAATTGAGGAGATATTGTTTTCTGTGAATTTTAAATATCTGGATTTTCAAAAGTTTGATGGAGATGGTTTACTAGAATAACACTTGATGCATTTCATAACAACCATAGAGAATTTCTCTACAGTTCAACAATACTGTTTACGACTATTCGGGTCGTCCTTGAAGGGAAATGTCTTTAGATGGTATTCAGCCCTGGCTCCAAAATCTATATGTGTATGGGATCAGATGCAACCACCTTTATGGCAAACTGTCTCTCATCTGATAGAGACATTAGCTTGACCGAATTGGTTTTTGTCCGACAAAGAGATGGTGAACTGGTTGAGAAGTTTATTAATCGACTGAAGACCCTAGGGGCGTCATGCCGACAACTACCAGGAGAGTCGGAACAAGTTAAAATGTGTTTGGATTCTATAAAACTGGGAGTAGCATTCAGTCTAACGAGTGCTAATATACCAACTTTTCATGATTTTGCTACTAAGGTTCATGCTCTTGAACTCATGACCAGAAAAATACAAGCCTTTTAAGACAGAGAACTCAATTTCGGAGGTGGAGAGCAGAAGAATAAAGTTAAATAAAAATTAACAGGTAGCGTGTAAAGAAATAAAGGAAGATTTGTACTCCAAAGTTGACAAGTCAGAATTATTTGGAAGCATGATTTTCGGCCCTTAATTATAATACCACCAAGAAGACGAACTATTCATATCATCCATCCATCTCTATGGGCCCATGCTACTATATGTTGTAATAGATGTCTTAAATTGAGTTTGTTACTGTGCCTGTCGATGCCATCGATAGACTGTTTTCATAGTGATTATTTGTTGCTACGTGTCGTGGTTTTTTTTCCCAAAAAGGTTTTTCCACATTAAAATCTATGTATTATCTTTGTGTTTACTTTGTGCTATTGGATTCCTATCCTAGATTCATTTCTGTGTTCTTTTACGTTCCCCCAACTAGTGGTATAAGAGCTAACGTTGGGGCACAGGTTTAAATCTAAAGGATTAAATCAATGGAAAACTCTAAGTATGATATTGAGAAGTACTAAGACAAGAATAATTTTGAGTTATGGAAGGTTAAGAGGATTAGCCTATTAACTAAGCAATGCGAAGATGAGGCTCTTGAAGCTTGACGACTGTTTATGAGTGTTGAAGACTAGAATACTCTTGATAAGAATGCCTTATCCTATATCCGATTGTGTCTCACAGGTGAGGTTCCCTACAATGTTCTGAGGGAGAAACCGTAGTAAGTTTGTGAGCGAAGTTAGAGAACGTTTATGTAAAAAAAGTCCCTTGAGAATCGCCTACACTTAAAGCTGCAATTGTTCAACTTCAGGATGACAAAGAGTGGAGATGTGGAGCTCCACATCAGTAGTTTTAATAAGTTGATTTGCAAGTTGCTAAACATGGAGGAAGTGGTTAAAGATGAAGATAAAGCACATATTTTGTTGAATTCTCTTCTGGCTTTGTATGAGTCATTCAGGGACCCATTGTGCACCGGTAATAAGTCCCTGTGTGCAGAAACCGTTAACTCATCCCTTCAGGGGAAGGTTATGAGAAAGATAAGCAATAGTGTAGGGACCTCTTTTGATGCACTACTTACGAAAGGCATAAATACTGAGCAAGATATAGGAACTTCAAGACCTACATCTAAATCTAAGGGCAAGAGCAAAAGCAAGTTAAAGTTCTGGAACTGTAGGATGACTGGACACATGAATAAGGAGTATAGAAATCCTAAGTCGAAGAAAGAAAATTGAGAGGCTTCTTCTAGGGAGGCCGATATTGTCACATATGATGAAGAGACAAACACATGTGATGTTTTGTCTGTTCCTATGATCGGACACTTGTACGACGATCGTAGAGACGAGTGGATTCTTGACATAGGAGCATCATATCACATGATTCCTCATCGAAGTTGGTTTGCCAGTTATAAAGAGTGCGATGGTGGGCAGGTCTTTATAGGTAATGACAATGCCTGTAATGTTGTGGCTATTGGTATGGTGCGCATCTGATGTTTGATGGGATGGAGCGTACCTTAACTGATGTCAGTCGCATTCCTGATATGAAGAAGAGTTTCATTTCTCTCGTCGCACTCGAGGCTATAGGGTGCAAGTTCACTGGTCTTAATGGTGACCTTAAGGTTACAAAAGGGGCGCTCGTGGTTATGAGAGCGTAGAGGCATGGAAACCTTTACAAGTTGATTGAAAGCACCTCAATTGGTAAAGTGACATCGATCGTTGTAAATTCCACGTCTGCATGTATGTGGCATGCTCGTCTGGGCCACATGTGCGAGCAGGGCATAAAGGTACTTTCTAATCAATGTTTGATTCCAGTTTTTAAGAATTCTGATTTAAATATATGCTAGTATTGTATATATGGTAAACAATCTACATTATCTTTTAAATCTAAAAAATATGTATGTAAAGAAGTGCTTGATTATGTGCACTATGACATATGGGAGCCATCACCAGAGGTTTTCGTTTGGAGGGTCATCATAGTTTGTCTTATTCATTGACGACTACTCCCAAAAGTTTGAGTTTACTTCATGAAATGTAAATTCGAAGTTTTCATCACATTCAAACAATGGAAGACAATGGTGGAAAAACAGTCAGGGTAAAAAAATAAAAGTTTTAAGGACTGATAATGGTGGTTAATTTACTTCCACTAAGTTTAATGAATGTTGTAAAGATGAAATGATCATTAGGCATAACACAATACACCACATACTCGAACAAAACGGTGTGGTTGAATGTATGAATCAGACTCTCTTTTAGAGGGCCCGATGCATGTTAGGTAATGCTGGGTTGGCAAGGACCTATGGACTCAGGCCGTTAACATAGTTTGTTATTCGGTGATAGTTTGTTATTCGGTGAACCGGTCCTCTTCTACCACAATTGATTATAAGATCCCATATGAAGTATGGAGTGGCCATAAGATGGACTACTCAGATTTGCACATATTTGGTTGTGAAGCTTACTCTCATGTACCGTTAGTTGGGAGAGCTAAGCTATACCATATAGCCAAAAGGTATATCTTTGTTGGTATGGTGTTGGTGTGAAAGGTTACAGGTTATTCGACAAGGTCACACGCAAGGTCATCACTGGCCGTGACATCAAATTTGATGAAAGCTCTTTATTCCACAAGAATGATTAAGAGGAGCAGGAAGAATCATAGAGGTTGATCGTAGACATTCAGATTGACACAGATGATACTCAGGTAGAGATAGATGCATAGACAGACGTATATGAGCAGGTGGAGCAGCCACCTATGAGAAGAAACTCACTGAGAGATTGTAGGTTACTGGCAAGATACAGGAATGACTCTAATATCGTATAAGTCCTCATTACAAATGAGGGGGACCCGTCTACTATTCAGGAGGCTCTTGATGAACCTAATGCAAAAAGGTGAAAGACAACTATAGACGATGAGATTGACTCTTTGTACAAGAACTACACATAGGAGCTAGTGGATCTTCTAGTGGGCCAAAAAGCGATCGGATGCAAGTAGTTATTCAAATGAAAACACGATAGAAATAAAGTGAGGTTCATAGCGAAGGGTTATGCTTAAAAAGAATGAATCTACTTCACAGAGATATTTGCACCGGTGGTTAAGAATGTATCTATTAGATTCGTATTGGCGCTGGTTGCCTAATATGATCTCGAGCTGGAGCAGATGGATGTCAAGATTGCATTCCTTCATGGGGAGTTAGAAAAATAGATCTACATGAAGCAATCAGAAGGCTACAAATTTAAAGGGGCAGAGAACAAGGTTTGTAGGTTAATGAAGTCATTATACGGCCTGAAACAGTCGCTTAAGTAGTGGTATAAAAATTTTGATTATTTCATATTGAGTCAGAATTTACTAGGAGTGAATACGATTACTGTGTCTATTACAAGGCACTAAGTGATAGTAAATTCATCATCCTAGTATTGTATGTTGATGATATGTTGATCGCCAGTCATGATATATCTGAAATTAATGTATTAAAGACTCAATTATTAGGGACATTTAAGATGAAAGACCCGGGGGCTGTAAAGAGGGTTCTCGGCATAGATATTCATAGAGATAAGAAGAGAAGCAGGCTTTAATTATCTCAGGTAAAATACCTTGAGAACTTGTTGATCAAGTATAGGATGGAAAAGGAAAAGCTGATGAGCGTTCTCCACGCCGGTCATTTCAAGTTTTCCTCAGAGCAATGTCCTAAATCTAATGAGAAAAAACAGGATATGTCTCATGTGCCTTATTCGAATGTGGTTGGTAGTTTAATATATGTCATGGTCTGAATGAGACCTGATATTTCATAGGCAATCGGTGTTGTGAGCAGATACATGTCAAACCTCGACAAACAACATTAGGAAGTGGTGAAATGGCTACTTCGATAAATTCGAGGGACAAAAGACTACATCTTATCTTTTGAGAAGACATGGACAAAGTTAGTAGGGTATTTAAATTCTAGAAAGTCGACTTCAAGTTACTTGTTTATAATAGCAGGTGGAGCAATTAGTTGGATGTCGAAGCTTCAGTCTGCGGTAACTCTTTCCACGACTGAAGCAGATTATATGGTAGTGATGGAAGTGTTTAAGGAAGGTGTTTAGTTGAGAGGCATGATAAATCAGTTGGAGGTTCAACATGGCCATGCTTGTTAATTATGAAAATGAGAGTGCTACTAATTTGGTAAAAATTTTTGTTTATCACTCATGTACTAAACACATCGATGTTCGTCGCCACTTTATTCGACAGGTTCTTGAAGAAGGAGGCGTGACTCTGAAGAAGATTCACACAAGCATAAATTCGGCGGATATGATCACCAAGGTGGTTCCTATAGAGAAATTCAAGTTATGTGAGACTTCTCTGGGCTTGGCGATGGCGTAAAAGGACGACAGAGTGTGCATGAGAAGCATTGATGGAGCTATGATGCAATGTAGAGATAAGAGAAGAGGACAAGAAGCTACACGTTTGATGATTGAAGATATGATGGAGATTGTTGTAATAGATGTCTTAAATCAAGTCTGTTACTAGGCCTGCCAATGCCATTGATAAATTGTTCGATGTCACCTTTGATGACATCGAACAGTGATTGATCTCATCGAGATTTTCCAATTTTTCTATAGTTGGTCACTGAACTATTTGGGCCTTTTTTAGATGCCATCGAAGGGTGTTCGATTACACCACCCTTCGATGGCATCGAACATGGCTCGATGCAATCGAGATATTTCAGAAAATCGGTTTTTGTTGTTGGACAGTTTGGGTGTTGTTCGATGTCATCGACCCGACTTCGATGTCATCGAAGGATAAGTTTCGATGACATCGAAGGGCATTCGATGCTATCGAACTGATTGCACAGATTTATGCAGAGTTGCATATTTGTGGGATTTTGTTTCCTATTTCGATTGTGCTTCATCTAAAGGCTATATATTAGAGTGCAATTGGAATTGGGAGCGGATCTAAGTATTCTAAGTGTTTCTAAATCGTCCTAGGGTTTCAAAGTGTGTATCAAGGGTGGGATTCAAGATTGTTCGAATCGGGTAAGCTCTCTCTTTGTAATTTCTGCTTTCATAGTGATTATCTGTCGCTTTATGCCGTAGTTTTTTCCTAAAAGGATTTTTCCATGTTAGAATCTCTGTGTTCTCTTTGTGTTTTCTTGGTGCTATTGGATTGCTAGCCTAGATTCATATCTGTGTGCTTCTACAGTCCCCAACACTATACACGTGGGAGGTCCTCATTAGTACACGCAAAACCAACTCATTACTCACCATAAAAATGACCCTATGCAAAAAATCAAGCTAGTCCACCGAGCTGGCAGACCACGTCTGTGTTGATTGTGGACCTCTGGGAATTTTCTATAAGCTGTCCAATCTCTTTCATGTATAGGCAGCTCTCCTGATCAGTGGACCAGCCTGATTTTGAGCAAGGCCTTCTGAAGGCTAGGGTATTGCCTTATGCACCATGATTCAAGGAGCATCTGAAATTACGGTAAAAGACTACTTTAGTTGAAGTAGGAATATGTCAATATGTCCTAGAGGGGGTGAATAGGACTTTTATGAAGTTTTACAACAATTTAAAATCCTATCACTCTAATCCTAACAACAGGCATACATTAGGATTACTCGAAGGAAACTCTACTGGCTTCCAAGCCTGGTAGAGGATCCAATCACAAACTATTTAAGAGATGAAAAATATGCAAATTAGTTCATGATGGATATGATTGTGCATGTGTGTGAGGTGTGATCTCAGATAATCAAATATGCAGGTATTTAATGAAATCACAAAAGAAAATGGAAGATAATAATAATCTCAAACACAATCATTTTTATAGTGGTTCAACTACTTGTCTACTCCACTCCTGGTAGACGCACTCAACCCTTGAGTATGCCAGATCACTAAGGAGGTTTTACATGGTTCACCCCAAACCCAAGGTTTTAAATCAAGTTCACCTTTAACCTTTACAACCTACACCTAGGCTGACTGTTTATGCTCCCACGAGCAAGGGTTAACACATAGCACTCGATTTTAGTCACACTGGCCAAGGATCCATACAAGGAACCTCACTGTTTATGCTCTCATGAGCAAGGGTCAACACAATGCACTCACTTTTAGGTACACTGGCCATGGATCTTCTATAAGACCCTAACTGTTTATGGTCTCCACAGAGCAATGGTCAACACAATGCACCCACTATGTACACTCCCACCGGAGGCCTCCTAGAGGACTTGCAAGGGGTAAGAAACACCTTAGACCCAATCTTATAAAGGAATGATCACAAGGGTCCTCTGGACTCTAGTAAATTACAATTAAGCAAATGGGTCCCTTTCAGCGCATTTGTTGAAGATCACCTCCTTTGATAAAGAACTTCAACTTTCTTGATCCACAACTCAGAAAATGTACTAATACATGGTGATGGGTTGGCTTAAGGTTATGATGGAATCCTACTCTTAAATATTTTCATATAAGGAGATAGAGTGATTCCAATCATCTATGCATTCAAGACATCCCAGCTTAATGATTTGCCATTAAGGTGGTAGCTAGAGGATCCTTGAATGCGGAAGTTCATTCCCCAATCCACTCTATTGAATATCAATGGTGAGGGTGGATTGGATGATGAACTTCAATGAGAGAAAGGGCTTTGAGTATATGATCTAAGGTTAAACAATCAAAAGCACTCTCTTCTTTCTCTATAGCAACCAAAGACAAGCTCTCTATATATAGGCAAAAAGTTCCAACGGATATAAAATAGTCGCATTTATGACAGAGTTCGATATCATCGAGTAGGGTCGATATCATCGAGCGTATACTCTCGATTGCATCGAGCCACTCGATGACATAAACTCAATGTCATACGCTTTGGAAACTTTTTGCCAGCTCGTCAATGGAATCGAACTTGCGTTGATGTCATCAGATTTCAAACTTTGATTTCATCGACACGAGGATCGATTCCTCGACATTTGAAAACCAAAGAGACATGTCTTTGAAATATTTTCCGGTCAAGGATATGATCAAGATACACTTGATATCATCAGAATTTGAATGTCGATGATATCAATGGCAGTATCGATGCATCGATAAATCCAAAAGCTTACTGGATGGGTTATGTCCTTTCTCGATGCAATTGACCTGACCTCGATATCATTGAAATTTAAATATCGATTCTATCGAGTGCCCCTCGATCCAAGATAAAAACCACCTGGAAATATCTGCTGGAAAACTATGTCTAATCCCAATATCATCGAAGGCCTTCCGATATCATCGGTTTTTAAATTTTGAGGATATCGAGGAGTACTTCGATATATTGAAGGTCTTCATGATTTTCTTTTAAAAAATAAGGACACAAAATCTCTGCTGTCAATTTTATCGAGTCAACTTCGATAGACTCGAGCTTCAAAGTTTGATGATATCGATACACCTATCGAACATTGATAATTCCATCCAGAAGTATATGCGGTTGCTAGATAACTTATGTCCTCATTCGATAGTATCGATTGAGCTTCGAGGACATCGACAACACTTCTCAATTATATCGATCAGTCTATCGATAAATCGATAGAGGTAGAAAACTTAGAGATTTTCTAAATTTGTAAAAAAAATTTCTAACCCTAAAACCCTATGATATTCTAACCAATTTTAAGGGTTTTATTTACCTGGTGTTTTGGGACATGGGGTGTGAGGCTTAGATTTACCTGTTGCGTGTTCGGGCGTACATCCGGTTGAGGCAGACAATTAATTGACCTTCCTATGGAACTTTTCTATCTAGTTAACTCAACACTCACGCTAATTGACAAACCAGGGCACTTTCAATCTCTCCCTTTGTCAATTACGTGACAAAATTCCAAAACACCATAGAACAACTTCTACACTGACACCCTAAATTTTGTGTACATGAACTTTACACAATTGTACAATGCTATCTAGTTCATATATGCAAACATTTAGAAGTTGCTCCCCCTAACAGCATTCTCCCCCTATCTTGTTGTAGTTGCTCCCCCTAACACCTGTATCACAAATCACAAGTAGATATACAATTTTCCTTGTAGGGTGTTTGAATTGTTCTCCCCCTTTTTGTCAGTCATTGATAAAGGTAAAAGTAGCAGTTGATGTTGACTGAAGTTGAACCAAGCGGGAGATCCAATATTCGGATAACATATATATATATACCAAATAGATGTGTAAGAATCAAAGCAGTTGAATGAGCAAGCATCTTATTTATAGAAACCATGTATGCATCAGGAGATCAAATAAAGCAGTGATATAAGCATCAATCACGTCACATGCATTCCACATATCATAAACTAGATAAAATCGCAGGATTTTAAGACATAATCATGGCAGTAAATATGTGAATTATGATCAGCCATACAAATATCCAAAATGCATATACTGCCCCAGTTTGGCTGTAGGATAAGCATTTATCCCAGACCAAAATAACATTAAACCAATCCATGTGTACCAAAAAAATCCTCATTCAGAGGGTATCACACAAATTGGTCAAATTATGCAAGTTAGTAACTTATCACATGGACGTAAATATGAGAGAAGGACATCCAAAAAGATATTTATGTCCTAGGCATTCCACGAAGACTCCATATGTGTGATGAAGGAAAGAACATACTACAGACAACGAAGGCCTTTATTGCGTCGGTAGTGAATCCAGAATTTGTTGTGTAGCATGTTGCAGAGTCACCAGCATGATTTTGATTTCTAATAGACAATCTTCATAGTCATCCAACCATTTCATTATGTAGGATTGTTTATCCAGTAGATCCTGTATAGTGTCTCGTTCAGTGACAGCTTGAATGTTCTCAATAGAGACGGGGCTGTGCACAGGATAGCCTTTGCTTGAGATTGAATCAAAATTTTCCCCACGAGGCCTGGTGGCAACGATATTTAGATTGCAGATACCTTTTTGGTTGAACCAGGCACACATGCATGGGAGATCATTAGTAGGAGGCAGCCCAGTCTTGTTGGGAAAGCTTGGACATAAGACACGGGAACGGAAGTGTAGTGATGTATTCTTCTGTGATGACATGAATTAACTGTTGAAGGAGAAGAGTGGGCAGACACACTTGAATATGAATGTTCTTTGCATTTCTAGGTATTGTAGCACCGTTACATAATGCCCGAGTGACTTCTCCCCAAACACCAAGACCATTCATATTCTGTTCTGATACGGGTATCTTAGTGACTTCTACACCAACCAGATGACTTATTAGTTTAGGGGTGATGTGCTCAGTTCGATTTATGACAGCAACTGAAATGAGCGGAGGATTACTTTTAACGTTGTTGATCAAGATATGATCATACTGAAATCTGATGTTTTATTTAAACCAACACGATTTAAATGATTTATAAACTCGCAAGTATACGAATCAGATGTAGATACGGTACGTATTACGAGATCGTTCCCACGAGGACTGGTTGTCACAATTCAAATCTATGATTCTTCTTAACTAATCCAATGAATAATGAACTAAACTGCTAAGCACAATTTTAGGAAAAACAATTAAGAACAGGGAAGAAAATTCAATCAGAGAGAAAGCACTAGGACTTTCGAATCCACCCCTAACTATCCTAACCCTTGTTTTGTTTGTTGATTCACCTTGATATAGATTGATACCACTTAAATAGAGAAAGCACAATCTGTGTCCTAAATCGGGCATACAGACTGTCTAATTCCTTTGAGCAATGCCATGAATAACAGATCCCATGTCCTTGGTCGGGCACATGGAATGTACATTCATTAAAGCACCCTGTTTCTTCCTCTATAGGAAACCTGTTCTTGATCAGACCCAAGCACCTGTAATAAGCATCCAAACAACATCCATCTATATACTTTGATCAAGTTCATAGATGGAGAAGTATGGAATTTAAACCCGTAAAGCCCACTCAGAGAAAGAAACAAATTAATTAAAATTCAAAGTAAATCAACCAATACAAGAGTTAATCAAATTAGGGGCTTCATCTCAGCCCTAGCTGAGAGATTAGTTACCCATAAAATCCATAAAAAGATATTAAATAAAATTCATAAAATAAAACGCCAAACCGAACAATCTCTCTCTCTTCTTCCTTCTCTTTCTTCTCTTTCTCCTCTCTCTGGCTCTGGATCTCAAATTCCCTGGATCTGAATACCTCTCCCACGTCCAAAACTTCCCTTTTATAGCTGCTGGATGGCTGGAATTGGTGGCAGAGTCGTAGACGGACTCGAAGTGCAGATTTTCGCAACCGTGATCGGTGGGCCCCACAGAGGTGTTTTCTGAAAAATCCACCCCGTCCATTGGATTCAGGATGAAATTTCAGTCAAGAATGGGTGGTTTTGAAGGTCCATTAACGTGGCCCACAGAAGAAATCTCAAAAAGATCAAATTTGAACGTCGCCGGGTAGCCCTTTTGTGGCCTCTATATCACACACATGTGCACGCATGGTTGCAAAGTTTCAACATGGATTTGTAGTATTCGCGGCCCTGTACAAGATGGATGGATTGGATCGGCCGTACAGGCCATGGGTGGGGCCCACAATAATTCGCAAAACGGCCAGCGGCCGTTTGTTACGCGGACGCCAAACCGGCGCTGCCATGATGGTGGGGCCCATTCCGCAACGTCTTTGAGAAATCTACTCCATTCATGAGATTCACGTCGAGAAACCGTCCAGCAAGGGTCAGTTTTGAGTGAAACCAGTGCGGCCCACTTGAACTTCTGTTCCACCGTCTGTCCGACGTTTGTACGACTAGGATCTGATCTAAGCTTTTATTCGAATTTTTTCCACCTAGGCGAGGGCAACTTCTGCCCCAGGAAGTGGATGGTCGGCTTGGATTGGTGTTCTGGAAGGTAGGTGGGCCCCACAACCACGAACCGACGATCGTCTCTGCGGACGCTGGACGATCTTCGGGATTTTAAAGACGGGCGCGGGTCAGCGCCCGCGCTGACCGTCCTGGCGTGCGGTGCATGGCCGGTGGCGTATACATATGATGTACATGCATCATGGTACGGGGTCCACTTCAATGTTTAGGAAAAATCTGCACCGTCCATCCTTTACTTCATATAATTTCAACCACCAGAATTCAATTTGAGACAGTTTTAGATATCAGGTGGGCTCAGAATCGATGGTTTGTGGGATGATTTGTTAGTTGGCCCACTTCCCGAGATCTTCCATGGCTGAAATTTAATATGTACGGTTAATTTACGGCCCTCATCCCATGTATGAAGTTTCGAGTTGATCGGATTGGAAACATTTGATCTTGCATTTTGGACCCCTTTCGGGCCCCTTTGGCTTGCTTTCCTCCGATCCCAGCGTGTAAAATCTTCACTATTGGTTCTCTCGGAGTCCAGTCCCTTGCTCTGGTGTCTTCTTGAGTGTAAAATCCATGCTTTTAATCCTCTTTTTAGTCTAATGCTCATTATTACGTCCTGCAGTGAAAACACGATTAAAACATTCCATTAAGCCTTATCAGGTATGTAAATTTAGGCAATTACTGGGGTCTGATATGTAATATTCGACCCTGATCACAACCCCCAACCAGCATTTTGCTAGTCCCGAGCAAAACATGCGAAAAATAATTTCAGAAATAAAGACAATTCCTGTAAACTCAAGTGACTTGTGAACAGATAGTTGGGATGTGAAAATTCTAAGATTCATGATCGGTGTGTGGAATTTTTCTCTTGGAATCAAGCTTACAGTAAACTTCATAATCAAGTTCAAAATATTAATCCATCAATTAGAGCATTCTTAAACATTGAGTTCCACGAGTGTAAAGTATAATCTCGACTTACAATCAGTAAGAGATCCAATTGGCAATTTCATGATAATTCGTGACAATCAAAACTTGAAACCAACACTTATCTCACAGATTAACTTTTCATGTTACCATCTTTTGATTTTCTTCTGACGAAGAACGAATCGAGGGGAATCAAATTCTCACCTATAGGGAGCAAACCTATGGCGAAAACTTGTCGCTTAACTTTTTTTTTTTTTTTCACATGTCAACTATGGAGAATCAAATCCACACCTATAGGGAGCAAACCTATGATGAAGATTTAGCCTTTTAATTCTTCTTTTTACTAAGTTAATCATTCAGTTATCGAATCAACACTTTAATGTGTAAGCGAGATGTGATATGTGGAATCATGGCTCAATCAATGTTTACAACATCTAATCATGGATTAACAAGTCAAAATTGACTGTGAAATCAAGCAGATGGCCGAATCCAAGAGTCATAAATTACCCATCACGTATCTTATAATGTTAAAACCACAACTATCCTTCAAAATCACGTTGAATTCAATAGAAATTCCAGAAAAAATTTAAAATTTTCACAAATTTTGCTCAAGACCAAGAAAATACTGATTAGGTAGCCTAATCTCCCACCCCCAACCTAAAATCTACATTGTCCTCAATGTAAAAGAAATAAGCATACAATGCATATGGGACAACGAAAATAAAAGAGGAATGAGAGAAAGATAGTACCTGGACGGAGAATTAAGAAGCTTTCTAAAAAAAATATCATCATAAAATAGGTTAGCTCAAGAGAGAAATCAACAGAAGAAAAAAAATAGCAAAAGATAACAAAAGAAGATCCTACCTATACCACTTTCGCAGGTGCTCTCGATTGCATTTAGCGCATGCAACAAGCCTTTAAACCCCTAAGTTACCCCTAGTGGACGAGTTGTAGTCTCGTGAGGGTTTGCAGTAATGTTACCCACAAACATTGAACTAACTAACTAGAAAAATGAAAAGAAATGAAATAAAATAAAAAGGCTGGGTTACCTCCCAGGAGCGCTAAGTTTAACGTCTTCAGCCAGACAAGAACGGACCATGAATGAAATAATCTTTATAACCAGGGTCCGCCAAAGAAATTACCTTACCACCTTAATTAACCAATCCCAGATAAGTGATGTGAGTTCCCATGAGCTGTGCTATCTGCAAGGAGGTAACTGACACTGTTGTCAAATAATTTAATGACTTCTGCTCGAACGACTTCTTCCATGTTGGGATCACGCTTCCTTTGCATTTCACATGACATTTCCACAGCATGATTCGTACATACAGTGGGGCATACTCCCTGTATTTTCACTATCTTCCTTTCAATTGCTGCCTTATATGCTTTAAGAACATTAAGCGACACTGCTTTGCTTTTGTCTTCTCGAGTTCGAACCGTGTCTTTGTCGAGGCGTCTCAGAGGGATGAAGAGGTTCCACTTTCGCTCTCCATTTTTCAGTCTCCAATATAGGAGTAGAGTCGAGCAATGCATTGACTTCATGGATGGGACTATCAATGTCAAAATCCATGCCCGATTGTGCTAAGCAGGTCTCAAGAGGATCTTCAAAAGATGTACGAAAGGAGTCCTGCACAAGGCTCTCGATCATGTTCACTTCAAATATGTCATCCAAATCTGCGGATTGTTGTCCTGCATTAAAAACATTGAGTTTAATATTCATGTTACCAAAGGACAATTTCATAACTCCATTCCTGCAATTGATAATAGCATTAGATGTAGCCAAAAATGGACGACCCAAAATGACTGGGATCTGACTATGAAGATTCTGAACAGGCTGAGTATCAATGACTATGAAATCCACTGGAAAATAAAATTTATCAACCTGGATTAACACATCTTCAATAACACCCCGGGGTACCTTGACAGATCTATCAGCCAGTTGTAATGTTACCTTAGTCGGTTTCAACTCACCAAGTCCTAGCTGCTCATAAACCGAATAAGGTAACAAATTAACGCTCGCCCCCAAATCAAGTAATGCCTTCCCGATCTTATGATCTCCCATGCCGCAAGAAATGGTGGGAGCTCCTGGATCCCTAAATTTAAGAGGAGTGTTATGTTGAATCATGGAGCTGAGCTGCTCTGTAAGGAAGACTTTCTTATGAACATTCTGCTTATGCTTTTGAGTGCATAAATCTTTCAGAAACTTAGCGTAAGCAGGGACTTGTTTAATAGTGTCAAGCAACGGGATGTTGACTTGCACTTTTTGAAACACATCCAAGATTTCATCAAAATTATTTCTTTTCTTTATTGGTGCCAGACGTTGAGGAAAAGGTGCTTTGGGCACGTACGGTGGCACATTAGTGGCTCTTGGAGAGTCAGAGGGCTTTTGGACTTTGGATGCATTGGTGTGTCCCTCTGCTTCATCTTGATCTTCTGTTTTAGAATTTGAATCATCCCCAGGCATCTCTATTCTGTTATCAATCTTCTTGCCTGACCTAAGGGTAATGATTGATTTGGCTTGCTCATGATATTGCCTTTGGTTGGAATTAGAGCCAATCTCATACTGTCCCTTTGGGTTAGCCTCGGAGTTGGCTAGGAAACTTGCCCTTCTCTCTCTCACTCAATGTGGTGACTAGTTGACCCATTTGTATTTCCAAACTTAGCAATGGATTGTGCATTTGCATGTAAGCTTTCTTTGGTTGGCCGAAGAAGGTTTGTTGGGTATCTTTTTGGAATTGGAGAGAACTCTGCATGAAAAGATGAAGTGTATCCTCAAGAGATGGGTTCTTTGATTGTGTAGGCAGTTGTTGATATTATGGAATTTGTTGACTGCCAACTTGGAGGTGCGGTTGCATGGGAGGATTTCCAGATGGTCCTCCTTGATGTGGTCCTTTTGCCCAAAAAAAATTTGGATGCCTAGCCCACCCTGGGTTGTATGTGTTCGAGTAAGGATCATTCCCAGGTTTTTGAAAAGTGTTCATAGCATGAACTTGTTCAGAGAGAAGTTCTGGGGATGCTGCCCCAGATGGACAAGACTGGGCAGGACTAGAACATGTGGCACATGCCTCCACTTGAGCTGTTTGTGGAGGTCCATTATTTAATACCAGAGCATCAACTTTCTTTGTCAGGTTATCAAGTTTAGCGCACAACTCTGGCACGACTCCTATCTCATATATACCACCTCTCTTTTGTGGTTGGGAACTTCTTTCACCTCTATCTGAATAGTCCCATTGATGGGAGTTTTCACACAAGGTTTCAAAGAATTTTCATGCTTCGGTATCGCTTTTGGTCATGAAGGACCCTCCACTGGTGGCATCAACCATGCGACGGTTCTGGGGTGTCAGACCGTCATAAAAGTATTGCACTTGTTGCCACTTCTCAAAGCCGTGGTGTGGACATTTAAGAAGCAAGTCCTTCCATCTTTCCCAACATTCATGAAAGTGTTCTCCCTCTTTTTGTGTGAAATTAGTGATTTCTCTACGGAGAGCATTAGTTTTGTGAACAGGGAAGAACTTGTTTAAGAACTTTCTAGACAATTGGTCCCATGTAGTGATAGTTCCAACTTCTAGAGAATTCAACCATGCTTTCGCCTTATCTTTCAAAGAAAAAGGAAACAGGCGTAGGCGGATCGAATCGTCTGAGAAGTTTTGAAATTTAAAGGTGGAGCAAATGTCTAGGAATTCTTTCACATGATGATATGGGTCCTCCTTGTCCAACCCATAAAAGGAAGGCAACAACTGTATGACCCCAGTCTTGAGTTCAAAGTGTGCTGCCGTGGTGGTGGGCAACACTATGCATGAAGGCGCATTGAATTGGACAGGAGCTGAATAATCTCTAAGAGTTTTAGTTCCATTCTCTTCTGCCATTTCAACTGGGATGTCTTTCAATCTTCTATGGAATGTTCTTTCTATTTCAGGATCAAAAGGTGCTAGTTCTTTATCTATAGATCTACGTCCTAGCATAAACTATGTTATTGCAATGGAAGAAAAAAAAAACTAAACTAAGAAGCAACTTAAGAGAAATAAAACTAGACCTAGAACTATGAGATTTTAAAACAAGTTAAAACTATGTAAGTAAGAATGGGAAGAAAGAACCCGGAAAAGGAGATGAATGATGTCAGAAGATTTAAGATGTTCCTCCTTCACTTAGTAGCTTCCTTCCTCAATTCCTGTAAATAAACAAAACAAATTTAGGTTTCCTAAAATAATGATAGAAAAATCCTAAGCAACGGTTAATTTTTAAAAATAAAATAAAATAAAATTAAAACTTTAACCTAAGTTAGTAAAATCCTAAGCTATGAATTATGATAAGAGAGAATCCTAAATTCAATTTGGACCGAAACAGTCCCCGGCAACGGCGCCAAAAACTTGATGTCTTATTTAAACCAACACGATTTAAATGATTTATAAACTCGCAAGTATACGAATCAGATGTAGATACGGTACGTATTACGAGATCGTTCCCACGAGGACTGGTTGTCACAATTCAAATCTATGATTCTTCTTAACTAATCCAATGAATAATGAACTAAACTGCTAAGCACAATTTTAGGAAAAACGATTAAGAACAGGGAAGAAAATTTAATCAGAGAGAAAGCACTAGGACTTTTGAATCCACCCCTAACTATCCTAACCCTTGTTTTGTTTGTTGATTCACCTTGATATAGATTGATACCACTTAAATAGAGAAAGCATAATCTGTGTCCTAAATCGGGCATACAGACTGTCTAATTCCTTTGAGCAATGCCATGAATAACAGATCCCATGTCCTTGGTCGGGCACATGGAATGTACATTCATTAAAGCACCCTGTTTCTTCCTCTATAGGAAACCCGTTCTTGATCAGACCCAAACACTGTAATAAGCATCCAACAACATCCATCTATATACTTTGATCAAGTTCATAGATGGAGAAGTATGGAATTTAAACCCGTAAAGCCCACTCAGAGAAAGAAACAAATTAATTAAAATTCAAAGTAAATCAACCAATACAAGAGTTAATCAAATTAGGGGCTTCATCTCATCCCTAGCTGAGAGATTAGTTACCCATAAAATCCATAAAAAGATATTAAATAAAATTCATAAAATAAAACGCCAAACCGAACAATCTCTCTCTCTTCTTCCTTCTCTTTCTTCTCTTTCTCCTCTCTCTGGCTCTGGATCTCAAATTCCCTGGATCTGAATACCTCTCCCACGTCCAAAACTTCCCTTTTATAGCTATTTGGATGGCTGGAATTGGTGAGTCGTAGACGGACTCGAAGTGCGATTTTCGCAACCGTGATCGGTGGGCCCCACAGAGGTGTTTTCTGGAAAATCCACCCCATCCATTGGATTCAGGACGAAATTTCAGTCAAGAATGGGTGATTTTGAAGGTCCATTAACGTGGCCCACAGAAGAAATCTCAAAAAGATTAAATTTGAACGTCGCCGGGTAGCCCTTTTGTGGCCTCTATATCACACACATGTGCACGCATGGTTGCAAAGTTTCAACATGGATTTGTAGTATTCGTGGCCCTGTACAAGATGGATGGATTGGATCGGCCGTACAGTCCATGGGTGGGGCCCACAATAATTCGCAAAACGGCCAGTGGCCATTCGTTACGCGGACGCCAAACCGGCGCTGCCATGATGGTGGGGCCCATTCCGTAACGTCTTTGAGAAATCTACTCCGTTCATGAGATTCACGTCGAGAAACCGTCCAGGAAGGGTCAGTTTTGAGTGAAACCAGTGCGGCCCACTTGAACTTCTGTTCCACCGTCTGTCCGACGTTTGTACGACTAGGATCTGATCTAAGCTTTTATTTAAATTTTTTCCACCTAGGCGAGGGCAACTTCTGCCCCAGGAAGTGGATGGTCGGCTTGGATTGGTGTTCTGGAAGGTAGGTGGGCCCCACAACCACGAACCGGCGATCGTCTCTGCGCGGCCATTTGGACGATCTTCGGGATTTTAAAGACGGGCGCAGGTCAGCGCCCGCGCTGACCGTCTGGCGTGCGGTGCATGGCCGGTGGCGTATACATATGATGTACATGCATCATGGTACGGGGTCCACTTCAATGTTTAGGAAAAATCTGCACCGTCCATCCTTTACTTCATATAATTTCAACCACCAGAATTCAATTTGAGACAGTTTTAGATATCAGGTGGGCTCAGAATCGATGGTTTGTGGGATGATTTGTTAGTTGGCCCACTTCCCGAGATCTTCCATGGCTGAAATTTAATATGTACGGTTAATTTACGGCCCTCATCCCATGTATGAAGTTTCGAGTTGATCGGATTGCGGGAAACATTTGATCTTGCATTCTGGACCCCTTTCGGGCCCCTTTGGCTTGCTTTCCTCCGATCCCAGGCATGTAAAATCTTCACTATTGGTTCTCTGGAGTCCGTCCCTTGCTCTGGTGTCTTCGGAGTGTAAAATCCATGCTTTTAATCCTCTTTTTAGTCCAATGCTCATTATTACGTCCTGCAGTGAAAACACGATTAAAACATTCCATTAAGCCTTATCAGGTATGTAAATTTAGGCAATTACTGGGGTCTGATATGTAATATTCGACCCTGATCAAAATCCTCCCCCAAAATTCATGATATTTCCTAACCAATCTGTTCTAAGAGATTGATGATCCCAAAGGATTCAACACACTTTCTATGAACAATTCGTTCTACCATGATTCTTAGATCTAACAATGAACATGTGGCAGTTACATTTTTCTTACCTTTCTTGCTTACAGCTGAGGCACTTTGTATGAGGGCTAGACCTTTGTCTTTAGTCATTGAAGCCCCAAAAAAAATGGTTAACCAAGGTAAGAAGAATGTGATGGAAGATGCGACGCCGAATTGGAAAGGAAGACTTTTTCCCGCTCGATACAGGTGGGTATTACTAGATTTTGAAGACGTCTCGAACCCTCTGATGATCCTCCGTGTGCATCTGTTGAAGGAGACAAGCAGGGACAAAGTGAAAAGATTTTCAGATGTGAAATGCCATTTTCCTGCTCGAGCACCTTTTATCGGGTGGCATACTTCGATATCATCGAACAATGTTTCGATAATATTGATAGACCCAATTCGATGTTATCGAGACTACCTTCGATAAAATTTTTGATCATGTGACTTTTCAGATTCCAAAGAGGCATCGATGACATCGATCCTTGGTCGATTTCATCGATAGTTCACATGATTTATCGACAGACATATCGAAGATGAAATTTTCATTTATCAACATTTCGACACTCTTCTATGTATAATATAGTGTTTCTATATATATTAACTAGTATACACAACAAAAATTTATACAAGTCTTGTGCAATCCAAAATTATAAACATCAAGATGTTTATATACAAAAAGATTAAGGTAAGAGATCTCAGATTTAAGGGCTTAGCAAAAATTGCATCATTTCAGCAAACTTTCCAGATCTACATGCATGATCTTTTCCATGCTTAATGTTTCTTAGGCATATGGATTAGCCTTTCCTTTACCTTTGATGACATAGTAGTGGTTATTTGTGCGAGAACCCTTCATCACTGATTTTCCTGAGAGGTCTAGGATTTTGCATTTTTTCTTGTTGAATGTAACCACATGCTCATTGTCACATATTTGAGAAATGCTTAGAAGATTGTGTGTTAATCCTTTTATGCAAAAAGCATTCTCATTTTTGAGAGAATTTATTCCTTTAATAATTCCCTGTCCAATTACCCTAGCGGTGCTTCCGTCTCCATAGGTGACTATCTCATCATTAAGATCTGAATAGTTAGAAAGAAGGGATTTGTCACCCGTGACATGTCTTGAGCAACTGCTATCTAGGTACCACTTAGTATCATTGCCTATTATATGATTAGAGTGAGTAATAAGATAATTTTTCTTTTCTTTTACTATCCATTTTGTGATCAAATTTTTGGCTGTGGTAGTTTTAGTTTTCTTGTTTAACTCAGCCACTTGATTCAATAACTCCTTCATTCTGTCATTCATTCTAGGTGGTGATGGATGTATGTTTCTTCTATCCATATCCTTAGGTGGACTCCTGACATTTTGTATTTCTCTGTTTTATTTGAATTTACCAATATGTTTATGACCAGAGCTACGTTGAGTCCTCCTAGGAGACATGCATTCGAACTTATAATGACCATAATCACCACATAAATGACAAACTAGAGTAGTTCTTGTGTTACTTCCTGAAGCAACAGATGTTTCAGCCATTTGTGCGGCATTTCCAGTTTTTGATTTAAATTTATCATATCCTAAGCCACTCTTGTCCTTTCCAGCTCTTCCCATACCTAAAAGTTTTCTAACTTCTCACCACTCTGGGAAAACTTATAGTTTAGCCTAGCAATTTTTTCTAAATTCTTCAAAATCAAACAGGAGTGTATGGTTTTCATTTTGAAGGAGCATGTTTTTGTCTTTTAATAGCTCAACCTGTTTGTTTAATTTCTCAGACTCAGTTTTAAGGTGTTGATTCTTTCTAGTCTATCATTACCTGAGTGATATTGCTGTTGATCATTGATTAGATGCGTATTGATTTCTAAGGTTTTGTCTAGATCTTTTCACAGCAATTCCATTTTGTTTTCAGATATACTAAGCCTTCTAACTATGTTGATGCTATGGATGTAGAGTTGATTGTAAGCATCTTGTAGTTTATTTTTTTCTTCTTCTTCTTCCTTTTTAGTTTCCTCATTGTTTGACGGAAATGATTCAGTGGCTTGCGGTTCTTCCTCATTCTCAGTTTCACTAGGAATGATTGGAGGAGTGGAGACCATAAGGATTTTCAAAGATTTCTGATCTCCATCGCTCTTTGAGTCGCTAGATTCTGAGTTTGACTCTTCCTTATCATCCCATGTGGCAGTCATTGCCTTACCCTTAGTTTTTCTGTTTGGGTATTCAGTAGATAGGTGTCCAAACTTCTGACAGGCATAACATTGTGGTTCTTTAGTCTTTTTACCAAATTTACCTGTAAACTATTTGTTATCCATCCTTCATCCTTTAAGTGGACGGCCACGATTTTTCTGAACCGTTGAGCCAACAAAGCCACTTCCTCATCTTCATCTTCTCTTTCACTTTCAATGTCCTCATTTGTTGTTTTCTTTTAAGTTTTGAGGACAGTATTTTTGGATTTTGGGGTTTGTTTGAAGTGTAGTTCAAATGTTTGTAGGGAACCTATAAGTTCTTCTACTTTCATTTCATCTATGTTTTTACATTCTTCAATGGTTGTTACTTTAGGATTGAACCGTTCTGGTAATGATCTTAATATTTTTCTACAAATTTTCAGGACCAGAACTTTCTCACCTAATCCACCCATGGAGTTGCAAATGATATTCAATTTTGTGAAGAACTCCATGAAGGTCTTATGTTCTTCCATTCTAAGACTTTCGAACTGTGAGGTCAGTATTTGTAGTTTGGATCTCTTCACAGTGCTTGTGCCTTCATGAGTTGTTTCCAATAGATCCCATGCTTCTTTAGCTGTCCCACACATACTTATTTGATTGAAAATATCCTAGGACATGGCATAGTAGATAGCCTTCATAGCTTTAGCTTTCGCAGTTTGGTTTTCTTTATCGAACGCTGTTCACTTTTCTTTGGATTTTGGTTTTATGATATTTGTGCCATTGTCAAGTACTATTTGTTCAGATGGTGGCACATATCCTCTTTCAACTATATCCAAAACATCATGATACAAAGTTCTCAGAAAGTGGTGCATTCTAACCTTCCGGTATGCATAATTTGATCCATCAAATACTGGAGGCCTAGAGACCGATGAGCCCTCTCTTTTAGCCATATTCCCAACTTCAGTCAAGATCACTCTCTAGGCAGTGAAGCCCTTAAAGAGAGACCTACTCTGATACCAATTGAAATTGCCGTAAAAGACCACTTTAGTTGAAGTAGGAATATGCCAATATGTCCTAAAGGGGGGTGAATAGGACTTTTATGAAGTTTTACAACAATTTAAAATCCTATCACTCTAATCCTAATAGCAAGCATACATTAGGATTACTTGAAGGTAACTCTACTGGCTTCCAAGCCCAGTAGAGGATCCAATCACAAACTATTTGAGAGATGAACAATATGCAAATTAGTTCATGATGGATATGACTGTGCATGCGTGTGAGGTGTGATCTCAGATAATCAAATATGCAGGTATTTAATGAAATCATAAAAGTAAATGGAAGACAATGGCAATCTCAAAACAGTCATTTTTATAGTGGTTCGACTACTTGTCTACTCCACTCCCGGCAGACGCACTCAACCCTTGAGTGTGCCGGATTTCACTAAGGAGGTTTCATACGGTTCACCTCAAACCCAAGGTTTTAAATCAGGTTCGCCTTTAACCTTTACAACATACACCTAGGCTGACTGTTTATGCTCGCATGAGCAAGGGTCAACACATAACACCCGATTTTAGGCACACTGACCAAGGATCTACACAAGGAACCTCACTGTTATGCTCTCACGAGCAAGGATCAATACAACGTACCCACTTTTAGACACACTGGCCGAGGATCTTCCATAAGACCCTAACTGTTTATGCTCTCCACAAAGTAAGGGTCAACACAACGCACCCACTACATACACTCCCGCCGGAGGCCTCCTAGAGGACTTGCAAGGGGTGAGAAACACCTTAGACCCAATCCTACAAAGGAATGATCACAAGGGTCCTCTGGACTCTAGTAACTTACAGATAAGCAGATGAGTCCCTTTCAACGTATTTGTTGAAGATCTTCTCCTTTGATGAAGAACTTCAGCTTTCTTGATCCACTACTCAGAAAATGTACCAATACGTGGTGACTGGTTAGGTCAAGGTTATGATGGAATCCTACTCTCAAATATTTTCCTATAAGGGGATAGAGTGATTCCAATCATCTATGCATTCAAGACATCTCAGCTTAATGATTTTCCATTAAGGTGGTAGCTGGAAGATCTTTGAATGCGAAAGTTCATTCCCCAATCCACTCTATTGAATATCAATGGTAAGGGTGGATTGGAGGATGAACTTCTATGAGAGAAAGGGCTTTGGGTATATGATATAAGGTTAAACACTCAAAAGCACTCTCTTCTTTCTCTAAAACAACCAAAGATAAGCTCTCTATATGTAGGAAAAAAGTTCCAATGGATATAAAACAGTCGCATTTATAACAGAGTTCGATATCATCGAGTAGGGTCGATATCATCGAGCGTATACTCTTGATTGCATCGATTGACCGCTCGATGACACAAACTCAATGTCATATGCTTTTGAAACTTTTTTTCAGCTGGTCGATGGAATCGAACTTACGTCGATGTCATCGGATTTCGAACTCTGATTTCATCGACACGAGGATCGATTCCTTAACATTTGAAAACAAGAGGGACATGTATTTGAAATATTTTCAGGTTAAGAATATGATCGAGGTACACTCTATATCATCGAAATTTGAATGTCGATGAAATCGATGGCCGTGTCGACGCATCGATAAATCCAAAGGATTTTTCAGTAAGCTTGCTCGACGGGTTATGTCCTTTCTCGATGCAATCGACCCGGCCTCGATATCATCAAAATTTGAATATTGATTCTATCCAGTGCCCCTCGATCTAAGATAAAAACCACCTGAAAGTATCTGCTGAAAAACTGTGTCCAAGACCGATATCATCGGTTTTTGAATTTCGAGGATATCAAGTACTTCGATATATCAAAGGTCTTCATGATTTTCTTTAAATAAATAGGGACATAAAATCTCTATTGTCAATTCTATCGAGTTAACTTCGATAGACTTGAGATTCAAAGTTAATTGATATCAATACACCTATCGATACATCGATAATTCCATCCAGAAGTATATGCGGATGCTGGACAACTTATGTCCTCATTTGATAGTATCGATTGAGCTTCGAGGACATCGACGACGCTTCTCAATTATATTAATCAGTCTATCGATAAATCGACAGAGGTAGAAAACTTAGAGATTTTCTGAATTTGTAAAAAAGTTATCTAACCCTAAAACCCTATGATATTCTAATCAATTTTAAGGGTTTTATTTACCTGGTATTTTGGGACATAGGATGTGAGGCTTAGATTTACCTGTGGTGAGTTCAGGGACACATCTGGTTAAGGCAAACAGTTGATTGATCTTCGTATGGAGCTTTTCTGTCTAGTTGACTCAACACTCACTCTAATTGACAAACCAGGGCACTTTTAGCATCCTAATATTACACGTGATCAAACTCGTCAGTGGCTATCATCAAGTGGTATCAGAGCCAATTAGATTACTCCGATTGAAGTTGATCTTCATGACAGCCATTGAACAGTTAGATCCAAGTCACGTGAAAATCGAGATTGGCTTGGTCCAGATGCTCCCTAAATCACATATATATGCATCATGTAAAGGTACGATTGATTGTCTGATTGCGTGATTTCTGAACCTGGTACATTGAATGGGGCGAATGATCTATATATACCCTGAGAAGAGAGGAAATGTCATCATATCCCTATGCAATCAGACCCATTCGAAGCTTTGGTTGAGCCCATACCGCAAGAATTCAAGCCCGAGTTGGGTTTGCCATACAAGTTGTTGAACTAAACTCAAGAGCAGTGTGGGCTACATGGCCCGCAGGTAAGAAAATTGGTTTGATCAGTGTCCTTGAAAGCTACGGACCTACGCCAGTTGTTGTTATTTTGTTGGGTCAGAAATAAGGTGAAAGTTTCTGGCCTTGTTCGAAGTTGATATGAACTGAGCCTAAGGCCCATTAGAAGGTAATGGTCATGACCTTTTTAAAGCACATTACCTAATTGGGCCGAGCTTTTGTTCTAATATGCATAAAGGCCATACTTTACAGCATGACCCATTCCTGCTTATTTAACACCGTTGGGTTCTGTACACTGTTGCCCGGCTATGACATAGATGATTACTTAGCGATCTGATTTGGGCCCTCCTATGTTTTATATTTCTGAGTCTGATATTGGAAAAACCTCATTGTTAAGGACTGTGGATGGCCTGGCCAAGGCTCTCAGGCCAATCTTGGACTGTGGTCGGGGCCAGTCATAAAATTGAGCCTGTTTATTAATGAGTCTGGGCTTGGTCTGTAACTAAGAGCTCGTCTAACCGACCTGGCCTATTTGGGGTTTGAAGGGCATTTTATCATGTGTTAGGGATGGTTGGGCACGTTTAATGAACAACCCAGATATTGCAAGAAAGTGAGTGGCGAAACTCTAGGCTGGGCAGTGTATAGCTATTATGGCTGGAATCGGGCCATTTCTTTTGGTCTGTCATGGTCCCGGGCCAGGTTCCGGCTAGGTTTTACTTTGAATGACAACTTTTACAGACTTCGATGTCGCCCAATCCCAGCCCTTGACAGGCCAACTTATCATTGTCCATCCGGCTAGTTCATCTCTTTAGTTATAACCTTCTGCCAACGTTTGGCATTAAGTTACCCCCGATTCTATCCGTTGCAGAAATGAGGTCAAAGATATTAAGCGTGGGCTTAGTCGTTTATAGTGGGGTTGTTGCTAGTGTAGGTTCATTTCTCCAAACAATATCACACACTAACCATTAGATAAAACTTTTTTCAACACTTACATTATTCAGATGGCATGACAAATCTAGATAAATGAATGATTAAATTAATTTTCACTAATTTTTTATTTTTTTCAACTCCCTCTTCACTTCGGGGGGCGTTTGGTTCGTAAGTTACTTAAGCTACTCATGGCTCAAATAGCTTATCTTAGTTTCTACTTATTAAATAGATAAGTATGTTTGGTAAACAACATACTTATCAGCTTCTCCTTGTTGAAGAGTGTCTTTAATCCTATAGTGTTGCTCGGTCGACCAAGAAATTCTAGGGTTGACCGAGACATTGTGATGTTCCCAGTCAACTAAGATCTCTTTCAGTTGACTAAGAGTCCCTGTTGTCACGCCCCAAATTCAGTGATCGAAACTCACAAGAATTCTGATAGCCGATTCTGGCATTGACAGCCTCCATAGTACCCCATTCTCGGCTCTTCAGTACGTGAAAAATGGAAAAAAATGACGAATTTTGAGACGGTTCTGGACCGTCTCTAAAATTGCTTGGTTTAAAGACACTTTAGAGACGGCCATAAACCGTCTCTAACAATTTAGACGGCCCTTGACCGTCCTTAATATTGTCTTAAAAATCTGAATGTCCATAAATCGTTTAGGACGGTCGCTAATCATCTTATATCCGGTCATTTGAGACGATCATTGGCTGTCCGCATCAGAGACAGTCCTTGACCGTCTTTTACCTATAATCTGAGACTGTCAAAGACCGTCTCTATTAGAGACGGTCCTTAGCCGTCTTATAGCCCTGGCAATGACCGTCTCTATCAGAGACTGTCAAGGACCGTCTTTATTAGAGACGGTCAAGGACAGTCTCCAATAGAGACGGTTCTAAACCGTCTTTATTGGAACTGTCAAAGACCGTCTCTATTAGAGACGGTCCTAAACCATCTCATATCCCTAGCAAAAACCGTCTCTGGTAGAGACTGTCAAGGACATCTTTATTAGAGACGGTCCTAAACCGTCTCTATTAGATACTGCCCAAGACCGTCTCGTCTCTATTTCTCTATTACTCAGGTCAAAAATTAAAAAGCTCAAAAAAATTATGAATTTTGAAAAAAAAATAGTTGAGAAGCTTAGAAAAATAATTAACAATTTTTAAGAAAATTTTAAATTTTGAAAAAAAAAATATAATTTTATAAAAATCTAGATTTTGAAAAAAAATAATAATTAAGAACTTTGAATAATGTTGATAATTTTGTAAAAAAAATTTCGATAAAACAATGATATTTTGAAAAAGAAAATTTATAAAATTAAAAAAAATTGTGAAAAAATTGACAAATTGTAAAAAAAAAAATATTTTTTTAAAAAAGAAAACTAAATTTTGTAAAAAAAAATGTTAAATTTATTTATAATAAAAATGATATTTAGTAAAAAGAGTAAAAAAAATGTTAAATTTATTTGTGAAAAATAAAATTACTAAATTATTAGGCACATCCATCGATTAAACCTTTAATCGTTTTTGGACAATCTGATCAGTTTAAATTGAGGAGTAAATAACTTCAGATGTTTAAATCAAATTTCACTGAAATTAATCAATCTTGTATGCCCAATATCTTTCTCATATGTAGCCTGATTGAGGCGAGTAACTAGTCAAATTGAGAATATTGATAGTAAAATAGAGTGAATAGACTAGACATGTAAAATGGCCAAATGTTCTGGTTGAAATTGTGACCCAACTTACTGATCTCGTGAGAACCTAAGAATTGATGTTAGTAAGTTTTGTGGGCCCCATCATGATGTGTGTCAAACATCAACACCATGGATTTGATGTGTCCCCTTTAGGTTATGAGATATCTCAAAAATCATCGGTAAATGAAACTCAAGTGGGCCATACCATTTAAAACTATGTAAAGGCATCCTAAAAAATATAAAAGCACTTGGTGGGGCCCACATGAGTTTTGGATGCGGTTGAAACTTGGTCTGACCCCTCATCTAAGTGGGACACACATAATGAGTGGGGTTGAATATGTGAATCACATTTAGGCAGGCCCAATATATGATTATGAATGTTTAAAGGAGACCTTTCTCCACTAAATTAATTAAGTTACTCGTTACCTTTACCAGAGTAAACTCTGTGGGGTTCACTGTTATTTATTTATTTTATCCACTCCATTCATCCATGTTAACAGATAATTTGAGTTCTAAAGAATAAAAAGGAAGCATATCCAAAGCTCAAGTGGACCACACGACAAGAAATAATGTGATTGAACCTCTACCATTTAAAATTTCTTGGAGGCCATAGTAGTTCTGGATCAAGCTGATGTTTGTGTTTTCTATTCATTTATATATTTTTGATATTATGAACAACCTTTAACTGTTTTTAGACAATCTGATCAGTCCAGACATGAAGAGTAAATAACTTCAGATGTTTAAATCAAAATTCACTCAAATTGTTGATCAATCTTGTTTGCCCAATATCTTTCTCATATGTAGTATGATCGAGGCGATCGAGTAACTAGTCAAATTGAGGGTAATGATCAGTAAAATAGAGTGAATGGACCAGACATGTAAAATGTGCCCATCATGATGTGTATCGAACATCAACACCATGCATTTGATGTCTCCCCTTTAGCTTATGAGTTATCTCAAAAATCATCCGTATACAAAACTCAGGTGTTGATTGCCATCTAAAACTATGTGAAGACATCTAAAAAAATATAAACCGTACAATATTGGATGTCATACTGATCAGGGTCGAATATTGCATATTAGACCCCAGCAATTGCCTAATTTTACGTACATGATAAGGATTAATGGAGTATATTACTCGTGTTTTTATTACAGGATGAAATCAGGAGCATGTATTGGAAAATGATGTTAAAAGCATAGATTTGATGCTCTGAAATTACTAGAGCACGGGATGGACTCCAGAAAACCAATAGTGAAGATTTTACACGCTTGGGATTTGAGGAAAGCAAGCCAAAGGGGCTCGAAAAGGGTCCAGAATGCAAGATCACATGTTTCCCGCCATCCGATCAGTTCAAAACTTCATACATGTGATGAAGGTCGTAAATCAACCGTACATATTAAATTTCATCTACTGAAGATTTCAGGAAATGGGCTAACGGACTGATCAGCTCATTAATCTCCAATTTGGGGCCCACCTGATATCTGGAACTTCTTCAAAATTTACCTAGACGGTTTAAATTATATGAGAAACGGGATGGACGGCTTGGATTTCTCAAAAACATCACAGTGGGCCCCATGTGGGATGCATGTACACCGAGTACACGTACATCGGCCGTGCACCGGACCACCCGGACAGTCAGCGCGGGCGCTGACCCGCGCCCGATCCATCTCCGTCTCAGCGTCTTCCGCAGCCGGCAGCGGTCCTGAGTTGTGGGTCCCACCTCGTGTCCAAATGAGAGATCCGATCCGTCCATCCGCTTCCTGGGGTGGCAATTGCCCTCGCCTAGGTGTCGGAATCGTAAAAGATCATCAAGATTGAAATCTAGTCATTCAAACGCAGGTTGGACGGTGAGTACAAAACTCTGTGGACCACACCAAAAACAATCCAAAATCGGTCATTCCCGACCGGTTTTTCGTTCTCATCGCAGTGTACGGAGTGGATTTTCCGTTTGATCAGAGGAATGGGACCCACCAGAACGGACAGCGAATCCGAGTCCCTGTTTACGCGGCAGCGACGAACGGTCGCTGGCCGTTTTTGCGAAGCACTGTGGGCCCCACACGTCGCCCGTACGACTGATCCGAGCCGTCCATCGTGTAGAGGGCCGCGAGCACTACAAAACCATGTTGATATTTCACTCCCATGCATACACACGTGTGCGGTACAGAGGCTACAAACAAGCTGCTCGGCGACGTTCAAAACTGATCTTTTCGAGATTTCTTCTGTGGGCCGCGCCAATGGACCTTCAAAACCACCCATTCTTGACTGAAATTTCATCCTGAATCCAATGGACGGGGTGGATTTTCCAGAAAATACCTCTGTGGGGCCCACCGATCACGGTTGTGAAAATCTGCACTTCGAGTCCGTCTACGACTCTACCACCGATTCCAGCCATCGAGCAGCTATAAAAGGGAAGTTTTGGACGTGGGGAAGGGATCCAGATCCAGAGAATTGGAGATCCAGAGCCAGGGAGAGAAGAAAGAGAAGGAGAAAGAGAGAGAGATTGTTCGGTTTGGAGTTTTAATTTATGAATTTTATTTAATATTTTTTATGGATTTTATGGGTAACTAATCTCTCAGCTAGGGCTGAGATGAAGCCCCTAATTTGATCAGCTCTTGTATTGGTTGATTTACTTTGAATTTTAATTAATTTATTTTTTTTCTCTAAGTGGGCTTGACGGGTTTAAATTTCATATTTCTCCATCTATGAACTTGATTAAAGTATATAGATGGATGTTGTTTGGATGCTTATTACAGGTACTTGTGTCTGATCAAGAACAAGTTTCCTATAGAGGAAGAAACAGGGTGCTTTAATGAATGTACATTCCATGTACCCGACCAAGGACATGGGATTTGTTGTTCATGGCATTGCTTAAAGGAATTAGACAGTCTGTATGCCCGATTAAGGACACAGATTGTGCTTTCTCTATTTAAGTGGTATCAATCTAGATCAAGGTGAATCAACAGACAAAACAAGGGTTAGGATAGTTAGGGGTGGATTCGAAAGTCCTAGTGCTTTCTCTCTGATTGAATTTTCTTCCCTGTTCTTAATTGTTTTTCCTAAAATTGTGCTTAGTAATTAGTTCCATTATTTGTTGGATTAGTTAAGGAGAATCATAGATTTGAGTTGTGACGACCAGTCCTCGTGGGATTCGACCTCGATCTTACCGAGTTTATTATTACATCACAACCCTATACTTGGGGAGTGAACACATACCATTTTGAGGCCATAAAAGTTTTAGATCATGCTAATTTTTGTTTTCCCTTCATTTGGTCCTGTATGACCTAATCAACATATTGGATGCAAATAAACAGTACAGTAAGCCTTAGGAGGATTTTTAATGATGGATATCCAATTACTATTGATTTCATGTGGTGTGGTGCACCTAAGATTTTTGTGGTGGGGTCCACTACAGATTTTTATCTGCCTCATTCTTTGGCTCATGATGTAAACTGATATCTTAAAATGGATGGACGGTGTGGATATAACAAATACATCATAGTGGGGCCCATAAAACTTGGTGGATGTTGGTCGGTGCTCTATGGGTCCCGCCATGATGTATGTGTTTCATCCAAGTGGGACACACATAATGAATGGGCTGCATCTATCAACCACATCTAGGTGGGCCCAATCAATGATTATTTTTAAGGTCGTGGCCCACCATGGAATGGTGCATCTGACTGACGAGGCAGATTCAAAGTTCAAGTGGACCTACCATAGAAAAGAGTGGGATAGTGACACCCACTATTGAAACCTTCTTAGGACCCAGCACGATGTTTATTCGAGATCCAACCTGTTTATAAGTTAATACAGACATGGATGCAATTGAAAATTGGTCTGACCCCTCATCCAAGTGGGACACACGTAATGAGTGGGTTGGATATATGAATCACATTTAGGCAGACCCAATATATGATTAGGTATTCCTTATAAACCATTTGGATGGAATATAAACATCAAGGTGTAGCCTAGGAAGGTTTTGATGGTAGGTATTCCTTTCCCCACTATTTGGATGGAATATAAACATCAAGGTGTAGCTTGGCGTACTAAGTAAACTCTGTGGGCCCCACTGTCATTTATGCATTGTATCCACTACGTCCATCTGTTTTATCACATGATTTTAGGGCTTCATACAAAAAATGGAATATATACAAATCTCAATTGGACCACACCACCGAAAACAGTGTGAATTGAACATCTACCATTGAAAAATTCTTGGGGGCAACCGACGTTTTAGATCAAGCTGATATTTGTTTCTTCCGTTCATCAATGTCTGTCTAATCTCACGAACAGGTTGGATGACAAATAAACATCACTT
This sequence comes from Magnolia changhungtana, assembly GCA_030180095.1. Classification (NCBI taxonomy): domain Eukaryota; kingdom Viridiplantae; phylum Streptophyta; class Magnoliopsida; order Magnoliales; family Magnoliaceae; genus Magnolia; species Magnolia changhungtana. The sequence goes on from JASAUF010000160.1 coordinate 5,961,870, forward strand.
GGGGCCTTAAAAAGTTTTCAACGGTGGAAATCAGTACTTCCACTTTTTCTTGTGGTATGATCTGCTTGAGCTTTGTATGTGCATCAATTTTGGGTTTAACCCCTAAAATGATCTAGAAAAACGAATGGACGGCGTGGATAAACCACATGCGTTCTTGGTGGGCCCAATAGGGTCTACTCAGTAGGATAATCCAACTCAGCACGCAACGGAAGCAGAGTTACTGAGCACGCAACAGAAACAGATTGGCTACTCCCCCTGACACCAGCCCCGTGGCTGGTGGTCGGTGATTTGTGGGCCCCATTATGATGTATTTGTTTCATCCATTCCGTTCATCCATTTTTTTAGATCATTTTATGGATAGATGAAAAAAATGATACGAATATAAATCTCAGGTGGACCACACCACAGGAAAACAATAATGATTGGATATCCACCATTAAAATCCTCCTAAGGCCCACTACACTGTTTATTTGGCATCTAATCTGTTAATTGGGTCATAAAGACCCAGATGAAGAGAAAAAATAAATATTAGCTTAATCCAAAACATTTATAGCCCCCAAAACATTTTTAATGGTCACCGTCCATTCAACACCGTTTCCTGTAATGTGGTTCACTTGAGATTTCAATATACCTCATTTTTTCTCTCATAACATAAAATGATATATAAAAATAGATGAACGGCATGGATGAAACACATATATCATGGTGGGGCCCACAAAGCACCGACCACCAACCATTGGCTGGTGTCAGGGGGTAGCCAATTCGTCTCCATAGGAGACTGCTACAAAGTGACGTCACCAAGTTCTGTGGGCCCCACCATGATGTATATTTTGTATCCACGCCGTCCATCCATCTGGAGAGATCATTTTAGGGTAAGATCCAAAGAATGAGTCACATCCAAAGCTCCAGTGGACCCCACCAGAGAAAATAGTGGCGAGAGTGACACCACCGTTAAAAACTTCTAATAAGAACTGGTTAGGGCGCCGGCTCTAACCAGTTCATCTCTCGCCCTCTCTCTCTGCGCCTCTCCCTCCCTCTCTCCTTCTCTCTCTCTCTCTGCGCCTCTCCCTCTCTCTTTACGCCTCTCCCTCTCCCTTTCCCTCTCTCTGATCTCCTCCTCTCTCTGCGCCTCTCCCTCTCCCTTTCCCTCTATCTCTCCTTCTCTCTCTCCACCTCTCCCTCTCTCTCTATGCCTCTCCCTCTCTCTCTCTCTCTCGATCTCCCTCACGCGCGTGCCCTTTTCTCCCGCCCGCGGCAGACCCATCTCTTCATCTCTCTTTTGCACTAAGCCTCTCCATATCCCTTGCCATCTCTCGATCTCCCTCACGCGCTCGGCCTCTCTATATTTGTTTTTGTCCGTTTATCTGTCTATCTCTCTCTCTCTCTCTCCGTCTCTATCTCTGTCTCTCTCTCTGTATCTATTTGCTGTCTTGAATGAGCTTGATAGGCAGGAGGAGGTGGCGCTTAAGGTAGGATTTTAATGCTTGAAATTTTCCTTCTGATGCATTTTCTGAGATGTCTCTGATTTCATTTATTGATTTATTTTTTACAATTTCTAGAATTGGGTTTTTTAAATGAAGAGATTATTTACTTGTGGGCCTGTGGTATTCAGTGGCAGTGATTTATCTATTAAGCTCATGGAATACATGTACTGCAGTCTTCATGGAGAAATTCATGGAGCCTAGCTTCGAAATCACAATGATGGAATGATCCCAGCCATCAAACTGGTGACTATCAAATGGATTGCAGTCCTCAACAGATTGTTGGGTTTTTATTTTTTATTTTATATCAGGGTTCAAAATATCAGAATTATCCTTTTATATCATGAATTTATTATGATAAATTCATCCTCTGATGCAATGCAATGTCTGTATTTGAATTTGGATATGTACCGTGAGGCATCATTTTTAACTGTTTGTATTTACAGTACGCCTCTATAAAAATGCATCATATCAGAATGAGTTGGTGCAGTCTGATACAAATGCTTGTAGGGTGTCCATTTACGGAGATATAACTCGTAGTTGTTTGTGATTATCATGCATGATTGGTTTGCCAAACAAACAGCCTAGATCTTGCACAAAAGATAGTGGCCGAGCTCAGGCTCAGGCTGGACTCAGACCTGGGACAGCCATAATAATGAAGCGATGTGCTTGGGCCTGTCTGTTTGGCCCAGGCCTGTATTTTGCTTTGCAGGTTGGGTTTGGACAGACCTTGACCCAGCCTGAATTCGGCACGTTGACAGCCCTATTCATGGTTGGTTGAACCCTATCGCAAGAACCTGTTCCATCTGGTGCTTAAAAACAGAATGAGAGAATCAACGAGCATCTTCTAAATATATATTGATACTTCATTTAAACAATTCTTTCAACTGTCACCCATCTCCAAAATTTTTACCAACCAGACTCTTCATTGAAACAGCTCTTTCAATAGTCACCCATTACTAAAATTTTGACAACCAGACTCTGCCAGATAGTTTTTCCAATGTAAGCCACCTGCAATTTCTCTTTTCCATAGTAGGCAAAGATATGTTAAAGTGATCATGGGTGAGAATTGAAAAGGCCTAGCTATATGTCTTAGAGAGGGGGGGGGGGGGGGTGAATAGGACTATACCAAATAAATGTTATAACAGCGGAATTAAAAACAATATGATAGCCAAAATAAATCACAATGCAGGAAAGTAAAACAACCACAAAAATCTGATCTTGAGGGATTGATACAAATGTTATTCTAAGGACAACCTTTCACCAAAAATCAAAGTTTATGGTAGGACAACCTTATTTCTAGAAAGATCTTTGTATCAAATCTCAAACCAAAGAGGAATACATAATTAAGTACAAATTGAAACAAAGTGTAATCACAAATGTATTGTTCTAGGGATAGCCATACACCATAAAAATGGCAGGGCAACCTTGCTGGAACAACTTTAAAGAAAATTTAAATTCAAGCAGATAAAGGAATAGCAGAAAGTAAATTCTAAATTATTACAAAATTCCCACAATGCTTGAATTAAATGATTACAACATTCACCACCACACATACATCTCACAAATGAATATTAAAGATTAGAAATGTAAATCATTCAACCACAACACAAGGAATTATAGTGGTTCGCTGTGTGTTCACCAAGACTGTTAAACAACAGCCACACAGAATGCTACTCCACTCCTAATATCCTCACACAAGGGATATTAGCGTTCACTCACAAAAATAGGTTTTCACAGGTTCACCCAAAACCTTTACAATTGTGTCTTTGTCTGTGGGCTTACACAATAAAAAAACCCCACTTCTGAGTTTTCCTGGCTCTCCTCAGATAACCAATACAACAAGATTTTTCTGGAAAATCTTGAAAGAAACCAAAACAGACAGGAATTTACAATTAAACGTAAAATACCTGATTAACTCCTTCGTTGTAGCAGCCCGGTAGAACCAAATCAGAATAAATGATTGAATGTTCAAGTTCAATGTCCAGTACTCAATTACAATGGTTCTAGTTCTAATAGATTTTAAATTAGACCAACTAGGGCTTGTCTTAATTGATTTTGATTCCAAAGAACGGGAATAACAATTCCTCTTATCAAATTAGATTGGAATAGCAAAAACAAAATCAATTAAATAAAGCTAAAGAAAGAGAGTATAAAATAAGCACACTTAGCTTAGATGGAGCACAAAATTATCTCTCAGAAGTTTGACGAAGATAGGCTTGAATGCATTAATTAAATTGCTTGAATTCTTCTGAGTTTCGTGCTCTATTTATAGGTGAGCAGATCTCATCTTCGACTGGTCTAAGGAGCTCTTCGACTAGTCGAAGAAATAACAGATTGGAAAAAAATCGGGCGCGATAAGCTTTGACCGTTCTACGACTGGTCGAAGGCCTCCTTCGACTGGTCGTAGGTCACCTTCGACTGGTCGTAGGTCTCCTTTAACTGGTCGAAGACCTTGTAAATTATCGTTGGACTTTGAATCGAAGATTTACGACTAGTCGTAGAAGCAGTCGACACTGTTCCTTCGACTGGTCGAAGCTTAACAGAATTTATACGAATTTTGTAACAAACTTACTACCGATCGAGGAATTTCTTGGACTGGTCGAAGCAAAGCTAGGAATAGTCGAAGAAAGCCTAGGACAAGTTCCCGAACTGCCCAAACACAAGTGTCATATACATATGACTTATGTATCCAAAATGGCCTACTTCTAAGGTCAACCTATGGTCATTCAAACCCCAATCAAGAAGTAAGGACATTGAAAACATTAGGAACAAGTGACCTTGAAGTTTAAGCCTTGAAGTCTTGATGTAGCTCAACCTTGAAAGTGTCTTGAGTTCTATACGAACTGCCTTGTACTCTTCTTGAAGTCTTACATGCTTGAGTCAATACTTGAAGTCAAGGTTGATCTTTGTACTTGTAATCTTTGCTTATTGTGAGCTTTGCTTGTTTATGAGTGTTGATCTTTAGAGAGAGCTTCACTTATACAAGTTATATAACAGTGATTTTGTCAACATAAATTTAACAACCGACAGGGATATAAACTATAGCACTTACAATCTCCCCCTTTGTCAAATTAGTGACAAAACACATAACAAGATATAACCAAGATAAAGATAAACACATGATAACCGGTTAGAGCAACATATAAACCAGTTGACATCAACTCTGGCTTACCTGCAAATTAAATCAATATCTAACATTCAACCATTCCAAACATACTCCCCCTAAGTAACATAACCATTCTCCCCCTTTTTGTCACAATATGACAAAGAAAATAACAATGTAAAGGGATATATGAGAGGAAATAAGATGAGATATGAGATAATAGCAGAAAAACAGAAACAGGCAACTCAAAATAAGCATAGTATCACAATAAACAAATATCCAGCATAAAAGAAAAATAGTATCCAATTCCAAATCGGATGACTTAGTGCTAAGAGTTAAAGTTATTACAAACCAGAAAATCCCATATAGACTAGTCAGAATTAGAACTAGAAGACGGAGCAGGAATAGAGGGATCAAGTTGGTACATACCCTTATTTAATCACCGAAGATATTTCCGCATGTACTTGAATTGAGAATCATGAGCAACAAACATGTTTTCTATCTTTTCATTCAAAATTTCAACTTTACCCCCCAATGCACTCAGACGTGCATCAAAATCAGATGGTACAAAATCTGGATCATTTGTTGAATCAGAATCCAGTTCCTTAAAGATATCATCCATATTAATGTCATCGCCCGCGTCTTCATGACCAGCACCACCACCATTACCACCTTGTTCAGGAAGTAATTCCAGCTTCATCTTATTGAGATTAGAGTTATTGAAAATCAGATGATGGATAGGTGCCTCATTAACTGGCATATCGACCAACATATGTGTAGCTAATACAGTCATTAAATAACCAAAAGGGATGTCACTATGACTAGGATGGAGACTAAACTGAAGAAGGAAATGACAGATTAAGGAAGGTAGACAAATCTGAGTACCACTGGAAATAGCATGAATAATACGTACCATAAATGAGGTCAAGTCAGTTTTATTACCTGACCGAGGATACAGATTAGACACAAAGATTCTGTGGAGTACTCTGTATTTGGGTAACAAATACCTTGCGGGAAGCGCATCCCCTTTTTAGTCCAGTGAACATTCATGTTGCACAAGTCTCTAGTGAGCATACGTTTTTCAGATACAGAGGGTTTATCAGTCAAATTATGAATAGGAATACCCTCATCATTCACTGGAATATCCATAAGGGCTTAAATTAAATAACGATCAATTTCAAATGGCCCTTCACTAGTAGATATTTTAAAAGTTAAATTATCCAGTGAGAAGTCACTAATACATGTAAACATGGATTGAGCAATGGACCGGTATGCAGGCCCACCCCAACGCAATAAGTTAACCTAACCTATAGCTTCAAGCAAAGGAAGGATATTAAAAGGTGCAATATGGTTAATATCAACAGGATGTTCAACAATAACATTACGAGCTCTAAGGTCTATAACATAAGAAGAATCATTAGTAAGCTCAAGAAGATGACATTTGGTCAATCTGGAAGAAGAAGAAGGACTACGGGAAGTAGATTTTCTTCCACTAGAAGCCATATGCAACAACAATAACATGAAAATAAAGAGTTGCAAAGGATTGAGAAATGGGTTTACTACAATCAGATTTTTCAAAACCCAAACCCCAAATCTCAATGAAATCCTAAATAGAAAGCTTCAAGTTAGAAAAGAGAGCAATCTAGACACTGATTTGCAAGAAAAACATAAATGGAATACTAACCTTGAAGAACAAGAATGGTGGGTTCGACAAGTCGACGCTCGGCTCCTTAGAGAGAAAAGATGAAATGAGGAAGAAAGCAAAAATCCCCAAATTTAAGTGATATCCGAGATCTACGACTGGTCATAGGTATCTATGACCGGTCGTAGGTCGACTGGTCGAGTATACTCACGACAGGTCGAAGGAAGTCCAGAAATACATATTTCTTGCAATTTTTAAAGAAAATGGAATTAATCTTAGCAAATATATACATTATGATACACGTAGGCATAAATAATCATTTTGAAATACACATGCCAAGATCAAATTTCATCTTATTAAACCTAATTTTATCAAGAGGTTTTGTGAAAATATCAGCTCTTTGATCTTCAGTAGGAATATATTCCAGAGATATAACTTTTTCTTCTACCAATTCCCTAATATAATGAAATCTAATGTCAATGTGCTTAGTACGAGAATCTTTGAATAGGATTTTTGAAATATTTATTACCTTTGGAATTATCACAATGCAATAACATAGAATCTGTTTAATTCCATAATCACTTAGCATTCGTTGCATCTAAACAAAGTGTGTGTACATGCATTACCAATTGCGATATACTAAAACAATTTGTTGAAAGTGATATAGAATTTTGTTTCTTACTAAATCAGGAAACTAAACAATTTCCAATGTAAAAGCAACCACCACCGGTTGATTTTCTTTCATCTAGATTACCAGCCCAATCAGCATTTGAGTACCCAACAAGTTGGACACTAGTCTCATGAGGATACCAGAGACCAAGATTTATTGTACTTGTAACATATCTAATAATCCGCTTAACAGCAATCAAGTGAGATTCTTTTGGATCAGATTGAAATCTTGCGCAAATACCAACACTTAAAGAAATATCAGGTCTACTAGCAGTTAAATATAACAAACTACCAATCATACTCCGATAAAGTTTTGAATCAATATTTTTACCATTAGAGTCTTTTGAGAGTTTCAGGGTAGTACTCATAGGAGTATCGAAATTCTTGCCATTCTCAAATCTAAATATCTTAATTAGATTCAAGGCATACTTAGATTGAGAGATGAATATTCCTTCAGGTTGCTGCTTAACTTGCAAACCAAGGAAATAAGTTAATTCCCTTCCCCAACCATGCTCATTTCAAACTGTGATTTCATCAAGTCTGCAAAATCAGTAGTCAAGTTAGTACAAGTTGATCCATAGATGATATCATCAACATAAATTTGTACTATTAAAATATGATCATTATGTTTTTTAACAAATAGAGTTTTATCAACAGATCCCATTTGAAAATTGTGACTTAAAAGAAATTTTGTTAGTTTCTCATACCATGCCCTAGGAGCTTGTTTTAATCCATAAAGTGCCTTTTTAAGCCGATACACATGATCAGTATTTTTGGGATCTTCAAAACCTGTCGGCTGTTCAACATATACTTCTTCATGTAAATCGCCATTTAGAAAAGCACCTTTCACATCCATTTGATATATTTTTATCTTTCTAAAACATACAATGGATATAAATAGTCTAATAGATTCAAGACGTGTTACTGGTGCAAAAGTTTCATCAAAATCAATTCCTTCTATTTGAGTATAACCTTGTACGACTAGTCTAGCCTTGTTTTTAATTATATTTCCACTTTCGTCCGACTTATTTTTGAAAATTCATTTTGTTCCAATGATATGTTTGTCTTTAGGTCTTGGTACGAGATACTAGACATTATTTCTTACAAATTGATTAAGTTCTTCTTGCATTGCAACAATCCAGTTCTCATCAGCAAGAGCTTCTTTTACATTGGATGGTTCTATTTGGGATGTAAAACATACATAATTACATAAATCCTCAAGTTGTTTATGGGTGCGAACACCAGTAAGAGGGTTTCCAAGAATTTGAGTGGTTGGATGATCTTTAACAGTCCTCAATTCAGATTCAGTCTGATTTGATGAAGTATCGGGTTTATCAATGATTAGAACTTCATCATTATCTGAATTAGAGATTGGCTTATTTAAGTGATCATCAATGACAACATTGATGGATTCTTGAATCACACCAGTCCTTTTGTTCAGAACCCTATAAGCACGACTGTTTAAGGAATATCCTAGAAAAATCCCTTCATCACTCTTTGTATCGAATTTTCCCAAATTTTCACGATCACGTAAAATATAGCATTTGCTGCCAAAAACTCGAAAGTATTTGACAGTAGGCTTTTTGTTGAACCATAATTCGTAAGCCGTTTTATTATTATCTTTGCTAGTATAAACTCGGTTAATAATATAGCAAGCTGTATTTACAGCTTCAGCCCAAAGATTTTTAGAGAGCTTCATGCTATTCAACATGACATTAGCCATTTCTTGAAGCACCCTATTCTTTCTTTCCACAATTCCATTTTGTTGTGGAGTTTTGGGAGCTGAGAATTCATGTAATATTCCTTGGTCGGTACAGAATTTCTCAAAATTGCTATTCTTAAATTCAGATCCATGATCACTACGAATCTTACTGATTTGAGAAGATTTTTCAGTTTGAATCCTTTTGAGAACTTTTCTTACTTCTTCAAGAGTTTCAGATTTATCCCTTAAGAAGACTACCCAAGTGTATCTGGTAAAGTCATCAACTATTATCAGAATATATTTTTTACCACCACAACTTTCCGTTCTAATAGGTCCAATTAGATCCATGTGAAGAAGTTCGAGTGGTTTTGATGTGGTATTTGAATTCACATTTTTGTGTGAGTTCCTTGTTTGTTTGCCTATCTGGCATTCACCACATATTTTATCTAATTTCTGAAGTTTGGGTAAACCTCTTATAAGTTCTTGATTGCTCAATCTATATAAATTTCGATAATGAACATGTCCAAGACGTTTGTGCCATAAATTAGTCTCATTTGTGTGAACCATGTAACATGTTTGATTAGATGAGTTGGATTCGCTAATAATATAACAATTTCAGACGTTCTACGTCTAGTTAATATTACAGAACCCTTATTATTTAGTATCTCACAGCTTTGATTAGAGAACCAAACACTATGGTTATTATCACATATCTGAGATATGCTAAGTTATGTTTTAGGCCTTCAACATATAAAACATTTTTAAATACAGGATGATTAAAAAGTTGAACCGTACCTTGGTCTATAATCTTGCAGTTGCTACCATCACCAAATGTGACTGAACCATCAGTCATATCTTTTAGATCCGTGAATAAAGCTTTGTCACCTATCATATGCCTAGAGCATCCACTGTCTAGGTACCACTTTGAATGACTTGTTGCTTTGAAAGCAATGTGAGCAACAAAGCAGGTGACTTTTGGAACCCATTTTATAACTGTTTTGGGTTTAGGAACATAGTTGGTCTTCTTTTGTTTATAGTTATAAGAATAACTTGTAGAGTTAGATTTTAGGAGCTCCTTGAGTAAATCTACTATCTTTTCAGCTAGTGGATTTCGTTTCTGATTAAAGTTGACATGGCTGCTTCCAGGTTTTTGAAGAGTTTTTGAATTTTTAGAAAAATCTTGATAAGTATTTTTCCCTTTTGAGTTTGAGGACTCTCCTTTCACAAACATAGGAGGAGTATACTTTTGTTTAGGAGATAAATTTTTATCATAGCCCAGCCCAGATAGATCGCCACATTTTCTTGATCCGGATAAGAGTTTTTCTAACTTTGGATCACCTTGGGCATATTTCTATGTGTCCTTTTGACTCAGAAGAGAAGATACTTTCTTTTTGAGATTTTCAATCTCAGATTTCAAATCAACAATTAAAGAATTTTTAAATTCCAAATCGCATTTTGATTTTTCAAAACAATCTGAAATTTATGATTTTTCTAAGACAAGTGATTCAAAACATTCTTTGAGTTTAGAAAACTTTTCTTTTTGAAGTTTAAGTTTGACAGCAATTTTACAACTTTCTTTGTATAGGGCATTGTAAGCATCTTGAAGATCATCTTCATTTTCATATTCACTACTCAGATTTTCTTCACTTGTTGAGTCATTATCTCGAAAATGTGAATTTGGCTAGAGTCATAAGTGCTTTAACTTCATTCCACGACTCGGTTTGAATCTTGATTGAAGAAGTTTCAGAATCAGATGATTCATCCCACGTAGCCAACATACTCTTCTTCTTGGGTTTGTCCTTTTTGGGACATCTATTTGTCAAATGCCCATATTCTTGACAATTGTAACATTGACTATCTTTCAAAGATTTTCGAGATTTGGGTCAAAACTTCTTTTTATCGTTTGATTTTTGGAAATCAACCCTTTTCTTGCTTTTAAAAATCTTGTAGAATTTCTTAGCCAAAAGAGCCATATCATCTTCTGAATCAGAATTTTCTTCTGAATTACATTTAGAGGATTTTAGAGCAATCGATTTACCTTTAGGAGCTTTAAAGTTTAACTCGTAGGTTTGTAAAGAACCAACTAATTCCTCTACTCTCATATTATCCGTATCACGAAGTTCCTGGATCGCGGTTACTTTAGAATTGAACCGTTCAGGAAGTGAGCGTAATATCTTTGCACACACTTTACTTTCTGGGATTTTATCGCCAAGACCCCACATTGAGTTTACAATGTCATTTAGTCTAGTGTAAAAGTCCATAAACATTTCATTTTCCTCCATATGAATTTCTTTAAATTTGGTTGTAATGAGTTGGACTTTAGACTTTTTGACAATTGATGTACCCTCATGTGTCATTTCTAGTATATCCCAGGCTTGTTTCGCAGTATCACAGGATATGATTCTTTTGAACTCATCCGGTGATAGTGCGCAAGTGATTGCATTTAGTGCTTTAGCATTGGCACTATACTCACTTTTCTGAAGAGTGGTCCATACATAATAAGCAGGTACAGACATAGTTTTTGAACCATCGGATTCAGTTACTTCAATGGTAGGAGTTTTTCATTCAGTTACTGTGGCTCGCCACACACTCTCATCCATTGATTTTAGGAAGATTCTCATTCTGGCTTTCCAATAGGCATAGTTGGAGCCATCAAATGGTGGAGGCCTCGTGACTGAAAGGCTATCAAAATTTGACATCTTTTTAAATAGCTTAGATCGTTAGCTCAGGAAATAAATCTAAATAAATAGCAATAAGAACGAGCTATTAGGCTCTGATACCACTTGAAAAGGCCTAGCTATATGTCCTGGAGGGGGGGGGGGGTGAATAGGACTATGCTAAATAAATGTTATAACAACGGAATTAAAAATAATATGATAGCCAAAATAAATCACAATGCAGGAAAGTAAAATAACCACGAAAATCTGATCTTGAGGGATTGATACAAATGTTATTCTAAGGACAACCTTTCACCAAAAATCAGAGTTTATGGTAGGACAACCTTATTTCTAGAAAGATCTTTATATCAAATCTCAAACCAAAGAGGAATACAGAATTAAGCAGAAATTGAAACAAAGTGTAATCACAAATGTATTGTTCTAGGGACAGCCATACACCATAAAAATGGCAGGGCAACCTTGCTGGAACAACTTTAAAGAAAATTTAAATTCAAGCAGATAAAGGAATAGTAGAAAGTAAATTCTAAATTATTACAAAATTCCCACAATGCTTGAATTAAATGATTACAACATTCACCACCACACATACATCCCACAAATGAATATTAAAGATTAGAAATGTAAATCATTCAACCACAACACAAGGAATTATAGTGGTTCGCCTGTGTGTTCACCAACTGTTAAACAACAGCCACACAGAATGCTACTCCACTCCTAATATCCTCACACAGGGGATATTAGCGTTCACTCACAAAAATAGGTTTTCACAGGTTCACCCAAAACCTTTACAATTGTGTCTTTGTCTGTGGGCTTACACAATAAAAAAACCCCACTTCTGAGTTTTCCTGGCTCTCCTCAGATAACCAATACAACAAGATTTTTCTGGAAAATCTTGAAAGAAACCAAAACAGACAGGAATTTACAATTAAACGTAAAATACCTGATTAACTCTTTCGTTGTAGCAGCCCGGTAGAACCAAATCAGAATAAATAATTGAATGTTCAAGTTCAATGTCCAGTACTCAATTACAATGGTTCTAGTTCTAATAGATTTTAAATTAGACCAACTAGGGCTTGTCTTAATTGATTTTGATTCCAAAGAACGGGAATAACAATTCCTCTTATCAAATTAGATTGGAATAGCAGAAACAAAATTAATTAAATAAAGCTAAAGAAAGAGAGTATAAAATAAGCACACTTAGCTTAGATGGAGCACAAAATTATCTCTCAGAAGTTTGACGAAGATAGGCTTGAATGCATTAATTAAATTGCTTGAATTCTTCTGAGTTTCGTGCTCTATTTATAGGTAAGCAGATCACATCTTCGACTGGTCTAAGGAGCTCTTCGACTAGTCGAAGAAATAACAGATTTGAAAAAAATCAGGCGCGATAAGCTTTGACCGTTCTACGACTGGTCGAAGGCCTCCTTCGACTGGTCGTAGGTCACATTTGACTGGTCGAAGACCTTGTAAATTATCGCTGGACTTTAAAACGAAGATTTACGACTGGTCGTAGAAGCAGTCGACACTGTTCCTTCGACTGGTCGAAGCCTAACAGAATTTATACGAATTTTGTAACAAACTTACGACCGATCGAGGAATTTCTTGGACTGGTCGAAGCAAAGCTAGGACTAGTCGAAGAAAGCCTAAGACAAGTCCCCGAACTGCCCAAACACAAGTGTCATATACATATGACTTATGTATCCAAAATGGCCTACTTCTAAGGTCAACCTATGGTCATTCAAACCCCAATCAAGAAGTAAGGACATTGAAAACATTAGGAACAAGTGACCTTGAAGTTTAAGCCTTGAAGTTTTGATGTAGCTCAACCTTGAAAGTGTCTTGAGTTCTATACGAACTGCCTTGTACTCTTCTTGAAGTCTTGCATGCTTGAGTCAATACTTGAAGTCAAGGTTGATCTTTGTACTTGTAATCTTTGCTTGTTGTGAGCTTTGCTTGTTTATGAGTGTTGATCTTTAGAGAGAGCTTCACTTATACAAGTTATATAACAGTGATTTTGTCAACATAAATTTGACAACCGACAAGGATATAAAGTATAGCACTTACAAGAATTCCAAGTTTAAAAGATGAACTTGGCTTTTATAACATCATGGTTAGGCCTAACATAACTTGGTTCTCATTGATTTACGTTGCGTAATTAATCTTTTTTTTCTTTTTTTTTTTGTAATGTTCATGGCTATCTAAATTGTAAATGATAGCTAATGCCTTGCATCTATAGGTTGTAGGCACTCTGAGCTACATGTGTCTTGAGCTTCTTACAGATATCCCTTATGGCTACAAATCTGATATTTGGTCATTAGGTGAGATCTGGTGGCTTCTTTTTTTCTTTTTTCCTTTTTCTTTTTTGTCCTAGTTAAGGATGTAGATCAACTTGTTACTGGGATGTCAAGTTGATCATTCATATTCAATAGTTTGTTTTCACAACATGTGATATCCTGTCCTTGCTTAGCTTTCAATGTAAGCATCTCCATCGTTTTTTTGTTTATTTAGCCACCTCCACCTGTTAACGATACTAATCCGTACAATGTATTCAGACCAAGGGAGAAAGCCCACCGGCTCCACACAAGAAGGGTATGTATGGATGTTAGTCATCAGTTTATATGTTTTGCAATAAAATTGATGTAGAAATCAGAATGCTGCTGGTACAATAATGATGTCTTGGTATGTGTGTCATGTAACTCCATGATGTGGCATGATATAGTAGTATTCCTCTACAAAAATCATTCTGTATGCTCTCACTTCTTGAAATTAGAGCCAGATATTAGGGATTTAAGGTGAAGATAGGTCAGTTTTGCTGGAAGTGGCATATAATCAGAAACCCCAGACCAGTGACCTTGTGAACAAGGGATGGTGGGAATCTTTCCTTAACAGCACTTGTATTTCATATTAAAAGAATACCACTGATGTCTGAAATGCAGTAAATAGCTTTAGGGGTGCTGACTTAAAACATCAGTTTTGCATAAGAAAAAGAAGAAAAGAAAAAGGGAATTTGTTAGGTGGTTTTGATGGTTTACTGGAATAATAATAGTTAGCTGCGGGTTGGATTTGGATAGCCAAATTGGTGAAACGTGGGGGTATTTTCAGACTATTTTAGTTGCTCTATTGTGGAATGTTTTGAACTATTGCAGGATTGTTTTATTTTGTAAATAAGCTAGCCTAGTAGTTAGCTTGTTTGGGACTGATTTAATTAGGTTTAAGAGCTAGAAGAAGTTTAATCAAGGGCCAAGATCACATACTAGTTTTTGAATGATTGGGTATTAACATATGGCTAATTGATTTTTATTTATTTAAATTTTTTTATTATATATATTTTTTTGCTGTTGTTGTTGTTATTGCTGGAAAAAAAAATTCCATTATATGGGACAAGTCTATGTGATGATGATATAGTTCGTTTCTGCTAGAAAATCTGTTTGAGTGTTTTTTTCCAGTTATTTATTTAAGATATTCTTGAATCCTTCTTCAAGACTTGGAGAATCCATCCGTGTTTAGTTGAATTGCCTTTTATATCTCGATCATTTGTGAAATTCTATGTTTATGCTTAGGTTTATTTTTGAAATAGATATCTATTTTATTTCAATGTTTTCTTATTTATGGTCTATGATTATGATCAATAGGTTGCATTTGTTGGTGGGAAATAAGTTTTTGTTTATAATAATATTAAAAAAATCTGTTTATATAAAAAAAATTTCCATTTGATTTTTTTTGTATGGATGCATCATGCATGGTTTTATGATAAAACACATGTATGTATGTGTGTATATGTATGCATGCACGCGTGGATGGATGAAACGCATGCATGCATGCATGGATGGATAGATTATGCATGTGTGTGTATGCATGCATACATGCATGGATGGATTTATGTGTGTGTATATGTATGTATGTATGCATGCATGGATGGAAGACTGGATGGTCTATATGATTATGATCAATAGGTTGCATTTGTTTGTGGGAAATCAGTTTTTGTTTATAATAATATTATAAAAAAATTTATTTATATAAAAAAATTTCATTTGATTTTTTTTGTATAGATGCATCATGCATGGTTTTATGATTGGTTTTATGATAAAACACATGTATGTATAAAAAAAATTATTTGTTCCAAACAGGACATTTATGATAAAACAAATTATTTGTTCCAAACAGGACATTTATCAAAGGAGCACTATCAGGTGATATTTAAGATTTTCATTATAAATAGATTAAGAGCCAATGATAATTATAAGTAGACTTGTAGCAAAAAATAAAGAATTTGATTTTTTTCAAAACATGGAAAGACTAATCAGTCCTACTTCTTATAACTTCAGTCACTGCTTCAATTGGAGGGACTGCACAAAGATTTGGTTAGGGAGACTACTGATGGTGAACTAGCAGCTGCAACAAATATGAGAGCTTCAAACATGAAAAGAAACATAAGGCGGTCAGTAAGATAAGATAGATTGATAGTACTTGTTTCAATTTTCTTGGATGGATGATGAATGTATTTGGGAATGTAAATGAAAATAAAAAACTTATAATATATATATATATATGTTATCAATGGAGAATACCTTGTTTAGGGGGACATGAAATTCTTGTAGCTTATGGTATGGTGCCCCAATATTGGTTGTATGTTACTAATATGTAGTAGATAATACTAGGTTCAATAGTAGATAATACTAGGGAATCCCTAAACCTAAACCTACACCTAATCCTAATCTACTCCTTAACCTAAACCTAAACTTGAAAACCCAACCCTAAATCCGTACACAAACCCGAACCCGAACCAGATTTCCTAAACCTAAACCTTAACTTATTCTCAATTCCCTAAACCGTAACCTATAACCTACACTTATAACCTAAACCTAAACCTATAACCTCAACTCTGTAACCTTAACCAAAACATAAAACCTAAACCTAAACCCAAACCCAAACCCGATCCAGAACCTAAATATGAATCCCTAAACCCTTAGCCTAAACCTAAAACCCAAACGTAAACCCGATCTCGAACCCAGACCTGATTTCCTATACCTAAACCTTAACGTATTCTCAAATACCTATACTTAAACCTACACCTAATCCTAATCTCAACTCCCTATCCTAAACCTAGACCTAAACTTGAAAACCCAAACCTAAACCCGATCCGAACCCAAATCAATCCCTAAACGCTTAGCCTAAACCTAAAACCCAAACGTAAACCCGATCTCGAACCCGAACCCAATTTCTATACCTAAACCTTAACGTATTCTTAAATCCCTAAACCTAAATCCACACCTAATCCTAATCTCAACTCCCTAACCTAAACCTAAACCTAAACTTAAAAACCCAAAACTAAACCCGAATCGAACTCGATCCGATTTTTAAACCTAAACTTATGACTTAACCTAAACCTATTCTCAAATCCCAAAACACGTACCCTAAACCTAAACCAAAACCTATAACCAAAACCAAAACCTATAACCTAAACCCGAACCCATTCTCAAATCCCATAACCTATAACCTAAACCTAAACCTTAACTTAAACCAAAACCTATAACCTAAACCAAAACCAAAACCAAAACCTATAACCTAAACCCGAATCCAAACCCAAACCCAAACCCAAACCCAAACCCGAATTCCTAAACCTTAACCTAAACATATAACCTATAACCTATAACCTATAACTTAAGCCTATACCTAAACCTAAAACCTTACTTATAACCTAAAACTATTCTCAAATCCTTAAACCTTAACCTATAACCTAACCTAAACCTATACTTATAACCTAAAACTATTCTCAAATCCCGAAACCTATAACCTAAACCCGAATCCAAACCCGAACCCGAACCAATTCCTAAACCTTAACCTAAACATATAACCTATAACCTATAACTTAAGCCTATACCTAAACCTAAAACCTTACTTATAACCTAAAACAATTCTCAAATCGTTAAACCTTAACTTATAACCTAACCTAAACCTATACTTATAACCTAAAACTACTCACAAATCCCAAAACCTATAACCTAAACCCGAACTCGAACCTGAATTCCTAAACCTTAACCAAAACATATAACCTATAACTTATAACCTAAGCCTATAACTTAAACTTAAAGCTAAACTTATAACCTAATCCTAAACCTATAAGCTAAACTCAAATCCCTAAACCTAAACCAAAACTTGAAAACCCAAACCTAAACCTGATCCCGAACCCGAACCCAATTTCCTAAACCTATACCTTAACCTATTCTCAATTCCCTAAACCTATAACTTATAACCTTAACCTAAACCTAAACCTAAACCTAAACCTATAACCTATAACCTATAACCTATAACCGATGACCTATAACCTAAACCTAAACTTAAAGCCTAAACGTATTCTCAAATCCCTAAACCTAAACCTACACCTAATCCTAAACTCAATTCCCTAACCTAAACCTAAACCTAAACTTAAAAACCTAAACCTAAAACTGATCCCGAACCCGAACTCGATTTCCTAAACCTAAACCTTAACCTATTCTCAATTTCCTAAACCTTAACCTATAACCTAACCTAAACCTAAACCTAAACCTATAATATACACTTATAACCTAAACCTAAACCTAAGCCTAAAACCTAAACCTATGACCTAAAACCTAAATGTATTCTCAAATCCCTAAACCTAAACCTACACCTAATCCTAATCTCAACTCCCTAACCTAAACCTAAACCTAAACTTGAAAACCCAAACCTAAACCCGATCCCGAACCTGATTTCCTAAACCTATACCTTAACCTATTCTTAATTTCCTAAACCTTAACCTATAACCTAACCTAAACCTAAACCTAAACCTATAACCTACACTTATAACCTAAACCTAAACCTAAGACCTAAAACCTAAGGGCCCGTTTGGACGGGTGGATTGGAAGGTATTGAATGGTATTAGGGTGGATGGCATGGATTCCAAGGCAATGGCGGTGTTGTCAGTGGATTGTCTTAAGATCCATGGGATTGCTATATCGAGCCTGTTTGGCACGCCTGGCCAATCCTGGGATTAAACCTTCCCATCCCTTCCGATCCCTTGAACCAAACACGTCCCAGGCAAATTTGAACGGATTATGGTGGATTGGATGAGATTTAAAGGTAATGATGGTGTTGTCAGTGGATTGTCTTAAGATCCATGGGATTGCTATATCTGGAGATCAGATCACCCAGTCTGTTTGGCATGCCCGACCAATCCTGGGATTTAACTTCCAATCCCTTCCAATACCATCCAACCCTTCCAATCCGCCCGGCCAAACGGGCCCTTAATGTATTCTCAAATCCCTAAACCTAAACCTACACCTAATAATAATCTCAACTCCCTAACCTAAACCTAAACCCAAACTTAAAAACCCAAACCTAAACCCGATCCCGAACCCGAACCCGAACCCAATTTCCTAAACCTATACCTTAACCTATTCTCAATTTCCTAAACCTTAACCTATAACCTAACCTAAACCTAAACCTATAACCTACACTTATAACCTAAACCTAAACCTATAACCTAAACCTAAGCCTAAAACCTAAAACCTAAATGTATTCTCAAATCCCTAAACCTAAACCTACACCTAATAATAATCTCAACTCCCTAACCTAAACCTAAACCTAAACTTGAAAACCCAAACCTAAACCCGGACCCGAACCCGAACCCGAATCCGATTTCCTAAACCTAAACCTTAACCTATTCTCAATTCCCTAAACCTATAGCTTATAACCTTAACCTAAACCTAAACCTATACCTAAAAATATAACCTATAACCTATAACTTACAACCTAAACCTAAACCTAAAACCTAAATGTATTTTCAAATCCGTAAACCTAAACCTACACCTAATCCTAATCTCAATTCCCTAACCTAAACCTAAACCTAAACTTGAAAACCTAAACCTAAACCTGATCCCGAACCCGAACCCAATTTCCTAAACCTATACCTTAACCTATTCTCAATTTCCTAAACCTTAACCTATAACCTAACGTAAACCTAAACCTAAACCTATAACTTACACTTATAACCTAAACCTAAACCTATAACCTAAACCTAAGCCTAAAACCTAAACCTATGACTTAAAACCCGAATGTATTCTCAAATCCCTAAACCTAAATCTACACCTAATCCTAATAGTAACTCCCTAACCTAAACCTAAACCTATAACCTACACTTATAACCTAAACCTAAGCCTAAAACCTAAACCTATGACCTAAAACCTATATATATTCTCAAATCCCTAAACCTAAAGCCACACCTAATCCTAATATCAACTCCCTAACCTAAACCTAAATCTAAACTTGAAAACCCAAACCTAAACCCGATCCCGAACCCGAACACGATTTCCTAAACCTATACCTTAACCTATTCTCATTTCTAAACCTTAACCTATAACCAAACCTAAACCTAAACCTAAACCTATAACCTATACTTATAACCTAAACCTAAACATATAACCTAAACCTAAGCCTAAAACCTAAAACCTAAATGTATTCTCAAATCCCTAAACCTAAACCTACACCTAATAATAATCTCAACTCTCTAACCTAAATATAAACCTAAACTTGAAAACCCAAACCTAAACCCGGCCCTGAACCCAATTTCCTAAACCTAAACCTTAACCTATTCTCAATTCCTTAAACCTATAGCTTATAACCTTAACCTAAACCTAAACTTAAACCTAAACCTATAACCTATAACTTATAACCTAAACCTAAACCTAAAACCTAAATGTATTCTCAAATCCTTAAACCTAAACCTACACCTAATCCTAATTTCAATTCCCTAACCTAAACCTAAACCTAAACTTGAAAACCTAAACCTAAATCGATCCGAACCCGAACCCAATTTCCTAAACCTAAACCTTAACCTATTCTCATTTCCTAAACCTTAACCTATAACCTAACGTAAACCTAAACCCAAACCTATAACCAACACTTATAACCTAAACCTAAACCTATAACCTAAACCTAAGCCTAAAACCTAAACCTATGACTTAAAACCTAAATGTATTCTCAAATCCCTAAACCTAAACCTACACCTAATCCTAATCTCAACTCCCTAACCTAAACCTAAACCTATAACCTACACTTATAACCTAAACCTAAGCCAAAAACCTAAACCTATGACCTAAAACCAAAATGTATTCTCAAATCCCTAAACCTAAACCTACACCTAATCCTAATATCAACTCCCTAACCTAAACCTAAACCCAAACTAGAAAACCCAAACCTAAACCCGATCCTGAACCTGAGCTCGATTTCCTAAACCTATACCTTAACCTATTCTCAATTTCCTAAACCTTAACCTATAACCTAACCTAAACCTAAACCTAAACCTATAACCTACACTTATAACCTAAACCTAAACCTATAACCTAAACCTAAGCCTAAAACCTAAACCCTAAATGTATTCTCAAATCCCTAAACCTAAACCTACACCTAATAATAATCTCAACTCTCTAACCTAAACCTAAACCTAAACTTGAAAACCCAAACCTAAACCCGGTCCCGAACCCGAACCCGAACCCAATTTCCTAAACCTAAACCTTAACCTATTCTCAATTCCCTAAACCTATAGCTTATAACCTAAACCTAAACCTAAACCTATAACTTATAACTTATAACCTAAACCTAAACCTAAAACGTAAATGTATTCTCAAATCCCTAAACCTAAACTTACACCTAATCCTAATCTCAATTCCCTAACTTAAACCTAAACCTAAACTTGAAAACCTAAACTTAAACCTGATCCCGAACCCGAACCCAATTTCCTAAACCTAAACCTTAACCTATGCTCAATTTCCTAAACCTTAACCTATAACCTAACGTAAACCTAAACCTAAACCTATAACCTACACTTATAACCTAAACCTAAACCTATAACCTAAACCTAAGCCTAAAACCTAAACCTATGACTTAAAACCTAAATGTATTTTCAAATCCCTAAACCTAAACCGACACCTAATCCTAATCTCAACTCCCTAACCAAAACCTAAACCTATAACCTACACTTATAACCTAAACCTAAGCCTAAAACCTAAACCTATGACCTAAAACCTATATGTATTCTCAAATCCCTAAACCTAAACCTACACCTAATCCTAATATCAACTCCTAACCTAAACTTAAACCTAAACTTGAAAACCCAAACCTAAACCCGATCCCGAACCCGAACCCAAACCCGATTTCCTAAACCTATACCTTAACCAATTCTCAATTTCTAAACCTTAACCTATAACCTAACCTAAACCTAAACCTAAACCTATAACCTACACTTATAATCTAAACCTAAACCTATAACCTAAACCTAAGCCTAAAACCTAAACCTATGACCTAAAACCTAAATGTATTCTCAAATCCCTAAACCTAAACATACACCTAATAATAATCTCAACTCCCTAACCTAAACCTAAACCTAAACATGAAAACCCAAACCTAAACCCGATCCCGAACCCGAACCCAAACCCGATTTCCTAAACCTAAACCTTAACCTATTCTCAATTCCCTAAACCTATAGCTTATAACTTTAACCTAAACCTAAAACCTATAACCTATAACTTATAACTTAAACCTAAACCTAAAACCTAAATGTATTCTCAAATCTTTAAACCTAAACCTACACCTAATCCTAATCTCAATTCCCTAACCTAAACCTAAACCTAAACTTGAAAACCTAAACCTAAACCTGATCCCGAACCCGAACCCAATTTCCTAAACCTAAACCCTAACCTATTCTCAATTTCCTAAACCTTAACCTATAGCCTAACGTAAACCTAAACCTAAACCTATTACCTACACTTATAACCTAAACCTAAACCTATAACCTAAACCTAAGCCTAAAACCAAAACCTATGACCTAAAACCTAAATGTATTCTCAAATCCCTAAACCTAAACCTACACCTAATCTGAATCCCAACTCCCTAACCCAAACCTAAACCTAAACTTGAAAACCCAAACCTAAACTTGTTCCCGAACCCTAACCCGATTTCCTAAACCTAAACCTTAACCTATTCTCAATTCCCTAAACCTATAGCTTATAACCTAAACCTAAACCTTAACCTAAATCTAAACCTAAACCTATAACCTTAACCTAAACCAAATCCTATGACTTAAAACCTAAATGTATTCTCAAATCTCTAAACCTAAACCTACACCTAATCCTAATCTCAACTCCCTAACCTAAACCTAAACCCGATCCGAAACCGAACTCGATTTTCCGAACCTATACCTTAACTTATTCGAATTCCCTAAACCTATAACTTATAACCTAAACCTAAACCTAAACCTAAACCTTAACCTAAAGTTATAACCTTAACCTAAACCAAATCCTATGACCTAATACCTAAATGTATTCTCAAATCCCTAAACCTAAACCTACACCTAATCCTAATCTTAACTCCCTAACCTAAACCTAAACCTAAACTTGAAAACCCAAACCTAAACCTGATCCTGAACCCGAACCCGATTTCCTAAACCTAAACCTTAACCTATTCTCAATTCCCTAAACCTATAGCTTATAACCTAAACCTCAACGTTAACCTAAATCTAAACTTAAACCTTAACCTAAACCTATAACCTTAACCTAAACCAAATCCTATGACATAAAACCTAAATGTATTCTCAAATCCCTAAACCTAAACCTACACCTAATCCTAATCTCAACTCCCTAACCTAAACCTAAACCTAAACTTGAAAACCCAAACCTAAACGCAATCCCGAACCCGAACCCGATTTCCTAAACCTATACCTTAACCTATTCTCAATTCCTTAAACCTATAGCTTATAACCTAAACCAAAACCTTAACCTAAACCTAAACCTAAAACCTTAACCTAAACTAAAAACTATGACCTAAAACCTAAATGTATTCTCAAATCTCTAAACCTAACCCTACACCTATTCCCAATCTCAACTCCCTAACGTAAACCTAAACCTAAACTTGAAAACCCATACCTAAACCCGATCTCGCACTCGAACTCGAACCCGATTTCCTAAACCTAAACCTTAACCGATTCTCAATTTCCCAAACCTTAACCTATAACCTAACCTAAACCTAAACCTAAACCTAAACCTATAACCTACACTTATAACCTAAACCTTAACCTATAACCTAAACCTACGCCTAAAACCTAAACCTATGACCTAAAACCTAAATGTATTCTCAAATCCCTAAACCTAAACCTACACCGAATCCTAATCTCAACTCCCTAACCTAAACCTAAATCTAAACTTGAAAACCCAAACCTAAACCCGATCTTGAACCCGAACCCGATTTCCTAAACCTAAACCATAACCTATTCTCAATTCCCTAAACCTATAGCTTATAACCTAAACCTAAACCTTAACCTAAATCTAAACATAAACCTTAACCTAAACCTATAACCTTAACCTAAACCAAATCCTATGACCTAAAACCTAAATGTACTCTCAAATATCTAAACCTAAACCTATACCTAATCCTAATCTCAACTCTCTAACCTAAACCTAAACCTAAACTTGAAAACCCAAGCCTAAACCCGATCCTGAACCCGAACTTGATTTCCTAAACCTATACCCTAAACCTATAGCTTATAACCTTAACCTAAACTAAATCATATGACCTAATACCTAAATGTACTCTCAAATCCCTAAACCTAAACCTACACCAAATCCTAATCTCAATCCCTAACCTAAACCTAAACCTAAACTTGAAAACCCAAACCTAAACCTGATCCCGAACCCGAACCCGATTTCCTAAACCTAAACCTTAACCTATTCTCAAATCCCTAAACCTAAACCTACACCTAATCCTAATCTAAACTCCCTAACCTAAACCTAAACCTGAAAACCCAAACCTAAACCTAATCCCGAACCCGAACCTGTAACACCCTGAAAATCGGGGGTCGAGCATAAACTCAACTCCCGAGTTCCAGAACACCACTTATGCAACAAAATGAATGATGATTGAATGTTGACTGTATTTGTGCATTGAACATGAGTAAGATTAAGCCAAAACAGAATATCATACTCCAGAGACAATAAATTAGCAAGCGGAAGACTGTGATAGGTAGATAAAATATATAAACTGTGGTGAGTCTCCAGAGTGTGATAAAGTTACCAGGTTAGATAATTACAAGTAAATTATACCAAGTTGTGTAGTATGATCTAGTCAACATCCCTGTAGCCCTGACAATTAAGGTACGGCTCTCACGAAGCCGCCAGAAAAGAGCATATACGAGAAAGCATTCCCGTCGTCATAGAAGTCCGGTTCCACCTAAAAAATAGCGTCGCGATCTGCAATCAGACAAAGTCTGGTGGGTGTTCGGAACACCATCCCGTATCGTGGGAGTAAGTGATCAACTCAGTGGAACAATAAAGCATAGGTTAACATGTTATCAATTCAATCAACCAGTAATGATAAAGCAGTACAAATCAAACAATTCTAACTACTCTTATTAATGCAAGTATGAAATGACATGATGTATGCCCTTGCCAAACCACCCTCAGCGACATCATCTTACGTTCGCGAATGCTTAACTCCCTCAGTGCGCCACATCTACTAAGCACATGCGGTGCGATGATGATCATGATTACCAAGTTATTATTAGTCCATTTCAAACAGCAGTATTGGGAAACTAAGGTACCTCCCTTGTATCATTCCCAAACATGATCCATTCTAGGGTCGTCAATCCTAGCTAATCTCATACGATGTTATGGTTTGAGAGGCGTAGTGAAGGCATCACAAAGGGCTCGTCACCCGTCAGCACGGATACAGATCTCACTGGCGGCTCAATTGCTGACCGTCAACTCGAGTACAGGTCTCACCGTACTCGGCCCAATCACTAGCCGTCAGCTCGAGTACAGGTCTCACTGTACTCGGCTCAACTCATACTCTAGTTGCTGTGAAAGGCTCGTCGCCAATCACAGACACTTGGAGTACACTCGATGATACTACGGAGGACTCGTCGCCCGTCAGCACGAGCACAGGTCTCACCGTACTCGGCTCTCGCCGTATGTATCGACAGCTCGAATATAGTGCCCCATACCACCATAATCGACTCACGAGTTTGGTTGCACAATGGTCACTACGGGGAGGCACATGGCCCCAGAGTAGGCCGACAGCTCGACCACGGTGTCCCATACCACCATGCCCGGCTCATGTGTCTTAGCGGATCGAGGTACCATGGTTAACGGGATCGCCACTGGTAAGTTTGGTACCTTAGGTTCAAGCAGTAGCGACCAAACATGGTGAACATACATACACATATCGGTTTACTTGACGAGCCTGACTAGCTCGAGCACACCACAAGTTGAGTGATATGGAGCGCAAAAGCACTCCGTGTGGCCAACCACTATCACCAACCGAAGTACGACTCGGGTTCGCCAGACACGTCCGTCGTGGCGATATGAATCTCAGCCACAACCGCAAGTCTGGTACCGAATGTTTGGACTATAGACATAGTCCCAAACTCAAACAGTTTGCATCAATAGCATGTGGAGTAAAGCATGATAAACAATCAATACAAGCATGTTAGCAGGCATGTTATAAAGCATGAAGTAAAGCATGAAGTAAAGCATGTTGTAAAGCATGTTGTAAAGCACTATACACATAAGGATACGATTACATACACATCACAAGTGAGTGGTTATAGTGAACCACCGCATGGAGGGGATCCTACATGTCTCTAAGGGAGTCGGAATCCCATATCAGCACCTCTCTAAGGCACTAACACTCAAGCATTTACACACACAAGCATCTACACAAACACTTAGAATACACTATTCCAACATACATGACGTATGTTAGCAAAATACGTGTTAGGGCTGTCCCTTCACCATGTGAGTATTTTACCCATGTATATCATAATCATACAGCAAATAATCATTACAATTGTATTTCCAAAATTCACACATATGCGGTATTTCTAGAATACACAATTTCAACATACTAGGCATTTACAAGCGAATATGTATTTTGGCGATTCCTTTCGCCAAACTAGTATTTTATACATATATTGTATAATCATACATTAAACAAACATGTCATACATTTTTCCAAAAAAATACATATACGGTATTTCTAGAATATATAATTTCAACATACGTAGCATTTACACATGAACATGTATTTCAGCGATTCCTTTCGCCAAATTAGTATTTTATCCATACGTCATATATACATACGACAAATAAACATGTCAGACACATTTCCATAAAAAATACATATACGGTATTTTATACGAATACCTAGAGTATGTGAAATTCCAAATTCTACAATTCTAATCGAAACAGGAAACGGAAAGCACTTTGTACATGTGCATTTACATGCAGATCATGAATCTATCTTTATCTGACATTGAAAGCGTTAAAAACCGTAACTTATACACTTAAAGTCCTCACCTTGTGTCGTAGAATCGTAACGGAGTCGATAGGTTCGCTAAGCTTCCATATACGGGAGTTTGGCAACCTAGAGAATGAAATAGGTTAGCTATTTCTTAACCTACAACTGTCTAATCCCCCAAACAGGTTAGGGTTAGGGTTTATTACCTAGAAATGACGTCGGAATCGCCGGGAAAGCGGCAAGAAAGAGGCGGTGCGCCCGTGGAGAGCGAGGAAGTACTACAGGAGTAGCTCCCACTTCTCCCTCACTTTCTCTCTCTTTTCTCTCTCTCAAATCCAAATTCGTATGGCTAGAATGGGAGAGGGTTTAAAGTCCTTTTATAGACTAAAACCTTCCCAAAATAGACTCAGGTTCAAGGGTTACTGCTAATATAGGTATTTCGTCACTTTTTCAGCTCAAAAGAGAGGTTCTGGTGGCCCTCCTTGAGCCAAATGTCAGACTTAAGCTCACCACCTATGGATCTATGTGGGATTACGTTTTCGACTCGATCGGATTCCCAGATCGCACGTGGCGGACCACTTTCAGTTCGACGGTCAGTGGGCCACGATCAGAAATTCCAAGTACAAGTAAATGTTCCTGAAATTTTTCTTAATCCGAGGGTGTAATTTGGTCTGATTCTGACGGTCAGGTTGCTTAATACTGACGCGTCGACGAATGGTGCCAGATCACTATTCCTGATATTTATTTTGAAATGGGAATAGTGTTTTTCACACACCCTCGCTCCGAATCGAAACGAATGGCCATGGGACATCGGATGGACCTGATTTTTGAGATGATTGTCAAGTCCAGTGAGGCGGTCCTAGTTCCTTAACTTCGTGTTAATCGGATTTTCGATGTGCGGTCTAGACCTAATACGAAGTTTCGAGATACTCCCGTGAGCAGCCGGGTAATGAGATTGATCCTAAGTTTTAGGGTAACCTAGCGTCAATGATTCTACAAGTTTTGAGTCTTGCAGATCGTATTTAAAGCGATTCAAATGGATTTCATGGCTAATCTAGTTTAGCACTTAGTTAACTTTGTCAAATTTCTAAAGGATTTAATCCTAAGTGATTTCCGTCTGAGGTGGTACTTAGTCCTTTGTAGTTTGTATATAAAGTGATCCAAGTAATACTACTTAGCTAGTTTAAGATAGTGTCTAGGGCGAAAGTGCTTTGAAAAATTGGAAGATCAAGGTGGTGAAGGGTTGGATTTGTGAAGGAAATGGGTTAAGGAGCGATTTTAGACTGTGGGATTCAGTTCTAACAAGTTACTAAGGTGTTAGGATCGACCCATTGCCTAAGGACGTCTCATTCCAGGTTGGCAAAAATCCAGGGTGTTACAGAACCCGATTTCCTAAACCTAAACCTAAACATGAAAACCCAAACCTAAACCCGATCCCGAACCCGAACCTGATTCCCTAAACTTAAACCTTAACCTATTCTCAATTCCCTAAACCTATAGCTTATAACCTAAACCTAAACCTAAACCTTAACCTAAATCAAAACCTATGACCTAAAACCTAAATGTATTCTCAAATCTCTAAACCTAAACCTACACCTAATCCTAATCTCAACTCCCTAACCTAAACCTAAACCTAAACTTGAAAACCCAAACCTAAAACCCTATCCCAAATCGAACCCGATTTCCTAAACCTAAAGCTTAACCTATTCTCAAATCCCTAAACCTAAACCTACACCTAATCCTAATCTAAACTCCCTAACCTAAACCTAAACCTAAACTTGAAAACCCAAACCTAAACCCAATCCCGAACCCAAACCCGAATTCTTAAACCTAAACCTTAACCTATTTTCAAATCCATAAACCTAAACCTAGACCTACACCTAATCCTGATCTCAACTCCCTAACCTAAACTTAAACCTAAACTTGAAAACCCAAACCTAAACCCGATCCCGAACCCGAACCCGACTTCCTAAACCTAAACCTTAACCTATTCTCAATTCCCTAAACCTATAGCTTATAACCTATACCTAAACCTTAACCTTAACATAAACCTAAACCTGAACCTATAGCCTATAATCTAAATATATTCTCAAATCCCTAAACCTACACCTACACCTAATCCTAATCTCAACTCCCTAACCTAAACCTAAACTCCGATTTCCTAAACCTTAACCTATTCTCAAATCTCTAAACCTAAACCTAATCCTAATCTAAACTCTCTAACCTAAACCTTAACTTGAAAACCCAATCCTAAACCTGAACCCGAATTCTTAAACCTAAACCTACACCTACACCTAATCCTAATCTCAACTCCCTAACCTAAACCTAAACCTAAACTTGAAAACCCAAACCTAAACCCGATCCCGAACCCGAACCCGATTTCCTAAACCTAAACCTTAACCTATTCTCAATTCCCTAAACCTATAGCTTATAACCTAACCTAAACCTAAACTTATTTATATGTATTATGTGTGGATGAATGCAATGTGAATAAGATTTTTTGTGTTTGGATGGATGTAGTTTATGTTTGGATGGATTTACGTAGTTTGGGCCTAGATGGATGTGAATGTAATGAAATGTGGATAAGATTTTTTTTAACTTATGAAGTTAAAACTTATATGTATTATGCGTGGATGAATGTAATGTGGATAAGATTGTGTTTGGATGGATTTACGTAGTTTGGGTTTAGATGGATGTGAATGTGAATGTGATGAAATATATTGTATAACAGGTGTATATCAGGAATATTGTGTGTTTGGATGGATTTACGTAGTTTGGGTTTAGATGGATGTGAATGTGAATGTGATGAAATATATTGTATAACAGGTGTATATCAGGAAGATTGTGTTTGGATGGATTTACATAGTTTGGGTTTAGATGGATGTGAATGTGAATGTGATGAAATATATTGTATAACAGGTGTATATCAGGAAGATTGTGTTTAGATGGATTTACGTAGTTTGGGTTTAGATGGATGTGAATGTGAATGTGATGAAATATATTGTATAACAGGTGTATATCAGGAAGAAGACTGTAATAGGTCAAATTTGAAAAGTCCTTTAAGGGTCGTAAGAGACGGCCCATAGCAGTCCTTTTAAAGGACGGTCCATGACCGTCCTTTTAAAGGACGGTCTATAACCGTCCTTTGAAGGCTCATATGAGACGGTCTATGACAGTCCTTTTAAAGGACGGTCCATGACCGTCCGTTTAAAGGACAGTCTATCGCCGTCCTTTGAAGGCCCATAAGAGATAGTTCATGACAGTCTTTTTTAAGGACGGTCCATGGCCGTCCTTTTTGGGCTCATAAGAGACGGTCTATGACAGTCCATTTTAAGGACGGTCCATGACCGTCCGTTTTTTGTCAATAAGAATGATTGTTTTCAACCGTCCTTTAAGTAATAAGACACGTCAAAATTTGATTGCCTATGCAACGGTCCATGACCGTCCTTTTTGGTCATTTGAGACGATTTTGGACCGTCCTTTTTTCGCTATTTTGGCATAGTGCTTGACACCCATTTACCAAATTCCGATCTTGAGATCCCACAAGAAGGATCTCTATAACAAAAGTCCAATCCATAAGAGCATACCCAAGATCATAATATAGTAATCACAGGAACAAATCACAAATCCACTAGGAATTTAAAACTTATACAAGTACATGTCTCAAAGGGAAAATACATAAGCAAAATAAGGGAAACTCCAATAGGTCCTCGGCACGCTCCGAAAGCTCCTCAACTACTGCAGCTGCCTAGAATCACATGCATGCATCAATCGTGCAAAAGCTTAAAGTAAGTTTAGATGGCGGTGTAAGTGTGTGTAATACTAGTGCTAGAAAGAAATATCAGAGTGCAGAAGCACGGCATGAACCATGAACATTACCAATGCCACTAACCATACCAAGGCTAAGCTATGACAATCATAAATGCAACAAGCTGTACTAAGGCTATGCAAAGAAATACATGAGTATTAGGCGCCATACCGAGGTGATGCACAAAAGGCCTATATAGTCAATGCCAATGCAATGCAATACATGTCAATCCTCATATCAAGTCTACAAATCATATACAGTTCCATTATACGGAAACCACTGGGGTCAAGTACACTACTAGTTGACTGTCGCTCTCTAAGATATGTACAGTCAAACGAGCGTAAGAGACCTCACTAGCCACCTGTGGACAACCAATCACCAAGAGGCTTGACGGTAGCAGACCCACTCACGAGCTGGTCAAACTCAGCCTAGCTATGCCCACTCACTCAAGTGGATAAGGCTACATCCCATCTCAACCGACCTCATGACAGTGGGAGACATGGCCTAATGGTATAAGGCACTCGGGCGCTCATGTTTTCCACTCAGTTTCGGCGTTGAGGCGTCTTCCTTGTACCATGAAGGTTTAAGGGCTTTCACCTAAGGACATCCTAATTGCCCTATATGCTCAAGAGATATTTCTGGTGTCCAATACGGCCATCCACGATACTCCTGTGGAGGCTACGGCTCTAATGAAGCAAGGGCGAATATAAACCATGTAATGAAATGCTAGATGCATGAATCATGTATACTAGTCATGCATCCGCTCCAAGCATCCTATGTGCTCAAGAGGGGAACTCCATCCCTCTTGGAAGCCATAATATCCTTCCCATTGACACAACCATGACCACACACACAATGCCAACCAAGCACACAATGATGTATATGGGTCATGAAGATGAACAAGATGCATCATGCGGCGATGTACAATGTCGTACTCTTCGCCTATCCAAGAACAGACTAGGTTTAGGTACTCAGATGAATTTCCATAAGGAATCAACCTTTAGTGGGGGCATGATAGTCTGGGTAGCTGAAAAGGCCAAGCTATATATCCTTGGGGGGGGGGGGGGGGGGTTTGGGGGGGTAAATAAAAGATAGTACTTTAAATAAATTAGTGAACGGAAATGTAAAGCAATCTTAAATAAAGTGCTTAATATAAATGTTGTTCTAAGGACAACCTTTGCACCATAAAAACCAAGGGTTTATGGCAGGACAACCTTATTAGAATAAATTGAATATCAAAACTCAAATAGAAAGAAAATAAAGGAAATAGTAAGAAATAAATTCTAAACTATTACAACAATACCCACTTTGCTTGAAATGTAAATATTACAACATTCACATCCACATATACATTCCACACATCTGAATGATTAAAGATATAGAAATTAAGTAAACATCCAAATCACAAAACACACCGATATATAGTGGTTCGCCTGTGTGTTCACCAACTGTTAAACAATAGCCACACTGCTTGCTACTCCACTCCTAATATCCTCAAACAGGGGATATTAGCATTCACTATCAAAATAGGTTTCACAGGTTCACCTAAAACCTTCACAATTGTGTCTTTTTGACTTGGGCTTACAAAATCCAAAAATCCACACTTTCTGATTTTTTGGCTCTTCTCAGATAACCAACACAATGAGATTTTTTTGGCAAATCTCAAATAAAACTAAAATAATGGAATTTAGAATAAATGTAAAATACCTGGATTTCTTCTTTTGTAGCAGCCCGGTAGAACCAATCAGAGTAGAAGTTCGAATCAATGTTCAATGTCCAATACTCACTTAAGAAATGGTTCTAGGTTCTAATTGATTTTAAATTAAACCAAATTAGGCGTAGCTCTATTTGATTTTGATTCCAAGAAGAAGGAATATAACAATTCCTCTTTTTCAAATAAGATTGGAATATAGGAAGAAAATCAAATATAAATAAGCTAACAAAAGAGAATATTAAATATACACAGAGTAGCTTAAAATGAACACTAACTTATCTCAGAGTGGAGGCGTGAATTTTCTTGAATTTAATCAATGAAAAACTCTGAAATTCATGTTCAATTTATAGATGCAAAGATCAAGTCTATGAGTAGTCTTAGGAACCCTTCGACTGGTTGTAGCACCAACAGGATTTTGAAATTTTTGAGCGCAATCTTAAAAACCTTTCTACGATGACTGGTTGTAGCAGACCCAGGACTGGTCGTAGACAACCAGGTTTGGTTGTTGGGGTTTGAGTCGTAGTTATAAGACTGGTTGAAGGATGAGTGAAAAGGCCAAGCTATATGTCCTAGAGGGGGGGGGGGGGGAGTGAATAAGACTGTACAAATTAAAATATAACAGCGAAAAATAAGAAATAGGATAGCCAACAAAATAAAGAAAACAAACCATAATACAGGAATGTAAATCAACCTCAAAATAAAGAGCTTGATACTAATGGTGTTCTAAGGACAACCTTTGCACCATAAAAACCAAAGGTTTATGGTAGGACAACCTTAATTACTAGAACAAATTGAATATCAAAACTCAAACAGAAAGGAAATAAAGGAAATAACAAGAAATAAATTCTAAACTATTACAACATTCCCCACTTTGCTTGAAATCTAAATATTATAACATTCACATCCACATATACATTCCACAAATCTAAATGATTAAAGATATAGAAATTAAAAGAGCATTCAAATCACAAAACACACCGATATATAATGGTTCACCTGTGTGTTCACCAACTATTAAACAACAACCACACAACTTGCTACTCCACTCCTAATATCCTCACACAGGGGATATTAGCGTTCACTATCAAATAAGCTTTCACAGGTTCACCCAAAACCTTCACAATTGTGTCTTTTTTAAAGGGCTTACACAATTCAAAAACCCTTACTTCTGAGTTTTCTGGCTCTCCTCAAATAACCAAAAACTTTGAGATTTTTCTAGCTTAACCTCAAATAAAACCAAATAAAGTAAATTACACAAAATGTAAAATACCTATTTTTTTTTATTTGTTGTAGCAGCTCGGAAGAACCAAGTCGGAATAGAGATTTGAATGTTAAAGTTCAATGTCCAATACTCACTATATAATGGTTCTAAGTTCTAATGGATTTTAAATTAAAACAAATGGGCTAGCTTTAATTGATTTTGATTCCAGAAAAAGGAAAACAACACTTCCTCTTTTCAGATCAGATTAGAATGCAAGCAATAAAATCAATTTAAAAAGCTAAAGGAAGAAAATATTAAATATGCACACTTAGCTTAAATGGAGCACAGATTTATCTCTCAGAAGGCCGAATTAAAATTGCTTGAGTAGTATATCATATTCTAAGATTCGCGCTCTATTTATAGATAAGCAAATCACGTCTTTGACTGGTCTAGAAGTCGCTACGACTGGTCGTAGGACCAATGGAAATTTGAAAATTCGAGCGCGATAAGATAAGGCAGTTTCACGACTAATCGTAGGTAGTCTTACGACTGGTCAAAGGACACATTTGACTGGTCGAAGGTTGCTCAGGACTAGTCGATGCTAGTCGAATTTTAATGTTGTAGTTTGAGTCATAGGTTTATGACAGGTCGAAGAAGCAGTCGACATTGTTCATACGACTAGTCGAACAGACCCCAGGACTAGTCGAAGATTAACAAAAAATTATAAATTTTTGCAATAAACTTACAACTGGTCCTGGCAATTCTAGGACAGGTCGAAGCAATGCTAGGACTAGTCGAACAAAGTCTAGGACTAGTCTTAGAACAGACCAAACTCACTTATATAAAACATATGGACTATGTATCTGAAATGACCTACTCTAAAGGTCAACCTAAGGTCGAACATACCTTAATAGTGAAGTAAGGACATTGAAATTTAGCTGAATGACCTTAAGCATAATGAAGCTTGAGATCTTAGTATAGCTTGAACTTGAAAGCTTCTTGAGATCTTGAGTTATACTTGTCTTGAACTAAGTCGAACATTGTCACATCCTCGAGTCTTGACTTGTGAACATTACTTGACTATCGAAGCTGATCTTGTGAGACTTTTGTCCTGACTTGACATAACATGTATAGAGCTTTGTTCTTCACATATGCAAGCTTCATAACAAGATACATACAGTGTCTTTGGTACCACAAATTTGACAATATAGTGAAGCTATTAACTATAGCACTTACAATCTCCCCCTTTGTCAAATTAGTGATAAAACACACTTATAAGATATACTTTATAAAACAAAATATCTGGAATCTTGCACCAGTTCATATCAACTGGCACACATTCATAAAAGCATGAACCTGCAAATCAATTCAACATATATTCTCAACATATAACCTCTGCACATATTCCCCCTGAGTATAACATACTCCCCTTGAGTATAACATACATCCATTAACCATTCATTCTCCCCCCTTTTGTCACAATAGGACAAAGGAAGCAAAATATAGCAATGAACAAAAAGATAGGATATATGAGAGAAAAAATTAACCAAGATATATAATCCATAAATAGAGAGAAGTCAAAAGTAGCAACAAGCTCACGAATAGTGAGAGAGTAGAGAAATAAAGTTATTACAGTCCAGTAAAACAAAATGAACTAATCTGAGCCAGATGAAGGAGCAGGGATGGAATTATCAAGTTGATGCATGCCCTTGTTCAAGCGCCTAAGATATTTGCACATATACTTGAACTGTAAATCATGGGTAACATTCATGTTATCAATCTTAACATTCATATTTTCAACTTTCTTTTCCAATCCACGTAAATGCGCATCAAATTCAGATGGTTCATAATCAGGGTCATTTGCAGAATCAGAATCAAGTTCTTCAAAAATATCATCCATGTTAATATCATCAAGAGGAAGATCAACAGCTTCTTCCTCATGTCTAGCTTCACCACCAACATTACCATCACCTTGACCAGGAAGCATAGCCAGCTTCATCTTATTAAGGTTAGAATTATTAAATATCAGATGATGGATATGGGCTTCTTCAACAGGCATGTCAAATAACATATGCGTAGCTAACACAGTCATCAAATAAGCAAAAGGGATGTCACTGTGACCTGGATGAAGTCGAAATTGAATAATGTGGTGACAAATCAAGGATGGTAAACAAATATGAGCACCTTTGGCAACAGCATGAAGAACATGAACCATGAAGGACGTCAATTCGGATTTATTACCAGATCGATGATATAAGTTAGACACAAATATCTTGTGAAGAACTCTGTATTTGGGTAACAAAAACTTTGAAGGGAGCGCATTCCCTTTATGTGTCCATTGAACATCCAAATTACATAAATCTCTAGTGAGCATGCTTTTTTCAATTACTGAGGGTTTGTCAGATAAGGTATGGATAGGAATGCCCTCATCATTCACAGGAATTTCCATAAGAGCTGAAATCAAATGACGATTAACATTAAATAGTCCTCTTGTGGATATCTTAAATGTTAAATTTTTCAATGAAAAAGTACTTATGCATGCGAACATGGACTGGGCAATGGACCGGTATGCTGGCCCACTCCAATGCAATAAGTTATCCCAACCTAAAGTTTGAAGAATGAGAAAGATATCAAATTGATCAACATGATTAATATCAACTGGATGTTCTAAAATAACATTACACAATCTGATGTCCCGAACATAAGACAGATCATCATTGGGGGCCCAAAGATGAAGCTTAATAAGAGGAGTAGATTTGGAAGAAGATGGACCACGAGATGTTGTCTTTCTACCTGTAGATGCCATATTGCAACAAGGATTTCAAGGAACCAAAGAGTTGCAAAGGATTGAGAAATGGGTTTTTTAAAATCAGATTTTGGAGAAGAAAAACCCCAATCCTCAATGAAATTCAAAAATAGATAACTCCAAGAAAGAAATAGAAGTAAGCTAGATACAGATTTACAAGAAAAATGTAAATGGAGCACTAACCTTGAAGATTTTGAAAGATGGGTTCGACTGGTCGGGCGAAGGTTCGTCGGAGAGAGAAGAAGAAATGAGGAAGAAAGTGTTTTCCCCAAAATTTAAGTCGATCACTGCGATCTATGATTGGTCGTGGGTTTTCTTCGACCGGTCGTACCATGACAGGTCTAGAAAATCCTCGACTGGTCAAATACCACCTAAAAATTTGATGCATATTTCACAAAAATTGAAATTTAACCTAACAAATATATATAATATGATGCAAATAGGCATAAATAATCATTTTAGAATGCACATGCCAAGATCAAATTTCATTTTGTTAAACCTGTTTTTGTCGAGCGGTTTAGTGAAAATGTCAGCACGTTGATTCTTGGTAGGGATATAATCCAAAGATATAACTTTTTCTTCTACTAATTCACAAATATAATGAAATCTAATGTTAATGTGCTTAGTATGAGAATGCTGAATTGGATTTTTTGAAATATTTATGGCACTAGTATTATCACAATATAATAACATAGAATCCTGTTTAATTCCATAATCACTTAGCATACGATTCATCTAAATAAGCTGTGTACACGCATTACCAGCTGCAAAATATTTAGCTTTAGCAGTTGAAAGTGATATAGAACTTTATTTCTTGCTAAGCCAAGAAACTAAACAGTTTCCAATATAAAAACAACCACTACTAGTAGATTTTCTATCATTAAGATTACCAGCCCAGTCAGCATCCGAATACCCAACTAATTGAACACTAGTGTCATGAGGATACCAGAGACTGAGATTAACAATATTTATGACATATCGCATAATTCGTTTAACAACAATTAAATGAGATTCTTTAGGATCAAACTGATATCTAGCACAAATACCAACAATTAAAGCAATATCAAGTCTATTAGTAGTTAAATACAATAAACTACCAATCATACTCCGATATAATTTCAGATCCACATTTTTACCTGCAGAATCTTTTGAGAGTTTCAAGGTTGTACTCATAGGAGTATAAAAATTCCTACCATTCTCAAATCCAAATCTCTTAATCAAATTCATAGCATATTTAGTTTGAGAGATGAACATTCCATCAGGTCATTGTTTTACTTGTAACCTAAGGAAATAATTCAATTCCCCAACCATGCTCATTTTAAACTGAGATTTCATCAAATCTGCAAACTCAATAATTATGTCAGTACAGGTAGATCCATAAATAATATCATCAACATAGATTTGAACCATTAAGATATCTTTTTTATGTTTCTTAACAAACAATGTTTTATCAATACTTCCCATTTGGAAGTTATGACTGAGTAAAAACTTAGTCAATTTCTCGTACCATGCTCTGGGTGCTTGTTTTAGACCATAGAGATCTTTTTTGAGACGGTATACATGATCGGTAAGCTTAGGGTGTTCAAACCCTATAGGTTGTTTAACATATACTTCTTCATGTAAATCGCCATTTAAAAAGGCACTCTTTACATCCATTAAAAAAATTTTAAACTTTTTAAAGCATGCAATGGATATAAAAAGTTTGATTGATTCAAGACGAGCAACTGGGGCAAAAGTTTCATTATAATCGATACCTTCAATTTGAGTGTACCCTTGTACAACTAATCCTGCCTTGTTTCGAATAATATTCCCAAGCTCGTCAGACTTATTTTTAAAAATCCACTTTGTTCTGATAATATGTTTATCTTTAGGTCTAGGAACAAGATACCAGACATCATTTTAAATAAATTGATTAAGTGCTTCTCGCATAGGAACTATCTAGTTTTCATCAGCAAGAGCTTCTTTTACGTTAGATGGTTCTATCTAGGATGTAAAACATACAAAATTAGATATATCTTCAAGTTGTTTACGGGTATGAACACCAGTGAGAGGGTTTCCAAGAATTTGTATAGTTGGATGATCTTTAACAGTCCTTAATTCAGAATTATTCTGATTAGATGAAGTATCAGGTTTATCAATTACAAGAACTTCATCATTATATGGACTTGAGACTGGTGTATTTAAGCGATCATCAATGACCACATTAATGAACTCTTGAATCACACTGGTCCTTTTGTTCAGAACCCTATAAGCTCGACTGTTTAAAAAATATTCTAAAAAGATCCCTTCGTCACTCTTCGTATCAAACTTTCTCAGATTTTCAATATCTCGTAAGATATAGCACTTCCTGCCAAAAACTCGAAAGTATTTAATAGTAGGCTTTTTATTGAACCACATTTCATAAGTTGTTTTATTATTCCCTTTACAAGTGTAAACCTGGTTAATGATATAACAAGCTGTATTGACAACTTCAGCCCAAAGATTCTTAGAGAGCTTCATGCTATTCAACATGACATTAGTCATTTCTTGAAGCACTCTATTTTTCCTTTCAATTATATCATTTTGTTGTGGAGTTTTGGGGGTTGATAATTCATGTAATATTCCCTGGTCACTACAGAACTTCTCAAAACCGCAATTCTCAAATTCAGATCTATGATCACTACGAATCTTACTGATTTGAGAACTTTTTTCAGTTTGAATCCTCTTAAGAACTTTTCTTCCTTCTTTAAGGGTTTCAGATTCATCCCTTAAGAAGACTACCCACGTATATCTGGTAAAATCATCTACAATTATCAAGATATATCTTTTGCCACTTCAACTCTCCGTCCTGGTAGGTCCTATCAGATCCATATGGAGAAGCTCGAGTGATCTTGATGTGGCATTGGAGTTCACCTTTTTATGTGAGTTCCTTGTTTGTTTGCCTATCTAGCATTCGCCACATATTTTATCTAATTTTTAAAGTTTGGGTAGACCTCTTATAAGTTCTTGTTTGCTCAACCTATATAAATTTCGGTAGTGTACATGTCCAAGATGTTTATGTCATAAATCAGTCTCGTCTGTATGGACCATGTAATAAGATTAACTATTTGAGCTGGATTCGCTTACAATATAGTAGTTTTCAGGCGTTTACGTCCAGTTAATATTACCGAACCCTTGTTATTTAGAGTCTCACAACTTTGATTAGAAAATCTCACACTATGGTTATTATCGCATATTTGAGATATGCTAAGCAAGTTATGTTTTAGGCCTTCAACATATAAAACATTTTTGAATAAAGGAAGGTTATGAAGTTGAATTGTACCTTGGCCCATAATCCTGCAGTTGCTTCCATCACCAAACGTGACTGAACCATCAGTCATGTCTTTGAGATTAGTGAATAAACTTTTATCACCAGTCATATGCTTTGAGCATCCACTATCTAAGTACCACTTCGAATGGCTTGTAGCTTTGAAAGTAGTATGGGCAACTAAGCAAGTAACTTTAGGAATCCATTTCATTACTATTTTGAGTTTAGGAGTATAGTTGGTCATCTTGTATTTGTAATTTTTTGTATGAGTGACCTACTAAGTTAGATTTTAAGAGCTCCTTAAGTAAATCAACTATTTTTTCAGCTAAAGGGTTTTGGTTTTGATTTTTGTAATTGATATGGTTACCTCTAGTTTTGAAAGATTGAAAAGTTTTAACATTTTTAGAAAACTTTTGACTTGAACTTTTCTCTTTTGAGTTAGAGGATTCTCCTTTTACAAACTTGGGAGAAGTATTCTTCTGTTTAGGAGGAATATTTTTGTTGTAGCCTAAACCGGATCAGTCGCCACATTTTCTTGATCCAGTTAAAAGTTTTTCTAATTTAGGATCACCTTGGGCATACCTCCATGTATCCTTTAAACTCAAAAGGGAAGAGACTTCAAGTTTAAGTTTATCATTTTTAGATTTCAGATTTTTAATAAGGGTGGTTTTGAAATCTAGATACATTTGCATTTTTCAAAACAATCTGAAAGATGAGATTTTTCTAAAACAAGAGACTCAAATCTTTCCCTAAGCCCTGAAAATCTTTCTTTTTGAAGTTTTAGTTTTACGACAATTTTACAACTTTCCTTGTATAGGGCATTACAAGCATCTTGAAGATCTTCTTCATTATCATGATCACTATTTAGATTTTCTTCACTGGTTGAATTATCATGATATGAAAAAGTGAACTTGGTTAGAGTCATAAGGGTCTTAACTTCATTGCCCAACTCATTTTCAGAATCTTCTGATTCAGAAGAGGCTTCAGTGCCAAAAGATTCATCCCAAGTAGCTAACATTCCTTTCTTTTTAGGTTTGTCCTTTTTAGGACACTTGTTTGCTAGATGCTCATATTCTCTGTAGTTGTAACATTGACTATCTTTCAAAGATTTTCAAGATTTAGATCTAAATTTAGATATTTTCTTATCATTTGATTTTTGAAAATCAACCTTCTTTTTTACTTTTGAAAATCTTGTAAAACTTTTTCGTTAAAAGAGCCATATCGTCTTTGGAATTTTCAAAATCAGAATTTTCTTGAGAAATACATTTGGAAGACTTAAGGGCTATTAATTTACCTTTAGGAGCTTTAAAAGTTAATTCGTAGGTTTGTAAAGACCCAACCAACTCTTCTACCCTCATATTGTCCATATCACGAAGTTCCTAGATTGCGATTACTTTAGAGTTTAACTGTTCAGGTAGTGAACGTAGTATCTTTGCACACACTTTACTTTCTAGGATTTTGTTACCAAGACCCCACATAGAGTCTACAATGTCATTTAATCTAGTGTAGAAGTCCATAAATATTTCATTTTCCTCCATATGAATTTCTTCAAATTTAGTTGTGAGGAGTTGGACTTTAGATTTTTTTACAATTGAAGTACCCTCGTGTGTCATTTCTAATATATCCCAAGCTTGTTTTGCAGAATCATAGGATATAATTCTTTTGAATTCATTTGGTGATAACGCACAAGTGATTGCATTTAGTGTTATAGTATTTGCACTACTCTCACATTTCTGAAGTGTGGTTCATGAGAAATAAGGTGTTACTCTCATTGATTTTGAACCATCGATTCCAGTTACTTCAGTGATAGGAGGGGTCCATTCATTCACTGTTGCAAGCCACACATTTCATCCATGGATTTGAGGAAGATCCTCATCCTGGCTTTCCAATATGCATAGTTGGTGCCATCAAAAGGTGGAGGCCTAGTGACTGAAAGGCTATCAAAATTTGACATCTTATTTATATAGCTTAGTTCGTTAGCTTAGGAAATAAATCCAAGAATAATAATTAAGAGCGAGCTATTAGGCTTTTATACCACTTGAAAAGGCCAAGCTATATGCCCTAAAGGGGGGGTGAATAGGACTGTGACAAATTAAAATATAACAGTAGAAAATAAATAGGATAGCCAACAAAATAAAGAAAACAAACCACAATACAGGAATGTAAATCAACCTCAAAATAAAGAGCTTAATACTAATGTTGTTCTAAGGACAACCTTTGTACCATAAAAACCAAGGGTTTATGGCAGGACAACCTTACTAGAACAAATTGGATATCAAAACTCAAACAGAAAGGAAATAGTAAGAAATAAATTCTAAACTATTACAACATCCTCCACTTTGCTTGAAATGTAAATATTATAACATTCACCTCCACATATACATTCCACAAATCTAAATGATTAAAGATATAGAAATTAAAAGAACAATCAAATCACAAAACACACCGATATATAGTGGTTTGCTTGTGTGCTCACCAACTATTAAACAACAGCCACACAGCTTGCT
Source organism: Magnolia changhungtana (assembly GCA_030180095.1). Classification (NCBI taxonomy): domain Eukaryota; kingdom Viridiplantae; phylum Streptophyta; class Magnoliopsida; order Magnoliales; family Magnoliaceae; genus Magnolia; species Magnolia changhungtana. The sequence goes on from JASAUF010000160.1 coordinate 6,003,773, forward strand.
ACTCCACTCTTAATATCATCACACATGGGATATTAGCGTTCACTATCAAATAGGTTTTCACAAGTTCACCCAAAACCTTCAAAATATGTCTTTTTCAAAGGGCTTACACAATTCAAAAACCCTTACTTCTGAGTTTTCTGGCTCTCCTCAAATAACCAACAACTTTGAGATTTTTCTGGCTTAACCTCAAATAAAACCAAATAAAGTAAATTTGTAAAATGTAAAATACCTATTTTTCTTCTTTGTTGTAGCAGCCCGGAAGAACCAAGTCGGAGTAGAGATTTGAATGTCAAAGTTCAATGTCCAATACTCACTATATAATGGTTCTATTTTCTAATAGATTTTAAATTAAAACAAATGGGCTAGCTTTAATTGATTTTGATTCCAGAAAAAGGAAAGCAACACTTCCTCTTTTCAGATCAGATTGGAATATAAGAAACAAAATCAATTTAAAAAGCTAAAGAAAGAAAATATTAAATATGCACACTTCACCTAAATGGAGCACAGATTTATCTCTCAGAAGGTCGGATTAAAATTGCTTGAGTAGTGTATCATATTATGAGATTCGTGCTCTATTTATAGGTGAGCAAATCATGTCTTCGTCTAGTCTAGAAGTCGCTACGACTGGTCATAACACCAACGAAAATTTGAAAATTCGAGCGTGATAAAATAAGGCAGTTTCACGACTAGTCGTAGGTAGTCTACGACTGGTCGAAGGACACCTTCGACTGGTCGAAGGTTGCTCAGGACTAGTTGAAGCTAGTCGAATTTCAATACTGTAGTTTTAATCGTAGGTCTACGACAGGTCGAAGAAACAGTCAACACTGTTCATACGACTAGTCGAAGCTTAATAAAAAATTCTGAATTTTTACAACAAACTTACGACTGGTCCAGGCAATTCTAGGACAGGTCGAAGCAGTGCTAGGACTAGTCGAACAAAGTCCAGGATTAGTCTTAGGACAGACCAAACTCACTTATATAAAACATATGGATTATGTATTTAAAATGACATACTCTAAAGGTCAACCTAAGGTCAAACATATCTTACTAGTGAAGTAAGGACATTGAAATTTAGTTGAATGACCTTGAGCATAATGAAGCTTGTGATCTTGGTATAGCTTGAACTTGAGAGCTTCTTGAGATCTTGAGTTATACTTGTCTTGAACTAAGTCGAACATTCTCACATCCCCGAGTCTTGACTTGTGAACATTGCTTAACTATCGAAGTTGATCTTGTGAGACTTTTGTCTTGACTTGACATAACATGTATAGAGATTTGTTCTTCACACATGCAAGCTTCATAACAAGATACATACAGTGTCTTTGGCACCACAAATTTGACAATATAGTGAAGCTATCAACTATAGCACTTACAACGAGTCATGACATCCCTACGACTGGCCGACCAGGTCTCAGGATTAGTCGTGGAATAACCAAAAAATTTCAAAAATCTTCAACAACTTACGATTGGTCATGGAATTTCTTTGATTGGTCGAACCAGGTCTAGGAGTAGTCGAATAAGGTTCAGGACTAGTCTTAGAACAGACCAAATTCATATAAATAGATTTATTTTGAATTATGTATACAAAATGACCTACCCTAAGGTCAATCTAAGGTCTAATATACCTGGGACATGAAGTATGAACATTGAACTTCATTCTTTCAGATGATGATTGACCTTTGAACCATACGAAGCTTGAGATCTCTAACTCAACGTAGCTTGATCTTCAGAACTTCGAAAGCTTAAAATTAAACTTCATCAATGCACTTGAGTCTAGAAATGTACTCTTGAGTGAAATGCACTTGAGTTTTGAAATGCACTCTTCTTATCGATGTAACTCTGAACCCTGATGCTTACAGAAGATGACAAAGTACATAACCTTGCATTTCTTGAAGTAGAGCACCGTACATGTCTTGAGCCATTGTGATGCAGTGTCTTGATCATATCAACATACAAACACAAGACATAGATAAAGGTTTTGGCACCACAAAATTTGACAATCAAAGGAGCATGAGACCAAAGCACTTAAAATCTCCCCCTTTGTTAAATTTGTGACAAAACACACTCGTATAAAAATAAGAGAAGCAATCAAGTAACATACTCCCCCTGAGTAGCAGCACACATATTAGTACAACTCAGATCCATAAGCAATCATTAGCAATCAAACCAAAAGATTTCAAAAGCTTCCAAGCCTTCTCCCCCCTTTTGTCATAATATGACAAAGGAAGCAACAATGTAAAGGATAATAATTTGAGGAATAGATGAAGTAACTTGACAATATATAAGTAAATAAAAGTTCACAATCCATTTACTAGTATAACTATATAGTCATCAAACCAAATTGAGAGAACAATACAACATAAGTATGAAAGATAATACATACCAAGAATGAAAACACTCAATCGGATCCTGAAGGAGCAGGAATGGTAGGATCAAGATTATGCATTCCCTTGTTTAAGCGCCTAAGAGAGAGGAGCTGATCTAGAAGAAGATGGACCACGAGAATTTTTCTTTTTCCCTCTAACATCCATTTGCTATACAAGATGCAAGGAAACAAGAAGAATCACAAGATGAGAAGTGGGGTTTTGATATAACAGATTTTACAATAGAAAAATCCAAACTTGCAATCAAAGACAAAATAGATTACTCCAAAAGTAAAAGATGGAGTACTATTAACAAGAATCTACAAGAATAATACAAGAGAACTACTAACCTTGAAGAAGATTGAAGGTGGGTTTGACTGGTCAGGCATAGGCTCGTTGGAGAGTGAAATGGAAATGAAGAATGAAAATTTTTCCCAATTTTAAAAGCACCACCGAGTTTCATGACTGGTCGTGGAGGTGCTCGACCGGCCATACCAGGATCGGTCGTGTACATTCATGACTGGTCGTGTCCCGACAAAAATAAGCATTTTTCATAAAAAAGTTAAAATTTAAATCATTAAATTATCAAATATAAAAACATTTACAAGTATGCAAGAATATTCAATTTAAATTGCACACACCAAGATTAAATTTCAATTTACTAAACCTATTTTGTCAAGCGGTTTAGTGATAATGTCAACAAGTTGAATCTCGGTCGGAATGTATTCCAAAGATATTAATTTTTCTTCCACTAATTCATGAATGTAATGATACCTAATGTCAATGTGCTTGGTACGTGAATGCTGGATTGGATTTTTAGAAATGTTTATAGCACTAGAATTATCACAATATAAGACCATAGAATCTTGTACTATTCCATAATCACTTAATATACATTTCATCCACACAAGCTGAGTACATGCATTTCCAGCTGCAATGTATTATGCCTCAGCAGTTGAGAGTGATATGGAACTATGCTTCTTACTAAACTAAGAGACTAAACCATTTCCAAAATAAAAACAACCACCGCTGGTTGATTTCCTATCATCGATATTTTCAACCCAATCAGCATTAGTGTACCTAGCCAACTGAATACTAGTATCATATGGATACCAAAGACCCAAATTTACAGAACTTCTGACATATCTAATAATCCGTTTAATAGCATTTAAATGATATTCTTTAGGATTAAACTGATATCTAGTGCAAATGCCAACACTTAAAGCAATATCAGGTTTACTAGCAGTTAAATACAACAAACTACCAATCATACTTCTATACAATTTTATATCCACATCTTTACCTGTAGAGTCCTTTGAGAGTTTTAGAGTTGTACTCATAGGAATATCAAAATTTTTACCATTATCAAATCTGAACCTTTTAATCAAGTTCAATGCATACTTGGCTTGAGAAATAAAAAATCTATCAGGTTGTTATTTTACTTGCAACCCAAGGAAATAATTTAATTCCCCAACCATGCTCACTTCAAACTTAGATTTCATTAAATCTGCAAACTCAAAAGTCATGTTAGTATAAGTTGATCCATAAATAATATCATCAACATAGATCTAAACCATTAAGATATCATTATTATGTTTTTTAACAAAAAGCGTCTCATCAACACTACCCATTTGAAAATTATAACTTAGTAAAAACTTAGTCAATTTTTTGTACCATGCTCTAGGAGCTTGTTTTAAACCATATAGAGCTTTTTTAAGATAATACACATGATCAGTAAACTTAGGGTCTTCAAACCCTATAGGTTGTTCAACATATACTTCTTCATGTAGATCGCCATTCAAGAAAACACCTTTACATCCATTTGATAAATTTTAAACTTTCTAAATCATGCAATGGATATAAAAAGTCTGATTGATTTAAGGCGAGCAACCAGAGCAAAGGTTTCATCATAATCAATGCCATCTATTTGAGTGTACCCTTGTACAACCAGTCTTGCCTTATTTCGAATTATATTACCAAATTCATCAGACTTATTTTTAAAAATCTACTTAGTTCTTATAATGTGTTTATCTTTAGGTTTAGGAACACGATACCAGACATCATTTCAAACAAACTGATTAAGTTCTTCCTGCATAGCTACAATCCAGTTTTCATCAGAAAGAGCTTCTTTTATGTTTACCAGTTCAATCTGAGATGTAAAACACACATAATTACATATGTTTTCTAGTTGTCTATGAGTGCACACACCAGTGATGGGGTTTTCAAGAATTTGAGCGGTTGGATGATCTTTAACCGTCCTTAATTCAGAATTGTTTTGACTTGATGAAGTATCGGGTTTGCCAATTAGAAGAACTTCATCATTATCTAAACTTGGGGCAGGTGTATTCAAATGATCGTCTATGACCACATTAATTGATTCTTGAATAACACCGGTCCTTTTATTCAGTACATGATATGCGCGACTGTTTAAAGAGTATCCTAAAAAGATTCCTTCGTCACTTTTTGTGTCAAACTTTTCTAGATTTTCACGGTCACGCAAAATATAGCACTTGCTACCAAAAACTCGAAAGTATTTGACAGTAGGCTTTTTATCGAACCACATTTCATAAGTGGTTTTATTATTAGATTTACATATATAAACCCGATTAATAACATAGCAAAAAAGATTCACACGGCTTCCAAATTCACTAAAGATTTTTAGGGAGCTTCATACTATTCAACATTACAGTTCCCATTTCTTGAAGCACTCTATTTTTCCTTTCCATAATTCCATTTTGTTGAGGAGTTTTGGGTGCAGAGAATTCATGCGATATTCCCTGATCGTTACAGAATTTCTCAAAACTACTATTCTTGAACTCAGATCCATGATCACTACAGATCTTACAAACTTGAGAACCTTTTTCAGTTTAGATCCGTTTGAGAATCCTTTTAACTTCATCAAGGGTTTTTGATTTATCTCTTATGAAGGCTACCCAAGTGAATCTAAAAAAATCATCCACGATTACCAAGATATATTTTTTACCACCTCGACTCTCCATCCTGGTAGGTCCTATAATATCCATATGGAGAAGCTCGAGTGGTCTTGATGTGGCATTGGAGTTCACCTTTTTGTGAGAGCTCCTTGTTTGCTTGCCATATTGACATTCACCACATATCTTGTCTACATTTTGTAATTTAGGTAGACCTCTTATTAGTTCTCCCTTGCTCAATCTGTATAAATTATGGTAGTGTACATGTCCAAGGCATTTATGCCATAATTTTGTTTCATCGGTATGGACAATGTAGCATGATTGATTAGATGAACTACCATCGCTTACAATATAACCATTTTCAGAAGTCCTACGACCAATTAATATTACAGAACCCTTTTTGATCAAGATTTCACAACCTTTATTAGAAAATTTCACGCTATGATTATTATCATATATTTGAGATATACTTAACAGGTTGTGTTTTAGCCCTTCAACATAAAAAACATTCTTAAATAAGGGAAGGTTATAGAGCTGAACCGTACCATGGTCAATAATCTTGTAGTTGCTACCATCACCAAATGTGACTGACCCATCAGTCATATCTTTAAGATTGGTGAATAAAGCCATGTTGCCTGTCATATAACTTGAGCATCCACTGTCTAAGTACCATTTCAAATAGTTTGTAGCTTTGAAAGCAGTGCGGGCAACCAAGTAAGTAACTTTAGGAACTCATTTCATTACTGTTTTAGGTTTAGGAGTATAGTTGGTCTTCTTGTATTAGTAATTGATATACGAGTGACCCACTGAGTTAGATTTTAAGAGCTCCTTAAGTAAATCAACTATTTTTTCAAATAAAGGGTTTTGGTTTTGAGTTTTATAGTTGACATAATTGCTTTTAGATTTTTGAAAAGTTTTAGCATTTTTAGAAAAACTTTGATTAATACTTTTCCCTTTTGAATTAGAGGTTTCTCCTCTCACAAACTTAGGAGTAATCTTCTGTTTAGAAGGTATATTCTTATCATAGCCAAACTCGGATCTGTTGCCAAATTTTCTAGATCTGGATAAAAGTTTCTCAAACTTCAGATCTCGTTGGGCATACCTCCATGTATCCTTTGAACTTAAAAGCGAAGAGTTTTCAAGCTTAAGTTTGTCATTTTCAGATTTAAGATTTTCAATCATGGAGGTTTTGAATTCTAAATCACATTTAGTCTTTTCAAAACAATCTGAAATTTGGGATTTTTCTAAAACAAGAGACTCAAAATTTTCTTTAAGTTTTAAAAACTTTTCTTTTTTAAGTTTTAGTTTTACGGCAATTTTACAACTTTCCTTGTATAGGGCATTGGAAGCATTTTGAAGATCTTCTTCATTTTCATGATCACAATTCAGATTTTCTTCACTAGTTGAATCGTCATGGTCTGAAAAAGTGAACTTGGCTAGAGTCATAAGAGCCTTAACTTCATTGCACGACTCATTTTCAGAATCTTTTGATTCAGAAGAGGCTTCAGTGACAGAAGATTCGTCCCAAGTAGCCAACATTCCTTTCTTTTTAGGTTTGTCCTTTTTAGGACATTTGTTTGCTAAATGCCCATATTCTTGGCAGTTATAACATTGACTATCTTTCAAAGATTTTCAAGTTTTGGATTTAGGTTTAGATATTTTCTTATCATTTGATTTTTGAAAATCAACCCTCTTTTTACTTTTGAAAATCTTATAAAACTTTTTTGCTAAAAGAGTCATATCGTCTTCTGAATTTTCTAAATTGGAGTTTTCTTAAAAAATATGTTTAGAAGACTTAAGGGCAATCAATTTACCTTTAGGAGCTTTAAAAGTTAACTCGTAGGTTTATAAGGACCCAACCAACTCTTCTACCCTCATATTGTCTGTATCATGAAGTTCCTGGATTGCGGTTACCTTAGAATTGAACCATTCAGGTAGTGAGCGTAGTATCTTTGAACACACCTTACTTTTTAGAATTTTATCGCCAAGACCACACATAGAGTTTACAATGTCATTTAATCTAGTATAGGAGTCCATAAACATTTCATTTTCCACCATATGAATTTCTTCAAATTTGGTTTTGAGGAGTTGGACTTTAGATTTTTTTTTTTTTTATATAATTGAAGTATCCTTGTGTGTCATTTTTAATATATACCAAGCTTACTTTGCAATATCACAGGATATGATTCTTTTGAACTCATCCGGTGATGGTGCGTAAGTGATTGCATTTAGTGCTTTTGCATTGACACTACTCTCACTTTTTTGAAGAGTGGTCCATGAGTAATATGGTGTTACTCTCATTGATTTTAAACCATCGATACCGGTCACTTCAGTGATAAGTGGGTTCCATTCAGTCACTATGGTAAGCCACACACTCTTATCCATTGATTTGAGGAAAATCCTCATTTTGGTTTTCCAATAGGCATAGTTGGAGCCATCAAAGGGTGGAGGCCTAGTGACTGAAAGGCTATCACATCTTATATATAGCTTAGATCGTTAGCTCAGGAAATGAATCCAAGAATAAAGAATTAAAAAATGAGCTATTTGGCTTTGATACCACTTGAAAAGGCTAAGCTATATGTCCTAGAGGGGGGGGGGGGGTGAATAGGACTATAGCAAATTAAAATTTAACAGCGAAATTTAATTGAAAATAAGATAGCCTTATAAACAAATAAATAAAAGACAGTACTTTAAATAAAATAGTGAACGGAAATGTAAAGTAATTTTAAATAAATAGCTTGATACTAATGATGTAATAAGGACAACCTTTGTACCATAAAAACCAGGGGTTTATGGTAGGACAACCTTACTAGAACAAATTGAATATCAAAACTCAAACAAAAAGAAAATAAAGGAAATAGCAAGAAATAAATTCTAAACTATTACAATATTCCCCACTTTGCTTGAAATGTATATATTACAACATTCACATCCACATATATATTCCACACATCTGAATGATTAAAGATATAGAAATTAAGTAAACATCCAAATCACAAAACACATTGATATATAGTGGTTCGCCTGTGTGTTCACCAACTGTTAAACAATAGCCACACAGCTTGCTACTCCACTCCTAATATCCTCACACAGGGGATTTAGCATTCACTATCAAAATAGGTTTCACAAGTTCACCTAAAACCTTCACAATTGTGTCTTTTTTACTTAGGCTTGCACAATCCAAAAACTCACACTTTCTAAGTTTTCTGACTCTCCTCAGATAAGCAACACAATGAGATTTTTCTGGCGAATCTCAAACAAAACCAAAATAATGGAACTTACAATAAATGTAAAATACTTGGATTTCTTCTTTTGTAGCAACCCAGTAGAACCAGTCAAAGTAGAAGTTCAAATCAATGTTCAATGTCCAATACTCACTTAAGAAATGGTTCTAGGTTCTAATTGATTTTAAATTAAACCAAATTGGGCGTAGCTCTATTTGATTTTGATTCCAAGAAGAAGGAATACAACAATTCCTCCTTTTTAAATAAGATTGGAATATAAGAAGAAAATTAAATATAAATAAGCTAACAAAAGAGAATATTAAATATGCACAAAGTAGCTTAAAATGAACACTAACTTATCTCAGAGTGGAGGCTTAAATTTTCTTGAAATTAATTAATGAAAAACTCTGAAATTCGTGTTCAATTTATAGATGCAAAGATCACGTTTACGACTAGTCTTAGGAACCCTTTGACTGGTCGTAGCACCAACAATATTTTGAAATTTTTTAGCGCGATCTTCAAAACCATTTTATGACTGGTTTTAGAGTGTCTACGACTGGTCGTGGACCACCTACGACTGGTCGTAGCAGACCCAGGACTGGTTGTAGCCAACTAGGTTTGGTTGCTGGAGTTTGAGTCGTAGTTCTAAGACTGGTCGAAGGACTAGTCGTGACATCTCTACGACCGATCGAGCAGGTCTCAGGACTGGTCGTGGAATAACCAAAAATTTTTGAATATCTTCAACAACTTAGGACTGGTCATGGAATTTCTTGGACTGGTCAAACAAGGTCTAGGACTAGTCGAACAAGGTCCAAGACTAGTCTTAGAACAGACCAAATTCATATAAATAGATTTATTTTGAATTATGTATACAAAATGACCTACCCTAAGGTCAATCTAAGGTCTAATATACCTGGGACATGAAGTATGAACATTGAACTTTATTCTTTCAGATGATGATTGACCTTTGAACCTTATGAAGCTTGAGATCTCTAACTCGACGTAGCTTAATCTTGAGATCTTCGAAAGCTTGAAATTAAACTTCATCAATGCACTTGAGTCTAGAAATGTACTCTTGAGTGAAATGCGCTTGAGTCTTGAAATGCACTCTTCTTATCGATGTAACTCTGAACCTTGATGCTTACAGAAGAGGACAAAGTACATAACCTTGCATTTCTTGAAGTAGAGCACCGTACATGTCTTAAACCATTATGATGCAGTGTCTTGATCATATCAACATATAAACACAAGACACAGATAGAGGTTTTGGCACCCCAAAATTTGACAATCAAAGGAGCATGAGACCAAAGCACTTACATTAGCCCACAAGGCTAAGGAAGGACAATGACATGGGCCTAAGTAAATGAAACGGGCCTAGCTAGGGTCTATGGTGGACCTTTAACCACTCATAGAAGTAAGTGGGACTACCTTGGGGCCACCAATATTGACATTCAACAACTATTGTCCCAAGATGGTAGCCCATCACTAATCGATCACGGATCAAGGCCCAAGGCCCAAACAGCGCCATGAATAAGAAATGGACAGCCATAACATTCCACATACATTCATATTGGGCCTTAAATAAATGGCCCAAGGCCTATTCAATACATAGGTCCAAAGGGCAACATACATAGCCCAACCCATATGCAATACTACGAGCCCATAAGAGAGGTTAGGGCCTAGTATAAGGGTCACCAAATCTATATATTGTGGGGGGCCTAGTGGGTAGCCCATTACCTCAACCACATGGGCAATAATCATGTTTTAGCCAAGTTGGGCCTACATTCTAGCCTAAGGTATAATTGATTTAGTGGGCAACCAAGGGCCCAAGTACTCGTATATTCCAGCCCACTAACCCAACACAATATCATGGAGAATATAGCCCAAGAGTCCACTAGGCCTATCTTGAAAGTTCTAGCCCTTTTGGGCCAAAAGAGTCTAAAAATCTTAGTACATACATGGACCCAAATAACTTAACTATGGTAGGCCTCAAGAGTGCATTAATTAAGCCCAAAATTTAGGGATTAAAGGCATTAAATTATCGCTCCAAAGTCCTCACAATATGGTGGGCTCCACTCCTTAAAACTTTAGCCTAAAAGCCATGTACATTTATAACATCTTGTTGGATTTTTATTCCACCAACTTTATGGGCCTACTGGAGCCCAGAAAATGTTCATCAGATTGGGAAATGAGTTCAGGTGGTCCAGCAATAAGGTCAGAGGGTCCCACCAAATAGGAGTGAACCCAACAACACAAAGAAGTAGGTGGGCCACACTACTGGACCAAAGTCCAGCAGCAACCCACATGGACGTCCCACAGTTGGGCCTGGGCGATCCAATGGACTGGACGCCCAGTGCTATACCAATGCACATGGTGGGCCCCACCTTAGATGTTCCACACTAAGGTGGGCCACGTCTAAGTGGGTCACAAAGTGGATGGACATGTGAATAAAATACAACATCATGGTGGGCCACAATCAAGGTGGACGGTCAGCATTGCTAGATGTCACCACCATGGACGTCCAGCCAGGTGGGCCGGTCCAGCCCCTACATATTGAAATCCAGTGGCCCAATTGGCCCCAAATCTATTTAGGTGAGTCCCATCAAGGGTGGGCCACTTTAGGAATTAATTTCACAATTTTACAGATATGATAAATATTTTTAAGAATTAGGACAGCAATACATATCCAAAAATCTGGTTAGTGTAGAAATCCTGCTGACCCCATGTTTGGCACCACATAGGGTGGGCCTAAAACAATCCAAACCCCTGGAAAATTTATGGGAAGGGTAGTCCCACATGTGGACAGCAAGTGGGGTCCACTGGGGTGGCCTACTTACTCCAGAAAATAAGGTAAACATACTCATTTCTATCATATAGTATTACTAAACTGTTTAGAAATTTCTAGATAGTTAACCCTCTTTGGCCTATCCCATGGGCCTCAAGCATAGGGGAAATGGTGTGGGCCCCATTCCACATCAAAGTGGGGTCCATACACTACAAAATCCCCAAAGAAATTTGGAAGAAAAGGACATGTAAATAGATCTAAATATCAGCTCAAAAGTCATGTTCCAACTGGGCTTGAATCTAGACAGCAACATGTGTTGTCCATATTTTGGCCCATATAATTAAATCAAAGGGTTTATTGCCTAGATCCATCATGTGGGGTCTACCTTGATGAGTTAACAAAATTCCAGACCCATGAGTTCACCATATCCTCCATGAAAAAACCCATTTTGGAGAACACCCAACCCATGCATGCATGGTGGGCCTGGACGTCCAACAATGGTGGGCTTGGATGTCCCATCTTGCTATAGGTCTGAGATGTTGCTGACCTCCTTGGTGGGCCACACATCATTAGAAATACAAAAAATAAAATAAAGAGAAAGGGAGAGAGAAGGAGAGAGATCGGCCATTGGTGGAAGGTCCCGCCACTAATGGACCTTCCACACAACAATCCACACCTTTTACTATGTTGTATGATACATGCATGCTATGATACATCAAGAAAACTTACTGAATGGTAGGGAAACCTTCCCTACATGCGTTCAAAGGCCTAGATGGCCTATGAGATGTAAGAAATAAAAGAAAGCATCATGGTGGGTTCATGGAGAATGGCCCACCATGGAATGGATTGTGTAGGATCTAGGCCCTTGGCCTTTATCTTAGGAGCCATGTAGGGTCTCCACCATGGATTGGTGGGTCCTACATGCTTCCATGCATGCTAGGAAAAGAAAGGAAGAAGAAGGACAAGAGATGATCTTCTAGGTTGCACCTACCTCCAAAGGTTCCTTCAAAACTTCAAGGATGGTGTTCTAGGCTCCAAGGGAAGAAGATTCAATGGTGTAGATGAGATTCTAAGGGCTAGATGGAGGGGAAAATGGGGAAGAAGGGGCTGGAGTAGAGAGGGAAGGTTAGACGTTTTGGCTATGGAGGAAAGGAGGAATGGAAGATGAGAAGGAGGAGAGAGAGAGAGAGAGAGAGAGAGAGAGAGGAGTGTATACCTAGGTAATCATTTCTTTCTAAGCTAGGGAAGAGCAACAAAATGATGGTGCATTGGGGATGAAGCCCAAGGCACATGATTGCCTCTCTAGGAAAGGTAGCCTAGGCTAGGTTATATGGGTTAGTAGCTAAGTAGAGTAGGCTAGGCATAGGCTTTCTAGGAAAATGTTGCTAGGTGGGGCCCACCTTGAAAAACATGCAAGCTAGCAAGTGGGTCCCACCACATGATACATGGCAAAGAAATGCTCGGATTGATAAGTCAAGATACACACACCGGAATTACTCATGAGACGCGGCGTTGGAACCGGGGCGACGATGCGGTCTCAATGACATAGGTTTCAAGTCAATCTGGGTCAGGTCTATGTGACCGGATTTAAGGATGACCACAAACACTATTCACAGGTCGCGGGTCACCGGAATTCGACCGGTAGGACCGTGGGACCTAGGGGAATGAAATGGATACTTGGGATAGGGTCTTACACTTATGGTGATTCCGGTTGACCGAATAGAATGCGTAAGTTCTGCATATGTGCGGGTTTTGTTTCTAATTTCGTACAGAAGTTTATATAAGCCTTTCTAATACAGAATTAGGGTTAATTCGTAATTTATAGAGAGAGCTTACACAATTTCTAGCATTTTTCAAGGGGAGAAAACTTGGGTGTTTGATCTGTAACTTGATCATCTCTTGTAACTTTCAATTCATAGCAGATTTGTTGTCGCTTGGTACTGTAGTTTTTTCTCGTAAAGCTTTTTCTATGTAAAATCATTGTGTTCTCTGTGATTTCTAGAATTTTCATTTTTGTTGTTGTGTGTTTGATCCATTGTGAGGTTGCTTCCATGCCTAACGTGTGGTGGCTACGCATAAGTAGAATTAGAGCGTCGGATTTGCGTTGAATTGTTTTAGATTGAATCTGAGACATGGGATCAAAGGGGTCGAATGTGAAGTTCGAGATAGAGAAGTTTACATGTAATAATAATTTTGAATTATATAGGTTTAGATGAAAGTGATCCTAATTTAGCATGAGGTGTTATAGGCACTCCTTGGCAAAGTGAAATGTCCCAAAAAGATGAAAATAAAGAAGTGAAATAATCTTGATCAAAGGGTGATTAGAGCAATCACTATGTCATAATAGCGAAAAAATGATTGGTTTTACGACGAACATCATCTATCACAAAAAAATAATAATAATAAAATAAAATAAAAACTCTTGGTGTTTAATGGTTGTTCACTGAAAATTTTTACGACAGGCAACGTCCGTCGTAAAAGTTAAAAAAAAAAAGTGTCACAAGTTCATGAAGTTCTACTACCAAAATGTGGGTCGGAATTTTTATGACAAATCAAAATTCGTAGCAATTGTTATTTTGTAATGGACCCATTATGTCAAAAAATTCCGCCAACTTTCCACGTTTGACATTTAACAATAGACTTTTTACCAATTTGCGACGAATCACGGTCCATCACAAATCTTGCCAAATTTCTTTCGCTCGAACCTCAATAATTTTTTTTTTTTGTAGAATTGGATGGAAAATGTGCTTTATTTTAATCAAAGAAGTGATTTTTCTGTCAGATACTTCTCCCATGTCACTAGTAATGGGGCGAGTAAACATGTTGGAAGCCATTTAAGTTATCATAAATCTAAGGTCTCCATCACTATGGGATTTTTTAGAATATAATTTATAAACCTCAGACTGATCCCATTTTTTTGTCATAGCCTTTCCTTTATATTTGTATTGTATTTTCTATGACATGAGGACGCAACATTACTCTAACCCTCGCAATTGTGAGAATGGGTTTCTTTCGATTTTTTGAAAGATTTAACTATAGTTAAAATATGTACCTTCCATGTCACAACAACCTCTATTGTTAGACATAGTTATAGAGCTCCCAATGGATCTTACTTTAGATGGGTAAGTCCTTGATGAGCAACCCACGCTGATACCAATTGAAGCTGCATATATTTTCTATCATGGCACCTAGAAGCTTAGTGCAGCTTATAATTATGTCTAAATCTTAGAAAGGGTGAATAGGCGACTTAAAAATTATGCACCAATTAAAATTAATTAATACTTAGGCTTCCAAGCTAAGTAGGTTTAATTGTATAAACTACAAGAGATGCAAAATTATAAGCAACTTGTTTATTTGGTGAGATGTGAAAATATCAATTGTGGGCACTCTATGTTAAGTGCATAGCATACTGCTCACAACACCAAGTGTAGGGTTTCGATGTAGTAATAACTCGTGAGAGCGAGATCGAATCCATAGGGACTAAACTTGTACGTATATTGAAATGAACTAGAAATAGAACTAGAAGAAGATTTAAATCTAAATTCTAGAATAAAAGAGAGTAATTGTGAGTAGCTATTAATATGCTACCTTGCTTGATTCAATAAGCACAATTGTAATTGGAGTCCTATCCTATCTAATTGGAAGACAAAGTAATTTAAATCAAATCTAAACTTTTCATTGACCTAATTCTTAATGGAAGAGAATTGTGAAGATTGAAAAGGATTCCATCACCCTACCATGCCTAGGAGACGATGGTGAACAATTGGATTTACCAATCTCACTATCTTAAAATAGGAAAAAAAAAAAAAAGATATCCAAAGCTATCACAACATCTATTATAATTTGAGTCACAATAAATCATAAAAATTTAAAAATATTATTTTAATATCAAACTAGAAATCAATGAAGTTTAATGAGAACAAGAATCAAAACAAAACAAACATCCCAACACGTTACAAGCTTCACCTCTTAGCCCTGGCTAAAAGGTTTATCTAACCATAGATATGATTGAAATCGAATCTCTTAAACAAAGCATGGAAAATAAATTAGGGAAGAAGAAAAACTCTTTGGCGGCTGATCCACCCTTGTGCTATGCTCCTTGAGACCTTTTCAAACTCTGGAAGATGCTTTGGAGCATCCCAGGGAGTACTATTTATAGTTGTGGAACTCCAACTTTCGTACCTAGTTGAAAAAATCTAGAAACTGCCTCAAATTTACGGACTCTCTGAAGTTTGCTAAATTAAACTTCACTCTACATAGTTTTCCAAAATATACTTCACTCTACACAGCTAAAATAGATTCTGAGTTTCAGAATATGCTTTTTCGGGACAATTTCAAGAAAATGTTTGTTTTTAGTACAATTTTAGGATTCATTTTCTTCACTTCAAATCTTTGATTCTCTTCATTCCTCACTTGGTTTTCTTGGATTTTTGGCATGTGAATTATTTATTAATGACTTCCAAATCTCTAAATCTTTATTTAGTAATCTTTAAGCATAAATGTTTCTTTTGACATTAATTTCACCTTAAGCTCTCGAAATCACCTCACACATGAAAACATGCGTAATTAAATCGATTAAGCACTATCATGTTTATAAAACCAAGGTATGAATAGGGAGAGATATGCAATATTGCACACTCAACACACCCCCAACCACCATTTTTCTAGTCCCAAGCAAAACATGCGTGAAGTGATCTTCAATTCTCAATGTTCAAAGTTCTTCATGAAAACAAAATCATTTGTGTAAACAAGTATGAATGAGTATAATCTAAAGAAGCAAGACTGAAAACTTATAAATCTAGAGCCGAATCAAACGTGCAATCAATCAAATAGATTCTTCAACAATCAATCTAGTGCATAAGTTCATATATCAAGTTTTCCCAATGTGCTTAGTGAATTTTAATTTACACTCCGTAAAAGTATACTATCATTACATAATATTAGCCATGTTCATCACCTCAAGATTAATTGAATAATCAAGTACTGATTCTGAACTTACCCCCTTTTCCTTTTTTTTTTCTAGTTTTTGATTTTATATCGATGGTCTCTTTTTATTTATTCATTCTTTTCAGGCTTTACATTCTTTTTCATTCTTTTATAGTCTTTTCATTCTTTTCTAGTCTTTTCATCATCATATAACCTTTTTGTCGATCTCACTGTTTTTTTTTAATTGGTTCCTTTCATGTTTTAAGGTGGATAAAATTCTCCAGACTTAATTCACAATCATCTATCAATGCTTCATATACTAACAATCAGAAACTCTAGCATAATTCACAAAAAAACAACTTAAATGTGTCTTGTGACTTAAATTAATATGATATTCAAACTTCCTCTTAATCAATTGAGTACAAGAACTGTAGGTGATAAATTACTTAGTTGATCAAACTCCAACAATTCAAAATTCAATCTCATTCTAATCATCATACTCAAAACATTCTTTACAAACACAATTTATCATTTTCCAAAATAGATTTCAACTTAAAACATTGAAATTTTCAAAAACAAATTGCTCAGAACTAAGAAAATACTGATAATTTACCTAATCCACACCCCCAAATAAAATCTACATTGTCCTTAATGTAAAAAAAATAATAATATAAGCATGCAATGTATATGAGACAATGAAAAGAAATGAGAAGTGATGGAAAGGTAGTACTTAAGGAAAAGGTATTGAAGCTTTTCCAAGGTTCTCAATGTGAAGATGGGTTAGCACAAAGACTCAAACAAACTAAAAGCAAACTATTATAATCCTAAATCTTACTAAAACAATAAAAGCTAACTACACTTCCAGCAGACTAGGAGATCAATCCTGGTACACAGGATCAGTCAGAGGCATGGACATGTCCTCTGAATCAAAATTTTCAACAAATGGCTTTAAACAATGTCCATTCACTTTAAAAACATGGCCATTCGTTGGATTCTTTATCTCAATGGCCCCATGTGGGTAGACATTAGTAACAGTGAAATGGTCGGTCCATCGAGATCGGAGTTTACCTAGAAAAAGGTGTAACCGAGAATTATACAGAAGGACTTTTTGACTTGTTATGAATGATTTTCGAAGGATGTTTCTGTCGTGAAACACCTTCATCCTGTCCTTGTAAATTCTTGAGTTCTCGTATGCGTCATTCCAGATTTTCTCAAGTTCATTCAACTATAGTTTGTGCAGTGAACCAGCATTGTCCAAATTAAAGTTCAGATTTTTGATAGCCCCAAAGGCTTTATGTTCCAAATCTATAGGCAAGTGGCAAGCTTTCCCATAGACGAGTCTAATGGGAGACATTCCAATGAGGGTCTTAAAATCTCTACAGCATGCTTATAAAGCATCGGTCAAACGGATTTACCAATCCTTACGATCAGGGTTAACTGTTTTCTCCAGAATGTGTTTAATTTCCCTATTGAAAATCTCAGCTTACCCACTTGTCTGCAGGTGGTATGAAGTGCTCACCTTATGAGAGATGCCATATTCTTCATTAAGTTT
Organism: Magnolia changhungtana; assembly: GCA_030180095.1. Classification (NCBI taxonomy): domain Eukaryota; kingdom Viridiplantae; phylum Streptophyta; class Magnoliopsida; order Magnoliales; family Magnoliaceae; genus Magnolia; species Magnolia changhungtana. The sequence goes on from JASAUF010000160.1 coordinate 6,021,553, forward strand.
TCAAATAGGCTATTATAGAAGTGTGAACCTCCATCACTAATGATGGCTCGAGGCATTTCGAACTGGGAAATAATATTTTCTTTTACAAATCGAATGACCGTACAATGGTCATTATTCCTGAATGGGATCGCTTCTACCCACTTAGTGACATAGTCTACTACTAGAAAAATGTACAATTTTCTAAAGGATTGGGGGAATGGCTCCATGAAATCGATGTCCAAACAATCAAATGTTTCAATGATAAGAATGAGGTTCAGAGGCATCATATTTTGATGAGACAATGCACCTAGTTTCTGACAACGCTCACAAGCTTTGTAATACTCACGAGTATCTTTGAACATAGTGGGCCAGTAAAAGCCGCATTACAGAATTTTGGTCGAGGTCTTTTTAGTAGAAAAGTGACCACCACGGGCTTGTGAATGACAGAAGGAGATGACACTTTGGTGTTCATTTTCTGGGACATATCTCCTCAGAATTTGGTCTGGGCAATATTTGAATAAATACGGGTCATCTCAGAAGAACCTACGAACCTCGGCAAAATTTTCTTTCTTATCTTTCACATTCCAATGAGTTAGCATGAAACCTATGGCAAGATAATTAGCAATGTCAGCAAACTAAGGTAATTGGGAGATTTTAAGAAATTTTTCGTAAGGGAATATATCATTTATAGGTGGCATTTTAAGGGAATTGAGGAGATCAAGTCTCGAAAGATGGTCAGCCACTATGTTCTCTACTCCCTTTTTGTCCCGTATTTCTAAATCAATTTTCTAGAGTAGGAGGATCCATCTTATCAAGCGGGGCTTAGCATCATTCTTAGAGAGAAGGTACTTCAATGTCACATGATTAGTGTAGATGATGATCTTGGATCTGATCAAGTAGGACCTAAATTTGTCCAAAGCGAACATTATAGCTAAAAGTTCCTTTTCCATAGTAGAGTAGTTCACTTGGGCAGGATTTAAAGTTTTACTTGCATAGTGAATAACATAGGGCTTCTTTTCTTTTCTCTGGCCTAAGACCGCCCCAATAGCATAGTCAGACGCATCACACATAATCTCAAAAGGAATGCTCTAATCGGGTGGCTGCATGATAGGTGCGGTAGTCAACATGCCCTTAAGCTTAGTGAAAGCTTCCTGGCATTGCTCAGTCTACTCGTATGGTATATCCTTTTGAAGTAGATTATATAAAAGATGAGAGAGGTGACTAAATTCCTTTATGAATCGTCTGTAAAATCTAGCGTGTCCTAAGAAAGATCACACATCTTGTATGCTCTCGGGTAAATGTAGGTTAGAGATAAGATCAATTTTAGCCTTATCTACCTCAATTCCCTTGGGCGAAATGATATGTTTAAGAACAATTCCCTTACGAACCATGAAATGAAACTTCTCCCAATTTAGTACCAAATTCTTTTCTCACATTGCTTAAGCACATTTTTCAGATTTTTCAAACACTTGCTGAAGACCTCTAAATACTACCCCACTATGTTAGAAAATATACTCAACGTGCATTGCTGAAAAGTGGTGGGGGCATTATTGTGATATCCTAAAAAAATCCGTACAAAGACCCGAATATAACCTCAGGCAGAACAACCCAAGGACCGCATCCTGTCGTATAATTTAGATGGGATTTAGTTAAGTACTAAATAATTAGTGGATTAAGCTTGGACCACCATTTTCATAAATGGGAAGGCATAAAACCATGAGTACCACTGACTCAATGTCATCTTAAGACCTAGGAGAAATCCCAAAGGCCCGTCGCTCTTGGGAGTACATTGAAACTCAGTAACGGACCTAGACTGCAAGTCGAGGCTCCGATGCCCGCGAAATTATAAAAGATATCCGCCCTGCTGGGCTTGACAATCATTGCAGGAATCATGCCTAGATAGTGTCTAGAAACGCCCAACTTGAGCCATGAGTGAAGTGCATGGAAAATATGAATATCCTTAGAAAATGAACTGAAACTTAAATGAATTGGGTCGTTCGTTCTTATGTAAAGTTGAGGATTTCTGACTGTTGGTTTGTAACCAAACTTCACACGTGTAGAAAGGAAATTTTTCTGCACACATCCGTATAACCGTGGCCTCGATTGGACACATATGATCGTTGATCTGACACGGACTCTCAACGGTCGATCGTCTCATCTGATGGCCTGGCATGGATCCATTGTCAGGGAATGTGCCCCATGACGTAGATGAGTAGTGGGCCTCCCTGAGTGCCCTGTTCGTAAAAAACGGCAGCCCACAGGGTAGAAGTATAGTATAAAGTGGCCCTGTGTCACGCCCCAGACTCAGTAATCGGACTCACAAGGATTCCGATGACCGGTTCTGAATGCAACAGCCTCCATAGTACCCCATTCTCGGCCCCTGAGGCAGGTTCCGATCCTGGGATCCTACAAGGAGGATTTTCATAACAGTATAATCATTCCAATACGAGCATACCCAAGATCATAGCAAGAACATCTGAGAATAACAAAGGCACACATCGCAAAATCCACTATAAATTTGAACTTTTACAATCATCCATAAGGCCCAAAGGACATACATGAGATAAAAGGAAAAGAGAGAAAGGTCAGCAACACTGGAGTCCTCAAATGCTCAGCTCTACTCCGTGCTCTACTGCTGTGTCGCCTCGCTGCTAGAGTATCCTGCACGCATCAATCGTGCATAAGCTTATAGAAGCTTAGAGGGTGGTGTAGGTGTGTGATAATGGTGTGAAGGGTAGTAGGAGATACAAGGAGAGAAGCATGGTCAATGAGGATATCACTAGCCTTACCTGTGCTTATCATGAATAAGATGCAATGAGTACGGGTGTCATGCCAAGGCAATGCATGAAGGGGCTTGTACAACCAATGCTAATGCAATGCAAGTAATGTCAAGTACTCATATCCAAACCACAAGTCATGTACATTTCCAATCATAAGGAAATCACCTGGGGTCTATTACACCTTCTTGAATGACTGCGCTCTACTGGACCCGCACGGTCAAACGAGCGTAAGAGACCTCACTACCCGCTTTGTGGACCAATCACCAACAAGGCACGAAGGTAGCGGACCCATTTACGAGTGGTCAGACTCACCTAGCAATGCCTCCTCACATCAGGCAGGTAAGGCCACACCCCTATCCAACCGACTACACGACAGTGGGAGACGCGGCCTAATGGTATAAGGCCCTCGTGCGCTCATATATTCCACCCGGTCACGGCGTTGGAGCAGATCCTTGGTACCATGGAAGTTTTGGGAATTTCACCCATGGGCATCCTATGCACCCGGTATGCTCAACTAATATTTCCGGTGTCCACACATACGACCATCCACGAATACCCCCTGTGGAGGCAAGGCCCTGATGAAGTAAGGGCGGATATCCATAAGCTATGCAATGTCAGATGCATGAATCACATAATCACCCATGCATCAATCCCAAGCATCCATCTCTCAGGGAGATACTAACATGTCCTACACAATGACACAACCATGACCAATCATACCTCAACCAAGCATGCATATGATGCGTATGGGAGTGGGCTATGAAGATGAATAGGGGTGTCAATGAGGTGAAGATGAACTCTTTACCTAATCATGAAGGGTCTAGGTACTTAATCAATTCCTCATAAGGAATACAACCTCTAGTGGGGGCCCATATACCTGGGGTAACCCACGAGACTAAGGAGAACAATGATATGGGCCTAAATAGATGAAATGAGCCTAGCAAGGATCTATGGTGGGCCTTTAACCATCCATAGAAGCCCATGGGCCTACCTTAGGGCCACCAATGTGGACATCCAACCACAATTGGTCCCCAAGAGGTAACCCATCTCTATTTGATTACGGATCAAGGCCCAAGGCCCACACAACATTAGAAATAAGAAATGAACAACCATTACATATCACATACATTCATGTTGGGCTTCAGAAAGGCGGCCCAAGGCCTATCCAAAACATGGGTCCATGGGAACACACATAGCCCAACCCATATATACCACTATGGGCCCACAGGGGAAAGGTTAGGGCCCAATATAAAGGCTACTAATCTCATATATTGTTGTGGCCTAGTGGGCAGCCCATTGCTCAAATCACATGGGCAAAAGTCATGTTCTTAGTCAAGTAAGTTGGGCCTACAACCCGGCCCAAGTATAAAGTTGATTTGGTGGGCAATCAAGGGCCCGTATACTTGTGTAATCTGGCCCACTAATCCAACACAATAGTATGGTAAAAATGGCCCAAGAGTTCAATGGGCCTACTAGGAAGTTCCAGCCCAATTGGGCTCAAAGAGTTCAACAACTAGCCACATTCATGGACCCAATTAAATTCAACTGTGGTGGGCCTCAAAAGTGTATTTATTAGGCCCAACATTTAAGGAACTAAATGTATAAATTATTACCTCTAAGATTCTTCACAATGTGTTGGGCCCCACTCCTCAAAATTTCAGCCAAAGGCCAAACATAATTATAACATGTTGCTGTCCTAAATTTGGGCACTCCATTGGAGTGGGCCCAGGGCCTCTAAACTCTGGAAATTGAGGGCCAAGGTCCCTCATTATGCATACAATGAGAGAAAACCCAAAAAGGTGGCCCACCATCAGAGGAAATATTTTTGAATTATGGTTTTTATCAAGGCACATTGCTGGACTGCACAGCAGAAAAATCTGGCAGTCCAACTATTTTGGCCCATTCTTTTGGATGCCCAAACAGGGTCAGTTGGGGCTGAAATTTTTCAGAGTGATACTTCAATAGGTAGGACATACCCCCACAAAATTTCTGAATTTTTGGATATCCCTAAGTATTTTAACTGATTTAAACAAGACAGTCTGTCCAGAAAATCGGACAGACCTGGACATCCCAATGTGGTGGGCCAGTCCGGTCCTCGCCACGATGTGCACAGGGGTCCATTGGCCCTGAAAGTTGGTAGGTAGGTCCCAACATGGGTTGACCACAACTTCACAAAATTTTAGAATTTATGGACACCTAAAATATTTTAATAAATTTTGGAATTCCAACCTATTCAGGGTAGAATGTTGCTGGAACAGTGCAGAAAAATCCAGACTGTCCACCTCATTTGGACCACACCTTTGGGACCCCAAAGAAGGTCAGATGGGGCTGAAATTTGGTATGGTTGTAGGTGGGTCATAAGGCTACAAGAATCACATATTATTTTGTTTCATTATTCCCACCAAAGACCCATAAATCAGGCCCCAAAGTGGCCCAAAAATCTGTCCAGGCAGATTTGGACAGCAACATGTTACTGTCCAAACCACCCCAAAAGATAATTAAAAGGAAAATAAATCAGCATTTTCTCAGGGTGGGGTCCATCTAGATGGGTCACACAACTCTCAGACCCAATCCCCTTCCAATATCATCCATAAAATCAAGCCCAAAGGCTGTCCAAAACATGCCAACAATATGGGGCAACAAGGTGGGCTTGGATGTCTAACCACTTGGGCCTAGTTGCATGGCACATCAAGTGGGCCCCACATACATCAGATTTACTATAAACATAGGAAAGAAAATATGGAGAAGAAACATAATCCGGCCATAGGGTAGGGCCCCGCCACTAATGGGCCCTCCCAAGAAAGAATCATACCCATATAACTACATTGATTGTACATGCAACATGAAATCACTACATGCATGATCTATAATTGCTATGGATGGTTGAAATGTCATCCCAACATGATCCTTAGGTCTAGATGACCTTGAGATGGAGTGGATCATTACATACATCATGATGGGGTCCATGGAGAATGGCCCCATCATGGATCATGACATGCATGTAGGATGGGCCAAAAGGCCACATCCATGGGGTCAAATGGGGTCTCCACCATGGATTGGTGGGCCCCATATGATCCATACAAAAGAAATAAGAAGATTTAAAGATATAAAATTAGATCAGCAAGATCATAGTTACCCACTTGTGATCTCACCCCCAAACTTCTACTCCATGAAGCTCTTGGAGCAAAGAATGGATTTCAATGGTGGAGATCTAGTTCAAATGGAGGGATTGAGAGTATAATGGGGGTAAGGGGGCTGGAGAAGAGAGGGAGGAGGAAGAGAAGTTGCTGGAAATTTCAGCAATGAAGGAAAATGAGAGGGGAAGAGAGAGAAAAAAACTATTTAAGAGAAGTAATCATTGCCTATGGTGACAATAACAATGTTGCTAGGGTAGGTTAGGTATGGGTAGTGTTTAGGGTGGGTAGTGTTTATTCCATGCAATAGTGTAGTGTGTGTGTGTGGTGTGCATGGGAAATTGTGCCATGGAGGTGGTCCACATGCTTTTGTAAAAAGTGGGCCACATGATGAAATGCTCATAACTTTTGATCCATAGGTCGGATTGACGCACAAGACGCGTCGTTGGAACCGCAACGACGATATGAACGAGATGGCATAGGTCTCGGGTTGATCCGAGTTGGGTCTATATGACCGAACTCAAGGTGACTATAAACACAATCCGAGGGTCGCGGGTCGTCGGAATTTGACCGGTAGGACCGCGAGACCATGATGAATAAGATGCATACTTACACACACACATGCAAACATGGGAACTAGGGTCGGGTCTCACACCCTGTGGCCATTTACATCACATTTGGGGCTATAAATAGCCCTCATTTCACTCTCTCCCTCTCATAAACGAATTTTGCAAACTCTAGGGGAGAGAGGAGAAAAGAGAGAAAAGAGGAAGAAGAAATTTGGGGAGATCGCTGCAACCATGGGAAATCTTCTCCCACGCATCCACGTGCTTAATCACCGCCTCCTTTTGCTACACAAACCTCTTCCGGCTATGATTTTAGGTAAGAAATACCAACCCTAATATCGAGGTAGAGCTCCTGGATAGTTTTTCGTCAACCTAGCTAACTAGTTTCATCATTTAGGTGACTAACGTTCCATTTTTGGAAACGTAGAATTTAGACTGAGTCCGAGTTGAGCGTACTAATAAAAGGTGAGGACTATAAATGCTTAGGTTACGGTTTATCAATGCTCTCATGTCAGCTAATGATTTATCCTTGTCATGATTGCTACCGTATAGTCTCAAATAATTTGATTTTTGTATGAGATACGCCTATGAACTGTGATAAGTAAATGATGTTGTAACTGCTATGGTATCTAGCTCCTATGATTGTCAAATTTTGTAGTGTCAAAACCTCTTGGAATCTGTGTCTTGTGTAGCGCATCTACATATTCATGACAGTGCATCTCATGTACAAGGAAAAAGGTCTTTACTTCAAGAACTTCAAATGCAAGATTACATGTTCATGTTCAAGTACAACATTAAGTGTGAATTCAAACTTTCAAGCTTCAATAGTTCAAGTTTTCAAGACTTTGTCCAAGTCAAGACAAAGTTCCCATACTTTGAATCTCAAGCTCAAGCTTCAATGTTAGTCTAATTCAAGCTTCAGAAGTCTCAAGTTCAAGCTTCATGAACTTCAATGATAAACTATCAACTAAAGCAAAAGAAGATTCAATGTTCATACATCATATATAAGGTATGAATGACCCTAGATTGACCATAGGGTATATCATTTTGAATTAATAATTTAAATTAGGTCACTTTATAAGTGCATAGACTGTTTCTCGACTAGTCTTGGACTAAGTTCGACTAGTCCTAACATTGGCTTGACCAGTCCAAGAATTCCTCGACCAGTCCTAAGTTTGTTATTTATTTTCAGGAATTTTTGTTAAAGCCTCGACCAGTCCTGGAGACTGCTCGACTGGTCGTATGAACAGTTATCGACCTGTGCTCGACCAGTCCTGCAGGCTCGACTTAAAGTACAACAACTAAAATGGGTTCCACACGTCCAGTTGTGGATAGGACTCGACCGGTCGTGGAGGCCACTCAACCAGTCGAGCAAATCCTTCGACCAGTCGTGGAATGGTCTAATCTTATCGCGCCCAAATTTTTAAAAGTTTGTTGGTCCTACGACCAGTCGTGCTGACCTCAGGACCAGTCGAGAGTGCGATTTCTACACTTATAAATAGAGCACGAATTTCAGAGTTTGGTATCTAATTCAAGCAAAATCCATTTGCCACTCTGAGAGATAAGTTAGTGATATTCTTAAGCTATTTAGTTCTTATTTTATATTCTCTTTAATTAGATTTTTGCATTTGATTTTGTTTTCTACATTCCAATTTTATTTGAAAGAGGGATTGAAGTTTTCCCATTTCTTGGAATCAAAATCAAATCAAGCTAGCCCAAGGTGATTAAATTTAAAATTAATTTAGAACCTATAACCATTTCATAAGTGAGTGTGGACATTAAACTTCTACGTTGAACTTTTACTACGAATTGATTCTTCCGGGCTGCATCAAAAGGAGAATATCTAGATAACTATTTTACAGTTTTATAAATTTATTCTTTTAGTTTCATTGAGATTGTGCCAAAAAAATCTCTTTATTTTGGTTTGTCTAAGGTGATCTAGAAAACTCAGAGTGTGAGATTTTTTAATTGTGTAAGCCCACTTGAAAGACACAATTATGAGGGTTTTACGTGAACCTTGAAAAACCTATTTTCATAGTGAACACTAATATCCACTGTGTGAGGATATTAGGAGTGGAGTAGTTCTGTGGTTGTTTTTTTAAAAAATTGGTGTACACACAAGTGAACCACTATAATTTCTGGTCTTATGGTGATTGATTGAATATTTCATTTTGTGGATTTTGTAATTTTCCTTTATGCATTTGTGGAGAATGTTGTAATTTCTTTTATGCAAGTGTGGGAATGTTGTAATAGCTTAGTTATTCCCTTTGCTATTTATTTCTTTCATATCCTCTTTAATTTGAGTTTTTGATACTCACCCATGTTCTAGTAAGGTTGTCTTGCCATAAACCATTGGTTTTTAGTGTCAGGTTATCCTTAGAACCAAGTTTGTATCAACCTCTCAATACTATATTTTTGAGGTTGTTTTACATTTTTGCCTTGTGGATTGTTTATGTGCTATCTCTATTTATTTGTTTCAATTCCGCTGTTAATTCTTTTTTAATTTGGCATAGTCCTATTCCCCCTCCCCCCCCCCCCCCCTCCCCTTCTAGGACTTTTAGCTCGACCTTTTCAAGTGGTATTAAAGCCTAATTGCTCGTTGTAATTATTATTTCTTTTGGATTAACTTCCTGAGCTAATCGATCTAAGCTTTTTAAGATGTCAAATTTTGATAGCCTATCAGTCACTAGGACTCCACCATTTGATGGCTCCAATTATGCCTATTGGAAAGCCAGGATGAGAATTTTCTTAAAATCCATGGATGAGAGTGTGTGGCAAGCCACAGTGACTGATTGGACCCCTCCTACCACTGAAGTAATTGGTACTGATGGATCCAAAACTATGAAAGTCACACCTTATTTCTCTTGGACCACTCTTCAGAAAAGTGAGAGTAGTGCCAATGCAAAAGCACTAAATGCAATCACTTACGCACTATCACCGGATGAATTCAAAAGAACTATATCCTGTGATACTGCAAAGCAAGCCTGAGATATTTTAGAAATGACACACGAGGGAACAATAATTGTCAAGAAATCTAAAGTCCAAATCGTCACAACCAAATTAGATGAAATATGTATGGATGAAAGTGAAACTTTTATGGACTTTTATACTAAATTGAATGACATTGTCAACTCTATGTGGGGTCTCGGTGATAAAATCCCAGAAAGTAAAGTCTGTGCAAAGATACTACACTCACTACCTGAACGGTTCAATTTAAAGCTGACTGCGATCTAGGAACTTCGTGATACGGTTAATATGAGGGTAGAAGAATTAGTTGTGTCATTACAAACTTATGAGTTAACTTTTAAAGCTCCTAAAGGTAAATCCATCGCCCTTAAAGCTTCTAAATATTTTTCTTAAGAAAATTGTAGTAATTCTGATTTAGAAAATTCTGAAGATGATATGGCCCTTTTAGCTAAATTTTTTTATAAGATTTTCAAAAATAAAAAGAGGGTTGATTTCCAAAAATCTAATGAAAAGAAAAGGTCTAAATCTAAAACTTGGAAATCTTTAACAAACAGTAAATGTTACAACTGCCATGAATATGGACACTTAGCAAATAAATGTCTTAAAAAGGACAAACCTAAAAGGAAAGGAATGTTGGCTACTTGGGATGAATCTTCCTGCTCTGAAGCCTCTTCTGAGTTAGAAGATTCTAAAACCGAGTTAGGTAATGAAGTTAAAGCCCTTATGACTCTAGCCAAGTTCACTTTTTAAGATAATAATGATTCAACTAGTGAAGAAAATCTGAATAGTGATCATGAAAATGAAGATGATCTTCAAGATGCTTATAATGCCTTATACAAGGAAAGTTGCAAAATTGCTGTAAAACTAAAACTTCACAAAGAAAATTTTGATACTCTTATTTTAGAAAAATCTCACATTTCAAATTGTTTTGAAAAAACTAAGTGCAATTTAGATTTCAAAACCTTCCTTATTAAAAATTTAAAATCTAAAAATGAAAAACTAAAACTTGAAATCTCTTCACTTTTGAGTTTAAAAGATACTTGGAGGTATGCCTAAGGTGATCCTAAGTTAGAAAAACTCTTATCCGGATCCAGAAAATGTAGCGACCAATCTAGTTTGGGATACGACAAATGTATTTCTCTCAAATATAAGAATACTCATCCTAAGTTTGTGAAAGGAGAGCCTTCGAACTCAAAAGGGAAAAGTCTAAATCAAAATTATCCTAAAAATGCTAAAACTTTTCAATCCTTAAAATCTAAAGGCAACCATATGAACTATAAAAATCAGAATTATAATCCTTTAGCTGAGAAAATTGTTGATTTACTTAAGGAGCTCTTAAAATCTAACTCAATGAGTCGGTCTTGTAATAACTATAAACATAAGAAGACCAACTATACTCTTTAACCCAAAATAGTAATGAAATGGGTTTCTAAGGTTACTTGCTTGGTTGCCCACATTTCTTTCAAAGCTTCGAGCCATTCAAAGTGGTACCTAAACAGTGGTTGCTCCAAACATATGACAGGCGACAAGGGTCTGTTCACCAATCTTAAAGACATGACTGATGGTTCAGTCACTTTTGGTGATGGTAGCAACTGCAGAATTGTTAACCAAGGTACAGTTCAACTCTTTAATCTCCCTTTATTTGAGAATGTTTTATATGTAGAAGGGTTAAAACACAACTTATTAAGAATCTCTCAAATATGCGATAATAATCATAGTGTAAAATTTACTAACCTAGGGTGTAAAATTTTAAATAAAAATGGTTCTGTAATATTAACTGGTCGCAGAACTTCTGAAAACTATTACATTGTAAGTGATTCAAGCTCATCTAATCTAACGTGCTACATGGTCCATACCAATGAGACCGAGTTATGACATAAATGCCTTAGACATGTACACTACCGTAACTTATATAAATTGAGCAAAAGAGAGTTAGTAATAGGCTTACCCAAAATACAGAAAATAGATAAAATATGTGGCGAATGTCAGATTGGCAAACAAACTAGGAGTACTCACAAAAAGGTGGACTAAAATGCCACATCTAAATTGCTCGAACTCCTTCATATGAATCTTATTGGACTAACTAGAACGGAGAGTCGAGGTGGTAAGAAGTATATTCTGGTAATTGTTGATGACTTTACTAGCTATACATGGGTAGTCTTCTTAAGAGATAAACAAAAAACTCTCAATGAAGTAAAAAGGGTACTTAGATGTATCCAAACTAAAAAAGAATCTCAAATTTGTAAGATCCGTAGTGATCATGGATCAGAATTTGAGAATAGCGGTTTTGAGAAGTTTTGCAGTGATCAGGGAATATCACATGAATTCTCTGTGCCCAAAACACTACAACAAAATGGTATAGTAGAAAGAAAAATTAGAGTGCTTCAAGAAATGGCAAATGTAATGTTAAATAGTATGAAGCTCCCTAAAAATCTTTGAGCTGAAGCCGTAAGTACTGCGTGTTATATAATTAACCGTGTTTACACTAGAAAAATAAATGGTAAAACGGCTTATGAAATGCGGTTTAACAAGAAGCCTACTGTTAAATACTTTCGGGCTTTTGGCAGCAAGTACTACATTTTACGTGACCGAGAAAATCTAGGTAAGTTTGACACCAAAAGTGATGAAGGGGTATTTTTAAGATATGCTTTGAATAGTTGAGCGTATCGGGTTCTTAATAAGAGGACCAGAGTTATTCAAGAATATATTAATGTGGTTATTGACGATCACTTGAATACACTTGTCTCACGTTTAAAAAATGATGAAGTACTTTTAATTGATAAACAAGATTCTTCATCAAGTTAAAATAACTTTGAACTAAGAACTGTTAAAGACCATCCAACTAATTAAATTCTTAGAAACCCTCTCACTAGTGTGTACACTCGTAAACAACTAGAATATATGTGTAACTACTTATGCTTTACATCTCAGATAGAACCGACTAACGTAAAAGAAGCTTTAATTGACGAAAACTGGATAGTTCGATGCAAGAAGAGCTCAATCAATTTGTCAAAAATGATATTTAGTACTTAATTCCTAGACCTAAAAATAAACACATTATTAAAATAAAATGGATTTTTAAAAATAAGTCTGATGAACTTGGTAATATTATTAGAAACAAGGCTAGGCTGGTTGTACAAGGCTACACTCAAATTGAAGGCATCGATTATGATGAAACCTTTACCGTAGCTTATCTTGAATCAATCAGATTATTTATATTCATTGCATGCTTTAGAAAGTTCAAAATATACCAAATGGATGTAAAGAGTGCTTTCTTAAATAGCAATTTGCATAAAGAAGTGTATGTTGAACAACCAACGAGTTTTGAAGACCTTAAGAATGTTGATCATGTATACCACCTAAAAAAGGCCCTTTACGGTTTAAAACAAGTTCCCAGGGCATGGTACGAAAAATCGACTAAGTTTCTATTGAGTCATAACTTTATAATGGGAAGTGTTGATAAGACATTGTTTGTAAAGAAACATGATGATCACATTTTAATAGTACAAATTTATGTTGATGATATTATTTATGGATCTACCTGTGCTAATATGACTGTTGAGTTTGCAGATCTTATGAAGTCTAAATTTGAAATGAGCATGGTTGGGGAATTGAATTATTTTCTAAGGTAGCAAGTTAAATAACAATCTGATGGTTTCTTTATCTCTTAAACCAAATATGCTTTGAACTTAGATAAAAAGTTCAGATTTGGGGATGAGAAAAATTTTGATACTCCTGTGAGTACTACCTTAAAACTCTCAAAGGACTCTACAGGTAAGAAAGTTGATCCTACATTGGATCGCAGTATGATAGGTAGTTTGTTGTATTTAACTGCGAGCCGACGTGATATTGCATTTATCGTAGGAATTTGTGCTAGATATTAATCTGACCCTGAAGAGTCACATTTAATTGTTGTTAAGCGGATTATGCGAAATGTCACAAGTTCAGCAAATCTGGGTCTTTGGTATCCACATGATACTAGTGTTCAATTAGCTGGTTACACTGATGTTGATTGGGTTGCTAACGTTGATGATAGGAAATCAACCAGTGGTGGTTGTTTCTATGTTGGGACCTGTTTAGTTTCTTAGCAAAGTAAGAAACAAAGTTCTGTATCACTCTCAACTGCTGAGGCTGAATACATTGCAACAAGTAATGCATGTACTCAACTTGTATGGATGAAAAGAATGCTAAGCGATTATGAAATTGCACAGGACTCTATGGTTCTATATTGTGATAATTCTAGTGCTATTAATATATCTAAAAATCTAATTCAGCATTCACAAACCAAGCACATTGACATTAGATATCACTACATTCGTGAATTAGTGGAAGAAAAGACAATTTATTTGGAATATATTCTGTCCGAGTCTCAACTTGCTGACATATTCACAAAATCGATCTTGGTATGTGCAATTTGAATTGATAAATTTTGTATTTCTATATAATAATATATATATTTATTAGTTTAAATATTTAAAATTTAAAATTTTATGAATATTGCATATTTTGAGCTATGCACGACTAGTCGAGTGTATACTCGACCAATCGTGGCATGACCGGTCGAGCATGTACTCGACCAGCCGTGTAGTGCGGGTTAGTGCTTTATTTGGGGGAAATTTTTTTTCTTCATTTTGAGTTTCTTCTTCAATGGGTCCTAGGTCGACCGGTCGAACCCATCTCCTAATTCTTCAAGGTTAGTGGTTTATTTACATTTTTATTGTAGATTCAAGTTCTTAGCACACCTTTTTTATCATTGGTGTGATTTATTTCCTGATTCATAGTGGTTTTTGGGGTTTTCTTCTCAAAAATCTGATCTAGTGAAAATCCACTCTACTTCTTTGGTAATCTCCTTGTTCTTTGTTATCTTTGGTGTAAATGGAAGGTAGAAATAAAAAGAAAGGGGCTCGTGGTCCCTCTACCTCTCGATCAACTCATATAATAGTGCACCACCTTCGGTTACCCGAAGATGATCTCCCTTATGTGCGGGATATTAGGTTGCGAAATGTTATAGTTGAACATCTGTTAATATTGAACATCTAGATCCATTTGATATTCTTCCTCTCCTTCAATCTGTAGGAGGGGATAACATTTTACATTGGGGTGGGCCAGCATACCGGTCCATTGCGCAAGCAATGTATGCATGTATTACTAATTTTTCTATTGAAAATCTAACATTTATTATTGCAACTAGAGAAGGTCTAGTTGAAGTAGACCGACATTTGATCTATGGTCTAATGGATATACTTGTCAATGATGAAGGTATTCCCATTAGCACTCTAGTGGCTAAACCATCTGAATCTGAGAAGCGTATGCTTACTAGAGCTTTGTGTAATATAGATGCGGAATGGAATACTTTTAGAAATGCGCTTGCCTCAAAGTATTTATTACCCAAACATAGAGTCCTTTATAGGATATTTATTTCAAATATCTATCCTCGTTCTAGTAATAAAACCGAACTCACTACTTTTATGGTTCAGATTCTCCATTCCATTATTTCTGTAACCAATGTATGTCTCCTTCTCTAATCTGTCATTGTATCATTCAATTCCGTCTCCATCCTGGACACAGTGACTTACCCTTCGCTTATCTTATGACTATGTTGGCTACACATATTTTAGTGGATATGCTTATTGGAGAAGCTCCCATTTATCACCTAATCTTCAACAACTCCAATATAAACAAAATGAATCTGAGGTTGGCCGTAGGCCAAGTTAATGCGGGTGTTGGTGGAGCTAATGCGGTGAATGAAGAGGAAGGTGATTTACCTCCAGATGACATTAACATGGATGATATTTTTGATGAAATCGAATCTGATTCAGCAGATGATTCTGATTATTAGCCATCTAACTTTAATGCACGGTTGTGCTCGCTTGAGGAGAAAGTAGAAAACATGAATGTGTCCCATGATTTGCAATTCAAATATATGCACAAATATCTTAGGCGCCTTAATAAGGGACTTCATCAACTTGATCCTACCATACATGCTCCTTCTTCGAGTTCTGATTAGTATTTTCTCATGTCGTTTGTAATAACTTTAATGATACTTGGATTTCTTTTATTTTTTGGGTTAAACTTGGTTGATCATGCTTGAACACTGCTTGCTTATGGATTTTATATCTTGACTATCTTGATCATTTAATCCTCATTACTCTTCTTATTTGTCCTTGATTATCTACGTCCTATTGTATTTATTAGTTTCTTCCTTTGTCATATTGTGACAAAAAGGGGAAGAATTTTGTCATGCTTGTGATATATGGGCATGTGGATTGAGGATTGCCTTCTTTTTCTAAGGGGGAGTAAGTAAGGGGGAGTTTGGTTTTTTACGTTTGGTTTTGTACGTGAATTTTTTACCTATTTATAACTGGTGCATGACTCTTTAACTAGGTTGTAACTGGTTTATATTGATAACTGGTGCATGATTCTTTATACGTATAATGCTTATGTTATTATGAAGTGCATTTTGTCACAAATTTGACAAAGGGGGAGATTATAAGTGCTATGGTATCTAGGTCCTATGATTGTTAAATTTTGTAGTGCCAAAACCCCTTAGAATTTGTGTCTTGTGTAGTGCATCTACATATTTAAGACAATGCATCTCATGTACAAGGACAAAGGTCTTTACTTCAAGAACTTCAAATGCAAGATTACATGTTCATGTTCAAGTACAACATCAAGTGTGAATTCAATCTTTTAAGCTTCAATAGTTCAAGTTTTCAAAGCTTCGTCCAAGTCAAGACAAAGTTCCTATACTTTGAATCTCAAGCTCAAGCTTCAATGTTAGTCTAATTCAAGCTTCAGAAGTCTTAAGTTCAAGCTTCATCATATGACAAGATATCAAGCTTCATGAACTTCGGAGATCAACTATCAACTGAAGCAAAAGAAGATTCAATGTTCATACATCATGCATAAGGTATGAATGACCTTAGATTGACCATAGGGTAGGTAATTTTGAATACATAATTTAAAATGGGTCACTTTATAAGTGCATACACTGTTTCTCGACTAGTCTTAGACTAAGTTCGACTAGTCCTAGCACTGGCTCGACCAGTCCAAGAATTCCTCGACCAATCCTAAGTTTGTTACTTATTTTCAGGAATTTTTGTTAAAGCCTCAACCAGTCCTAGAGACTGCTCGACTGGTTGTATGAACAGTGCTCGACCTGTGCTCGACTAGTCCTACAGGCTCGACTCAAAGTCTAGCAACTAAAATGGGTTTCACATGACCAGTCGTGGATAGGATTCGACCGATTGTGGAGGCCACTCGATCGGTTGAGCAAGTCCTTCGACCAATCGTGAAACTGTCTGATCTTATTGTGCCCAAATTTTTGAAAGTTTGTTGGTCCTATTACCAATCGTACCGACCTCAGGACCAGTGAGAGTGCGATTTCTACACTTATAAACAGAGCACGAATTTCAGAGTTTGGTATCCAATTCAAGCAAAATTGCCACTTTGAGAGATAAGTTAGTGATATTCTTAAGCTATTTAGTTCTTATTTTATATTCTCTTTAATTAGCTTTTTGCATTTAATTTTATATTCTGCATTCCAATTTTATTTGAAAGAGGGATTGAAGTTTTCTCATTTCTTGGAATCAAAATCAAATTAAGTTAACCCAAGGTGATTAAATTTAAAATTAATTTAGAACCTAAAACCATTTCATAAGTGAGTGTGGACGTTAAACTTCTACTCCAAATTGGTTCTTTCGGGCTGCATTAAAGGGAGAATATCTAGATAAGTATTTTACAGTTTTGTAAATTCTTTCTTTTGGTTTCATTGAGATTGTGCCAGAAAAATCTCTTTGTTTTGGTTTGTCTAAGGTAATCGAGAAAACTCAGAGTGTGGGGTTTTTTGAATTATTTAAGCCCACTTAAAAGACACAATTGTGAGGGTTTTACGTGAACGTTGAAAAACCTATTTTTATAGTAAACGCTAATATCCACTGTGTGAGGATATTAGGAGTGGAGTAGTTGTGTGGCTGTTTTTCTAAACAGTTGGTGTACACACAAGTGAACCACTATAATTTCCGGTCCTATGGTGATTGATTGAATATTTCATTTTGTGGATTTTGTAATTTCCCTTTATGCATTTGTGGAGAATGTTGTAATTTTTTTTATGCAAGTGTGGTATTGTTGTAATAGCTTAGCTGTTTCCTTTGTTATTCATTTCTTTCATATCCTCTTTAGTTTGAGTTTTTGATACTCACCCATGTTCTAGTAAGGTTGTTCTGCCATAAACCATTGGTCTTTGGTGTCAGGTTGTGAATTGTTTATGTGCTATCTCTATTTATTTGTTTAAATTCCGTTGTTAATTTTTTTATTTTTATTTTGGCATAGTCCTATTCACCCCCCATCCCCCCCCCCCCCCCGGCTCTCCAGGACTTTTAGCTCAACCTTTTCAGATGTAACCTATGTGTTTGTTGAAATGTCTAAATGGGAAATAGAGAATGATTAGTGCTTGCTATGATTTCTAATCTAGGATTCATCATTGACATATGCATATAGATTTCTCTTTACGAAGAATTGATAAAACATATGTTGTAACTAACGTAGTCTATGTGTTTGATAAATTGTTTAAATGAGAAATTGTTAATGATTTGTATTTACTATAAGTATTAAGGTAGGATTCCCTATTGTCTTATGCATTGTATGTTTTCCTCTATAAAATCAATTGATAAAATGCAAGTTATATTTGACATGGTCTATGTGTTTGATGAAATGCCCAAATGAGAAATCCACTTGGATTATTTTGTTAAATGCTGGGATTGATATTACACGTGGTTGTAGCAGCATTTGGATAGGGTTGGGGCTACAAACGTAGTCCAGGTAATCGGTAAACATTCATGTTTGGGTGGCCAAATTAGTCATGCCACCTTGGGCAAACTCGATGAATACGAGTCGCATGACGACTGCCAGCAGTAGATAGGCCATGAGGGGCACTGATGCACTCCATGTCGATTAAGTCAACGTACGTCCGTACCAATCGAGCCTACCTAATAAACCGGTTGACCTATTGTGTGTTTACCATGTATGGACGCAATTGTTTGAATCTAAGCTACCCCTCACCAATGTAAAGACCCGCCTTTAACCATGGTACCACGATCCTCAAGACTCATGAGCCGGGCATGGTGGTATGGGACACCGTGTTTGTGTTGTTGGCCTATGCTAGGGTGACGAGCCTCCCTGTATTGACCGCGAGTACAACTTCTTACAACTTGACTTTCGTATGTGTTTAACTAAGAGTGACGAACCTAGATGGATCTAGAACATAGGAGTAGGACCACTGTGGTAGTCCAATGCCTAATGTTCATTTGGGTGAATATAAAAAGGGGAGGTACCCTAGCTTCCCAAACTTGCCGTGTGAATGAGCATAATTAATCACTTGGCTAACACGACCATGCATCACACTATATTAGTTAGGATGTGCCAAAAAGGCGTTGGAGTTGCACTGTTTGAGGAAGTGTTGTCATATGCGAAATATGTTGTTGGAGTCACGTGTGAGGGAGCATTGATGGGTGAGGGCATGCATCATTACTTGCACTCCATTTCTGCATTAAAGAGAACAATTAGAAAGTGATTGTTTATGATTGTTTTATTATTACTGCTTGATTGACTTGATAACATGTGTCACTTTTCCCTTATAGAACCACTGAGTTGATCACTCACTCCCACTCTGTGACGGTGTTTTAAAACACCAACTAGACACTGATTTAGGTGCAAGTGATATGCTCTAGAACAGGACTTCTTGGATGAGGCGAAGGAATTCTCCTACTTCCAACTCTCGGGCGGGTTAATGTAGACCACGAACCATTGCACAGGGGTCACTGGGCATCAAGGCCTAGTTAAACACATTTACACTACCACTTTTTGTACATTTTGAAATTGTACATGTATATATTGAACCCGGTTATGTACTCATACTCTAGAAGAAATTTTGTGAAACATCTTCATACTTACATAGACATGTTTTTAGAATTCTGCATTGGCTTAATTTTATTAAATCCGGAGTATGATGTGTTGTATAGTATAATCCCATGCATTCTTAATTCATGAAAATGAAAGAAACTTGAATATCATCATCCATAAGACGTAAGTGATGTTTGGAATCTCGGGAGCGTTACAATTACACAATCCGAATGACATCCTTCAATAAGCACAAGTGCTAAAGGGGCATGTGAATGTGGTCTTTTTTAATCTTCAAGGGCTATCTCTATCTGATTGTAGCCCGAATATCCATCAAGGAAGCAATAGTAAGAGTGACTAGCTAGCCTTTTCAAGATTTGATCAATGAAGGGTAAAGGAAAGTGGTCCTTCCTCGTGACAGTATTCAACTTTTTATAGTCAATGCACATTCTCCAACCAGTAGTAACTCTAGTTGGCACGAGTTCATTGTCGGCATTGGCTACGATGGTGATTCCGGACTTCTTAGGAGCCACCTAAGTTGGACTCACCCATTAGCTATCGGATATAGAGTATATGATACCCACATCCAATAACTAAAGTACCTCGGCCTTAACCACTTCCTTCATGTTTGGATTTAATCAGCATTGTGGTTGTTGGGAGGTCTTCGCATTATCCTTAAGATGAATGCGGTGAGTACAAATCAAAGGGTCAATTCCCTTGAGGTATGTAATCGACCATCTAAGGGCTCCTTTATACTCAATGAGAGTAGAGATAAGCACACTCTCCTATTCTTGCTCAAGGTGGGAAGAAATCACGATTGGGTATGTCTCATCTTGACCTAAATAAATATATTTAAGATCAGAGGGCAAACGTTTTAAGTCAAGCTTCAGAGCTTTAAGGCTAGACGGTAGAGACACTACATTAGTTTGGGCTAATTCTTCAAATTGTGGCCTCCATCGGTTAACTTCAAGTATTGGCGTAGCATCAAGCATGGCATCCACCTCCCTAATCATGTCATTATCCAAATCAGGGGAGTGGGCCAAGCACGTATCTACAGTGTTAGAGTACAGAGTCAAAAGTGCTCTATCTTCCATGAAAGAATCGATCATGTTAATGTCATGGGTATCGTCATCATCCTCTGACTGTTTGCTTATGTTAAAAAAGATGTTGAGCTCCAATGTCATATTTTTGAAAGATGGATTCATAATCTCATTCCGACAATTAATGATAACATTTGATGTAACAAGGAATGGGCGACCAAGAATGATGGGTATCTGAGTGCGCACATCCACGATGGGTTGAGTATTCAGAACAATACAATCTACTGGGTAGTAAAATTTATCAACATGGACCAACTCATCCTCAATCATCCCTCTTGGTACATGAACTGATCGATCAACAAGTTGTAACATGGTCCGGGTGGGTTTTAATTCACCAAGACCTAGTTGTTCATAGACGGAGTAAGGAATCATATTTACACTCGCCCCTAAGTCAAGAAGTACATGCTCAATTCGATAATTCCCAATTACACAAGTGATGGTTGGGCTACCGGGATCTTTTAATTTTTGTGGCACATCTTTCTTGAGGATGACACTCACTTTCTCTGTCAAAAAGATTTTCTTTTGTATGTTTTGCCATCTTTTGGTTGTGTATAGATCTTTCAGAAATTTACCATATAAAAGGATTTGTTTAAGAGCATCCAGTAGAGGGATGTTAACTTTTACTTGTTTAAGCACCTTTAGAATATCTTGAGAATTAGATAGAGGTTTTGGTGTAATCAACCGTTGAGGGAATGACGCAATAGCTTCCTTTCAGGTTCCGGTTCTAACCCATTGGAGTAATGCTGGGTCTATCATTCTTATCTTCTTCGGGATCCTTGGGCTTTTCAGCCCTTACCAGAATAAATTTGTCAATTGTCTTTCTACTCTTAAGAGTGGTGATAGAATTAGCTTGCTCCATTTGATTTGAAGAGCTTGGGTCACTAATTTCACATTGTGGCTTTGGATTGGGGAGAGATTGGGCTGGAAGCATCTCTTTCTCCCCACTCGCTAAGTGTGACTCAATCATTTGAATAGACGATGCAAACATTCCCATTGTCGTTTTGATATCCTGAAATTCTTATACCGCATTCTGGTTTAATAGCTCTTAGTTTTGCATGAATTTTTGAACTGTATCCTCTTGAGGCCTCTTCTGATTTAAAAATTGAGTATGGACCTCTTGTGGGTTAGTCGTTTGTCTATTCCTCCAACTAAAATTTGGATGGTTTCTTCAGTTGGAATTGTATGTACTTGAGGTGGGTCCTCTGAAAAGTCTTTGGTAGTTATTCCTGGTATTCAATTGCTCATTCAATATCTTTTGAAAAGAAGGAATTGTTGGGCAATTCTCAGTTGTATGTATGTTATAAGCACAAATACCACAAACAACTTCTACAACCTTATCAGATTTGATAGGTTATACCTTCTTGAGTTCCATGGCCTCGACTTTTCTTGTGAGATTGACCACTCTTGTGCTTATATTACCTTCCTCTTTTAGAACATAAATTCCTCCTCTTTCCTTTGATTGAGTAGGCTTAGAAGTGGTGAGTCTTGGAGAGGTGTCCCATGATTGCACGTTTTCTACCAATTGATCGAGGTGATCCCACGCATCATCAGCCTCTTTATTCATAAATTCACCATTACACATCATCTCTATGAACTCTCGCATTGGTGAAGTCAATCCATTATAGAAAAAGCTTATTGTTCGCCATACTTCGTAGCCATGATGTCGACAGGAATTCGTAAGATCTTTGAACCTTTCCCAGCATTAAAAGAAGGCCTTTTCCTCTTTTTGGGCAAAGTTCATGATTGCCTTCCTTAAAGTGTTAATTTTATTAAATGGAAAAAACTTTTTAAGAAATTCCCAGGTCATCTCGGCTCATGTGCCGATGGATCTTGGCTTTAAGGAGTGCATCCACGTCTTAGCCTTCTCTTTCAATGAAAAAGGAAACAATTTAAGTCACACTGTCCTCGGACACGTTTGGATTGTATAATGTAGTGACTATCTCATCAAACTCCTTGATGTGCAAATATGGACTTTCAGAATCTATTCCATTAAACTTAGGAATGAGTTGAATCACTCCAGGTTTGATATCCACGTGTCATGCATTAAATGGAAAGACTATGCAAGAAGGTGTACTCAACCCCGCTGGTTGTAAATAATCGCATAGAATACGAGGCGGGGGGGGCATTATGCACCTCATTTTCATCTTGAACTTCCTCAACTGGTGGTTGAGGTCAAGGTTGATTTGCATCCATCACTTCAATTAACTGAGAGGATCTCTAGTGGTGTCTAATTCTTTGATGGATAGGCAACCCTTCGACTAATCCTTCTTCACTCAAGAGACGTTAAGTGTTCTCACGAACCCACTTGGGCATGAAACACGCACAACTCTCAAGTAACTAAACAATTAAACCTAAAAAAGAAAATTCAAAAAACTAAAACAAATAAGAGATCTAAAAATAATAATAATAATAATAAAGAGGGTAGGAACAAAATTACCGAATAAGAGTTGCTATGTTAGGAATCCTACAAAACAGAAAACAATGTTAGTTTCTAAAAATAATTTCAGAAAAAATCCTAACCTAAAAACATAGCAAAAAAATAAATCATAATTTTAACCTAATTTTAATACCAATTAATTATAGAAAAACATAGTTGTAGTCCCCAGCAACGGCGCCAAAAACTTGTTCACAACCCCAAGTGTAGGGTCGCGATGTAGTAATAATTCGTGAGAACAAGTTCGAATCCACGGGGACTAAACTTGTATGTATTCTGAAAAGAACTAGAACTAGAACTAAAAGAAGATATAAATATAAATTCTGGAATAAAAGAGAATAATTGTAAATAATGTTTAACCTATTAATTAAAGGTGGGAACTAGGGTGCCAAGGATCCACTTGTGGCTATTAAGATGCTACCATGCTTGATTTAATAAACACAATTGAAATTGGAGTCCTATCCTATCCAATTAGAAGATAAAGTAATTTAAATCAAATCTAAACTTTTAATTGACCTAATCCTTAATGGAGAAGAATTGTGAAGATTAGAAGGGATTCCATCACCCTACCATGCCCAGGAGACGATGGTGAACAATGAGATTTACCAATCTCATTATCTCAAAACAGAAAAAGAAAGCTATCACATCATCTATTGTAATTTGAGTCACAATAAATCATAGAAAGCTGAGAATATTCCTTTAATATCAAACTTTAAATTGATGATGTTCAATAAGAACAAGAATCAAAGCAAAATAAGCATCCCAACATGCTACAAGCTTCACCTCATTACCCTAGCTAAGAAGTTTAGCCAACCATAGACATGATTGAAACCAAATCTCTTAAACAAAGCATGAAAAATAAACTAAGGAAGAAGAAAAGCTCTTTGGTGGCTGCTCCACCCTTGTGCTATGCTCCATGAGACCATTCCAAACCCTAGAAGATACTTTGGAGCATCTTAGAGAGTCCTATTTATAGTTGTGGAACTCCAACTTTTGCACCTAATTGAAAAAATCTAGAAACCACCTCAAATTTAAGCACTCTCCTCAATTTGGTAAATTAAACTTCACTCCACATGGTTTTCCAAACTTTACTTCACTCAGCATAACTAAAATAGACTTCGAGTTTTAGAATATGCTTTTTCAGGATAATTTCAGGAATATGTTTGTTTTAAGGACAATTTCAGGATTCCTTTTCTTCACTTCAAATCTTTGATTCTCTTCATTCCTCACTTGGTTTTCTTGGATCTTTGGCATGTGAATTCTTTATTAATGACTTTCAAATCTCCAAATCTTCATTTAGTAATCTTTTGAGTATAAATCTTCCTTTTGACATCAATTTCAGTTTAAGCTCTCGAAATCACCTCGCACATGAAAACATGCATAATTAAATCGATTAAGCACTATCATGTTTATAAAACCAAAGTATAAATAGGGAGAAATATGCAATATTTCACACTCAAAACGTACAATCTATTTAATGTATCCATATGAATTAAATACATTCAATCATAAGTAAGAATAGAGATGGATTCCTATAAGCAATTACAAACACACTGATGTATAGTTGTTCAACTACTTGCCTATTGTACTCTTGGTGGACATACTCTCCTCCAGTGTAACTGTTTCGACCAAAAACAAAATGCATTTGATTCAGGAGAATTTCTTATTTAACATTAATAAAGATAGAACAAAGAGAATATTCATTAATTTAATTTATTTTGAGTTCATTAATAGCCTCTTAATCCTCTAGTTCCAAGATAGAATCTCTTAATAAAGAGAAAAATACATAAGTCAAATATGATTAAAATATAAATTTTAACAGCATTCTGGTGCATTTTTATCAAATCTACAAAGGAGACGAGTTGTGCGAGTTTCACCTGCTGGGATCCCTTAGAAATATTTGAAATAACTTGATCATTTGTCAAAAATTTCAGCATAACAACTGCCCTCAAAGATAACCCACACAACTCATACAAGAGTTGCACGGCTGGTGAGTTGCGCAGACTCGTGCAACTTGCTATGAGTTGCACAGCCTTCCTTTTTCCCTTCTCTCTGCCCTCCATACTTGCCAAAGGGACTAACCTCCTGAACATCTAATCTCTCAAATGAGGGGTTGAGGGGAGTATTTAGAGGCATTTACACATGTGAGCCCTCGATTCTTGTGCCACAGACCCCACCTCATATCACCAGGTTCTCTTTCTCTGATGGAATATGCACGCCCCAGCGCAACTTGAGCGAGTTGTGCGGACACACACAACTCAGGACCCATGCAGTTCGCTCGCTCCTTTCATGCTTTTCCCTTCCTCTCCCTCCTTAATCATTTTTTGGTGCCCCAACAAATGCCCCATTGATCCGAAATTTGATTTTTTTGAATTAATTTGAAGGATCAAACTTTATCATGGAGAATCTAATTTGCGCGGCTCTACGCAACTCTCTCACTTGCGCAACTCTCTGGCGGTGCCTTGCTATAAATATTGGTCCACTTAACTGTTCCTCACTTCAAAATTCAATCTTCTAACCAAACCCACCTTGCGCGTAGGCTATCCGCGCTATTGTCGCGTGCAACTCGACTGTGCAACTCATTCGCCCTTGGTGCGATAAATCTCTATCTCGAAACTTTGCCGAAATTTCTTTAACTCTTTCTTCCTTATCACCATGAATCCTTTAAGGGCTTCATCCTTGAGAAAAGCTTCAGTTTCTTCAGCACGTGAACAATTCCCTCATCATATTTGGACATGCGTAGAGATTAATGAAAAACTACTGGAATTCCACCACCCCTACTCAAATAAAATTATCTCTGTCCCATGAATCTTCAACGACATTGGTCGATCCCTCATAGCGAACCTTCCACCTACCAAAGTCACCTTGTCTTCATAGATAATTAGATCAAGAGAGAACCCCGAATCCTAGAAGGTCAGATAGAAGGAAGGGATTCTCATTAGAAAGCTGGCATGATATATAAAATGTGATTTCTACAACCTTGCCATGATTCTCATCGGCCTTTTCCAACTCATTTCTTCGAGACTGCTCGTCAACATTTCTTTATCAATCGTGCCCCCTGGAGGACAAATGACTTCATAGTCAAGGGTCTCCTGTCTCCTCAAGATTTCTTTAGTGCCTGGGCTCGTGTTGTTGCTCAAAAACATGCAGTCATTTTGGAACGAATTAATCTTTGTTATGCCATTGTAGCAACATCAGAACATTTTTATGGAAACACAGCTATCTTCAAAGGCTTTCTTAACTTCTGGTCCCCCATAACCAACTCATTCCATCTTCCTCTGGGTGAGATGAGTATTACCTTATGGGACCTTTGTTATATAGCAGGTCTTCCTATCATGGGTGACATCCTTGATATTTATATTCCCTCGAATGAAGAATTGTCTCGTGCTTCTGCAGAAAATAGTAAATCCAGGATTTCAAAAACTACTCTGGAACATTTTAGTGAATTGTTTAATTTTCCCCATCCTGAACACATCACTCCTCTTGAATGGTTGGGTCATTTCTCTCACAAACTATGATATACTTCTCTTAATTCTTTTCTCTTTAAATCTTCATTTTTCTTCTAAAATAACCTTATTACTTTACCTGACAGCTTTGCAGGCTATAACCATCAGAATCTTAAAACCATTCGTGAGAATATTGCAAGCACTACCGAATATAGTCATTCTTATGAATTAGCCGCCTTCCTAGCTTATCGTAGTTGCTTGGTAATGTTCCCTGGTTCAGAAAAAGTCATCAGACCATTTCTTTTCATAGTTGCTGGCGTTATGGCTGAGGGGCAAAAGCGTTCATTAACTCCTTCAGTTCTATGTTCCTGATATCGTGCTTTTGGTGATATAATTTTTGGGCCTATAGATTCATCACTCCAACCTTTTCCAATCTACACTCCTTGGCATTTCTTTGTAGGTTGGCTGGGAGTATACTTCCCTTGGACTTTTGATGACCCCCCAAAAGCATATCAGATCCTCATTGGCTCCCTCTCCAACACTACCAACTGAGGAAGATGGCTGAAAAAACAAATGGTTGGGTTACTCGTAGAATAGAAGACGGTGATCCTGTTGACTTTCATCATTTTCCTTTCACTATTCATCCGAAAGGCATAAAAGCTGTTGATAATGATCTATCTCTCATGGTGAGCACTCATTCCTTGTTTCCATTAGATCTGGTACTCTTCCCTTAAGAGAAGGCAACATGTTTTTGCGTGAACCCTTTTATCCAAGCAGATTTGCCTGTCAGTTCAGGTTTGACCAAACTGTGCCGGCGACTTGTGATATTGTTACCAAATTTATGAGGAACTGTGGTATCGGACTGTATAATTGGGCTTTGATATGGAAGCAACTCTTGAGCGTTAACACTGGATCTCTCTTCATACTCTCGGGCCAAGGATACCCAATTCACTCTTCATATCCCTGGATGCATTGGTGGGTCCACCAATACTATTTGGTGATATCATTCAGTTGACCATGCCATATTCATTCCTCCACCTCAACTAAGGAGTTATCAAGAAGACCTAGGCATCGGTTATTACAGGGAGACTAACCATTCCCCCTGTTCTAGTCAATTCTATGTAATGATTTCTTCGGAACACACTTCTCATGAAGCACCATTGGCCGATATTCTTGAAGGTTGGATAGCTTTTGGAGTATCTCTGCAAGGTACCCATGAATCTCTAAATTTTTCAGAAGAAGATGGTAATTCTGTGCAAGAGACAAGAGACAGACAGGCACCGTCGTTCTCTTCGAAAGAACAAGCATATCATCATTGAAAGCTTATCCTCTTCGAAATAGAACAATAGTAAATACATTCGGTTAAGTTTAGCAGGAATACATTTTGAATAGGAAATATGACTCTTTTTTTTTTTTATACCCGATATGAAAGTTATCTACTTAATGTCATATCTTCATGTGGTATATATTTATCTTATCATTGCATCATTTTGAACTTGAACAATTCTCATGAGTATATTTGACAGATATGTGGGGCTTGAATGATAAGTTATAATAATGGTTAGACTAACATTGCCTAAATGATATTCAGAATGGGCGAGACTAAGTTTCAATTCCAGTTAGTTACACACACAGTTTAGGCTCCTAAGTAGTTGGAGCAACCACAGTTTAAACACATAAGTAGTTGGAGTTGGTCTTACGCGAATGGCTGTTATAACTCTCTAGAGTTCGCCGGGCTTATCGCCGTTGGGGAATTCACAAACCATGATCCATCAGAGGGGCCCAGTGAAGCTACCAGGGTTGTGGACTCGATAAGATTTACGCACAAGGTTGGCAACAGTAACTCTCTAGAGTTCACGGGGCGTGCAAGGCTACTATTAGGGTACCAAATCCAAGGTCATCAATCCATCAGTGGAGGGTCTCCTGCTTCAGAGACTTGCCCCCATGCATTACTATTGAAATCAAACCAGGGATCTGGGGAGTCATCCTGCTTCGAAAACTCACTTTTCCTTCACCTGCGAGGTCAGACCCATTCACAAGAGGCGCTCTCTGGCCATCCTTATGATGCTGCCTAAAATTATACAGACGGCATGGGTCTTACATAACTGCTTTGTCAATTGCCCGCATGGGTGCATATGAAGCTCTTTATGAGCTTTTTAAGACCACAGGCTCCACTGCTACCCGAATGATATACATATGTTGCCGACGATGATAGGTCTTTATGCATGGTTGGCCGTATAAGGCTTGGCCAAGCTGCCTTAAATAGTAAGCTGTCATCGTTGTCATCGACTTTATATGTGGTTAGCCATAAAAATCAATAATTGATATTTCATCATTACTGATAATGTTCTACCAATATTCATATTATATTTAAAATAATATCAGCTTGGTGATTATAACAATTTTGATAAGATAGCCTTGTACAAGTGATTATTACTAATTTGGCAATTATGGTTATGGCGATATCCATCGACTTTTGACACTCATCATCGATGCTTGGTCTTGACTCGGTCGCATAGTAGTAATAGTTCAATTTTATAGAAACGCTTTCTTGCTATCATGTGTGACAGATCGTCATTGCTACTATAGTCTATTGTGATCTTTGCATTTAGCTTTTCCATTCGACGGCTTATTCTAATGATAATCATTGGAAATAATCATCGGCGTTATTATTGGCATTTTGGCGATTGGTAACATATATATATATATATATATATATATATATATATATATATATATGGCGCTTTTCACCTGACGGTGTGGCTGATGTGGTATGGCTAATGCTTTTGATACACTTCGAAAGTCTACATTTCATTAGTACTCAAAGAAAGAGAATACAACACTGAAAAGGAATATAGAGATCCATCTTTATTGCACTCTTTCCTGCCCCCCTTTGATTGAAAAGAATTACGCAGTTAAGCCGCAAGTCTTCTGAATAAAAAAATATACACATATTCATGGACGGTATATTTTTAAGAAACGGGCGTTCACTGGTGTACTTTTACCCCGTTCGTCTTGATCTACTACCCGATATGCCCCATAGAATACACTTCAGATATTATATATGGGTCATCCCATTTAGGGTCAAATTTGCCTCCTGTCTTGTGAGTGACCACTATCGGCCTTTTCAGCATTAATACCATATCACCCTTTTTGAAAGAACGATGCTTAACCCTTTTATCAAAAGCGGCGGAGATTCTTGCTTGATACAACTGTAATTGCTGCTAACTGCTTTTCATCCATCAGATCTAATTCAACTAATCTGATCTTAGCGTTCTCATCATCTGTCATTGACTAATGCACTGCTACTCTGAGCGAGGAAACTTGTATCTCTATAGGGATAACAACTTCAACCTCGTAGACTAGAGAGTATGGTGTTGCTTTCGTGGCAGTACGGTGAGTAGTTCGATAAGCCCACAAAGCTTGTTGCAACTTCTCATCCCAATCACGTTTGTTCCCTGCAATAACTTTCTTTAATATTTTCACAGTTGTTTTGTTAAAAGCTTCGGTTAATCCATTACCTGGCGGATAGTAGGGTGTCGAGAACGAATGCTGAATATCATATTTCTAGCACAATTTTTCCATTCCCTTATTCTTACATGGCATCCCATTGTCAGTGACAATCTTTTTTGGAATATAATAACAATATATTATTGCATGTCGTATGAAATTCACGACGTCCCTCTCTTTAACACTTCTCAACGCAATAGCTTCAGTCCACTTGGAAAAGTAATCCATCGCTACCAAGATATATTGTTTCCCTCTGGATGACGATGAATTTATCGAACCGATAACATCAAGTCCCCAAGCTGCGAAGGGCCAAGAAGTCACTGATTGATGAAAATCTGTAGGAGGTACATGTATTATATCACCACGTAATTGGCATTCATGACATTGTCATCCATAATCAATTGCATCCTTGAACATTGTAAGCCAGTAATACCCCATTCAACTTATTTGATGAAACAAATTTCTACCAGCCTGATGAGCTCCACATTCTCCTGAATGTTCTTCACCTAACATTTGATTCGCCTCCTTCGTATCCAAACATCGCAACAGTACCTCGTTATAGGATTTTTTATAAAGTTCCTCATTACACATAATGACTTTCTTTGCTCTTTACCTTATTTGCATCTTTTGTAAGGGATCCTCTGGTATTTGAGATAATCCAAAAAAGGCTAGCGCCAATCACCAATTGTGATCTCTAAACATGATATGGGAAGTACCTCAGCAATCTCGACATAGTCAGTAAGCGGTACGAACCTTCTTTCTTTAATTGTTATTTGTAGAGGGCTACGATTAGAATGAGATAAAGCTGCAGTCAGACTAGCTAAAGCATCTGCCATTGCATTTTCTGACTTGAGTATGTGTTTGATTTCAACATCTTTAAATTACTCCAAAAGTTGTTGCGCGCGACGATGATATGGGAGGAGTTCTTGCTTCCTTCAAATTCTGTCATGACCTAGTTTATTACCAACTTAGAATCGCCGAAAGTTCGCAATGCCCTTATCTTCATTTCTTGGGCTATTTCCTCCCTATAATGAGGGCATGATACTCAACCTCATTATTGGTGCATGTTGTACCTAATGTGAAAGAATATGGCAATAGATCACCTTGTGGACTAATAAATATTACCCTAGCACCGATTCTTGAAGTCCTGGAAGCACCATCAAAATACATCTGCCATGGGGCGTATAATTCTGTCATCATCACCTGTTCATCTGAAAAATCATCATTTATCATTTCGTTATCTGACACAGGATGGGCTGCCAAGAAATCCACCCCTGCTTGTCCTTTTATTGCTCCTGCCGGTTCATACGTAATCACATATTCTGACAGTAAAAGCATCTACTTGGCCAATCTCCCCGATAACATCTGCCTTGTCATTAAGAATTTTAGTGGATCCACTCGTGTAATCCAAATTATATTGTGGGAGAGACAATAATATCTTAACTTCTGTACTGCAAAGATCAGAGCTAGGCACACTTTCTCGATAGGCACATAATTGCATTCGGCTCCCACTAAAGTTCTACTCAGATAATATAGCGTGATTTCCTTCCCTTACTCATTCGTTTGTGCTAACAAAGCCCCTAATGAATTTTCTAATGTAGAAATATAGAGAATGAGGGGTTTACCTTTCACAGGTGCTGCCAATATTGGGGGATGTTTCAACAACTCTTTGATTGAATCAAATACGTTTTGACATGACTTGTCCCATGCAAATTCTACTCCTTTCTTCATTAGATGAGAGAACGGTTGACATCTTCCTGTGAGGTTTGAAATGAAACGGCGAATATATGCCAACTTTCCTTATAAACTTTTTAATTCCTTCAGTGTTTTTGGGGGTGGCATTTCTTGTATGACTCTAATCTTTCCTGGGTCGATTTCAATTCCTCGATGTCTAATGACAAAACCAAGAAATTTCCCTTACGAAATGCCGAATGCACATTTAAATGGATTAATCTTCAGTTGCTTCTTTCTGAGATGACGGAATACTGAAATAGATGTTCACAATCTTCTTCATGGTCGTTTGATTGAACCACTAAATCATCTACATAACATTCAACATGCTTATGCATAATATCTTAGAATATGTTTTACATCACTCTCTGATATGTTGCACCAACATTTTTGAGACCAAACGGCATAACTTTGTAACAGTAAATTCCCAGCGAGGTTTTGAATGTCGTAGCTTCCTCATCTTCAGGAGCCATTCTTATTTGATTATATCCCGCATAACCAACCATAAAGGACATGACAACATATTTCGTCATACTATCAATTAACAACTCTGTAATCGGCAATGGGAAGTCATCTTTGGGACATGCTTCATTCGAGTCCCTGAAGTCGATGCATACTCTGATTTATCCACTCTTCTTTTTCACTAGGACGATATTTGATATCTATTTGGGATACTTGACTTCCCTGATGAACCCAACTTTGATGAGTTTGCGCACTTCTTCTTTAATCAGAGGAACCAGCTCCGGATGGAATCTCTGTTGTGCTTGCTTAATCGGCCTCTTGTCTTTAGAAATATTTAACCGATGCACTTCCACTGATGGTTCTAGGCCTAGCATTTCAGCATATGTCCAGGAAAATATATCTTTATTCTCTTTTAAAAGTTTCGCATATCGATTCACCTCCCGCTCAGAAACACTGGCGCTTATGAATATGTTCTGGGGTTCTTCTTCTATTCTCGCAAGCTATCAATCATCGGTTGCCCCCCATCTTCTATATGCTTGGGAGCCACTTCGGGATGTTTAGTTATTTCAATTTCCTCTTCTTTTGTCACCCCTACGGTGATTGTGTTTACTGAGGACTCCCCTCACAACCCGCGAAATCTTTCCTGTTTCTTCTCATCAACCCCAACCGGGTTTAAAATACCATTTCCATTGTTCAAACCAACTGGCTTTTCACAATTGAAGCCCATATTCTTCATTATTCTTTTGCTAGCGGAGCTGTACGTTTCCAAATCTTTGAGTGTCAACTTTGCAGATTTCATCTTATTATCTCCCTTTACTTTTATCTCCCCCCTCTGATGCTACATAGAAGTCAATAGGTTCAGGGTTCTTCTTGTTGGCCTCAACATGGAACCTTTTACGCATAACTGAGAATGGTTTCTTCCTTTCAGCTTGCGGTAGAGGCATCGCATAATTTGCCTGTAAAATTTCTAACTGCTCGGGTGATAATAATGTCAGTGGAGGTTGTCCTAGCCATCTCAGATGTTTTGGTACAAAATAGAATTTCTGTTTCACCTTCTCTTTCTCAGACTCACTATCTTTATAATTCCGCTTTGTGCTGTGATAGTGTTATCTTTCATCATTTCATTATTATTGCTTCTCTCGTTATTTCCTGATGAATTCATCATAATAACCAACATTAGCGAAGAAAGATTTTGCCTCCGTATATGGTTTTGCATCAGCCATTACCTTACACTGAATCCCATCTTTACAATACTTGAAGCATTGGTGAAGGGTTGATGGCACGATGCCATATTAATGCATCCAAGGTCTTCCTAGAAGGAGATTATATGTTGTTACAACATCGATAACATGACAAACAACATCCGTTATCAGATTTTCAATGTCAACGTGATTTTGCCGAGCGCTCTTTGTCCATCTTGGTTGAACCCTTATATCACCATCCCACTGGGGCACAGATGAGAGCGACGATATCTGAGTTCACTTAACATCATTAGTGGCAGTAAATTCACTGCAGACCTATTATCTAGCATTTCCATTTTATTTGTTTACTGCCGACATGGCCTTTAACCATCAGTGGTCTGTTATGATATTCACCATAGATTAAGTCTTCATCAGAGAAAGAAACGGCCGACATACAATTATTTCATTCGTCGTGTTCCATCTCTGTAAGTAATGCTCTTCTCATGTTATTATCAGATAGGGCTTGTATTAGACTGTTTCTAGAATCTTCTATCAATCACAGTGCATCATATATGCTTAGCCGAGCTGGTATGCCTTTTAAATGACTAACCACATCGTATGCCACCCCTTCCACCTTATCTTTCCCTTTTTCTCTGGTACTGTCATGGACCTCTTCGTGTATCTCTTTCCTTATCACCTCTGTGTTCTGTTTGTAGGGACTCTTTACCCTCGTTCGGGAATGTAATGTGACCATCGTAGCTTTACCGGTTCGTTCAAGAGGATAATGGTCACTCATTCTTCTGCTATAATTTGAATGCGTACGCTCCTGCCAGATATCATGTGCAATTTCATTTGGTGCTTATCTATAAATGAATTTTATTTTAGAGATAAAAGGGAGGATGTTTCCACTAAGAGTCACCATTTTGGCATCTTACAAGATGCCAAACAATGATAAAATCCCCTAAGTTTCCTTAAATCAACATTAAATAAGAGAAATTCCCCAGTAGAGTCGCCATTTTATTTCGACTAGAAACGAAATGCATTTGATTCAGGAGAATTTCTTATTTAACATCAATAAAGATAGAACAAAGAGAATATTCATCAATTTCATTTATTTTGAGTTCATTAACAGCCTCTTAATCCTCTGATTCAAAGATAGAATCCTTAATAAAGAGAAAAATACATAAGTCAAATATAATCAAAATATAAATTTTGACAGCATTCTGACACATTTTTATCAAATCTCCAAGGGAGATGAGTTGTGTGGGTTTCCCATGCTGGGATCCCTTAGAAATATCTGAAATAACTTGATCATCTATCAGAAATTTCAGCATAACGGCTATCCTCAAAGATAACCCACGCAACTCATACAAGAGTTGCGCGGTTGATGAGTTGCGTGGACTCGCGCAACTTGCTATGAGTTACACCGCCTTTCCTCTTCCATTCTCTTTGCCCTCCATACTTGCCAAAGGGACTAACCTCCTGAACATGTAATCTCTCAAATGAGGGGGTGAGGGGGTATTTATGGCATTCGCACGTGCGAGCCCTCGATTCTTATGCCATAGACCCCACATCATATCACCAGGTTCTCTTTCTCTAATGGAATCTGCGCACCCCAGTGCAACTTGAGCAAGTTGCACAACTCAGGACTTGCGCAACTCAGGGCCTGCGCAATTCGCTCGCTCCTTTCATGCTTTTCCCTACCTCTCCCTCCTTAATCATTTTTGGTGCCCCAACAGTAATGAAATTCACTATTTTAGGACTTCTTAATAGGTTCACCCCTAACATTTACAAGTATATACTTCTGCCAAAGCCCTACACAATGTCTTATAAGCGTACACTCCTATTGTAAACCTATACAAGGACTTGAATGAGTTTGGGTCAAAAACTCTATACTCAATCCTAAACAATGAAATAGTATATGGACTCTAAATTGATAATATTACTTATTAGATTGAGCCTCGTTGATGCGCCTTACTTGAGATGCATCTTCGGGCATGAACTCAAGTTCGAATCCCCTCCACCAGCAGGTCCGCCGAAGATGGTACAGATTTCCCCGGTGGGTTCATTTTTGATGGGATGCTCATTGTTCCAATCTGTCTGCTCATCTCACCTATTGACATATTCTTGTAAGTGTCTGTTGCGGATGAGGTCCTCAATCTCCTCTTTTAAATCGAAGTAGTCGCTGGTTGAATGGTCGTAGTCATGGTGGAAGTGAGTATTTTTGCTTG
The DNA here is from genome assembly GCA_030180095.1 of Magnolia changhungtana. NCBI lineage: Eukaryota > Viridiplantae > Streptophyta > Magnoliopsida > Magnoliales > Magnoliaceae > Magnolia > Magnolia changhungtana. Next base: position 6,056,971 of record JASAUF010000160.1, read on the forward strand.
TCCCACTTATCGGCTTCAAATTTCATCTTGTTTGACTATTTGAGGATTCGTTTTTTGTGAACTTCCATGAGGACTTATTTGGGCATCGCATTGAGGGGGGTGTATGAACTAAACCTCCTCTCAGGCCATCTACTCGAGCACTGACTTCTAATCAACTCGTCGTCCTTTCACCCCTTTTTTTGTTGGTTGGGGTTGGTTCTTCCTTAGGTTGCTTTTCCCTGGTCGAGCTCCCCTTGTTCCAAGCCACTTTTCGTGAGCTAAAGAGCTCCTCAGAGTTGGAGTATTTCTAAGCTCGATTAAGGAGATCGGCCAACGTTGTTGGTGGGTTTTTGCTGAGTGAGAGGAGGAACCTCCCCTCCCTTAGGCCTCCCATCATGGAAACCAAGGCGATCTCTTCTGAGTGCCCCTCTTCTAGCATCACCTCCAGGTTGAAGAGTTTGATGTAGTCCTTTAACAGCTTGTCCTCTTTCTGGATAATGGTGAGGATGTGAGTAGTCGGCTTGAGCCTTTCTTTTCCTCCAATGAAGTTGGTGATGGTTGGGTCAAAAACTCTATACTCAATCCTACACAATGAAATAGGAAATAAACTCTAAATTAAGAACATTACTTATTGGATTGAGCCCCGTTGATGGGCCTTACTTGTGATGCATCTTCACTTCTCAAATTTGCTTCCCTTGTGCTCCCCCAATATTTATAGGTGATCTTCTTTCCCATCCTTAAATATGCTATCGACAACATTCTTCCTATGCGATACCAAGGTAATAAGAGTTAGATTGAATCTCCTACAATTAATGATTTTAGTTGGTTCCTGTTGATGCAGAAATATGGTTAGCCTTCTTTAGACCTCAAACACATGCACAAAGAACGAACAAAGGAGACTCTAACTAATAAAGGGGACCTCGTGATGCCTAAGTCACGTATGGAATCTGGGTCTAGTGAAAGAAAGGGTTTTAGGGTAGAGATTGTGTGTGCCTTTCTCTATAGGACGGACCCATATATATAGGTCCCTCGATGGCGGTGTCGAATATAGCAATGAATATGCGGCCCCAACATCATCTCATACTAGGATTCTGATTTTGAGGATGCATAATTGTTCCCCCGAGAACCTCAATGAAGATCTAGGAGAGGATCTTCTGATGGATACCCATGCGGTCAATTAACTAGTTCAGGGCACAAGATCGAGCTTGATCTTGGGCTTAGATGGTTCGAAGTTGAAGTCGGGTGAACCAAGGTCGAGGTCCGACTGGCCGAGGTGGAAGTTGAAGCCGTAGTCCGTCTGAGTTGAGGGTATAGTCGAGGCCAGTTGAATCTAAGTAGAGTTTGAGGTCGAGTGGATTGGAAATTTAAAAGCTTCTTAGCAAAAATTGTGCTCTCGTTATGAGTTAGCCTGGTCAGTCCATTTTCACACATAATAGTAGCTCTCCTTGCTTTCGAGCATTTTTCAGATGCTTGGGAAGCAAGTTATTGTGGGTTGACTTATGCTCGATGTCGAGTAGGTCGGGAGATTGAGAGGTCAAACCGTCTCGTGACTATGAAAAATGATGGGAGCATTGATTGCCGGTTATAAAGGCGCTGGGCTGGGCATGAGTATAGAGAGGGGAAGGAGTGCCCGACTCCTCATTTTACTTTGTTGTTTTGCTCTTCACTAGACTAGGTGATATTCGGTAAGTTAGGAATTCCTTTAATTTCCCTTTTTCCGACTATTTTCCCTTCTCCAGCTCGTTGCATTTCTTTTTTTGCTTTGGATTTTTAGGATGTCAGACTTGTCTGGTCAGTGGTCGATGTTGTGGGAGTGAGCAGACCCAGCGATCGGTGTCCCTGCTAAATTTATGACTCCAGGTCAGGAATTGTTGAATCGAACTAGGTTAGCCATAATTTGCGCCCGTGCTAATCTTGCCTCTTTTTTATGCACTGAGCTTTCCTCGTATACAGCTCGAGATCTCCGCATAACAACTTCAATGTGTTGCTCATGTGAGGTTGTTGAAGCCCAGCCTGACGGGGTAAAAGAGGTTGATCACTCCTCAGTGTCAAACTTGAATAACACCGGTCCTTTTGTTCAATACTCGATATGCACGACTGTTCAATACTCGATATGCATGACTGTTCAATACTCGATATGCACGACTTGTTTGGTCACTGGTCAATGTTGGGGGAGTGAGCAGACCCGACGATTGATGTCCCTGCTAAATTTATGACTCCAGGTCAGGAATTGTTGAATCAAACTAGGTCAGCCATAAATGGTGCCTGTGCTAATCTTGCCTCTTTTTTATGCAGTGAGCTTTCCTTGTCTATAGCTTGAGATCTCCCCATAACAACTCCAGTGTGTTGCTCATGTGAGGTTGTTCAAACCCAACCCGAGGGGTTAAAAGAGGTTGATCACTCCTCGGTTGCTCTTCCATGCCGATATTTCCAAGGTCGCTCCCAGGCAATTATGTATGATATCCTCGGTCGCCTATTCCATTTTATTTTATTTTTACTTTCACCCGGTTCCTACAAAGGGGGTTGCTAGTGACGTTGATTTGATGCTTTAAATTGTTGTGGTTGATACTTCGGGCATGAGCTCTTTGCGCTCAGTTCGAATCCCCTCCCCCATCAGGTCCGTCGAAGATGGTGCAGATTTCCCCGGTGGCTTCATTGTTAATAGGATGCTCGTTCTTCCGATCTATTCACTTTTCTCTCCTGCTGACATATTCTCGTAAGTGTCCGTTGCAGATGAGGGCCTCGATCTCCTCTTTTAAATTGAAGTAGTCGCTGGTTGAATGGTGGTGGTCCTGGTGAAAGTGACAATATTTTTGCTTGTCCTGCTTATTGGCATAAAATTTCATCTTGCTCACCCATTTGAGGATTCGTTTGTCGTGAACTTCCATGAGGACTTATTCGGGCATCACATTGAGGGAGGTGTACAAACTAAACCTGCTCTTAGGCCATCTACTCGAGCACTGACTTCTAGTCCGCTCGTTGTCCTTTCCCTTTTTTGTTAGTCGGGGTTGGTTCTTCCTTAGGTTGCTTTTCCCTGGTCGAGCTCCCCTTGTTCCAAGCCGCTTTTCGCGAGCTAAAAAGCTCCTCGGAGTTGGAGTATTTCTGAGCTCGATTAAGGAGATCGGCCAACATTGTTGGTAGGTTTTTACCGAGTGAGAAGATGAACCTCCCCTCCCTTAGGCCTCCCATCATGGCAACCAAGGCGATCTCTTCCTAGTGCCCCTCTACTTGCATCGCCTCCAGGTTAAAGAGTTTGATGTAGTTATTTAGCAGCTCGTCCTTTTTCTAGATAATGGTGAGGATGTGAGTAATTGGCTTGAGCCTTTCTTTTCCTCCAATGAAGTTGGTGAAGTTTGGGTCAAAAACTCTATACTCAATCCTACACAATGAAATAGTATATGGACTCTAAATTGACAATATTACTTATCGGATTGATCGCCGTTGATGCACCTTACTTGAGATGCATCTTCACTTCTCAAATTTGCTTCTCTTGTGCTCCCCCGATCTTTGTAGGCTATCTTCATTCCCTTCATTGAATTTGCTACCGACAACATTCTTCCTATGCGATACCAAGGTAATAAGAGTTAGATTGAATCTCCTACAATTAATGATTTTATTTGGTTCATGTTGATGAAAAAATATGGTTAGCCTTCTTTATACCGCTAAGAACCTGCACAAAGAACAGACAAAGGAGACTCTAGCTAATACAGGGGACCCTCTGATGCCTAAGCCAGGTAGGGAATCTGGGTCTAGTCAGAAAAGGTTTTAGGGTAGAGATTGTGTGTGCCTTTCTCTACAGGATGGGCAGATATATATAAGCCCCTCGATGGCGGTGTCGAATATAACAATCAATCCACGACCACAACATCATCTCATACTAGGATTCTGATTTTGAGGATGCACAATTGTTCCTCCGAGAATCTCAACGAATATCTAGGGGAGGATCTTCTGGTGGATTCTCATGCGGTCAATCAACTAGATCAGAGCCCAAGGTCGAGCTTGATCTTGGGCTTAGATGGTCCGAAGTCGAAGTCGGGCGAACCAAGGTTGAGGTCCGACTGGCCGAGGTGAAAGTTGAAGCCGTAGTCCATCTGAGCTGAGGCTATAGTCAAGGCCGGTTGAATCCAAGCCGAGTTTGAGGTCGAGTGGATTTCAGATCTACAAGCTTCTTAGCAAAAATTGTGCTCTCGTTATGAGTTAGCATGGTCAGTCCATTTTCACACATAATAGTAGCCCTCCTTGCTTTCGAGCATTTTTCAGATGCTTGGGAAGTAAGTTATTGTCAACTGACTTATGCCCGATGTCAAGTAGTTCGGGAGATTGAGAGGTCAAACCATCTCGTCACTATGAAAAATGATGGGAGCATTGATTGCTGGTCATAATGTGTTGGGCTGGGCATGAGTATAGAGAGGGGAAGGAGTGCCCGATTCCTCATTTTACTTTGTTGTTTTGCTCTTCACCGAACTAGGTGATTTTCGGTAAGTCAGGAATTCCTTTAATTTCCCTTTTTTTAACTATTTTCCCTTCTCCAGCTCATTGCATTTCTTTTTCCGCTTTAGCTTTTAGGATGTGGTCAGTGGTCGGTGTTGGGGAGTGAGCAGACCCAGCGACCATTGTCCCTGCTAAATTTATGACTCCAGGTCAGGAATTGTTGAATCGAACTTGGTCAGCTATAATTTGTGCCTGTGCTAATCTTGCCTCTTTTTTATGGAGCTTTCCTTATGTACAGCTCAAGATCTCCCCATAACAACTTCAGTGTGTTGCTCATGTGAAGTTGTTGAAGCCCAGCCTGAGGGGTTAAAAGAGGTTGATCACTCCTCAGTGTCAAACTTGAATAACACCGGTCCTTTTGTTCAATACTCGATATGTATGACTATTCAATACTCGATATGCACGACTGTTCGAAGAATATTCTAAAAAGATACCTTTATGACTTTTAGCGTCAAACTTCCCTAGATATTCACGGTCACGTAAAATATAGCACTTGCTGCCGAAAACTCGAAAGTATTTGATAGAGGGCTTTTTATCGAACTACATTTCATAAGCCGTTTTATTATTAGATTTACAAATATAAACCGGATTAATAACATAGTATGCAGTATTCACTGCTTCAGCCTAAAGATTTTTAGGGAGCTTCATACTATTCAACATTGCATTAGCCATTTCTTGAAGCGCTCTATTTTTCCTTTCTACAATTCCATTTTGTTGTGGTGTTTTGGGCGCAGAGAATTCATGTGATATTCCCTGATAGCTACAGAAATTCTCAAAACTCCTATTCTCGAATTCAGATCTATGATCACTACGGATCTTACAAACTTGAGAACTTTTTTCAGTTTGGATCCGTTTGAGAATCCTTTTTACTTCGTCAAAGGTTTCTGATTTATCCCTCAAGAAGGCTACCCAAGTGAATCTGGTAAAATCATCCACGATTACTAGTATGTATTTTTTGCCACCTCGACTCTCCATCCTGGTAGGTCCTACAAGATCCATGTGGAGTAGCTCGAGTGGTCTTGATGTGGCATTGGAGTTTACTTTTTTGTGAAAACTTCTAGTTTGTTTGCCAATCTGGCATTTGCCACATATTTTGTCTACTTTTTGAAGTTTAGGTAAACCTCTTATTAGTTCTCCTTTGCTCAATCTGTATAAATTACGTTAGTGTACATGTCCAAGGTGTTTATGCCATAATTTTGTCTCATCGGTATGGACCATGTAGCACGATTGATTAGATGAGCTACCATCGCTTACAATATAATAGTTTTCAGAAGTCCTACGACCAGTTAACATTACTGAACCCTTGCTGTTTAAAATTTCACAACCTCGATTAGAAAAGTTCACCCTGTGATTGTTATTGCATATTTAAGATATGCTTAACAGGTTGTGTTTTAGCCCCTCAACATATAAAACATTCTTAAATAAGGGAAGGTTATAGAGTTGAACCATACCTTGGCCAATAATCTTGCAGTTGTTACCATCACTAAATGTGACTGACCCATCAGTCATATCTTTAAAGTCGGTGAATAAAGCTTTGTCGCCTGTCATATGCCTAGAGCACCCACTATCTAGGTACCACTTTGTATGGCTTGTCGCTTTGAATGCAGTGTGGGCAACCAAGCAGATAACCTTAGGAACCCATTTCATAACTGTTTTAGGTTTATGAGTATAGTTGGTCTTCTTATGTTTGTAGTTTTTGTAAGACTGACCCACTGAGTTAGATTTTAAGAGCTCCTTAAGTAGATCGACTATTTTCTCAGCTAAAGGGTTTCGGTTTTGATTTTTGTAATTGATATGGTTACCTTTAGGTTTGAAATATTGAAAACTTTTAATATTTTTAGAAAACTTTTGACTTGAACTTTTCTCTTTTGAGTTAGATAATTCTCCTTTCACAAACTTGGGAGGAATATTCTTCTGTTTAGGAAAAATATTTTTATAGTAGCCCAAACCGGATCGGTCGCCACATTTTCTAGATCCAGTTAAAAGTTTTTCGAATTTTGGATCACCTTGGGCATACCTCCATGTATCCTTTAAACTCAAAAGGGAAGACACTTCAAGTTTAAGTTTATCATTTTCAGATTTCAGATTTTCAATAAGGGTGGTTTTGAAATCTATATCACATTTGCATTTTTCAAAATAATCTGAAAGATGAGATTTTTCTAAAATAAGAGATTCAAATCTTTCTCAAAGCCCTGAAAACCTTTCTTTTTGAAGCTTTAGTTTTATCGTAATCTTACAACTTTCCTTGTATAGGGCATTGTAAGCATCTTGAAGATCTTCTTCATTATCATGATCATTATTGAGATTTTCTTCATTGGTTGAATCATCATGATCTAAAAAAGTGAACTTGGCTAGAGTCATAAGGGCTTTGACTTCATTACCTGACTTGGTTTCAGATTCATCTGATTCAAAAGAGGCTTCAGTGTCAGAAGATTCATCCCAAGTAGCCAACATTCATTTCTTTTTATGTTTGTCCTTTTTAGGACACTTGTTTGCTAGATGCCCATATTCTTGGCAGTTGTAACATTGACTATCTTTCAAAGATTTCCAAGATTTAGATCTAGATTTAGATATCTTCTTATCATCTGATTTTTGAAAGTTAACCCTCTTTTTACTTTTGAAAATCTTATAAAACTTTTTCGCTAAGAGAGCCATATCATCTTCAGAATTTTCTTGAGAAATACATTTTGAAGACTTAAGGGCTATAGATTTACCTTTAGGAGCTTTAAAGTTTAATTCATAAGCTTGTAAGACCCAACTAATTCTTGTACCCTCATAATGTCCGTATCACGAAGTTCCTGGATCGCAATCACCTTTAAGTTGAACCATTTAGGTAGTGAGCGTAGTATCTTTGCACATACTTTATTTTCTGAAATTTTATCGCTAAGACCCCACATAGAGTTTACAATGTCATTCAGTCTAGCATAGAAGTCCATGAATATTTCATTTTCTTCCTTATGTGTTTCCTCAAATTTAGTTGTGATGATTTGGACTTTAAACTTCTTGACAATTGATGCACCCTCGTGTGTCATTTCTAAAATATCCCAAGCTTGCTTTGCAGTATCACAGGATATAATTCTTTTGAACTCATTCAGTGATAGTGTGCAAGTGATTGCATTTAGTGTTTTTACATTGGCACTAGTCTCACTTTTCTGAAGTGTGGTCCAAGAAAAATAAGGTGATATTCTCATTGTTTTTGATCCATCAATACTAGTCAGTTCAGTGGTAAGAAGGATCTATCCAGTCACTGTGACTTGCCACACACTCTCATCCATTGATTTGAGGAAAATCCTCATTCTGGCTTTCCAATAGGCATAGTTGGAGCCATCAAATGGTGGAGGCCTAGTGACTAAAATGCTATCAAAATTTGACATCTTATAAATAGCTTAGATCGATTAGCTCATGAAATAAATCCAAATAACAATAAAAACGAGCTATTAGGCTTTGATACCACTTGAAAAGGTCTAGTTATATGTCTTAAATGGGGGAGCGAATAGGACTATACCAAATTAAAACTTTAATAGCGGAATTTAAATGAATAAGATAGCCTTATAAACAATTGAACGAAAGATAGAACTTTTAAACAAATCACGGTACTAAAATATAAAGCACTAAAATAGAGAGGTTGATACCAATGTTGTTCTACGGACAACCTTGCACTATAAAAACCAAAGGTTTATGGTAGGACAACCTTATTAGAACAATATGAATATCAAAAACTCAAATTGAAAGGAAATAAATGAAATAGCAAGAAATTAAATTTTAAACTATTACAACATTCCCACAATGCTTGAAATGTAAAAGTTTACAACATTCACATCCACATATACATTCCACAGTTTTGAATGATAAAAGATAGAAATTAAATAAACATTTAAACCACAAAACACAAAGAATTATAATGGTTCACCCGTGTGTACACCAACTGTTAAACAACAACCACACAGATTTCTACTCCACTCCTAATATCCTCACATAGGGGATATTAGCGTTCACTATGAAAATAGGTTTCAAAAGTTCACCTAAAACCTTCACAATTGTGTCTTTCAAATGGGCTTACACAATTCAAAAACCTCACTTCTGAGTTTTCTGGTTTTCCTCAGATAACCACTAGATTGAGATTTTCCTAGCTTAACCTCAAACAAAAACCAAAAGCATAGAAGATTTACACAAATGTAAAATACTTGGATTTCTCCTTTCGTTGTAGCCCAGAAGAACCAATCCGAGTAGAAGTTCGAATATAGAAGTTCAATTGTCTAATACTCACTTTGAAATGGTTCTAGGTTCTAATTGATTTTAAATTAAACCAAATGGGCTAGCTCTATTTGATTTTGATTCCAAGAAGAAGGAATACAGTACTTCCTCTTTTTAATTTAGATTGGAATGCAGGAAAAAAAAAAAATCAAATAAATAAAGCTAACAAAAGAGAATATGAAATATGCACAACATAGCTTAAATTAACACAAACTTATCTCAAAGTGTTGCCTTGATTTTACTTAAAATGAATTCTTGAAAAACTCTGAAATTCGTATTCTATTTATAGTTGCAGAAATAACGTCTACGGCTGGTCGTGTGGCCACCACGACTGGTCGTAGGTCGAACTGCATTTTAAAATTTTAAGCGCAATCGGATAAAACCGTTCCACGACTGGTCTTAGGTTGTCCACGACTGGTCGTGACCATCCCACGACTGGTCATGAGAAACCAAGAATGGTTGTTGGAGTTTGAGTCATACCTGCAGGACTGGTCATGAATGAGTCGGCACTGTTCCTACGGTCGGTCGAGCAGACTCCAGGACTAGTTGAAGCTTAACAAAAAATTTGGGAAAATTTACAACAACTTATGACTGGTCTTGGAATTTCTTGGACTGGTCGAGCCAGTTCTAGGACTAGTCAAACAGAGTTCAGAACTGGTCTTAGAACAGACCAAACACTTATAAAAAAATATTCTATATGAATTATGTATTCAAAATGACCTACCCTAAGGTCAAATTAAGGTCATGCAAACCTTAAATGTAAAGTATGGACATTGAGTCTTCATTTCTTCAGATGTTGGTTGACCTTTGAAAATTGTGAAGCTTGAGATCTCTGATGTAGCTTGAACTTGAGATCTTTTGAAGCTTTGAACTTCATCTTGTACTGTAGTCTTGAGTTGTACTTGATCTTGAGTTGTACTTGAGACTTGAACAAGAACTTATCTTCTGTTATAGTTCTTGAAATATTTTGAACATTAAAGCTTGCAGAAGTTTTGACAAATAACTTGAACTTGAACTTGAACTTCTTGAAGTAGATCACCGCTCTTAACTTGAACATACAAATCAACATGCTACACAAGACATAGATTGTGTTTTTGGCACCACAAATTTTGACAACCAAAGAGGCAAATAACAATTGCACTTACAGTGTTGCGGTCCACAAGAGTACTTTCTGATGCCTTCGGGTAATATAAGGTGACGCATTGATGGACGGGTTGGATTGCCTGTATGGGAAACGGATTGGCTACTCCCCCCCCCCCCCCCCCCCTGGTGGTCGGTGCTCTGTGGGCCCCACCATGATGTATATTTTTCATCCATTCCGTCTATATATTTTTCTATATCATTTTAGGGTATGAGACCAAGAATGAGGTCTATCCCAATCTCAAGTAGACCACATTACAGAGAAACAGTGTTGAATGAACGTCGATCATTAAAAACCTTTTGGGGCCATAAAAGTTTTAGATCAAGCTGATCTTTGTTTTTTTCCCTTCATCTAGGTCTTTATGATCTAAACAACAGTTTGGATGTCAAATAAACAGTAGTGGGCCTTAGGAGGATTTTAATGGTGGATATCCAATCACTATTGTTTTCCTATGGTGTGGTCGACATGAGATTTATATCCCTCTCATTTTTGTCATCAAGCCATAAAATGATACCTAAAAATGGATGAACAGCATGGATGAAACGCATACATCATGGTGGGGCCCACATAACACCGACCAATTGCCACCGGGCTGGTGGCAGGGGAGTAGCCAATCCATTTCCGCCGGTATGCATCATGTTATCTATATCGGGCTCTGTACCGTCGTCGGAGTTTGGTGGTACCGAACCATTAAGATGTTGGGCCCACGTGATTGATGATTGAAATATAACTCATACATTTAACGGGGCGCATTTACCTCCGGAGCCGACCGAAAGTTAGGCTGATGAGAGAATGGGCCCCACCACAGTGAACAAGTTGGGAGGGAGCATCCACCCTTGATTTGCAATAGCCTGATACGTAGATGGGCTCTCTTGTATACATGTAGTGGCTGTTTGGGGCAGGGATTTTTGAAATCCATTGATATCAAATTTCTGCAGTTGTTGTTGTTTTTTTTTTTAAAAAAAAAAAAAAAAAAAAAAATTTTAAGTTTGGGGATTTTGCAATCCAGAGTCATGTAGATCCATAGATTTGGAGCAATTCTCCTACCAATATCATACTGGATTCGACCTACATACTAATCAGTGGCATTTTAGTAATTAGGGCAATGGATAAGGACAGCAGTGGGCCTCACCATAACGTCAGTCATGTGTTGTTGGTGGTGGGTGTTGGATTAATTAATCGATTGAAAGATTAGACAATTAAATCAGCAACTATTAAGAAGTATTCAGTGCACCTCTGGAGGCACGTCATTTTCGTGCCTGCATACCCCTCCCATGCACATGACCCACGTCTAAGATGATCCGAACCATGAATCCTTTGTGATCCACTATATATTGACCACCAATAAAAAATATTTACTTCGATTATCTGCTAACCATCCGATAAATGGACAATTTTCTCTCTCAGCATTGACCTGGTAACTCCTGTCTTCCCATTTCTATTTGTATGCAACTAAATGATTAAACGGTTAGGATGGTCCAAACGGTCTGAATTTAATGATATGGACTATTCACTATTTGGCCTATCAAATGAATGGTTTTGATCTAGTCCATATGGATCACGTGTGTAGCAATGACATGAAAGCATGGTACCTCTCATGCTCCTAGAGGCACTTAGATCCGATCTCATGCAATCTCATGTTGTTGAAGAAAAGACTCATGGAAGCTTCTATTTGTCTACCTAACTTGTGGAAAAAGGAGAAGGTAGGTGAATGTTGTAAAGCGACCCATCTCTGGACCATTGCTTTTGTGACCTTGTCCTCATCAGCTACCTTCCATCCAACCAATAAAACTTTATATTCATGAGGAGTATCATGCTCCATATGCATTCACACAGAAATTTTATGCATGGCGTGCATGTATTCCAAAATAAACCACTCAAATCATACATTGTAAATTTGATGGACCATAAATCAAAAAATTATTTCAGTAAATTTATTATGTTAATTGATTGATTGGTATAGATTTAATGGACGGTTGAAAAGGAAAATAGTCAGTGGTCGCAATTTGATAAACAAATTCCCACTAATCAAATGTTGGGATTATCTAATAAATCTAATTTTGGGATGCATATCATCTTGATTGAGTCCCACCAACTCGGAAAACAAATGTTTATGAGGTACGTGTAGTTCACAATGTCGGTGCCCATGTGTACCAGCATAACACTCTACCAGAGTATCAAATAACTCAATCAAATAAAAAACTACCCATTGCTTTTTAGGATCTGGTCCTCAGCAACTACCATCCAAGCATCTAGAAACCTAATCTATTTAAGAAACCCATAAATCACCAAACCCTAATAGCTCTCATTGCCTCATCTAGGGTTTTAGTTTCTCTTAATTCATGTGTGTGTGTGTGTGTGTATATATATATATATATATATATATATATATATATATATATATATATATATATATATAATACTACTGTACCCCTGGCTTGTATTGGACAAATGGTTTTAAGACTTGGGTGAGTCTGAAGCGGCTCGTCTGAGTTGACTCAGACTCAATAGGATTGACTCGATAAAACCCAATCCATTTGAATACAATCATGATTGGTGAGGGTCGGTGTAACAATATTGTAGGTTGGTACATAATACAATCAGAAAGATAAATAAGCCAAATTTTCACATGTGTGCACCATTTGAATCTTATATTAATTAATAAATTTGGTTGAATGTTCATATGTAATTTAATTTTATTAATGAGAGAATTAGCAAAATGCTGAAAATAGTAATATGCACGAATTCCTTAATAATATATTAACAAAGCGAGTAATCCGATGGTCATTGACTATACACCATTGTTTCGACTCTATGCCCGATCATGTTGATCTTGATGGATTGTGGTAATCCGTGACCATATCTAAAATGGAGGGTGGATGATTGACTATGCATTGGATAATGGTGTATATATATTTCTATTTTTTTATTTATTATATAATTGCATATATAGTGGGATTATTTAGGTATGTTTGGATGCATAAGTGAATTGAATATTGAATTTTCATTATAGGGTAGGTTAGTTCGGATCTTATATCATAAGAGAGATGATTAGCTATACGTGACTGAGTCATGATAGCTTGTAATGCCATCCAATCATTCAACCGACAGGCCACTGGTAGGATATCAGTGCCTGCAAACAGTATGCTACATGGCCAAGACTACTGCTCTGGAAAATCTGGCTGATCTACTACTTAGGTGGACCACCCCTATATGTCGAGTTAGACCGTTGGGGCAATCGATTCCAACAATGTGGTCTACTTGAGGAGTGGACGAGCTTAATCTTTGTACGCGATGTTAGCATCATGAGTGCATGAATAAAGGAAGAAGATTATCATCTTCTTCTCAACAATAGGTCTTGAATTCATAAGAAGAGAGAATCTCTGCTCAAAACTAATATTACTGAATCAAATGTTGTTTACAAAGTACTTGACGATCTTATATAAGCAAAAGAAGCCTAGAGTCTTAATCCAATTTAGAGTGGAAAACTTTCTCCAAAGAGTAAAAATATTAGTCTAAAGTTACCAAAACTAATAAACCTTTAGATGAAGACTTGTAATTTTTGGACAACAATTAGACTCTTAAAACCCTAAAAATAATAACAAACGAATTTATTAAATATATATATTAGATTTTGAAGGGAAAAAAAAAAAAAAAAAAACACTACTTTACCCAAGAAAACCACTTTTTTCTTTTTCATGAAATCCCTCAAGGCCAATAAACCTTGTCGGTGCCAAAATTGTTGGGCTTGTCGATAGTTTGACGACATAATAAATGCATGAAAAGGTAACCACTGTCAAAGTTATGGTTCTCAGAAACTTCAGTGTGTGATTAAGTGTTTTTGTCCAACAGTACAGAATTTGTGCTCTCCTAGTGCTCCATTGAGTAGTCCTTGATCTGTCCCACATTACAGGTGATCTTTAGAATGGGGCTGCCGTTTTCACAGTATGGATGTTCTATGCAGGTGGCATGTCGCGGAAAAACAAGACCATATCACAAGTTATCGACATAACTATATATAGGTCTTCATTTCTCACTATATAATTGCAATGTTGAGTATATTGGCTAATGATATTCAAATGGACCGCTTGTACATTACTACCTAATAATTGAAATCCAATTTGATTGTACAAATAAACAATGCTTGTATCATTAGGTTTTTCTTCCTTTTCTCTTTTACCAGTGGGTGTGACACATGAAACTCACATTTGAGGATGATGGGAGTGGAGGGAAAGTGAAAGAAAGAGATGGGTAGAGAGAGATGTGGAAGAAAATGGTTAAGTTACAAGATAGAGAAAAAAAAAAAGGTCAAGGCACGTGTAAAAATAAAAATAGAAAGAAGAGAGTTGATACACCTAAAGAAAGAAAGATATGGAAAAGACGGTAGGTATATGATTACACGCATAGACAAGAGTTTTTTTTTTTTTTTTTTTTAAAAAAAAAAATTAAATTCACAAGTTGCTAATTAAGCAAGAAGAATTTGCCAATGATTTATAGTCTTTTCGTATTTTCATTACGTTTTAATATCCTTTCAAAATCTCAACACTCACAGCTCTCTTACAATTAATTGTATGGGTAAAATAGTTCATTGCTACTCAGCTTATATGTAAGTTGTTAACAAGATAAGGCTCGCCACTGAAAGTGCCCTGGTTTGTCAAGTTATGTGAGTGTTGAGTCAGATTGTCTATAGAGCCTGATAGGAAGATCAATTCAAGTGTCTGCCTCAACTGGATGTGTGCAAGCTCACCACAGGTAAATTTAAAGCCTCACATCCCATGTCCTAAAACACCAAGTGAATAAAACCCTTATAAATAAGTTAGAAAATTATAGAGTTTTAAAGTGAGAAAACTTTTTCAAAACAGGAAAATCTCTAAGCTTTTCATGCATTATTGATTTTATCGAAACACCCTCGATATGATCGACCTGCGTTGTCAAGTCCTCGATGCTTCATCGATGCCATCGAAAAGAGGACTAAATATGTCCAGCAACCTCACAACATATCTGGACGAATTATCGATGTATCGATACACCTATCGATATCATCGATACTCAAATCTCGATCTCATCGAAAGTGGCTCGATAAGATCGATAGACAAATTTTCGGCATCCCTGTTTTTTAAAGAAAATTTCAAATTTCTTCGATATATCGATGCGTCTTCCGATATGATCTGAAATTAAATATCGATAAGATCGGAAGTCCATCGATGATATCAACCATGGGCATGTATTTCTTCCATCAGATATTTCAGGTTGGTTTTAACTTTCATCGGGGGCCATTCGAGGAAATCGATATTCATATGTAGATGATATTGAGGCCGGGTCGATTGCATCGAAACTGGAAACAAACTGTCCAGCGAGCTTACTGGTAAATCTATAGGATTTATCAATGCATCGACACTGCCTTCGATATCATCAATATACAAATTTTGATGACATCCGCTAACCCTGAATCATTTCTTAAAAACTTGAAATATTTCTAGTCAAGTCTCTCTCATTTTTTCAAGTGTCGATGGATCGAACTTATCATTGATGGAATCGGAGTTCGAAATCCGATGACATCGATAGTTGTTTCGATTCATCGAGCAGCTGTCAAAAGATTTTAAAAGCGTATGACTTTAAGTTCGAGTCATCGAGCAGACCATCGATACTATCGAAAGTATACGCTCGATGATATCGAACCTGTTCAATGATATCGAACTCAGTCATAAATGTGACTGTTTTATATTCGTTCGAACCTTTTGCCTATATATAGAGGACTTGTCTATTGTTGCTAGGAGAGAAAGTAGAGAGAGCTTTTGAATATTTTCCTTAAATCATATACCTAAAGTCCTTTCTCTCAAGGAAGTTTATCCTCCAATCCACCCTTACCATTGATATTCAATAGAGTGGATTGGAGAATGAACTTCTGCATTCAAGGATCCTCCAGTTACTACTTTAATGGCAAATCATTAAGCTGGGATGCCTTGAATGCCTAGATGATTAGAACTACTCTATCTTCCTTATAGGAAAATCTTCAGAGAGTAGGATTCCATCATAACCATGATCCAAACCTTCACTATATATCGGTTCATCTTTTGTGTTGCGGATCAAGGGAGTAGAAGACTCATCGTCAACAAGGAGGAGGAGATCTTCGGTATTGTGCTAAACGGGACTCATCAACTTATTTGTAAGTATCTATAGTCCAAGATGACACTTGTGATAATTTCTTTATAAGATTGGGTCTTAAGTGGTTCTCAGCTTTTGAAGTCCTCAAGGAGGCCTCCGGCGGGAGTGTACGTGGTGGGTGCATTGTGTGGACCCTTGCTCTGTGGAGAGCATAAACATTTAGTTGAAGGTGAACCAGCAAAATCTTAGGTTTGAGGTCAACCGCTGTGAAACATCGAGTTTGAGGTGAACCGTGTAGAAACCTCCAGTAAGGTCTTATGGAAGATCCTTGGCCAGTGTGCCTAAAAGTGGGTGCGTTGTGTTGACCCTTGCTCGTGAGAGCATAAACAGTCAGCCTTAGTGTAGGTTGTAAAGGTTGAAGGTGAACTTGATTTAAAACCTTAGGTTTGAGGTAAACCGCTGTGAAACCTCCTTAGTGAAATCCGGTACACTCAAGGGTTGAGTGCGGTTACTAGGAGTGGAGTAGACAAGTAGTCAAACCACTATAAAAATAACTGTGTTTGTGATTGCTCTTCTTCTGTGTGTGTGATTTATGTCAATGCATTCATATTTATATATCTGATCACACCCTACATACATGCACAGTCACATTCATCATAAACTAAGTTATATATTGCTATCTCTTGAATAGTTTGTGATTGGATCCTCTGCCAGGCTTGGAAGTCAGTAGAGTTACATTTGAGTAATCCTGATATATTGCATATTCATAGGATTAGTGAAATAGATTTTCTAAGTAAAGTTGTAAAAACTTTAAAAAGTCCTATTCACCCCCCTCTAGGACATATTGACATATTCCTTCTTCAACTAGTGCAGTCTTCTCCGCAATTTCAATTGGTATCAGAGCGGATCTCTCTTTAAGGGCTTCACCGCCTAGAGAGTGATCTTGATTGAAGTTGAGAATATGGCCAAAGGAGAGGGCTCATCAGTCACTAGACCTCCAGTATTTGATGGCTTAAATTATGTATACTGGAAGGCTAAGATGCACTACTTTCTAAGATCTTTGGACCATGATGTTTGAGATATAGTTGAAAGTGGATATATGCCACCTACTGAACAAATTGTACTTGACAGTGGCACAACCATCACAAAACACAAACCCAAAGAAAAGTGGACAGCATTCGACAAAGAAAGGCAAACATCTGAAGCCAAGGCTATGAATGCCATCTACTGTGCCATGTCTCAAGATATATTCAATCAGGTAAGTATGTGTGGGACATCCAAAGAAGCATGAGAGCTATTAGAAACAACCCATGAAGGCACAAGCACTGTGAAGAGGTCCAAACTGCAACTTCTGACATCACAGTTTGAAAGTCTCAGAATGGAAGAGCATGACATGTTTATGGAGTTTTTCACCTAGTTGAATATTATTTGCAACTCCATGTGTGGATTGGGAGCAAAAGTTCCGGTACTGAAAATTTGTAGGAAAATTCTAAGATCCCTACCGGAACGATTTAATCCCAAGGTTACAACAATTGAGGAGTGTAGGAACATTGATGAGATGAAAGTAGAAGAACTAGTAGGTTCCCTACAAACTTTCGAACTACACTTCAAACAAATCCCTAATTATAAAACAACTATCTTGAAAACTTCTAAAAAAATACTACATGAGGACAGTGAGAGCGAAAATGAAAATGAAGATAAGGAAGTGGCTTTGCTGGCCCAACGATTCAGGAAATTCTTTCAAAAGAATCGTGGTCATCCTTCCAAGAGAAGAAAGGTGAACTATAAACCTTCTACAGGAAAATTTGGTAAAAGAACCAAAGAACCACAATGTTATGCTTGTCAGGAGTATGGACACCTATCCACTGAATGCCCAAATAGAAAAACTAAGGACAAGGCAATGGTTGCCACATGGGATGATACTGAGGAGTCAAATTTAGAATCTAGTGACTCAGAAAGCGATGGAGATAAGAAATTATTGAAAATACTCATGGTCTTCACTGCTTCAATCATTCCCAGTGAATCTGAGAATGAGAAAGAACAGCAAGCCACTGAATCATTTTCATCTGATAATGAGGAAACTGGGAAAGAAAAAGAAGAAATAAAAAAGAATAAACTACAAGATGCTTATAATCAACTCTATATTCATAACATAAATACCTTAAGAGACTCGGAATAGCGTAGAACAAAAGTAAGTTGCTGCAGAAAGATTTGAATAACACATTGGAAATGAACACACAATTAATAAATGATCTACAACAATATCATATGGATAATGATAGACTTGAACGAATTAATACCATTCTTGAAAATGAGTCTGATAAACTGAACAAACAGGTTGAACTGCTAGAAGATAAGAATAGACTTCTTTGCAATGAAAATCATATACTCCTGTTTGATCTAAAAGAATCCAAGAAGATGGCCAAGATAAACGACAAGTTTTCCCAGAGTGGCGAAAAGCTAGAAAAACTGTTGGGAATGGGAAGACCTAGAAAGGATAAAAGCGGCCTAGGATATGAAAAATTTAAGCTAAAGGCTGAAAATGCAGCACCTAGAACTGAAAAATCTGCTGCTTCTGGAAGCCAAACTAGAACAACTCCAGTATGTCATTTGTGTGGTGATTTAGGTCATTATAAGTTTGAATGCATAACACCTAGGAAGACTCAACTTAATTCTGGTTAGAATCATGCTAACAAATTGTCAACCAGAGAAATACAGAACTTCAAAAGTCCTCTTAGGGATATGGATAGAAGCAATGCCCTTGCACCACCACCTAAATCGGTTAACAAGATGAAGGATAAGGAAGAATTAGTTCATATTGAGCATCAAAGATCTGAACATGTGCTAAAATGAGAATTCTTTTTGCTGAGCTTAAAATGATATATTTGAGGTTCCTTACCTCAATCTTTTGTATAAACATTCAAATATTTATAATTTTGTTGTGTACAGTGCGTGTGCATAGTTTTTTTTTTTTGAGCATACTATTGATGGAAATACGAACAGTATACTTAAAGAGTCGTCTGAATGCTGAAAATTGAAAATATTCGTCTTCGATATGAATGTCGATATGACATTCTCAATTTATCGATAGAAGGTCGATATCATCGACGCCTCTTTAGAATATGAACAGTCGTGTGACCAAGAATGATATTGAAGACAGACTCGATAGAATCGACCAACAACTTCTCGATGATATCGAAACAATGATCGATAATATCGACAAATGCCGCCCGATAAAAGTCAGCGAAGCGAAAAAGGGGGTTTATTTTCTCAAGGGTTTCGGTCATCTTCTCTGCTCGATTCTCTCGACCAAATTGCTGGAAGCCATGTCGGACTACTCAAATCACTCCACAAATCGAGTAATACCCTTTTACGTCATCCCTTTTTGGGTATTTTTCTTTGGTTTGTCAGGTGTGTTTGTCGTTTTTTCCCAAACCTTCAAAATCCACTTGTTTACATGGGAAAGGACAAAGGAGTAGCATTCGGTCTGGGGGAGTCTTCAAGAACTACCCAACAAAAATTCCTCGCCTCAAAAGAAAGGGCGAGGGCCCCGGAAAGTGGGATCCCCACTCGATAAAGATCACAACAAACTTCACATGGCGGGTCCCAGACCGAATTTTCGGTACCTTCTTAACCGGCACCCTCACCTCCAGCTAGCTAATGACCTGTAAAATACACTGGTAGGAAACCGATCCATGAAAGAAAAGTAGACAGGGGTTGCTTAGCACCGTACAATCTAGAGCCCTTATTTGCTGTGATCGGGTGGCTGCCTGTTCTAGACTTCGGGGGCCGTGCTAGCTTGAGCAAACATGGAACTTCCTAGCCGCGTGTCACTCACCTGTATCAGATCTTTCTTCAATTATGGTGTCTCTGAATAGTAATGATGATGTGTTGATCACTTCAGCCACCATGGCTAACATCCTCAATCTGGAAATGGCTCCACAAGGCCTCCCTCAATTGGACCTCGACTATCCTGATGTTCGATTCATGGTAACTAAGTACCTATGTAATGGTCGAGACATCCCTTGGCATCAAGGGAATGCGCTAAAAGCTAGGTATATGGAGCCTCAATTTCAGATTCTGTATGGTATATTCACCACAAATATACATCCAAGAAGCACCAGCAGATTCGATCTCACTGGATTCATGGTCATGATAGTTTATTCTATTGAAAATGTGATAAGGATGTGCCTCCCAACTCAGCTCTTCAATCCGTTGGTAAATGTTGTTCATACCTCCAAGGATCTTCATCTCCCGTATCTCTGGATCATCAGTAGGATATGCAATACCATTAGTTTCCCATCTACCACTGATCTGGTACTCCCACTTCAAGTCTTCAATATAAAGAACATTCGCAAAATGGACTTGAGGTTTCACGAGTATCCTTAGGATGAAGAAGAAGGCATCCAAGAAGAGGGAGTAGAAGCTGGTGCTTCTCATGCTGAGGAAACAAAGATGGTGGGAGATGAATCCTCTAGCCCCATCAGCATCAACGCCTGGACATACTAAACGATATAAGCTGACAGGATCAGGGCAATCCAGAGGGATATCCACTCTATGCATGAGCGGCTGACAGTCTTAGAGCGGGTCATCCATAAAGTGTAGTAGTCTATGCAACAGCTGGTAGATTTGATGACTTGTCGACGGGATGACACAGCACCATCGCACTCTGCTCCATAGCACTGATCCCTGAATGCTGTCATACACACACACCTCCTAACTTAGCGTATGAACATTAGTATCTTTTTGAACGTTCTACGCTCCCTTGAGTGCATGTGATAGCTCTTTAACCTGCATGAGTTTTTTTTGTGACTGTATATGCCCCGATGTGGGATTGATACTGGTATTTACTTATGGGTGCCCTTACATGGGCTTTTTTTTGTTGGGATAAACTGTTAAGCTACTGCTGTCTGTGGCAGTATATGTTTGGATATTTTGGTTTTATTATATGTTTAAATATTTTGGGTTCATTTTGATAATGGCTAAGTATAATTCTTATTTTTACTGTCATGATTAGGTTTTAAAGATTCCCTGGTTTATTAAGTTTCTGCTATGGATTGCATGAGATATCTTTAATGAATATTTTAACTGCTATATTTTATTTAATATGCATCCATAGATTCTGAAATTGATGTCTTCTTAAACTGAGTTAATTATTATACATCAAATGATCTGCTTCTGCCTGGTCGATTCTCTCAAGCAATTCACTCTTCAGTCAATATCACCTGATATATCTTTGTCAATGACTAACAAAAAGGGGGAGAACATTTGCAAACACCCTGAATGGAAAATTGTATAGATTTGTGCAGGTGTTAGGCGGAGAAATGCAACACAAGCGAGGGGAGTTTACAAATGTGGGGAGCAAGATTCCACTCTTGGTTGTGTACATGGGCTAGAAATTGTAAAATTATGTAAAAGCATGTACACACAATTTAAGGTGTGTTTGTCTAGAGTATTCTAGGGTATTTTGGGTTTTTGTTGCGTAATTGATAAAGGGGGAGATTGAAAGTGCCCTCGTTTGTCAAGTTACGTGAGTGTTGAGTCAGATTGTCTACAAAGCCTGATAGGAAGATCAATTCAAGTGTCTGCCTCAATCGGATGTGTGCAAGCTTGCCACAGGTAAATTTAAAGTCTCACATCCCATGTCCCAAAACACCAAGTGAATATAACCCTTATAAATAAGTTAGAAAATCATAGGGTTCTAAGGTGAGAAAACTTTTTCAAAAAAGAAAAAGCTCTAAGTTTTTCTTGCATTATCGATTTTATCGAAACACCCTCGATATGATCGACCTGCACTGTCGAGTCCTCGATGCATCATCGATACCATTGAAAAGATGACCAAATATATCCAGCAACCTCACAACATATCTAGACGAATTATCGATGTATTGATACACCTATCGATATCATCGATACTCAAATCTCGATCCCATTGAAAGTGGCTCGATAAGATCGACAGGCAAATTTTCGGCGCCCCTATTTTTTAAAGAAAATTTCAAATTCCTTCGATATATCAATGCGCCTTCCGATATGATTTGAAATCAAATATTGATAAGATCAGAAGTCCATCGATGATATCGACCGTAGGCACCCATTTCTTTTAGCAGATATTTCAGGTTGGTTTTAACTTTGATCAAGGGCCATTCGAGGAAATCGATATTCATATGTAGATGATATCAAGGCTGGGTTGATTGCATCGAAACTGGAAATAAACTGTCCAGCGAGCTTACTGGTAAATCTATAAGATTTATCAATGCATCGACACTGCCTTCGATATCATCGATATACAAATTCCGATGACATCGGCTGACCCTCGATCATTTCTTAAAAACATGAAATATTTCTAGTTAAGTCTCTCTCATTTTTTCAAATGTCAATGGGTCGAACCTATTATCGATGGAATCGGAGTTCAAAATCCGATGACATCAACAGTTGTTTCGATTTATCGACCCGCTGGCAAAAGGTTTCAAAAGCGTATGACTTTGAGTTCGAGTCATCGAGCAGACCATCGATGCTATCGAGAGTATACGCTTGATGATATCGAACCTGCTCGATGATATCGAACTCAGTCATAAATGTGATTGTTTTATATCCGTTGGAACCTTTTGCCTATATATAGAGGACTTGTCTATTATTGCTGGGAGAGAAAGTAGAGCGAGTTTTTGAGTGTTTAACCTTAGATCATATACCCAAAGCCCTTTCTCTCAGGGAAGTTCATCCTCCAATCCTCCCTTGCCATTGATATTCAATAGAGTGGATTGGGGAATGAACTTCCGCATTCAAGGATCCTCCAGCTACTACTTTAATGGCAAATCATTAAGTTGGGATGCTTTGAATGCCTAGATGATTGGAACTACTCTATCTTCGTTATAGGAAAACCTTCAGATAGTCGAATTCCATCATAACCTTGACCCAACCCGTCACCATATATTGGTTCATCTTTTGTATTGCGGATCAAGGTAGTAGAAGACTCATCGTCAACAAGGAGGAGGAGATCTTCGGCATTGTGCTGAACAGGACTCAACAACTTATTTGCAAGTATCTAGAGTCCAAGAAGACACTTGTAATCATTCTTTTGTAGGATTAGGTCTTAAGTGGTTCTCACCCTATGAAGTCCTCAAGGAGGCCTCCGGCGGGAGTGTATGTGGTGGGTACATTGTGTGGACCCTTGCTCTGTGGAGAGTATAAACATTTGGTTGAAGGTGAACGAGCAAAACCTTAGGTTTGAGTTCAACCACTGTGAAACCTCGGGTTTGAGGTGAACCGTCTAGAAACCTCCAGTAGGGTCTTATGGAAGATCCTTGGCCAGTGTGCCTAAAAGTGGGTGCGTTGTATTGACCCTTGCTCGTGAGAGCATAAACAATCAGCCTCAGTGTAGGTTGTAAAGGTTGAAGGTGAACTTGATTTAAAACCTTAGGTTTGAGGTGAACCGCTGTGAAACCTCCTTAGTAAAATTCGGTATACTCAAGGGTTGAGTGCGGTTACTGGGAGTGGAGTAGACAAATAGTTAAATCACTATAAGAATGACTATGTTTATGATTGCTCTTCTTTTGTGTGTGCAATTTATGTCAATGCATTCATATTTATATATTTGATCACACCCCACACACATACACAGTCACATCCATCATAAACTAAGTTATATATTGCTATCTCTTAAATAGTTTGTGATTGGATCCTCTACCAGGCTTGGAAGCCAGTAGAGTTACATTTGAGTAATCCTGATATATTGCATATTCATAGGATTAGTGAAATAGGATTTCTAAGAAAGATGTAAAAAATTTAAAAAGTCCTATTCACCCCCCTTTAAGACATATTGACATATTCCTTCTTCAACTAGTGTGGTCTTCTCCGCAATTTCAGCCACTAGTTTGAGGAAAGATCACCTGCAACCGGCACATGTGCCAACACGTCATGTATGTGGGACATGTGAGCGGTGTGTAAGTTGACCGACCATGAAGACCACCTGCCTAAAAATCTGATCGCTCCATACAATAGGTGGACCACACGATGAAACCCTTAGTCAGTCTACCCAGGTGCTTTGTACGGCCAGCCCGATTTATGATGGACCGACCTGACTATTGGGCTAAGTGATCTACATGGTGGACCCACAGTGATCACGAATGTAAGGAATAGGATCGCATTGACCTTCTATGAGTAAGTAATGTGAGTAGGTAATGTGGGACTTATATGATATGTGGAATTGGCTCATGGACCTAGCTGTGCATAGAACATGATGATCAAGATGAGAAATAGGGCGTACTTGTCTAAGACGCCATAGATGAAGAAGTAGAATACCAGAATACCAGAAATATAATGCTAGGATCTTCCTCTCCTTGACACCCGAATGATAGAAGAATTGATGAGACTTTTACTTCTGTGTTGTGGTGTAGGATCGGCGACCTAGCCTTCTTTTATAGATTGGCTATGGTGCAGAGAGTTTGAATCTCATCACAACTCTTTCCCTACGGCTTCGCATGTTAGCATCCTAGTAGTCTTCAAACAACCACTGCGTATTGTAGTTATAGCATTCCATCTCATACACATACTTGCGCAGATACACTGCGCAAATCACACTGAAGTGGGGTCCACTGGTTTACCCAAACATATAGTCCAACCCATAGGATAATCCAGACCGTTGATTAATAAGGCCCACCTTATAGAGTTCTTATGGGTAAGTCTACAACACGGTTAAGGAGTTACAAGATCCTCAACAGTATCCATGGGTTGACAGGTGGGGCCATTGTTACATAATCCATTCCAGACCATTAGTTTGTGGCTCCACACCAGAGATAGACCATGCACCAAACAAAATCGGATTCGGTAGGTCAGGTAACACCGAGTTCGTTCAGGCGGTGATGGTGGGGCCTATTAATGTATGTGTTGTATATCCTCACTATACATCATTTTTGCGAGTTCATTAATTTAGAGCATGATCTGAAAAATGGACGTGGATTGCGTCTTACCCTGCCCGTCTCCAGCTGAGAATGTGCATGAGCTTTGAGTAGCCATCGTGATGTATGGGTGTTATACACACCGTCCATGTATTTTCCCATGGAATTTTAAGAATATTGACCAAAATTTAAGGAGATCTAAGACTCAAGTGGACCACACCATAGGAAGCAGCAGTGATAATATTCTCACCAGTGAAACTTTTCTATGGCCAACTGTGTAACGTCCTGGATTTTCACTGTTTTGGAATTCCAAATACCCTTAAAATTTTTTTGCTATAATTAGCTCACATTGTCACTAATCGACCCTTAATGCTCATGGTGAGCCTATACGTGGATGATACCAATAAAGAACTGTGCAAATTTGATTTATCAACCGTAGAAAACCAACGAATCTGCCCGATCACTTAAGCATTGAGTATAACCTCGTGATTTGTTCACACGGGGCCCAAATCTAGCCAACCTATCACTGACTAATCAAGATGACCATAACTAAATTAAAGATCTACCCAAAGCCGAGACAACTAGGGGTCCGATAGTAATTAACAAACTAAAGTGACTTAATTATCCATATAGCCTGTGAACCAACGGTTTATAGTGATTATGACTGAATCATCATTTTCACTAAGTACGAATAAGCAACAATATGAACATAGTTAATCCAAACCCAAATCATTTCGCACAAGAATTCTTGCTACCTAATTCATTCCAAAAATGCCTTGATTTTTCAAACGAGCTCTGAGACGCTCGTTATTGGGCCACTAGTTCTGAAACTATAGAATAATGTCCATCTTACTGGGCTCGACGTCCATCACGAGAGCTAAACTCGGATAGTGTCTAGGATCGCTCAACTTGAGCCGAAGGGCGGTGCATGAGAAGTGCAAATATCCTAGGGAAGAACCTGAAACTTAAGTGATTTAAGTTGTACACTCTTTCGCAAACTTTAGAATTTTAGACCGTCGATTTAAGACCAAATTCAGGGTACAAGTCAAGGATATTTCCCTGCCCATATCCGTACAACTGCGACCACGATTGAACATCATTGACCATTAATCTTACCCAGGCTCCCCATGGCCGATGTGCACGATCGATCGTACCAAGGCTGTGTCTTAGCATAGATCCATTATTAGGGGACCAACCTCATGGTGTAGATGGACTACAGGACCTTCTGGGGACCCCATTAGTTAGAAATGACCTCCCATAGGGCATAAATGACAAATGAAGTGGCCTTAAGGCCATTTGTCCACCATCTGGAGCTATAAAAGGCTCCCCATTTGCACCCCTCCATCCAAATCCGAATTTAGAAACCCTAAAGTGGGAGAAGAAAATGGGAGAAGAGAGAAAGGGAGTCGAGAGATCGAAGGTGTGGTTGTTAGAAGAGGTTGCCCCTCTTCCCTTTGGTCTATAAGCCCAACCGCTACCGCTTCTGCCGTCGGAACTACTCTGGCGACAATTAAGGGTAAGATTTCGAACATTCCTTATAGATGTAAGTCTTCAAATGGGTTTTCGTCAACCTTAATGAACCTGTGTACTCGTGTAGGTGACTGGCAATCTTTCCTTAAAAATGTAATCCTAGGAACAGTCCGAGACGGACATACTGGCAATAGGTACAGACCATTATGCCTAGGTTTCCATTTCTCAACCCTTGAGGGTCTTAGTTAATGATGTCTTGTGTTGAATGTGTTATAATAGTTAGCATGTTCATATTTCATGTTTGATTGTATTATATGCTATTCGTTGGATATGGATGCTCACATGTTTGATGAAATGTTTAAGTGGTAGAATGTATTGCTTTGTCGATGTTCATATGCTTGATTTATTGCCTAAGTGATTGTATTACTTTATGCAAGCTGACATGTTTGATTTAAATTCTTTAGTGAATGTAATACTCTATGAATGCTCACGTGTTCGATGAAATGCCTAAGTGATTACGTAGTAAAATTTATACTATAATTGTGTGATATAGAGTTTAGTCCATAGAAATACTTAAGATTTCTAAGATGTTGGGTCAGTCGGTAAATCTCCCAAATTAATAGGTGGCCCAAGTTAAGGCGGCCACCCTAGGCTTGTTCGATCGACCCGGGTGAACACAGATGACCGACCTTAGCTACACTACACGGGATGCTTGCACCCAATGCCGGTTGCGCCGGGGTTTTCTCATGTCAGTCAAATTGGTCCACTAGCCGATTGATCATGTATGTTCACAATGCATGACACGACTAAATAGAATCTAGGATACCCCATTCCCAACGGATATATCCATTCATAACCGTTAGTGGGATACGATCCTATTAAGACTCATGAGCCAGACATGGTGGTATGAGATACTGTGTCTGAGATGTCAGCCTATGTTGGGGTGATGAGCCTCCCCCTAGTGACTAGTGAGCACTAATGGAGGTGATAGACCATTGTTCGAATGGTCCCCGTCAAATTATCCGGCTGATGGTTGTGCGCCAGAGAATCGTTCGAACGACTTGGACGTGAATGGAACTGGGTGATAAGCCATTTACTTGTCGTAATTTGTTTTATATGGTAAGCTCGTATCTCTGTAACGTCCCAACCACTGTTCATCGGGCTATGGTCCGAGCATGGGTTGGGGTGAGCCGTTTGATCGGAACCCCCTTCCAAAATAGTGCTCCAGTCGGTCAGGGCAGCGTACTGTGGGTTGTTACAACCTCGGAACCGAGTAATCGTACTCGGTTTGGGTGGTATCATACCGTACCTTTGAAATTGTTTATTTGTGAGATAAATGGGTGACACCTAAATTTGGATCAAGGGACACTAGTAAGGAGCCGCTACGTGCGGCAACAAGCCACATGATCTGGATAAGGACTTGTTATATAGTATCGGTATCCTAGCTTTGCCAATATGTTAGATGAATTAAACTTAATAACCACTTGGCTAACATGATCATTTACCGCATTGCATTAGTTTAAAATGTGGCGAAACAGGCGTGAAAGTCGTATGTTGACGAAGTGTTGTCATTTACGAACCACGTGGTCAGAGTCGCATGTTGAGGGAATGTCGAATGGTGAGAGCATGCATCATATCATATCTTCATATGCACATTTAATAAGAGTATTTAGAAAATATTTGATTTCTTATTTTATTTTTACTTGTGTTGATTGGGTTGATAACATGTGTAACTTAGAACTAATGGAACCACTGAGTTGATCACTCACTCCCACTCTGAGACGTTATTTTAAAACAACGACCAGACGCTAATGTAGATGTAGGGACCACCAAGGCCGATGCATTGGACCAAGTGGGTATGGATGAGGAGTTCTCTTACTTCTAGCTTTTTGATGGGCCAATGTAGGCTGCGCACTTCTCGACAGGGAGAGTATTTAGGAAATGTTTGATTTCTTGTTTTATCATTACCTGTGTTCATTGGGTTGATAACATGTGTAATTTAGAACTAATAGAACCATTGAGTTGATCACTCACTCCCACTCTGGGACGGTGTTTTAAAACACCAACTAGATGCTAATGTAGATGCGAGAACCACCGAGGCAAATGCAACAGACCAGGCGGGTATGGATGAGGAGGAGTTCTCTTTCTTCTAGCTTTCTAATGGGCGGATATAGGCTGCACACTTCTCGACAAGGAGAGTGGAGTGATCAGGCTTAGTTAGATGCAACCTTTCCACATTTCTCTTAATTTTAGAATTGTATATTGGACCCAGCTGGACCCACACTCTGGATAATCATTCTATATACATTTTGATTTAATTTTCTTCTTTAATCGTGTTTGTTCCGAAATAAAATACACTGTTTAGTATAATCCTATACGTGCTTACTTGTCTAATGTAGAGGTAATAGAGAAATCGACTTCCACAAAGCATAAGTAATGCTCAGAATCTCAGGAGTCGAGCATTTGCTCGACCCTCAAAATTCGGGGCGTTACAAGTTGGTATCAAAGCATGAGTTTAAGATTAAATTGGACCATGGGCTGTGGACTCACCATAATGCATTCGCTGACATAAATGGGAGCACTAAGACTTAGTAATGTTAAAACTCTAGCACCAAACCCTTGTTCTTCTTTAGAAATTAGACTTTAGCTTAGGAAATAAATCTAGGAAAGGGTTAAATTAAGAGAGAATAGTCACGATGAGGGTAGAGTCAAGGTCTTGGAAACATTGAAAGGTGTTTCAGCCCATGCTTAAGAGAGAACTCACAAATTTGGTATCTTAACCCAGCGTTACAAGTCTAGGTGACTAAAGTAACTCGTCCTACCCCAAAATCATATATGGTGCATCCAATAATTCATTTCAGTTTAGGAGATATGTCGCTTTTAAGTTTTAATGGCCCAGATTATTTTCGCTTATGATCGAGCCTCTATCTGGTCTACCTCAATCATGAGATGGGAAAAATGATGTCAGATTTAGGAAAAGGGGCAAGAATAGATTACGAAAAATCTAATTTCGGTACAAATCGATAAAATTTTGCCCAAATGGGCCACCGCCGACTCCGATCTAGCCTTTTGACCCATTTTAGGCCACTGTCAACTTCAACTGGGTTATTGAGATTGATCTTGACCCTGAAAAGATTGAAAGAAAAATCTAACTTCAGCAAAAACCGATACAATTTTGCCCAAATGGGCACCGCCGACTTAGATTAACACGTAGAAATACTTTGATACTCTGGCAGCCTATGATGGATGATACACAGGCACTTAGAAATTGCATGCCTATAATACATGTAATTCAAATTTAAATGTCCAAATTATGGGTCCAAGTTTAGATGTATTATGGCTCGGGAATTAAGGTTATTCAATTTCTGATGATCAGATTGATGGACATTTATTGGACGGTTAAAGATGAAAATTATCCAATGGCCCTATTTTAGCAAAGAAGTATTCATAGATAAGAAATTGGGATTGTTCAACGAATCTACTTTCGGGACTTAAGTGATAATGCATTCTATAATTTAGTCAGTTTAATTTAATTTAATCCATGCCATGTGTACAATTTCTAAGCGCTAGAATACCACGAACCCATTAAAATGATTGATCCACCTCATCACTAACATTATCAGCATTAATGAATTGAATGTAGTGTATGATGACATGGCCTAACCTACTTACAATAAATAGATTTTTTTATCTGTGACAAGTAGAGGTTTTGTATACGAGGCATCCAAACTAGATTTTAAAATAGTTATGATATGTAATAATCCAATAAATAAATTAATAAAAATCAAATTGTTTGAGCAATCCTAGCCTTTAATTCATAAACACATGTTTGTTGAAATAAGATCAATGGTTGAATTTCATTTTTTAACAGTCCATGCATTAATACACTTGTTAGCATCACAATGCACTAATTCACATCTAAAGAGTACACCTCTTTGAAAATGTACAGTCACCTCTTTTCTGCCAACATGTCACTTGTATAGAACATCAGATCCATATAAATTGTGGGCAAGCACACCAAGACTAGACCCAATGAAAATTAGGCAAATCCAATAACTAATCTGGCCATCTGATGTAAATTAGTTTATATATTGTGGGCCACTAGATGAGTGGATCAGCATGATTGTCTTTATCTAGTAATCATAGTGTGGCCCAATAACATCACCAGCGACCCATCACCAATCCCACCACCACCAACAATCCATCTTCACCCATCTTCAAACAACCCACCACCAACTCCTCCATGCTCATCACCATCTTCAAACAACCCACCACCAATCCCATGCTCACCACCAACTCCCTTAACATGGTGTCATTGCTGCTAACCCACAACCACACAAAGAAAGAATAGCAGCAGCCATTGCTACCATTATTGCTGCAAGAAGGGGCAACAGCTATTGCTGTCGCTGCAAGTGGCGCACCACCTCTAGCTAAGACGAACAAGGGCGGCACCACAGTGGAAAATGGGGAGCCGCTACCAGAAAAAGGCAGTGAGCTGCTGTGACACACCCCAAACTTGAAAATCGGACTCACAAAATTTTTGATTGTCGAATCCAGTGCCGACAGCCTCCGCAGTACCCCATTCTTGGCTCCCAGCATCTATAAGACAAATTTCGATCATGAGATCCTACAAGGAGGATTTTCCAACGTACATTTATCTCATTAGAAGCATAACCACAAGTTTACCCAAATCATAAAGGCAACATCATCATCACATATCCACTAATATAAACAGTTAAATACAATGCAGAAAGGGAAATACATATATAAAAAATTAAAGCTCAAGAAGACGGCTGCAAGCTCCAAGCTCAATGCTGCTATGACCAAATGCCACCTGCACGCATCTATCGTGCATAAGGTTATAGAAAGCTTAGAGGGTGGTGAAAGTGTGTGCATAAGATAAGTGTCAAGTATTCAATGCAATGCCATAATTATACAATGATGAAAATATTGGCAAGATCATGAATCGTACAATATCAGAGTAAGCGAAAATACTGACAAGTCCATGAGTCATACAATATCAGAGTACACAATATAGATCAACTATGCAAACGAGGAGTTATAAAGAGCCAAATATCAGATGCTGAGGATGCAATACAATATACAATTCCTGATGAGTTCACGAATACCGTCAATCGTATCTAAGCCATATAAATGCAGAAACATAGTAACCCAAAATGCCATATGCCATGAATATAATGCAATATGCGGTGCGAATGGCATGACCATGCTGGAGTGTGAAGTCGGGATGATAGTACGTAATATTGTAGGCTATGAGGTCCATCACAAGGGACTTCTATCCAAACCAGTCCTATACCTAATTTGAATAGTCAGACTCAATGTGGTAACTCCTGATCTCAGGTTAGTCGCTCACCCCATCCGAAATTCTGGCTATTGCGAAGGTACACATAATAAATAGTTATGCACCACTAGCCTGAGTGGATAATGAATGAATGAATGAATGAATATACAACTCCTACTCAATAAGTCCACTATCAGTATTGTACATCTCTGGGATCATCACTAGGGTCTAGTACACTTTACGCCAGCTGTCACCCCATCAAGCGCACAACTGGGTAAGTGGAAAAGACCTCACTATCCACCTGCTAATATCAGGCCCGGCTCATTGATAGCGAACCCATTCCTCAAGCTGGTTAGACTCAACCTAGCTATGCCTACTCCCTTAGGCGGGTAGGGCTGCACTTCCTTCTAACTGACCACAACACAGTGGGAGACGCGGCCTACTGGTATACGGCCCTCATGCGCTCATATATATCCACTCGATCTCGATGTTGGAGCGTCCTCTGGTACTAAGAGGGTTTAGGGATTTTCACCAAGGATCATCTATGGCGGCCCAATGCTAGTAACAGATTTTCGGTGTCCTATCTCGCCATCTACGACATGTTTGTGGAGGCTACGGCCCTGACGTCGCTAGGGCATCTAGTAATCACAACACACAATGTAATATGCATGAGTCATACAATCCAGTCATGCATCAATCCTGCGTATACCGTGCACTCATATGAGATGATCTTCGCCTATCAGGGAGTCTCATAACAATATGCCCAATGACATATGCAATGGTCAACTACATCTCATAACAAACATGCAGATGATGTGTATGAGCATGTATCATGATGTTATGTTATCACATACTCATAATCGATATCGACAACCGACACCGATAATTGGCATCGATAATCGGCCTTGACAATTAGAATCAGCCTCGATAATCGGTCTCGATAATCGAAATTGGCCTTGATGATCGGCCGAAGAAGGCCTAAGGGAAGGTCACAATGTGGACATTAAACCATCATTGCCCATCAATGTGGCCATTTAACCAACATTGCTCCCAAGGAGTGGCCCATATAGAGCCAAATGTATAGTTGGCCCATGGCCTCACACAAGGGCCTAATATACATCACCATGGGCCTTACGAAATGGGTCGAAAATACATCATAATGGTCCTCAATGCATGACCTAAAAATTATATCACAATGGGATGCTCATACTGGCTTAATATACATCACTATGAGGCATGACTCATGGGCCCCAAATACATCACGATGGGCCTCAACCCATGGGCCCCAAATATATCACATTGGGCTTCAACCCATGGGCCCCAAATACATTTCAATGGGCCTTTACCCATGAGCCCCAAATATATCACAATGGGCTTCAACCCATGGGTCCCAAATACATCTCAATGGGCCTCCCATGTGTCCTAAATACATCACAATGGGCTGCACCAAATGGGCTGCACCATCTACCCCATTCATCTATTTTTAGAAATCATTTAAAAGTATTATCTAAAACTAAATCATATCAAAAGATCATCTGGACCATACCACAAATAACAGTGGTGATAATGATTTTCATTGTTAAAACCCCACTGGGCCTACCATAGCGTTTATTTTCCATCTAGTCCGTTCATAAGGTCACGAAGACCTGAATTAAGAGGAAACAGATTCCATATTGGTCCAAAACTTCTGTGACCCTAAAGGAGTTTCAATGGTACACGTTTATTCCTCACTGTTTTTTTGGCAGTGTGGTCCACTTGATAATTAGATCTGTCTTATTTTTAGTCTCAAGACTTAATATGAGTCCACCAAATGGATGGACGATTTTGATGTAACACATACATCATGGGGTGGCCTATGCAGCACCGTCCAGATGGACGGTGTGCATAAACAGTACATAAATCAAAGGGAGCCCCATCCAACAAAATGTCCAGATGGATGACTAGATGGAACAAATCAATGGTGTGGGTATAAAATAAATACACAGAAGGTGGGTCCGAGAATAAGGCCCATACATCATGTGGACTCCACATGCACTGTCCAGAATAGACAGTGTAGATACATACATCCATGTGGGGTCCACAGAACTTGCGTTGTCATTACATCATTGGTGGGAGGTGGGGTCCACATAGATGGACGGTCTGGATGATCAGACCCAGTTGCTGACGTCAATACACCAGCTAATATAGTTGGTGAACGGTAGACCAACCAATCCACTTCCAGGTAGGTGGGTCCCACGTAGGGGCCCACTATACATATATATATATATTATATTAATATATATCATATGTTATATATTCACTCCAGTGTCCAGATGGATGGCCTGGACGGTTGGATACAATACATACATTTCAAGGGGCCCACCGTCTAGAGATCTGTCTAGAGATTTGGACAGTGTGGATAACATAAACATCACAGTGGGTCTACTTGAGTGTGGCCCACCAGTGGATCAAGCTAATATTTCTATTTTCCCATCATTCCGGCTTGCCCAAATCATCCAACAGGTGGACAACATGGTGGCTACCACTGATGGATGGTGTGAATCTACTCAATTCATCAAGGTGGGTCGCACATCAGAGAGAGAGAGAGAGAGAGAGAGAGAGAGAGAGAGAGAGAGAGACGAACATGAGAGGGGAGGGACCTCGCCACTATGAGCCCTCCCTATACATTTCATACATCAAGATGGATCCCACTATATGTGGGCCCTCAAATCATCAAAGCAACACAAATTAACACTAGAAAACACCCACTGATCATCTTCTTGGACTTCTTCTCCCACCGATGTGTCCTAGAGCTCCATAAAATGCATTTCAACGGTCGAGATGAAGCTTGGATGGTAGAGATAGGAGGTAGGAAGGTGGGCCACACTAGCTTCTCCTCTCTCCCATGGAAATGTTAGACGTTGGGTTGCTTGAGAAAAATGAGAGAGAGAATGAGAAAGAGAGAGAGGAATGGTGAGTGATGGATGGGTGTACTTGGTTGTAAGAGAGAGAGTTGAGTTTGGGAAGGGTGGTTGTACTTGGGAATGGGTGAGTGATGGGGTGTGATTTGTATTTGATTGATGGGATTGATGTGATGTTCTCTTGGGTTTTACAAAGTATAGTGTTTACATTGAACTAAACATGGCCCACATCCGAGATGCGGCGTCGGAAGCAGATACGGTGCGGTCGCAAGGGTACAAGTTTTAAGTCGAGTTGACTCTGATCTATGAGACACAACTCAGGATCACGGGCAAATGCCGATAACAGATCGGGGGTCACTGGAATTCGACCAGGAGGACCGTAGAGGCCTACGGAATGATACAGGCTAGGATACGAGTCTTACATACCATGTCACCCTCATCATGCGGCACCGACGCCCCAAACTGGCAATGAACCGTGGTGTCACCACCGGAAGCGCGGTACACTACCCAAACCGGACAGTGGATCGCGGCTCCACCGTCAGCCTGACTTGTGTGGGGGTGTGTGCACATGTGCAGGGCCACTTGAAGACATCCCAAACTCTCTTTCTTCATCATTCCAAACCCCACAACCATTCCCATTTCACCCCAAACCCATTTCTTCCAAGCCCATTTTTTTTCAAACCCATTTCTTCAACTCTGGTAATTTGGCAGCGTAAAGTAACAGGGGTTTCAAATCCCCTCTTTGAAGGGGTTTGAAATCACAGTGAGAGGTTAGATTACACTTGAAATTGTTTTAATAGTTGCAGGTGCAACATGTGTGTCTTTATGCACTATCATTCTAGTGGGCACATGGCCCACCAATGATGATCAGCACCATCCAAACACTGTCCATGTAAATCAGCACAGTCCAAACATTGTCCAACACCATCCAAACATTGTCCATGTAAATCAACGATTAAAAATCATTGGTTAGTCACTCATACATGATCTTGTGCTTGTGGCCCATCTGAGACTTGGAATATCATCATTTTCGTACAAAGCATATATTTCAGCGGGCTTATCATAACCATTGTGTCAAAATTTACATATCTCTCTAATTAGGGATATTAAAGTTGATTTAGTAATTAAATTCAAATCCCTATAAATATACCATGCATAGGTACTTTTGGATTAAAGTTGATTCACACTCCAGGGTGCTAAACATAGCCAACTGCATTAGGTGGGATTTAGATGGATGAAATTGTAAAAGTTATAATAAATGCATGTGTAAGGTATTGTCCCTGGATTGGGTGTATCCCATGTTTTCCAGTACTATGTTTGGAATGTCTACAAAAAAAAAAAAAATTTAAAAATTAAAAATTAAAAATCCTATAATTTACTTTCAAATTGCACTTGAATTGAACATGGATGAAGCAAAAATCCATCATCCATGGGATTAGTAATCCCATCTCACACTTTCCAACACAAGGCTCATTATCCAAAGCATGCAAAGTTAATTTTAATCTCATCTAACTCTCCTTCCAAACATTCCATTTCCAATTTCAAACTGGGATTAGTAATGCAATCTCATTTAATACAACTTAATACCACTGTCTGAACAAGCTCTGGGAGGATTTTAAATCCTGGAGGTTCCGAATCCAGGGGGCTCCAAATCCACGCTCCCAAGCAGGCCCTTAGGGGGTGTTTGGCACATGGTATTTGATGGGATTAGGTGGGATGAAATTGCATTTAGTCCCATGGAATTGTATTTGATCCCATGCATGAATTCCATGGATTTTGAAATCTACTACACATGTGGGCCCCACATTGATGCATGTGTTTATCCATGCCATCCATCCATATATACCATTTACACGTGACATTCTGGTTATATATGTGTATAAGTGAACAACATCCGTTGTGAATTTTGTCCGTTGATTACAATTTCATGGCCCACCAAACGTTATTTAACTTAATCCAATGTTTTCCATGGCAATTTTTTTCCCAAACATGGGATTGGATGGGATTGGATGGCTGCAATACCATGGTATTTCCAGACATGCAATCACTATGAAATAATGATGTTAATCCCATCTAATACAATTCAATTCCATTCAATTCCACTGACCAAACAGGCCCTTAGGCTTCCAAATCCCACCCCATTTCATCCTTATTCCACTCACACCCCCTCCTTTGCCTAATTGATCAATGATAATTGCAAGCTGGGAAGAATCAGAGAAGTAGAGAGGTTGATAATGGAGATGGGAGTTTGGGGTTTAAAACTGGATTCTTATTGTTAGATGGGTATAGTAGGGAAGGTTGGATTTATGAGTCATTCAACTTTGTGATATAATGCTTTAGAAAGGAGTTTAGTTGGTCCAGACTTAGTTCAAGTGATGCAACCTCAGAAAAGATAGATATCGTCAGACGTCGACTCCTAGTCACCCAGTGTAGGCAAAAAGAATTACGACATTCTAGACAGTGTTCAGTGTAACCCCGCTGAAATTTTTTGTGTCCTTCTTAGCGTTATTAGCACTTCAAACCTCTAGAATACCTTAGAACTTTCGATTCTTCCTTCCCTCTCGAAATTAATTAAAAAAAAGGAGGCATGCTTTACTCATAACTTGTTAGCCATAGGACCGAAACTGCAACATACAAATATAACCTTATGCCCATAGGAACCTTTCTAGGATAGTCGTTTTGATCATAAGCATTATGGGAGACTCATTACCCACTAAGTCGAACATAAATTAAACCAGAACTCTTTTTGACAAAGACTCGAATGACAACTTAAAAATAGGAGATTTGAACTTTCCATTTATGTGTGATATTCCCTAAGCATTTAGGTTGATCAAACTACGAAATTACGGGACCATACACTTGTGAAGTATTCGCGGCTTGACCTAATTCTCAATCCTGAGCGACTACCAATGGACTCATTACTTTGATCGAACAGAAGACTAGGATCTATTAGGATTAAGAAGGGATACAACGAGTTGTTGCCCTAGTCAGGCAGACAATCGACGTATCGAATTTGAGCCTACCACAACCATTTTTCCGTATTAACTCGATCATGAAGAGCATAATATACCACCCTTAGGTAAACTTTATTGTTAAACACATAGTGCGATAATAATGATTTTAACATTTATTTTCGAACCTCGTAGGAGGAAACTTTTAAGGGGGTTAGACCATAATAAGCCAAGTAATTAGAATTATTATATATACCCTAACACGTATACGAATGTAAAATCAACCGAAACTTAGGCGTATAAAAATAGAATATCTTTATCTATTTACATTAGGCAATTTCAGGGATGAAACTGATTTTAAGGGGGGTAGATTGTAACGTCCTGGATTTTCACTGTTTTAGAATTCCAAAAACCCTTGAAATTTTTTTGCTATAATTAGCTCGCATTGTCATTAACCGACCCTTAATGTTCGTGGTGAGCCTATACACGGATGGTACCAATAAAGAACTGCACAAATTTGATTAATCAATCGTAGAAAACCAATGAATCCGCCCGATCATTTAAGCGTCGAGTATAACCTCGTAATTTGTTCACGTAGGGCCCAAATCTAGCTAACCTATCACTGGCTAATCAAGAGGACCACAATTAAATTAAAGATCTACCCAAAGCCGAGACAACTAGGGGTTGGATAGTAATTAACAAATCAAAGTGACCCAATTATTCATATAGACTACAAACCAACCGTTTAGAGTGATTTAGACTGAATCACCATTTTTACTAATTACGAATAAGCCACACTATGAACATAATTAATCCAAACTCAAATCATTTCGCATAATAAATCTTGTTACCTAATTCATTCCAAAATTGACTTAATTTTCTAAACGAGCTTTGGACCACTCGTTAGTGGGCCACTAGTTACGAAACTATAGAATAATGTTCGTCTTACTGGGCTCGATGTCCCTCGTGTGAACTAAACCCAGATAATGTCTACGATCGCTTAACTTGAGCTGAAGGGCGGGTACATGAGAAGTGCAAATATCCAAGGGAAGAACCTAAAACATAAGTGATTTAAGTTGTACACTCTTTCACAAAGTTGAGAATTTCGAACCGTCGGTTTAAGACCAAACTCCGAGTACAAGTCAAGGATATTTCCTTGCCCATATCCATATAATCGCAACCCCGATTGAACATTGCTGACCGTTGATTTGACCCAGGCTCCCCATGGCTGATCTACGCATCCGATCATGCCAAGGATTTTTCCTAGTATAGATCCATTTATAGGGGACCTACCCCATGGTGTAGATGAGCCCGTGGGCCCGGGACCCCATTAGTTATAAATGACCTCCCATAGGGCATAAAGGACAAATGAAGTGGCCCTAAGGCCATTTGTCCACCATCTGGAGCTATATAAGGCTCCCCATTTGCACCCCTCCATCCAAATCCGAATTTAGAAACCCTTAAGTGGGAGAAAAAGGGAGAAGAGAGATAAAAAATGTGGTTATTAGAAGAGGCTGCCCCTCTTCCCTTTGGTCTACAAGCCCAACTACTACCACTTCCACCGTCGGACTGCTTCCGCCGTCGGAACTACGCCGGCGACAATTAAGGGTAAGATTTCGAACATTCCCTATAGATGTAAGTCTTCAAATGGGTTTTCCTCAACCTTAACGAACCTGTGTACTTGTGTAGGTAACTGGCGATCTTTCCTTGGAAATGTAATCCTGGGAATGAGTCTGAGACGGATGTACTGGCAATAAGTGCAGACCATTATGCCTAGGTTTCCATTTATCGACCTAAAAAGGAAGAGATATATGTCCTAGAGGAGAGGGGGGGGGGGGGTTAATAGGACTATGCCAAATTAAAATGCTAATAGCGGAATTTAAATAATTAAAGAAAAGATAGCACTTTAAACAAACCACACTATGAAAATGTAAAGCAACCTCAAAATTCTAGTATTGAGTGGTTGATACAAATATTGTTCTAAGGACAACCTTGCACCATAAAAACCAAGGGTTTATGGTAGGACAACCTTACTAGAACGGTTTGTGTATAAAAAACTCAAACTGAAGAGGAATAAAAAGGAAATATAAGCTATTACAACATTCCCCACAAAGCTTGAAATGTAAAGGATTATAGCATTCACATCTATAAATACCCCCACAAACTTGAATGATAAAAGATATAGAAAATAAACCACACATTCACAAAACACAAAGAATTATAGTGGTTTTCCTGTGTGTACACTAACTGTTAAACAACAGCCACATAACTACTCCACTGTTAATATCCTCACATAGTGGATATTAGCATTCACTATGAAAATAGGTTTTTCCAGGTTCACCTAAAACCCTCACAATTGTGTCTTTCAAGTGGGCTTACATAATTCAAAAACCCTCACATTCTGAGTTTTCTAGATCGCCTCAGATAAACCAAAACAATGAGATTTTTCTAGCTTAATCTCAAAAGAAACCAAAAATAGAAGAATTACGCAAATGTAAAATACCTGGATTTCTCCTTTTGCTGCAGCCCAGAAGAACTAAATTGGAGCAGAAGTTCGAATAAAAGTTCAATGTCCAATACTCATGAAATGGTTCTAGATTCTAAAATGATTTTAAATTAAATCAAGTTGGGCTAGCTCTATTTGATTTTGATTACAAGAAGTGGGAATTCTTTAATCCCTCTTTCAAATCAGATTGGAATGCAGAATACAAAATCAAATATAAAAAGCTATTAAAAGAGAATATCAAATGAGCACAATATAGCTTAAA
Organism: Magnolia changhungtana; assembly: GCA_030180095.1. Classification (NCBI taxonomy): domain Eukaryota; kingdom Viridiplantae; phylum Streptophyta; class Magnoliopsida; order Magnoliales; family Magnoliaceae; genus Magnolia; species Magnolia changhungtana. The sequence continues at coordinate 6,097,226 of JASAUF010000160.1, forward strand.
AAGAATACTAACTTATCTTTCAGAGTGATGACTTGATTATACTTGAATTGGATTATCAAACTCTGAAAATCGCGCTCTATTTATAGATGAAGAAATTACGTCCACGCTGGTCGTAGGACAATCAACATTTTAAAAATTTGAGCGCGATTGGATAAAATCTTTCCACGACTGGTTGTAGGCCTTGCACGACCGATCATGTGGTCTCCACGACTAGTCGTGAGAAGGCTGAATCAATTGCTGGACTTTGAGTCGTGGCTGCAGGACTGGTCATGAACGAGTCGTGTACTGTTCAGATGACTGGTCAAGCAGTCTCCAGGACTGGTCGTAGCTTAACTAAATAATTCTGAAAATTTGTAACAACTTAGGACTGGTCGAGGAATTTCATGGACTAGTCGAGTCAGTGCTAGTACTAGTCGAACAGAGTCTAGGATTAGTGGAAGAACAGACCAAACACTTATAAAGTAATTCAATTTGAATTATGTATTCAAAATGACCTACCCTAAGGTCAATCTAAGGTCTTCCATACCTCAGACATGATGTATGAACATTGAACCTTCTTTTCTTCAAATGATAGACGGTCTTTGAAGTTCATGAAGCTTGAGATCTCAACACATAATGGAGCTTGAACTTGAGATCTTTTGAAGCTTAAATTTGTAGTACTTGAGTTGTACTTCACCTTGAGTCTTGAGTATAAACAGTTGACTTATCTTTTAATGTCACTTTAAAACTTTGAACTTTGAAGCTTAAAAGAGTGAACGATGTACTTGATCTTGTGTTTCTTAAAGTAGATCTTATTCTTGACTTGAAGCATTGTCCTTGTACATATGATGCATTGTCTTGAACAATATATATCAATGTATTACACAAGACTTATTGTGGTTTTGGCACTATAAAATTTGACAATCAAAGGAGCAAGAAATCATAGCACTTACAATCTCCTCCTTTGTCAAATTTGTGACAAAACACACTATTAGAAATAAGAGAAGCATTACATGTTCAACAAAGGATCATGCACCATATATACACAAGAGAGTATAATGCAGCAGTTATAATAACCAGAACACATCATCATGAAATAGTCAAAGAACACTTCTTACTTACTCCCCCTGAGTAGAACACATAAAAAAATATGCTACTACCCACAATCCATATAACCATATCCATATCCACAAGCAAGCATAACAAAACATTCTCCCCCCTTTTGTCACAATTAGATAAAGGAAGCAATTAAGATACAGAATAGGAAAGTTGACAAGAGGGGCATAAGGGAGCAAACTAGTTAAGATATGAAAGATAAAAGCAAATAGTGTTCATCCAACATAAATTATCATAAACCAAGTTCATATAAGTAACTAACATAAACCAAGTTCATCTAAAGTCAATCTCACAAACTGAAAGAAAACAAGTTATCATAAGAGTTATTACAGGCCATATAAGAAAATACTTAATCAGATCTAGAAGAGGGAGTAGGAATAGATGGATCAATTTGGTGTAAACCCTTGTTAATGCGCCTTATATATTTGTGCATATAAGCAAATTGAAAATCCTGGGTTACATGTATCTGAGCCACCTGTTCCTTAAGAGAATGCAACCTTTCATTAAAATCAGAAGGCTGATAGTCAGGGTTAGCCTCAGAATCTGATTCAATCTCATTAAAGATATCATCCATGTTTATATCATCTGGAGGTAAATCGCCACCTTCTTCTTCATTCATTTCTTCAGCACCACCACCACCACCCATATTCACTTATCCAGGAGTCAATCCCAATTTCATCTTGTTTATATTTGAGTTGTTGAAAATAAGGTGATGAATAGAAGCCTCTCCAACAAGCATAGCTACTAACATATGAGTGGCTAAAATAATCATAAGATATGCAAAAGGAATATCACTGTGTTCAGGATAGAGACAAAATTGAATGATAGAATGATAGATCAAAGAAGGAAGACAAACTTTAGTACCAGAGATGATGGGATGCAAATATGAACCATGAAAGAGGTGAGTTCAGTTTTGTTACCAGAACGCGGATATAAATTTGAAATAAAGATTCTGTGGAGAACCCTATATCTGGGTAACAAGTACTTAGAAGCATGTGCATTCCCCTTATGAGTCCATTGCGCATCTATATTATACAATGTTCTAGTAAGCATACGTTTTTCTGATTCCAACGGTTTGTTAACTAAAGTATGAATAGGAATACTCTCATCATTAACAGGTATGTCCATTAGAGGATAAATCAAATGATGGTCTATTTTAAATGGACCTTCTCTAGTTGCTATTGTAAACGTTAAATTCTCAGTTGAAAATTCAGAAATACACATAAACATAGCCTACACAATAGACTGGTATGCCGACCCACCCCAATGTAGAATATTAGCCCTTCCTACAGATTGGAGAAGTGGAAGAAGATCAAAAGGAGTAATATGTTCAATATACACAAGTCGCTCAATAATAACATTTTGCAATCGTAAATCCCGCACATAGGAGAGATCATTTTCGGGTGGCTGAAGGTGGCACCTTATTAAAGGTGTCGATCTGATGTGGAAGGACCATGAGAACTCTTCTATTTACCTCTAGTATCCATTTGCAACTAGGAATATAAGAAATCAAGAGGTTGTAAAAGATGTAGAGTGGGTTTTCTCAAAATTAAATTTTTGAGAAGAAAACCCCGAAATCTTTAAAGAAATATGAAATAAATCACCCCAACTAAGAAAATGAAGTGATAAACACTTGAATCTATAAGAAAAACTGAAATGACGCACTAACCTTGAAGAATAAAAAAGTTGGGTACGACCGGTCGAGCTTAGACTCGTTGGAGAGGAAAAGCAAATGAGGAAGAAAAGTGATTTTTCCCCAAATTAAAAGCACTAGCGTGCTACACGAATGGTCGAGTACGTCCTCGACTGGTTGTGCACAGTTAAAAATATCCATTTTCCACATAATTTTGAAATTTAAATTAATAATTTCAGTTAAAAATATGCATTTTCGACATAATCTTAAAATTTAAATTAATAATTTAATAAATATATACACTATGATACATACAAGCATGAATAATCAATTCAAATTGTACATACCAAGATCAAATTTCAATTTATTGAACCTTCTTTTGTTGAGTGATTTAGTGAAAAGGTCAGCAAGTTGAGTCATCGTCGGAATGTATTCCAATGAAGTTATCTTTGCTTCCACTAATTCACGAATATAGTGATATCTAATGTCAATGTGCTTAGTTCGTGAATGTTGGATTGGATTTTTAGATATATTTATTACACTGGAATTATCACGATATAAAATCAATGAATCCTCTGCAATTCCGTAATCGCTTAACATTCTATTCATCTATATAAGTTGAGTACATGCATTTCCAGCTGCGATGTATTCAGCCTCAGCAGTTGAGAGCGATACGGAACTTTGCTTCTTACTTTGCCAAGAAACTAAACAGTTCCTAATATAGAAACAACCACTACTGGTTGATTTCCTATCATCAACATTACTAGCCCAATCAGCATCAGTATAACTAGTCAATTGAACACTAGTATCATGTGAATACTAAAGACCCAGATTAGCTGAACTTGCGACATATCGTGTAATCCGCTTAGCAGCAGTAAAATGTGACTCTTTTGGTTAGATTGATATCTAGTGCAAATTCCAATGCTAAAAATAATATCAGGTCTACTTGTAGTTAAATAAAGTAAACTGCCAATCATACTATAATATAATTTAGGATCCACACTTTTACCTGTAGAGTCCTTTGAGAGCCTTAATATTGCACTCATAGGAGTATCAAAATTTTTTCCATTCTCAAATCCGAACTTTTTCACTAAGTTCAGAGTATATTTGGTTTGAGAAATAAAAATACCATCAGGTTGCTGTTTAACTTGCAACCCTAAGAAATAATTCAACTCCCCAACCATGCTTATTTCGAACTTATATTTCATAAGATCTGCAAACTCAACAGTCATGTTAGTACAGGTAGATCCATAAATAATATCATCAACATAGATCTGCACTATCAAGATATGATCGTTATGTTTCTTAATAAAAAGAGTCGTATCAATACTTTCTATTTGAAAATTATGACTTAGTAGAAACTTAGTCAATTTTTCGTACCATGCCCTGGGAGCTTGTTTCAAACTGTAGAGAGCTTTTTTTAAGCGATAGACATGATCAGTGTTCTCAGGGTCTTCAAAACTCGTTAATTGTTCAACATATACTTCTTCATGCAAATCACCATTCAAGAAGGCACTCTTTACTTCCATTTGATAAATTTTGAAATTTTCTAAACAAGCAATTGATATAAATAGTCTGATTGATTCAAGACGAGCTACTTGGGCAAAGGTTTCATCATAATCGATGCCTTCAATTTGAGTGTACCCTTGTACAACCAGTCTAGCCTTGTTTCAAATTATATTACCAAGTTCATCAGACTTATTTTTTAAAATCCACTTAGTACCGATAATATGTTTATCTTTAGGTCTAGGAACTAAATACCAAACATCATTTCTAACAAATTGATTAAGCTCTTCTTGCATTGCTACTATCCAGTTTTTGTCAGTAAGAGCTTCTTTTACATTAATCAGTTCTATCTAAGATGTAAAGTACATGCAATTGCATATATCTTCTACTTGTCTACGAGTGTGCATACCAGTGAGAGGGTGTCCAAGAATCTGAGTGGTAGATGATCTTTAACAATCCTCAGTTCAGAGTTATTTTGACTTGATGAAGTATCTGGTTTGTCAATTAGAAGAACTTCATCATTATCTAAACTTGGGGCAGGTGTATTCAAGTGATCATTAATGACCACATTGATGGACTCTTGAATTACACCGGTTCTCTTATTAAGTACTCGATACGCTCTACTGTTTAAAGAATATCCTAAAATGATCCCTTCATCACTTTTGATGTCAAACTTACCTAGATTTTCACGGTCACGTAAAATATAACACTTGCTGCTAAAAACTTGAAAGTATTTGACAGTAGGCTTCTTATTAAATCATATTTCATAAGCCATTTTATTATTTGACTTACTTGTATTAAACCGGTTGATTATATAGCAGGTAGTAGTTACGGCTTTAGCCTAAAGATTTTTAGGGAGCTTCATACTATTCAACATTACATTTGCCATTTCTTGAAGCACTCTATTTTTTCTTTCAACAATTCCATTTTGTTGTAGTGTTTTAGGCATAAAGAATTCATGTGATATTCCCTGATCGCAACAAAATTTCTCAAAACTACTATTCTCAAATTCTGATCCATGATCACTACGGATCTTACAGACTTGAGAACCTTTTTCCATTCGGATCCGTTTGAGAACTCTTTTTACTTCATCAAGGGTTTTTGATTTATCCCTTTAAAAGGCTACCCAAGTGAATCTGGTAAAATCATCCACGATTATAATATGTATTTTTTGCCACCTTGACTCTCTGTCCTAGTTGGTCCTATAAGATCCATGTGGAGAAGTTTGAGTGGTTTAGATGTGGCATTGGAGTCCACCTTTTTGTGAGCACTCCTAGTTTGTTTGACAATTTGGCATTCGCCACATATTTTGTCTACTGTCTGTAATTTAGGTAGACCTCTTATCAGTTCTCTTTTGCTCAATCTATACAGATTGCGGTAGTGTACATGTCCAAGGCGTTTATACCATAACTCAGTCTTATCGGTATGGAACATGTAACACGATTGATTAGATGAGCTAGAATCACTTACAATATAGCAGTTTTCAGAAGTTCTACGACCAATTAATATTACAGAGCCGTTTTTGTTTAAAATTTCACAACCTTGATTAGCATATTTTACGTTATGATTTTTATTACATATTTGAGAAATGCTTAACAAGTTATGTTTTAAACCTTCTACATATAAAACATTCTCAAATAAAGGGAGGTTAAAAAGTTGAACCGTACCTTGGCCAATAACCTTGCAGTTGCTATCATCACCGAATGTGACTGAACCATCAATCATATCTTTAAGAGTGGTGAATAGACCTTTGTCACCAATCATATGCCTGGAGCATACACTGTCTAGCTACCACTTTGAATAGCTTGAAGCTTTGAAAGCAGTGTGGGCAACCAAGCTAGTAACCTTAGGAACCCATTTCATAAATGTTTTGTGTTTAGAAGTATGTTGGTCTTCTTGTATTTGTAGTTATTGTAAGAATGACCTACTGAGTTAGATTTTAAGAGCTCCTTAAGTAAATCAACTATTTTCTTAACTAAAGGATTTCGGTTTTGATTTTTATAGTTGAAATGGCTACTTTTAAGTTTAAAAGATTGAAAAGATTTAGTATTTTTAGAAAAGTTTTGATTTGAAGTATTCCTTTTTGAGTTTGAAGACTCTCCTTTCACAAACTTAGGAGGAGTATTCTTCTGTTTAGGAGGAACATTTTTGTCGTAGCCCAATCCGGATCGATCTCCACATTTTCGGGATCCGGATAAAAGTTTTTCTAACTTAGGATCACCTTAGGCATACCTCCGGGTATCTTTCAAACTCAAAAGTGAAGAGACTTCAAGTTTTAGTTTTTCATTTTCAGATTTAAGATTTTCAATCAGGGAGGTTTTGAAATCTAAATCGCATTTCAATTTTTCAAAATAATCTGAAATGTAGGATTTTTCTAAAATAAGAGAATCAAAATTTTCTTTAAGCTTTAAAAACTTTTCTTTTTGAAGTTTTAATTTAACAACAATTTTACAACTTTCTTTGTAAAGGGCATTATAAGCATCTTGAAGATCATCTTCATTTTCATGATCACTATTCAAATTTTCTTCACTAGTTGAATCATCATAATCTGAATGGCTAGAATCATAAGGGCTTTGATTTCATTGCCCGACTCAATTTCAGAATCTTCTGGTTCAGAAGAGGCTTAAGTACCAGAAGATTCATCCCAAGTAGCCAACATACCTTTCTTTTAGGTTTGTCCTTTCTAAGACACTTGTTTGCTAAATGCCCATGTTCATGGAAGTTGTAAAATTGACTCTCTTTTAAAGATTTCCAAGTTTTAGATTTAGGTATCATTAGATTTTTGAAAATCAACCATCTTTTTACTTTTGAAAATTTTGTAAAACTTTTTAGCTAAAAGGGCCATATCATCTTCAGAATTTTCTAAATCAGAATTTTCTTAAGAAATACATTTAGAAGATTTAAGGGCAATAGATTTACCTTTGAGAGCTTTAAAAGTTAACTAATAAGTTTGTAAAGAGCCAACTAATTCTTCTACCCTCATATTATCTGTATCACGAAGTTCCTGGATCACAGTTACCTTAGAATTAAACCGTTCAGGAAGTGAGCGTAGTATCTTTGCACATACTTTACTTTCTGAGATTTTATCACCAAGACCCCCACGTAGAGTTCACAATGTCATTTAATCTTGTATAGAAATCCATGAACATTTCATTTTCTTCCATATGTATTTCCTCAAATTTGGTTGTGAGGATTCGGACTTTAGATTTCTTGACAATTGATGGTCCCTCGTGTGTCATTTCTAAAATATCTCAGGCTTGCTTTGTAAAATCACAGGATATAATTCTTTTGAATTCATCTGATGATAGTGCGCAACTGATTGCATTTAGTGCTTTTGCATTAGCACTACTCTCACTTTTTTAAAGAGTGATCTAAGAAAAATAAGGTGTTACTCTCATAGATTTAGATCCATCGATAGTAGTTACTTTAGTGGTAGGATGGGTCCATTCAGTCACTGTGGCTAACCACACACTCTCATCTATGGATTTTTTTAAAATCCTCATTCTGGCTGTCCAATAAGCATAGTTGGAGCCATCAAATGGAGGAGGCCTAGTGACTGAAAGACTATCAAAATTTGACATCTTATAAATAGCTCAAATCGATTAGCTTAGGAAATAAATCCAAATATAAAAAATAATGAGCTATTAGGCTCTGATACCACTTGAAAAGGCTGAGCTATATATCTTAGAGGGGGGGGGGGTGAATAGGACTATGCCAAATTAAAATGCTAACAACGAAATTTAAACAATTAAAGAAAAAAAGCACTTTAAACAAACCACACTACGAAAATGTAAAGAAACCTCAAAATTCTAGTATTGAGAGGTTGATACAAATGTTGTTCTAAGGACAACCTTGGACCATAAAAACCAAGGGTTTATGATAGGACAACCTTATTAGAATGGTTTGTGTATCAAAAACTCAAACTGAAGAGGGATAAAAAGGAAATAGCTAGAAAGGAAATATAAGCTATTACAATATTCCCCACAAAGCTTGAAATGTAAAGGATTACAACATTCACATCCACAAATACATCCCACAAACTTGAATGATAAAAATATAGAAAATAAACCACATATTCACAAAATACAAAGAATTATCGTGTTTCGCCCGTGTGTACACCAACTGTTAAACAACAGCCACACAAGTACTCCACTCCTAATATCCTTACACAGTGGATATTAGTGTTTACTATGAAAATAGGTTTTTCCAAGTTCACCTAAAACCCTCACAATTATGTCTTTCAAGTGGGTTTACACATTTCAAAAACCCCACATTTTAAGTTTTCTGGATCATCTCAGATAAACCAAAACAATGAGATTTTTCTGGCTTAATCTCAAAAGAAACCAAAAATAGAAGATTTACACAAATGTAAAATACCTAGATTTCTCCTTTTGCTGTAGCTCGGAAGAACCAAATCGGAGCAGAAGTTCAAATAGAAGTTCAATGTCCAATACTCACTTATGAAATGGTTCTAGATTCTAAATTGATTTTAAATTAAATCAAGTTGCGCTAACTCTATTTGATTTTGATTCCAAGAAGTTGGAATTCTTCAATCCCTCTTTCAAATCAGATTGGAATGCTGAATACAAAATCAAATATAAAAAGTTATTAAAAGAGAATATCAAATGAGCACAATATAGCTTAAAAAGAATACTAACTTATCTCTCAGAGTGATAACTTGATTATACTTGAATTGGATTATCAAACTCTGAAAATCGTGCTCTATTTATAGATGAAGAAATTGCGTCCACGACTGCTGGTAAGGACACTATGACTGGTCGTAGGACCAACAACATTTTAAAATTTTGAACACGATTGGATAAAACCGTTCCACGACTAGTCGTAAGCCTTACACGACCAGTCGTATGGTCTCCACGACTGGTCCTGAGAAGGTTAAATCAGTTGCTGGACTTTGAGTCGTGACTACAGGACTGGTCGTGAACGAATCGTGCACTATTCACATGACCGGTCGAGTAGTCTCCCGGACTGGTCGTATCTTGACCAAAAAATTCTGAAATTTTGTAACAACTTAGGATAGGTTGAAGAATTTCTTGGACTGGTCGAACCAGTGCTAGGACTAGTTAAACAGAGTCTAGGACTAGTCGAAGAACAGACCAAACACTTATAAAGTAATTCAATTTGAATTATGTATTCAAAATGACCTACCCTAAAGTCAATCTAAGGTCTTTTATACCTCAAATATGATGTATGAACATTGAGCCTTCTTTTTTTCAAATGATAGACGGTCTTTAAAGTTCATGAAACTTGAGATCTCGACACATAATGGAGCTTGAACTTGAGATCTTTTGAAGCTTGAATTTGTAGTACTTGAGTTGTACTTCACCTTGAGTCTTGAGTATGAACAGTTGACTTGTCTTTCAATGTCGCTTTAAAACTTTGAACTTTGAAGCTTAAAGGAGCGAACAATGTACTTGATCTTACGTTTCTTAAAGTAGATCTTGTTCTTGACTTGAAGCATTGTCCTTGTACATGTGATGCATTATCTTGAACAATATATATCAATGTGCTACACACGACACAGATTGTGGTTTTGACACTACAAAATTTGACAATCAAAGGAGCAAGAAACCATAGCACTTACATGACCCTTGAGGGTCTTAGTTAATGATGTCTTGTGTTGAATGTGTTCTAATAGTTAGCATGTTCATATTTCATGTTTGATTGTATTATATACCATTAGTTGGATATGGATGCTCACATATTCAATGAAATGTCTAAGTAGTAGAATGTGTTGCTTTGTCAATATTCACATGCTTGATTTATTGCCTAAGTGATTGTATTACTTTATACATTTCCACATGTTTGATTTAATGTTTTAGTGACTGTAATACTCTATGGATGCGCACGTGTTTGATGAAATGCCTAAGTGGTTGTGTAGTGAAATTTATGCTATAATTGTGTGATATAGAGTTTAGTCCATAGAAATACTTAACATTGCTAAGATGATGGGTTAGTCGGTAAATCACCCAAATCAAAGGGTGGCCCAAGTTAAGGTGGCCACCCTAGGCTTGTTCGATCGACCCGAGTGAACACGGACGACCGACAGTGGCTGGACTGCATGGGATGCTTGCACCCAATGCCGGTTGTGCCAGGGTTCTCCCATGTCAATCAAATTGGTCCACTAGCCGAATGATCATATATGTTCACAATGTATGACACGACTAAATAGAATTTAGGATACCCCGTTCTCAACAGATGTGTTTATTTATAACTGTTAATGCGATGTGATCCTACTAAGACCCATGAGTTGGGCATAGTGTATAGGACACCGTGTCCGAGCTGTTGGCCTATGTTGGAGTGATGAGCCTCCTCATAGTGATCAGTGAGCACTAATGGAGGTGATAGACCATTGTTCGAATGACCCCCATTAAATTACCCAGCCGATGGTTGTGCGTTAGATTATCGTTCGAATGACTCGAGTATGAATAGAATTGGGTGACGAGCCCTTTCCCTGTGTTAATTTGGTTTATGTGATAAGCCCGCACCTTTGTAATGCCCCAGCCACTGTTCATGAGGGTTGTGGTCCGAGCATGGGTTAGGGTGAGCCGTTTGATCCGGACTCCCTTTGAAATTAGAGCTCCAGTCGGTCGGGGCAGTGTGTTGTTAGCTGCTATAACCTCGGAACTGAGTGATCATACTCAGTTTGGGTGACAACCCATACCGGGTTAATCCTCATACATTTAGGTATCATATTGTACCTTTAAAATTGTTTATTTGTAAAATAAATGGGTGTGATGCCCCGGTCACCGCTTCATGTGGGCGGGCCCTGTGTGGCTAACAAACTCTTGTGTGTGTGGCCGGCAGACTCTTGTCTTTGGGCGAGCCTCTTGTTGCGATTGACTATAGCGTAACTTGTCACACATCGGAAGTGTCGTCTAAAGTTGTCGTAGTTATATGTGGAGTTACCACCCTATACTGTATGAGGCCTTTTGGGGAAAACCCCGAGAACAAAACCTGTAGGCTGTGCCCAGAGCGGACAATATCATACAGTGTGGGTGTGAGCTGTTACAATGGGTGATACCTAAATTTAGATTAAGAGACAATAGTAAGGAGCCGCAGTAAGGAGCCGCTAAGTGTGGCAACGAGCCACGTGATCCGGATAAGGACTGGTGATATACGTCGGTATCCTAGCTTCGCCAATATGCTGGATGAATTAAAATTAATAATTAGTCAGCTAACATGATCATTCACCGTATTGCATTAGTTTAGAATGTGGCAAAACAAACGTTGAAGTAGCATGTTGAGCAAGTGTTGTCATTTACGAACCATGTGGTCAGAGTCGCGTGTTGAGGGAGTGTCAAATGGTGAGAGCATGCATCATGTCATATTTCCGTATGCATATTTAACAAGAGTATTTCAAAAATGAATGATTTCTTAGTTTATCATTACCTGTGCTAATTGGGTTGATAACATATGTAACTTAGAACTAATGGAACCACTGAATTGATCACTCACTCCCACTCTGGGACGGTGTTTTAAAACACCAACCAAACGCTAATGTAGATGCAGGGACCACTGAGGCCGATGCATTGGACCAGGCGGGCATGGAAGAGGAGGAGTTCTCTTACTTTCAGCTTTCTAGTAGGCCAATGTACGCTGCGCACTTATCGACAAGGAGAGTCGAGCGATTGGGCTTAGCTAGATGCCACATTTTGACATTTTTCTTGATTTTGGAATTATATATTGGACCCAGCTGGACCCATACTTTGGATAATCATACTGTATGCGTTTCAATTTAATTTTCTGCTTTAATCGTATTTATTTCGGAGTATGATACACTGTTTAGTATATTCTTATAAGTGCTTAATTGTCTAATGTAGAGGTAATCGAGGAATCGACTTTCGTAAAACATAAGTGATGCTCGGAATCTCGGGAGTCGAGCATTTGCTCAACTCTTGAAATTCGAGGCATTACAAATCGTGATGTTTATTTTCCATTCAACCTAGTGATAAAGTTACATAAACCTAGACGAAGAGAAAACACAAATATCAGCTCGATCCAAAACTTCTATGGCTTCGGGAAGTTTTTAAAGTTGAGAGTGTAATCCATATTGTATAGCCCATCTCTGTCTTGGATCTTATTCACAGTGGCCACTCAAAGCTCCTGCCCATTCTTAGCGGGAGACAGGTGGGGTAGGGTGCAATCCGCATTTCTGAAAAATGAAACAAATCCAGACATAGGTGAACACACTAGGGGTGTTTGGGGCGGGGTATCAGATGGGATTAGGGAGGATAGAATTGCATTTGTTCCCATGCAATTCCATCCAACATTTGGAGAGGATGGGAAAGTTTGGCATTAGGTGGGATGGAATTGCATTTAGTCCCCTAGAATTGCATTTGGCCCCACGAAGGATTTCTGTGTATTTTGAAATTCACTCCGCATGTGGGCCCCACATTGATGCATGTATTTATCTGACGCGGGGGAGGATGTGAGGTCGAGCACCGTCTTCCTTAGGGGGATTACTATTTCGAATCCATGGAACTTCTCTGGACTCCTCACAGTGACTTCTCAAATCCACGAGAAAGAAAGCAAGCAAAATAGAATTTTATAAAATTCGTAATTGATTGATGAATGAAATAAACGAGTGCACAAACCTTTAAATAGGGATACCAAGTAATGGGAGAGAAATTAGAAGCAAACTATAACTAAAACTCTTGGAATTAGCAACTTACTATAAATAGTAAACTTACTATTTATAGACGATCATGATGTCTAATAGTGCGCAAGCTTTTTTGCCAAAAAAATAAGTGTCCTATTTGGCTTCACCAAGCTGTTCTCGTAATTATTCCAAGCTCTTTTCACGTTGGGCACAACTCCTAGAGTTGAACGGATGAAGAGTTATAATCAAACTAAAACTTACTATTTATAGTAAAAATGAAATTAAAATAGGGAAACGACTGTCGATTCAGGGGTATTTCACAAATCTGGCTTGTGCAACTTGGAATGGTCGGGTTGGGTAGCTAAAGTAGCTTGATCTACCTCAAAATCATATATTTTACATCTGATAACTCTTCTCGGGTTGTGAGATACGCCCGATTCAAGGCCTGACGGTCCGAATTACTTCTGTCGTCGACCGGACCTTTTCTTATACATCTTGGCCATGAAACTGTCCGTGACCCGCTCTACATCAGTAGCTATGCCGCCCAACCATATAGGGTGTTTACACATGACATTTTGATTATATGTGTTTATAGGTGAACCACATCCATTGTTAATTTGGTCCATTGATTATAATTTCAAGATCCACCAAACATGATTTTGTTACTGTTACGTGCTTTTCCATAGCAAAAATTTTATCCCAAACAAGGGATTGGATAGTTACGGTACCATGAAATTTCCAGACAAACAATCATTGAGCAATAATGATGTTAATTCATGTAATACAATACAATATCATTCAATTACACGGACCAAACACACCCAAAAGTTGTGATTGAACGACTGCAATTAAAAACTTGCAAAGACCCACCGTAATGTTTATTTTCCATCCAACCTGCTGATTAGGTTGCAAAGAGCTGGATGAAGCGAAAACAGAAATATCAACTTCATCGGCTCATAGGAAGTATTTAATGGTGGGGATTCAATCACCACTATTTCCTTTAGTGTGCTCCACTTGACATTTGGATCTGCTTCATTTTTATGCCAATGCCATAAAATCATCTTGCAAAACGGATGGAAGGCATGGATATATAACACATACATCTTAGGTGGGCCCACGATCAAGCCTCAACGGAACTAGGTGTTATCCTGACCTGACCGAATCCGTTCCCACACCAAACACTCCCATGTTGAAAGATCCTAGACGTTAAGATTGAGAATCGTTTCAGTTAAATGTAGACCGCAGCTCCATTTCCTTTCTTAATCGTCTGTTTGTAGGTCACAGAGATCGAATGGTCAGGACCATCGAGCAGATTTTTGGGACATACCACTTCCACATTAAAAAAAAAAAAAGAAACGGATTGAGAAGAATGGCCCGCACCTGCCAGAACTAAAAACCCGAGCACAATGCAAATCTGTGCGGTCGAGTTTTTATTTTATGCGAAAAAGAAAGAAAGTTAATATCCCACAGTGGAAATGATCGACCCCACACTCGACAAACTTTGCTTGTGAAATAATAATAATAATAAAATAATGATAAGAAACAGATATTACCGTCGTCCGGCTGGTTTTATTCAAAATTCATATTTTGAAGCCCGAGCCGGGCCCATTGACATCCCTCAAAATCCCGTTCCCGAATAATTGTTTGGTATTCCGTGGGACTACGTTCATTATTATGCAGTTGTTGAGAGGGGGCGCCACTCGCCACTAGCACCAGTCTCTGTGGAGCCCACCGTGATGTTTGGGTTATATCCATTTCGTTTGCCACGCCATGAGACACCGGGAATGGAAGCTCAGAGCGGTTGAAAGCTTCCTGGAGCCCACCGTGGTGTTTGTATGCCATTCAATGCATTCACGAAGTGATTTTAACTCGGATTTTAACTCGGATGTATAGCTCACTGAGATGCAGAATTTGGTTACGTGCAGTAGTATCCGCGGGCATGTCAGAACAAACTATGCAGCTCAATTCTAACCCAATAAGTTTGACCTTAACCGCTAAGACAAAAAGATACATCTGAATTGACAATATATGAATGAGATATGAGAAGACTGCGTCGCCTATTCAGCCATTCGCAGGATGTTATTTGAAATGATCAGGTGATTACCAAATGATTAGGGTTTGTTTTTCGAGAATAGGTTGCACCTTACCTTCCATACCAATGGACTTTTAAATATAAAAGCAAACAAAAATGAAACACTTACACTCAATTGCAAAAGTGCATTCCTGAAAGAGGAACCGCTTATATTGCAATGGAAATTCGTCCAATTAATGATCATATACTTAGATTACAAGTAAGGATTACAACTACTAAATTACTATTGCTCTTAATGTAAGATTAGGTTACCGACTATGCTAAGGAACATAAATAATAATTAAAAGATATAATTGATTTGTTTGATTGGGTTGGTATAAGACATTTTGCTTTGTTGAAATCCTTTGTTATTTATAGATCTCCTTGTAGTGGTCATCTATATACTTCTTCCCTAAGTTCAGTTAATGATAACAGTTGTCATGCCCTATAACCTGGATATAGATTGTGCACCCTCAAACTCGAGTTACAGTCAGTAACTTATACACTAAGTGTATTTACATCAATGAGTTACTTTGTTTGATTAGAGGCAAAGAATCATATGTATTATAAGTTTCTATACTATCCACTATTTACATACATCAACCATTAAATGAATTCATAAACATTCAATTCACATGGCTTTAATTTCGATGAAGTACTAATCACTATACTGCAACCCACCCATTTGGAGCTTTATTAAATTATTAGTAAACTAATTAATGTAAAAGATTCATGAGTCTCAGTCTCTAAATTTAAAGTAACTTTAAACATAACCAAGTAATATAACATCAGTTCCATTCCAACAAGCTACTTATTCATCACATTCAGATCATCTTCTTCAAGATAAGGTCATTGCTCTTGTACACCCAGATCCATAGCTCAAGTGGCAGACTGAGTGAAAGATACCTCATTTCAACATCGAGGTCTTGGCATCAATTCCCTAGTGGGGGTGGTTAACAGTGAAGTGTGATCTGACAGTGGGTGTACTAACAAGCTAACAAAAAAAAAGGGTCATTGCTCCTGTGAATTGTCCATTGGTTCACCTTCCTACCCAGAAACTTGAGCAACTATTTCATCGTGCACTAAATTTGTATGATTTTTCCATCAATATAAGATCAGCTGGCCAAGCCCAATGAGTAAACCTATCATTGTTTATACACATCATAATTAAAATATGAATGCATGAATGTCATGAGATGCATGTATGCATGAATGCATCAAGTAGGTTGATCAATATACTTGCTTGAGTTGGATTCCATCAACCCACATCTCCCCTTGTTGGGGTAGGCTTCCACCATATGGATAGGCTTTCATATATTGTGGGCATTTAAAGATGATACCCTAGGTCACTCGATATTATAAGTACCTACAGGTCATCTAGGGAGAGCCCCAAGGTATTCAGTGTAGAACTCGTGATGCATGATATGGATGTATGAGCATGGTTGATGCCTCATATTAACAATTTCAACACACACACACACACACACACAGTAGCATGTTTTAGTAATAGCATTGTAATTATAAATAAAGTCAACAAACACTTAATAATAATAAAAAAGCACAATCAACTAAACAATCAAACAACTGATTTAATCACAACGGAGAGAAAATATGTTGCGATCACTCACCTAAAATCTGGTAATATGGTGTCACGCCTCAAACTTAGGAATTGAGCTAGCTAAATTTTCAACTGCCAAATTCAATGCCGCCAACCTTCTTAGTATCCCATTCTCGACTCCAAATTCCCATACACCAGGTTCCAATCCTGGGATCACACAACGAGAGTTTTTAGGGTGATTTTTTATTTTTTATTTTTATTTTTATTTTTATTTTTTTTAAGGAGCATAACCATAAGTGCACCAATGCCATAAAAGCATCATAATCACATATCTACTATATAATATTTGAGTATAGTGTTGTAAGGAGAAATATAAAATATGACCAAAAACTCAAAAGATCAGGCTCATGCTCCGAGCTCAATGCTACTGATATGCCCTATCATTTCCTATGGCGTAAACAAATGCGCATAAGCCTCCTACAAAGCTCAGTAGAGTACGTGTGTGCATGCATAATGCATATGATAAGAATACAAATATCAGAGTACATGAAAAAATGGAGGGCTAAGTTGCTAAGTCCATGAATGTTGTTAGCTATACCAAGGTTATGCAATGCAAGGCCCACGTGGTCAAGTTTCATATGCTAGAGATGCAACATAAACATGTCAATCCTCAACAGTCCACGTATCATATCAATTTGTAACTGAAAACATCACTGGAGTCTAGTATACTCTGACACTGGCTTCCATCCATCGCGTGTATGACCAAGTGAGTGGAAAAGACACTATCCGCCTTGTGAGTGGTATGCCAATGCCCACTTAGCTCAGTGATTAGAGACTTATTTCACGAGATAGTCAGAATTAGTCTAACTTATAACCCCCTTCACCCGAGCAGATAAGGTCAGAATTAGATGCGGCCTACTGGTATTTGGCACTCGGACATGTTATCCACTCGATCTCAACGTTGGAGTATCCTACCGGTATCACAAGGTTTAGGAACTTTAACCTAAGGACATCCATAACACTTAACTACTAGAACATGTTTTCAGTATCCAATCTTATTAGCCACGGTATGTCTATGGTGGCCACAACTTTGATGTCGTTAGGGTATGGAGTCAATCGTGACATACAAAATGCTAGATACATGAGTCACCAGGTATCGTAATAGGGCTCGCCATGTGGCGTTGGAATCGTAGGACCCGTGTGATCCCTAGGGTACAATCTTAGGTCATTACAGTACTAAAATAGGGTCACATCGATGGCCTACACAAGGTCTAAGAGAGTTTGGATCTCAAACTTAAATAAGATGCCATACATAAGGATGACAAACGTATGCTCATATCGGAGGCCTACACAAGGACTTGGTGAGTTTGGTTGGTCAAATTCTGAAACTCAATCCTATACAAGGATTGGTTTCTAGAAAAATTTACTCATAAATAACTCTCTTACCTAAAGTAGATGAGTTCCCTTGAAGAGCCTTGATGAAGATCTTCCTCAATCATGAAAGCATCTTCTATGACTCCCTTGAATTGTAACCTTGAGATGGATGTGCCTTTACAAGTTTCGAGGTATGGATAAAGTGTAGGTGAATCGTACGTAAAAATTAGGGATCTTTGAGGATAGGGTTAGGATTCCGAAGGACTTACATTCAATAACCTTTAACACAAGAGATTTTCTATTAAAGATCAGTTCTCAGGCATTAATGAATATTAGAGTTCATATTTCAATCCAAGCTTTGAATGCTTAATAAATGTGCTTTATCACAAGGATTGAATGATGAACTCTCTGTGGGAAAGATCTTGGGAGGAGGGTAGCTAAGGAATCACACACCTACAAGGCTCTCTCTATTTCTCACCAATTTGTTTTAAAACCTAAAAATTAGATTTGTATGTTAGTGCACTCACCTTGCACACTTGTTTGTCAATCATGTGACTAGTTGTGTCAAGTAGTCGGATGAGTCCTTGGCAAATGAAGACCGACGACGCAACTGGAGAAGAAGCCCAAGATATAAGTTCAAAGTGAAATGGCGGTGAAGACCGCACTAGTTGAAGAAGGAATATGCCAATATGTCCTAGAGGGGGGTGAATAGGACTTTTTAAAGTTTTTAGGAGTTATTTAAAAATCCTACTTCACTAATCTTATGATCATGCAATTCTCAGGATTACTCAAATGTAACTCTACTGGCTTTCAAGCCTGGTAAATGATCCAATCACAAACTGCTTAAGGAGTAAACAATATGCAATCTAGTTCATGATGGATATGACTGTATAGGTGTGTGAGAAGTGATCAGATATTCAGATATGAAAATATTAAAGCAAATCACTCAATCAAAATAACAATCTCAAACACAGTCATTTTATAATGGTTCGACGATAAGTTTACTCCACTCCCGGTAACTGCACTCAACCCTTGAGTGTACCAGATTTCACAAAGGAGGTTTCACATGGTTCACTTCTAACTTAAGGTTTTAAATCAGGTTCACCTTCAACCTTGATAACCTACACTGAGGCTGATTGTTTATGCTCTCACGAGCAAGGGTCAACACAACGCACCCACTTTTAGGCACACTAGCCAAGGATCTTCCATAAGACCTTACTGGAGGTTTCTACATGGTTGACCTCAAACCTTAAGGTTTTACCAGGTTCACCTAAAACTTAGAGTTTTACTGGTTCACTCCTAACCAGATGTTTATGCTCTCCACAGAGTAAGGGTCCACACAACGCACCCACCACGTACACTCCCGACGGAGGCCTCCTCGAGGACTTCAAAGGGTGAGAACCACTTAAGACCTAATCCTAGAAAGGAATGATCACAAGTATCCTCTTGGACTCTGGATACTTACAAATAAGCTGATGAGTCCCGTTTAGCACGTAGCCGAAGATCTCCTCCTCCTTGTTGATGAAGAGTCTTCTGCTCCCTTGATCCACAACACAGAGTGATGTACCAATACTCGGCTTCGGATTGGGTCAAGGTTATGACGGAATCCTACTCTCTAAAGATTTTCCTATAAGGAAGATAGAGTAGTTCCAATCATCTAGGCATTTAAGGCATCCCAGCTTAATGATTTGTCATTAAGGTAGTAGCTGGAGGATCCTTGAATGCTGAAGTTCATTCCCCAATCCACTCTATTGAATGTCAATGGTGAGGGTAGATTGAAGGATGAACTCCCTTGAGAGAAAGGGCTTTAGATATAAGATATAAGTTGAAACGCTCAAAAGCTCTCTCTTCTTTCTCTCATAGCAACAAAAGACAAGTCCACTATATATAGGCAAAAAGTTCCAACGGATATAAAATGGTCACATTTATGACAAAGTTCGATATCATCGAGCAGGTTCGATATCATCGAACGCATACTCTCGATAGCATCTATGGTCTGCTCAATGACTAGGACACAATGTCATACGCTTTTAAAACTCTTTGCCAATTGGTCGATGAATCGAAACTATTGTCGATAACATCAGATTTCGAACTCCGATTCCATCGATGATAAGTTCGATCTGTCGACATTAAAAAATGAGAGAGACTTGACTTTGAAATATTTCAGGTTTTCATGAGTGATCGAGGAACCGTCGAGATTATCGAAATTTGAATGTCGATGATATCGAGGTCAGAGTCGATGCATCGATAAATCCAGCGAATTTGTCTTTAAGCTTGTTGGACGATTTATGACATTGTTCGATGCAATCGACCTGGTGCCGATATCATCGATATTTGAATATTGATTCTATCGAAAGGCCTCCGATCATAGTTAAAAATAACCTAAAATATCTGTTGTAAGAAATGCACGCCCTCGATCGATATCATCGATGGACTTCTGATGTTATCAATATTTGATTTCAGATCATATCGGAAGAGCATCGGTATATCGAAGGAATTTGAGATTTTCATTAAATAATAGGGGTGCCGAAAATCTGCCTGTCGATCTTATCGAGCCATTCTCGATGGACTCGAGATTTGAATATTGATGATATCGGTATGTGTATCGACACATTGATTATTCGTCCAGATATGTTGTGAAGTTGCTGGACATATTTAGTACTTATATCAATGATATCGATAGATGTATCGATACATTGATAAATCCATCTAGACGAATATTTAGTTGCTGGACACTTTTGGTCCTCACATCAATAATATCGTTAAGGTATCGAGGACATCGACAGATCAAGTCGATCATATCGAGGGTGTTCCGATAAGATCGACAAGGCAAGAAAAACTTAGAAATTTTTCTATTTTGAAAAAGATTTTCTCACCTTAAAAACCCTATGATTTCTAACTTATTTTTAAGGGTTTTCTTCACCTGGTGTGTTGGGATATAGGATGTGAGGCTATAGTTTTACCTGTGATGAGCTTGCACACATTCGGTTGAGACAGATGCTTGAATTGATCGCTCTGTAGACTCTCTGACTCAACACTCACGTAACTTGACAAACCAGGGTACTTTCACAAAGTACAAAGAAGCTTCTACGATCTTAATCTTACCTATAGATGACCTTGATCCATAATATGAAAAACCTACTTAGATCATCTAATCAAGCAATTTTAAGTTTATATTTTCCATCATTCTAGACTTGGCTTTAGAAAGTTCAAAATTGTTGAATGAATTGTAGGACAAAAACTTAAACAAAAAAAACTGTCTCACATTCGGTTGGAGAAGGTTCCACTGAATGGCACCTTCGGTACTACCGAAAGTGACCAAAACAGTCCAGCATCATTTCGAAGTTAATTCGGTACCACCGACTCCCACCGAAGAACAATATTCAATGTCATCGAAAGTGACAATTCTCATCCAACAACTTCAGAACTTAATTCAGTATCATCGAGTGATAATTCGATGTTACCGACTACATTTCGGTGCCACTGAAGGTTCACTCGGTAGGACTGAAAGTAGTTGTTATAAATTCGTTGGAACCTTTTCTCTATAAAAGCAGCTCCTAGAAACTTGTGAAATAAGTAGATTAAGGCATTCTGGAGTTCTTAGTGTATACCAAGTTTATCCCACTCATCCTAGACTCTATCCACACAGGATCCACGTTCCTTCATTGTGATTCTTCACTTTAATGAGCATTCAAGCTCCTATTAATGAAGAACATGATCTCTAGTCTGTTCTAGAGTATAGAGGCCAAACTCATTGGTAAATCCTTAGTCTCCATGATACTGTAGAGCATCCATCAGTTGAATCTCTTAGGAAATCTATTCATAACCTTTGATAGGAGATTCAACCCACTCCCATTACCTTAGTTACCTTAATAGGAACATCATATGCAAGGAACTTGATCGTGGAACTGAAAGAACAGGAAAACCACGACATTGTAATTGGTGGAGCATCAGGGAGCTGATTCAAGCACGAGAGAGTGAAGATCAAGCAACCCAAGACAAGCTACAAAAGAGGACCCATTTTGAAAAGTAAGTGTCATTGTTAAGAGTCCAAAGGTTAGCCTTCTTACTTATGAAGGATTGAGGCTACGAGTTTGCTATCTACAAACTCGATTAAGTGCCTTGTGTGGGACCTTGGCATGTGTGGCCTAAACATAGGTGCCTAGTGTGGGACCTTGGCCAGTGTGCCCTAAATGTGGGTTCTTAGTATAGGACTTTTGCTCTTGCGTATGACATAAATTGTACAGTCCTTTATGTAGGGCTGTAAAGGTTTATGGTGAACTTGATTTAAAACTATTGATAGTGAAATTCGACACATTCTAGGAGAGAGTGTGGTTGTTGGGAGTGGAGTAGGCATATAGCCGAACCACTGTACATGCTTGTGTTTGGAATTGTCATTTGTGCATCTATTTAATCATGTTTATATAAGTTTGAATGCTTGATTATTTACGGATGATTGGATGAATGCTTAAGATTAATAAGTAGCACATTCCACACACAAGTTTATAATGCTATTGTAACGACTTAGAAAATTTCGTACAAAGACCCGAGTACCACCTCAGGCAGAAACCACTTAAGACCAAATCCTTTGAAAATTAAACAAGTTTAACTAGGTGCTAAACTAGATTAGCTGCGAAATTCGCTTGATCCACTTTAAATACGATCTGCAAGACCCAAAACTTGTAGAATCATTGACGCTAGGTCACCTTAAAATCTAGGATCAATCTCATAACCCAGTTGCTCTCGGGAGCACAATGAAACTCCGTATCGGATCTGGACTGCACGTCGAAAGTCAGATGACCACCAAATTATATACTTAAGGCCGCCTTGCTAGGCTTGACAACCATCTTAGAAATCAAATCCAGATAGTGTCCCGGGGCTATTCGCTTGAGCCCGGAGTGAAGTGTGTGAGAAAACGTGGTTTTCTTTAAAAGTTAAATCTAATTTAAGTAATCTGAGACTTGTCGCTTGCATGCCAGATATAAGCAATCAGACCGTCAGAATCTGACCCTAATGCACCCTCAGATCAGGAGAAATTTCATACATAGGTCAGTGTACTTGTAACCCTGATCGAGTTTCGGTGACCGTTGAACTGAAACTGGTCCGCCACATGCGATCTGGAAATCTGATTGGAACGAAAACTTAACTCAACCGAGGTCCACGGTCAGGGAGTTTAAGTCTGACCTTTGGCTCAAGGGGGGCTCCGGAAGTGCTCCGTTGAGCTGAAACAGACTCCCGTTGGCTATAACCTAAGTATACCTTGGCCCTGGGGCCATTTCCATTAGTTTTAGGCCTATATAAGGACTTTAAACACTCTCTCATTCACTCCATACGAATTTGAGAAAACCCTAGGAGAGAGAAGAGAGTAAAGAGAGGGAAGGTGTGAGAGAAGTGGGAGAAGATTCCTGACACTCTATCCTACTATTCTACGTGCCTATTCATCGTGATCTAATCGCTATTCCGGCGATTCTGACTTCATTCTTAAGTAAGAAAACTTAACCCTAATCTGTTCTAGGGTTTCAATTGTTACAAGTGGTGAGATAGTTGACTTAACTCATGCTATAGGTCGTTATTCCATTATTGAAGAAGACTTGGAGTCTCTGTCGAATTCGTTACGCTTCTACGACGTAAGGTGTGAACTACAGACGTATAGGTTATGGTTTTCAAAGCTTTCAATGTTACATAATAATAGATTCCTGATGTGGGTGTTACTTCACATGCAAAATACGATGTTCGTTTTGTGATTCAGTTATGTATGCAATTTATGGCGTTTAGTGTATTCTGTATATTTGTAGAAAATACCGTATACGTACAAAATATGAAAGTGTGTTTATCATGATTAATTACTGTGTGTATATGCTAGATATATGTGTAATAACTACTTGGCAAAAGGATTCGGCCTAATACATGTTTTGGCCAACATGCGTTATGTATGTTAATAAGTGTATTCTAAGTGTTTGTGAAAATGGTTGTATGAGTAAGTACTTAGATGATAGTACTTTAGGTGGGTGTTGAGATAGGATTCTCAACTACTTTAGTGATGTGTACGATTTCCTCCATACAAGTTGTTTAGTTTAATCGCTTACGTATGAAATGTATGTGTTTGTATTTCCTGTTTACATTATGTTTTATAATATGCCTGTTAACATGTTTGAATTACTTAGTTAATTTTGCTCCGACTACTCTACATGCTTTCTGGTTAAGGATTGAATGTGATTGGGGCTATGCTATATAGTTCAGGTGATCAATAACAGGCTTTGAGTTCATGGTTAAGATTCATTCGCCACATGGGATGTGTTTGACCAATCCAAGTCGTACTGGAGTTGTCGGCAGTGGTTAGGCCACACGGAGTGGTTATGCACTTCATGTTGATCAACTTCGAGTGCGCTTGTTCTAGTCGAGCTCGTCAAGTAACCCGATTGGCCCGATCTATCTTCACCATGTTTGGACGCTACTGCTTGAACTTAAGGTACCAAACTCACCAATGAAAACCCCGTTAACCTTGGTACCTCGATCCGCTAAGACTCATGAGTCGGACAGGGTGGTATGGGACACCGTGGTCGATCTGTCGGCCTACGCTGGGGCGACGAGCCTTCCTGCAGTGACTAGTGAGCAACATCACCTCGTGAGCCGAATATGATGGTATAGGACACTGTATTTGAGCTGTCGGCCTACACTAATTTGGTGACGAGCCCTTTGTAGTGACCTCGAGTATACTCGGAGTCTATGTGGAGGTGAAAACCCTTCCGTAGCATCTAGAGTATAAACTAGGCCTGCACTGATTTGGTGACGAGCCCTTTGCAGTGACTTAGAACCATAATATCGTATGAGATTTCCTAGGACTGATAACCCTAGAATGGATCATTGTTTGGGAAATGATATAAGGAAGGTACCTTAGTTTTTCAATCCTGCTATATGAAATGAACTAATAAGAACTCGGTAATCACGATCATAACATCACACTGCATGTGCCCCGGGTTGAAGAGCACAGAGGGAAGAAAGCATGCCGCGACCGTAAGATGGTGTCGCACGAGGGAGTGTAGGCGAGGGCATGCATCATTATTCATAACAGAGGGATGTTTAATTTTACTACTTTATCATTACTACTTGACTGAATTGATAACATGTTAACCTTTGCTCTATGATTCCACTGAGTTGATCACTCACTCCTACGTTACGGGACAGTGTTTTAAACACTAAATAGACTCTGTCTTAATTTCAGATGACGACGTGACCCCAGAGGCGGAGCCTGATTCCTATGACGATCAGGACGAGTTCTCTTATATGCAGTTCTCCGGCAGCTTCGCTTAGGCTATCCGGATCGACGGGGCTATAGGGATTATCATTGTAGTTGTACTGTTTTGACATTTTGATTTTTGAGGCTACTACATGTATATGATGACTCAGTGATGTATTCATACTCTGGAGACCGACCGTGATCTTTTGACTTATATGCATTTATTTATGTCTTTCAGTTTTCCGCTTGCGTTTTACAACTTGATATGGAGTATGAATTATTGTTTGGTATAATCCCACTCATGATTAATGCACTAACACAGACAACATTTAATCATAAGCACATATGTTGCATAAGTGATGTTTTGGAACTTGGGAGTTGAGTTGCTATTCGACCCCTGATTTTCAGGGTGTTATAAGTTGGTATCAAAGCATGATTTGGATTAAACCGGACCTGGGTTATGGTCACAAGCCATACGCTGATGCAAATTCAACTTAGGTAGGGGCAAAGAAATGTACAAATAGTCATAGGAGTCCCGGTTTCACCACTTGGTGAAGTTTATCGAAACGATCGCCAAGATCGAGTCCGTACTCTCCCATGATCGCTTAAAGCGACCCTGGATCATCCCTAGACCATCAATCAATGGGTTTAGATCACAATGTACCCCCACCCCAACCTTTTGAAATCGCTAAATGCGAATGTACATCAGATAATATCCGAACTATCTCGAATTGACTCAAAACGGGTGTGGGGCCCAAATCGGGCACTTTCGGGGGGACCCAGGGTGGGCCCCACATGTTTTGGACCAAGGGGGGTAGGAGGACCTCACCCAAATAGCAAACCCTCACCAGTTTCTCCAGGGACTGGTGAGGACCACGCCGGTTCGGTGAGGCCTCGCCGACCAGCAGGCTCGACTGGGCGGGCTGCTCGGGCCAACTATGTTTGGGGTGTAGTGTGGCCCCGTGATGCTTGAGTTTTCGATTAAAACCTATCTCAGGTCACCCCTTCTTTACAAAGTACCCCCCAAGCTCTCCTTTCTCTCCCAAACTTATGATTTTTCATAGAAATCGCCCCTCTAACCTCTTCTTCCTTCATTTTCGTGCACCACCTTCACCACACATTCGAAATCTCTCTACCACAGCTACCTACCCTCTCCATTCTCTCCCATTTGAGCTCTTCAACCCCCCATTTGAGTCTTAAATTCGTATACACCTACTAACCCATCCTCTTTCTTCATCTTCCCTCTTTATTCCCTTTCATTTGAACCTTTACACACCCCTTGGAGGCTCAAATCCGTGGAGACCCAAAGATCCCATTCCTTTTTTCCCTTTTCTCCACTTTTTCATGGCCCTATTCGAGTTCATTACGGCCATTTTCTCACTTTCTACCATTCTTTCTCTCATGGAAAAGAGAAAGGGTGTCGTGGATGAAGCCGGGCCTAGTCGTCCCACTCGTTCAAGGAGACCGAGAGGTGCCACCGTCAGTACAAGAGTTGAACGAGAGGTGTGTACTAAGCGGGATCTCGATCCCCAAGCTCCTCTCCCAAAAGCTCTACTGGCGGAGTTATCCCATGGAAGATATGTAGGCTGTAGGGTCCTTTTTGAAGCTCAGGTGGATGGGCTGTTCTTTGGGGAGTATTTATTATTAGAGCATCTGGCTGAAGCCGGTTGGGGCCCTGTGTTTGAGGGAAAATATCGTGCGAATGTGGGTACTGTCCGAGCTTTCTATGCCCACATTCAAGAGCCTACAATGGAGCCCTTACAGTTTAAGATTCCCCGGGAAGAGGTCGGGATGCCACAATTGATGCTAGCCTGATAGCTTGACTCATGGGAATACCACTTGGCCAAGTTCATGCGAGCGAGAAGAATCTGAAGAGTGCACGTGAAAGGGATTGCCACACACAATTCCTTTGTGGTCGACTGGTTCAATAATAGTCAAATAATAGCTTCCTGGAGTCACACATGACGGATGATTTTCGCCTACTCCACCATATCTGTATGTTTAATGTGTACTCCAGGTGGGGCAATCGCAGTGAGTGCATGCACTTGATGGTAGATTTTCTATACCAAGCGGGGCAAGGAGAGAAGTTGTGCGTGCCTACGTATGTTTTGCGGCAGATAGTTCTTACCGTACACTCCAATAGAAGTACTGATTCGCTGCCCTTCGGCCGACTTATCTGCAAGATTGCACGCGAGTTTGGCTACAGTCTTGGCGCAGAACTCCCAGTGCCACAACATTTCATTGATGAAACTCTCTCAATCAGATAAAATCTGGCCACGGTAGCGGTAAGCCCGACTTGAGGAGAGTGAGGATGAGACGGCTAGTGAGGAGTATAAAAGTAAAGAAGAAAGCAGGGAAGAGATAGAGGAGGAACAAGAAGAATAAGAGGAGGCCCAGGACACGGAGGAAAGCTCCCTTCCTATGGCACCGGAGTAGGACACTGATCGGGTTGCTAAGGATGCCCGTTTAGCTTGGTTTGAGGAGGGTCAGGCTGTCCTACGACAGGATCTGATGGATCTTCGAGGCCTCGTGAAGCATAAGTTCAAGAAGGTGACTCGCACCTTAAAGACTATCCTGTGTTGTTTGAAGGATAAGGGCGCCCCTCTTCCTTTGCCAGACTCAGATGCCTAGTCATCCATACCGTTGTCTTGCAACTTGTTTTGGTTATTGTTTTAGGCTATGTTTGTGTTCGTGTTGATGGGCCTAGTAGCGTAGTAGTTAGTAGAATGTTTTCAGTATTTGAAGCTTTGGTTGTATTAGCTCACATGCATCTTTTGTCATGATTCATATAACTCTGTATTCCATGTATTATGACAAAATTTGGTGAATGAAATGCATGCAGTCCCTTTTATTATGAAGTGTGTAGAATGCTTAAAGGATTGTGTATTGTTCTGCCACATCTTACATAAATTGCACCCTATGTTATATAGGGCATGTCATGGAAGGTCACGCGCAGCACGACACGCCTCACACTTACTGGTTTGATGGATCAGGCACCTCCCCAGAGTGATGGTCGTACTGACCCTGGTTTGGACCCAGTTCGTAAGATTATACCTGAGTCTCAGCCTTCTATTGGTCCTGCAGTTGGATCGCCACCGTACACACCACCGGTTCGTGAGCAGAACCGTGCATCCTCTTCGACGTAGCATGTGCCTTAGTCAGCCCCAGCTGCGGATAGGTTGGAGTAGTTGTTGATGATGATGCACCAACAGCAGGTGCAACACCAGCAGCAATAGATGAAGCATCAGCAGCAGCAGCAGTAGCTTTTGGCCACTATTGCAGGGGCCTTAGCTTAGGGTTAGAGTGCGACTCCACCTTCACCATCGTACACCCTGCTGAGACTATAGGGCCTTCTGATCAGGATGAGGGTGTGCCTCCCCCTGCGCTTGTTGCATACCTTATGGAGAATCTGGGTACGAGTGGTCTCCTCGAGCGATTCTAGCGCTTGAGGCCTCCTACCTTTACAGGTTCTCATAGACCCGAGGAGGTCGAATATTGGCTCGACTACATCTCCAAGATGCTGAGGATGCTACATTGTACAGAGCAGGAGCAGGTCGAGTTGGCCACCTTTATGTTTGAAAAGGAGGCTAGCTTGTGGTGGGATAGTGTTTTGTAGATAGTTGCAGTTGGCTATATATGGACATGGGCAGCTTTTGAGTTTCGTTTTCATGAGAAATACTATCCCCAGATATACCGGCATGAGAAAAAGAATGAGTTCTTGCACCTCAGACAATGAGGCATGATAGTGACAGAGTACGAGCACCGGTTTACAGAGTTGGGCATATACATCCCTACTATACTTGCTGACGCGCAGATGCAGATGCGGTGTTTCTCTGAGGGCCTGTGACCTGACATTCGGTCGAAGATGTGTTGCGCTAATATACCCTCCCATGCTGAGCTAGTACACTTGTCTATGCGGGCAGAGCAGGGCGAGGACCGATTGACATATTCTCGTGGGGCTATGGTTACTAGACCACGACCTGATATGTCAAGCAGGCCTTTCTTCGGCAAGAGGCCCCGTACCGACTCTCCTCATAGGATTATGGCACCAATGGTTCTGATGAGACGCCCGGGCGTGACATGCACTTACTGTGGGAGACTAGGTTATGCTGCAGAGAGTTGCTTCAGGTGTATGAGAGATAGTGGGTTCTCGCCACCGCAGAGGATCAACCGCTAGGTTCCCCAGGCCATTTCAGCACCACCCCGGCGGACAACACCTGTACATCCATCCTTCAGGCCCCCTGCACCTCGATTTAGGCTGCCTCAGTGACTTATGGTGCCTCAGCCCAACCGACCTCAGCAGGCACGTGTTGATGCACTTACAGAGGAAGAGCCAGAGACAACACTTTCATCACCTATGGCCTTCGAGGTCACTGTACATGTCCAAGGTACTCCTGTCTTCTTATTAGTAGATACTGGGTCCACTACCTCCATCATTTCCTGTCTGACAGTTAAGCGTCTAGCTTTACATACTACTCCCACGAAGGGAGTGAGACTCACTACTGTTACAGAGACTTTTTTGGATGTCACACGGATGTGTGAGGGTTGCTCAGTAGATTTGGGTAGCAGGACAATATTTGTTGACCTCATTGTCTTCCCACTATGGCACTACGATATTATCCTATATATGGACTCGCTCACCGAGATGAAGGCAGAGATTGATTGTGATAATCAGGTCATGATAGCCAACAGACCTGACGACACAGTCTTTACTTTTCTAGTGCAGGTTAGTTGGCCATGTCATGTTGGATGTTACACTGCTTTACTAGAGTGTGTTGATGGGAAGATGTTAGGTAACATGCCAGTAGTTCGGGAATTTGAGGATGTGTTCAGGACGATCCTTGGATTACTTTCTCAGCGCGAGATCGATTTTACTATTGATCTTATGCCTAGTGCAACCTCATTTCATTACCTATGTATCGGATGCCTCCATGTGAGATGGAGGAACTGAGGAAACAGATTGATGAGTTAATAGAGAAGGGCTTCATACGACCTAGTGTGTCTCCTTGGAAAACATCTGTGTTGTTTGTCAAGAAGAAGGATGGTTCGCTACGCTTATGTATTGATTACTGTAGATTAAACCAATTAACAGTGAAGAACAAGTATCCTTTGCCCAGGATCGATGACCTATTTGATCAGTTGAAAGGGGCGCAATACTTCTCGAAGATTGATCTATAGTCAGGGTATCATCAGTTGTGCGTCAGGGATGAGGACGTGCAGAAGACGGCCTTCAGGACCAGTTTTGGGCATTATAAGTTCCTCGTGATGTCATTCGGTCTTACAAACACACTAGCCGTGTTCATAGATTTGATGAACCGGGTATTCTGGCCATTTCTATACCGATTTGTCATCGTGTTTATCAATGACATCCTGTTTACTCTGCAAGTCGGGAAGAGCACGAGGAACACCTACAAGCAGTCTTAGATACTCTGAGGAAGAACCAGTTATTCGCACAGTACAAGAAGTGCGACTTCTGGAAAGAAGAAGTCAAGTTCCTGGGACATGTGGTGTCCAAGGAAGGGATAACGATGGACCTTGCTAGGTAGCCGCAGTTCAGGACTGGAAGCAGCCTGGTTCGGTTATTGAGGTGAGGAGTTTTCTGGGACTCGCTGGTTACTATCGCTAATTCATTCGGGACTTCTCTAAGATAGCTAGACCTTTGTCTCAGTTAACTCGAAAGGATCTGAAGTTCGCTTGGAATGAGAAGGCGGAAGTAGCTTTTCAGGAGCTGAAGGATAGACTGACGTCCACCCCTGTGCTAGTATTGCCAGAGCAAGGGGTCAAGTATACGATTTACACCGACACGTCTCGAGTTGGTTTGAGTTGTGTCCTTATGCAGAAAGACAGGGTGATCACATATACCTCGAGACAGTTGAAGAAACACGAGGAGAATTACCCTACGCAAGACCTCGAGTTAGCAGCGGTTATCTTTGCATTGAAGCTCTGGAGACATTACCTCTAAGAAGAGGAGTACGAGCTTTTCTGCGACCACAAGAGCCTTCGCTATATATTCACTTAGCGGGACTTGAATATGAGGCAGCGTCGATGGATGGAGACCATGAAGGACTTTAAGTTCGAGGTTTCCTACCATCTTGGCAAGGCCAACCTTGTGACAGACGCGTTGAGCCGCAAGAAGGCGATAGCATTTGTGGCTCCGCTGATGGTTGAGGAATGACACATGGTGGAGTTCATGCGGGACTTTGAGCAGAAACTCACCGTGCAGGAGCCATTCGAAAGTGTCGTACACATTCGTGTGCGGTCACTTATTGATGACAGGATTATCGAGCCCCATAAGGGCGATGCGTGATTGTCTGAGCTTCAAGAGCAAGCTAGCGATAACGAGAACTCCGAGTGGAGAGTTGGCACAGATGGGGGCCTACGATACCGTGGCCTCCTATGCGTTTCAGACATTCATGACTTGGGATAGGAGATTCTTGAGGCTCCTACAGATCGAAGCTTGCGATGCATTCTGGTAGCATGAAGATGTATCAGGACATGAAGAGGTCGTATTGGAGGGATAATATGAAGGTCCATATCGCAAAATATGTGTCCCATTATCTCACATGTCAGTAGGTCAAGGCAGAGTATCGCCGACCTCCTGGACTGCTTCAGCCCATGCCCATAGCAGAATGGAAATGGGATTTCATTTCCATGGATTTCATCTTAGGGCTACCGAAGACGAGGAAGGGACATGATTCCATTTGGGTGATTGTGGACCGGTTAACAAAATTGGCACATTTCCTCCCTATCAGAGTTTCGAACTCAGCAGACGACTTGGCCAGAATGTACGTCAAAGAAATAGTGCGTCTACATGGAGTTCCTTTGGAGATCGTATCAGACCGAGACACATGATTCACATCTATCTTCTGAATTCGTATCTAGGAAGCGATGGGGGTAAAGTTGAAGTTCAGTACCGCGTTCCATCCATAGACCAACGGGCAGACAAAGCAAGTGAATAAGATTTTAGAGGATATGTTGCGGGCTTGTGTTTGGACTTCAAGGATAGTTGGGATGACTATCTCCCATATGCAGAGTTCGCCTACAATAATAGTTTCCAGGTGAGTATTGGCATGGCTCTTTACGAGGCCTTGTACGAGCGCTCCTGTCGAGTACCTCACTGTTAATTAGAATGAATTAGAATTCGATTGTAGTTGAGTGATCAACTTGAGAAGATGAATTACTGTCATATTCTTTAGAGTGGGGATTCTTGGATCCTTAATGTTTTTAATTATTGTTTTAAACCCTCTTTAATATCCACTAGATCAAAAACCTAGACCAACTATATGGCTTCATTGTATTCTCACCAATTTACTTGTGGTTCGACCTTAGTATCACCGAGTTAAAACTACATCGCAGCTCTGCACTTAGAGTTACCAACCTTGGGTTCGATCAATATCGTTGACGTATAGTTAGTGAGTACATGGTGAGGTACCTACATTCTTGTCTGGTAGATGAATAAGGCCCGATCCAGAGATAATTAGATCAACGAAGAGGAGCTGAGAAATCTTGATAAAGAGTTTGTAGAAGTAGGTCTTCAAGCCAAACTCGAGGATGAGTTCTTTAGTCGAAGAGGAAACCGTTATAACCTGAAGAGGAGTTGAGGACCCCCCCCCCCCCCATTTTAATATTAAATCCCCTTGTCCATAAGTAAAGCTTTGTAAGTGAAGAAGAACATGATATATTTTTCTTATTTGTTATGAGATCTTTGGATGATCTTTGAGAGAGAGTGGGTCCTCTCTCCTATGGTTTGGTGAGTAAATCCCTAAGGTCTATTGTGTTACTATCACCATTTTAAATCAAGCCATCATTTTTTTTTTCTCTTTTATCTCTACTACTTGCTTGAGTACTTTCTGTTGTCTTGGTCATTAGATTCGCATCTAAGAGAGCTAGAGAGATGCTTACACAAAACTAGTTGTATGTTCAACTAGTTGACGTGTGTGGCACACCATCGTGTTCGTATGACATCTCACCCATCCAATAAGGTGGTCCCACCATGTAATTTGGATGAGCTAAAAATTAGCTCAATCTAACCATAAGGTGTTCCCCATGCGAATGTGAGATGTTTTGGGTGGTTGTCCATGGTTTTCTATGGTGTTCTCGACTTGATAATTGGATCCACTTGACTTTTAGGGTGTCCCACTTTCATGGTAGGGCAATCTTGTTAGATAGGTAAGATGTCATATAGACACAATAGTTGTGTGAGCATCTGTGTGTGTTCTCAAGACTAACTAGACTATAAGTTACAGTCCACCCAACAAATAACTTTCCAATCTTTTATATGTGTGCAATATCCAACTTGTCCAATAGTTAGTTCTATAATGAGATCACTATTGTTAATGTCTTAAATCTGTCAATAACAGGGTCTATCGATGCCATTGACAGACCCCTCGAAGCCATCGAGCAGAGGTCAATGCAATCGACATATGCTCGATTCCATTAAGAAAATTTGAAAAATCCCATGTTGGTTGCTGGAACATTTTAGTGTTGTTACTCGATGTCATCGAAGTAGGTTTGATGGCATCGATGGCATCAAAGATGCGCGTAGAATTGCGTAAGTGGGGAATTTGTTTCCTATTTCAATTGTGATAGTATAATATCGGGTGTAATCAGGATTATGATATAGAGAGAGCTTTTTAATTCATTCTAAGGGTTTTAAGGGCATATCTAGGGCTTATGAAGTGGATTCAAGGCTTCTTTGATTCGATGACACTCTCTCTTGTAATTTTTGCTTTCATAGTGCATACTCGTCTCTTTTTGCCATGGTTTTATCCGACAAGGGTTTTTTCACAAAAAAATTTGAATTATTTGTGCACTGGCAAAATGACCATTAGTGTTAAGACTATTATCTCATCCCTTTAGTTGAAGATGAAAAGAAAAAAATGGTGACGTAGGTGCTTCTACAGATACACTAGTTATGAGGGGAGAAATTCTAAGTGGAATAATAGATCTTCGCGATTGAGGTCCAAATTCAAAGGCAAGGGTAAAGGAAAGTTAAAGTGTTAGAATTGTGAATAATTGTCAAAATCCTAAGTTGAGAAAGGAGAATTCAGATAGTTCTTCTAGGAAAGCCAACACTATAGAATCTAATAAGGAAACAAATGGTAGTGACGTGGTAAGTGTATCAAAATCCAGGTACTTCGATGGAGAATGGATTCTGGATACAACGACTTCTTACTACATGACCCCTCTTCAGAGTTGGTTTACCAGTTAATATGAGTGTGATGGTGGCCAGGTATTTATGGTAGGTATTGGACGGTGCACATCAACATGTTTAATGGCATGGAGCATAACTTAGTTAAAGTGAGACACGTTCCTAATTTGAGGAAGATTCTGATATTTCTAGGAGCACTCAAGGCACTAAGGGACAAATTCACTGGGTTTGATCGTGTCCTTAAAGTTTCAAAGGAGCCACTCATAGTCATGAAGGCATAGAGGAATGAAAACTTCTATAGGTTGATCGGGAGAACTTCATCAGGTGCATCTGCAATGTCTATAAAGGATTCCACGTCTGCACATATATGACATGCATGCGTGGGCCACATGAGCGATCAGGGCATGCAGGTACTTTTTGACCATTGTATAATTTCATTTTTTAAAAGCATTAATTTTAGTATATGCGAGCATTATATATATGGTAAACAGTCAAAGTTTTCTTTTAAGTTCAGGAAATATGTTTGTAAGGGAGTTTTAAATTATGTATATTCTGATATATGAGGACCGGTGTTAAGTATCAAATATTGAATATTCCCCCTATTTATATCTTGGTTTTATGAACATGATAATGCTTAATGGTATATTTTATACATGTTTGTAGTGCAATGTGAATCTGAGAGCTTGGATTGAAAAGAATATTAAAAGCATGAATTTGATGCTAAAAAATACCAAGGCAAAGGATGGATATTAAGAGACCGAGATTGAAGATTTTAGACTCCAAAATTCAAGGAAACTAAGTGGAGAAAGAAGGAAGTCGAAAGTGCGAAGTGCAGAAATTCACAGAATCTGAACTTCACTATCTATGTCATCAAACACGAGTCGATGACATCGAAGAATTACATGAAAATCAAGTTGGTTGTATGACAAATTGGATACAGTTCTCAATGACATCGAAGCCCTGTTCGATTGCTTGAAAACCTGCTCGATTACATCAAAGACAGTTCAATGACATCGATATCTTTGTGGATTTTTGGAGCAATTTGTTGGAACACTTTGGACACATTCTCGATTACTCGAACACCTTCGATGACATCGAAGGTATGTTCGATGACATGAAGAGTTACGCAGTATGAAAGTTGTTATGTAGAAAAGGCGCAACTTCTGGATTCAAGTTACATTTGATGACATCGAAGGCTGTTTAATGACATTAAAGGTGTTACACATAGTGCATAAATTTGAGGTGGCTTTCAAAGACGGTCGTACAAAGGCTATAAATATGAGTTCTTTAAGGAATTCTAAACATGAATTAGGTTTTAAGAAGTAGAGCTAAAGGGTAGAGCGGCCTTCCAAGAGTTTTTCTTCCTTATTTATTTTTAATGCTTTCTTTTAGGGTTTTAGATCTAATCATGCCTATGGTTGGCTAAACCTGTTAGTTAGGTCTAAGAGATGAAGCTTGTAACATGTTGGGATGATTTTCTGGCTTTGATTCTTTTTCTTGTTGAACCTCATTGATTTCTAGTTTGATATTAAAGAAATATTTTTAGTTTTCTAAGATTTAATGTGACTTAAATTACAATAGATGATGTGATAGCTTTAGATATCTTCTTTTCCTATTTTGAGATTGTGAGATTAGAAAATCTTGTTGTTCACCATCGTCTCCTGTGCATGGTAGGATGATGGAATCCCTTCCAGTCACCACAACACTCCTTCATTGAGGACTAGATCAATGAAAAGTTCAGAGATTTGATTTAATTACTTCATATTCCAATTGCTTCATCCTGATAGCTACAAGTGGATCCTTGACACCCTAGTTCCCACCTTTCAATTGATAGTTTAAATCAACATTATTCACAATTACTCCCTTTTATTCCAAATTTATATTAAGATCTTCTTCTACTTCTAGTTCTAGTTATTTTCAGAATATGCTACAAGTTTAGTCCTTGTGGATTTGACCTCGGTCTCACTGAGTTATTATTACATCGCGACCCTACACTTGGGGTTATGAATAGCCAGCACCTGTGATTTCTGGCAGAGGGTGGTCATGGTTTGTCATGTTCATTGATGACTAATCCAGAAAAGCGTAGGTTTATTTTATGAAAAATAAATTTGATGTTTTCATCAACTTCAAACAAGGGAAGGCGATGATTGAAAAATAGTCAGGGTGAAAGGTGAAAGTGTTAACGATAGACAATGATGGGGAATTCACTTCTTAGGAATTCAATTAGTATTATAAAGATAAAAGGATTGAGGCAGAACACAATGCGCCACACACCAGAGAAGAATGGTGTGGCTGAGCGGATGAATCAAACTCTCTTGGAGAGGGTCCGATGCATGATCAATAATACTGGGTTTGGCAAGAAATTTTAGACTAAAGCCATTAACACAACTTGTTACTTCGCAAATCGATCCCCTTTTACGACTATTGATTATAAAATTCTAGACAAAGTGTGGAGTGGTCAACAGGTAAACTACTCGGAGCTGTGTATATTTTGTTCTTATTCTTACTCTCATGCACCGTCAGTTGAGAGAGATAAGCTGGACCAAAGGGTTAAAAACTAAATCTTTGTTGGCTATGGTAATGGTGTGAAGGGGCATAGGCTGTATGACCAGATCACATAGAAAATTATCCTTAGTTGCGATGTCAAATTCGACGAAGGATCCTTGTTCAGTAAGGATGTCCACAAGGAAGATGAAAAGTTGGTTGTGGACGTTCAGATAGATAGAGATGAAATACGAGCTGATACTAAGATGTAGACACAGGAGTAGGTGGAGTAGCCACCTGTGAGAAGGAATTCGCCACGGGATCGCAGGTTACCAGCGAGATACAAGGATGACTCAAATCTTATCTTTTTTGTCATTATGGATGAGGGAGATCTGTCTACTTTTCAGGAGGCTCTTGATGATCTAGATGCCAAAAAGTGGAAAGCAGTGATACATGATGAGATGGTCTCCTTATATAAGAATGAGACATGGGAGCCAGTGGAGCTTCCCTCGATCGAAAAGCAATCGGGTGTAAGTAGATCTTTAAGAATAAATGAGAAAAGTACAAGTTAAGGTTAGTAGCAAAAGGATATGCTTAGAGAGAAGGTGTGGACTTCACTAAGATATTTACTTCGGTAGCAAATCAAGTATCTATCAAATTCGTATTGGCGTTGGTTGCCCAATATAATCTCAAGTTGGAACAGATGGATGTGAAGACTGCCTTCCTACATAAGGAATTAGAAGAACAGATTTATATGAAGAAATAAGAAGGTTTCAAAATACAATGGACAGAGAACAAAGTTTGCAGGTTAAAGATATTATTGTAAGGCTTGAAATAGTCGCCTAGACAATGATATAAGAAATTTGATTCTTTCATGGTGAGTCAGAAGTTTACCAGGAGTGAGTATGATAATTATGTTTGTTACAAGACATTGAATGATGGAAAGTTTATTATATTGGTATTGTATGTTGATGACATGCTTATCGCCAGTCATTCATGTCTCAGATCGACATACATTTAAAGGCTTAGCTATCAAGGACATTTAAGATGAACAATTTGGAGGCTACAAAGAGGGTTCTCGACATTAATATACATAGAGATAAGAAGATGAGCATGTTGTGGTTATCTTAGGAAGAATACCTTGATAAGGTATTGATAGAGTATGAGATGGACAAGGCAAAGCCAATTAGCGTTCCCTACGCAGGTCATTTTAAGCTTTCTTCTGAATAATATGATGAAACAGATGAAGAAAAATAGGTTAAGTAGTTGGCAACTTGATGTATGCCATGATCTGTATAAGATCAGATATATTACATACGATGGGTGTTGTTAACAGATACATGTCTAACCCCAATAAGCCACACTGGGAGGCAGTGAAATGACTATTTGGATATATTCGAGGTACGCAGGACTACGTCTTATCATTTAAAAAATCAAGGGACAAGTTAGTAGGTTATGTAGATTCTGATTATGTGTGCAGTATGGATAATAGAAAGTCAACTTCCGGTTACTCGCTTGTACTAGCGGGTGGAGCGATCAGTTGGCTGTCGAAGCTTTAGTCTGTGGTGACTCTTTCCACGACTGAAGTTGAGTATATGGCAGTGATAGAAGCTTCAAGGAAGGTGTTTAGTTTAGAGGAACGATAAATCAGTTGGGGCTTCAACAGGAGGCGGTGCCAGTAAATTGTGACAACAAAAGCGCAATTAATTTGGCTAAGAATTCAGTTTATCACTCACGTACTAAATATATTGATGTGAGTTACCATTTTATTTAACAGATGCTTGAGGAAGGAGGCGTGACTCTACCAAAGATTCACACAAGCATAAATCCGGCTGTCATGTTTACTAAGGTGGTTCTTATAGAGAAGTTCAACTTATGTGCAACTTCTTTAGTATTGGCGAAGGCGTAAAATGGAAGACGAAGTGTGTACAAGAAGCGATGGTGAAGCTATAATAGAAGGTAAAATTAGAGATGGGGTTAGGAGCTATGATGAATAAGATTGAAGACATGGTGGAGATTATTATTGATGTCTTAAATTTGTCCATAGAGCAGAGGTTGATACCATCGGCGAATGCTCGATTCCATCGAGAAAATCTAGAAAATCCCATGTTGGTCGCTAGAACGTTTTAGTGTTGCTACTCGATGTCATCAAAGTAAGTTTGATGACATCGAGGGTCGTCGATGGCATCGACGGTCACATTGAAGATGCCTGCAGAATTGCGTAAGTGCGAAATTTGTTTTCTATTCCAGTTGTGCTAGTATATATATTAGGTGTAATCAGGATTAGGGTATAAAGAGGGCTTTCTAATTCATTCCTAAGATTTCAAGGGCATAGCTAGGACTTATGAAGTAGATTTAAGGCTTGTTCAAATCAGTAACACTCTATCTCTTATAATTTCAGCTATCATAGTGCATACTCGTCGC
The DNA here is from genome assembly GCA_030180095.1 of Magnolia changhungtana. Lineage (NCBI taxonomy): Eukaryota > Viridiplantae > Streptophyta > Magnoliopsida > Magnoliales > Magnoliaceae > Magnolia > Magnolia changhungtana. The sequence goes on from JASAUF010000160.1 coordinate 6,136,379, forward strand.
ATTGTACTATGGTTTTTTTTTCTGACAAGGGTTTTTCCACATAAAATTTGGATTGTTTATGTTTGGACTTGGTTGTACGATTGTGGGTACTTTGCTTGATTCTTCTCTGCATGCTTCTGAGGTTCCCCAACAATCAGCTTATACAAACATAAGTTGTATCCACTCGTCAAGTGGACCACACTTGTATTATTAATGGGTAGAAAATATTGTTTTTATGGTTTATCCTACATGATGAATAGACAAGAATAGTCATTGCATTAGGTGATCCTCATGGTGGGGCCAACCTATACTACGGGTTAGATTAAACATGCACTTAATAGGTTGGAAGTTATTTGCTGGGTGCATTGTACAATGTGGTCCAATCAGTTGGACTTAAAACCTTCAACTACATGTGTGTAGATTATATGTATGTATGCCAGTTCACGCATCATAAGTCAACCTTTTATGTCTACTTGAAATCCGACCCATCTAATAGGTTGGCTCTACCAAAAAGGAACCCCTAGTTCAAAAATCAACCCATTATACGGATAAGGCTGGAAAAACTAATATTTCTTGATTATATTAATGGGTATCCATTATTTTTTATGGTGTGCCCCACCTAATGGTTGGAATAAGTTGATTTTTGCATATGGATGGGTTGAATGTCACACAAACATGATAGGATGAGAAATATCCTGTGTAGGATGGTAAATTAGTAGTCCAACCAGTTTTATGTGAGAAACTCTCTATATGTAATGTACGTATACATATAATATGTTTGTGAGGAGATTGGTATTCACAACCCCAAGTGTAGGGTCGCGATGTAGTAATAATCTCGATAAGACGGAGGTCGAATCCACAGAGACTGAAACTTGTACTGTAACGCCCTGAAAATCGGGGGTCGAGCATGAACTCAACTCTCGAGTTCCAATGCATCACTTATGCAACACAATGAATGATGATTGAATGTTGTTTGTATTAGTGTAATGAACATGAGTGAGATTAAGCCAAAACAGCATATCATACTCCAGAGACAGTTAAATTTACAAGCGGAAGACTATGATAGCTATATGTAATATATAAATTGTGGTGAGTCTCCAGAGTGTTATAACAATACTAAGTTAAATAATTACAAGTACATTTCAAAATATACCTAAGGTGTAGTGTCATCTAGTCAACATCCCTGTAATCCCATGATCAAGACACAGCTCAAATGAAGCCGCCATAAGCAACATATACGAAAAAGCACCCTCATAGTCACAAAAGTCTTGCTCCACCTCAGGAATAGCGTCGCCATCTGCAATTAAACAAAATCTAGTGGGTGTTCAGAACACCATCCCGTAACGTGGGAGTGAGTAGCTAACTCAGTGGAACAATAAAGTATTGGTTAACATGTTATCGACTCAGTCAAGCAGTAATGATAAAGCAGTATAATCAAACACTCCTAACTACTCTTATTAATGCAAGTATGAATGCAGTCATGATGTATGCCCTCACCGACATACTCCCTCATGCGACACCCTCTTCGTTCGCTGCATGCTTGCATTCCTCAGTGCTCCATATCTTCTAGGCACATGCAATGCATGATGAGCATGATTACCTAGTTATTATTAGTCCATTTCAAACAGCAGTATTGGAAAACTAAGGTACCTTCCTTATATTATTCCCAAACAATAACCCATTCTAGGGTCGTCAGTCCTAGACAATCTTATACGATGATGTGTTTCTAGGTCACTGCAAGGGCTGCCAGGGCTGTTACACGGAATCGTTGCACCACTCCCCCATCACCTTATCAATACAGGCCTAGCTTATACTCTGTTACTATGGGAAGGCTCATCGCCTCACCGTAGATTTAGAGTATGCTCGAGGTCACTACACCGGGTATGGTCAGGGCTGCAAGGGTTGTTACACAGAATCGTTGCACTACTCCCCCATCACCCATCAAGTAGTATAGGCCGACAGCTCGAATATAGTGTCCCATACCACCATAATCGGCTCACGAGTCTAGTTGCTCACTGATCACTACGGGGAGGCACGTGGCCCCAGCGTAAGCTGACAGCTCGACCACGGTGTCCCATACCACCATGCTCAGCTCATGAGTCTTACCGGATCGAGGTACCATGGTTAACGGGATTCTACTGGTAAGTTTAGTACCCTAGGTTCAAGCAATAGCGACCAAACATGGTGAACATACATTAGACGCATCGGGCTACCGGGGCTGTTACACGGAATCGTTACACCACTCCCCCATCACCCATCAACTAGTGTAGGCCGACAACTTGAATATAGTGTCCCATACCACCATAATCGGCTCACGAGTTTGATTGCTCATTGGTCACTACGGGGAGGCACATGGCCCCAGCGCAGGCCGATAACTCAACTATGGTGTCCCATACCACCATGCCTACCTCATAAGTCTTAGTGGATCGAGGTACCATGGTTAACGGGATTCCACTGGTAAGTTTGGTACCCTAGGTTCAAGCAATAGCGACCAAACATGGTGAACATACATTAGACGTACCGGGTTACTTGACGAGCCTGACTAGCTCGAGTGCACAATCAATTGAACGACATGAAGTGCATAAGCACTTCGCGTGGCCTAACCACTATCGCCAACTGAAGTACGACTCGGGTTCGTCAAACACATTCTACGTGGCGAAAAGAATCTCAACCACAAACTCAAGTCTGGTACCGATTGTCTGGACTATAAACATAGTCCCAATTGCAATTATTTCATATTCAAAGCATGTGGAGTAAAGCATAATAAACAAAGTAATTCAAGCATGCTAACAAACATGTCATAAGCATATATAAAGCATGTTATAAAGCATGTCATAAAGCACCATATAAACAAGAATACAAATACATATAATTCACAAGTAAGCGGTTTAAGTAAACAACCTCATAGATGAAATCATACATGTCTCTAATGTAGTTGAGAATCCCATCTCAACACCTACTTAAGGCATCATCATCCAAACACTTACTCTCACAAGCATTTTCACAAACACTTAGAGTGCACTATTTTAACATACATAGTGTATATTAGCAAAACATGTATTAGGGCGAGACCTTTCACCAAGCAAGTATTTTACACATATATAATATATTTATATAGCAATTAATCATGGAAAACACATTTTCAAAATATATACGTATACGGTACTTTCTACAATACACTATTTCTACATACATAGTGTATATTAGCAGATCATGTATTAGGGCGAATCCTTTCGCCAAATAAGTATTTTATCCATATATCATATATTCATACAACAAATAATTATGTCAAACACATTTCTAAAATATATACGTATACGGTATTTTCTACAAATACCTAGAGTATGTAAAATTCCATATTCTACATCTTTAATCGAAATAGAAAACAGACGGCACTTTATACATGTGTAATTGCATGCAGATCATGAATCTATCATTATCTGACATTGAAAGCATTGAAAATCATAACCTATACACCTAAAGTCCGTACCTTTTGTTGTAGAATCGTAACAGAGTCGATAGGTTTGCTAAGCTTCCGTATTCGGCAGTTTGGTAACCTATAGAATGAAATAGGTTAGCTATTTCATAACCTACAACTATCAATACCTCAAATTAGATTAGGGTTAGGGTTTCTTACTTAGAAACGGAGCTGGAATCACCGGAAAAATGATTAGAACGGAGTAGTGGAGCATGGATAGCAGTAGGGAAGAAGGGCAGGGAGACTCTCCCACATCTCCCACACTTTCTCTCTCTTTTCTCTCTCTCTCAAACTCAAATTCATATGGTTGTGAGAGAGAGAGAGTTCTAAGGTCCTTATATAGCCTAAAAACTCACTAAAATAGACTTCAGGTCAAGGTATACTTAAGTTATAGCCAAAGCATGCCTGTTTCAGCTCAATGAAGGACTTCCGGCGACCCCTTTTCTATGTGTGGTCGAACTTTAGCTCTCTAACACTGGATCTAGGTTTAGTTAAGTTTTCGTACCAGTCGGACTCCCAGATCACGCGTGGCAGACCAGTTTCAATTCAACGGTCAGTGGATCTCGATCGGAGATTCTAAGTACATGGATATGTTTATGAAAAATTTTCTGATCCGATGGTGTATTTTGGTCAGATTCTGACGGTCAGATTGCTTAATACTGACCCGCAAAAGACAAGTCTCAGATTACTATTTGAGATATTTATTTTGTTAAGAAAACAAGTGTTCTCACCCTCTCTCGCTCCGGACTCAAGCGAACAGTCGTGGGACACTGTCTGGATTTGATTTCCGAGATGGTTGTCAAGCCCAGCGAGGCGGTCCTAAGTCCTTAACTTTGTGTTAATCGGACTTCCGACGTACGGTCTAGATCTGATACGGAGTTTCAACGTGCTCCCGAGAGCAACTGGATAATGAGATTGATCCTAGATTTTAGGGTAACCTAGAGTCAATGATTCTACATGTTTTGGGTCTTGCAGATCGTATTTAAAGTGGATCAAACGGATTTCATAGCTAATCTAGTTTAGTACTTAGTTACTTTGTCTCATTTCTAAAGGAATTAGTCCTATAAGATTTTTGTCTGAGGTGATACTTAGTCCTTTGTAGTTTGTATATAAGGTGATCCAAGTTATAATACTTAGTTAGTTTAAGATAGTGTCTAGGGTGAAAGTACTTAGGAAAATTGAAAGAAGAAGGTGGTGAAGGGTGGGATTTGTGAAGGAAAAGGGTTAACCAGCGATTTTAGATTATGAGATTGGGTTCTGACAAGTTAATAAGGTGTTAGGAGCGACCCATTACCTAAGGACGTCTAATTCCAGGTTGGCAAAAATCCGGGATGTTATATGTACATTTATGAAATTAACTAGAAGTAGAACTAGAAGAAGATGTGAAACTAATTCTAAAGTATTTGAGAGAGTAATTGTGAATAGAGTAATTAAAACTAAGAATTTAAAGGTGAGAACTAGAGTGCCAAGGATCCACTTGTAGTGATTGGAGAGCCCTCTTACTTGATTCAAGTAACACAATTAGAATTGGAGTCCTATCCTATCTAATTGGAAAATATATCAATAAAACCAATTCCGAACTTCCATTTACCTAATTCTCAATGAAGGAGAACTATGATAATTGGCTGGGATTGCATCACTAAACCATGCCTACCAAGAGACAATGGCAAACAACAGGATTTACAAATCCCATAATCTCAAAGCAGGAGAATTGTGAATATTAGGAAGGATTCCATCACCTTACCATGCCTAAAGAACAATGGTGAACAACAAGACTTACTAATTTTACAATATTAAATCAGGAAAAGAAGATATTCAAAGCTATTACAAATCTACTGTAATTTGAGTCACAATAAACCATTAAAAACTGAAAATATTCCTTAAATATCAAATTAGAATCCATGAAGTTCAACATAAACATGAATTAAAGCAACAAAAACATCCCATCAAGCTACAAGCTTCTCCTCTTAGCCCTAGCTAAGAGGTTTAGCTAACCATATAAATGATTAGACCAAAGTCTCGTAAGAAAAACATGATAACAACTAAAGAAGAAGAAGAAAAACTCTTGGTGACAGCTTCTCCACCATTTTGCTCCACTCCTTAAACCTTGAACGATGCCTAGGAACATCCTTGAGAGTCCTATTTATAGTTCTGGAACTCCAACTTTCGTAACTAGTTCGAAAACTCTAGAAACCACCATAAATTTACGTAGCTTTCTAAAATAGACTTCATTCTGTGCAGTTTCCTAAAATAGACTTCACTGTACGCAATTTCACAAAATGACCCAGAGTTTCAAAGTATGCTTTTTCAGGATGATTTTGGGATTCCTTTTCTTCATTTCAAATCTTTGATTCTCTTCATTCCTCACTTGATTTTCTTTGATCTTTGGCATGTGAATTCTCCAATCTTGGTCTCTTAAGATCTATCTCCTACCTTGGTGATTCTTGAGCATCAAATCCATGCTTTTAACACCCTTTTCAATCCAAGCTCTTAAATTCACCTTACAACACAAACACGAGTAAAATAGAACATTAAGCATTATCATGTTCATAAAACTAAGATATAAATGGGGGATAATATGCAATATTTGACCCTCAACACAATCCCCAACCAGCATTTTGCTAGTCCCGAACAAAGTATGCAAAAAATATTTCGAGAACTATAGGATAATTTCTATAAGCTCAATTGGTTAAAAAAATAATCCAAATAATAGAATTCTAAAATTCATCAATGTGGTGCATTACCTTCTCCTAACCTCTGGCACTCGGTAAGTTTCATAGTCAAGTTCAAAGCTAATATCCTCCAATTAGAACAATTCCAAACATTGAGTTCCATGGGATGAAGGTTTAATTCTTCACTTTCATGATAACATTGATAATTAAAAGAGCATTTAGGACAACCAAAACCTAAACCGAAACTTGCCTTACAGTTCATATTTTAATTCCCTCTTTTATTCCTCCAGCTTTTAATTTTTTAATCGATAGCTTTCACGTTATGTCAACCTTTTTAAAGATCTTTAATAGGTGTCCTTTTCGAAGACAACTATTTTTTAGCTGGGTATTATTATTATTTTTTAAAAAATATGATGGACAAATTCCCCAGGTGGGTTCCTTTCATGCTAAATAATCACCAAGTTAACAATTCAATGTTGACTGAAGCTTTAATGTGACTACTAGATGTGGCATGTGAAATCATGACTCGATCAATGTTTAAAACTTCTACTCATGGATTAATAACTCGAACTTAACTTTAAAATCTCCAAGTAACTGAATCCAAGGGATATAAATCATTAACATCAAGCATCTTATACTTTTATATTTTTTTTAAATTTCCAATTTTCTGCACTTTTATTCCCAATTTTTTCTCAAAGACTGGGAGAACAAATGATTAGGTAACCTAATCCCCCATCCCCAACCTAAAATCTACATTGTCCTCAATATAAAATAAATAAGTATGTAATGAGGCAATGAAAAGAAAAGGAAAGTAGTGGAAAGATAGTACATGAAGAAGGAATTCTGAGATTTTTTTTTTTTTTTTCAAAATATCTCAATGTGAAGATGAGTTAGCACAAGAATTAAACCATCAGAAAGCAAACTTTTCTAAACAACAAAAAACAAACTATTCTAAACGACAAAAAATAAACTATCCTAAACGGTGAAAAGCAAATTATCCTAATCCTAAATTTTTAAAAAGCAATAAACCTAACTAGAAAAACAGGGAAAAGCTACTTAGTCATGTTGCAAGGTTCTTCCTCCGGCCAGTATCTTGATAAATTTCTTAGTAAGTTTCATAACAAGATCATCCAAAAGCCCTTTTCGTAATAGGCTTAAATGCCTTGGAGCATAATTTTCCAGAGAAATTTATAGACCTCAGCGTAAAGTTTCCTTTTAATTTCCTAAGGTGTCCAAAGTACATATGATTCAACTGAGACAGAAAGTTTTAGAGTAGCGCAACATGGTGAATTAGAGACTATAAGTAGATAAAATTCATAGAAATTTTTATTAAGTGATGTAGTTAAAATATATTTCGAAGTTTCAGGCTTCGGTTCAACTTTCAGCTCCTCCTCCCTTAATGGTAAACATTCAAGATCTGTAGAAGGATGGGCTTTAGAATAAGGGTTCTCTCGGTTAGTAACAACTACCGAGGTATTGTTTTGTAAGGCATCTATTATTTCTTTTATAATGAGATCATTTGAATCTGCAAAATATACCAAGCGATCTTTTAGATAGTTGAGATAGTCAGTTGAGAGAGACTCATTTTCCACATTGAGGTCTATGATGATATGCCCAACAATTCCTTCGTCTTCTCTTAGAATAGAGGGAAACATGATCTCTTGCTCTTCACCTTAGTGAGAGTCAATTGTCACTGTATACATCTAGCCCTGCCCTGTATAAATAGATTGTGGATTAGTAGGCGCATTGATGTGAAGACTCTGTTCATTGTTACTACTCAGTAGAGGCATTATATCGTCAAGTGTTGACAGCTCAGAAGGTGGCCTTAACTGAGTGGTTTCAAACTCTAAAGTCATCTCAGGCAACTTGTCCATCACCTTAATCATATTATAATCTAAATCAGGAGAGTGGTCTACATACGCCTCAAAAGAGTCATGTGGTTCACTTGGAAGGGACTCTTCCTCCACATGTAAATCAAACGTGTCAGATGGGTGGAGTAGATCATTATGGTCGACAATGTCCTGTATCTCGTAATCACTTTCCTGAACCATAATTGAAATCGATTCCAGTGAATCTTGAGCTGTAAACTCATGATTCTCATCCCAATACTTATCATCTTCCAATTCAGTATAGTTCACAAGTGGGATGAGATCACTTTCCTCACACTATTTTCCTAGGTTGAGTTGAGGCTCGAATAAACTAGCCTCTTCCTCCTCATTGAAGTCAAGTGTGTCATATGATTGGAACGTGTCTATATCATTATCTTTAAAAGATACACATGTCTCTTGATCATTCCTTTGGACAGTCATCAAGATCGACTTTTCAGTAAATTGAGCCGTATGCTCGTTAACACAATCCAACTCTTCATTCTCAATTTCATTACTCTGCACAAGCGAGTTAGGATCACTTTCCTTGCATTGTGTTTCTAAATTGGGTTGAGATTATGATAACTTAGCCTCTTCAACCTTATCGAGGTGAAATTCAATCACTTTCAATGATTTCATCATTCTTACGACAAGTTGGTTGAACTCTTCTTGATAGTCCGTGAAATTCAAATGTGAATCCTCTTGGATCGTTTCTGGTTGGATTTCAAAGGTAGGGGATCCAAGAGAATAGTCACCATAATCAATTGTTGGTTCATCTCTCCCCAATGTTAATGTTTCCACTGATCATAGTCGTCTGGGTCATAGGTGGGAGAGTCTGATGGTTGTTGGTACATATTTTCACCCATAATATAATATCTCATTGTTTTCTTCTTATCTGATGGGTGATAATAATTCTTACTCCCATAATTATGATAACACTAAAATCACGTACTGTTTTCTTAATCTGTGAGGTGTAATTATTCTCCTGCCTATGATCGCATAAGGACTTCTTAATAGGTGGAGCATTGTATTCTGGTTGGTTCTTGATGATGGTTTCAGAAAAAAATTAAGACAGGTTATTTCCTAACATAATCATCTGACAGCCCTTCACAATTTCTCGCATTCTCTAAAACTAGCTCAGCATACTGACATTCCTACTCTTGCATATACATGGTGAAACCTTAATCCTGAACCTAATCCTAAAATAGAATAAAAGAAAAATACTACAACAATATGGAAAGTAAGTAGATGAGAAGTTAGAAGGAGTTTACCGGTTTGGAGAGTTCTATGTTAGGATCCTACAAAATAGAAAACAATGATAGTTTCTAAAAATAAATCAGAAAAAACCCTAAACTAAAAATAAAATAAAAAGTTAGTCCTAAAAATAAATTAGTTTCTAAAAAATAAAAATAAAAATTAGTTTCTAAAAACAAATTAGGAAAACTTCTAAATCTATAAATAGAAAAAAAAAAGTTAGTTTGTAAAAACAAATTATAAAAGTTTCTAAATCTGAAAATAGAAAGAAAAGTAAGTTTCTAAAAATAAATTAGGAAAGTTTCTAAATCTAGAAATAGAAAGAAAAGTTAATTTTAAAAATAAATTAGGAAAGTTTCTAAATCTATCAATAGGAAGAAAAGTTAGTTTCTGAAAACAAATTAGGAAAGTTTCTAACTCTGGAAATAAAAAGAAAAGTTAGTTTTGAAAAAAAATTAAGAAAGTTTCTAAATTTGAAAATAGAAAGAAAAGTTAGTTTCTAGAAACAAATTAGAAAGAACCCAAACCTAAAAATAGAAAATAAATAAATCATAATCTTAACCTAATTTCAAAACAAAGTAAATACAGCAAACACAACTGTCAATCCCCGGCAACGGCGACAAAAACTTGTTCACAACCCCAAGTGTAAGGTCATGATACAGCAATAATCTCGGTAAGACCGAAGTCGAATCCATAGGGACTGAAACTTGTACGTTTATGAAATTAACTAGAAGTAGAACTAGAAGAAGATGTGAAACTAATTCTGAAGTATTTGAGAGAGTAATTGTGAATAGAGTAATTAAAACTAAGAATTTAAAGGTGAGAACTAGGGTACCAAGGATCCACTTCTAGTGATCAGAGAGCCCTCTTGCTTGATTCAAGTAACACCATTAGAATTGGAGTCTTATCCTATCCAATTGAAAAATATATCAATAAAATCAAATCAGAACTTCCATTTTCCTAATTCTCAATGAAGGAGAACTATGATAATTGGCAGGGATTCCATCACCAAACCATGCATAGGAGACAATGGCAAACAACAGGATTTACCAATCCCATAATCTCAAAGCAGGAGAATTGTGAAGATTAGGAAGGATTCCATTACCCTACCATGCCCATGGGACAATGGTGAACAACAAGACCTACTACTTTCACAATCTCAAATCAGGAAAAGAAGATACTCAAAGCTATTACAGATCTACTGTAATTTGAGTCACAATAAACCATTAAAAACTGAAAGTATTTCTTAAATATCAAATTAGAATCCTTGGAGTTTAACATAAACATGAATCAAAGCAATAGAAACATCTCATCATGTTACAAGCTTCACCTGTTAGCCCTAGATAAGAGGTTTAGCCAACCATAGACATGATTAGACCAAAGTCTTTTAAGAAAAACATGAAAATAACTAAGGAAGAAGAAGAAAAACTCTTGACGATGGCTTCTCCACCCTTTTGCTCCACTCCTTAAACCCTAGAAGATATATACGAACATCCTAAGGAGTCTTATTTATAGTTGTGGAATTACAACTTTCGCACCTAGTTGGAAAACTCTAGAAACCGCCTCAAATTTATGCAATTTACTAAAATAGACTTCAATTTGTATAGTTTCTCAAAATAGACTTCACTCTGCGTAATTTCACCAACTGACTCAGAGTTTCAGAATATGCTTTTTCAGGACGATTTCAGGATTCCTTTTATTCACTTTATATTTTCGATTCTCTTCATTCCTCACTTAGTTTTCTTGGATCTTTCGCATGTGAATTCATCAATTTTGGTCTCCTAAGATCTATCCCTTGACTTGGTGATTCTTGAGCATCAAATCCATACTTTTAACACCCTTTTCAATCCAAGCTCCTAAATTCACCGTGTAATACAAACATGAGTAAAATAGAACATTAAGCATTATCATGTTCATAAAACCGAGATATAAATAAGAGATAATATGCAATATTTGACCCTCAACAATTGGCTACCTACCCACCTTAGCTTCCCATTCTCTCACATCTTATCCATACAAGCTTGAATGCATTAAACGAGAAGTCTAGATTGTATAGACAAGTTGGCCATTCGAAGGACTGGTTCCTTGAAAAAAAATGGATACTTAGTAGTAATATGCACACTTTTCTTAGGATGGCTTTCGACCAAGTGTGATTGAGGGATGGAAGATTCTGAATGCTGAGAAGGGGTGGCTTGCTCTTGAGAAGGAATTCATTGTCTCTTAGTTCGAGCTATTGACGGATTTCATGAAAATTTCGGTAGAATCTGGATACATAGAAAATTCTACAGGAGCAGAGACCTATAATGTTGGCAACTAATTGCTCAATGGATGATATTATGTGCAGGGACTTTTGTGTAGATGGGTTTTTGCGCAAATGGATTCCATTGCAAGGAAGACAGGTTACATGTAAGAGCTTCCCCGAAATGGTCAAGTGACTGAAGAGGAACGAATTTGGCTTAAATAGCCAAATCGAACCTGAATCCCATTGCGTGGATCTAATAGCGCATTAGCAAGATCGAGCGCACAATGGATTTATAAGGAGTGATTTTTTGGATAAAATTATTTCATCCTCTATATACTTTGGAACAAAATCAACAGAGGATCAAGGGGGCATCAATTGGGGTACAAATTTCAAATAGAAAAGGAATAACGAAAATATATAGCAGTCAGTAAAGAAATGAGAAGAATTCTTACTCATGCAATAAAGGACTATTGCACGACACACAATACATACTGCTGCACGAATCAGAATATGGCGTTTTGTGCGGCACATAATACATGTTGCTACGTGAATCAGAATATGCCCATTTGCACATGTGTGCAATGACATTATGCACACCCACGCAATGAGAAATAGTTGTGTGGAAATGAGGGTTCACATGTGTGATTGCCTATAAATACCCATCCGCCGATTCATTTGATGGATTCGCAATCATAAAGATTCAAGAAAGCCAGAAAAAGATCTAAGACTTCTCCCAGGTGTTTTGTGGGTGAATAAGAAGAAGAAAAGTGTGTAAGAAGAATTCCTATTGCGTCATACGCAATAGGGGTGTATTGTGTGGTGCGCAACACCCTTGTTGCACACACAGTGAATTACAAGCTTCGATATGTATGTTGCATACTTTAGAATCTTCCATAAATGGCAATTCCCCATAAAGTTCAATCATTCTTTCGGGATCATCATCTACAATTATATTCTAAGTGTGTTGGAAGGGAATAAATGATCATCTAATCTACACAACTCCTTTGTCATCAGGGGAAACATACCATGAATAAGAATGCTGCCAGAATTATCGTATGAATTATTTCCATTTATGATTTCTATATTCATTAAAAACACTTTGTATTAGAATCAAGGGAAATACGAGGATATACATGAATTCCAAAATCAATAAAATTTGATAGTGATTGCTCTTTCATTTTATTTTATTTTTGTTATTATTGAATAAGATGTCCCAATCATGAATACATTCATTTCTTGTAGAAACAACATCATACTTAGGATTGATGACCATTAATACTCACTTTCATATTCAAGCATGCGCCCCAACGTTGGCTTTGATACCACTTGTTGGGGAACCACAGAAGCACACAGAGATGAATCAAGCAAAGTATTCTAATTGCACCAATCAAGCATAATGCACAAAGCGACAGTTAATCACTATGAAAGTATAAATTACAAGAGTTTAAAGAATACCTGATTCAAACAATACTCATATCACCCCAAGCTAGACCCTTGAAACCCTATGTACGAATTGGAAAAGCTCTCTATATATACCTAATTCTAATTTTCGCCCATATTTATAGCCATGGGAAGAATCCCAAACAAAATCGTAAACAAATTCCACAGATAGGCAAATCAATGTAAAATCTGTAATACATTTGATGAGACCTTCGATGGGACTTCGATCTCATCAACGGTCCATTGATGACATCGAACCTCACTTTGATGGCATCGAACTAACACCAAAATAGTCGAGAGACAAAACATGGAAAATTGAATTTTCTCGATTGTACTTCGATGGGTCTTAATGACATCGAACTTAAATTTCAATGGCATCGAACTTAAGTTTTGAGGCATAGAGACTAATCTCTCGATGGCATCAGGACTAATCTCGATGGCATTGAACAAGCACCCAAATAGTCCGAAAACCAATTGGAGAAATTCCTAATTTCTTCGATGGGATTGAGTAGGTGTGCTCAATGGCATCGAACAGTGCTCGATGACATCGAAAGACACTGTTGCTAAATTGATTTAAGACATCTAACAACAATAAATATTATTTATAACTTTATAGAATGCTTTGATCCCACATACTACATTTCATATTTGCACATATGCCATGTGGATGTGTACGTGTGTGGAATTAAAAGACCACCAGAATGTGTTCTATAAAAAAATGTAGGGCGGTAACCTCACATAATCATAACACATGTTGCAAATGATATTCTGAATCATAAGCTACTATATCATTTTCAATTATTATTTTAAGTTTTTTTTTCTTATTTTTATGAAGGGTAATAGCTAAACCATTAAAATGACACGGTACTGCAACTTTGGATAATAAAATGTGTTATAACGGTCCATTTATTAAATAAGAAAGATTGAAAGATAAGAAATAAAAGAATTTTTTCATGACAATGGCCATTTGATTGTTCTAAAATGACTTCTATTATGGGTAAAATAGATCTTACCTGATCGTAAGGGCGTAGCAAGGCCATTTTTAAAGGAAGCCCCATAAGAAAGGTCAAGTCCAAGCTCGACCACTTACCTTGAAGGTCGGCCTCGATCACTAATCTCGAAGGTCAACCTCAACCTTGGCCTCGGGTAGTGACCTAGACCCCGGATGCTGACCTTGGCCTCAGATGTCAACTTAAGCCCTGAGTACTGACCTCGACCTTGGCCTTAGTACCAAGCTTGACCTTGGCCTCAAATATCCACCTCGTCCCTGGAATGATTATGAGAATCTCGCGTCGTATGTGAGCATGACTGTCTAGCGAGATCTCAGTCATAGATCGTGCCAATCGAGGCATAATCAAAGAGATATTCGAGAGAAAATCCACATTGAATACAGGATCCCTCCAACGTATCCAAAAAATGACCCTAACACGTAAGTGACCCAGAGGGATTATAAATAGACCCCCACCATGGAACAATGTATGCACAACTACCCCGATTCTACAACGCTTACGGTGAGGCCACCCTGACTTAGGCATTGGAGTGTCCACGACCACAACTGGTGGCCCTAGTGTCTCCTTATCTCCATTCATTTGCAGGTACATAGTGGGTTCACATGGAGCGGACATAATCAACCATATTTCAGCATTAACAGTTTGGCGCCATCTATCGGAATCGATAACAAAGCCGCTTAAAATCCCCTGTCGTATTCCAAGCTACTTGAATACCTTCCCTCTACCCTTCTTGTGATGGCTAAAGGGAATAAAAAGGCTTTGGCCGCCATCACTTCACTAATCCCTGCACCAAATGAATAACCCGAGGATCCTTAAGACCCACATTCGGAACACCACACCAACGCTCCTCCTGTAGTGACTACACAAAATCTACGCAACAGGGGGGTCGCAGACTCTAACCTATGCCACACCCTAGAGAAAAGTAGTCATGGGAAGGCCCTTGAAGTTATTGAAGAAAGCGAGGTCCTGTGGGAGGTAGATCTTAAAGAGATCTAAGGCTAGCTTGGCGACATTCAGCAGGCCTGCCGAGCCCAGGCCCCGGCCTCCATCGAAGCCATGTTGGAAGAAGTCGAAGCCCCATTTACTGAGGACATCATGAAATCTAAGCTCCCATCCAAATTCTGAATGCCCCAGATCACTCCTTACTCTAGATCCAAGGACCCGACCAAACACCTCAAGTCTTTCAGAGTTTGATGGAGCTTCGAGCTGCCTTGGGCCCTGTAATGTGCCGAGCATTCTCGTTGACTTTATTAGGGGCTGCGTGGAAATGATATAGGCAGCTAAAACTAAAGTCCATCAGCTCTTTTGGCCATCTAAGCAAGACCTTCATTACACAGTTCATCAGTGGGAAAGACATGAGAAAGCCTTCAACTCACCTCCTCACTATCACGTAAATGGAAGATGAGTTGTTAAAAGACTATATCATCCTCTTCAACAAGGAAGAAGTGCAGGTGGATGACTACTTTGACTAGATACCTCTGTCCTTAGTGATATCCGATCTAAGGGAAGGGAACTTTCTCTTCTTAATTGGCAAGCCAATATCCTTAACCGAGCATTGAAGTACTCGAACGCTGAGGAACTTTTTAGCTCACGGAAAGCTACTCGGAGCATGGTAGATCGGCTAAGGAGAGGAAGAGAAAGGAAGAAAGGGAGCCGCTCACCATCAATAGAAAAAAAAAAGGATGATCCAAGCAGAGGTCAGCACCCAAGTTGACGATTGAAAAGTCGGATTTGCTCATACAGTCCACAAAATGCAACACCCAAGCAAATGCTCATGGAGATACATGAAAAGATGGATTCGCTCATACGCTCCACTAAATGCAACACTCCTGTAGCTTGAACTTCACAGAGGAAGATGACTGAGGAATCCACCACCCACATGACGATGCCCTGGTAGTCACCATGACCATAGCCAACTACAAAGTGCATCGCATCCTCGTAAACACCGACAACTCGACCGATATCCTACTCACCACTGCCTTTAATAAAATGGGCATTGAAAGATCTAGGTTACGGCCTGTATGCACCCCCTTGCTTGGGTTTGCGGGGGAGAAGATCACCTCTGAAGGAAGTATAATGTTGCCCGTAACCACTAGAGAAGGACCTAACTAAATGACCGCCATGATCGACTTCCTTGTGGTCGATTGCCCCTCTATTTACAATGTAATTTTGGGACAACCATCCCTCGATGCCATGTGAGCAACAGTGTCCACATATCATCTTGCAATGAAGTTCCCGACTGATTACAGTGTCGGCCAAGTCATGGCGACCAACATGAAGCCTGACAATGCTACTCGACAACATTCAGAGCAAAACAGCAACAATAGAGTATGACCATCACCTCTCTGGACCCGTGAGAAGAGTTTGCCAAGAAGATATCTCTAGTGGAGGACCTCGTCACTGTGTCCCTCTGTGAAACTGACCTAATCCGCACGGTTCGGGTTGGTTCATTATTGCCACCAGAACAGAGATATAAAATCATTGACCTATTGAAGTACCATGCTAACATCTTTTCCTAGTCTCACCGGGACATGCCCAGTATAGACTCAAAAGTGATGATTCATATGTTATACGTCGATCCTGACCACCGGCCCGTAAGGTAAAAATGATGCGCATTCGACCCAGAACGATACACGACAATTGGTGAGGAGGTCGGCAAGCTCCTCGAGGCCGGATTTATTGGGGAAATCTAATGTCCTGATTGGCTAGCGAACGTTGTGTTGATGAAAAAGTCCAACAGAAAATGTCGAGTATGCATCGATTACACTGACCTAAATAAAGCATGTCCAAAAGATAACTTCCCTCTCCCAAGGATCGACTAACTAGTCGATAGTATTGTCAGACATGAGCTCCTCAGCTTCATGGGCAAACAAAAGATGACCTACACCACAGACAAGGGACTCTACTGCTACAAGGTCATGCCCTTCGAGCTAAAAAATATGGGAGCGACATACAAATGCCTTATCAACAAAATGTTCGCTAAGTAGATTGGGCACACTATAGAAGTTTATGTTGACGACATGTTGGTTAAGAGCACGAAAGCAACAGATCATGCAACTGACCTGGAGGAGATGTTCACCATCCTGAGGAAGTACCAGATAAGACTGAATTCGAACAAATGCACCTTTGGGGTAAGCTCAGGGAAGTTCATTTACATCTTAGTTAATCAGAGGGGAATGGAAGTAAACCCCAACAAGATCCAATCGTTATTAGAAATGAACTCGCCTAAAACTACAAAAGAAATTCAGTGCCTCACAGGAAGGATTGCAACCCTTAACAAATTTGTCTCCAAGCCATAGATAAGTGTCTGCTATTATTTCGACAACTGAAGGAAAAATTGAAGCCGATCTAGACGGATGACTGTGAGCAAGCCTTTCAACAACTCATAGAGTATCTAGGGTCACCCCCATTACTCTCTAAGCCTGCCATTGGTAATTTACTTAGTCATCTTGACTACCATGGTCAGTTCGAATCTAGTGCGAGAAATAAAAAATAAACAGCTTCCCATGTATTACATTAGCAAAGCATTGGTTCAAGCTGTGACTAGGTACCCTGACATAGAAAAGCTGGCACTTTCCCTGATCGTGTCGTCACGACGTCTCCGACCACACTTTCAGTCTCATGCCATCATCGTTCCAACATACCAGCCACTTTGCCAAGTACTCTAGAAACCTGAGGTATCGGGGAGACTGACGAAGTGGGCGATTAAGCTCGGTTAGTTCAACGTCATATACCGACCTCGAGTTGTTATCAAAGGACAAGTTGTGGCCGACTTCATCGCTGAGTTCACCAATGTTGGACCCTTACCGGATATCGAGAACAAGAAAGAAGCCAGTCCACAGGAATGGATTCTCCACGTCGATGGATTTTTAAATTTAAAGGGTAGTGGGGTAGGAATAATCCTCATAGTGTCTGACCAGACCTACATATAATACGCCCTAAGATTTGGGTTCTCGACCTCTAACAACGAGGCAGAGTTTGAGGCACTCCTTGCCAGACTTAGGCTAGCCAAGACCATAGGAGTTTAAGCCTTGAAGGTCCACAATGATTCCTAACTTATCGTCAACCAGGTCGTCACAGAATACCAAGCCATAGGGAAAAAGATGATTGCTTACATATAAAAGGTAAGAGAGCTCAATGGCGAGTTTAACAAATGCGAAGTAACTTTGATCAAAACTCCTAAGCAGATGCTCTGGCAAAGTTAGCCGCAATAGCTAACGACGATATCACCAAGGCAGTCCTAATCGAATTCCTACCCGAACCTAATATCGACTATCCTGACCCGAAGGAAGCACTCCCAATAACCCCGTCGTCGAGTTGGATGGACCCGATTATGAGCTACCTCAAATGGAACGAACTGCCTGATACAAACTCGAAGCACGAAGAATCCAAAAAGGGCAGCTCGATAAACCCTTATAGGAGACATCCTTTACAAGAGGGTATTTTTCCTACCATACTTGAGATGCCTCTGACCTGAGGAAGCTAAGTACGTCTTAAAAGAGATCCACAAAGGCATCTGTGATAATCACTCAGGCGGAATAGCACTAGCCCATAAGGTAATTTGGCAGTGTACTATAGGTCGACCATCCATGAGGACGTAAAGCAATATGCAAGGAGATGTGATAAGTGCCAGTGATTTTCCATAATACACCGTCAGCCACCCGAGCAGTTAACCCCGATAACTGGCCCCTGGCCCTTCACTTAGTGGGGCATTGACCTCATAGGACACTTAGGGGGGGGGGGGGCAAAGGACATACCGAGTTTATTGTTGTAGTTGTTGACTACTTTCCTAAGTGGGTCGAAGTCGAGCTACTCGCCAAGACTACCCAGTAGAAGACTATAGACTTTATCTGGAAGAACACCATCTACAGATATGGTATCCTACACACAAGCGCTACTGATAATGGTAAGCAGTTCGACAACGATTACTTCAGAGGACTGTGTGAAAAACTTGTCATTCGCAATGACTTCTCGTCACCTCGGCACCCCCAGGCCAATGGGTAAGTGAAAGCAATTAATAAGATCATAACGAACTATCTCAGAACCAAGCTCGAGAAATCTGAAGGAGCCTGAACCGATGAGTTGCCACACATCGTCTGGGCATATCGAACAACAACTCGGACCTCGACTGGAGAATCTTCATTCTCTCTTAACTTTGGCACAGAGGTCGTGATACCGGTCGATGTTGAAATGCTGATGGCATTCATCGATTCATTCAACCCAAATGAAAATGCCTAACAAATGACTATGAGTCTTGACCTTCTCGATGGTGAAAGGGAGAAAACGCAGCTGAGGCTTATCGCTTATCAACATAGGGCCGAGCTAGGAGGGATCCTGCAAGGTGACAAGCACAACACGACTAGGAACGTATCGACTAGAAGACATGAATGGGTAGCCCTTACCCTATCCGTGGAACGTCGAGCACCTAAAGATCAACTATCTCGAAGGGATTCCCACGAATTCTACAGGTACTTCGACTATCTTAACCAGCCCGACTCGGCCACCGCTACTTATTGTCGGCTGCAAGCAACCTCCCTCCTTCGAAAGGGGAGAATATGCTCTTTATACTCCTACTACTCTTTTTTCTACTGTGTTCCCAACCTTCAAATTCAACAATAAAAGAATTTCTCCCAATCAAGGAGAAGAAAATTTCTTGCACTATCTAGACCACTGAAACTGCATGATTACCCACTAGGAACCCCCGTTGATTTAAAGGGAAGAAAGTTCCCTCCTTAACTCATTCTATCTACTGAGCGCATGACCCGCCTACAGTAGCTACTTCACTCGATCTACTAATCCTATGTGCTCAGTATTGAAAGACCATATATAACCAAACACGCTTTCAATCACAAGGGTAAAAAAAAAAAAAAAACATATCTTTTTCCATTACAAAACCAAAATAAGCGTACAAGGAAAACAGAAGATACATATAGAAGAGGGGGGAGGTCTGCCTATTCCTGGGGGTCTGGTCAGCCTCGGCTTCAGCAGCGGTGGGACCTTCGAGAGCCACCTTCGAGAGCCTCATCATCCAGACAACGCAAATCAAGGTTTGGGTATCTCTGTCGTACATCATCCCAGTATTACTAGAAACTGAGGTTAAAGATATCATCCAAATCGACAGTCCATTCCCTCGAAGCCTTATACACATCCATTGTCGTTGCCTGCATGACAAGGAATGAAGCCTCGACCTCCGCTAGTTTGGCCTTCATCATGGCCTCGAGCTTCTGACCCATCTCCACGAGGTGACTCCTCATCTCATGGAATGCACGACGGGTGGCAAGGACCCTAGTAATGCCCTAAGATAGCAAAGAACATGCAAACACAATTAGCAATTATAAAACAACAAATCCAGAGAAGAAAGGGGGCGGGGGTCAACGCTAAAAGTGCTATATTAATAAACCCTAAGTATTGTCAAATTTTGGTGTGCCAAACCAATTCAAGTTTGTATCTTGATTTGTATCAAGCTTGTGCATCTATTCAGATTGAATCTTCGACATTCGTTCTGAATTTATCTTGCCGATATCTACAATGAACTTACTGAGATCTTCAAACTGGAAGAAAGTGAAGATTTAGTTTTCAAGAACATTGCGGTTCAAGATCTGGAACCAGAAAAGTCCAAGAACTCAATACCTAGTTGAAGACTATGTTCGACATGTCAAGTTCAAGCTTTGAAGAGTGAAGAATTAAAGTTACTGAAGTGTGAAAAGGCCGAGCTAAAAGTCCTAAAGGGGAGGGGGGGTGAATAGGACTATGTCAAATGAAAAAATTAACAGTGGAATTTAAACAAATAAATAGATATAGCACATAAACAATCCACAATGCGGAAATGTAAAACAACCTCAAAAATCTAATATTGAGTGGTTGACACAAACTTGGTTCTAAAGACAACCTGACACCAAAAACTAATGGTTTATGGTAAGACAATCTTACTAGAACGTGGGTGAATATCAAAAACTCAAACTAAAGAGGATATGAAAGAAATGAATAGCAAAGGAAATTAATAAGCTATTATAACATTTCCACACTTATATAAAAGAAATTACAACATTCTCCACAAATGCATAAAGGGAAATTACAAAATCCACAAAATGAAATATTTAATCAATCACCATAAGACCAGAAATTATAGTGGTTCGCTTGTGTGCACACCAACTATTTAGAAAAACAGCCACACAACTACTCCACTCCTAATAACCTCACACAGTGGATATTAGCTTTCACTATGAAAATAGGTTTTTCAAGGTTCACCTAAAACCCTCACAATTGTGTCTTTCAAGTAGACTTACGCAATTAAAAAAACCCCACACTCTGAGTTTTCTGGATCACCTCAGACAAACAAAAACAAAGAGATTTTTTTGGCACAATCTCAATGAAACTAAAATAAAGAATTTATAAAACTATAAAATACTTAGCTGGATATTCTCCTTTGATATAGCCCGGAAGGACCAATTCGGAGTAGAAGTTCAACGTAGAAGTTCAATGTCCACACTCACTTATGAAATGGTTCTAAGTTCTAAATTGATTTTAAATTAAATCACCTTGGGCTAGCTTGATTTGATTTTAATTCCAAGAAATGGGAAAACCTTAATTCCTCTTTCAAATAAAATTGGAATGAGAATACAAAATTAAATACAAAAAGCTTACTAAAGATAATATAAAATAAGAACTAGATAGCTTAAGAATATCACTAACTTATATCTCAGAGTGGTGTATTGATTTTGCTTGAATTGGATATCAAACTCTGAAATTTGTGCTCTATTTATAAGTGTAGAAATCGCATGTTCCACTAGTCCTGAGGTCGCCACGACTTGTCATAAGACCAACAAAATTTTGAAATTTTGAGTGTGAGAAGCTCAGATCGTTCCACGATTAGTTGAAGGACCTGATTGACCGGTCGAGCGGCCTCCATGACCGGTCAAGTCCTGTTCACAACTGGTTGTGTGGAACTCTATTTAGTTGCTAGACTTTAAGTTGAGCCTTCAGGACTGGTCGAGCACAGGTCGAGCACTGTTCATATGATCGGTCGAGCAGTCTCCAGGACTGATCGAGGCTTTAACAAAAATTTCTGAAAATAAGTAACAAACTTAGGACTGGTCAAACCAGGGCTAAGACTAGTCGAACATAGCCTAAGACTAGTTAAAAAACAGACTATGCACTCATAAAGTAACCCAATTGAAATATGTATTCAAAATGACCTACCCTATTGTCAATCTAGGGTCATTCATACCTTATACATGAAGTATGAACACTGACTCTTCTTTTGCTTCAGTTGATAGTCATTCTTTGAAGTTCACGAAGCTTGAGATCTTGACATGTGATAAAGCTTGAACTTGAGATTCAAAGTATAGACTATTGTCTTGACTTGGATGAAACTTTGACAAACTTGAACTATTGAAGCTTGAATTCACACTATGGGTGGCTAACACAGTCATAAGGTAAGCGAAAGGAATGTCACTGTGTCTTGGATGGAGATGGAACTAAATGATGCAATAACAAATCAAAGAAGGAAGACACAGATGTACCAGAGATGATGGAATGAAGAATGCAAACCATGAACGTAGTGAATTCGGTTTTGTTACCAGAACGAGGATAAACATTCGAAATGAATATCCTGTGAAGGACTCTTTATCTAAGTAACAAATACTTTGAGGCAAGCGCATTTCCGACAGTATTCCATTTCGCATCTATATTCCATAAATCTCTAGTAAGCATACGTTTATCAGTTTCAGATGGTTTTGCTACTAGAGTGCTAATGGGAATACCTTCATCATTGACAGGTAAATCCATTAAGCTAGAGATAAGATGACGATCCACATCAACTGGACCTTCTCTGATTGAGATAGTGAATGTTAGATTTTCAGTAGAAAAATCAGTAATACAAGTATATATAGCTTGCGCAATTAAGCGGTATGCCGGCCCACCCTAATGCAGAATGTTATCCCATCCTACAGACTGAAGGAGGGAAAGGATATCAAAAGAAGCTAGATGATCAACATTAATAGGTCATTCAACTATGATATTGCACAACCTAATATCCCATACATAAGAGGGATTATCTTCGGGTGACTGAAGGTGGCGCACAATTATAGGAGTCGACTTCTACCTTCCATTTGTATCAAAGATAACAAGGAATAAAGAGATTACAAAAGAGGTAGAGAGAGTTTTCACAAGATCAGATTTTTGAGAAGAAAACCCAAAAATAAATATGAATCAAGAAATAAACAACACCAATGATGAAAAAGGAATGTTAAGAACTTAAATCTACAAGAAAAATGAAAATAAAGCACTAATCGTGAAGAAATAGGAGATGGGTTCGACTGGTCGACCTAGGAGCCATTGGAGAAGAAGCACAAAATGAGAAAAAAGTGATTTTCCCCCAAATAAGGTATTAAACCCGCTGTTCACGGCTGGTCGAGTACATGCTTGACCGGTCGTGCTACGACTGGTCAAGTATGTACTCAACTAGTCATACACAGCCTAAAATATGCAATTTTCATAAAATTTAAAATTTTAAACACTTAAAATAACAAAAATGTACATTATGATATAGAAATACATGAATAATCATTTCAAATTGCACATACCAAGATCAAATTTCAATTTAACAAACTTGCTTTTGTCGAGTGGTTTTGTGAATATGTCAGCAAGTTGAGTCTCAGTCGGAATATATTCCAAAGAAATTGTCTTTTCTTCCACTAATTCATGAATGTAGTGATATTTAATGTTAATGTGCTTGGTTTGTGAATGCTGGATTGGATTTCTAGATATATTAATTGCACTAGAATTATCACATTATAAAATCATAATATCTTACGTAATTCCGTAGTCGCTTAACATTCTTTTTATCCATACAAGTTAATTAAATGCATTACCTACTGCAATGTATTCAACCTCAGTAGTTGGGAGCGATACAAAACTTTGCTTCTTACTTTGCCAATAAACTAAACAGTTTCCAACATAGAAATAACCACCACTGGTTGATTTTCGGTCATCAATGTTACCAGCCCAATCAGCATCTGTGTAACCAGCTAATTGAACACTAGTATCATGTGGATACCAAAGACCAAGTTTTGTTGAACTAACGACATATCTCATAATCCACTTAACAACAATTAAATGTGACTCTTTAGGGTTAGATTGATATCTAGTGTAAATGTAACATCTTGAATTTTTGCCAACCTGGAATCAGACGTCCTTAGGCAATGGGTCTATCCTAATGCCTTATTAACTTGTCAGAACTGAATCCCACAGTCTAAAATCGCTTCTTAACCCATTTTCTTCATAAATCTCTCCTTTCACTACCTTGTTCTTTAAATGTCTCCAAGTACTTTCACATTAAACACTATTTTAAAGTTTAGGTGATGAAGAACAATACTTAAACTAAACATTACTGAAAATATTAAATACATAAATAAAATGGGTTTTTAACCAATACCCTTATGGAATTTCACAAAACGAATAGATTATTTAGAACATCAGCCTTTCTTGCCTTAGGATCTTCTTCTATTGTAATTAGGGCATGCTTTAATAAGTATTAATAACTTAGATCACTGTATGCACAAACTACAAAGGCCTAAGTACCACCTCAAACAGAAATCTTACAGGACTAAATCCTTGAGAAATTAGACAAAGTTAACTAAGCGCTAAACTAGATCACATACGAAATCCGCACTAATCACTTTAAATCCGATCTGCAAGACCCAAAACTTGTAGAATCATTGATGCTAGGTTACCCTAAAATCTAGGATTAATCTCATTACCCAGCTGCTCTCGGGAGCACATTGAAACTCCGTATCAGATCTGGATCGCACGTTGGAAGTCCGATTAATGCAAAGTTAAACGGTTAGGACCGTCTTGCTGGGCTTGACAACTATCTCGAAAGTCAAATCAGATAATGTCTCACGGCTATTCGCTTGAGCCTGGAGTGAAGAGTGTCAGAAAATGTAGATTTCTTAAGAAATCAAGTCTCATTTAAGTAATCTGAGACTTGTCACTTGCAGGCCTGATATAAGCAATAAAACCGTCAGAATCTGACCCAAATACACCCTCGGTTCAGGGAAAATTTCATACACATGTCCATATACTTGTAACCCTGATCAAGTTCCGGTGACCGTTGGACTGAAACTGGTCCGCCACGCGTGATCTGAGAACCCGACTGGAACGAAAATATAACTTGACCTATATCCAATGTCTGTGAGCTTAAGTCCGACCTTTAGCTTAAGGGGGGCTTCCAAAAGTGTTCCGTTGAGACGGAACAGCCTCACTTTGGTTATAACCTAAGTATACCTTGACCTGGACCCTATTTTGGTGATGTTTTAGCCTATATAAGGACCTTAAAACCTTCTCATTCAGCCCATACGAATTTGGGAGAAACCCTAGGAGAGAGAAGAGAGAAAAGAGAGAGAAAGTGTGAGAGAAGTGGGAGAATCCTCCTGCCATTCTACCTTACTGTTATCCGTGCTTAACCATCTCTTTCTAAACACTTTCCAGGCGATTTCGACTTCATTTCTAGGTAAGAAACTCTAACCCTAATCTGATCTAGAGTTATGATCATTGCAAATGATGAAATAGCTAATCTATTTCATTCTATAGGTTGCCAAATTACCGTATATGAAGACTTAGCAAATCTGTCAAGTTCGTTATGCTTCTACGGCGTAAGGTGCAGACTTTAGGTTATGGTTTTCAAAACTTTCAATGTCAGATAATGATAGATTCATGATCTGCATGGAATTGCACATGTACAAAGTGCTGTCCGTTTCGTTTTTCAGATATACGTTAACTATGTTGAATATATTGTATTCCTCGTATTTGTAGAAAATACCGTATACGTATGAAATATGGATTTCTGCTTGCCATGATTAATTGCTGTCTATGTATACTTGATACATGTGTATCAACTTCTGGGTGAACGGATTAGCCTAACACCTGTTATATTAACATACGTCGTGTATGTTCTAGTTATAGCCTAAGTGTTTGCAGAAATGTTCAAATGAATATAGAACTATGATTTATGCTTGCCATGACTATTGGTCGTGTATGCATGATCGTGGTTCATGTGGCAATCCTTTGTGAAAAGATTCGCTACGACTTGTGTTTTAACCAGTATATTATAGGTATGTTAGAATGTGTAGTCTAAGTGTTTGTGAAAATGCTTGTATAGGTATGTACTTAACCTAGTAGTGCCTTGTGTAGGTGTTGAGATAGGATTCTCAACTACCTTAGTGATGTGTATGATTTCCTTCATGTAACTTGTTTAGTTTAATCACTTACTGGTTTATGAAATGTATGTGTTTGGATTTCCTGTTTGCATTGTATTTTATAACATGCCTGTTAATATGTTTGAATTACTTGTTTATTTAACTCTGCCCTGACTACTTCACATGGCTAAGTTATATTCCATAAAATCCGTGAAGGGTGATGGGGGAGTGGTGTAATGATTCCGTGCAACAGCCCTGACAGCCCTAAGCGGACAATATTGGATATTTGATTGTATGATTTGAAACCTTGATCCATTACTGCTTTAATTATTCCGTAATTGAATGTGATTGGGGCTATTGTATAGTCCAGGCAATCGGTAACGGGAACGAATTCGTGGCTGAGATTCATTCGCCACGTGAGATGTGTTCGACGAACCTGAGTCGTATTTCAGTTGGCGATAGTGGTTGGCCACGCGAAGTGCTTATGCACTTCATGTCGTTCAACTTGTCGTGTGCTCAAGCTAGCCGAGCTCGTCAAGTAACTCGATCTGTCCAATATATGTTCACCATTTTTGGATGCTACTGCTTGAACCTAAGTTACCGAACTTACCTGTGCAACCCCGTTAACCTTGGTACCTCGATCCGCTAAGACTCATGAGCTGGACATGGTGGTATAGGACATTGTGGTCAAGCTGTTGGCCTACGCTGGGGCAATGTACCTCCCGTAGTGACCAGTGAGCAACCCAGACTCGTGAGCTAAATATGGTGGTATGAGACACTATATTCGAGCTGTCGGCCGACATTATTTTGATGGGTGATGGGGGAGTGGTGTAACGATTCCGTGTAATATCCCTGACAGCCCTGACCGTACCCGGTGTAGTGACCTCGAGCATACTCTGAATCTGCGGAGAGGCGACGAGCCTTCCCGTAGTAAACAGAGTATAAACTAGGCCTGTATTGATAAGGTGATGGGGGAGTGGTGCAACTATTCCATGTAACAGCCCTGACAGCCCTTGCAGCAACCTAGAACTATACATCATATGAGATTATCTAGGATTAACGACCCTAGAATGGATCTTTGTTTGGGAATGATACAAGGAAGGTACCTTAGTTTCCCAATACTGCTGTTTGAAAGGTATTAATAATAACTCGGTAATCATGCTCATCATCACATTGCATGTGCCTGGAAGATGTGGAGCACTGAGGGTAAAAGCATGTCGCGGACGTAAGATGGTGTCGCACGAGGGAGTATGTTGGCGAGGGCATGCATCATGACAGCATTTCATACTTACATTAACAAGAGTACTTAGGATTGTTGATTGTACTGCTTGACTATTTTGATAACATGTTAACCTATGCTTTACTATTCCACTGAGTTGATCACTCACTCCCACAATATGGGATGGTGTTCCGAACACCCACCAGACTTTGTTTGATTGCAATGGCGACGCTACTCCTGAGGCGGAGCCGGACTTTTGTGACGATGAGAATGCTTTCTCGTATATGCTGTTTTCTGGCGGCTTCGTGTGAGTCGTGCCTTAATCAACGGGGTTACAGGGATGTTGACTAGAGGACCTTGCACATTTGATATATTTTGGAATTGTACTTATAAGTTACTAACCTAGTAATGTTATCACACTCTGGAGACTCACCACAGTTTATATATTTTATATTTTATATATCTATCACAGTCTTCCGCTTGTAATTTAACTGTCTCTAGAATATGATATGTTGTTTTGGTATAATCCCATTCATGTTTCAATGCTCTCATCATAATCATCATCATCTGTGTTACATAAGTGATGCGTTGGAACTCGGGAGCTAAGCTTTACTCGACCCCCAATTTTCAGGGCATTACAGCAAATTCCTATGCTAAATACAATATCAGGTTGGCTTGCAGTTAAATAAAGTAAACTACCTATCATACTGCGATATAGCTTAGGATCCACACTCTTACCTGTAGAGTCTTTTGAGAGTTTTAAAGTAGTACTCATAGAAGTATCAAAAATTTTCCCATTCTCAAATCCGAACTTTTTAACTAAGTTTAGAGCATATTTAGTTTAAGAGATAAAGAAACCATCAGGTTGTTGTTTTACTTGCAACCCTAAGAAATAATTCAAGTCCCCAACCATGCTCATTTCGAACTTAGATTTCATAAGATCTGCAAACTCAACAGTCATGTTAGCACAGGTAGATCCATAAATAATATCATCAACATAAATTTGCACTATTAAAATGTGATCATTATATTTCTTAACAAACAGAGTCTTATCAACACTTCCCATTAGAAAATTATGACTTAGCAAAAACTTAGTCAACTTATCGTACCATGCCCTGGGAGCTTGTTTTAAACCGTAGAGTGCCTTTTTCACGCGATAGACATGATTAGCATTCTTAGGGTCTTCAAAACCGTTGGTTGTTCAACATACACTTCTTCATACAAATCATCATTTAAGAAAGCACTCTTTACATCCATTTGGTATATTTTGAACTTTCTAAAGCATTCAATGGATATAAATAGTCTGATTGATTCAAGACGACCTACTAGGGCAAAGGTCTCAACATAATCGATGCCTTCAATTTGAGTGTACCCTTGTACAACTAGTCTAGCCTTATTTCTAATAATATTACGAAGTTCATCAGACTTATTTTTAAAAATCTATTTAGTTCCGATAATGTGTTTATCTTTTGGTCTAGGAACTAAGTACTAAACATCATTTCTAACAAATTGATTAAGCTCTTCTTGGATCGCAACTATCCAGTTTTCGTCAGTAAGAGCTTCTTTTACGTTAGCCGGTTCTATCTGAGATGTAAAGCACACATAGTTACACATATCTTCTAGTTGTTTACGAGTGCGCACACCAGTAGAGGGTTTCCAAGAATTTGATTAATTGGATGGTCTTTAACAATTCTCAGTTCAGAGTTATTTTGACTTGATGAAGAATCTTGTTTATCAATTAGAAGTACTTCATCATTTTTTGAACTTGAGACAGGTGTATTCAAGTGATCGTCAATGACCACATTAATGGACTCTTGAATTACACCGGTCTTCTTATTAAGAACCTGATATGCTCAACTATTCAGAGCATACCCTAAAAATACTCCTTCATCACTTTTGATGTCAAACTTACCCAGATTTTCTCGGTTACGTAAAATGTAGTACTTGCTACCAAAAACTCGAAAGTATTTGACAGTAGGCTTCTTATCAAACCATATTTCATAAGCCGTTTTACCATTTAATTTTCTAGTATAAATACGGTTAATTATATAACACGCAGTATTTACGACTTTGGCCCAAAGATTTTTAGGGAGCTTCATATTATTTAACATTACATTTGTCATTTCTCGAAGTACTCTATTTTTTCTTTCTACTATACCATTTTGTTGTGGTGTTTTGGGCGTAGAGAATTCATGTGATATTCCCTGATCGCTGCAAAATTTCTCAAAACTGTTATTCTCAAATTTGGATCCACGATCACTACGGATCTTACAGACTTGAGATCCTTTTACTTGATCAAGAGTTTCTGATTTGTCTCTTAAGAAGACTACCTACGTATATCTGGTAAAGTCATCAACAATTACCAGTATATACTTCTTGCCACCTCGACTCTCCGTTTTGGTTGGTCCTATAAGATCCATATGGAGGAGTTCGAGTGGTTTAGATGTGATATTGAAGTTCAACTTTTTGTGAGTACTCCTGATTTGTTTGCCAATCTGGCATTCACCACATATCTTATTTATTTTTTGTATTTTGGGTAAGCCTCTTATCAACTCTCTTTTGCTCAATCTATACAAGTTACGGTAGTATACATATCCAAGGCATTTATCCCATAACTCGGTCTCATCGGTATGGACCATGTAGCACGATAGATTAGATGAGCTTAAATCACTTACAATGTAGCATTTTTCAGAAGTTCTATGACCAATTAATATTACAGAACCATTTTTATTTAAAATTTTACACCCTAGGTTAGTAAATTTTAAGCTATGATTATTATCGCATATTTGAGAGATGCTTAATAAATTGTGTTTTAACCCTTCTACATATAAAACATTCTCAAATAAAGGGATGTTAAAGAGTTGAACCGTACCTTGGCCAACAATCCTGTAGTTGCCACCATCACCGAAAGTGACTGAACCATCAGTCATGTCTTTAAGATTAGTGAATAAACCTTTGTCACCTGTTATGTGTCTGGAGCAACCACTGTCTAGGTACCGCTTTGAATGACTTATAGCTTTAAAAGCAGTGTGGACAACCAGACAAATAACCTTAAGAACCCATTTCATTATTGTTTTGGGTTTAGAAGTATAGTTGGTCTTCTTATGTTTGTAGTTGTTATAAGACCAACCCATTGAGTTAGATTTTAAGAGCTCCTTAAGTAAATCAACAATTTTCTCAGCTAAAGGATTATGATTCTGATTTTTTGTAGTTGATATGGTTACTTCTAGGTTTTACGGTTTGAAAAGACTTAGAATTTTTTAAATAGTTTTGATTCAGACTTTTCCGTTTGGAGTTTGAAGACTTCCCTTTCAAAAATTTGGGTGGAGTATTCTTATGTTTAGGAGGAATACTTTTGTCGTAACCTAATCCCGATCGATCGCTACAATTTCTAGATCCGGATAATAGTTTTTCTAACTTTAGATCACCTTGGGCATATCTCCAAGTTTCTTTTAAACTCAAAAGTGAAGAGACTTCAAGTTTTAGTTTTTCATTTTCAGATTTTAAGTTTTCAACTTGGGAATTTTTGAAATCTAAGTCGCACTTAGTTTTTTCAAAACAATCTAAAATGTGAGATTTTTCTAATACAAGATTATCAAATTTTTCTTTAAGTTTTGAAAACTTTTCTTTCAAAAGTTTTAGTTTTACCGCAATTTTACAACTTTCCTTGTATAGGGCTTTATAAGCATCTTGAAGGTCTTCTTCATTTTCATGATCACTATTTAGTTTTCTTCACTAGTTGAATTATCATTATTTGAAAAAGTGAACTTGGCTAGAGTCATAAGGGCTTTAACTTCATTACCTAACTCGGTTTCAGAATCGTCTGACTTAGAAGAGGCTTCAGAGCAGGAAGATTCATCCCAAGTAGCGAACATACCTCTCCTTTTTCATTTGTCCTTTTTAGGACACTTATTTACTAGATGCCCATATTCATGGTAGTTGTAACATTGACTATCTTTTAAAGATTTCCAAGTTTTGGATTTAGATCTTTTCTTTTCAATATATTTTTGAAAATCAATCCTCTTTTTACTTTTGAAAATCTTATAAAACTTTTTAGCTAAAAGGGTCATATCATCTTAAGAATTCTCTAAATCAAAATTACTATTATTTTCTTGAGAAATAAATTTAGAAGATTTAAGGGCGATGGATTTACCTTTAGGAGCTTTAAAAGTTTACTCATAAGCCTATAATGAGCCAACTAATTCTTCTATCTTCATATTATCCGTATCACAAAGTTCCTGGATCGCAGTCACCTTTGAATTATACTGTTCAGGTAGTGAGCGTAGTATCTTTGCACAGACTTTACTTTCTGGGATTTTATCACCGAGACCCCACATAAAGTTGATAATGTCATTCAATCTAGTATAAAAGTCCATGAAAGTTTCACTTTCCTCCATACGTATTTCCTCAAATTTGGTTGTGTGGATTTGGACTTTAGATTTCTTGACAATTGTTGTTCCCTCGTGTGTCATTTCTAAAATATCCTAGGCTTGCTTTGCAGTATCACAGGATATAATTCTTTTGAATTCATTCGATGATAGTGTGCAAGTGATTACATTTAATGCTTTTACATTGACACTACTCTCACTTTTCTAAAGAGTGGTCCAAGAGAAATAAGGTGTGACTTTCGTTGTTTTGGATCCGTCGGTACTAGTTACTTCAGTAGTAGGAGAGGTCCAATCAGTCACTGTGCCATGCCACACGCTCTCATCCATGCATTTTAAGAAAATTCTCCTCCTGGCTTTCCAATAGACATAATTGGAGCCATCAAATGGTGGAGGCCTAATGACCAAAAGGCTATCAAAATTTGACATCTTAAAAACTCAGATCGATTAGCTCAGGAAATAAATCCAAAAGAAATAATAATTACAGCGAGCTATTAGGCTCTGATACCACTTGAAAAGGCCGAGCTAAAAGTCCTAGAGGGGGGGGGGGGTTGAATAGGACTATGCCAAATTAAAAAAATAATAGCCGAATTTAAATAAATAAAAAGAGATGGCACATAAACAATCCACGATGTGAAAATGTAAAACAACCTCAAAAATTTAGTATTGAGAGGTTGATATAAACTTAGTTCTAAGGACAACCTGACACCAAAAACCATTAGTTTATGGCAGGGCAACCTTACTAGAACGTGGATGAGTATCAAAAACTCAAACTAAAGAGGATATGAAAGAAACGAATAGCAAAGGAAATAACTAAGCTATTACAACATTCCCACACTTGCATAAAAGAAATTACAACATTCTCCACAAATGCATAAAGGGAAATTATAAAATCCACAAAATGAAATATTCAATCAATCACCACAAGACTAAAAATTATAGTGGTTCGCTTGTGTCTACACCAATTGTTTAGAAAAACAACCACACAACTACTCCACTCCTAATATCCTCACACAGTGGATATTATCTTTCACTATAAAAATAGGTTTTTCAAGGTTCACCTAAAACATTCACAATTGTGCCTTTCAAGTAGGCTTACACAATTCAAAAAACCCCACACTCTGAGTTTTCTGGATCACCTCAGATAAACCAAAACAAAGAGATTTTTCTGGCATAATCTTAATGAAACTAAAATAAAGAATTTACAAAACTGTAAAATACTTAGCTGGATATTCTCCTTTGATGCAGCCCAGAAGAACTAATTCAGAGTAGAAGTTCGATGTCCACACTCACTTATGAAATGGTTCTAAGTTATAAATTTATTTAAAATTAAATCACCTTGGGCTAGCTTGATTTGATTTTGATTCGAAGAAATGGGAAAACCTCAATCCCTCTTTTAAATAAAAATTGAATGCAGAATACAAAATCAAATGCAAAAAGCTAATTAAAGAGAATATAAAATAAGAACTAGATAGCTTAAGCATATCACTAACTTATCTCTCAGAGCGGTGTATTGATTTTTCTTAAATTGGATATCAAACTATGAAATTCGTGCTCTATTTATAAGTGCAGAAATCACATCTTCGACTGGACTTGAGGTCGCCACAACTGGTTGTAGGACCAACAGATTTTTAAAATTTTGAGCGCGATAAGCTCAAATCATTCCATGACTGGTCGAAGGACCTTGCTCGACCGGTTGAGCGGCCTCCATGACCGGTCGAGTCCTGTCCATGACTAGTCATGTGAAACTCTATTTAGTTGCTGGACTTTGAGTTGACCCTGCAGGACTGGTCGAGCACCGTTCATACGACCGGTTGAGTAGTCTCCAGGACTGGTTGAGGCTTTAACAAAAATTCTAAAAAATAAGTAACAAACTTAGGATTGGTCAAGGAATTCTTAGACTGGTCGAGCCAGTATTAAGACTAATCAAACATAGCCTAAGACTAGTCAAAAAACAAACTATGCACTTATAAAGTGACCCAATTGAATTATGTATTCAAAATGACCTACCCTATGGTCAATCTAGGGTCATTCATTCCTTATACATGAAGTATAAACATTGACTCTTCTTTTACTTCAGTTGATAGTCGTTCTTTGAAGTTCATGAAGCTTGAGATCTTGACATGTGATAAAGCTTCAACTTGAGATTCAAAGTATAGACTATTGTCTTGACTTGGACGAAGCTTTGACATACTTGAACTATTAAAGCTTGAATTCACACTTAGTGTTGTACTTGAACATGAGCATGTAATCATGCATTTGAAGTTCTTGAAGTAAAGACCTTTGTTCTTGTACATGAGATGCATTGTCTTGAATATGTAGATGCGCTACACAATACACAGATTCCAAGCGGTTTTAGCACAAGAAAATTTGACAATCATAGGAGCTAGATGCCATAAAACTTACAAAGTGATCGATAGTTTGATGGTTCATATGTTCTATCTCACAAGTAAGGTATGATTGATATAGATTGACCTTAGATCATGATTAGATCATTTCATACTTTCGCTCGGTTATTTTGGTCATTTTATAAGTGTAAAATTCTGTTATTTCAATTAACCCTAGCACTGGCTCGACCAGTCCTAGAATTTCCTCGACTAGTCCAGGATTTGTTACGAATTTTCAGAATTTTTGTTGTTGGTATACGACCAGTCCTAGAAACTGCTCGACCAGTCGTGTGAATAGTGCTCGACTAGTCACGCAGTGCTCGACTCATTTTCCAGTGAGTAATCTGGACTCACACGACCAGTCGTGCAACAGAAAAAAAATTATCGCGCCAAAATTTTTGAAAATTTGTTTAGATAAGGCCAATCATAGCTATTCCAAGGCCAGTCATGCGAACCGATTTTTTACCTATAAATAATGCTCGAATTTCAGAGTTTTCTATTCAATTCTTATCATTCTTAAGCAATCGCTCTGAGTTAATTTTGAGTACATTCTAGGCTATTTTTTGCGTATTTAAGATTCTTTAAAGTAGCTCTTGTATTTTGATTTTAATTCTCTATTCCATTCCTATGTTGAAAAGAGATATTTGATACCCTTTTATGAGATCGAAATCAAAGCAAAGCCCTTGCTAATTTAATTAAAAATCATCTAGACTTAGAACCCTATATATTTGTGAGACTAAATGTTGAACATCTACGTCGTCATCAAGTTGATTCTACCGGGCTACTTCAGAATCATCATACAGATAAGTATTTTACTTTTTCTGTAATTTAATTCCTTTTTGGTTTGTGAGATTGTTCCAGAAAATCTCTATTTGTGGTTTGTCTGAGGTGATCTAAAAAACTCAGAGCGTGGGGTTTTTGAATTGTGTAAGCCCACTTGAGAGACACAATTGTGAAGGTATTAGGTGATCCTTGAAAAACCTATTTTGGATTAGTGAACATAATAACCTGAGGGGGTGGATATTAGGAGTGGAGTAGTTGTGTGGTTGTTGTTTAACAGTTGGTGTACACACAAGCAAACCACTATAATTCTTTATGTTTGGTGGATGTGTGGTTTATTTCTTTATCTTTTATGGTTTAAGATTGTGGGATGTATTTGTGGATGTGAATGTTGTAATCTTTATATTTCAACATTGTGTGGTGAATGTTGTAATAGATTAGTTTCTATTTCTTTCATATCCTCTTCAGTTTGAGTTTTTGATACTCACTCATGTTCTAGTAAGGTTGTCCTGCCATAAACCATTGGTTTTTGGTGTTAGGTTGTCCTTAGAACCAAGTTTGTATCAACCTCTCAATACTTGATTTTTGAGGTTGTTATTTCATTTGGTTAATTGCATTTATTTGGCTATCTTGTTGTCTTTATTCCGCTTATTATTCATTTGGTTAATAGCTTGTAGGTAGGGCTAAGAGGTGAAGCTTGTAGCCTGATGAGGTGTTTCCTATAGCTTTAATTCATGTTTATTGAAGTCTCTTTGATTATAGTTTGATTATATGAAATATTCATAGTTTTTAATGGTTTGTTGTGACTTAAATTACAATGGATCTACGATATCTTTGAGTATTTTTTATGCATGTATAGCGGTTATGGTCGTAGGAACCCTGTTGTTCACCATCATCTCATGGACATGGTTGGATGATGGAATCCTTCCCTACATTCATAACTCTCTCAGATTGGATGTGGATTGGTTAAATTTTATGGTTTACTTTGTCTCATGGGCATGGTTTTATGATGGAATCAAGTATAATTCTCAAACCTCTCATCTCTTGAAAAGTAGATCAAAGGAAGTTAAGATTTAATTTTTAATGTTAAATCCTCCAACTGGATGAAGATGGGACTCTAAATCCAGTTGTGTTCTTGAATCAAGCGTAGATCTCCCTAATCTCTACAAGTGGATCCTTGGAAACCTTAGTTTCCCACCTTTGAATTTTACAAGTTTTAGTTAAAGTAGTTCACCATTACTCTCTTAAATTTCCCTGATTTAGGTTACATCTTTGTCTAGTTCTAGTTCTGGTTACTTTCAGATTACGTACAAGGTTCAGTCCCTGTGGATTTGACCTCGATCTTACCGAGATTATTACTACATCACAACCCTATACTTGGGGTAGTGAACAAGTTTTTTGGCGTCGTTGTCGGGGACTGATGGTTGCATTTTTCTGAGATTAACTGGTTTTAGAATTAGGTTAAGATTAGGGTTTTTCTAGGTTTAGGGTTTTATTTTCTATTCTTAGAAACTTTCTAATTCTAGGTTTTCTTTTATTTTTAGAAACTAACGTACTTTCTAATTTTAGAACTTTTTAACTTTAAAATTTCTATTTTTAGAAACTAATTTCTTTTGTTTTCTTTTGCAAGATCTTAACATAGGAACTTCTAATTTGGTAACTTCCTTCTAACTTTTCCTCTACTTACTTTCCATATTTGCTATAAGATTCTTTTAGGATTAGGTTTAGGATTAGAGTTTCACCATGTATGTGCAGAGTGGAAATGTCAATATGCTGAGATAACTTTTAAGAATGCGAAAAAGTATCACCTCAGGTAGAAATCACTTAGGATCAAATCCTTTAGAAATTAGACAAAGTTAACTAAGTGCTAAACTAGATTAGCCATGAAATCCACTTGAATCACTTTAAATACGATCTGCAAGACCCAAAACTTGTAGAATTATTGACGCTAGGTTACCCTAAAACCTAGGAGCAAACTCATTACCCGACTGCTCTTGGGAGCACATTAAATCTCTATATCAGATCTGGACCACACATCAAAAGTTTGAATGATACGAGGTTATATGATTAGGACCGCCTCGCTGGGCTTAACAACAATCTTAGAGATCAAATCCAAACAGTGTCCCACGACTATTCGCTTGAGCCCGGAGTGAGGAGTGTGAGAAAACCTAGTTTTCTTTAGAAATTAAATTAAATTTAAGTAATCTGAGACTTGATGTTTGCGGGCCAAGTATAAGCTATCAGACTGTTGGAATCTGACCCAAATACACCCTCGGATTAGGAAACATTTTCTATAAATGTCTGTGTACTGGTAACCCTGATCAAGTTTCGGTGACCGTTGAACTGAAACTGGTCCGCCACACGTGATCTGAGAATCCAACTGGAACGAAAACTTAACTCCACCTAGATCCAAGGTTGCTGAGCTTAAGTCTGACCACACGCAGAAAAGGGGCCGCCAGAAGTGCTCCGTTGAGATGGAACAGACCCACTTTGGTTAGAACCTAAGTATACCTTGACCTTAGGTTTATTTCGGTGATGTTTTAGGCTATATAAGGACCTTAAACACTCTCTCATTCAGCCCATACGAATTTGATAAAAACCTTAGGAGAGAGAAGAGAGAAAAGAGAGAGAAAGTGTGAGAGAAGTTGGAGAACCTCCCTGCTATTTTACCCTGCCACTCTACAAGCGTAACCACACCATTCTAATCGCTTTCCCGGTGATTCCGACTGCATTTCTAGGTAAGAAAACCCTAACCCTAATCTCATTTAGGGTTTCAATTGATTCAATTAGCGAAATAGCTAACACTACTTGTGCTTTAGGCCGTTGTACTATCGTGGAAGAAGCCTCAGCATTCCTACCAAGTTTATTACGCTTTTACGGCGTAAGGTGCAGACTTTAGACGTATAGGTTATGGTTTTCAACGCTTTCAATGTCAGATAATGATAGATTCATGATCTGTATATTATTGCACATGTACAAAGTGCTGTCCGTTTCATTTTTCGATTATATGTTAACTATATTGAATATACTGTATTCCTCGTATTTGTAGAAAGTATCGTATACATATAAATTTTATAAGTGTGCTTGCCATGATTAATCACTGTATGAACATGCTATATATATATGTATAATACTTACTTGGCGAAAGGGTTTGCCCTAATACATGTTTTTGGCTAGTATACGCTATGTATGTTGAAAGAGTGTATCCTAAGTGTTGTGAAAATGCTTGTAAGGGTAAGTACCTAGAGGATTGTGTTTTAAGTAGGTGTTGAGATAGGATTCTCAGCTACCATAGAGATGTATATGATTTCCTCCATGTTGGTTGTTTAATTTAACCGCTTACTTATGGAATATATGTGTTTGTATTTCCTGTTTATGTTGTGCTTTATAACATGCTTTATGACATGCTTGTAACATGCTTGAACTACTTTGTTTATTCTGCTTTACTCTACATGCTTCTGAATAAGGATTGATTATGATTGGAGCTATGATTATAGTCCAGGAAATCGGTAACAAACTTGAGTTCGTGGTTGAGTTTCATTTGCCACGTAGGATGTGTTTGACGAACCCGAGTCGTACTTCGGTTAGCGATAGTGGTTAGGCCACGCAAAGTGCTTATGCACTTCATGTCGTTCAGTTGGTTGTGCGCTCGTACTAGTCAGGCTCGTCAAGTAACCCAATCTGTGTAATGTATGTTCACCATGTTTGGACGCTAATGCTTGAACCTAGGGTACCAAACTTACCAGTGTAACCCTGTTAACCTTGGTACCTCGATCCACTAAGACTCATGATCCAGACATGGTGGTATGGGACACCATGGTTGAGATGTCGGCCTATGCTGGGGCTACGTGCCTCGCCATAGTGACCAGTGAGCAACCTAGACTCGTGAGCCAAATACGGTGGTATGGGACAATGTATTCGAGCTATCGGCCTACACTATTTTGATGGGTGATGGGGGAATTGTGTAATGATTCCGTGTAACAGCCCTGACCATGCCCGGTGTAGTGACCTCAAGCATACTCTAAATCTGCGGTGAAGCGACGAGCCTTCCTATAGTAAAAGCGTACAAACTAGGCCCGTATTGATAAGGTGATGGGGGAGTGGTGCAATGATTTCATGTAACAGCCCTGGCAGCCCTTGCAGCGACCTAGAATCGCACTATCGTATTAGGTTATCTAGGATTGACGACCCTAGAAGGGATCATTGTTTGGGAATGATATAAGGGAGGTACCTTAGTTTCCTAATCCTACTGTTTGAAAGGTATTAATAATAACTTGGTAATCATGCTCATCATCGCACTGCATGTGCCTGGAAGATGTGGAGCACTGAGGGATGAACGCATACCGCGGACATAAGATGGTGTCGTATGAGGGAGCATTGGTGAGGGGCATGCATCATGATTGCACTTCATATTTGCATTAACAAGAGTACTTAGGATCGTTGATTGTACTGCTTTATCATTACTACTTGACTGATTTGATAACATGTTAACCTATGCTTTGTTGTTCCACTGAGTTAGCTACTCACTCCCACGTTACGGCACGGTGTTCTGGACACCCAGCAGACTCTGTCTTAGATGCAGGTACCGATGATACTCAGGAGGCTGAGCCTGATTATTATGATGATCAGGATGAGTTTTCCTTCATGCAGTTTGTTGGAGGCTTTGCGTAGGCTATCTAGATTTACGAGGCTACAGGGTTTATGCTTATAGTTGTACCATTTTAACATTTTTATTTAGGAACAAATACATGTATATGGTGACTCAATTGGTAATTATACTCTAGAGACAGATCTAGATCGTTTTGTTTTTATACACATCTATATATGTCTTTCAGTCTTCCACTTGCATTTTATACATTGATCTAGAGTATGAATTACTATTTTGGTATAATCTTACTCATATTTATTGCACTAACACAGACAAATTCAATCATAAGCATTTGTGTTGCATAAGTGATGTTTTAGAACTCGGGTGTTGAGTTGCTACTCGAACCCCAATTTTCAGGGCGTTACAGATACCCTCCTGACGTCAAACATGATGGATGATTTCTGCCTACTCCACCATATTTACACGTTTAACGTCTACCCCAGGTGGAGCAATCACAGCGAGTGTATATGCCTGATGGTAGATTTCCTGTATCAAGTGGGGCAGGGGGAGAAATTGTACGTGCTTACTTTCGTGTTGCGACAGATAGTTCTTACCGTATGCTCCAATAGAAGGACTGATTTTCTTCCCTTTAGCCGACTCATATGCAAGATTGTACGCGAGTTCGGCTACGGACTTGGCGCGGAACTCCCAATGCCGCAACATTTCATCAATGAAACTACTCTGAATCAGATGGAAATTGGGTCACGATAATGAAAAGCCCGACTTGAGGAGAGTGAGGAAGAAGGTAGAACTGAAATAGAAGAGGAAGAGAGCGAGGAAGAAGAGGAGGCCCAGGACACGGAGGAGAGCTCCCCTTCTACGGCACCGGAGCAGGACACTGATCGAGCTGCTAGGGATGCCCATATAGTTCGACTTAAGGAGGGCCAGGCTGTCCTACGACAGGATATAATCGATCTTCGGGCCCTCATGAAACACAAGTTCAAAAAAGTGACTCGCACTTTGAAGTCTATCCTGTGCTGCTTGCAAGATAAGGGCGCCCCTCCTCCGTCGCCAGACTAGGATGCCTAGTCATCCATGTCATCACCCTGTGTGCTTGTTTTGTTGTTGTATTATGATATTTGTGTTTTCAGGTTGATAGGCCTAGTAGTGCAGTAGTTGGTAGAATATTTTTAAATATTTAAAGTCTCAGTTGTATTAGCTCACATACATCTTCTGTCATGATTCATGTAACACTGTGTCTCATGTATTATGACAATTTTGGTAAATGAAATGCATGAAGTTGCTTTAATTTGTGTTTGAATACTACTCATAAGTTAAGATTAGGCTACTGGTTATACTAAGGAATGTAAAAGACTAATTATGCTAAGATATTTGAAAGATAGATTTAGTAGTTAACTTGATTAGGTTGAAGTGAGACCCCATTCCTTCGTTGAATCCCCTTAATACTTATAGACTTTTTTAATAACTTTTAGGAAGGTTTTTTTATTGGAAACTATTCACACATAGGGAAAACTTATATATATCCCTTGGATTGAATGTTAGGTCAAATCAACACACCCCTTAGAATTGCCTTCTCAAGGGCTGATTATAATCGGGAACACGGAGTAGAGAAACTATATATAAGTGAAATGTTCGCGGTTTAAATCGAATTCCCAATCCTGGTAGCTACTAATGAACTCAATGCTCTGATGAAGCAGAAGATCAGGATCAACTAGGATTAAGAACTGATACGACAAACTTTTTGTCATGGCTAGGCAGAAGGTCCATGTATCCGACTCAGACCCACTACACAACTTTCCTTCTGTGTTGGCCCGACCACTTGCAACTAAAAGTTTATTATTTCATCTTTGAGAAGTGTTAAGAACATATAGCCAATAGAGATTTTCTCTTTAGGCCTAAGGGATTTCCCAAATGGGCAACAGATAGTAATGAATTAGGTCCCAAATCACATGCCATTTTGGCATACATATTGTGCATATGAACTTAGAAAGATAACCTACCTGTTAAGCTAGACATGATTAAATAAGGTAAGTCGAGACCGTGGCAAAAGTCCTTCTTTGGTAGAATTACACATCTTACTACAAACTCACACCCATCCTAGAAATCAACCTCAACACACATCGTTTTAGCTCCTTTCTATAACCAGAAGTACCAATGCCATAGTACACATCATCAATGGAAGGAAGACGAATGTATTGGGAGATCGTATCCCATTTTATGTCAAGGATAGGTCCTAGATTACACCTTGTTCTGACATATGGATCAGGACATAGATCTTGAACCCTGAAAGTAGAAACAATTTTTAAGGGGGGTAGAACGTTATAAGCCTAAACTAGTTAAGTCAGTTTATACATCTATTGGATCAGAGTGGTGTGGTGGAAGCGTGGTGGACCCCTGCCCCACTGGTCCAGGATTGAAGGAAATTGATTCAGGCGGTGAATAGGGATAGGTCACTAAATAGGGTCTGAATCTCCCTTAGAAAGTCATCGTTGAAGTTATTGGAAATTTGGGTCCAAGTGCTAAACCAATTCATACTAAAGAATAAGCCTAACAATGGGTATGAACTGAACTACAATAGCCAAGGTCAGTGCATCTACAACCGTGCTCGTTGAATACGAGCTTAATAAAAGCCTTAGCCAATTGCAGGCAAAAGAATTTTAAGGAGGGTAGACTAAAATGAGCCAGATTAGCATTGATAGTATACACCCTATCATGCATATAAACTTGAAATCAATAAAACTTAGGCAAAAGAAATAATGAGATCTTTACTCATTACCCTTAGCCAATTTCGGGGACGAAATTATTTTTAAGGGGGGTAAATTGTAACACCCCGGATTTTTGCCAACTTAGAGTTAGACGTCCTTGGGCAATGAGCCAATCATAACACTTTAAATGACTTCTCAGAACTCAATCTTAAAGCCTCAAATCCCCTTTTGTAACGCCTCAGAAAAATCCGTACAAAGACCCGAGTACCACCACAGGCAGAAATCACTTAGGACCAAATCCTTTAGAAATTAGACGAAATTAACTAAGTTTTAAACTAGATTAGCTGTGAAAATTGCTTGAACTACTTTAAATATGAACTGTAAGACCCAAAACTTGCAGAATCATCGACGCTATATTACCCTATAATCTAGGATCAAACTCTATTCCCGGTTGCTCTCGGGAGCACATTGAAACTTTGTATTGGACTTGGACGGCACGTCGAAAGTCTGATTTCTACGAAATTATATAATTAAGATCGCCTTACTGGACTTGACCACCACCTAAAAAATCAAGTCCAAAGAGTGTCCTGAAGCTATTCGCTTGAGCCCAGAGCGAAGTGTGTGAGAAACGTGAATATATTTAGAAATGAAATCAGAATTTAAGTAATCTAAGACGTGTCGCTTGCGGACCAAATATAAGGATTCAGACCGTCAGAATCTGACCCAAATATACCCTCGAATCAGGGGAAATTTCATACATAGGTCAGTATACTTGTGGCCCTGATCGGTAATCGTGGACCGTTGAACTGAAACTGGTCTGCTATGGGCGATCTGTAAACCCGATCGGACCAAAAACTTAGCTTGACCTAGATCTACCATAAGGGAGCTTAAGTCCAACCTTAGACTCAAGGGGGAGCTCCGGAAGTGTTCTGTTGAGTTGAAACAAACGCTCTTTGGACATAACCTAAGTATACCAAGGCCCTAGGGCTATTTTCGTTAGTTATGGGCCTATATAAAGGCCTTAAACCCTCTCTCATTCACTCCATACGAATTTGGGAGAAACCCTATGAGAGAGAAGAGAGTAAAGAGAGAAAGTGAGAGAGAAGTTGGTGGAGATTCCTAGTATTCCACCCTGCCTATTCCCATGATTATCCACCGGATCTCTATTCCGGCAATTTCAATTCTACTAATGGGTAAGAATACTAACCCTAATCCGTTCTAAGAATTCAAATAGAGTAACGAATGAAATAGCTAACCTATTTCATGTAATAGGTTGTTGTTGTGCCGTAGATGAAGCGTGGGTGTACGAACTGAGTTCGTTGTGTCTATCGGCGTAAGGTGCGGACTATAGACATATAGGTTATGGTTTTTAAGGCTTTCAATGTCAGTAAATGATTTATTCTTGACGTGGGTACTATTTCACATGTAAAATGTGTCGTTTGTTTTACTTTACGATTATATATGAGTTATGTTAAATATAATGTATTCTATGTACGTATTGAAATGTTTGAATACGTATGGAATTTGGATTTGTGTCTAACATGATTATGTGCCGTGACTATATGCTTGTTATGTATGCGACAACACCCTAGCGAAAGGACTTGCCCTAAATCACGCCACTGCCAATATATGCTATATATGTTAAA
Source organism: Magnolia changhungtana (assembly GCA_030180095.1). Lineage (NCBI taxonomy): Eukaryota > Viridiplantae > Streptophyta > Magnoliopsida > Magnoliales > Magnoliaceae > Magnolia > Magnolia changhungtana. The sequence continues at coordinate 6,180,247 of JASAUF010000160.1, forward strand.
GTGTGTAGCCCACGTATTTGTGGAAATGATTAAATGAGTATGGAACCCGGATTCATGCATGTCATGATTATCTGCCTTGGGTATATGCGTGTGGTATATAGGGAAACTCCCTAGTAAAAGGATTTGGCGTAATACATGTATAACCAACATACAACTTGTATGAAGGTGTGTGCAGTCTAAGTGATTGTAGAAATGTCTGAGTAAGCTAGTTGTTACTAAGGAATACCTTGTATAACGATTGAGATATACTCCTTGGTTACCTTGATTATGTGTATGATTTCCTCGATGAATGTTTACATTATCATATCTATTTTATTTATGGAATGAATGTGGGTGAAATCATGTTTGTGTTGCACTTCACAACATGCTCATATGATTGCAAGAATAGAATTATTCATTCATTACTGCTGTGACTGTCTCTTATGAGTACTTGTTGAATGGAATGAGGTTGGGACTATGATATAGTCCAGGCAATCGGTAACCGACCCTGTTTAGGTGGTTGAGGTTGTTTCACTACACGAGACATGCTTAGCGAATCCAGGCCATACTTCAGTTGGCGACAGTGGTTAGGCCACATGTAGTGCTTACATACTTCATGTCATTCAACTTGTCGTGCGTTCTCGGGCTAGTCAATCTTGTCAAGTAACCCGATTGACCCGATGTATGTTCACCATGTATGGATGCCACTGCCTGAACCTAAGGTACCAAACTCACCAGTGAAATCCTGTTTAACCTTGGTACCACGATCCGATAAGACTCATGAGCTGGACATGGTGGTATGGGACACCGTGGTTGAGTTGTCGACCTATGTTGGGGTGATGAGCCTCCCCGTAGTGACCAGTGAGCAACTCAGACTCGTGAGCAGAATACGGTGGTATGGGATACTGTATTCGAGCTGTCGGCCTACACTGATAAGGTGACAAGCCCTTTGTAATGACCTCGAGCGTACTCTGAGTCTACGTAAAGGTGACGACCCTTCCGTAGTAACAAGAGTATAAACTAGGCCTGCACTGATCAGGCGACGAGCTAATTGCAGCGACCTAGAACCGTAACATCGTATGAGATTTACTAGGACTGACGACCCTAGAATGGATCCTTGTTTGAGAATGATGTAAGGGAGGTACCTTAGATTCCCAATCTTGCTATATGAAATGAACTAATAATAACTTAGTAATCACGCTCATAACATCACACTGCATGTGCCCCGGGTCGAAGAGCACATAGGGAAGAAAGCATGACATGACCGTAAGATGGTGTCGTATGAGGGAGTGTAGGCGAGGGCATGCATCATATCATTCATATCATTCTTGCATTAACAAGAGTACTTAAGACCTGATCATTGTATTGCTTTATCAATACTGCTTGACTGAATTGATAACATGTTAACCTTTGCTTTATAGTTCCACTGAGTTGATCACTCACTTCCACATTACGGGACTGTGTTTTAAACACCAACCAGACCTTGTTGTAGTTTTAGATGATGAGAATGCTTGCGAAGTGGAGTCGGACTTTTATGATGATGAGGAGGGTCTCTCCTATATGCAGCTATTAAGTGAGTCTATGTAAATCATGTTTTGATCGACGGGGTTACAGGATTGTTAACTAGATGTCATTACACTTTATTTTGCACTTTTGGAATACCCTTGTATATTCATTTTGTTCATTTTTGGAGTATACATTAATGTATTTAACCTGGTAACATGTTCACATGCTGGAGACTTACAACAATTTATATAGTTTATATATCTATCACAGTCTTTCGCTTGCGTAATTTAACTGTCTCTGGAATATAATATGTTGTTTTGGTATAATCTCATTCATGTTTCAATGCACTTATCATAACCATCGTTATCTACATTGCATAAGTGATACGTTGGAACTCGGGAGCTGAGCTTTGCTCAACCCCTGATTTTCAGGGCGTTACATTGGCCCAACATATATTAGGGCGAATCCTTTCACTAAGGAGTTGTTACATGCATGACTAGTATATACACACGGCAATTCATCATGCCAAACACACTTTCAAATTTCATACGTATACGGTACTTTCTACAAATACAAAGAATACGCTAAATTCTACATAGTTCATATATAACTGAAACGCAAGACAGACATCGCATTTTGCATGTGAAATAGTATCCACGTCAGGAATCTATCATTAACAAACATTGAAAGCTTTGAAAGCCATAACATATACGTCTACAGTCTGCACCTTACGCAGGTAAACGTGTATTGAACTTAGTTCATTCACTCACGCTCCGTCTACGGCCCAACGGCAACCTATTTCGTGAAATAGGTTAGTTATTTTATTACTTTAACTAATTGAATCCTTAGAACGGATTAAGGTTAGGATTTCTTACCCAATAGTGGAATTGAAATCGCCGGAATAGCAATCCAGTAGCGATGAATAAGCACGGGAAGAGGCAGTGTAGAATACCAGGAATCTTCACTAACTGCACTCACACTTTCTCTCTCTTTACTCTCTTCTCTCCCCTAGGTTTTTCCTTAAATTTGTATGGAGGGAATGAGAGAGGGTTTAAGGTCCTTATATAGGCCTAAAACTGATGGAAATGGCCCCAGGGCCAAGGTATACTTAGGTTATTGCCAAAGGAGGCTTGTTCCAATCCAACGGAACACTTCTGGAGGCCCCCTTTTTATGTACGGTTGGACTTAAGCTCCTTGACCATGGATCTAGGTCGAGTTAAGTTTTTAGTCTGATCAGAATTACAGATCGACCGCGGCGGACCAGTTTCCGTTCAACGGTCACCGAAACTCGATTAGGGCCACAAGTACACTACCATGTATGAGAAATTTCTCCTGATCCGAGGGTGTATTTAGGTTAGATTTTGACGGTCAGAATCCTTATTTTTGGCCCACAAGCGACAAGTCTCAGATTACTTAAATTTAGATTTTTATTTCTAAAGATATCCATGTTTCTCACACACTTCGCTCCGGGTTCAAGTTGTGCTTTTTTAGACAAAATTTGGACTTGATTTCTGAGATGGTTGTCAAGCCCAATAAGGTGGTCCTAACCATTTGATTTCGCAGTAATCGGACTTTCGACACGCGATCCCGGTCTGATACGAAGTTTCAATGTGCTCCTGAGAGCAACAAGGTAATGAGATTGATCCTAGTTTATAGGGTAATGTATCATCGATGATTCTGCAAGTTTTGGGTCTTACAGTTCGTATTTAAAGTGATTAGTGCTAATTTCATAGGTAAACTAGTTTAACACTTAGTTAATTTCATCTAATTTCTAAAGGATTTGGTCCCGAGTGATTTCTGTTTGAGGTAGTACTCGAGTCTTTATACGGATTTTTCCGAGATGTTACATGATACCATATATTAATATGTTTGGTATGAGAATGTTGAATGGGATTCTTAGATATATTTATTGCGCTTGAGTTATCATAATATAAAATCATAGTATCTTGCGTAATACCATAGACAAGTAACATTCTTTTCATCCATACAAGTTGAGTGCAAGTATTTCCAGCTGCAATATATTCAGCCTCAGCTATGGATAAAGATACAGAACTTTGCTTCTTGCTATGCCAAGAAACCAAATAGTTCCCAACATAAAAACATCCACCGCTAGTGGACTTTCGATCATCTATATTCCCAGCCCAGTCAGCATTCGAGTAACCGGCTAATTGAACATTAGTATCATGAGGATACCATAAACCTAAATTAACCGAACTTGCAACATATCTGATAATTCTCTTAACAACAATTAGGTGAGATTCCTTAGGGTCTGATTGATATCTAGCACAAATACCTACACTAAATGTTATATCATGTCGACTCGCAGTTAAATATAATAAACTTCTAATCATACTGCGATATAACCTAGGATCTACACTTTTACCTGAAGCATCTTTAGAAAGCTTAAAAGTTGTACTCATATGAGTATCGAAGTTTTTAACATTCTCAAATCCAAACTTCTTAACCAAGTTTAGGGCATACTTGGTCTGAAAAATGAGAATTCCATCTTTAAGATGTTTCACTTGTAGTCCAAAGAAGTAATTTAGTTCTCCTACTATGCTCATTTCGAACTTGGATTTCATCAACTCTGCAAACTCAGTTAACAGGTTAGAACATGTAGAACCATAGATAATATCATCAACATATATCTGCACTATAAGTATGTGATCATCGCGTTTCTTTACAAACAGTGTCTTATTAACACTCCCCATCACAAAGTTATGACTTAGTAAAAACTTAGTCAATTTCTTGTACCATGCCTTGGGAGCTTGTTTTAAACCATAAAGTGCCTTTTCAGGTGATACACATGATCAGAGTGTTTAGGATCTTCAAACCCTTTAGGTTGTTCAACATACACCTCTTCATGTAAATCACCATTCAAGAAAGCACTCTTGACATCCATCTGACAAATTTTAAACTTTTTAAAACAAGCAATGGATATGAAGAATCTAATAGATTCAAGATGAGCTACTGGGGCAAAGGTTCATCATAATCAATGCGTTTTATCTGAGTGTACCCTTGTACAACCAGTCTCGCCTTGTTTCTTATAATGTTCCCTAACTCAACCGATTTATTTTTAAAGATCCACTTAGTTCCTATGATATGTTTATCATTTGGTCTAGGAACTACATACCATACATCATTTCTTACAAATTGATTTAATTCATCTTGCATGACTACTATCTAGTTTTCATTAGTAAGTGCCTCTTCACATTGGCCCACTCAATTTGGGAAGTAAAACACATATAATTACATATGTTCTCTAATTGTTTACAAGTACGCACACCAGTGAGAGGGTTACCTAGTATTTGATCAGTTGGATTTTCTTTCATTGATCGTAGTTCAGCATTGTTTTGACTGGATGAAAAGTCAGGTTTATCAAATATAGTGACTTCATCATCTTCTAAACTAGAGATAGGTGTATTCAGGTGATCATCTATAACCACATTAATGGACTCCTGAATAACATCGGTTCTCTTGTTGAGAACTCGATACGCTCAAATATTTAGAGCATGCCGTAGGAAAATCCCTTCGTCACTTTTAGTGTCGAACTTCCCTAAATTTTCGAGGTCACACAAAATATAATACTTACTTCCAAAAACTCGAAAGTATTTGACTGTTAGCATCTTATTGAATCACAGTTCATATGCAATTTTATCATTTGATTTTCTCGTATAAACACGGTTTATTATATAACATGTAGTGTTAACAGTTTCAGCCCAAAGAATTTTAGGTAACTTCATGCTATTCAATATTATATTAGCCATTTCTTGAAGTACACGGTTCTTCCTTTCAACAACCCCATTTTGTTGAGGTGTCTTAGGTGCAGAAAACTCATGCAATATTTTGTGATCAGTACAGAACTTCTCAAAATTGCTATTCTCAAACTCCGATCCATGGTCACTTCGGATTTTAGAGAAATCTGTTTCTTTTTCAGTTTGGATACTCTTAAGTATCATTTTTACTTCATTGAGAGTTTCAGACCTCTCTCTCATGAAAACAACCCAGGTGAATCTGGTAAAATCATCCACAATTACCAGAATATATCTCTTTCCACCTCGACTCTCCGTTCTAGTTGGTCCAATAAGATCCATATGAAGGAGTTTAAGGGGTTTAAATGTGACACAGGAGTTCACTTTCTTGTGACTACTCCTTGTTTGTTTCCCGATTTGACATTCGCTACAAATTTTATACATTTTCTTTAAATTGGGTAGACCTCTTATTAGATTTTCCTTGCTCAATCTGTATAAATTCCGGTAGTTTACATGTCCAAGGTATTTATGTCATAACTCAGTTTCATTGGTTTGGACCATGTAACAAGTAAATTTAGATGAGCTAAAATCACTTACAATATAACAATTCTCAGATGTTCTTCGACCATTTAGTATTACACAACCTTTCTCATTAGATATCTAGTATCCTTAATTAGTGAATTTAACGCTATGTTTATTATCGCAGATTTGATAAATACTTAAAAGATTATGCTTTAAACCTTCTACAAATAAAACATTTTCAAAAGGTGGAAGATTGAAAAGTTGAACCGTACCTTGGCCAATTATTTTGCAGTTGCTTCCATCACCAAATGTGACTGATGCGTCAGTCATTTCTTTGTAGTTGGTGAACAAACCTCTGTTACCTGTCATGTGTTTAGAGCAACCACTATTCAGGTACCACTTTGATTGACTTGAAGCTTTGAAGGCAGTGTGAGCAACTAAATAAGTTACCTTAGGAACCCATTTCATAGTCATTTTGGGTTTTGGAACATTGTTGGTTTTTCTTCTCTCATAGACATTATCAAATCTCACATTTGAGTTAGATTTTAGAAGCTCCTTTAGTAAGTCCACAATTTTCTTAGCCAAGAGGTTATAATTCTGATTTTTATGGCTGATATGGTTGGTATTAAATTTGAGAGTTTGAAAAGTTTTAGAGTTTTTAAAATGGTTTTGATTTAAGCCTTTTGCTTTTGAGTTAGAGGACTCTCCTTTAACAAATATAGAAGTTGTATTCTTATTTTTAAGAGGTATGAATTTATCATAGTCCAGACCTGATCTATCACCACATTTTTTAGATGCAGTTAACAATCTTTCAAGTTTATGGTCTCCTTGGGCATACTTTCAAGTGTCCTTTAAACTTAAGAGAGAAGAGACTTCAAGTTTTAATTTCTCATTTTCTGATTTTAATTTTTCAAGTTCAGATGATTTAAAATCCAAGTCATATTTAGATTTTTCAAAACAATCAGAAACATGTGAGTTTCTAAAAGTAAATTTTTAAAATTCTCTTTTAATTTTAGAAATTTCTCTTTTTGTAATTTAAACTTGACAGTTATCTTACAACTTTCCTGTATAGGGCATTATAGGCATCGTATAAATCTTCATCATTTTCAGGGTCACTCCTCATATTTTCATCATAAGTTGAATCACAATTATTTATGGAAGTGACTCTAGCTAGAATCATTAAGGCCTTGACTTCATTTGTAGATTCAGGTTCTAGATCATCTAACTCAGAAGAAGCTTCAGAGCTAAACGATTCATCCCATGTGGCCAACATGCCTTTTCTCTTTGGCTTGTCCCTTTTTGTCCACCTATTTGCCAAATGCCCGTATTTCGAAAAAAAGGCTATCTTTTAGAGATTTCCAAGTTTTAGATTTACTCTTTTTCTGAAATTTTTCAGAGGGTTTTTGAAAATCAACTTTCTTTTTACTCTGAAAAATTTTATAAAACTTTTTCACTAATAAAGCCATATCATCCTCCGAATTTTCACAATCAGAAATATTATTATCTTGAGAAATATGTTTTAAAGATTTAAGGGCTATAGACTTACCTTTTGGAGCCTTGAAATTAAACTCATAGGTTTGAAGTAAACCAACAAGTTCTTTCACCCTCATATTATCGGTATCTCGAAGTTCCTAAATGGCAGTGACCTTAGAATTAAATCTCTCAGGAAGTGATCGCAGTATTTTTTAACAAACTTTACTTTTTGGGATGCTATCTCCAAGACCCCACATTGAGTTGACTATGTCATTCAATTTCGTATAGAAGTCCATGAATGTTTCATTTTCTTCCATATAAATTTCCTCAAACTTAGTTGTGAGGATTTGCACTTTTGACTTTTTGACAATAGTTGTTCCCTCGTGTGTCATTTCTAAGATATCTGAGGCTTATTTTTCAGTATCATAAGATATAATTCTTTTGAACTCATCTGGTGATAGTGTACAAGTGATTGCATTTAAAGTTTTGGCATTTGCACTGCATTCATTTTTCTGAAGAGTAGTCCATGAAAAATAAGGTGATTCTTTAAAGGACTTAGTTCCATTAGTGCCAGAACTTCAACCGTAAGTGGGTTCCACCTAGTCATTGTTCCTTGTCATACACGTTCATCCATGTATTTTAGAAAAATCCTCATTTTAGCTTTCCAATAGGCATAGTTGGAGTCATCAAAAGATGGTGGCCTAGAAACAGATATTCTATCAAATTTTGACATATTAAGAGTACGAAATCGCTTAACTCGAGAAATGAATCCAATGGAATGAGCTATTAGGCTTTAATACCACTTGAAAAGGGTGTGCTCTAAGTCCTAGAGGGGGTGGGGGTGAATAGGACTATGCCAAATAAAAAAAATAAATGCGGAAAGTAAAGGTAAATAGCACAAATAAATAATAAGATAGCACAAGTAAATTGCAACCTCAAGTACATTACTCTTAAGAGATTGATACAAACTTAATTCTCAGACAACCTAACACCAAAAACCAAAGGCTTATGGCAGGACAACCTTGCTAGAACATTGGTAAGTATAAAAAACTCAAACCAATAAAGAGACAAAGGAAATAAACTAAGTTATTACAACATTTACCACAAGTGCATAAAGTAAATTACAGCATTCACCACAACACGTGTACCATCATCATCATCCAAACTCCAACAATTATAGTGGTTTATGTGTGTACACTAACTGTTCGTAAACAGCCACACAACTACTCCACTCCCAATATCCACAGCCACAGGATACTGACATTCACTATGAAATAAGGTTTTCCAAGGTTCACCTTAAAACCTTCATAATTGTGTTTTTCAAATGGTCTTATACAATTACAAAAACCCCACTCTGAGATTTTCTGGGCTGATCCCAGACAAAACCAAAAGATGAGATTTTTCTTGGTTGAATCTCACAAACTAAAAATACGAAAAATTGAAATAATACTTATATGAAGATTCTTCTTCAATGTAGCCTGGTAGAATCGATTCCTTGTAGATATAGATGTTCAATATTCAATCTCACAAGTGGAAGGGTTCTAGGTCTATATGAATTTTAAATTAAATCAACCTAGGGCTAGCTTGAATTTGATTTTAAATCTCAAAGGGTTAAAGCAGAGTTCCCTTTTAATAGAATAGATTTGAATAAGGAGATCAATAAAATCAAATAGAAAATCTATAAAAGAATCTAAAATTACTAACCAATAGCTTCACAATAGTGGGGACTTATCTCTTAGAGTGATGGCTCGATTTAGAATGGAATGAATTGAAATCTCTGAGAAATGTCCTCAATTTATAGGTTGAAATCGGGTTTTTCGACTCGTATGAGATTCAGCTCAACTAGTTAAGGCAAAACCAAATTTTAAATTTTCTGGCGCAATCAGAAAAAAATGGTTTCTCGACTGGTCGAGTGACTTGCTTAACTGGTCGAGTGGGCTAAAAATTCCTCGCTAGAGTTTGAGTCGAGCCCTACTCGACTGGTCGAACTAGTCTCCACGACCGGTCGAGCAAGATGATTGACTAGTCGAACCTTCACCAGAAATTTTCAAAAATCCTCAACAATTCTTGGACTGGTCGAGAAAATCCCTGGACTGGTTGAGTGGCCTGCTCGACTGGTCGAGCAATGCACTCGACTGGTCGAGTGGGCTAAAAATTCATTGCTGGAGTTCGAGTCGAGCCCTGCTCGACTGGTCGAACCAGTCTCCACGACCGGTCAAGCAGGATGCTCGACTAGTCGAACCTTCACCAAAAATTCTCAAAAATCCTCAACAATTCTTGGACTGGTCGAGAAAATCCCTGGACTGGTCGAGCCAGTGCATGGACTAGTCGAACAATAGATAGGACTAGTTGAGAAAAAGCCTATAAAATTATATAATGACCCAAATTAAATATGCATTCAATATGACATGACATCGTTTGCTTCGGTTGATAGTTTATCTTGAAGTACATGAAGTTTGTCCTTGTATACTCGAACATAAGCTTGAGCTTGTGTCTTTGTTACTTGAGCTTGAGTCCTTGTGACTTGAGCTTGAGTCCAAGTACTTGAGTTCCAACTTGAGGTATGAGTATATGAACTTTAACTTAAGTAGATTACTTGAGCTTGAGTTCTTGAGGGATGCACACTATCTTGTAGTTGACTACCCTCTAGATGTTGATGTAGACATCTTGATAAACAGCTTCGAATGAAGGTGAACTTTCCATCTAACAAAATGAGTCAGTGATTCTAGAGTGGTTTGGCACACCAAAATTTGACAAAACATGGTGCACTTGCAACACAGCACTTACAGATCTGAACTGTCCACTCGCCCCGGGGGGTGGCCACGACCCTAGCCATGGTGACCTTTTTCTCCCATGCATTTGTACACACGTAGACCGCCGTAAGACACAAGATGAATGACAGCTTGAGTTAATACAGTGGGCCGCACCAAAACTTGACCAAAACCACCCATTCTGACTGAAATCGCGCAAGGAATCCAATGGACAGGGTGGATTTCTCTAACATCATCACTGTGGGGCCCACCAAGCATCGCAGCGAATCCATGTGCGTAAGGTTTACATCCCAAAAAACTGGGATTTTCTAGACTTTGTGGCCCACTGTCCGTGATCGGATGGTCGATCTGGACCATCCATATGAAGGCCAAGGTGGGGCCCACCATCACCAAGGTTGCTGATACCAAGGGCCAGCTGTACAGCCATCCTAAAAATCCACCCAACGTAAGGTTCTTACAGCTCTCACGCTGCGTAAAGAGTTTCCACAGGAAGTCTCCACTGCCCTTGCTGCGTAAAGGAGGTCCTCCACCAACTCTAGCCTCTTCACTGCCCTTTGCTCTCTATAAAAGGGAGAGAGAAAGAGAGAGAATTTAATCATCTTGGGAGCTTTAACATGGAGCAAAGAAGGGAAGGGAGAGTGAGAGAGAGAGATAGAGAGAGAGAGAGAGTGAACGTGGATGGTTGGCACTTTCCTCTTTCCTTCCTCTTAGTTCCTGGTTTTGTTTACATCCTTCCTTTAAGATTCTTTAGCATCATGATGATGATCGGCTAAACCTCTTACATAGGGCTAAGAGGTGAAGCTTGTAGCGTGATGGGGTATTTCCTACGACTTTGATTCATGTTTATTGAACTCTCTTTGATTATAGTTTGATTATATGGAATATTCATAGTTTTTAATGGTTTGTTGTAACTTAAATTATAATGAATCTGCGATATCTTTGAGTATTTTCTATGTATGTATAGAGGTTATGGTTGTAGGAACCCTGTTATTCACCATCGTCTCATGGACATGGTTGGATGATGGAATCCTTACCTACATTCATAACTCTTTCAGTTTAGATGTGGATTGGTTAAATTCTGTTGTTTACTTTGTCTCATGGGCATGGTTTTGTGATAGAATTAAGTCTAATTCTCATACCTCTCATCTCTTGAAAACTACATTAAAGGAAGTTTAAATTTGATTTTTAATGTTATATCCTCTAACTGGATGAAGATGGGACTCTAAATCCAGTTGTGTTCTTTAATCAAGCGTAGATCTCCCTGATCTCTACAAGTGGATCCTTGGAAACCCCAGTTTTCGACATTTGAATTTGACAAGTTTTAATTAAAGTAGTTCACCATTACTCTCTTAAATTTCCCTGATTTAGGTTACGTCTTCTTCTAGTTCTAGTTCTGGTTACTTTTAGATTACGTACAAGGTTTAGTCCCTGTAGATTCGACCTCAGTCTTACCGAGATTATTACTACATCATAACCCTATACTTGGGGTAGTGAACAAGAATTGAATGTGCACATTCAATGCTTAGATGTGAAAAGGTGCATTGACGAACGTTCATATCCACGTGGCAGCTTAGGGTTTGCTGCTAGGTCCCACTATCGAGGTTGGGACGAGTGTTTGTCAGCAAATCATCCAAAGATGAAGTGGAACTGTTCTACGCACGCCTCCTTGCACGGATCATTGCCATGATATATTACTTGATCCCAGCGGCACGCGTCATCCTTCCCTCTCCCACATTAAATGTTAGGCGATAGTATAAGGAAGTGCTCATTGGGCGAGTTGACCTTTCACAAGATTAAGATCGCCCTCGCACATCAATCCAAGACTACTTGCTGAGCTCTTAGAGATAGTACTCAAAAGTAGGGGGAAACTGTTATGGGTAAAATAGAACTGACCTGATCGCAGGGGCATAGTGAGGCCATTTTCAAATGAAGCCCCATAAGAAAGGACAAGGTACCGACTTGACCTCAGGTACCAACCCGACCTCCAAGACCAGCCTGAGTGGTGACCACAAATCCTTACTTTAATTGCCCAGCATGACCACCGACCTTGAAGGTCGGCCTCGACCACTGACCTCGAAGGTCAACCTTGACCTCGGCCTTGGTGCTGACCTAGGCCCCGGATGCTGACCTCGGCCTCGGATGCCAATCTAAGCCCCGAGTACCAACCATGACCTCGACCTTGACCTCATTACCGAGCTCGACCTTTGCCTCAAATATCGACCTCGTCCCCAAAATGATGGAGAAAATCTCGTGCCGTATGTAAGCAGGACTGTCTAGCGAGATCTCAACTAAAGATCATGCCAATCGAGGCACGATCGGAGAGATATTCGAGTGAAGATCCATATTGAATACAAGATCCCTCCAGTGTATCCAAAAAATCGACTCTAACTCGTAAGTAACCCAGAGGGCTTATAAATAGACCCCCACCATGGAAAAAGGTATGCACAACTACCCAGATGCTACAACTCTTACGGGGAGCCTACCCTGACTTAGGCATCGGAGGGTCCCCAGCTACAACCAGCGCCCCCTAGCGGGCTCGCAAGGAGTGGACGGGATCGACTAGATTTCAGCATCAACAACTTCAATGGTCAGCCATGCCACGCTGATAAGGTGGTTATTGAAGCCTTGCTTTACATGAATTTGACGAATAGAGATGAAATAATATGCTGTCCACTTGGGTTATATCCCAATAATTGCACAAAAGTAAGAAAGAGAAAATAGGAGTCATTGGCACATTTCAATTGCATACATTCGAATTCCATTTCACTTCATTTCCAGGCTTCTGTAATCCAACACCCCTGTTTGTTGGCCTAAGAAGCTATTACAACTGCAATCCTTGCTCTCTTGCAAGCCCAAGCTGCAGGAGAAACAAAGGCTTCTCCCACTCTTCAAGGGCTCTGGAGGTGGTTGTTGATAAGAAGGTTGGCTGATGCACAGTTCAAGGTTGAGGTCCGGACACCGGTGGGACGTTTCTTGGCCCTTGATCTTATCGTCCAGGTGGCTGAGTCCAACGTCTTTCTCCTCTTCTTTGGTGAAAGAGATGGTGATGTCTGAGATTGGGTGGTCGTGGATTGGCTGATGGGTAGATGGGTCCACTCCTCTACTCAATAGCTTTCTCCTGATATGGGTGTTCCAATAGTTCTTGATTTCGTTATCAGTTCTCCCTGGTAGCCGTCCCGCTATCAGTGACCACCTGTCCACAGAAAGAAAAGAAAAAACATGAGTTAGGTGTAGCTACAGTAGAAAATGATGTACTGGTAAATAGGATAGCAGCACATGTAAAAACATCGCTTTGATTATTTTATTGACCGAGCCAGGGCTCAAGCTGATATTTAAGAATATATATGAATTTGATTCTAGATAATAATGCAGATACGACACCTTCATGTTTCGTGCAGAGGGCAAATGATATTTGTATAACATTTTTAAAGGGATCTGATTGTGTTGGGTGATGTCTAGCATCTTGTTTCATTCAACATACACCCTGGTGGCACTAATCTACCTTTCACCAATAAAAAAAAAAAAAAAAAAGAAGAAGAAGAAAAGGTAACAGTCAAAATATCATTGTAGAAATATACATGAAAATAGTTCTTCATTTCTCATATTGCCTGAGAAGCAACGTGGAATCCTGCAGCATGCACGGAGCTTAAACAACTTATGCCATGCTCTCAAAAAAAAAAAAATAATAATAATAATAATAATAATAATAATAATAAACTGGGGGATAACATCTATCCGATCGAAAGCAACACTAGTGGGTAGGTAGAGAATACATGAGCATCAGGACAATTCTCTATAAGAAAATTAGCAAATTACCCTAGCTTTTGAACAAAGGTGAATCATCAGAAAAGAGTAGAATCTAAGGAAGTAAATGAATTAGGCTCTTCTTCAAGGACCAAAATCATCTGCAACAGCAGTTCTAGGTAGAATGTAAAATACAAGGCGAAATACATACACGATAGTGACCCCGCAGACAAAGCTATGGTTGGCTTCCCCATTAATCCATGTGATGTAGCCCTCCTGAGTTGTGGCCGGATTTGGCTTATTTTCAATCCCATGAATATAATTGAGGAATGCACATGATGGACGGAGTGTCTTTCTCATATACAAGACGGTGAGCCTAAAGAGATTTTAAGTACGAGGCATTCCATATACATTATGGTGGGCCCAAAGAGCTTGAGTGTTTTATGTACAACATAAAATAGGTGTTGTAGACGATTCCCATCAGCTTTACCAAATCCAAGATAGATGAATTAGATTCCTTTACCGTATTAATTAAAGGAAGTGTTGGGAGCTAAGAAACAATTACATGTACAAAAACATTGTACCACAGAATGTTAAAATATACCCAGATTGTAATCTAAGAATATAGATGATTGGGCTCCACTATTAGTAGCAGAAGTGTAAGCAGCTTCTTTTTCTTTTCTTTTCTTTTTTTCTTTTTTCTTTAAAAAAAAATAACAATAATAATAAAATAAAGTGTAAGCAGCTGAGACACCAGTATACGTGAAAAGTTGTTTGATTATCATATAGACCGGCCAAGGACTCGGAATCTGCTTGTTTGGATAGAGAATCCGAAGCAGGGATATGAAAAATTACCATGGAATAACAGAAAGAATGAAAGAACTGCGGAACCCAAACATGATTTTGTTACTTGGTTGGTAGTGCATTTCACCTCAAAAACTTAAGAGGTCAATAGTCAAGCAGCAAAAGCTGACTGTCCGAAGCCTGCATTTTGAACGGTTTTTTTTTAATCCACATTTTTCTTCAGTAAAACCTTGGAATCATGAACCAAAACACACACACACACACACACACAGATATATATATATATATATATATATATATATATATATATATATATATATATATATATATATATATATATATATTCTCAAATAAGAGAAAAGTATGTGTATATGAAAGTCGATTTATTTTCCAAACTAAGTTTTCAATATTCCCTAACAATATGGATTTAAGTCGGTTCACCGCTATATGTGAGAATATTATTACACCACTGTATGTAAATGTGAAATACTGCTTGGATAAATTGTATTGGCCGAGCAATGACTTAGAATTTCTGACGGCGAAGTCCAAGAACATGGATGAATTGGGCTGTACCATAGTAAAAGAATTGCAAGCAACTACGAGACCAATATAGCTGTATCACTGTATAGTAAAACCTCACCGCTTAAAAAAAATCGACTTTGATTTAGAGACACGGGAAGCATACTAAGGTTTTAAATATCCACAAAAGTTTTAATAAAAATAGGAGGAGAATTAAAATATGGGGCGGCATACTTGTTACCGAGAAGGCTATGGAGCTTAATGATGAGCTCGTCCTCTTCGTCGGTGAAGTTGCCTCGCTTGAGATCGGGGCGGAGGTAGTTGATCCAACGGAGCCTGCAGCTCTTGCCACAACGTAGCAGGCCTGCTGCTTTCGGTAGGGATCGCCAGCATCCCTCACCATGAGCACGTATGTAGGCAATGAGCCGTTCGTCTTCTTCCTTGGTCCATGCCCCCTTGTTTGTGTGTGCTTTCTCACAGCATGGAGACCTGCCCATGGCACCTTCTCTCTCTCTCTCTCTCTCTCTCTCTCTCTCTCTCTCTCTCTCTCTCTCTCTCTCTCTCTCTCTCTCTCATCACAGCTTAGATAATGGAGTTTTATAGGCGTTTGACTGGGCTTTTTTCTTTTTTCTTTTTTCCTTCCTTCTAGAGGCGATTTGGTGGGAAGATTTTTGGTGACTGGCTGGTGGCCTTTCACTTGATATTACATCATCATATGATGATAGTATGTATTATAGAATGGCCACAACGACATGTTGTGACCATGTTTCAGTGATCCAAAGTGTTGATGTCATGGAGTTCACCGAGGATGGCCCATGTACCAAAAATATCGATGTTGGCCTTTTTTGTTTGGCGTGAACTATGGACTCCCCATCCTACCATGAAATGACCAATCGCATCCCATCAAATGCAACGCTTATTGATGTAGAGCAGGTCACAGACATTTTCATGGTAAAGATGGACCAGAGAAGGTCCGATCGGAGGTGGAAATCATCGGAACCATCAAAACCTTAAAACAGTCCCGATCGGAGGTGGAAATCATCGGGACCATCAAAACCTTAAAACAGTCGTATTTCACAAATTTGAATGAGTTTTTAGACATATCATATATGATTTTGGCGTAGGAGAAGCTACTTTTGCCAAGCAACCCTTCTATTCTTGGTTACACACTAGATTTGTGAGATTCCATCAGATCGATGGTCAAAAGTCCATTTTATTTTCATTTTTACTATAAATACTAAGTTTTAGTTTGATCATAACTTTTGATCCTCTGAGTAGTAGGAGTCCTGCCCAACATGAAAAGGGCTTAGGAAAATTAGAAGATTAATGTGGTTAAGCCAAATTGGACACTTACTATTTTTGGCCGAAAATCACAAAGTCTAGAAGGAATGATGACCGTCTATAAATAGTAAGTTTATTATTTATAGTAACTCAAGTTTTTAGGGATTTTGAGTCTAAAACTCCATCCTAGGTTTGAGGTCATTATTTAAAGGATCGTAATTTCCTTTTTTTTTTTTTTTTCATCAATTAATTTATTTTCGAATTTCTTAGAAATTATTTCTATTTTATCCCTCATGGAATCGAGGAAACTCTGTGAGGAATACAAAGAGCTCCATGGATTTATAATAGTTATCCCTAAGGAAGACGGGGATCGACCTCATCACGTCCTTCGTTGCGTCAATTGGTACCAGAGAAAGGACTCCCCTTGGGCTGATGGCAATTAACGATGAAATGGAACAAAATCTTATGGACAGTGATCCAGGGACTCGTTATCTATTGAAAAAATGAAAGTTTTCTACTGGAAAAGTCACTTGACCATGTAAGCGCTAGAGGAAACACTTGACTATATTGCGGATGCGCTCATTATACAACACAAGCCTAATTTTCGTAGAGAACTTTTGGAGGTGAATCGTAAGGCTACCCTAGATGAGTCGAGCTCTAGTGATAAGGACATTAGTGACGTTATTACTAGACAATCGGTCCATGGAGACGATTGAGTAGATCATGCTAAAAGATACTATAGAGGAAAGGCCGAACTCCCCAGTTTTAATGGCTTTTTATGTATGGAAGACTTCCTCGATTGGTTAGTAGAAGTAAAATGATATTTTAATTACATGAACATGTCAGAACATAATAAAGTGAAATCGGTAGTGTTCAAATTAAAATCAAGTGCTTCTGCATAGTGCGAACAATTACAACTCTCACATGCCCAACAGAATAAGGCACCCATCGGATTATAGCCGCGGATGAGATGCCTTCTTCGATCACAATCCCTCCCAAGTGATTACGAGTAGGTATTATTCCAATAATACTAAAATTGTAGGCAGGAGAATTGAACAGTCACAGATTACACTGAAGAATTTCAACAGTTGGCAATGCAGAAGATTTGTCGAATACCGAATCACAAAAGGTAACATGGTTCATAGGTGGTTTATGGTCGAAAATTTAAGATTGAGTTCAGATGCACCCTATCGATACCGTGAATGAAGGGTTCAGTTGGCAGGTAGGGCAGAAACGTAGCTTACAAGAGTCCCCACTCAGTTGTATCCTTTGACTCGGCCCCCCATGACGGGTCCCACGTATGATTCAACGATGTCTAAAGGAAAGAAACCAATAAGATGACATCATCAACCTCTTACAACCGCAAACCGTGACATTTAGAGTGGTCCATCTAGGCCTCAATGTACAACACCCATAACAGTGGGTCCAAGTAGGATTTTAAATCCTTATAGTGGAATAAATATGAACAATTGTTACTGTTGTGGCCAATCGTACCACTTATCAAACACCTGCACTCAACTCCACGCAACCTACTTAGTCATTAATGAAGAGGGCACTAAAGGTGAAGCAGCGGAAGAATGCCCTAGATATGATGAAGATGAATAAGCCACTAAGAAATGAGCTAGTGATGAAGAATGGTTGGCCGAGGATTATGGCAAATCCTTGGTCACAAGGCGATTATTGTACATTCCAAGAAAGGAGGTGTATCTGCAATGACACAATATATTTTGTACGCGGTGTACTATCAATGGCAAGGTCTGTGATATAATCATATATAGTGACGATAGTGAGAACATCGTCTCGAAAGTGATGGTGGACAAGTTACGGCTACTTACGACAAATCATCATTCCCCTTACTTGATTGGCTCGATAAAAATGTTGAACAAGATAAAGGTAACTAAATAATGCACTGTCTATTTTTTAATTGGTTGGAATTATGAGGATCAAGTACTTTGTAACGTGGTCGACATGGAAGCATGTCATATGTTACTCGATTAACCATGGCAATCGGATCATGATGCGACTCACCGAGGATGAGACAACATTTGTGTTTTCGTCAAAGATAATCGAAAGATGATCCTTACCCATATGGTACCAGAGAACCACTCAAAAGCTTCTAAAGTGGAAGAAATCTCCCTCCTAAACATTAGAAATTTTGTGGAGGAAATTGAAGGAAACTGACGAAGTGTATGCTATGGTGGTAAAGGGCAAGGAATCGAAGCCCTTGACATTCCTCCAAGTTTAAGGCCATTAATGAATGAATTTACAGAAATCTGGCTCAAAGAGTTACCTGATGGATTGCCCCCCATGCAAGACATTTAACATCACATACACTTCATCCCTGGCGTTAGCTCGCCCAACCGACCTCACTATCGGATGAGTCCAAAAGAGTGTGAAATACTTCAGGGGCATATGGAGGAATTAATCTGTAAGGGTCTTTTGAGAGAGAACATGAGCTCATGTGTCGTGCCAGCTTTATTAACGTTGAAGAAAGATGGGAGCTAGCGCATGTGTGTCAATAACCGGGCAATTAACAAGATTACAATTAAATATCGGTTCTCGATACCATGGTTGAAGGACATGCTTGATATGCTAAAAAGGTATCAAAGTGTTATCTAAAAGCGATTTGAGGAGCGGGTACCATCAAATTTGTATTTAGCCCGGTGATGAGTGGAAACGGCATTTAAGACCAAGGAAGGGTTGTATGAGTGGCTGGTCATGTCTTTCAGTCTATCGAATGCATCGAGCACTTTTATGCATTTAATAAATCAAGTGTTAAAGCCATTTATTAGCCGATTTTTGGTATTATATTTTGATGACATCCTGATATATAGATAGGGTGAGACAGAGCACACAAAACATCTTAGGTAGGTTCTACAGGTCCTGATAGTTAACAAGTTGTATCTCAACTTGAAGAAGTACAGTTTTTTAATGGACAACCTATTGTTCTTAGGATTTATTGTGAGATCCATGGGCATCCACGTGGACGATGAAAAGGTACGAGTCATTAAAGAATGGCCGATCCTGACGAATATTAATGAAGTGAGGAGTTTCCACGGGTTAGTGACCTTCTATCATTAATTTATGTAGAATTTCAACACTATAGTTGCACTCATTACAGATTGCATGAAAAAAGGCATGTTTCAATGGACCAATGAGGTTAACAAGAGCTTTGTTAAAATCAAGCATCGATTTTTTATTACACTAGTCTTGGTTCTTTCTATTTTCGACAAGCTGTTTGAGATTAAGTGTGACACCTCATATGAGATTGAAGCAGTCTTATCACAAGAAGGCAAGCTGGTAGCATCTTACAACGAGAAGCTCAGTGAAGCTTGAAAGAAGTGGTCGACATATGAAGTTAAGTTGTACAAAGTTATTCAAGCGCTGCGACTTTGGCTGCATTATCTGATTCAGATAGTGTTTGTTCTTTACAATGACCATCAAGCCTTAAAGTTTATTAGTAGTCAGGCTAATATGAATCATGTGCATGCTAGATGGGGTGCGGTTTTGTAGGAATTCACGTACATTCTAAAGCATAAGTCAGGGTAGCATAATAAGGTAGTTGATGCACTTAGCCGTCGTGCATCACTATTTGTTATGATGACCAATGAGGTAGTCGGCTTTGATTGTCTCAAGGAGCTGTATGCCAAGGATGAGAACTTTAAGGATGCATGCATGAAGTGTTAGAGGGTTATCCTAGTGACCTACATATGCAAGACGATTTCTTCTTCAAAGGAAATCAATTATGCATCCCCAAAGTTCTCTGAGGGAACATGGTATTCAAGAGCTACATGGAGGTGGCCTTGGTGAATACTTTTGGCGAGATAAGATGCAAGTTCTTATTGGGGAGTGGTGTTAATTACTGGCCATAATTGCTATGTGATGTTGGTAAAGTAGTGTAGTGATATTATGTTTGTCAAACTTCCAAGGGGCAGTCTCAGAATATGGGCTTCTACACCCAGTTATTTATGTTTGACGGCCCTTGGGAAGGCTTTTTTTTTTTTGGTTAGCTTGTTAGTGCACCCACACTCATTTGACACTTCACTATTAGCCACCCCCACTAGGGATCGATTCCAAGACCTCAGTGTTGAAATGAGGTATCTTTCACTCAATCTACCACTTGAGCTATGGATCAAGGTGCCCCTTGGGAAGGCTTATCTATGGACTTCGTGCTTATTCTCCCACGAACGCAGCATGATATGGATTCAGTATTTGTGGTTATAACTCATTTTTCAAAGATAGACGCATTTTATCCCATGTAAGAAGACCATCGATGCAACACACGTGGCGAATTTATTCTTTAGAGAGGTCATGCGGCTACATGGGGTTCCGAACACTATTACTTCTGACCATGACACGAAGATCATCAACCACTTCTAGGAGACTTTGTGGAATTGGTTTGCTACGCAACTTTAGTTCAATAGTGCTTACCACCCACAGATCGATGGGCAAGTTGAAGTTGTGAATCGCATGTTTAGAAACCTCCTTCGATATATTTAAGGTAACAAACCGAAATAGTGAAATTTGACTTTGTCTCAACTAGAGTTTGCATTCAACAACATGGTGAACCGCTTGATAGAGAAGTCCTCATTTCAAATTATTTATGGTCGAGTGCCCCACCACACACTTGACTTAGTCCCTTTGCCTAAGCTCCCGGGCATAAGTGTTACAACAGAACATATGGCGGAGTGAGTTGTGGGCATTCATGCAAATGTGCAAGCCAAATTTCATGCCTCAAACAACAAGTACAATGAGCAAGCCGACAAGTATTGGTGATAAAATGTGTTCGAGGTGGGCAATCATGTTATGGTCCATCTATGTAAGAAAAGATGTTTGATCGGGAACTACAACATGTTGAAGAATAAGATGATTGGACCAGTATCGATTCTCCAATAGATCAATGACAACACTTACATTGTTAATCTTCTGGATAATATGGAGATCTCACTTTCAATATTACGAACCTAACCGAGTATTATAAACTGAAGTGGAACGAGAACTCGAGGTTGAGTTCTTTTAAAGTGGAGGGGACTGATGTGGACTGGGTCGCAGACACTTTCATGGCAAAGATGGACCAGAGAAGGCCCGATCGAAGATGGAAATGATCAGGACCATCAGAACCTTACAACAGTCGTATCTTGTAAACTAGAATGAATGAGATTTTTGACACATCATATATGATTTTAGGATAGGAGAAGCTACTTTAGTCAACCAACCCTTCTATGTTGGGTTTCTTATGGCAGATTTGTGACATTCTATCAAATGATGGTCAAAAGTCCATTTTATTTTCATCTCTATAAATAGTAAGTTTTAGTTCAATCATAACTTTTTATCTGTAACGCCCCGGATTTTTGCCAACCTGGGATTAGACGTCCTTAGGCAATGGGTCAATCCTAACACAGGTTTAACTTCTTAAACGCTCAATTAAAGTCTCAAATCGTTCCTTAAATCATTTTCTTCACAAATCCCACCCTTCACTACCTTGTGCTTTGAATTTTTTAAAGCACCTTCGCCCTAGACACTATCTTAAACTAGCTAAGTAGTATAACTTGGATCACTTTATATACAAACTACAATGGACTAAGTTCCACCTCAGACGAAAATCACTTAGGATTAAATCCTTTAGAAATTTGACAAAGTGAACTAGGTGCTAAACTAGATTAGCCATGAAATCCATTTGAATCGCTTTAAATACGATCTACAAGACCCAAAACTTGCAGAACCATTGACGCTAGGTTACCCTAAAGTTTAGAACCAAACTCATTTCCCGTCTGCTCTCGAGAATGAAACGAAACTTCGTATTAGGTCTAAATCGCACATCGGGAGTCCGATTAACCCAAAGCTAAGGAACTAGGACCGCCCCACTGGGCTTAACAATCATCTCAAAAATCAGCTCCATCCGATGTTCCACGGCCATTCGCTTCGATCCGGAGCGAGGGTGTGTGAAAAACACTATTCCCATTCCAAAATAAATATCTGGAATAGTGATCTGGCATCATTCGTTGACGCGTCAGTATTAAGCAACCTGACCGTCAGAATCAGACCAAATTACACCCTCGGATTAAGAAAAATTTCAGGAACATTTACATGTACGTAGAATTTCTTATCGTGGCCCACTGACCGTCGAACTGAAAGTGGTCCGCCACGTGCGATCTGGGAATCCGATCGAGTCGAAAACGAAATCCCACATAGATCCATGTGTGGTGAGCTTAAGTCTGACGTTTGGCTCAAGGAGGGCCACCAGAACCTCTCTTTTGAGCTGGAAAAGTGACGAATATCCTATATTAGCAGTAACCCTTGAACCTGAGTCTATTTTGGGAATGTTTAGGCTATATAAGGGCCTTAGAGCACCCTCTCTCACAGCCATACGAATTTGAGTTTTGGGAGAGAGAAAAGAGAGAGAAAGGCTTGGAGTTTGTTGCCGATTTTCCTCCTCCTGCTTTGGCTTGTTACACGGCCTACACTGCCCTGTTCTAGGCGCTTTCCCGGCGGTATCCATCCCATTTGAAGGTAAAAAACCCTAACCCTAGGTCTGAATTTTGTTAGGATCGTTGTAGGCTATGTAACAACTAACCGATTCCGCTCTTTAGGCTAGAAAACTCCCGTATACGGAAGTTCTACTGCCCTTGCTGATTCGTTGAGTTTCAAAAGGCAAAGGTGAGGACTTTAAGTGCATAAGTTACGGTTTTCAACGCTTTCAATGTCAGATAATGGTAGATTCATGATCTGCTTGCAATTGCACATGTACAAAGTGCTTTCCGTTTCCTGTTTCGATTAACGTTGTAGAAATTGCAATTTCACATATACGTAGAAATACCGTATACGTATTTTTTTTGGCAAAACGTTTGACATGTTTATTTAATGTATTATTATATGATATATGGATAAAATACTAATTTGGTGAAAGGAATTGCTGAAATACATGTTCATGTGTAAATGCTACGTATGTTGAAATTGTATATTCTAGAAATACCGTATATGTATTTTTTTTGGGAAAATGTATGACATGTTTATTTAATGTATGATTATACAATATATATATAAAATACTAGTTTGGCGAAAGGAATCGCCAAAATACATGCTCCCTTGTAAATGTCAAGTATGTTGAAATTGCGTATTCTAGAAATACCGCATATATGTAAAATTTGGAGATGTATTTATCATGATTATTTATCATGATTATTTGCTGTAGTAATATATTATACATGGATAAAATACTCACTTGGCTAAAGGATAGCCCTAATATATATTTTGCTAACATACACCATGTATGTTGTAATAGTGTATTCTAAGTGTTTGTGAAAATGACTGAATGAGTATAGAATTCTCATTCGTGCTCGCCATGACTAATTGTCATGGATTCATGATTATTGTATTGGCGATACCCTTTTGACGAAAGGATTTTCCCTAAATCACGCTACCGCCAATATACACCATATATGCTAAAATGTGTGGCCCAAGTGTTTGTGGGAATGACTGAATGAATATGGAACTTGGATTCCTGCTTGCCATGACTATCCGTCGTGGGTGTAAGCGTGTTATAATTGGGGCAACTCCCTAGGGGAAGGATTTGGCCTAATACCTATGTGATCGACATATGTCATGTATGTTGATGCATGTTTGTTTTAGTGTTTCTTGAAATGTCTGAATGAGTAGTAGTTAGCAAATTGTGATGTATAAGGGTGTTGAGATGTGAGTCTCAATCTCTTTTAATTATGTGTATGATCTCCTTGGATTGTTGTGTAATTAGGAATTGAACATGTACAAACTCATGCTTGTGTTGTGATTCATAACATGCTCAACTGCTTTATATTATAACTATGTAATGCATATGCTTAAATTTATATTTATGTTGTATGATCCGTCATGGGTGATGGGGGAGCGGAGCAACGAGTGCGTGCAACAGCCCTGGCAGCCCTAAACGGATAATACCATATCTTGATTGTATGAGTTAAATCTTGATCCATTACTGCTTTATCTATCTGCAATTGATTGTGTTTGGGGCTATGATTATAGTCCAGGCAATCGGTAACGGGATTGAATTCGTGGCTGAGATTCATTTGCCACGTGGGATGTGTTCGACGAACTTGTGTCGTACGTTGCCTGTCGGCAGTGGCTAGGCCACACGAAGTTGTTTATGCACTTCATGTCGTGCAGCTCAACGGGCGATCGTGCTAGTCGAGCTCGTCAAGTAACCCGATCTGTCTTCTGTATGTTCACCATGTTTGGTCGCTACTTCTTGAACCTAGGGTACCAAACTTACCAGTGAAACCCCTTTTAACCATGGTACCTTGATCCGCTAAGACGCATGAGCCGGGCATGGTGGTATGGGACACCGTGGTCGAGCTGTCGGCCTACGCTAGGGTCATGTGCCTCCCCGTAGTGACCATTGCGCAACCAAACTCGTGAGCCGATTATGGTAGTATGGGACACTATATTTGAGCTGTCGATACTTACGGTGAGACCTGTGCTCGTGCTGACGGGCGACGAGTCCTCCGTAGTATCTTCGAGTATACTCCAAGGTCTGTGATTGGCGACGAGTCTTTCACAGCAACTGGAGTATGAGTTGAGCCGAGTACGGTGAGACCCGTATTCGCTGACGGCTAGTGATTGAGCCGAGTATGGTGAGACCTGTACTCGAGCTGACGGTCAGCAATTGAGCCGCATACGGTGAGATCTATATCCGTGCTGACGGGTGACGAGCCCTTTGTGATGCCTTCGCTATGCCTCTCAAACCATAATATCGTATGAGATTAACTAGGATTGACGACCCTAGAATGGATCATGTTTGGGAATGATACAAGGGAGGTACCTTAGTTTCCCAATACTGCTGTTTGAAATGGACTAATAAAAACTTGGTAATCATGAGCATCATCGCACCGCATGTGCTTTGTAGATGTACCGAGGGAGTAAGCATTCGCGAACGTAAGATGATGTCGCTTGAGGGTGGTTTGGCAAGGGCATACAGCATCATGTCATTTCATTTTCGCACTTAACAAGAGTAGTTAGAAATGTTTGATTTGTACTGCTTTATCATTACTGCTTGATTGAATTGATAACATGTTAACCTATGCTTTACTGTTCCACTGAGTTGATCACTCACTCCCACGTTACGGGACGGTGTTGTACACACCAACCAGATTTGTTGAGTTTCAGGTGGTGGCGATCTTTGGTGAAGCGAGTAGGACTACTTCTATGATGATAGGGGAATTCTCCTATCTGTATCTCTCTGGCAGGTCAATGAAGACCTGATATTGTATTGACGGGGCTATGGTACATGGGATAGGAGGCATTACACTTCCTCACATTTGGTACATTTTAGAACTGCACTTGTATTTATTTAACCTGGTAATGTTATCACACTCTGGAGACTCATCATAAGTTATATATTTTATCTATCTATCATGTCTTTCGCTTGCAAATTTAATTGTCTACGGAGTATGATATCTTTGTTTTGGCTTAATCTCACTCATGTTCAATGCACGAATACAGTCAACATTCAATCATCATTCATTTTGTTGCATAAGTGATGTTCTGGAACTCGGGAGTTGAGTTTATGCTCGACCCCCGATTTTCAGGGCGTTACAAGATGGTATCAGAGCATGATTTTGATTAAACCGGACCTGGGTTATGGTCACACTACGCACTCTGACTTAGGAGGGAGCGACGGGATGTAGCAACAGTCATAGGTATCCCGATTTCGCCAATTGGCAAAGTTCATTGAAAACGAACGCCGAAATCGAGTATGTATTCAATCATGGTCGCACGGGTCGACCTTAAAACATTTCTAGGTTGTCTAGTGAAGGGTCTAGATCATAATCCACCTCATCCCAATCATTGAGAATCAGTAAAATGTGCGATAAACGTGATGAGGATAACTACCCCAAATCCTTGGAGCTTCTCTAGACTCCTCCCAGAGACTTCTCGAATCTACAAGAGGAGAAAGCAGAAAATAGAAATAAATTCTAATAAATTCAAAACTGATTAGTGAATGACTAAAAACGAGTTCACCACCCTTTAAATAAGGATACCAGGTAATGGGAAAGAAATCAGGAACAAACTACAACTAAAACTTCTAGAATTCGCGACTTACTATGGGTCGTGATGTCTACTAGTGGGTAAAGTTTTCGGTCAAAAAATAGTAAGTGTCCTAAACGACTTCACCAAACCGTTCTCCTAATTATTCTAAACTCTTTTCTCATTGGGCACAACTCCTAAAGCCCAACGGATGAAGAGAAATCAAACTAAAACTACTATTTTTGGCAAAACGAAATTGAAGCGGGGAAATAACCGTCAATCGGGGGGTTTTCTCACAATTCCGGGCTGCGCAACCCGGCGTAGCTGGATTGGTTGGCTTCATTAGCTCGTTCTACCCCAAATTCATATATTTTACGTCAGATAACTCATTCTGGATTGCAAGATATGTCTGATTACCCCGAAACTACCCGAAATGGAGTGAATCGGATTCGGGGGCCCCTCCACGTTAATACGATAAGCCCCTAGATCGAACCAGGGTGCATTTGGCACCCTGGGCATGTGGGAAACAGGTCCCCACCGCGGCGGCGCGGTTCCGGCCAAGTCCGACCGCGGCGGAACCGCGGCTCCGGCGGCGGACCGAGGTCCGGTGGGCCATCTGATGTGGGGCCAGGGCTGGGGTTGGTCGGCTCGACCTTCCCTACCCCCTGGCACGTACCATTTTGGCTGGGGTTTGAGATTTTTAGGGTTGGAGCCCCCCTCCCTCTCACATCTTCCCTTCCAAACGCGCTCCCCTTCTATTTCCGATTTTTTTTCCTCCAATCCTTCCTCCAATCTTTCAATCCACTATTTTCAACCATGATTCACCCACTTCCATCGATCACAGCCACACCTACCTTCTACCCTTGTCGTTTCCCTCATTTGGACACTCACACCTCCCATTCGAAGCTCACATTCGTGTAAGCTTTCAACCCATCTCATCTATTCGTTTTTCCTCCTCCAATCCCTGTCAGTTGGGGCCTTCGCAATCTCTGTTGAGGCTCAAGTCTGTGGGGAACCAGAGAAATCAGCCCTTGTTCTCCCCTTTTCTTCACTCTTTTATAGCCTTCACAATCTCCAAATGATAGGACATTTGGGGCCCGTTCAATCAATTACATTATGTGGGATTAGGTGAATGGAATTGTAAAAGTAGTAATAAATCTATGTGTAGGTATGGTCCCTAGATTGGGTGTATCCCATGTGTTCCGACATCATGTTTAGAATGTATGCAATTAAAAGTAAATTTCGAGATTTTCTTTCCAATAACACTTAGAAGTTCATTATCCTGGGATTTGAAACTCCCATCTTGCGCTTTCCCACACAAGGCTCATTTTTCAAAGCCTATACCATTAATTTTAATCCCCACCCACCCTCCTACCAAATTTGTCATTCCCAATCCCGAAGTGGGATTAGCAATACAGTCCCATTTTAATGCAACTTAAGACCATTGGTCAAATTGTGTTGAAGTGATAAAATCCCTTGATATACATTGACCCACCGCACTCTGATAGCTTAAGCTTTTGGAGTAAATGGTTGATTGACAAATAGACCCTTGGAGTTTTGGACCTAAAGCAGTGCTCCTAGATTTCGACAGACCTGGCCGTAGAGGAAATTCAACAAATTAATAATGTGAACCTTAGGATCCTCTTAGCTGGTATGAGCATATGTGAAATGCTTGGGCGTAGTTAAATTTAACTACAGGTAACTCAGTTCTAATTAGACAACTTTGACCCTAAGTGAAAAAAAAAAAAAAAAAAACCCTTCCTTGTATTAGAAATGAAGTGAAGTCATCTAGCGTATAAGCATAGACTTTGGACTCACCTATGGATTTCCTCTACTCCTAAATTAAGACTAGACTACTGGTTGGGCTAAAGAAAGTAAAAGACTAATTAATTATGCTAGGTCAATTGAATAATAGACTTAATTATTCGGCTTAACTGACTCAGACCCACTATACAATTTTCTTTCCGTGTTGGCCCGACCATTTGCAACTAAAGGTTTATCCCTTTGTTTTTGAAAAGTATTAGGAGTATATAGTCGATAGCGATTTTGTCTTTTAGGCCTAAGGAATTACCCAAATGGGCAACAGACAGTTAGGAATTAGGTCTCGAATCTCATGTCATTATAACATACACATTGTACATATGAACTTAGAAAAAAAAAAAAAATAGATGCACTTTGTTGATCTATTCTTTCCAAATACCTTTATACTAATAAGGTATAAAATTATCTTATAGTAATAAACTAGATATGACTTGGGAGGGTAAGTTGAGATCGTAATAAAAGTCCTTTGGTAGAATTAGGCATCTTGCCTCAAACTCACACCTGCCCGTGACCTCAACCACATTGCCCATCATTTTAGCTCCTCTCGATACCCATAGGTATCAATGCCATAGTATACATCGACGATGAAAGGCAGACCAATGTATTTCCCATTTCATTTTAAGGATAGGTTATAAATTACACCTTGTTCCGACATACGGAGCAGGACATAAATCTTAAGCCTTGAGGGTGAAAATAAATTTTAAGGGGGGTAGAACATGATGAACCCGCTCTAGTTAGGTCACCTAATACACCTCTTTGACCTGGGTGGCGCAATGAAACATGGTGGACCCTATCCCACTGGCCCAGGATCGAAACGGTGCTTGATAAATACGAACATTATAGAAGCCCTAGTAAGTTCTACTATGAGAAACCGTTTCAAGATGATTTAGTAAGATTTGATTCACCCTTTCCTTGGACATAGATAATATCGAGGACTCTCTTAGACTAAGACCTAAAGGGACCTTAGAATAAACAATTTGAGCCTTTCAATGATGGACATTCCCTACTCTTAGAGAGTGATCGGACTACGGAGTTACTGACATCTACAACTGCGAAGTTTTCGCGGCTTGACCCAATTCCCAATCATGGGTGACTACCGATGGACTCTCTGCTGACGAGCGGATGACCAGGATCCACCAGGATTCGGAAGGGATACGATGAGCTTCCTACCCCGGCCGGTAGATGATCGATGTATCGGGATCGAGCCCACTATTACCGTCTCTCCGTGTTGGTCAAACAATGAAAACAACTATCTTACTCTAAATTGTGAGAATTGTCGTCGAGACTCCAAATAGGTAAAGAAATAAATGGTAGCAAACCATCAGGGTATGAGGAATGGATAAAGAATTAAGTTTTAAGGGGGGTAGACTAAAATGAACCAGCTGGTATATACCCTACCACGCGTAGAAACTTGGAATTAATAAGTCTTAGGCAAATGAAATAATAGAAATCTTCCCTTATTACCCTTAGCCAATTTCGGGGACGAAATTTTATTTTAAGGGCGGTAGATTGTAACGCCCCGGATTTTTGCCAACCTGGGATTAGACGTCCTTAGGCAATGGGTCAATCCTAACACAGGTTTAACTTCTTAAACGCTCAATTAAAGTCTCAAATCGTTCCTTAAATCATTTTCTTCACAAATCCCACCCTTTACTACCTTGTGCTTTGAATTTTTTAAAGCACCTTCGCCCTAGACACTATCTTAAACTAGCTAAGTAGTATAACTTGGATCACTTTATATACAAACTACAATGGACTAAGTTCCACCTAAGACGAAAATCACTTAGGATTAAATCCTTTAGAAATTTGACAAAGTGAACTAGGTGCTAAACTAGTTAGCCATGAAATCCATTTGAATCGCTTTAAATACGATCTGCAAGACCCAAAACTTGAGAACCATTGTATTAGGTTACCCTAAAGTTTAGAACCAAACTCATTTCCCGTCTGCTCTCGAGAATGAAACGAAACTTCGTATTAGGTCTAGATCGCACATCGGGAGTCCGATTAACCCAAAGCTAAGGAACTAGGACCGCCCCACTGGGCTTAACAATCATCTCAAAAATCAGCTCCATCCGATGTTCCACGGCCATTCGCTTCGATCCGGAGCGAGGGTGTGTGAAAAACACTATTCCCATTCCAAAATAAATATCTGGAATAGTGATCTGGCATCATTCGTTGACGCGTCAGTATTAAGCAACCTGACCGTCAGAATCAGACCAAATTACACCCTCGGATTAAGAAAAATTTCAGGAACATTTACATGTACGTAGAATTTCTTATTGTGGCCCATTGACCGTCGAACTGAAAGTGGTCCGCCACGTGCGATCTGGGAATCCGATCGAGTCGAAAACGAAATCCCACATAGATCCATGTGTGGTGAGCTTAAGTCTGACGTTTGGCTCAAGGAGGGCCACCAGAACCTCTCTTTTTCTGGAAAAGTGACGAATATCCTATATTAGCAGTAACCCTTGAACCTGAGTCTATTTTGGGAATGTTTAGGCTATATAAGGGCCTTAGAGCACCCTCTCTCTCACACCATACGAATTTGAGTTTTGGGAGAGAGAAAAAAAGAGAGAGAAAGGCTTGGAGTTTGTTGTCGATTTTCCTCCTCTGCTTTGGCTTGTTACACGGCCTACACCGCCCTGTTCTAGGCGCTTTCCGGCGGTATCCATCCCATTTGAAGGTAAAAAACCCTAACCCTAGGTCTGAATTTTGTTAGGATCGTTGTAGGCTATGTAACAACTAACCGATTCCGCTCTTTAGGCTAGAAAACTCCCGTATACGGAAGTTCTACTGCCCTTATCTGATTCGTTGAGTTTCAAAAGGCAAAGGTGAGGACTTTAAGTGCATAAGTTACGGTTTTCAACGCTTTCAATGTCAGATAATGGTAGATTCATGATCTGCTTGCAATTGCACATGTACAAAGTGCTTTCCGTTTCCTGTTTCGATTAACGTTGTAGAAATTGCAATTTCACATATACGTAGAAATACCGTATACGTATTTTTTTTGGAAAAACGTTTGACATGTTTATTTAATGTATTATTATATGATATATGGATAAAATACTAATTTGGTGAAAGGAATTGCTGAAATACATGTCCATGTGTAAATGCTACGTATGTTGAAAATGTATATTCTAGAAATACCGTATATGTATTTTTTTTGGGAAAATGTATGACATGTTTATTTAATGTATGATTATACAATATATGTATAAAATACTAGTTTGGCGAAAGGAATCGCCAAAATACATGCTCCCTTGTAAATGTCAAGTATGTTGAAATTGCGTATTCTAGAAATACCGCATATATGTAAAATTTGGAGATGTATTTATCATGATTATTTCTTTGTAGTAATATATTATACATGGATAAAATACTCACTTGGCTAAAGGATAGCCCTAATATATGTTTTGCTAACATACACCATGTATGTTGTAATAGTGTATTCTAAGTGTTTGTGAAAATGACTGAATGAGTATAGAATTCTCATTCGTGCTCGCCATGACTAATTGTCATGGATTCATGATTATTGTATTGGCGATACCCTTTTGACGAAAGGATTTTTCCTAAATCACACCACGGCCAATATACACCATATATGCTAAAATGTGTGGCCCAAGTGTTTGTGGGAATGACTGAATGAATATGGAACTTGGATTCCTGCTTGCCATGACTATCCGTCGTGGGTGTACGCGTGTTATGATTGGGGCAACTCCCTAGGGGAAGGATTTGGCCTAATACCTATGTGATCGACATATGTCATGTATGTTGATGCATGTTTGTTTTAGTGTTTCTTGAAATGTCTGAATGAGTAGTAGTTAGCAAATTGTGATGTATAAGGGTGTTGAGATGTGAGTCTCAATCTCTTTTAATTATGTGTATGATCTCCTTGGATTGTTGTGTAATTAAGAATTGAACATGTACAAACTCATGCTTGTGTTGTGATTCATAACATGCTCAACTGCTTTATATTATAACTATGTAATGCATATGCTTAAATTTATATTTATGTTGTATGATCCGTCATGGGTGATGGGGGAGCGGAGCAACAAGTGCGTGCAACAGCCCTGGCAGCCCTAAACGGATTATACCATATCTTGATTGTATGAGTTGAATCTTGATCCATTACTGCTTTATCTATCTGCAATTGATTGTGTTTGGGGCTATGATTATAGTCCAGAAAATCGGTAACGGGATTGAATTCGTGGCTGAGATTCATTTGCCACGTGGGATGTGTTCGACGAACTTGTGTCGTACGTTGCCTGTCGGCAGTGGCTAGGCCACACGAAGTTGTTTATGCACTTCATGTCGTGCAGCTCAACGGGCGATCGTGCTAGTCGAGCTCGTCAAGTAACCCGATCTGTCTTCTGTATGTTCACCATGTTTGGTCGCTACTTCTTGAACCTAGGGTACCAAACTTACCAGTGAAACCCCTTTTAACCATGGTACCTTGATCCGCTAAGACGCATGAGCCGGGCATGGTGGTATGGGACACCGTGGTCGAGCTGTCGGCCTACGCTGGGGTCATGTGCCTCCCCGTAGTGACCATTGCGCAACCAAACTCGTGAGCCGATTATGGTGGTATGGGACACTATATTTGAGCTGTCGATACTTACGGCGAGAGCCGAGTACGGTGAGACCTGTGCTCGTGCTGACGGGCGACGAGTCCTCCGTAGTATCTTCGAGTATAATCTAAGGTCTGTGATTGGCGACGAGTCTTTCACAGCAACTGGAGTATGAGTTGAGCCGAGTACGGTGAGACCTGTTTTCGAGCTGACGGCTAGTGATTGAGCCGAGTATGGTGAGACTTGTACTCGAGCTGACGGTCAGCAATTGAGCCGCATACGGTGAGATCTATATCCGTGCTGACGGGTGACGAGCCCTTTGTGATGCCTTCGCTATGCCTCTCAAACCATAATATCGTATGAGATTAACTAGGATTGACGACCCTAGAATGGATCATGTTTGGGAATGATACAAGGGAGGTACCTTAGTTTCCCAATACTGCTGTTTGAAATGGACTAATAAAAACTTGGTAATCATGAGCATCATCGCACCGCATGTGCTTTGTAGATGTGGCGCACTGAGGGAGTAAGCATTCGCGAACGTAAGATGATGTCGCTTGAGGGTGGTTTGGCAAGGGCATACAGCATCATGTCATTTCATTTTTGCACTTAACAAGAGTAATTAGAAATATTTGATTTGTCTTTGCTTTATCATTATTGCTTGATTGAATTGATAACATGTTAACCTATGCTTTCTTGTTCCCTTGAGTTGATCACTCACTCCCACGTTACGGGACGGTGTTGTACACACCAACCAGATTTGTTGAGTTTCGGGTGGTGGCGATCTTTGGTGAAGCGAGAGGACTACTTCTATGATGATAGGGGGAATTCTCCTATCTGTATCTCTCTGGCAGGTTAATGAAGACCTAATATTGTATTGACGGGGCTATGGTACATGGGATAGGAGGCATTACACTTCCTCACATTTGGTACATTTTAGAACTGCACTTGTATTTATTTAACCTGGTAATGTTATCATACTCTGGAGACTCATCATAAGTTATATATTTTATCTATCTATGACAGTCTTCCGCTTGCAAATTTAACTGTCTCTCGGAGTATGATATCTTTGTTTTGGCTTAATCTCACTCATGTTCAATGCACGAATACAGTCAACATTCAATCATCATTCATTTTGTTCATAAGTGATGTTCTGGAACTCGGGAGTTGAGTTTATGCTCGACCCCCGATTTTCAGGGCGTTACATTATCCTTTAAGTTGTAGGAGTCATGCCCACATGAAAAGGGCTTAGAAAAAAAATCGGAGAACAACGTGGTTAGGCCAAATTGGACTTTATTATTTTTGGTCGAAAGCCATGAAGTCTAATAGGAATGATGACTGTATATAAATAGTAAGTTTACTATTTATAGTAAGCTACATTTTTTTGGGAGTTAGAGTTAGAGTTAGAGTTTAAAACTCCGTCCTAAGTTTGAACTCATTATTTAAAGGATTATAATTACATTCTTTATTATCAATCAAATTATTTCTGAATTTATTAGAAATTATTTTTATTTTATCCCTTGCAGATTTAGGGGAACTCTGCAAGGAATCCAGAGAGCTCCTTGGATTTGGAGTAGTTATCCTTGAGGAAGACGGTGATAGGCCTCATCATGTCCTTCCCTGGGTCACTTCTCACACATAAATTAAGAACCACAAGTCCTTGTACAAGTTCATATAAGTCAACATGAGTCTCCCATAATAGCCCTAACCCTATCTAAATAGGTTGAGGTCCGTTGTCTTCTTTCCAACTCTGATCTCCAAATGGGTCCTAACGTATCATGGAGTAGAATCAGAGACTCAAGAGAACTGTTGAATTTCTTCATTATTTACTCACATCTCTAATGTCATCTGTTAATCGGAGCAATTCATTTACTACGTTCCATTATATTACTTTTTTACTTACTATATTATTACTTTTTCTTTACGCATTCATCCTTTGTTGTAGATTTGCTTCTTCTTTTTTAAAATTTTTTATTTACTTTCAATTAATAATCTAGAGCAAGAATGACGCATGGGGAGGACGTGAGGTTGAGCACCGTTTTCCTCAAGAGGATAACTATTCTGAATCCACAGAACTTCTTTGGACTCCTCACAGAGACTTCTCGAATCCACGAGGAAAGAAAGTAGAAAATAAGAATAAATTCTAATAAATTCGAAACTGATTAATGAAAGAATAAAAATGAGTTCACAACCCTTTAAATAGGGGTACCAAGCAATGAGAAAGAAATCAGAATCAAACTACAACTAAAACTCCTAGAAATCGTGACTTACTATAAATAGTAAAGTTACTATTTATAGACGGTCGTGATGTCTACTAGTGCACAAGGTTTCCGGCCAAAAATAGTGTCCTATTTGGCTTCACCAAACCGTTCTCCTAATTATTCTAAGCTCTTTTCACGTTGGGCGCAACTCCTAAAGCCCGACGGATGAAGAGTTATAATCAAATTAAAACTTACTATTTATAGTAAAAACAAAATTAAAACACGGAAACGACTGTTGATCCAAGGGTTTTTCGCAATTCTGGGCATCGCAACCCTGCATAGTAGGGTTGGTTGGCTAAAGTAGCTCATTCTACCCCAAAATCATATATTTTACGTCAGCTAACTTATTCCGGAATGTGAGATACGCCCGATTTAAGGTCCGATGGTCCGGATCACTTCTGTCGACGACCGGGCCTTTTCTGATCCATCTTGGCCATGAAACTATCCATGACCCAACCCGCTCTACATCAAAGAATTACAAATAATATCCAATTCAGTAAAATAGAGACCCTTTATATACTTGTATGGGTGAGAAAAATGGTGCCCCACATCTTCCTTCCTCAAACCAAGATCTTATTCATAATCTACTGATGTAAATCATTCAGAGTCATGTAAATCCAAACAGTTCATTTGGCCCTTAAGTTGGTTCCACGACTTCTTCCCTACCGTAAAATCCTAGATTTTAGCTGATGGTGACTCTCTAATAATTTTCGATCTCCTCCCACCGCATTCCCACATCCGGCAGGCTCTGCCCAGTCTGTTCTACATGAGGTATTTTCTTCCTCAATTGTTTATCTGTGGCCCTTGAAAATTTCGGATTCTTATACTCTTGGAGATGTTTGGTTCATAATTCTCCACCATGGGCCCACCATATCAGCTGTTTGGATCACCTAACCATGGGTCCCACTTCTAGAAACTAAAAACCGAACCATGCTCTAGAACCGGTGGTTACGAGAATCTTATACTACTAAGAGGCTCAACCGTATTATGTAACTCTCAGTTAGGTGCACATGTAAAGAGGAATCAGGACAAGACTCTTATGTTAGTTTTCCACCATTTGTAAAAAAGATTATGATTTTTCAAACTTACACATGGCACAGTTGTAAGCTAATCCAAACCTTTCAAATCACATAATAAACTCTTGAGAAAGCATAGGTGAAATTTTCTCTGAGACCATAATATTAACCATTAAAATTTTCCTTTGAATTTGGACCACTCACTATTTTACTTTTAGCCATCCATTTGATATAATTAATTAGATGATTAGGATCTCATGATCGGTTCAAATTTTACATATATAGTCTATCCACAGTTTGGATGGTCTCGATAGTTATAGGTCAGTGCTTTATGCCAGGAGTAACGTGGGTCACCACCATCTTTTAAATGGCATGAAACTATCATAGGAGACTAGCCCTGGGAATCTTGTGATCCTTAGCTCCAGGTTTCCGGTTTTCAGTTTGTACAAGTGGCCCCATGTCTAAGCGATCCAGACCATTGGCCTCCTAAGCCCACTGTGGTCCGACAAGGTGCCAAAATCCTCCCAGATTCGAAGATTCCACCAACCTGGAGCTTTTCACAGTTAAATAAGGACAGTTGCTGTGTTTCTTTCCTTGGCAGTCTATCTTTTGGACACTGATCAAAAAGTTAGGATTTGGTCCATTCACGTTGGGGTTGATCATACCAACGGTCTGGATCAATGATCCACTGGCCCTGCCTATACAAACTGAAACCCGAGTATAATGCCCATGTCCTCGGGTAAAATGTACTGCCAGGCGTGATTCCGGTCTTGTGTTATATAATGTTCTCTAAAAACCCACTTACAAGTTGCAATAACATTAAAACGTGTGACGTGTCAATTTACGGGACTTGCGATAGCTACTGGTAACCTAAATTCCAGTTACATTGAAATATCCAAACGTTGCAGTTGGATGCAATATCCGAGTCATTCATCTGGTGGGCCATAACGATATATGTATAATCGGCAAAAACATACAAAAAAATCAGGCCTTTTCAGCCATTTGGTGGAAGACATCCGCTGGAAGAAAATGGACATTATTTTTTTATTTTATTTTATTTTTATTTATTTAATTTTTTTACGGAATTTCACCACTTATGGATACTCGAACCCTTGACCGGGTGTTGAAACTCCTAGAGTCTACCACCCGAGCAAGAGCAAGAGCCGGCTCACAGGATGTATGTGTATTATCTCTGTCTATCCGTTTCTTCTATCTTATTTTAGTTTATTATTCAAAAATAAAATATGTCAGAAGCTCATGAGGACCACACAATAAGAATAGTGGGAATTAAATGCCTACGGTCGAAAACTTCTTAGGACTACGGAAGTTGTTAGATGAAGATGATATTTGCGTTTTCCCTTTAACCATGTTTTAAAAACCATGCGAACAGGTTCTGTGGGCCCCACCATCATGTATGTTTGGTTTTCACGCCTTGATCATTTTAGGCCAATATCCAAAGAATGAGTTAAAACCAAAGCTCCACTGACCCAAGTACAGAAAACAGGGGATAGTAATGCCCACCATTAAAGACTTCTAAAGGCCACAAAAGTTTTAGATCAAGAAGATGGTATTTGCATTTTCCCTTCTTTTCATGTCTGTTTTGAATTTTTTAACTTTTGAACAGATTAGATTTCAAATAAAAATTATGGTGGCCATTAGGATAGTTTCAACGGTGGGAATCATTCTTCCCACTCTTTTCTGTGGTGGGGTCCACTACATCTTTTTACCTGCTTTATTCTTTAGCTCATGCCTTTAAATGATATCTCAAAACAGATGGATGGTGTGGAAACAATACATATATCATAGTGGGGCCCACGGAACTTGGTGACGTCACTTCAGTAGGGAACTCGCTACTCAACCCGTCAGTATTTAATCCGTGGAGAAATTGACCAATGTAAACGCCACCTTTTACCCGACGTCTTTCCAAAACGCTCCCAAACTTTACTTTCTCAAAGTAAACCATTATATACAAACACACTATTTGCAGACGAAAATGCCCTTTATTCATCGTGGCTAAATACCTATAACTACGGTTATAATCCGTAGCCATAAGTTGTGAATGTAAGGCTATTTTCATCCGTAAATAGTATATCCGTACAGAATAGTTTACTTTAGGAAAGTAAAGTTTGGGAGCGCTTTGAAAAGACACTAGGTAAAAGGTGGTGTTTACGGTGGTCAATTTCTTTAATCCGCATCCATGGTTTCATGTGGAATAGTCTACTTGAGCTTTGGATATGCTTTAAAAAAAAGGGCTCAAAGGATCTGGTAAAATGGATGGACGGAGTAAATAATACACATACATGATAGTGGGCCCCACAGAATTTACTCAGTACGCT
This sequence comes from Magnolia changhungtana, assembly GCA_030180095.1. Taxonomy (NCBI): domain Eukaryota; kingdom Viridiplantae; phylum Streptophyta; class Magnoliopsida; order Magnoliales; family Magnoliaceae; genus Magnolia; species Magnolia changhungtana. The sequence continues at coordinate 6,218,617 of JASAUF010000160.1, forward strand.
GCGTGTCGTAATCCATGTGCAATCATCACACATTAAACATGCAGGTATTATTTCTTGAGATTGGCTACGTCGACATGCGTGCAAAAGCAACACGTCTACGCGTACAACATGTGCGAACCTAGGATACTTGTAAAAGATCTAATCTATCCATCAAACAAGTCCATATATAAAACAATGCCATTTCTTTTAAGCCCTACATTTGTTTTCAATACCGTGGCCCACCTGATGAGTGGGCCACCCTGATTTGAAGGGCTATGTACAGTGGGACCCACCTGGTGAAAGATTGGACCTTCGTAAGTATGAAAGGTTGGCACATGCCATGGTGTGTAGATGGGATGCCTTGTGATCAGTTTTTTGTTTATTTATTTATTGTTTCCTCATTTTGTTTTTACAGATGTGCAGTTATGTTTTTATTAAAATTGGTGCCTTCAATCTGTACTGAAACGGAAGAGTTCGATCCATCGACTCTAGTCTTGATTAGTTGAGAAATATCTGAATTTCTTAATAAATTCTTTAGATAGATTTAGACATGTTTGATCAATCAAACATGGAGGCTCGATTGATCAAAATAATTCCAAAAAATCAAGTTAGCTCTTTAGATACTTTTAAACATATTCAACTGATCAAACATTATGGAAACGATAAATCGAAGGACGCTCGATCGATGTCGATTGATCAATGCTTAAATCGACGGTGCTCGCAGTTTTTGGGTAAGCACCCGATTTTTTGTCTAATTCTAGATCTTGTGTTGTACAAATGGGTGTAACACGAAATTAGGCCATTCGGAAACCCGTTCTAGAGAAGAGTTAGGGTTTTGAGAAAGTTTAAATAATAATAATAATAATAATAAAATAATAATAATAATTCTAGAGAAGAGTTAGGGTTTTGAGAAAGTTTAAATAATAATAATAATAATAATAATAATAATAATAATTCACATTTGTAAGTTAATATCATCTCTTGTCATTCATTTTCATAGTTGACTGCTTGTCGCTTTATGCCGTGGGTTTTTTCCTTAACGGTTTTTCCTTGTAAAAATATGTGTTCTTCGTGGTTGCTTTGTTGTGTTTCCTTATTTCTAGTTTGTTTCAACTCTAAGGTTGCTTCCATGCTCCTAACAAGTGGTATCAAAGAGTACATTGGGGATTCAATTAGAATATGAAACATGATGATGAAGGATCGAATGTGAAGTATGAGACACAAAAGTTCAATGGGAAATTTAATTTTAACGTCGAGTCTGATAGGTGGTGGTATCACATCCTTCTCAAAGGAATCGTACGGCTACCTTCTATTAGATTGAATAACCAATGTTTGTTGATCAAATTCAGACTGTTGGATTGGGCAACAACACGCACTCCTTAGGAAACCGAAGCATCTAGAATCTGTGAATAAAGAGGAATGGGAAGAACTTGATTAGATGGTCATTCCTTCAATTCAATTATGTTTGGCTGATGACATCCTTTATAATGTCCATGATCAGATGACCACCGTAGAGCTATGGACGAAGTTTGAGAGGTGTCAATGATGAAATCTCTCTCAAATCATCTATATCTGAAGAGACAACTCTATAATCTAAAGATGGCAGATGGCTTTAATCTAGATGAGCATATCAGTGCCTTCAAGAAACTGATTTGCAAACTGATGAGCGTGTAGGAGAAGATCGACTATGAAGATATAGTCCTGAGCTTATTGACATCCTTTCTAGATTCCTACAAGAATCTGATGGATACTTTGCGCCATGGTAGAGATACCTTAGACCTTAACATCGCTATCTCATAGCTTCAGTCGAAGCAATTGAGAACAAATAACGGTGGGGAAAGTACATCTATGGGAGCATTGGTTGTGACGAGAAGAACGTCTGACCAAGAGAAAGGGAAATCGTGATTGAGGTCTAAGTCGAAGGACAAAGGAAAGTTGAAGTAGTGGAATTATGGTAACATGGACACATAGAGGACTATCCATCTCATAAAGGCTAGAAGGATGAGAATTCATAGAATTTAACAAGAGAGGCCAATTCAGTGGAATCTTGTGAAGGTTTGGATGGTTGTGATGTGTTATCGGTGTCCAAGTCAGGTTACTTCTATCATGAGTGGATTCAAATTGCGCGTCACAGCGGGTTCGTGGCCTATATGTTGGAAAGCTTGGATGAGCTATAGAATGACAATTAGGTCCTAGGAGGTGATTAGGACCAAATAAAAATTCAAAAGCTATTGATCCATAATCTATCGCACACCTGATAAACACATTTTATATAATCTAGAATCATCATAATCCACTATTTTTTTAAAAAAAAATCAAATAAAATACAATATAATTAATGATAGATTTTTTATTTCTTCCATGGACTTACAGGTAGTACATGTGTATGGTGTTCTTTCTGACCATCTTCGGTCCATCCATACGGGTCAATATTCATTTGCTAAGGTCCAACAAACTTTAAGATGCCATGCAACAATGGTTTAGCGACTGGTTGAGTGAAACCAGTAGTGAATTATATACTTTGTTTTCCAATCTTTCTAACCCTGATAATGAACAACCATATTACGTTGCTAGTGGCTTGGATCACCATAACATGAATCATAAATATAAAAAATTTCATGAAATAAATATCTAATAAAATACAATTGAACTTACTCAATCAAGGATATTATAGGACACCCACCCTTGATTTTTTATGAGATAATAAAAAAATGTGTTGATATTATGAAAAAAAAAAACTACTTTTTATAGGCCACCTAAATCTTGGGTCAACTTGATTTTTTGGCCCTATACATAACTTGGGATTACACATTTAATGGTAATAGTGGATCTCATATACAGATCGTGGTGGGCTAGTAAAAATTCAAGGGCCGAACTCCCTCTCCCCACTATTCCAAAAAACATAGATAATCGTTGATATATATATTAAAATTTAAAAAAAAAAAAAAAAAAAAACAAAGGAATTGATGGGACACCCACCCTTGATTTTTTACTAGGCCTACTATGACATGTGAGATCCCCTCCAACCATTAGATTTATAATCCCACTTTAGCCCCAAGGCTGGAAAATCAGGTTGACATGTGATTCAGGTGGACCCTATTAAAGGACATAGTTGGGAGAGTGATGTCTACGCTTGATTGTTATAAGGCCCACCATGCATGGTAATTATATGAAATCTAATTCAACCATTAAATGCCACACCAACTTTTAAGCCTGACCCAAAACTCAAGCCCACCCGTGATTCGGCTGGCCACTCCCGGAGAAATAATTTGGAAGGCGAGCATTGCCTCATACATTGTTCTAATCATGCGGACCATCTGACTCATGGATGGGGCTGCGTTCCGCCCTGAGCTTGAAATGGGATGACTGGCCTCGTAGTCAGTTTGAATTTTACATAAACATCACAGTGGGGCCCAACCAAGCCATCCAACCCTTTTCTCACATGGGCCATCCAAACATATGCTTAAAATGTAATGGTAATTACTTAGATTCATAAAGTGGTTTATTGAAAAAAAAAAATTTAAAACAAATGCATCAGAATTTGAATTCGGTATTTCTTAGGTAGTTTCTTGTAAAACTTTCCTCTTTATATTAATAAAAAGGAAAGTATGTGATAAAGAGGAGACAGGTGGTGGTTCTGGAAGGTCGTTTATAATAAAGGGGAAGGTGGAGAGGGAGAGGATAAAAAGGATGTGGTTGTCGTGGGGTGTGGGCATTTTCTTTTGGTGTACCTTCCTAATCCCACCGTTTTTCCATTCTTGTGGTGCAAGATTGGGGGTAGAAAGTGGGGTTGGGGAGGATTTTGACGTTCCTGTCCTTTTGTTTCCTATATATCCTGCCCGTTTGCAAACCTGTTGTTGCCCATTACATCACATATGGCCCACCTGTACCATATAAACCAAAACCATCTCTCTGTTTGTTCGCACGCCACCCGTTTCAACGGAAATTATATGCGAGCCCTGCGTATTTGGGCCTCTCCCTCTCTCTCTCTCTCTCTCTCTCTCTCTCAGAGAGACAGGAGGGTAGGTAGACTGCCATGTCTGTTTTGCACCATATAAAAAGTAGCGGTGACTTATCCTCCTCACATGTACCCCTCATGTACAGCCATCCAGACCATCCAAATTGTGGGTCCCATTGTATAGATCACACCTCAAAAATCAATTATTTATCAAACAAACCTAACCATCCAATTAATGGATATTAAATGGATGGCTAAAAGTAAAACAGTAAGCGGTCCAAATTCAATGGAAAAAATGAGATTATTAAGATAATCTGAATACAAGTCCAAATTTTAAGTTGAACGATTTGGATGTTCTGGATGTCTTACAATTATGCCATGTGTCATAGTTCTAAAACAACCGCTCGACTTGAAACTTGACCAAGTCAAAATGTCTAGGTTTCTTGAGGAAATTTATTGTTCTTGTAGTAACTCAGCCCTAGCTTGGTAAGACTTGTTGGGTGAACCCACTAGCCATGCCAAGATAGTTTTAAGATTTCGTCGAGTCGGCTCAGTGCTCGATGACCAGGTCGACTTGACATGAATTCATGGTCGCTTGGATGAGGCTCTCACATCACAAGATAGTTTTTAATAAAATCTAAAAAAAAAAAAAAAAAAAAAAAAAAAACTCAAGTAGGAATCGTACCTGCGGTTTCGGTTTCTGCTCGTCTACCCAACTAGCAACCTACGCATGATTAGGTTGATTGATTTCTTATTTTTCTATTACTTATAAGAAATGTAAGCCTATTAAATATTCTTCGCTATTCTTAAAACCCACCCTGTGGTGGAGCCGACGCTTCTTCCCTCCCTAATCTATCAGCCGTTAAATTTCCTTTTACACCATGCTAGTAGCTTCTCAATCCTCGTGGCAGTTGAGGCGATGCCTACAATTAAATTACATGTGAGTTCGGTTCAGGTTGTATTTTGTCGATACAATATTAAAAGGGTTGAGATTGGGTTTGCTAAGTCGGATCCGGCGGGTCATTAGTATGGTTCACCTTTGCCTTCTACCTAAATGCAACCATGTACATATGGTTCACCTAAACTTCATTATGATGGTTATAAATTTTTTTATAATAATGATTTAATTTTATATTAATTAAAAGTTTTGAACATGTGACTAATATTTTTTTATATTTTCTACAAAATAATAATATTTTTTAAAATTTAAATTTTTTATATTTTTTAATTAAATGAATCAGGTGGGTTGGGTTTGGGTTGGTCAAATTATAGATGGTTTCGTTAGAGTTGAGATTTTTAACCTTCTTAATAGATGGGTTGGGTTTTGGTTAAAAGTCATGGACACCGATTGGGTACTACTCCTGCCAGGACCTAGCTAGAGATGAACGGTCCTATTGGGGGCTCTACAAGGCCCGCCATGAAATACATTTTTTAACCAAGTCATCCATCAATTTTGAAAGATCATTTTAGGGCATAAGCCCAAAAACTAGGAAGATCGATGTCTCAAGTGGACCACATCACAGTAAGCAATGGTGATAATGACCTTCATTAATGTTGAAACCTTCCTAAGATCCACCATGATGTTTATTTTCCATCTAAACTGCTAATAAGGTCACATATACCTGAGTAAAAGGTGTGTATATATATATATATATATATCAGCTTGATCCAAAATTTCTGTGGCCCTTAAGAGATTTTTAGTGGTAGGCATCCAATCCCCAATGTTTCCTATGGTGTAGTCCAGTTGAGAATTATATCTGCCTCATTTTTTATTTTTGGAATAATAGCCTAAAATAATTTTTCAAAAATGGATGGACGGTTTGGATAAACTAGATGCATCACGATGGGCCTCACAAATTCACTAACAGGCCGTTTGTATCCAGCTAGGTCCTAGTGGGGATAGCACCCACTCTGCCGCCTAAACTCATCCTCATCATAGCTCGAACCTAACCCAACCCATTCTCACCCATAGTCCAGTGGAGCACAACTTGACTTATGATCCTGGAACCATCGATATGGGTGGTGAAATTGCATGGATTATCTACCAAGGCAAGTGCGAAAGCTTGGCGGAGCTTAGAATTACAGAAGTCCTAGAATGGGGGAATATGACTGTTGAGGTTAAAATCTGGCCGGCCAATGTTGAGGCTGTTGAGGCCAAAATCTGGTCGGCCCTCCCCTCACATCTCCTCCACTCTGAAGCCCCTCATCTTGAACCTGCACGATGGGAGACGGGCAAAGGTGACCCTGGCTAAGCCGGGGGACCCTCCGATGCCTCAGTCAGGTCAAGGGAATCTGGGTCTAAGTGAAGAGTAAAAGAGAGAGAGTGCTTGCTATTGCGTACCTATAGAGATGGGATGATGGACTATTTATACCTGATAGTTGAGCTATCTAGGTCCGACAATCTCGGCACAATCAAAGAGATTTTCAGATCGTGGAGATATTGCCTGTAATTCGTAGATTGTATAGTGCATCAAGTGTATAACGTGTATATTTGGACGAAGTTTTCGGCCACGTCCAGTGGTGGTAGTTTCCTCATTTGGCAGACGAGATTCTAGTGTCTGCTTAGCTCGATTCAATTAGAAGTCATCTACATGTGCAGTCCTCTTGATGTGTATTGTTGAATTCGGACGATACATTGGTCCAAGCCAATATCTCGAACGAGGCTCCTAGCCGAAGGTTTCGCTGGAACTGAAGTCAGTGAGTGAATAGCTCCCGTGTGAGGCGCTCAGCATGTAGTTTTTGCGTCCGATCGGGTCACGGATACCGCCCCGACTCGCGGCCGTGGTGAAGGTATTCTGAATGTCATGTCTCTTTGGAATGCTCATATCAAGGCGGACGGATTAGGCCTCGGATGCTGATCCTACTAGTCGACTCGGCTCGGTACTTTGTCCTCGGATCTTATACAGACTCGGATCTTCCCATAACAATGACCATTTCAAATTCTTTGGCTAATTAATACACTTTAACTAATAAGGCAAATTAATACAAAAGGCTTCTGAGCCAAAGTGGGTCCAATCACATATACTATAAATAATATAACAATCAAGCAACTAGTCTATAAGAGATGAGCATGTGTGTACTTACTAGTTAAGTGCCTAACATACAACCCAATTCAAGTATTCATAAGATTTAACTAATTAAACACATAAGCATAAATAGAATTGTACTCAAATGACAATCACAAACTCAAGCATATATAGTGATTCAGTTTTTCTACACTCCTGGTGGACGCACTATCCTCAAGTGTACTAGTATTCACTATCTTAGGAGTTTTTAATGGGTTCACCCCTAACTTTTACAAACTTACACGTGGACTAATGCACGTACACTCTCATGTTGGAGAAACACGTTTCCACTCATATTGAAAGCTTCTATAAGAGACTTTAGTTAGTTTTTTATTGGTTAACTAACAACCACTGCCGGTCTTAATCTAAGACTCTACATTTTGCTCCTGCTGGAGACTTCTCATAGAGACTAACACGTACACACCCATGTCCAGTGAATTCAACCCTACATAAGAGCTTAGGTCCTATACAAGAACTTTTCAAGTTTGGGTTACAAACTCTTACACTCAATCTTACATAAGAAAAGATTGTATGGACTTTAAATTAACAACTTTATCTGTCAGATTGAGCCCCATTGATGTGTCTTACTTGCTCCACTTGATCGATGCTCTCTCAAGCTTCAATTAGCTCCCATTGTGATCCCATGTTCATTGGCGCCAATAATTCAGCTCTTTTGATCAACTGCCTTACATATGATACGCCAATAAGATGACCAAGGTGTTAGGAGGATGGTGAAATCTCCTACAACTAATGAATAGTTAAATTCCTAAGAGATTCACCTAGATGGGTGTTCTAGAGGGTTTATACAAGAATTTTTACAATAAATTTTAGTTTAGTGTTTAGAACAAGGTAGAGATTAAGTTTATCTTTAGTATGGAAGTTGGAATCCTCATTAAAGTAGTAAAGCTCAAGAAGATGAATCAAATCTTATATGTTTAAAAGCTTAGGATGAATGATATGAGTGGAGAATCACCTAGGCTTCTATTATACCAAAAACTCATCCTTTTGCCTAAGAACTGAATGCCCATATTATAGAATTCGTCTCACAACGGCTAGTTAATGGATCTGTGTTGAGGGTAAAATATTGCATATCAGACCCCAATTATTGTCTAGATTTACGAACATTGTAATGTTTAATAGCCCGATTTAATTGTGTTTGTGATGCAGGGTGTATTTACGAGCTTTGATTGAAATAGGATGTTAAAAGCATGGATTGAATGCTCTGAAGTCACTAAGGAAAGGGACGGACCCTAGGGGACAAGATCGATGGATTTACATACCAGAGATCTGAGAAAATCGAGAAACTGAATCTCAAGTGGCTTAAAAGTCATCCAGAATTCAAGATCACAGGGTTCTCACCATCTGTTCAGTTCGAAGCTTCATATATGGCATGAGGACCATAAATTAACCGTACACATCAAATTTCAGCCATTGGATCCTTGTGGCAGTAGCCCAACAGATAGATCAGCCTCTAAAATCTTGATTTCGGGCCCGCTTGGTATCTGAAAATGCTTCAAATTCGATCTCAACCCCTTAAATGGGGTGATAAAACAGTTGGACGGAGCGGATATCGGATACACATCACGATGGACCCCACTTAAGGGAGCGCACGTACACAGTGTACATGCTCCAGCCATGCACCACAACTCAAGAAATCGGTCAACAGGTGTTGACCAATTCTTCTTTAAAAGAAACTCAAAATCGCCAGCGAGGGTCGCACGATCACCGTTTTTCAATAGTGGGGCCCACACATCATCCTTTCACAAGATCTGAACCGTCCATTGTGCCTCTAGGGTAGGGAAGACTCTTGCCTAGGTGGCATTTGGACCTCATACACGCGATCACACGATTTCCACCATCAAATGCAGGATGAATGGTAGCTTAAGTTGGTATAGTAGGCCATGCTAGAACCTACCAAAACCACCCCTTCCCGACTGGTTTTTCACCAGGAATCCAATGGATGGGGTGGATTCTTCAAAAAAACATTATTGTGGCCCACCGATCACGTCAGCGTACTCTGTTTATACAAGAACGTGTCCATGAAAAACGACCATGGTGGGCCGTTCTGTGATCAAGGTCATGGTCAAATACATGATCGGGACCGTCCAGAAGATGCAAGAGGGGGGCTTAAACCCCACCGAGAAGTCGGATTTTTTGGACTGGTCAGCAATCCACGCCAAAAAAAGTTCAAGCGCAAGAACGTGCGCAGCCTGTTCTGTTGTGATTTGGAGTGCGAAAACAGGGATGTTTCTTACAATTTTTCCACCGACTTGCTAAACCGACCTCCTTGCACCTATAAGAAGGGAGGGCGTGAACATGAGAAAGGGGGCAGCGATGGAGGCCTGGACGTGTGGAGGCAGTGAACGTGGAGCAGAAAGAGTTTATTTTTTTACCGTTCTTTTTATTATTATTTTCTTTTGTTAGATAGTCCAGTCATGTTGGGCTAAACCTCTTAGCTAGGGCTAAGAGGTGAAGCTTGTAGCGTATTGGGTGACTTTTTTCTTGTGCCTTTTGTTTAGATTGAACTGATGTTGATTTTAGTTTAATTAAGAGAATATTTTTAGTTTTTAATGGTCTGTTGTGACTAAAATTACAATGGGTCTGCAATAGCTTTTAACATGTTCCTTTCCTTTTTATGTTTATGACGTTAGGAAGCCCATTTGTTCACCATCGTCTCCTGGGCATGGTCGGATGACGGTACCCTTCCTAACCTTCATACATTGTTGATTGGTTGGTAATTAGTTTAATTTTGTTGGTTACTTTATCTCCTAGGCATAGTTTGATGATGGAATCCATTCTAATTCATATACCTTTCATCTCTTGAAAACTATATCAAAGGAAGTTTAGTTTCATTTTCATATTTACACACTCAACTGGTTGAAGATGGGACTCTAAGTCTAGTTGAATTCTTGAAGCTGGCATAAGATCTCCCTGATCTCCACAAGTGGATCCTCTGAATCTCTAGTTTCCTACCTCTGATTTTTATAAATTCTAGATAATTATTTCACCATTATTCCCTAAATTTCATTCGATTTAGATTTCATCTTAGTCTAGTTCTAGTTCTACTTATTTTTAGATTATGTATAGGTTTCAGTCCCTATAGATTTGACCTCGATCCTACCGAGTTTATTACTATGTAACGTCTTGGAAAATTCCGTACAAAGACCCGAGTACCACCTCAGGTAGAAATCGCTTAGGATCAAATCCTTTAGGAATTAGGCAAAGTTAACTAAGTGTTAATCTAGATTAGCTGTGAAATCCGCTTGATCCATTTTAAATATGATCTGTAAGATCCAAAACTTGTAGAATCATTGACGATAGGTTACCCTAAAATCTAGGATCAATCTCATTACCCAATTGCTCTTGGGAGCACATTGAAACTCTGTATCGGATCTACACCGCACGTCGAAAGTCCGATTACTACGAGGTTATATATTTAGGACCATCTTGCTGGGCTTGATAACCATCTCGAAAATCAAATCCAGATAGTGTCCTGGGGCTATTTGCTTGAGCCCAGAGTGAAGAGTGTGAGAAAACATGGATCTCTTTAGAAAATAAACCTAATTTAAGTAATCTGAGACCTGTCACTTACGGACCTGATATAACCAATCAGACCATCAGAATCTAACCAAATACGCCCTCGGATCAGGAAAAATTTCATACACATGGCAGTGTACTTGTAACCCTGATCGAGTTCAGGGGACCGTTGAACTGAAACTGATCCACCACTTGCGATCTAGAAACCCGATTGGAACGAAGCCTTAACTCGACCTAGATCCATGGTCAGGAAGCTTAAGACATACCTTTGGCTCAAGGGGGGCTCCGAAAGTGCTCCGTTGAGCTGAACCAGATGCACTTTAGACATAACCTAAGTATACCTTGGCCTTGGGACCATTTCCATCAGTTTTAGGCCTATATAAGGACCTTAAACCCTCTCTCATTCACACCATACGAATTTGAGAAAAGCCTAAGAAAGAGAAGTGACTAAAGAGAGAGAAAGTGTGAGAGAAGTTGGTGTCCTTCCTCAGAATCGATCCCTACTATCGTACGTGCCTATCCACCACAACTGTATCACTTTTTCAACGATTCTGATTCCATTTTTGGGTAAGAAATCCTAACCCTAACCAGTTCTAGAGAGTCAACTAGTGTAAGTGATGAAATAGCTAACCTATTTCGTGCCATAGGTTGCCGTTCTACTATTGATAAAGACTTGCTGATTAAACTGAGTTCGTTACTCATTTTTACGGCATAAGGTGCGGACTATAGATACTTAAGTTATAGTTTTCAAAGCTTTCAATGTCAGATAATGATAGATTCATGATCTGGGTGTTATTTCACATGGAAAATTAGATGTTCGTTTTGCAATTCAGTTACGTATGCAAATTATGACATTTAGTGTATTCTATATATTTGTAGAAAATACCGTATACGTGTAAAATATGAAAGTGCGTTTGCCATGATTAATTACTATGTGTATATGCTATATATATGTGTAATACTTACTCGGCGAAAGGATTTTCCCTAATAGATGTTTTGGCTAATATACGTTATGTATGTTAAATAAGTGTAGTCTAAGTGTTTGTGAAAATGCTTGTATGAGTAAGTATTTAGATGATAGTGCTTAGAGTAGGTGTTGAGATAGGATTCTCAACTACCGACGTGTGTGATTTCCTTCATGCAAGTTGTTTAAGTTAATCGCTTACTTATGAAATGTATGTGTTCGTATTTCCTATTTATATTGTGTTTTATAACATGCTTATTAACATGTTTGAATTGCTTCGTTAACTCTGCTTTGACTACTATACATGCTTTCTGGTTAAGGATTGAATGTGATTGGGGCTATGTCATAGTCCAGGAAATCGGTAACAGGCTTGAAGTCATGGTTGAGATTCATTCATCACGTAGGATGTGTTTGACAAACCCGAGTCGTGTGTTGGTCATCGGTAGTAGTTAGGCCACACGAAGTGCTTATGCACTTCATGTCGATCGATGCAATGTGCGCTCATATTAGTCGAGCTCGTCAAGTAACCCGATGTGCCGATGTATGTTTACCATATATGGACGCTACTGCTTGAACCTAAGGTACCAAACTTACTAGTGAAATCCCGTTTAACCTTGGTACCTCGATCCACTAAGACTCATGAGCCAGACATGGTGGTATAGGACACCGTGGTCGAGCTGTTGGCCTATGCTGGGGCGACGAGCCTCCCCGTAGTGACCAGTGAGCAACCCAGACTCGTGAGCTAAATAAGGTGGTATGGGACACTGTATTCGAGCTATCGGCCTATAATCAATTGGTGACGAGCCCTTTGTAGCCCCTCGAGCATACTCTGAGTCAACGTGGAGGCGACAACCTTACCGTAGCATCTAGAGTATAAACTAGGCCTACACTGATTGGTGACGAGCCCTTTACAGCGACCTAGAAACGCAACATCGTATGAGATTTACTAGGACTGACGACCCTGGAATGGATCATTGTTTGGGAAATGAAATAAGGGAGGTACCTTAGTTTCTCAATCTTGCTTTATGAAAATGACTAATAAGAACTTGGTAATCATATACATGCACCGCATTACGCGTGCGTTCAGGGGTTGCAGGCCAAGCACTGAGGCAGTGTTGTCATGCACGAACGTGAGATGAAGTCGTGAGAGAGCATAGGCGAGGGTATGCGTCATACATCCATACCATTCTTGCATTAACCACAGTACTTAGGAATGTGTGATTTACTGCTTGATGATCAGGGTCGAATGTTGAATACCAGACCTCAGTAATTGCTTAATTTTACGTACATGATAAGGTTTAATGGAGTATTTTAATTGTGTTTTTGTTACAGGATGAAATCAGGAGTATTAATTGCAAAATAATGTTAAAAGCATGGATTTCACGTTCTGAAGTCATCAGAGCACGAGAACGACCCCAGGGAACCAATATCAACGCTCGAGATCCGAGGAAATCAAGAAACTGAAGTTCAAGGGGCCCGAAAAGGGTCCAGAATGCAAGATCACATGGTTTCCGCCATCCGATCAGTTCGAAACTTCATACATGTGATAGGGGCCATAAATTAACCGTACATATTAAATTTCAACCATTGATGATCTCGGGAAGTGGTCTAATGGTCAGATTAGCCCGTTAATCTCCAATTTGGGGCCCACCTGATATTTGGAAATGCTTCAAACTTGGTGTCGGCGGTTAAAATGATATGAAGAAAAGGTTGGACGGTGCTGATTTCCCACAAGCATTACATTGGGCCCCACATGCGTGAGCACGTGCATAGAATGCACGTGCAGGGGCGGTGCACCGGACGGCTGAGTCGGTCAGCGCGAGCGCTGACCGACCCTCTCCTTCTCAAACCGAAAGACGCAAACAGCGTCTTCGCCGTTTGATTTGGGTTTCGGTTGTGGGTCCACACCGTCGCCTGTACGGCCAATCCGGACCGTCCATCAGGTCTAAATGAAGGCCCTCTTCAATGCCTAGGTGTCCGAATCGTGGATGATCATCAAGAATAGAATCCAACCGTTCAACAATGCAATGGACGGTTGACGAGATCTCCCGTGGCCCACAGCAGAATGGAGGAAAAAAATATGCGTTTCTAACCGGTTTTCCGTCCTTATCCTAATGAATGGAGTGGATTTTCGGTTTGATAAAAGGAATGAGACCCACCATTGCCACGGAGGACGAATTCGCGTCAGCGAACGAACGCCGCTGGTCCGTTTTACGAACGACAGTGGGCCCCACACATGGCCCGTCCGGCCGATCTGATCCGTCCATCGTGTAGAGGGCCATGAATACTACAAAACCATGCTGATAGTTCACTCCCATGCGTACACACGTGCGTGATACAGAGGCCACAAAAGGGCTGCCCGGCGACGTTCAAAACTGATCTTTTCGTATTTTCTTCTGTGGGCTGTGCCAATGGACCTTCAAAATCACCCATTCTTGACTGAAATTTCGTCCTGAATCCAATGGACGGGGTAGATTTTCCAGAAAACACCTCTGTGGGGCCCACCGATCACGGTTGCGAAAATCTGCACTTCGAGTCTGTCTACGACTCTCCCACCGATTCCAGCCATCCAGCAGCTATAAAAAGGAAGTTTTGGACGTGGGGAAGGCATTCAGATCCAGGGAATTCGAAATCCAGAGCCAGGGAGAGAAGAAAGAGAAAAAGAGAAGGAGGAAGAGAGAGAGATCGATTGGTTTGGCGTTTTATTTATGAATTTTATTTAATATTTTTTTATGGATTTTATGGGTCACTAATCTCTCAGCTAGGGCTGAGATGAAGCCCCTAATTTGATCAGCTCTTGTATTGGTTGATTTACTTTGAATTTTAATTAATTTGTTCCTTTCTTTGAGTGGGCTGTATGGGTTTAAATTCCATACTTCTCCATCTATGAACTTGACCAAAGTATATATATATGGATGTTGTTTGGATGCTTATTACAGGTGCTTGTGTCTGATCAAGAAGAGGTTTCCTATAGAGGAAGGAACAGGGTGCTTTAATGAATTGTACATACCATGTGCCCGACCAAGGACATGGGATGTATTGTTCATGGCATTGCTTAAAGGAATTAAACAGTCTGTATGCCCGATTTAGGACACAGATTGTGCTTCCTTTATTTAAGTGGTATCAATCTAGATCAAGGTGAATCACCAGACAAAACAAGGGTTAGGATAATTAGGGGTGGATTCGGAAGTCCTAGTGCTCTCTCTCTGATTGAATTTTCTTCCTTGTTCTTTATTGTTTTTCATAAAATTGTGCTTAGTAATTAGTTCCATTATTTGTTGGATTAGTTAAGAAGAATCATAGATTTGAATTGTGACATCCAGTCCTCGTGGGATTCGACCTCAATCTTACCGAGTTTATTACTACATCACAACCCTATACTTGGGGAGTGAACAAGTTTTTGGCGCCGTTGCTGGGGATTGTTTCGTTCCAAATTGAATTTAGGATTCTCTCTTATCATAATTCATAGTCTTAGGATTTTACTAACTTTAGTTTTAGAATTTTTTTTATTTAATTTTTAGAACTAACCTTTCTGTCTTGTAGGGTCGTTGATAGATATTTTAACTTGGTAAGTTCGTCCTAATTTCGTTACTTTCTTTATTTTTTCTAGATTAAGTTTTATCCCTTAGATACTAACTTGTTTTGTTTTGTTTTGCAAGTTTTTAACATAGGAACTTCTACTTTGGTAACATCTTTCTAACTTCTCCTTTACTTTCTGTATTGCTGTAGGATTTTGCTTTCTTCTAGGATTAGACTCAGAGTTAAGGTTCTACCATGGAATCGTGGGTACATGCATATGCTGAGTTGGATATGTTTTATTGGGAAATGCCTGAAGGTTGTGAAATTCAACATATACCTCAAGATTTCTCTCCATCGAGAACAGACTTTGAGAACCGACTAGAACGTTATGTTCCATCGGTTAGTAGGGCCGTATACGATCATCATTATGGGAATGAGGACTATTATCAACCATCATATTCTCCCATGTATGATCAGTATGACTATAACCAGTGGAACCATCAAAACTGGGAAGATGAACCAACAACATATTGTAATAATTATTCTCTTGGATCTCATACCTTTGAGATCCAATCAGAAACGATCCAAGAGGATTCATGTTTTGATCCAGAACAAGTAAACCAGCATGTTGCGAAATTGATGAAATCATTAGAAGCACTCAATTCGCGCATTGAAAGGATAGAGGAAGCTCGCTCATCCCAACTACAATCTAATCCAGAAATACAATGCGAGGAAAGTGATCCTCACTTGCTTTTGATGAAATCTGGAATTTGGAATGAGGAGTTGGATTCCATTAATGAGCATACGGTTCAATTCTCCGATGAGTCGATCTCAATGACTGTTCAAAAGGATGGGGAAGAAACATTGTTGTCTTTCAAATATAATGATGATGACACACCCCACTCACATGACACACTTGAGTTCAATAAAGAGGAAGAGGTTAGTTTATACGAACCTCAACCCAATCTGGAAATAGAATGTGAGGAAAGCGATCTCATCCCAAGTGTGCACTGCATGGAAGTAGACGATGATGCATATTGGGAAGATGATTATGAATGTGCAACCCAAATTCCCTTCGCATCAATCTCAAATTTGGTCCAAGTCAACGATCAAGACGTATACGAAGTGGTCGGTCATAATGAGCCACTCCCCTCCCCTAACATGTCTGATTTAAAGGTAGAGGACGGGCCCCTTACAACCGACCCTTCCAACTCTTGTGAAATGTATTTAGACCACTCCTCTGAATTACATGATGATATGATTTGGGAGATGGACGAGCTACTCGATATGACTCTTGAAGTTGAAACCACCCAGTTGAGGCCACCATCTGAACTGTTGAATAATGACGATTCATCGCCTCTTCTGAGTAGTATCGATGAACAGAGTCCATACATCAATGCTTCGTATACTGATCTTCAATCTGTCTATGCAGGGCTGGAGCAAGAGAGCACACCTCCGTTTACCTTCAAAAATGATGGATCCCTTGGGCAGATTATCACGAGCACTAATATGGACAATGAGTCACTCTCAGCTGAATGTCCCAACTCTTTGGATGATTGCTTGGCACACTTTGCAGATTCAGACGATCCCATGTTAAGAGACATAGTGAATGCCTTGCAAAACAATATCTCGATAGTCATCACTGACCGAGAGGACTCTTACTCTGAAGCCCCTCCTTCCACAGATCCTCACTATTTACCAATAAGGGAGGCAGAGCTAAAAATTGAACCGAAGTCTGCTACTTCGAAATGTGTTGAGACTACGTCACTTTCTGAGAATTTTTCTGACTTTCATCTATGTGTAGTCTCTGATTCACCATGGGATACTAACTTCGAAACTTCTTCTGTCGCAGGTGAATCATATATACTCTGGATACCTCAGGCGAATCAACGAAAAATTTTTGATGAGGTACGTAAGTTTCTCTGGAAAGTCAAGCTCCAGGGCATCCAAGCCTATTGCAAAAATGGCTTTTGGATGATCCTGTTGAGAAATCTACTGAAAAACTTATCAAGTACTAGCCGGAAGAGGAACCTTGTGGCATAACTGAGTAGTTTTTCCCTGCTTTCTTATGACTAGGATAGTTTCCTTTATGCTGTTTTAGGATAGACGGTAAACTTAGCGCTCCTGGGAGGCAACCCAGTCTTTGTTTTATGCTTTTTCCTAGTTAGTTATTTCAATGTTTGTGGGTAACATTACTGCAAACCCTCACGAGACTACAACTCGTCCACTAGGGGTAACCTAGGGGTTTAAAGGCTTGTTGCATGCGCTAAATGCAATCGAGAGCACCTGCGAAAGTGGTATAGGTAGGATCTTCTTTTGTTTTTCTTTTTGTTATTTTTTTTTCTTATGTTGATTTCTCTCTCGTGCTAACCTGTTTTACGATGATATTTTTTTTGAGGACGCCTCTTGATTCTCCGTCCATGTACTATCTTTCCATCACTCCTCTTTTAATTTCGTTGTCCCATGTGCATTGCATGTTTATTTCTTTTACATTGAGGACAATGTAGATTTTAGGTTGGGGGTGGGAGATTAGTTACCTAATCAGTATTTTCTTGGTCTTGAGCAAAATTTGTGAAAATTTTAAAATTTTTTCTGTAATTTCTATTGAATTCAAAGTGATTTTAAAGGATGGTTGTGATTTTACCATTATAAGATATGTGATGTTGGTAACTCATAACTCTTGGATTAGGCCATCTACTTGATTTCACTGTCAAATTTGAACTGTTAATCCATGATTAGAAGTTGTAAACATTGATTGAGCCTTGATTTCACATATTACATCTCACTTACACATTAAGTTTTGGTTCGATAACTGAATGATTAACTTGGTAAAAAAAAAAAAAAAAGAATTAAAAGGCTAAGTCATATAATCTTCACCATAGGTTTGCTCCCTATAGGTGCAGATTTGATTCTCCATAGTTGACATATAAAAAATAAAAAATAAAAAATATTTAGGCGACAAGTTTTCGCCATAGGTTTGCTCCCTATAGGTGAGAATTTGATTCCCCTCATTTGCGTTACTGCTCGTAAAGAAAATCAAAAGATGGTAATATGAAAAGTTAATCTGTGAGATAAGTGTTGGTTTCAAGTTTTGATTGTCACGAATTATCATGAAATTGGCAATTGGATCTCTTATTGATTGTAAGTCGAGATTATACTTTACACTCGTGGAACTCAATGTTTAGGAATGCTCTAATTGATGGATTAATATTTTGAACTTGATTATGAAGTTACTGTAAGCTTGATTCCAAGAGAAAAATTCCACACACCGATCATGAATCTTAGAATTTTCACATCTCAGCTATCTGTTCATAAGTCAATTGAGTTTACAGGAATTGTCTTTTATTTCTGAAATTATTTTTCGCATGTTTTGCTCGGGACTAGCAAAATGTTGGTTGGGGGTTGTGATCAGGGTCGAATGTTGCATACCAGACCCCAGTAATTGCTTAATTTTACATACATGATAAGGTTTAATGGAGTATTTTAATTGTGTTTTTGTTACAGGATGAAATCAGGAGTATTAATTGCAAAATAATGTTAAAAGCATGGATTTCACGTTCTGAAGTCATCAGAGCACGAGAACGACCCCAGGGAACCAAGATCAACGCTCGAGATTTGAGGAAATCAAGAAACTGAAGTTCAAGGGGCCCGAAAAGGGTCCAGATGCAAGATCACATGGTTTCCACCATCCGATCAGTTCGAAACTTCATACATGTGATGGGGGCCATAAATTAACCGTACATATTAAATTTCAACCATTGATGATCTCGGGAAGTGGTCTAATGGTCAGATCAGCCCGTTAATCTCCAATTTGGGGCCCACCTGATATTTGGAACTGCTTCAAACTTGGTGTCGGCGGTTCAAATAATATGAAGAAAAGGTTGGACGGTGCTGATTTCCCACAAGCATTACATTGGGCCCCACATGCGTGAACATGTGCATAGAATGCACGTGCAGGGGCGGTGCACCGGACGGCTACCCTCTCCTTCTCAAACCGAAAGACGCAAACAGCGTCTTCGCCGTTTGATTTGGGTTTCGGTTGTGGGTCCACACCGTCGCCTGTACGGCTAATTTGGACCGTCCATCAGGTCTAAATGAAGGCCCTCTTCAATGCCTAGGTGTCCGAATCGTGGATGATCATCAAGAATAGAATTCAACCGTTCAACAATGCAATGGACGGTGGACGAGATCTCCCGTGGCCCACAGCAGAATGGAGGAAAAAAATATGCGTTTCTAACCGGTTTTCCATCCTTATCCTAATGAACGGAGTGGATTTTCGGTTTGATAAAAGGAATGGGACCCACCATTGCCACGGAGGACGAATTCGCGTCAGCGAACGGACGCCGCTGGTCCGTTTTGCGAACGACAGTGGGCCCCACACATGGCCCGTCCGGCCGATCTGATCCGTCCATCCATCGTGTAGAGGGCCATGAATACTACAAAACCATGCTGATAGTTCACTCCCATGCGTACACACGTGCGTGATACAGAGGCCACAAAAGGGCTGCCCGGCGACGTTCAAAACTGATCTTTTCGTATTTTCTTCTGTGGGCTATGCCAATGAACCTTCAAAATCACCCATTCTTGACTGAAATTTTATCCTGAATCGAATGGACGGGGTGGATTTTCCAGAAAACACCTCTGTGGGGCCCACCGATCACGGTTGCGAAAATCTGCACTTCGAGTCCGTCTACGACTCTGCCACCGATTCCAGCCATCCAGCAGCTATAAAAGGGAAGTTTTGGACGTGGGGAAGGCATTCAGATCCAGGGAATTCGAAATCCAGAGCCAGGGAGAGAAGAAAGAGAAGAAAGAGAAGGAGGAAGAGAGAGAGATCGATTGGTTTGGCGTTTTGTTTATGAATTTTATTTAATATTTTTTTATGGATTTTATGGGTCACTAATCTCTCAGCTAGGGCTGAGATGAAGCCCCTAATTTGATCAGCTCTTGTATTGGTTGATTTACTTTGAATTTTAATTAATTTGTTCCTTTCTTTGAGTGGGCTTTATGGGTTTAAATTCCATACTTCTCCATCTATGAACTTGACCAAAGTATATATATGGATGTTGTTTGGATGCTTATTACAGGTGCTTATGTCTGATCAAGAAGAGGTTTCCTATAGAGGAAGGAACAGGGTGCTTTAATGAATTGTACATACCATGTGCCCGACCAAGGACATGGGATGTATTGTTCATGGCATTGCTTAAAGGAATTAGACAGTTTGTATGCCCGATTTAGGACACAGATTGTGCTTCCTCTATTTAAGTGGTATCAATCTAGATCAAGGTGAATCAACAGACAAAACAAGGGTTAGGATAATTAGGGGTGGATTCGGAAGTCCTAGTGCTCTCTCTCTGATTGAATTTTCTTCCTTGTTCTTTATTGTTTTTCATAAAATTGTGCTTAGTAATTAGTTCCATTATTTGTTGGATTAGTTAAGAAGAATCATAGATTTGAATTGTGACATCCAGTCCTCGTGGGATTCGACCTCGATCTTATCGAGTTTATTACTACATCACAACCCTATACTTGGGGAGTGAACACTTGACTGAATTGATAACATGCTAAACTATGTTTTATTGTTCCACTGAGTTGATCACTCACTCCCACATTACGGGACGGTGTTTTAAACACCAACCAAACTCTGTCTTGATTTCAGATGATGGCGTGACTCCCGAGGCAGAGCTTGATTATTACAACGATCAGGACGAGTACTCTTACATGCAGTTCTCGGATGGCTTCGCTTAGGCTCTCCTGGTCGACGGGGCTACAGGGTTTATTTATAGTTGAACCATTTTGACATTTTGACATTTGTAATATTTCATGTAATACTTTATATACACAGTGACTTAGTGTTATATTCATACTCTGGAGATCGATCGTGATCTTGACTTATATACGTGTATTTATGTCTTTCAGTCTTCCGCTTGCGTTTTACAACCTGATCTGGAGTATGAATTAGTGTTTTGGTATAATCCCACTCATGATTAATGCACTAAGACAGACAATATTGAATCATAAGCATATATGTTGCATAAGTGATGTTTTGGAACTCGGGAATTGAGTTGCTACTTGACCCCAGATTTTTAAGGCGTTACATACTACATCATAACCCTATACTTGGGGTGTGAACAAGTTTTTGGTGCCGTTGCCGAGGACTGACGGCTACATATTTTTGAAATTAATTATTTTTGGGATTAGTTTAAGATTAGGATTTTTTAACCTTAGATTTTAGGTATAGTTTGCCTGATTTTTAGAAACTAACCTGCTTTTCCTGTTTTGTAGGATTCTGGCATATACTTTCTAAATTGGTAATCTCTTTCTAATTTTCTAGTTCTTATAACTTTCTATTTCTAGATTAGGTTTTATTCTAGGAATTTTTCTAATTTATTTCAACTGTCTATTCTTTTACTTTTAGAAATTAGTTTACTTTTTTGTTTAAATTTTAGGAACTTTCTATTTTAGAAACTAATTTCTTTTGTTTTCTCTTACAAGATCTTAAAATAAACACTCCAACCTGGTAACTTCTTTCTAACTTCTCCTCCTTTTACTTTCCATACTGTTGTAGGATCTTTTCTTTTATTTTTTAGGATTAGATTCAGAATTAAAGTTTCACCATGAACGAATAAAAGTGGCTAGAGTGGGCACGTGAGTATGGTAATCTATTTCTATAAAAGGAGTGGTTCCGTGAAAACGTGTAAATGCTTATCCTTAGAAACAACCTATATCACAAAATCGTTTTGAAACCATGATTAAGTACCGACCGGAATATAATTCTCCACCGATTAAGAAGTCTATACGTGATCATATGAGGGAGAATAATTACACCCCACCGATTAAGAAAACAGTACGTGATTATTGGGATCATCGTGATTATTTGGGTGATAATGTGTACAACAACCATCAAACTCTCCCACCTATGACCCGTATAACTATGATCAGTGAAAACATCGAAATTGGGAAAACGAACCAACAACATGTTATAATGATTATTCTTTTGGATCCCCTACCTTTAAGATCCAACCAGAAACGATCCAAGAGGATTCATTTCAGCGTAACATGGCCTGTCTTGCGGGAATTAGAAAATTGTTGGAAGCGCTTAATTCACGCCTTGATAAGGTAAAGGAGGCTCGTTCATCCCAACCACAATTCATTCTAGAAAGACAATGCGAGGAAAGTGATCCTAACTCACTTTTGAAGAACTCTGGAATTTGGAATGAGGAGTTGGATTCCATTAATGAGCATACAGTTTAATTTCCCGATGAGTCGATCTCGATGACTGTGTAAAAGATTGATGAAGAGACATGGGTGTCTTTCAAATATAATGATGAGGACACACTAAATTTCAAAGATGAGGAAGAAGTTGGTTTACGTGAACCTCAACCCAATTTGGGAATAGAATGTGAGGAAAGCGATCCCATCCCATGTGTGCACTGCACTGAACTAGAATATGATGAGTATGGGGATGGCGATCATGAATGTACAGCCCCAGTTCCCATGGAATTAATCTCAACTTTGGTCCAGGTCAATGATCAAGAAGTACACGAAGTGAGCGGTTATAACGAGCTGCTCCACTCATCTAACGTGTCTGATTTAAAAGTGGATGAGCTCCTTATAACCGACCCTTCTATCTCTTATGAGACATGTTTGGATGATTCCCCTGAATTGCGTGATGATATGATTTAGGAGATGGACGAGTTGCTCAATACGACTCTGGAGTTTGAAACCACCCAGTTGAGGCCACCATCTGAACTGTCGAGTTTTGACGATTCAATGCCTCTTCTGAGTTGTATCAATGAGCAGAGTTTGCACATCAATACTTCATCTAGTGACCATCAATTTGTCTGTGCAGGGCTGGAGCAAGAGAGCATACCTCCATCTACTTTTAAGGGCGATGAAGTCCTTTAGTATCTCATTACAAACTTCAATGAGGAAAATGAATCACTTTCAGTTGAAATTCCCGACTCTTTGGACGATTGCTTTACACATTTTTCATATTCAAACAAGCCTATGGTTAAAGAAATAGTGGATGCCTCGTAAGAGAATATCTTGGTAGTTATTACTAATCAAGAGAACCCTTATTCTGAAGCCTCTTCTTCCCTAGACCTAAATGTCTACCATTAAAGGAGGAGGAGCTGACAACGGAACCGAAGACTGGAACTTCGGAATATGTTGAGACTACACTTCTTAAGAAGTTTTCTGAACCTTATCTACTTGTAGTCTTTGATTCACCATGGGATACTAACGTTAAAACTTCTTCTGTCACAGGTGAATCATATATACTTTAGATACCTCAAGTGATTCAACAGAAAATTTTTGATGAGGTACATAAATTTCTCTGGAATTTCATGCTTTAGGGCATTCAAGCCTATTACAAAAAGGGCTTTTGGATGATCTTGTTGAGAAACCTGCTGAGAAATTTATCAAGATATTGGCCGGAAGAGGAATCTTGCGGCATGACCAAGTAGCTTTTCCTCTGCTTTCATAGGACTAGGGTAGTTTACTTTTTGTTGTTCTAGGTTAGATGGTTTTATGCCATTAGGTTAGTTTGCTTTCGTGTTTTCACTCTCGTGCTGACCTGCTCTCACACCGCGATCTCTTAAAAAGTCTTTCTCGATTTCTTCGTATAGGTACTATCTTCCCATCACTTCTCATGTACTTTCGTTATCCCAGTGCATTGCATGCCAATATATCTTTTACATTGAGGACAATGTAGATTTTAGGTTGGGGGTGGGAGATTAGATTACCTAATCTGTATTTTCTTTGTCTTGAGCAGAAATTGTGAAATTTTTTAAAATTTTCTAGAATTTCTTGTGAATTCGAAGTGATTTTGACGGCCATTTTGGATTTAGAATTACAAGATAAGTGATGTTGGTAATTTATGACTCTTGAATTCCGTTATTTGTTAGATTTCACAATTAAGTTCGAACTGTTAATCCATGATTAGAGGTTTTAAATATTGATTGAGTCGTGATTTCACAAGACACATCTCACTTGCACATTAAGGTTTCAGTTCGATATTGAATTGTAACTTGGTGATCATTAAGCATGGAAGGAACCAACTTGGGGAATTTGTCCATCATGTTCAATAAGAAGAATGAAAGAAAACGAAAATTACCCAGTTACAAGATAGCTGCCTATGGAAAGGGTTGGGTGAACGAACTTCACCATAAGTTTGCTCCCTATAGGTGTAGATTCGATTCCCTATGATTAACATTTGGAAAGAGTTAGGCGACTAGTTTTCACCATAGGTTTGCTCCCTATAGGTGAGGATTTGATTCCTTCCTTGGCGTTACTGTTCATGGAAAATCAAAGGTTGGTAGAATAAAAAGTTGATCTATGAGATAAGTTTTGGTTTAGCTTGGTTGTTATGAATTCCTTTTTGGTTACCAATGATATCATGAAATTGACGATTGGACCTCTTAATAGTGATAAGTTGAGATTACACTATACACTCATAGAACTCAATGTTTAGAATTGTTCTAATTAATGGATTAATATTTTGAACTTGATTATGAAGTTTACTGTGAGCTTGATTCCAGGAGAAAGTACTGCTCACCATTCATGAATTTTAGAATTCTCGCATCTCGACTATTTTTCACAAGTCACTCGGGTTTACAGGAATTGTCTTGTATTTCTGAAATTATTTTTCACATACTTTGCTCGGGACTAGAAATTGGGGGTTATGTTGAAGGTCAAATATTGCATATCAGACCCCAGTTATTGTCTAGATTTACAAACAATTTACTGTTTAACAGCCTGATTTAATCGTGTTTGTAATGCAGGGTGTATTTACGAGCTTTGATTGAAATATGATGCTAAAAGCATGGATTTAACGCTCCGAGTCACCAAGGCAAGGGACGAACTCCAGGGGACCAAGATCGATGGATTTACATACCAGAGATCTGAGAAAATTGAAAAACTGAAGCTCAAGTGGCCTGAAAGTCATCTAGAATTCAAGATCATAGGGTTCTCACCATCCGTTTGGTTCGAAACTTCATATATGGCCTGAGGACCATAAATTAACCGTACACATCAAATTTCAGCCATTGGATCCTTGTGGAAGTGGCCCAACAGATAGATCAGCCCTTAAAATCTTGTTTTCGGGCCCACTTGGTATCTGAAAATGCTTCAAATTTGGTCTCAACCCATTAAGTGGGGTGACAAAATGGTTGGACGGAGCGGATATCGGATACACATCACGATGGACCCCACTTAAGGGAGCATATGTGCACAGTGTACATGCTCTAGCCACGCACCACAACTCAAGAAATCGGTCAGCGGGCGCTAACCGATTCTTCTTTAAAAAGAAACTCAAAATTGCTAGCGAGGGATGCACGATCACTGTTTTTCAATAGTGGGGCCTACACATCATCCTTTCGCAAGATCTGAACCGTTCATTGTGCCTCTCGGGTATGGAAGACCCTCACCTAGGTGGCATTTGAGCATCATACATTCGATCACACGATTTCCACCGTCAAATGTAGGATGAATCGTAGCTTGAGTTGGTACAGTGGGCCATGCTAGAACCTACCAAAACCACCCCTTCCCGACTAATTTTTCGCCAGGAATCCAATGGACGGGGTGGTTTCTTCAAAAAACATTATTGTGGGCCCACCGATCACGTCAGCATACTCTGTTTACGTAGGAACGTGTCCGTGAAAAATGGCCACGGTGGGCCATTCTATGATCAAGGTCATGGTCAGATACATGATCGGGACCGTCCAGAAGATGCAAGAGGGGGGCTTAAACCCCTCTAAGAAGTCGGATTGATTGGACTTGTCAGCAATCCATGCCAAACAAAGTTTGAGCGTGAGAACGTGCGCAGCCGGTTCTGTTGCGATTTGGAGTGCGAAAACAGGGATGTCTCTTGGAATTTTTCCACCGACTTGCTAACCGACCTCCTTGCACCTATAAGAAGGGAGGGCATGTACATGAGAAAGGGGGCAGCAGTGGAGGCTTGGACGTGTGGAAGCAGTGAACGTGGAGCAGAGAGAGAGTTTATTTTTTTTACTGTTCTTTTCATTATTATTTTCTTTTGATAGATAGTCTAGTCATATTGGACTAAACTTCTTAGCTAGGGCTAAGAGGTAAAGCTTGTAGCGTAATGGGAGACTTTTTGCTTATGCCTTTTGTTTAGATTGAACTGATGTTGATTTTAGTTTAATTAAGGGAATGTTTTTAGTTTTTAATGGTCTATTGTGACTAAAATTACAATGGGTCTGCGATAGCTTTGAGCATGTTCCTTTCCTTTTTATGTTTATTACGTCAGGAAGCCCCGTTGTTCACCATCGTCTCATAGGCATGGTCGGATGACGGTACCCTTCCTAACCTTCATATATTGTTGATTGGTTGGTAATTAGTTTAATTTTGTTATTTACTTTATCTCCTGGGCGTGGTTTGGTGATGAAATCCATTCTAATTCATATACCTTTCATTTCTTGAAAACTATATCAAAGGAAGTTCAGTTTAATTTTCATTGTTACACCCTCAATTGGATGAAGATGGGACTCTAAGTTTAGTTGAATTCTTGAAGCAGACATAACTTCTCGCTGATCTCCACAAGTGGATCCTCTGAATCTCTAGTTTCCTACCTCTAATTTCTATAAATTTTAGATAATTATTTCACCATTATTCCCTAAATTTCATTCAATTTAGATTTCTTCTTAGTCTAGTTCTAGTTCTACTTATTTTCAGATTACATACAGGTTTCAGTCCCTGTGGATTCGACCTCGGTCTTACTGAGTTTATTACTACATTATAACCCTATACTTGGGGTGTGAACAATCTGTCAATATGATTCAAAGGCCATTCAATGGGATTGAAGGTCCATCGATAGGATTAAATTGCCATTCGATCCCATCGAGGGCCACTCAAAATTGTTGTTTTGGGTTATTCGATTTACTGTAGCTTTAAACCTCTTTTAGCTTATCTTATTATGTTTCAATATAGATTCCAAGGTTAAGGGATGATAAAACAAGGTTGTCCTATTAATGTTAAAATCATCTAGAGGCTAAGTTGTTTTGGGTTAAAGATAAGGTCACCAAGGCAAGTTGATTTACCTATTCTTCACTCCTTGATGCATCTTGTCATCTTGCGTCTTTGGTCTTCAGCATCCAAGGCTTCAACCTACTCACTAACACATGGACCCAAGTGATTGAAAAATGGGTATGTAAAATAAGTGCACTAACAATTTCCCCATTCGTCAATTACGTGACAAAAAACCTAACATAGACCTTGTCATGGTCCACACCAATAATAAACCAAAACAACTCAAAATAGTACATGTTAATTATTATTCACAACCCCAAGTGTAGGGTCGTAATATAGTAATAACTTGGTAAGACCGAGGTTGAATCCACATGGACTAAACTTGTGCGTATTCTGAAAATAACTAGAACTAGAATTAGAAGAAGATCTAATTCTGAAATAATTGAAAGTAAGTGTGAATAATGTTGATTAAAACTTATGAATTTAAAGGTGGCAACTAGGGTTCTAAGGATCCACGTGTACTTATCAAGATGCTACCTTGCTTGATTCAAGGAACACAATTGGAATTGGAGTCTTATCCTATCCAACTGGAAGATTAATCAATTTAAATCAAATCTGCTCTTTTCATTGACCTAATTCTCAATGGAGGAGAATTGTGATGATTGGAAGGGATTCTATCACCCTACCATGCCTATTAGACAATGGTGAACAATAGGATTTACCAATCTCATAACCTCAAAATAGGAAAAGAAGATATCCAAAGTTATCACAATATCTATTTTAATTTGAGTCACAATAAATCATAGAAAACTAAAAATATTCCTTTAATATCAAACTAGAATTCAATGAAGTTCAACATAAACAAGAATCAAAGCAAGATAAACATCCAAACATGCTACAAGCTTCACCTCTTAGCCCTAATTAAGAGGTTTAGTTAACCATGGACATGATTAAACCAAAAAATCTTAAATAAAATATAAAAACAAACTAAGGAAGAGGAAGAAAAACTCTCGGGAGGCTTCTCCACCCTTTGGCTCCACTCCTTAAACCTTAAAAGATGATTTGGGACGTTCTAAGGACTCCTATTTATAGTTGTGGAATACTATCTTTTACACTGCCTTTGAATTCCCACAAACCGACCTTAAAATCGCCTCAAATTAACACATCTTTGTTATGCATCGCTCGGACCGAAGTTGAGTTTGAATCATGACAGGATTCTATTTTAACAGTTACCTGATTTCGGTCACACCGTGCTTGGGTTTGGTCGGACCGAACTTAAGCGTCTGTCAGACCGAATTAATTCTTGGTCAAACCAAATTAACTTCGAAATTCATCGTTCTTCGTTAGAGCTTTTTGTGTACTTTCTGTAGCACCGAATCTTTCCTTCAATCGGACTGAACTTGGGTTCGGTCGGACTAAATTATCCTTCAGTCAAACCGAATTAGCCTTGAATTTCATTGTTGGTTGTTGGATTGTTTTGTGCGATTTTGGTCAAACCGAACTTGGGTTCGGTTGGACCGAACCTCTCTGTTTTTTGCTGCGAATTCTGAAGTCTTTCTAGTCCTTTCTTTATCCTTCGTACTTAATTTCCTTGGATCTTTGGCATGTGAATTCTTCATTCTTGGTTTCCTAAGATCCACCCTTTTCCTTAGTGATTATTGAGCATCTAATCTATGCATTTAACATTTATTTCATTCCACGCACTCTGATTCACCTTGCAACACAAACATGTATAAAATGTACTATAAAACTAAGAGATAAACAGGGAAAAATATACAATATTTGACCCTCACCCCAACCAGCATTTTGCTAGTCCCAAGCAAAAATGCCTGACATAATCTTCAATTCTCAATGTTCAAACCTCTTTCAGAAAAATAATTTTTTGTGTAAACAAGTACGAATGAGTATAATCCACCAAGCCAAGAGTGAAAATTTGAAAACCTAGAGCCAAATCAAGCGAGCAATTAATCAAATAGATTCTTCATTAATCACTTAAGAGCATAAGTTCATATACCAAGTTTTTCCAATGTGCTCAATGATTTCCAACTTATTTTTCGTAAAAAATACTTTTATTTCATAATGTTAGACATGCTCATCACCTCAAAACTAATTTATTAATCAAGTTTTGATTTTGAATTTATCCCCTTTTCCTTTTTTTTTTCTAGTTTTTTATTTTATATCAACAATCTCTTTTTATTCATTCTTTTCAGACTTTACGTCTTTGTTCTTTTCATATTATTCATTCTTCTTATTCTTTTTCAGCCTTTTTCATCATACATGCCCTTTTTGTCAATCACATTGTTTTTTAACTGGTTCTTTTCATATTTTTAAGGTGGATAAAATTCTCCAGACTTAATTTTCAACGTTTATCAATGATTCATATACTAACAATCAAAAAATTCTAATATGATTCACATAAAGCAAATTGAATGTGACTTGTAATTTAGATCAACATGATATTCAAACTTCCTCTTAATCAATTAAATGCAAGAACTTAAGTGATAATTTACTCAGTTGATCAACCTCCAACAATTCAAAATATAATCTTTATCTTATCATCATACTCAAGGCATTCTTAATTACACAAACTGTCATTTTCTGAGGAGATTTTTAATTTGAAAAATTAAAACTTTTCAGAATTTTAGAAGTTTTGCTCGGAGACTATGAAAACACTGATTAGTTTACCTAATCCACACCCCCAACCTAAAATATATATTGTCCTCAATGTAAAAGATATGAGCATGTAATGCACATGAGACAACGAAAAGAAATGGGAAGTGATAGGAAGATAATACCTGATGAAGAAGAATTGAAGCTTTTCTAAAGTTCTCAATGTGAAGATGGGCTAGCATGAAGACTAAACAAACTGAAAGTAAACTATCTTAATCCTAAATCTTATGAAAGTAATAAGCTTAACTACACCTCCATCAGACTAAGAGGTCAATGCTGAGACATAGGATCAATCAGAGGTACAGACATATCCTCCGAATCAAAGTTCTCAACAAATGGCTTTAGACGATGTCCATTTACTTTGAAAACATGGCCATTCGTTGGATTCTTTATCTTGACGGCCCCATGAGGATAAACATTCATGACCGTGAAAGGGTCGGTTGTTCACGACCTCAAGTGTAGGGTCACGATGTAGTAAGAACTCAATAAGACCGAGGTTAAAACCACAGGGACTAAACTTGTACGTATTCTGAAAATAATTAGAACTAGAACTAGAAAATTATTTAAATTGAAATCTGAATAATTGAGAGTAATGATGAATAATGTTGATTAAAACTTATGAATTTAAAGGTGGGAACTAGTGTGTCAAGGATCCACTTGTAGCTATCAAGATGTTACCTTATTTGATTCAAGGAACACAATTGGAATTGAAGTCCTATCCTATCTAATTAGAAGATAAAGCAATTTAAATCAAATCTAAACTTTTCATTGACCCAATTTTTAATGGAGAAGAATTGTAATGATTGGAAGAGATTCAATCACCCTACCATGCCTAGGAGATAATGGTGAACAACAAGATTTACCAATCTCATAATCTCAAAACTTGAAAAGAAGATATCAAAAGCTATCATAGCTTCTATTGTAATTTGAGTCACAATAAATTATAGAAAACTGAAAATATTCCTTTAATATTAAATTAGAAATCAATGAGGTTCAATAAAAATAAGAATCAAAGTAAAATAAACAACCGAACACACTACAAGCTTCACATCTTAGCCCTAGCTAAGAGGTTTAGCCAACCATAGACCTGATTGAAACAAAATCTCTTAAACAAAGCATGAAAAATAAAATAAAGAAGAAGAAAAACTCTTTGACGGCTGCTCCACCCTTGTGTATGCTCCTTGAGACTTTTCCAAACTCTCGAAGATACTTTGGAACATCCTAGGGAATTCTATTTATAGTTGTGAAATTTCAACTTTCGCACTGAGTTGGAAAAATCTAGAAACCGCCTCAAATTTACATACTCCGTGCAGTTTCCCAAAATGGCTCAGAGTTTAAACTGCCTTAAATTTACGCACTCTGTACAGTTTTTTAAAATATACTCGGAGTTTCAGAATATGCTTTTTCAGGACAATTCCAGGAATATGTTTATTTTCAGGACAATTTCAGGATTCATTTTCTTCCCTTCAAATCTTTGATTGTCTTCATTCCTCACTTAGTTTTCTTAGAACATTGGTATGTGAATTCTTCATTAATGACTTCCAAATCTTCAATTCTTTATTTAGTAATCTTTTGAGCATAAATCTTCTTTTTGACATCAATTTCACCTTAAACTCTCGAAATTACCTCGCACATGAAAACATGCATAATTAAATCGATTATGCACAATCATATTTATAAAACTAAGGTATAAATAGGGAGAAATATGCAATATTTCACACTCAACACACCCCCAACCAGCATTTTGGTAGTCCCGAGCAAAACATTCATGAAGTGATCTTCAATCTTCAATGTTTAAATTACTTTTAGAAAACAATCTTTTGTGCAATCAAGTATGAATGAGTACAATCTAAAGAAGCAAGAGTGCAATTTCGAAAACCTAGAGGCAAATCACATGAGCAATCAATCAAAAAGTTTCTTTATCAATCATTTAAGAGCATAAGTTCATATATTAAAATTTTTCAATGTGATTAGTGAATTTTATTTACTTTCCATAACATACTACTATTTCATAATGTTAGCCATGCTTATCACCTCGAGTCTTATTGAATAATTAAGTACTGATTTTGAACTTATCACCTTTCCTTCTATTTTTTAGTTTTTGATTTTATCTCGACGATCCCTTTTATTTATTCATTCTTTTCAGACTTTTCATTCCTTTCCAGTCTTTTCATCATACATGACCTTTTTGTCGATCTTTTTATTTTTTAACTGGTTCTTTTCATCTTTTTAAGGTGGATAAAATTCTCCAGACTTAATTCTCAATATCTTTCAATGATATACATACTAACAATCAGAAATTCTAGTACCATTGATAGAAAGCAAATTGAACGTGTCTTACGACTTAAATTAACATGATATTCAAACTTCCTCTTAATCAATTATATGCAAGAATATAGACGATAGTCTACTCAGTTGATCAAACTCCAACAATTTTAAATTCAATCTCTTATTCTATCATCATACTCAAAGCATTCTTAATTCCTCAAATTATCATTTCTCAAACATGTTTTTTGCTTGAAAATTTGAAAATTTTTGCTTAAAACTAAGAAAACACTAATTAATTTACCTAATCCACACCCCCAACCTAAAACCTACATTGTCCTCAATGTAAAAGATATGATCATGCAATGTACATAAGACAACAGAAAGAAATGGGAAGTGATCGGAAGATAATACCTGAAGAAAGATAATTG
Organism: Magnolia changhungtana; assembly: GCA_030180095.1. NCBI lineage: Eukaryota > Viridiplantae > Streptophyta > Magnoliopsida > Magnoliales > Magnoliaceae > Magnolia > Magnolia changhungtana. The sequence goes on from JASAUF010000160.1 coordinate 6,250,996, forward strand.
AAGCTTTTCAAAAGTTTGTAACGTGTAAATGGGTTAGCATGAAGACTAAACAAACTGAAATCAAAATATTCTAATCCTAAATCCTATGAAAATAATAGACCTAACTTCACCTCCATCAGACTGGGAGGTCAATCCTGATACACAGGATCAATCAGAGGTATGAACATGTCCTCTGAATTAAACTTCTCAACAAATGGCTTTAAACGATGTCCATTCACTTTGAAAACATTGCCATTTGTTGGGTTCTTTATCTCGACGGCCCCATGAGGATATTCATTAGTAACAGTGAAATGGCCGGTCCAACGAGATTTGAGTTTACTCAGAAAAGGGTGTAACTGAGAATTGTATAGAGGACTTTTTGACTAGTTAAGAATAATTTTCGAAGGATGTTCTTGTCATGGAACACCTTCATCCTGTCATTATAAATTCTTGAGTTCTCGTATGCATTGTTCCAGATTTCCTCGAGTTCATTCAACTGAAGTTTGCACACTGAGCCAGCGTTGTCTAACTTAAAGTTTAAAATTTTAATAGCCTTCCCATAGACAAGTCTAATGGGAGATATTCCAATGGGGATCTTAAAACCTATACGGTATGCCTATAAAGCATCAGTCAAATGGATTGACCAATCCTTACGGTCAGTGTTAACTTGTTTTCTCCTGAATTTGTTTAATTTTCCTGTTGAAAATCTCATCTTGCCCACTTGTCTGCGGGTGGTATGGAGTGCTCACCTTATGAGAGATGGCATATTTCTTCATTAAATTCTCGAATGACCTATTACAAAAGTGTGAACCTCCATCACTAATTATGGCCCGAGGTGTTTGAAATTGGGAAAGGATATTTTCTTTTAAGAATCGAATGACTGTTTGATGGTCATTGTTCCGGCACGAGATCACTTCAACCCATTTAGTGACATAGTTTATTGCTAACAAAATGTACAAATTCTTAAAGGATTGGGAGAATGGCCCTATGAAATTGATGCCCTAACAATCGAATGCTTCAATCATCAGAACGAGATTTAGAGGTATCATATTTCGACGGGACAATGCTCCCAATTTTTGACAATGCTCATAAGCTTTGCAAAAATCATGAGTGTCCTTGAACATAGTGAGCCAGTAAAAGCCACATTGCAGAATTTTGGCCGTGGTCTTTTTAGCAGAAAAGTGACCACCAGAGGCCTAAGAGTGATAAAAAGGAGATGACACTTTGATGTTCATTTTCTGGCACACATCTCCTTAGAATTTGGTCTAGACAGTATTTAAACAAATACAGATCATCCCAGAAAAACTTGTGTACCTCGACGAAGAATTTTTTCTTATCTTGCGCAGTCCAATGTGTCGGTGTGAAACCTGTGGCAAGATAGTTAGCGATGTCAACAAACCAAGGTAATTGGGAGAGTCTAAACAATTGTTCGTCAAGGAACATATCGTTTATAGGTGTCGTCTTAAGTGAATCAGGGAGGTCGAGTCAGAGAGATGGTCAACCACTACGTTTTCTACGCCCTTTTTGTCTCATATTTCTATGTTAAATTCCCAGAGTAGAAGGATTCATCTTATCAGTCAAGGCTTGACGTCATTCTTAGAAAGAATGTACTTTAGCACCACATGATTAGTGTAAATGATGATTTTGGATCCGATCAAATAGGACCTAAATATGTCTAAAGCGAATACTACAGCCAAGTGTTCCTTCTCCATAGTAGAGTAATTCATTTGGGTAGGATTTAGAGTTTTACTTGCATAGTGAATAACGTAGGGCTTCTTTTCTTTTCTCTGACCTAACACCACCCCAATACCATAGTCAGATGCATCACACATGATTTTAAAAAGGATGCTCCAATTGGGTAGTTGCATGATAGGTGCGGTAGTCATCATGCCTTTGAGCTTTGTGAAAGCTTCTTGGCATTGCTATGGTGTATCCTTTTGAAGTAGATTGCATAAAAGATGAGAGAGGGGACTAAAGTCCTTTATGAATTGCCTATAAAATCCGGCGTGTCCTAAGAAGGATCGCATATCACGTATGCTCTTAGGTGGAGGTAGGTTAGAGATAAGATCAATTTTTGCCTTGTCTATTTCAATTCCCTTGGACAAAATTATGTGTCTAAGAATAATTCCCTTGGGAACCATGAAATGGAACTTCTCCCAATTCATCACCAAATTCTTTTCCTCAGATTACTTTAGCACATTTTTCAAGTTTTCTAGGCATTCGCTGAAGGACGGACCAAAGACAGAGAAGTCGTCCATGAAGACCTCTAAATATTACCCCACTATATATAAAAAAAATACTCAACATGCATCACTGAAAAGTGGTGGGGGCATTACACAGTCCGAATAGCATCCTTTGGTAAGCAAAGGTGCCATAGGGACATGTAAACATTGTCTTTTCATAATCTTCAAGGGCTATCTCTATCTGATTGTAGCCAGAATATTCATCAAGGAAGCAATAGTAAGAATGGCTAGCTAATCTTTTTAAAATTTGATCAATGAAGGGCTAAGGAAAGTGGTCCTTCCTTTTGACAGTATTCAATTTTTTATAGTTAATGCACATTCTCCAACGAGCAGTAACTCTAGTTAGTATGAGTTCATTTTTGGCATTAACTACGATGGTGATTCTGGACTTCTTAGGAACTACCTGAGTTGGACTCACCCATTGACTGTTGGATATAAGGTATATGATACCCACATCTAACAATTTAAGTACCTTAGCCTTAACCACTTCTTTCATATTTAGATTTAATTGACGTTGTGGTTGTCGGAAGGTTTTTACATTATCCTCAAGATGAATGTCCTCAAGATGAATGTGGTGAGTACAAATCAAAGGGTCAATTCCTTTAAGGTCCGCAATCGACCATCCAAGGGCTCCTTTATGCTTAAGGAGAGTAGAGATAAGCATACTCTCATGTTTCTTCTCAAGGTGGGAAGAAATCACCACCGGATATGTCTCATCATGACCTAAGTAGACATATTTAAGATTAACGGGCAACAGTTTTAGGTCAAGCTTCGGTTCCTTGAGGTTAGACAGTAGAGGTACTACATCTGTTTGGGGCGATTTCTCAAATTCTGGCCTCCATCGGTTAACTTCAATTACCAGCGTAGCATCGATCAAGGCATCCATCTCCCTAATTGTGTCATCATCTAAATTGAGGGAGTGGACCAAGCACATCTCAAGAGTGTTAGAGTATATAGTCAGGAGTTCCACGAAAGATTCAATCATATTAATGTCATGGGTATCATCCTCATCCTCTGTCTATTTGCTCATATTGAAAAAGATATCAAGCTCTAATGTCATATTTCTAAAAGACAATTTCATGACCCCATTCCTACAATTAATGATGGCATTTAATGTAGCAAGGAATGGGCGACCAAGGATGACAGGTATCTGGGTGCTCATATCTACAATTGGGTGTGTATCCAAGACGATAAAATCTACTGGATAGTAGAATTTGTCAACTTGGACCAACACATCTTCAATCATCCCTCTCAGTACACGAACCGAACAATCAACAAGTTATAATATGGTCCTGGTGGGTTTTAATTCACTTAGACCCAATTGTTCGTAAACTGAGTAAGAGATCAGATTTACGCTCGCTTCTAAGTCAAGAAGTGTATGCTTAATCTAGTGATTCCTATTTATACAGGTGATAGTTGGGCTACCGAGATCTTTATATTTTTTGTAGCACATCTTGCTTGAGGATGGCACTCATGTTTTCTATCAAAAAGATTTTCTTTTGAATGTTTTGCCGTCTTTTGGTTGTACATGAATCTTTTAAAATTTTGGCATATGAAGGGATTTATTTAACAACATCTAGTAGAGGGATGTTGACCTTCACTTGTTTAAGCACCTCGAAAATATCCTGAGAATTAGAGAGCGGTTTTGGTGCAGTCAACTGTTGGGGGAATGCAGCAATTGGCTTACTTTGAGATTCCGGTTATAATCCATGTGGAGCAGTGCCAGGTCTATTATTCTTATCTTCTTCCAGGTCTTTCAGCCCTCACCGAAATAGATTTGTCAATTATTTTTCCACTCCTAAGAGTGGTGATAGACTTAGCTTGTTCCATCTTATTTAAAGCACTTGGATCACTTATTTCACATTGTGGCTTTGGATTGGGGAGAGGTTGGGCTGGAAGCATTCCTCTCTCCCCACTCACTAAGTGTGACTCAATTCTTTAAATGGACGATGCAAACATTCCCATTGTTGTTTTGATATCCTGGAATGCTTGTGTCATATTTTGGTTGAATAGTTCTTGGTTTTGCATGAATTTTTGAACCGTATCCTCTTGAGACTTCTTTTGATTTAAAAATTACATAAGAACATCTTAAGTGTTAGCCGTTTATCCATTCCTCCAACTGAAATTTAGATGGTTCCTCTAGCTAGAGTTGTATGTGTTTGAGGTGGGTCCTTTAAAAGGTCTTTGGTAGTTGTTCACGACATTTGACTGCTCATTCAATATCTCTTGAAAAGCAGGAATAGTCGAACAATTTTCAGTTGTGTTGCAAGTAAAAATACCACAAACAACTTCCTCGATCTTACTGGGTTTGATAGGTTTTGCCTTCTTAAGTTCCATGGCCTCGACTTTTCTTGTAAGATTGGTCACCCTTGCACTTATATCGTCTTCTTCTTTTAAAGCATAAATTCCTCCCCTTTCCTTTGATTGAGTAGGCTTATAAGTGGCAGGTCTTAGAGAGGTGTCCCATGATTGCGCGTTTTCCGCCAACTGATCAAGGTAATCCCACGCATCATTAGCCTCCTTATTCATGAATTCACCCTTACACATCATCTCTATGAATTGGCCCATTGGTGAAGTTAATCCATTATAGAAAATGCTAATTGTTCACCATATTTCATAGCCATGATGTGGACAGGAATTCGTAAGATCTTTAAACCTTTTCTAGTATTGGAAGAAGGTCTCTACTTCTTTTTCGGTGAAGTTCTTGAATGCTTTCCTTAAAGTGTTAGCCTTATGAAACGTGAAAAACTTTTTGAGAAATTCTCGAGTCATCTCGGCCCATGTGCTGATGCATCTTGGCTTTAAGGAGTGCATCCACATTTTACCATTCTCTTTCGATGAGAAGGGAAACATTTTTAGTCGCATTGTGTCCTCAGACACGTTTGGAAAGTGTAATGTTGCGACTATCTCATCAAACCTTTGATGTGCATGTGTGGACTTCAGAATCTAGTCCATGAAACTTGGAAAGGAGTTGTATCACTCCAGGTTTAATATCCACATTTCCTACATTAAGTGGAAAGATCATGCAGGAAGGCATACTCGCCCCCGCCGGTTATAAATAATCTCGTAGTGTACGAGGTAGGGGTGTATTGTGCACCACATTTTCATCTTGGATTTCCTCAATTGGAGGTTGAGGTTGATTTGCAACCATTACTTCAATTGACTCTTAGGATCTCAAGTGGTGTCTAACCATGTGATGGATAGGCAACCCCTCAACTAATCCTCCTTCACTCAAGAGACGTAGAGTGTTATCATGGACCCACATAGGCAAGAAACACTTTCGGCCCTCAAATTCAGAATCAAACCTAGGATCTAAAAATTGAAAACTAAAGTAAATAAGAGATCAAAAAGGAAGAGAGAGTAAGAATGAAGTTACCAGATGAGAGTTGTTAGGTTAGGATCTTACAAAATAGAGAACAAATTTAGTTTCTAAAAACAACTTTAGAAAAAATCCTAACCTAAAAATATAGACAAATAGTAAACCCTAATCTTAACGTAATTCTAATACTAATTAATCTTAGAAAAATGAAACCGTAGTCCCTTGTAATGGCGCCAAAAACTTGTTCACAACTCCAAGTGTAGGGTCATGATGTAATAATAACTTAGTATCACCGAGGTCAAATCCACAAGGACTAAACTTGTACGCATTCTGAAAATAACTAGAACTAGAACTAGAAAAAGATCTAAATTGAAATCTAAATAATTGAAAGTAATGGTGAATAATGTTGATTAAAACTTATGAATTTAAAGGCGAGAACTAGGGTGACAAGGATCCACTTATAGCTATCAAGATGCTACCTTACTTGATTCAAGGAACACAATTGGAATTAGAGTCCTATCTTATCCAATTAGAAGATAAAACAATTTAAATCAAATCTAAACTTTTCATTGACTTAATTCTCAATGGAGGAGAATTGTGATGATTAGAAGGGATTCCATCACCTTACCATGCCCAGGAGACAATGGTGAACAACAGGAATTATCAATCTCACAATCTCAAAACTTGAAAAGAAGATATTCAAAGTTGTCATAGCATCTATTATAATTTAAGTCACAATAAATCATAGAAAACTAACAATATTCCTTTAATATCAAACTAGAAATCAACAACGTTCAACAGGAACATGAATCAAAGTAAAATAAACATGCCAACACACTACAAGCTTCACCTCTTAGCTCTATCTAAAAGGTTTAACCAACCATGGATATGATTAAAACTAAATCTCTTAAACAAAGCATGAAAAATAAACTAGGAAAGAAGAAAAACTCTTTAGCGGCTCCTCCACCCTTGTGGATGCTCCTTAAGACCTTTCCAACTCTCGAAGATGCTTTGGAGCATCTTAGGGAGTCCTATTTATAGTTGTGGAACTTCAACCTTCACACCGAGTTGGAAATATCTAGAAACCGCCTCAAATTTACGCACTATGCGCAGTTTTCCAAAATAGACTCAGATTTTAAACCACATCAAATTTACATACTCTGCGCAGTTTCTCAAAAATATTTAAAGTTTCAGAATATGCTTTTTTAGGACAATTTCAGGAATATATTTGTTTTTGGGACAATTTTAGGATTCCTTTTCTTCACTTCAAATCTTTGATTCTCTTCATTCCTCACTTAGTTTTCTTGGATCTTTGGCATGTGAATTCTTCATTGATGACTTCTAAATCACTAATTCTTCATTTAATAATCTTTTGAGCATAAATCTTCCATTTGACATCAATTCTACCTTAAGCTCTCGAAATCACCTCACACATGAAAACATGCATAATTAAATCGATTAAGCACTATCATGTTTATAAAACCAAGGAATAAATAGGGGAAATATACAATATTTCACACTCAACACCAGTTCAACGAGATTAAAGTTTTCCTAGAAAAAGATGTAATCGAGAATTGTATAAAAGACTTTTTGATCAGTTATGAATGATTTCTGAAGGATGTTCCTGTCATGGAATACCTTCAACCTGTCCTTGTAAATTCTCGACTTCTCATAAGCATTATTCCGAATTTCTTCAAGTTCATTCAATTGAAGCTTACGCAGTGAGCCAGCTTTGTCCGAGTTAACGTTTAAATTTTTTATAGCCTAGTAAGCTTTATGCTCTAACTCCATAGGCAAGTGGCAAGCTTTCTTATAGACAAGTCTAAATGGAGATATTCCAATCATAGTCTTATAAGCTATACAGTAAGCCCATAAAGAATCGGTCAAGCAGATTGACCATTTCTTATGACCAAGATTAACCATTTTTTTCCAGAATTTGTCTAATTTCCCTATTGGAAATCTCATCTTGCCCGCTAGTCTACAGGTGGTATGAAGTGCTCACTTTATGAGAGATGTCATATTTCTTCATTAAGTTCTCAAATGACCTATTACAAAAGTGTGAACCTCCATCACTAATGATGGCCCGAGGCATTCCGAACCGAGAAAGGATATTTTCTTTTAAGAATCGAATGACTGTTTTATTCTAGCACAGGATCGCTTTGACCCACTTAGTGATAGTCTACTACTAACAAAATATAAATATTCCCAAAGTATTAGGGGAATGGTCCCATGAAATCGATGCCCCAACAATCAAATGCTTCAATGATAAGAATTGGGTTCAGTGACATCATATTTCAACGGGATAACCCTCCCAATTATGACAATGCTCATAAACTTTGCCAAACTCATGAGTATTTATGAACGTTGTGGGCGAGTAAAGGCCGCACTATAGAATTTTGGCCATGATCTTTTTAAAAGAAAAGTGACCACCATAAGCTTGAGAGTGAGAAAAGGAGATTACGCTTTAATGTTCATTGTCTGACACACATCTCCTTAGAATTTGGTCTGGGCAATACTTAAACAAATAAAGATCATCCTAGAAAAACTTATGTACCTCGGCGAAAATTTTTCTTCTTATCTTACGTAGTCTAATATGTTAGCGTGGAACCTATGACAAGATAATTCGTAATGTCAGCAAACCAAGGTAATTGGGAGAATTTAAATATTTATTCATTAGGGGACATATCGTTTATAGTGGTCGTCTTAAGGGAATCAGGGAGATTAAGTCTTGAAAGATAGTTAGCCACTACGTTCTCTACTCCATTTTTATCTCTTATTTCTAAATCAAATTCCTGGAGTAGAAGGATCCATCTTATCAAGTGGGGCTTGGCCTTTATCTTAAAAAGAAGTTACTTTAGTGTCACATGGTCTGTGTAGATAATGATCTTGGATCCAATCAGGTAGGACCTAAATTGGTCCAAAGCGAACATTATGCTTAAGAGTTCTTCTCCGTAGTAAAGTAGCTCACTTGGGCAAATTTTAAAGTTCTACTTCCATAGTGAATAACATAGGGTTTCTCCTCTTTTCTTTGGCTTAACACCACCTCAATAGGATAGTCAAACACATCGCACATAATTTCAAAAGGGATGCTCCAATCTGATGGCTGCATGATAGGAGTGGTTGTCAACATGCCCTTGAGCTTAAAAAAAGCTTTCTGACATTCTTCACTCCACTCGAATGGTGTATCCTTTTGAAGTAAATTGCATAAAGGACGAGAGAGATGACTAAAGTCCTTTATGAATCGCCTATAAAATTCGACATGTCCTAAGAAGGATCGCACGTCACGTATGCTCTTGGGTGGAGGTAGGGTAGAGATAAGATCAATTTTAGCATTATCTACCTCAATTCCATTAGATGAAATTATATGTCCAAGCACATTTCCCTTGGGAACCATGAAATAACATTTCTACCAATTCAGAACCAAATTGTTTTCCTCGCATCACTCCAACACATTTTTTAGATTTTCTAGACACTCGCTGAAGGATGGACTAAAGACAGAGAAGTCGTCCATGAAGACATTTAAATATTGCCCCACCATGTTAGAAAAAATACTCAACATGCATCACTAAAAAGTGGTGGGGGCATTACACAGTCCGATTGGCATCCTTCGATAAGAAAAGGTACCAAATGGACATGTGAACGTTATCCTTTCTTGATCTTTAAGGGCTATATCTATCTGATTGTATCCAAATATCCATCAAGGAAGTAGTAGTAAGAATGACTAGCTAGCCTTTCCAAAATCTAATCAATGAAGGGCAAATCAAAGTGGTCCTTTCTCGTGACGGTATTCAATTTTCTGTAGTAAATGCACATTCTCCAACTAGTAGTGACTCTAGTTGGCAGGAGTTCATTATCGGCATTGGTTACGATGGTGATTCCAGACTTCTTAGGAATCACCTGAGTTAGACTCACCCATTGACTGTCGGATATAGGGTATATGATACCTACATCTAACAACTTAAGTACCTCAGCCTTAACCACTTCTTTAATATTTGGATTTAATCGACATTGTGGTTGTCAGGAGATTCTCACATTGTCTTCAAGATAAATGTGGTGAGTACAAATTAAAGGATCAATTCCTTTGAGGTCCGCAATCGACCATCCAATAGTTCCTTTATGCTCAAGGAGAGTAGAAAAAAGCATACTCTCCTATTCTTTCTCAAGGTGGGAAGAAATCACCACCGGGTATATCTCATCTTGACCTAAGTAGACATATTTAAGATTAGTGGTTAGAGGTTTTAGGTTAAGGTTTGGTGCTTTGAGGCTAGGCAGTAGAGGTACTACATCGGTTTAGGGCAATTCTTCAAATTGTGGCCTCTATCGGTTAACTTCAAGTACCGGCGTAGCATTAAGTAAGGCATTCATCTCCCTAATTATGTCATCATCTAAGTCAAGGGAGTGGGCTAATCACATCTCTAAAGGGTTAGAGTATAGAGTTAAAAGTGCTCCATCTTCCACAAACGAATCTATCAAGTTGATGTCGTGGATATCATCACCATCCTCTTACTGTTTGCTCATGCTGAAATAAATATTGAGGCCCAATGTCATATTTCCGAACGATAAATTCATAATTCCATTCCTACATTTAATGATTGCATTTGATGTAGCAAGGAATGGGTGACCAAGAATGACGGAAATTTGAGTACTCATATCTATGATGGGTTGAGTATCCACGACAATAAAATCATTAGAAAGTAGAATTTATCAACCTGGACCAATACATCCTCAATCATCCCTCTCAATACATGAACTGAGTAATTAGCAAGTTGTAATGTGGTTCGGGTGGGTTTTAATTCACATAGACCCAATTATTCATATACCGAGAAGGGAATCAAATTAACGCTTGCTTCCAAGTAAAGAAGTGCTTGCTCAATCTAATAATTTCCAATTATACAGGTAATAGTTGGGCTACCATGATCTTTATATTTTTGTGGCACATCTTGCTTGAGGATGACACTCGCTTTTTCTGTTAGAAATATTTTCATTTGTATGTTTTTCCATCTTTTGATAGTGCATAGATCTTTCAAAATTTTGACATATGAAGGGATTTTTTAATGACGTCAAGTAGATGAATATTAACCTTCACTTACTTAAGCACCTCTAGAATATCATGTGAGTTAACTAGAAGTTTTGGTGCAATTAACCACAGGGGGAATGGTGCAATCAGCTTACTCACTCTTTCCAGTTCTTCCTCATGTGAGGCATTGCTAAGTCTATCATTCTCGATTTCTTCATGGTCATTAGGCTTTTCAGCCCTCACTGGAATAGTTTTGTCGATAATCTTTCCACTCCTAAGAGTGGTGATAGACTTAGCCTGCTCTATCTGATTTGAAGAGCTTGGGTCACTTATTTCATATTGTGGTTTTGAGTTGGGGAGAGGCTGAGCGGGAAGGATCCCTTTCTCCCCAATTAAATTTTTTTTTTCTGAAGCCCTTGTATAGCCTTTGTAAAGTCTTGAAAGGCTTGTATCATACCCTAATTAAAAAGATCTTAATTTTAAATATATTTTAAGACCAGATCCTCCTGAGGTTTCCTTTGATTTAGAAATTGGTTAAGGATCCCTTGAGGAGTAGCAGTTTGTCCATTCCTCTAATTGAAATTTGGATGGTTCTTCCAACTTGAGTTATATGTATTTGAGGTGGGTCCAATGAAGGTCTTTGGTAGTTGTTCACAGTATTCGATTGCTCATTCAATATCTCTTAAAAATCAGGAATTGTTGGGTAATTTTCAGTTGTATGTATGTTGCAAGCACAAATACCACAAACAACTTCCTCAGCCTTTTTTAGTTTTGCCTTCTTAAGTTTCATGGCTTTGACTTTTCTTGTGAGTTTGTCCACTCTTTCATTTATATCATCTTCCTCTTTTAAGATATAAATTCCTCCCCTTACCTTTGATTAAGTAAGCTTAGAAGTGGTAGTTCTTGAGGAGGTATCCCATGATTGCGCGTTTTCAGCGAGTTTATCATAATAATCACATGCATCATTGGCTTCCTTATTCATGAACTTCCCATTACACATCATCTCCAAAATTGGCAAATGAATGAGGTCAATCCCTTATAGAAAAAGCTCATTATCTTCCATGTTTCGTAGCCATGTTATGGACATGAATTTATGAGATCCTTAAATTACTCCCAACATTGAAAGAATGTCTTATCTTTTTTCTTTTTTTCTTTTTTTGCACAAAATTCATGATTGTCTTCCTTAAGGTACTTGTTTTATGATACGGGAAGAACTTTTTAAGGAACTCCCTTATCATCTCTGCCCATTTGCCAATGGACCGTGGTCTTAAAGAATGTAACCACGACTTAGCCTTTTCGTTCAAAGAGAAAGGAAACAATTTTAGTCTTACTGTGTCCTTAGACATGTTTGGGAAATGTAATGTAGATATTATCTCATCAAATTCTTTTATATGCAAGTATGGACTTTTAGATTCTAGTCCATGAAACTTAGGGAGGATTTGAATCACCCACGGTTTAACATCCACGGTTCTTGCATTTAATGGAAATATTATGTAGGAAGGTGTGCTCACCCCCGCCGGTTGTAAATAATCACGTAGAGTACGAGGTGGGGGTGCATGATGCACCTCATTCTCATCCTGGGCTTCCTCAACTGGGTGTTGAGGTTGATGTGCAACCATTACTTCTACTAATTCAGAGGATCTCAGGTAGTGTCTAATCCGGTGATGGATAGGCAACCCTTCGACTAATCCTCCTTCACTCAAAAGACGTAGAGTGTTGTCACAAAATAGAAAACAATATTAGTTTTTAAAATCAGAAAATCCTAACCTAAAAACAAAGCAGAAAAATTAAACTCTAATCTTAACCTAATTCTAATACTAATTAATCTCAGAAAATAACAGTGGTAGTCCCTAACAACAATGCCAAAAACTTTTTCAAAACCCCAAGTGTAGGGTCATGATATAGTAATAACTCAGTAAGATCGATGTCGAATCCACAGGGACTAAACTTGTGCGTATTATGAAAATAACTTGAACTAGAATTAGAAGAAGATCTAAATCTGAATTCTGAAATAATTGAAAGTGAGTGTGAATAATATTGATTAAAACTTATGAATTTAAAGGTGGGAACTAGGGTGCCAAGGATCCACATGTTGCTATCAAGATGCTACCTTGCTTGATTCAAGGAACACAATTGGAATTGGAGTCCTATCCTATCTAATTGGAAGATAAAGTAATTTAAATCAAATCTGAACTTTTCATTGACCTAATTCTCAATGGAGAAGAATTGTGATGATTGGAAGGGATTCCATCACCCTACCTTGTCCAGGAGACGATGGTGAACAACATGATATTCTAATCTCATAACCTCAAAACAAGAAAAGAAGATATCCAAAGCTATCACAACATCTATTGTAATTTGAGTCATAATAAATCATAGAAAACTGAAAATATTCTTTTAATATCAAACTAGAATTCAATGAAGTTCAACATAAACAAGAATTAAAGCAAAATAAACATTCAAACACGCTACAAGCTTCACCTCTTAGCCCTAACTAAGAGGTTTAGTTAACTATAGACATGATTAAACCAAAAACACTTAAATAAAACATGAAAATAAACTAAGGAAGAGAAAGAAAAACTCTTGGGTGGCTTCTCCACCCTTTGGCTCCACTCCTTAAACCCTAGAATATGATTTGGGATGTCCTAGGGACTCCTATTTATAGTTGTGGAACACTATCTTTCGCACCGCCTTCAAATTTTTGCAAACCAACCTTAAAATTGTCTTAAATTTACACAGCCGCATTACACATCAGTCAGACTGAAGTTGAGTTTAAATCATGAAAGATTTTGTTTCAGCAGTTGCCTGAGTTCGGTCACACTGAGCTTAGGTTCGGTTGGACCGAATTAATTCTCAGTCGAACTAAATTAAGTCCAAAATTTATCGTTCTTCGCTGGCTCTTTTTACGCACTTTCAGTTGTACCGAATCTTTCCTTCTATCAGACCAAACTTGGCTTCTGTTGGACCGAATTATCCTTTGGTCGAATATAATTGGCTCTGAATTTCATCGTTGGTTGCTTGACTGTTTTGTGCGATTTCAGTCAAACCGAACTTGGGTTCGCTCGGAATGAACCTGTCTGTTTTCTGCTATGAATTCTAAAGTCTTTCTAGTCCTTTCTTTATTCTTCGTACTTGGTTTCCTTAGATCTTTGGCATGTGAATTCTTCATTATTGGTGTCCTAAGATCCACCCTTTGCCTTGGTGAATCTTGAGCATCAAATCCTTGCTTTTAACATTCATTTCATTACAAGCTCTTAGATTCACATCGCAATACGAACATTTATAAAATGTACTATTAAGAATTATCATGTCTATAAAACCAAGAGGTAAATAGGGAAACATATATAATATTTGACCCTCAACACACTCCCCAATCAGCATTTTGCTAGTCCCGAGCAAAACATGCCTGACATAATCTTCAAATCTCAATGTTTAAACTTCTTCTGGAAAACAATCATTTGTGTAAACAAGTATCAATGAGTATATTCTACTGAGGCGAGATTGAAAATTTGAAAACCTAGAGTTGAATCAAGAGAGCAATCAATCAAATAGGTTCTTCATTAATCAATTAGGAGCATAAGTTCATATATCAAGTTTTTCCAACATGCTCAGTGATTTCCAACTTATTTTTCATAAAAAATACTATCATTTCATAATGTTAGCCATGCTCATCACCTCAAGACTAATTTAATAATCAATTGCTGATTCCGAACTTATCTCATTTTCCTTCTTTTTCCAATTTTTGATTTTATATCGACAGTCACTTTTTATTCATTCTTTTCAGACTTTACATCTTTATTCTTTTCATATTATTCATTCTTCTTATTATTTTTCTGTCTTTTTCATCATACATGACCTTTTTGTCGATCTCATTACTTTTTAACTAGTTATTTTTATCTTTTTAAGGTAGATAAAATTCTCTAGACTTAATTCTCAACATTTATCAATGATTCACATACTAACAATCTGAGATTCTAACACAATTCACGGAAAGCAAATTGAATGTGACTTGTGATTTAGATCAACATGATATTCAAACTACCTCTTAATCCATCAAATGCAACAACTTAAGTGATAGTTTACTCAGTTGATCAAACTTCAACAATTCAAAATTCAATCTCTATCATATCATCATACTCAAGGCATTCTTAATTGACAAGGACGAGCTCTTAGTCCTATGGTGGGGGGGGGGGGGCGAATAGGACTTTGCCAAATAAAAAGAATTGCAGAATATAAATGAAGATAGCTGAATCAAATAACAATCTCAATTGCAATAGTATTGAGAAGTTTATTCAAACGTTGTTCAAAGGACAACCTTACACCAAAAATCAAAGTTTATGGTAGGATAACCTAATATCTTGAACTCGGTAAGGATAAAAAACTCAAACTAAAATAAGAGGAAATAAAATGAAATCTAGCTATTACAACATTCACCACATGTACATGAAATAGATACAATCATTCACCACTCATACATCACATACATCAACCACAAAACACCAGAAATTATAGTGGTTTGGTTTATACACTAAATGTTCTCAAATAACCACGCCTACTCCACTCCCAATAATCATAACCCACATGTAATTGGCGTTCACTATGAAATAAGGTTTTTCAAGGTTCACCTTAAAACCTATACAATTGTGTTTTCAATGGGTTATCACAATTAAAAACTCTGCGCTGAGATTTTTTGGCTATCTCAGTCAAAACCAATACAGAGATTTTCTAACTATCTCAAAAACCAAAAGCAATTAATCAAAATACTTATCTTGAAGATTCTGCTTGATGTAGCCCGGTAGAACTGCTTCACTTGTAGATGTAAATGCTCAATGTCTAGCACACATATAGAAGGGTTCCAGGTTCTAAATGAATTTTAATTAAATTCAAGCCTGGGCTACTTGATTGAATTCCTTCATTCTCAAAAGGGGTAGAGAAGAACTCCCTTTTACAAAATCAGATTGAAAGCAAGGAGAGATCAAGAAATTACAAATCAAATAAGTTATAAAATGAATCTACAATTACCAAACTATAGCTTGACAATGATGGGGGCTTTTCTCTCAAAGTGGAGGCTTAATATGGCTTTGAATGAATTAATAAAGCTGAGAAAAGACCTCTATTTATAGGTTGAAAAACGGTTCCTTCAACTGGTCTAAAGTCACCTTCGACTGCTCTAAGGTTCAACCAAATTTCAAAAATTCTAGCGCGATTGGATAAAACAGACCCTCGACTGGTCAAGTAGCTTGCTCGACTGATCGAGTGGGTCCAAAAAACCTTGCTGGAGTTAGTCGACCCCTACTCGACTTGTCGATCCAGTGTTCACGACTGGTTGAGAAGGGTGCTCAAGTGGTCATGACCCTACCTGAAAAATATGAAATTTTGCAACAAAACTTGGATTGGTTGAGGAAAACCCTAGACTGGTCGAACTAGAGCCTAGACTAGTCGAACATAGACTAGGACTAGTCGAAATAAAGCCTATAAAAAGTATAACAACCCATAAATGATGTGTAATATGAATGACCTAAATCTAAGGTCTTTCTAGGGTCATATATACCTGAAATATTGAACATTGAACTTAATTCTTCAGAAGCTTTGCTAGATCTTCTAATTGACATACTTGTACTTGAAGCTTGATCTTAATCTTGACCATGAAGTGGATCTGAACTTGATCTTGCACTTGAACTTGAACTTGAAGTTAATCTTCATATGAAGGTGAACTTACCATCATTCTTCACTTGAAGGTGAACTTTCCAACATATGAACAAGTCACATTCTAAAGTGGTTTGTCTCAACCGAATTTGACAACAGAGGGTGCTTGATATACAACACAACACCTACAATCTCTCCCTTTGTCAAATTTGTGACAAAACCAACTTAGAACAGTACACTATACAAACTTCGCAAGTTTACAAATTTGACAACTTCACTTCAGAACATAACACTCTTGCACAACATCTACTTTCGCTCAATCTCAATCTACTCCCCCTCAATCTGAGCTTGGCGACTTGCGTAGTAGAGTACCAATATATACATATTTTTTAAAAAATATATACAAACTCTCCAGTACACAATCAAACTCAGAAACATAACCACAAATCCCTCCCCCTTTTTGTCACAACTTGACAAGATATTCATATATAGATAGAACATAATGGTGATTATGACAAAAGAAGAGAATAACAGAAAAAAAGAGTTAGCATTAAGAAGATAAGCATCAACAGAGTGTCATCCATCATAAAATCATACAAATCCAGTGAAAAGTGAAAGTAATAGTTAAAGTTACACATGCCCAAAATAAAACTAATCCGAACCAGAGGAAGAGGGAGGTGGAATAGATTAGTCAATTTGATGAAGCCCTCTAGATATGCAATGAAAATACTTACGCATACATTTCATGTAAGACTTGTGACTTTCATACATATTGTCCTGGGAAATCTTCAACTCATCCACTTTCTCCTCTAAAGCGCGAAGGAGCTCATCAAACTAAGGTGGCTAATAATCAGGATCAGCCATCATAGTGTTGGTTAGCAAAGCATCTTCTTTTTCAACTTCCATGTCTTCCTCATCTCTTTGTCCAAGGTGAAATTTCAGGTTCATCATGTTAATATTGGAATTGTTGAAAGGAAGAACTGAAATAGGAGCTTCACCAGGTGGCATGACCACATTACAATGTAAAGCAAAAGTGGTCATCAAGTAGGCAAATGAAATATATCCACGGCCTAGATGAAGACGGAATTGAATGATAATATAGCAAATTAGGGACGGAAGACAAATAGGAATACCTAACACAACTGAATGTAGAATGCGAACTATGAAAGAAGTCAATTAAGCTTTGTTGCCAAAATGGGGATAAACATTCACAGTGAAGATGCAATGAAGTACCCTATATTTGGCCAACATCTGATTGGCCTGAAGCACATTCCCCGCACTCCATTCACAGTCCAGGCAACATAATTTATGGGTTAGAGATTAACATTCCGATTCAATCATTTTTTCAGCTAAGGTTAGTATCAAATACCATTATCGGAATACCATCATCGTTAACATTAATATCAACCAAATCTGAAATTAAAAATCGATCAACTTGAAATGCACCTTCTCTATGGCTAATAGAGAAAATTAAGTCTTCAAGAAATACATTGCTAATGGAAGCGAACAACCCTTGTGCAATGGAGCGGTATGCCGGTCCGCACCAATTCAAGATGTTTTCCCAACCTACAGCGGTAAGGATGGGAAGGAGCTAAAATTGAGCAAGGTGATTTGAATTAACCGTACACTCAACGATAATCTCGCGATTACGAAGATCCCACACGTACTTGGGGTCTTCCTCGGGAGGACGTAGGGTTCTCACCCTAATAGGAGTGGATTGAGAGGAGGAAGCTCGAGTAGATTTCTTCCTAGATCATCCTTCCATTGCAAAATTAAAATGAAGCAATATAACAATCAAATGAAGGGTTTCAAACACAACGTATTTTTGTCTTAAAACCCTTAGAAATCATGAGAAAAGCTCAAATCGACTCTAAAATCTACCAATGTATGTATCAAAGAACCCAAATATGAAAGGAAATAAAAAAATGGAGCAGTTACAATGTACCAATAGAAGATGGGTTCAACGAGTCGAAAGGGGGCTGAGTGAGGAAGAAGAGAAAAGTGAAGAACAAGGTGATTTCTCTCACATAAAGGCTCCAACCGTGCAACTCTACTGGTCGAGTATATGCTCGACCTGTTGAGATGTGACTGGTCGAGGACGTGTTCGACCGGTCCTGCAAGCACTAAAAATTCAAAATTTTTATATAAATTTTATTTAACAATTATTTGCCTAAAAATATAAAAATAAAACATGCAAATATATCATGATAAACTCAATTAGAATTATACATACTAATATCCATTTTCAATTTAGAAAACTTATTCCTGTCAAGTGGTTTAGTAAAGATGTCAGCAAGCTGATTTTTCGTTTGAATGTATTCCAATGAAATGCTTTTATCTTCAACCAATTCCCGAATATAGTGATACCGAATGTCAATATGCTTCATATGAGAATGTTGGATGAGATTTTTAGATATATTAATTGCACTAGAGTTATTACAATACAATATCATTGTATCTTACACAATTCTATAATCATTAAGCATTCTTTTCATCCATACAAGCTGGGTACAAGCATTTCCGGCTATAATATATTCAACCTCAGTTGTGGATAATGATACAGAACTCTATTTCTTATTGTGCCAGGAAACTAAACAATTTCCAACATAAAAACATCCATCACTGGTAGATTTTCTATCATCGATGTTCCCAGCCCAGTCAGCATCCATATAACCAACTAATTGAACATTTGTATCATGCGGATACTAGAGGCCTAGATTAGCCGTACTTGCGACATTTCTAATAATACGCTTGATAGCAATAAGATAAGATTCCTTAGGATCTGATTGATATCTAGCACAGATACCTACGCTAAATGCTATATCAGGACGACTTGTAGTTAAGTATAGCAAACTACCAATCATACTACAATATAATCGAGGATCTATACTTTTACTTGTTACATCACTACAAGAAATATGGTTTTTACCTATGAAACTTTTACCTACGAAAATTATTTTCGTAGGTAAAGATGACTTTTACCGACGAAAATTATTTTTGCAGGTAAAAGCCTACTTTTACCGACGAAATTTAGTTTCGTAGGTAAAAGTCATCTTTACCTACAAAAATTTTCGTAGGTAAAGGGTCTTTTGACTTTCTTATATTTCGTAGGTAAAACCCATATTTACCTATGAAAATATTCGTAGCTAAATGATGTTTTCAAATTTAAAGAATCCAAAAAGTTACTTTTACCTACGAAATTAAATTTCGTAGGTAAAACCATTATTTACCTACGAAAATATTCGTAGCAAATGGGTCTTTTGAATTTTTCAACCAAACCAAAAATTGAAAACTTCCTTTTACCTTAAAATCCATTTTTACCTACGAAAATATTCGTAGCTAAAGGGTCGTTTCAATTTTTCACTCACACCAAAAAGTGAAAATTTTATTTCAATTTGCTTTTACCTACGAAATCTAATTTCGTAGGTAAAACCCATATTTACCTACGAAAATATTCGTAGCTAAAGGTAAAACCCATATTTACCTACGAAAATATTCGTAGCTAAAGGGTCATTTGAATTCGAAAATGTGTTTTGAATTTACTGTTACCTACGAAATAAGCTTTCGTAGCTAAAAGCCATCTTTACCTACGAATATATTCGTAGCTAAAGGGTGTTTTTAATTTAAAAAAAAAAAAAACAAAAAATGGAAAACTTTGCTTTTACCTACAAAATTATATTTCGTAGGTAAAACCCATATTTACCTACGAAGATATTCGTAGCTAAATGGTGTTTTGAATTTTTCCAAACAACATTTCAAATTTTCACCCACACCAACAAAGCGAAAATGTGCGAATATGAGTTTTTGAATTTGCTTTTACCTACGAAATTGGATTTCGTAGGTAAAACCCATTTTTACCTACGAAAATATTCGTAGATAAAGGGTCTTTTCAATTTTGAATTTACTTTTACCTACAAAACCAAATTTCGTAGGTAAAACCCATATTTACCTACGAAAATATTCGTAGCTAAAGGGTCATTTGAATTTTTCCAACTGAATCGAAAATGTGTTTTGAATTTACTTTTACCTACGAAATAAACTTTCGTAGCTAAAAGCCATCTTTACCTACGAATATATTTGTAGCTAAAGGGTGTTTTTAATTTTTAAAAAAATAAAAAATAGAAAACTTTGCTTTTACCTACAAAATATAATGGTGTTCTGAATTTTTCTTCAAATTTTCACCCGCACCAACAAAGTGAAAATGTGTTTTTGAATTTGCTTTTACCTACGAAATTGGATTTCGTAGGTAAAACCCATTTTTACCTACGAAAATAGTCGAGCTAAAGGGTCTTTTCAATTTTGAATATACTTTTACCTACAAAATCATCGTAGGTAAAACCCATATTTACCTACGAAAATATTCGTAGCTAAAGGGTCATTTGAATTTCTATCAGTTTTTATTTTAGTTTTACCTACGAAATAGAATTTCGTAGCTAAAAGCCATTTACCATAGCTAAAGGGTGTTTTTAATTAAAAAAAAAAAAAACCAAAAAATGGAGAACTTTACTTTTACCTACGAAATATAATTTCGCAAGTAAAACCCATCTTTAACTTCTTAAGTAAAAATCATCTTTACCTATGAAACTATTCGTAGCTGAAGGGGTTTTTGAATCAAAAAAATCGAAAACCTTACTTTTACCTACGAAATATAATTTCGTAGGTAAAACCAATCTTTACCTACGAAACTATTCGTAGCTGAAGGGTCTTTTGAAATTTTCACAACAATCAACGAAATTACTCATAGCTGAAGGGTTTTTTGAATTTTTCATACTTTCACCTACGAATTTTAATTTCGTAAGTAAAACCCATCTTTACCTATGAAAATATTCGTAGCTAAAGGATCTTTTGAATTTTTTACCAAAAAACGCGGTGATGGAAACGGTGGCGGTAAGACTTTTACCGACGAAAATTGTAGTCGGTAAATTTTTTTTTCCTAAAAGTGTTTTAATTTTTAAATTTTTTTCTATAACCTATATATATATATATATATATATATATATAGTTTTTATATCATATGAATGGAATTATATATATATATATATATAATTAAAAGGTAATATTTAAATAATTTGTAATATCACATGAAAAAGAATATTGAAAAGTTTAGAAATTTTAAATATGTTTAAGAAAACTTTTGAGAACAAAATAATGCTTTTGAAGAGAAAAATTGGCATTTTGAAATTTTTGAGAAAAAATTAAAATATGAGAAATTTTTTGAGATTTTACAAATAAAAATTTAAAATTTTTTGAAATATTTTATAATAAAAATGATATTTATTTAAAAGAGTAAAAAAATATACCTTTTGGAAAAAAAATGTTAAATTTATTTGTGAAAAATAAATTTACTAAATTATTAGGCACATCCACTAATTGAACCTTTAATTGTTTTTGGACAATCTAATTAGTTTAAATTAAAGAGTAAATAACTTCAGATGTTTAAATCAAATTTCGCTGAAATTGTTGATCAATCTTGTATGCCCAATATCTTTCTCATATGTAGCCTGATTGAGGCGAGTAACTAGTCAAATTGAGAGTATTGATCAGTAAAATAGAGTGAATGCACCAGACATGTAAAATGGGCCAGATATTCTGGTTAAAATTGTGACCCAACTTACTGACCTCGTGAGAACCTAAGAATTGATGTTAGTAAGTTTTGTGGGCCCAATCATGATGTCTGTCGAACATCAACACCGTGGATTTGATGTCTCCCCTTTAGGTTATGAGATATCTCAAAAATCATCGGTAAACGAAACTCAAGTGGGCCATACCATTTAAAACTATGTGAAGACATCCTAAAAAATATAAAAGCACTTGGTGGGGCCCACTTGAGTTTTGGATGCGGTTGAAACTTGGTTTGACCCCTCATCCAAGTGGGACACACATAATGAGTGGGTTGGATATGTGAATCACATTTAGGCAAGCTCAATATATGAATCACATTTGCTCGTTACCAGAGTAAACTCTGTGGGGTCCACCATTATTTATTTATTTTATCCACTCCATTCATCTATGTTAACAAATAATTTGAGGTCTAAAGAACAAAAAGGAAGCATATCCAAAGCTCAAGTGGACCACACCACAGGAAATAGTGTGATTGAACCTATAACAGTTAAAATTTCTTGGAGGCCATAGAAGTTTTGGATCAAACTGATGTTTGTGTTTTCTATTCATTCATATATTTTTGATATTATGAACAACCTTTATCCATTTTTGGACAATCTAATCCGTCCAGATTGAAGAGTAAATAATTTCAGATGTTTAAATCAAAATTCACTCAAATTGTTGATCAATCTTGTTTGCCCAATATCTTTCTCATATGCAGTATGATCGAGGCGAGTAACTAATCAAATTGAGGGTAATGATCAGTAGAATAGAGTGAATGGACCAGATATGTAAAATGGGCCCATCATGATGTGTGTCAAACATCAACACCGTGCATTTGATGTTTCCCCTTTAGCTTATGAGATATCTAAAAAATCATCCGTTATGAAACTCAGGTGGGCCATACCATCTAAAACTATGTGAAGATATTTTTTTAGACGTCTTCACATAGTTTTAGATGGTATGGCCCACCTGAGTTTCATAAAGGATGATCGTCAATATCATTATCTAGATCATCGATATTATATGATCCAGATCAACTAAACCACCATGGATATTATGATCTAGACCATTCCGATCATCAATATAATTATCCATACCATCTAGATTGTTGATGCTATTACCAAAATCATCTTGACCATGAATATTATGATCCAGAGCACAATTGATATTATGATTCAGGCCATTGAAACCGTGGGTATTATGATCCAAACCATCTTGACCATTAATAATGTGATCCAAACCATCTAGACCATTGATTGTATGATCCGGACCATTCAAACCATCAATATTCTGGTCTAGACCATCCGAAAAATTGATATTATGATCAAGACAATCCAAACCATCGATTTTATGATCTAAACTGTAATCTGTGGATATTATGATCGAGACCATCCAAACTATTGATATTATGATATAGTCCATCCAAAACATTTATATTATGACCTGTACCATTCATGCAGTCTATTTTATAATCTAGGCCATTCAGACTGTCAATATTATGGCATGTACCATCCAAAACATCTATATTATGACCTGTACCATTCATCCCAGCTGATTTTTGTTTTTTCCCTTCATCTGGCCCTGTATGACCTAATCAACATATTGGATGTCAAATAAACAATACAATAAGCCTTAGGAGGATTTTAATGATGGATATCTAATTACTATTAGTTTCATGTGGTGTGGTGCACCTGAGATTTCTATTGTGGGGTCCACTACAGATTTTTATTTTTATCTGCCTCATTCTTTGGCTCATGACGTAAAATGATATCTCAAAATGGATGGACGGTGTGGATATAGCAAATACATCATAGTAGGGCCCACAAAACTTGGTGGATGTTGGTCGGTGCTCTATGGGTCCCACCATGATGTATGTGTTTCATCCATGTCGTCCATCCATTTTTACAAATCATATTAGGGCTTGACGCCAAAAATGAGAGGGATATAAATCTTAGGTGGACCACACCACATGAAAACCATAATGATTGGATATCCACCATTAAAAACCTCCCAAGGCCCACTGTACTTTCTATTTGACATCCAATCTGTTGATTAGGTCATACAGGCCTAGATGAAGGGAAAAAACCATATTAGATTGATCCAAAACTTTATATGGCCCCCAAAAGGTTTTTAATGGTCGACACTGATTCAACATTGTTTCCTATAATGTGGTCCAGTTGAGATTGGGATATACCTCATTTTTATCTCATACCATAAATGAAAGGGAAAAATAGATGGACGGCAGGGATGAAACACATACATCATGGTGGGGCCCACAGAGCACCGACCACGTGAATGTATCCACTCGTGAGAGAGACTTAGTCTCTCTCGCTCTCTGACCTCTCTCATTCTCGCACCCTCTCTCTCTCGCTCTCTCTCTCTCTCTCTCTCTCTCTCTCTCTCTCTCTCTCTCTCTCTCCACCCCGCCCCTCTCTCCACCGCGCCCTCTCTCCACCCCGCTCCTCTCTCCACCGCGCCCTCTCTCTCTCTGTCTCTCTCGATGCTCTCCATCTCTCCACCGCGCCGTCTCTCCACCACCCTCTCTCCACGCATCCTCTAAAGCTCGGTTGACCATGATCGGGGCTCCAACTCAAACAGGTATCTCTCTCTATCTCTCTCAATCTCTCTCAATCTCAATATCGATTGAAACGATTTGGGGATTTAGGGATTTAAGGATTTGGGGATTCGGGGATTTAGGGATTTAGGGACGCTTCATTCATGCAATTTTGTGGTTTTCTTTTTCGTCGTTTGGATCTTCTTCTTCTTCTTCTTCTTCTTCTTCTTCTTCTTCTTCTTCTTCTTCTCCTCCAAACGATTTGCTAATAGGCGCAACTGCTTCATCCGTGGCCGACCGGTTAATGCGAGAAATACAATGAAAATAGGATACTGTGGGATCGCTGTCTTCTTTAGTGG
The DNA here is from genome assembly GCA_030180095.1 of Magnolia changhungtana. Lineage (NCBI taxonomy): Eukaryota > Viridiplantae > Streptophyta > Magnoliopsida > Magnoliales > Magnoliaceae > Magnolia > Magnolia changhungtana. The sequence continues at coordinate 6,275,717 of JASAUF010000160.1, forward strand.
GTTCTTCATTTTTATTTTTATTTTTTATTTTTATTTTTTATTTTTTTTTTGAAAAAGAGGCTTTGTGAAGGTAATTTTAAAAAACTGGAGGATATCAGTGAATTTCAGTGGATGGTGAAAGAGGACGTTGGAAGAAATTTTATTTTATTTTTTAAAATTTTAATTTTTAAAATTTTTTATTGCCATTTTATCACATATATATATTTTTCAAATTAGAGGAATTAAGTGAATTGTAATTTTTGGGATGTTTAATTTACAACAAATTCCTCTTCTTTTTTTTTTCTTTTTTTTTTTTTTTGTTTGTCACTGATCAAATAGAAAGATACACAATTTGTTTTTCCTGTTTTTTTTTCCATGTCTTCTTGTCTGTCTGTCTTTCTTTGTGTGTGTGTGTGTGTGTGTGTGTGTGTGTGTGTGTGTGTGTGTGTGTGTGTGTGTGTGTGTGTAAGCGAGCAACTAAGAGGCGCTAATGTGCAATTTCGCATGGGCAAATTGAAGAAGCAAGCAATTCTCGACACATGCCAACCCGGCACTATTGGAGATCACCGCCATTCATCGAGATGGGGCCTAGCGTTGTTATGTTCTGGCTTAAAAATTAGGCCACTGCCATTCATTGTATGGCACATGCCAACTGGCACTGTTGTGTGCATTGCCTTAGCATTCCTCTCAGCATTGTGTGCATTGCCTTAACTCACTTGTTCCGTGGCAACCCCTAGTGGAGCCCACTTGTTGCAACCCCACGCGTGTATGAGACTGAGAGAATTCCTCGTATTGCATTCAAAACCATTCATTCTTGCAAACATTCTTCACAATTTTTGAAAGTATATTATTTAATACATATAACTTTTAAGAAGTAGCTTGCATTACAAAGAACAAACCCACTCTGATATTAATTGGCTCAAACTACAAGCTGCATGTATAAGATATACAAACAATGAAGCCTCTAGGGACAATTTGTGTGGTGGGTAAATCCTTGAGTTTTTGGTTTTTATTTTTGAAATTTCTTTTAATCCAGAGAAGGGTGTTTGGATGCTAAATAATGAAGTGAAACAACTGTTGGAGAAGGCCCTAAAGAAATTGCATTCTCCAATTGTTTCCCTGACAGGCGAGAAAAGCAGAATGCCCCTAGTGGAGTTCAATGTTTTCTCGGTTCTCATACCCTGTGCCAAGCACATACATGATCTTTAAGAACAGATTCATGCACCTGTTATTGCATGAACTGGTTTTATTGTTAATGCCATATTCTTATCAAATGCCTGGATTTGCATATGTGCATCTGATTCAGGCTCTCTATCTTGAGAAGGTATTTGGGATATTGGTATTTGCTTGGATATCATTGGACACTTGGTTACATCTAATGAATGTTGATGGGTGGATTCCACGTGAGCAGATATTGGGTGCTGAAGCCCTAAGGTAATCTATGCTAGCTTTCATCAAAGTGTCTGTTTGAGCAGTAAATAAAAATGTCTTATTCTATCACAGTTTATATAAATTACAGATACACTTTCTCTGGAATATGTGCAGTAAAGTTCCAGAGGAATTTGTTCCTCAACTTCCAACTAATGGAAATCCTCCAATATTATTCCTAGTTTTACATGGTAAGGTTTATCTATCATCCAGGCTGATTCAGTTGCATGCAATGAGTTTTGCATAACGTGCACTACTTTTATTCCTAGTTTTACATGGTAAGGTTTACATGCCCTGCATTGCATAACGTGCACTACTTTTACTGTTATGCAACGGCTGTTACAGCCATTGCATCACCATGTTTTAATACCATGCTCTGTGGTTCATTGATGTGCTAATTTTCATTTCTAAAGTTAATCATACGATGCATGTACTTGATTAAAAAAATCATAAAAACTGATCAAGGATCGGTGGCATAGCATGGATACTAACTGTTTTTAGGAAAATTTGTGTTTGATAGATGCCAGTGTTGTTTGGAGGGCTATTCTTTCCAATGTCTTGACAAATTAAGACTTGCATAGATTAATTAGAATATGATGTTTGGATGGAGCTCGATGCTGCAGCCTTAAAGTGATTTTAGTTGATCTCTGTTACCTTAAAGTGTATAGAGGGAGGGAGGGAGGGAGGGAGGGAAGGAAAAAAGAGAACCTGTTTTAGAGAGCTGAGATGGGGTTATCAACCTTGAGTTTTGAGGCATTGAGCACTTCCCAATTGAGCCAACAACCCAACCCCTAACCTGGACTTCCATAGGTTGGCCGTCTCACAACCTTGGGCACCGTAGTTCAAGTCCCAGCTTTACCTAACAAAAGGTTACCTAGACTGTTCTTCCTCCCACATGTGGGATGCTAGTAGGATCATAAGGGCCGCTGGTATGACTTTGTAAAATTCCTTTTCTACACTTGAAAAAATAAATGCTATACAACACTTAAAAAAATAATAATAATTTAAGAAAGGGCGCATGCCACGGGGATATCATTGATCTTTAAAAATTTACAGACATTCGGGAGGGACCCTACAAAAAATCGGTGGGCCACACATATCATATATCCATAAACTATTCTGGACAAAAGGACTAAGAAGGACCTCCAAGGACCTCCACAAACTATTCTATACAACACTTAAATATAATTAAATTTGAGAAAATTAATGAAAATGATTGCAAAATAATCAAAGTAGGCAGCCAACTCATTTGAAAAAGTAAGTTCAATTTCTTCTTCTTTTCTTTTTTGGCTGTGTTCCAAGGGAGCGTTTGTTTTTTCATTTACATATCTATTTACTGGTAAACTAAAAATTATTATTTACCAATGTAATTATGGCATTGATTTTAAAGTTGATGTTGACAATGAGCATGTTTGAAAAGTTTTCCATTAGTCGCCCACTTGAGTAGATTGTAGCTATATGGGCCTTCTATGTGACATCCACAATGTTTGTTAGTCTTACTAGCTCTTGTTATAACTTTTTCTATTTGTGGCCCACTTGAGTTTTGGATCCACTTGTGGCTGGGCTCATGTCCTAACTTGAATCCGTCGAATCCTTGCACCAAGTGGACTTTTAATGGACATTACGGGAAGCCTAAAGGAGCCCTGTATGCTTCTGCCCACGAATTGGATTTTTCCTGTCTTAAGGAATCTCGATTCCTACAGAGCTTCTACCTACAGTCTCCCTGTATGCTGGGGCGCATGAAAGCCATGTCCTATGCAAATTGCACGGAATCCATGTTACATAATTCAGTGTTACCCTAATCTTCATGAGGCCCTTAGTAATGTATCACTTATATCCACACCATTTATCCATTGTGCTTGCCCATTTTAAGACATGATTTACAAAATCAGGCAGACTCAAATCTAAAATGGGCCACACCAAAAGAAACAGTGGTGATTGAACAACCACCACCAAAACTTTTTTGTAGTACACAAAAGATTTGGATCATGCTAATATTAGTGTTTACCTTTATCGATGTGAGAATCAACCTACGAATGGGTTGTCATATAAACATTAGGTGGGCCTTTGGAAAGTTTTTGCATGGGTGTTTCAACTCACTATTTTGTGTGGTGTGGCTTAATTGAGTATTTGATTATCCTGATTTTTTACATCACACTCTAACAACCGTGGGTGCCAGTCCACATCTGCAAACTAAGCTTCGCACAGGAAAGTTCCCTGTTTGGAATGAATAGGGAACTAACTCAGCCTCCTCTATATTATATTTCTATAAATTACCAATGTGTCAACGAAAAGTTTATTTGATATGAAAAAGTATATTGTTTCTACATCATACGTAATTCACCAAATTCCCACTTACATTCTTAACAATAAAGTGCGTCTGCAAAATGATTTCAAAGTTATAATTTCTAAACGAAACTATTCTTCAAATTATCTATCATCCAGGCTGATTCAGTTGCATGCAATGAGTTTTCAAATGAGTATGGCACTTTTTGGCCATTTTTGTTTTGTGCAAATCTTCTATTCCTGTTTGTTGAAGAAAATATCGTACTAAATATTATATGTTATGAATTTACTGATTTAAAAATACTATGAACTTGGTTTAGTCTTGCATTATCCATTTTGTAAATGTTTTCATCAACTTGTTTGTTTATCTGCATTATGACAATAAAGAATCTGTGCCCCATATTCTATTGATGTCTTGTTGAATTCAAGTGGTCATCTTCATTACACTTCTATGTCGGATTGGTGTAGACCAGCTCAGGAATGATGCACTTGCATGATTTGTTTTGAGAACTGATTGCGTGCAGCAAATATACCACAACTGGTGGGGTACTGTATGATCTTTCCTTCCAAAATGCCACTTGTATAGGACATCGAAATGATAGGCCCCACCATGAGGATTATGCTTCTAGAAAACCCAGGCTGATTCACTCACTTTATTGACCACACCTTAATGTCGAGTCAGACTATCTGTTTTTGATTGATTACAGTGGTATGTCCATCTGATGCATGAAAAGGACAGATTTTTGTTCCAACTTTCAAGTGATCCTCCTGGTGGGTCCTATTGCATTCAGTGTTGATGCCACACAAGTGGTATTTTTGTGCCAAAGATGGTACGGTGCCACAAGTTGTGGTGAAAGTACAAACGTGGGAAATAATTCTTTCATTTTGTTTTGTGCTGCAGGTCTCCTTGGAGATATTTTCTCCCTAATTCACAATATCTTGGAGGTACTTCCCATCTGAATTTATGGCATACAAGCAAGTTGGTTTTCATAATGTGCTTCTAAAAAAGTTGTCTTATCATATTGATTTCAGACCAGGGTATCGATTGTTATTGCTGGTGAATGCTTGAGACTTCTGGTTTTCTTGAACACAATGTCATCATGTGCTTCAATTGTACACATATATAACCAGAATGTCACATGTAAATGATGTATATGGATGGATGGCATGGATAAGCGCATGCATCAATGTAGGGCCCACATGTGTAGTGGATTTCAAAATTCACGGAAATCCTGCATAGGACCAAATACAATTCTGCAAAGAGGAAAACAGGGTGATGTATTTTCTGATGCTGTTTGGATCTGTGTGCGCGCATGTAGGTCATCTCAAGTACAACCAGTTGGACCACAATTTATGGTCCACCCAGTAGATAACTTCCAATACTTCATGTGTGTGCAATATCCATTCTGTTCCAATAGGTTGATCCCACCATGAGGATTGCCTTATGCTAAAATAGGTCACACTTGTGTTTTGCTATTTATCAATGGTGAGACATTGTTTTCTATGGGATAGTACACCTGATTAGATGGGGTTGATTATTACACTAGGTGATCCTTGTGTGTGTGAGTGTGTGTACTGTATATAAACATGTGTGTGTGTGTGAGTCAGTGCTTCTGAGATATGAGGATCCAAGAAATAGATTTAAATGTTTTAAGGCTCTTACATCCAATGATTCGAATGTGATCACTTTCAATCTCAAGCGTCCAACCATTATTGCCTTGACCCGAGTTGGCTTGGTGCCATGATTTTGGTGATCAAGCTGCAAGCTGTTGAATCCAAATTCCAAGCCTGGTGCATTTGTGAAGGTGTATACTAGAACTGGTTTGTAGTCTTGATCAAGAGTGAATTCACAATCGAAACACTTACAGGAGAGAGCCAAGCACGGCTCCAAGCGAAAGAGGATTGCCATGGGAGATTGTTTATGTGAAGTTGGTAAAAAAAGGAAATGTTCAATGTTCTACCAAGCAGTAAAGAGTTCCTAATTCAGCACAAGTACAGGTTAGCCTGTAATTTTCAGCCCACGAGCAGGATCCATCATGAACGACCTCAATAATTGTATGTTTTGTTAGGGAATCCCACATGATTGTGATTTAGTCTAAAGTTGATTTTGGCAGGCCCCATGCCATCCATGTAGGATTCGCTGCACTAAATGCAATTAGTTCTTTTTTCCTATAGAGACATGCTCCAGTGCTTTCACATTGGTTTAAGAGTTAAGAGTGCTCCTAATTGCTATCGGATAGGTCCGGCTTAGATTTCATGTACTAAAATACAAACATAGAGGGCGAATGTGGGGTTTAGGTTGCTCAATAAGAGATCCTGAAAATGCAGTGAGTATCCCTTGTTTTATGGTTTTACTTGTAGATTCCTGTATTGATTACTCAAGCATAACAGTTATATGCATTCTTTCAGGTGGATGTTTCATGTGTAAGGATTGGAGCTGCATATTTCAGATTCAAGCATCTGGTACGTCTCTTGTCAAGAATGCACGTGATTGGAGAGGCCTGGCCATTTGGACAGGCCGTATTTCTGTATTTGCTCGAAATTGATTGAGCAGACCCAGATGTGCATCGGAGCTATCCGGAAGAGTGGGGGTCCCTGGAAGGTGGGAACCGCTGTTATGACCATGATGAAGCTGTCCATTTCCTATGAAAGGCATTGGAGGGGCCTGACCATTTGGACAGGCCGTGTTTATGTATTTGCTCGAAATTAATGGAGCAGACCCGGATATGCGTCGGAGCTATCCGGATGAGAGGGGGTCCCTGAAAGGTGGGAACCACTGTTATGACCATGATGAAGCTGTCCATTTCCTATGGACGGCATTAGAAGGGCCTGGCCATTTGGACAGGCCGTGTTTATATTTGTATTTGCAGGGACCACACCCAAACCCATTCTTAAATCCTATAACCTATAACCAAAACCTATAACCTATAACCTATAACCTAAACTAAAACCTATAACCTAAACCTAAATCAAAACCTATAACCTAAACCCGAACCCATTCTCAAATCATATAACCTAAACCAAAACCTTAACCTAATCCTATAACGTAAACTCAAATCCCAAAACCTTAACTTATAACCTAACCTAAACCTATACTTATAACCTAAAACTATTCCCAAATCCCAAAACCTATAACCTAAACCTAACCTTTCCCTAAACCTATAACCTAAACTCAATTCCCTAAAGCTAAACCTACACCTAATCCTAATCTCAACTCCCTAACCTAAACTTAAACCTAAACTTGAAAACTCAAACTTAAACGTAATCCTAAACTCCGAACCGATTTCCTAAACTTAAACCATAACCCATTCTCAAATCCAAAACCTATAACCTAAACCAAAACCAAAACCAAAACCTATAACCTAAACTCGAACCCATTCTCAAATCCCAAAACCCATTACCTAAACCAAAACCAAAACCTATAACCTAAACCCGAACGCATTCTCAAATCCCAAAACCTATAACCTAAACACGAACCTTAACCTAAACCTATAACTTATAACCTAAACCAAAACCTACAACCTAAACTAGAACCAAAACCTATAACCTAAACCCAAACTCATTCTCAAATCCCAAAACCTAAACCTAAACTTAAACCTAAACGTTAACATAAACCTATAACCTAAACCTAAACCTTAACATAAACCTAAACCTTAACATAAATCAAAACCTATAACTTAAACCAAAACCAAAACCTATAACCTAAACACGAACCCATTATCAAATCCCAAAACCTATAACCTAAACCGAAACCAAAACCTATAACCTAAAGAACCCATTCTCAAATCCCAAAACCCAAACCTAAACCTAAACCTAAACCTAAACCTATAACCTAAACTCAAATCCCTAAACCTAAACTTAAACCTAATCCTATAACCTAAGCTCGAATCCCTAAACCTTAACCTATAACCTAACCTAAACTTATACTTATAACCTAAAACTATTCTCAAATCCCAAAACCTATAACCTAAACCTAACCTTTCCCTAAACCTATAACCTAAATCAAAACCTTAACCTAAACCAAATCCCTAAACCTAAACCTACACCTAATCCTAATCTCAACTCCCTAACCTAAACCTAAACCTAAACTTGAAAACCCAAACCAAAACCCAATCCCAACCTCGATTTCCTAAACCTAAACGTTAACCTATTCTCAATTCCCTACTATAACCTATAACCTACTTATAACCTAAACCTAAAACCTAAAACCTAAACCTAAACCTAAACCTAAAACCTAAATGTGTTCTCAAATCCCTAAACCTAAACCTACACCTAATCCTATTCTCAATTCCCTAACTTAAACCTAAACCTAAACCTACACCTAATCCTATTCTCAATTCCCTAACTTAAACCTAAACCTAAACCTACACCTAATCCTATTCTCAATTCCCTAACTTAAACCTAAACTGAAACTTGAAAACCCAAACTTAAATCCGATCCCGAACCTGAACCCGATTTCCTAAACCTAAACCTTAACCTATTCTCAATTCCCTATAGCTATAACCTATAACCTAAACCATTTCCTAAACCTAAAACCTCAATGTGTTCTCAAATCCCTAAACCTAAACCTACACCTAATCCTAATCTCAACTCCCTAACCTAAACCTAAACCTAAACTTGAAAACCCAAAGCAAAACCCGATCCCGAACACGAACCCGATTTACTAAACCTAAACCTTAACTTATTCTCAATTCCCTACAGCTATAACCTATAACCTAAACCTAAACGTAAACTTAAAACTTAAATGTGTTCTCCATTCCCTAATCCTAAACCTACACCTAATGCCAATCTCAACTCCCTAACCTAAACCTAAACCTAAATTTGAAAACCAAAACCTGATCCCGAACCCGAACCCAATTTCCTAAACCTAAACCATAACCGATTCTCAATTCCTTATAGCCATAACCTATAACCTACCTATAACCTAAACCTAAACCTAAACCTAAAACCTAAATGTGTTCTCAAATCCCTAAACCTAAACCCACACCTAATCCTATTCTTAACTCCCTAACCTAAACCTAAACCTAAACCTAAACTTGATAACCCAAACCTAAACCCAAACCCAATTTCCTAAACCTAAACCATAACCGATTCTCAATTCCCTACACTATAACCGATAATCTAAACCTAAAACCTAAACCTAAACCTAAACCTAAAACCTAAATGTGTTCTCAAATCCCTAAACCTAAACCTACACCTAATCCTATTCTCAACTCCCTAACCTAAACCTAAACCTAAACTTGAAAACCCAAACCAAAACCCAATCCCGAACCCGAACCTCGATTTCTTAAACCTAAACCATAAGCGATTCTCAATTCCCTACACTATAACCTATAACCTAAACCTAAAACCTAAACCTAAACCTAAACCTAAAACCTAAATGTGTTCTCAAATCCCTAAACCTAAACCTACACCTAATCCTAATCTCAACTCCCTAACCTAAACCTAAACCTAAACTTGAAAACCCAAACCTAAACCCGATCCCGAACCCGAACCCGATTTCCTAAACCTAAACCATAACCTATTCTTAATTCCATACAGCTGTAACCTATAACCTATCATTAACCTAAACCTAAATGTGTTCACAAATCCCTAAACCTAAACCTACACCTAATCCTATTCTCAACTCCCTAAGCTAAACCTAAACCTAAACTTGAAAACCCAAACCAAAACCCAATCCTGAACCTGAACCCAATTTCCTAAACCTAAACCTTAACCTATTCTCAATTCCCTACTGCTATAACCTATAACCTAAACCTAAACGTAAACCAAAAACCTAAATGTGTTCTTCAATCCCTAATCCTAAACCTACACCTCATGTTAGTCTCATCTCCCTAACCTAAACCTAAACCTAAACTTGAAAACCCAAACCAAAACCCTATCCCGAACCCGAACCCGATTTCCTAAACCTAAACCATGACTGATTCTCAATTCCCTATAGCTATAACCTATAACCTAAACCTAAAACCTAAACCTAAACCTAAACCTATAACCTAAATGTGTTCTCAAATCCCTAATCCTAAACCTACACCTATTGCCAACCTCATCTCCCTAACTTAAACCTAAACCTAAACTTGAAAACCCAAACCAAAACCCGATCCCAAACCCGAACCCAATTTCCTAAACCTAAACCATAACCGATTCTCAATTCCCTATAGCTATAACCTAAAACCTAAACCATTTCCTAAACCTAAAACCTAAATGTGTTCTCAAATCCCTAAACCTAAACCTACACCTAATGCTAATCTCAACTCCCTAACCTAAACTTGAAAACCCAAAGCAAAACCCGATCCTGAACTCGAACCTGATTTCCTAAAACTAAACCTTAACCTATTCTCAAGTCCCTACAGCTATAACCTATAACCTACCTATAACCTAAACCTATAACACAAACCTAAAACCTAAATGTGTTCTCCAATCCCTAATCCTAAACCTACACCTAATGCTAATCTCAACTCCCTAAACCTAAAACTAAACCTAAACTTGAAAACCCAAAGCAAAACCGGATCCCGAACCCGAACCCGATTTACTAAACCTAAACCTTAACCTATTCTCAATTCCCTACAGCTATAACCTATAACCTAAACCTAAACGTAAACCTAAAACTTAAATGTGTTCTCCATTCCCTAATCCTAAACCTACACCTAATGCTAATCTCAACTCTCCAACCTAAACCTAAACCTAAATTTGAAAACCAAAACCAAAACCCGATCCCGAACCCGAATCCGATTTCCTAAACCTAAACCATAACCGATTCTCAATTCCTTATAGCTATAACCTATAACCTAACTATAACCTAAACCTAAACCTAAACCTAAAACCTAAATGTGTTCTCAAATCCCTAAACCTAAACCCTCACCTAATCGTATTCTCAACTCCCTAACCTAAACTTGATAACCCAAACCTAAATCCCATCTTTAACCCGAACCTGATTTCCTAAACCTAAACCTTAACCTATTCTCAGTTCCCTACGGCTATAACCTATAACCTAAACCTAAAACCTAAACCTAAACCTAAAACCTAAATGTGTTCTCAAATCCCTAAACCTAAACCTACACCTACACCTAATCCTAATCTCAACTCCCTAACCTAAACCTAAGCCTAAACTTGAAAACCTAAACTTAAACCCAATCCTGAACCCGAACCCGATTTCCTAAACCTAAACCTTAACCTATTCTTACTTCCCTAAAGCTATAACCTATAACCTATAACCTTAACCTAAACCTAACCAAAACCTATAACCTAAACCTATAACTTTAACCTAAACCTAAAATCTAAACCTAAACCTAAACCAAAACCTATAACATACCTAAACCAAAACCTATATCCTAAACCTTAACCTATAACCTACAAGCTATAACCTAAACTTATAACCTATAACCTAAACCTAAACCCATAAACTAAAAATTAAACCTAAACCTAAACTTAAAACCTAAAAGTATTCTCAAATCCCTAAACCTAAACCTACACCTAATCCTAATCTTAACTCCCTAACCTAAACCTAAACCTAAACATGAAAACCCAAACCTAAACCTGATCCTGAACCCGAACCCGATTTTGTTAACCTAAACCTTAACCTATTCTCAATTCCCTGAAGCTATAACCTATAACCTATAACCTAAACCTAAACCTAAACCTTTACCTTTTAACCTTAACCTTCACCTTAACCTATACTTATAAATTCTAATTTATTTGATAAAAGTTCATTTACGGTTAAGTTATTTTCTTAATAAGTTTATTGCCTTAATCTATTATTTACAAAATTGCAGGATAATTTTGAATTGGATTTGAGTGTTCTGCACATTTCCTTTGCCGGCGACGACATGATCAAAGAGCGGCTCAAGGAGTACCGCTCCTTGTTACACAAGCGGTACAAGCAGTGCCTGAGTAGCGAGGAGGGCGCATTGTCCGCACCGCCGCACCTAATTGGATTTTTTGTATTTTATTTACGATGTTAAATTTATATGTATTGATGCATGATGTAGTTTATGTTTGCATGGATTTATTTATGTACTTTGGAGTTAAATGGATGTGAATGTGAATATGATGAAATATATTACATAACAGGTGTATATCAAGAAATATATTGTAACAGGTGTATATTAGGTGCATATCAAGACTTTTGTGGGGGAAAAATATATAATAATTTTACCTACGAAAATTTTCGTAGGTAAAAGTCTCATCCAAGTTTTTACCTACGAAAATTTTTGTAGGTAAAAGTCTCATCCATATTTTTCCCTACGAAAATATTCATAGCTAAACGTTTTGTAAGTATTTTTACCTATGATATCATTCGCAGGAAAACGTTTGGTAAATAATTTTACCTATGAAAATAGTGGTAAGTAAAAGTTTTCTACATACTGTTACCTACGAATATATTTGTGGGTAAATGTCTTGTAAATACCTTTTAGCTACGAAAATATTGGTAGGTAAAAAGTCTTGTAAATATTTTTAGCTACGAAATTGTTGGTAGGTAAAAAGTGTTTAAATAGTTTTAGCTACGAAATTGTTGGTAGGTAAAAGGTCTTGTAAATAATTTTAGCTACGAAATTGTTGGTAGGTAAAAAGTGTTTTAAATATTTTTAACTAGTAAAATATTCGTAGGTAAAAAATCTTTAAATATTTTTAGCTACGAAATTTTTGGTAGCTAAAAAGTCTTATAAATATTTTTACCTACAAAATTATTCGTAGGTAAAAAGTTTTGTCAATATTTTTTCCAACGAAAATTAGCGTTGGTAAAATGTTTTGCCTATGAAATATTTCGTTGGCAAAAGTCTTACCTTTACCAACGAAATTTTTTTTTCGTGGGTAAATGGTTTCGCCCTCGGACATTTAGCAAGGAATTTGCCAACGAAAATTTTCGCGGGTAAAACTTTTTTCCTACGAAAATTAGACTTTTGCCTACGAAAATTTTCATTGGTAAAAGTGGCTTTTCTTGTAGTGCATATCTTAAGAGCTTAAGAATCGTACTCATAGGAGTATTGGATTTCTTACCATTTTCAAATCCAAATTTCTTAATCAGGTTTAAGGTATACTTGGTTTGAGAAATGAAGATACATTCTTCTAGTTGTTTAATCTTTAGCTTAGAAAGTAGTTCAATTCTCCCACCATACTCATTTCAAACCTGGATTTCATAAGCTCTACAAACTCAGTAGACAGGTTAGAACAAGTAGAACCATAGATAATATCATCAACGCATATCTGTACTATTAGTATGTGTTCATTATATTTTTTAACAAAAAGAGTTTTATCAACACTCCCCATAACAAAATTATGACTTAGTAAAAACTTAGTCAATTTTCCATACTACACCCTAGGAACTTGTTTCAAACCATAAAGTGCATTTTTAAGGTGATACAGATGATTAGAGTGTTTGAGGTCCTCAAAACCCTTAAGCTGTTCAATATAAACCTCTTCATGTAGATCACCATTTAAGAATGCACTTCTAACATCCATTTGATAAATCTTAAACTTTTTAAAGCACATAATGGATATGAATAATCAGATGGATTCAATATGAGCTATTGGGGCAAAGGTTTCATCATAATCGACTCCTGCTATTTGAGTGTACCCTTGTACAACCAGTCTAGCCTTGTTTTTTATTATATTTTCTAATTCATTAGAATTATTTTTGAAAATCCACTTGGTCCCAATTATATGTTTATCAGATGGTCTTGGAACCAAATACCACACATCATTCCTAACAAATTAATTTAATTCATCTTGCATGGCAACAATCCAATTTTCATCAGTAGTGAGTGCCTCTTTTACGTTGGCTGGTTCGATTTGGGAAGTACAATACACATAATTGCATATATTTTTCAGTTGTTTTCGAGTACACACACCAGTGAGAGGATTACCTAGAATTTGATTAGTAGGATGGTTTTTGATTGATCGTAATTCAGTATTGATTGGACAAGATGAGTCAAGTTTTTCAATTATATTGACTTCATCATCTTCTGAACTAGATGTTGGTGTGTTCATGTGATCATCAATAACAACATTTATAGACTACTCCTGAATGACACCGGTTCTTTTGTTAAGAACACAATATGCTCAACTTTTCAGAGCATAACCTAGGAATATCCCTTCATCACTCTTAGTATCGAACTTCCCTAAATTTTCCTGGTCTCGTAAAATGTAGCTTGTACAAAAGGAGAACTGGAGCATGATCATTTCAGCGGCATTTCGACCCTTATCATTACTGAATACATGGCAGTCTGGTTGTGAGGGTCCACGCAATCAATATGGTTTGCGCAGACTCGCGCAAACCCTTTCTTCCCTTTTTTTTCTACCTTCAATCTCCTTTGTAGCTCTACTCTTCTTTCAAATTCTTCAATCATCCCAAACGAGAAGGGGAAGAGGGTATTTATAGGCTTCCACACGTGGGAACCATTGATCCTTATGCCATGGGGCCCACCTTTCACCGATTCTGACCATCCATTTGAAACATCCACTACATCCTTTTGCACCGGTTCGCGCAGTCAACCAAACCTTTTGTGCGGGTCCGCGCAACCAATATCGATTGCATGATCCCATGCAATTGCCATAACATGATACTTATTCTTCTCATTTCCTTTCTTGCTCTTTCTTTCTTGATCTTTTCAATCTTCATTCTTCTTCCTTATTTTTTGTACCTCAACGATGCACACTTAATCCTTTCTTTGTTTCCTTTAAATCAAAGAATCAGGATCAATTCCCCCATTTTTCAATTGTTACAGCCATTTGCGTGACCCGTGTAACGGGCACTTGAGTACTATACTCGGGGCCAATCCTCTATAAATACCAAAAGTTCTCCTCATTCCCCATTCCCATTTTCTATTGGTGAAGCTCTACCTTTCTGCTACCTTCACTTCGTTTGCACGACCCTGCGCAACTGATGTCGTTTGCGCGAACCCTCGCAATAGGTTTCCTGCTCGTGCACATCTCTTGAGTGTTGTGCTGCTCCATGTAACCCAAATCATTTGCGTGACTCCGTGCAACTGACCTTTTTGGAAGTTTTCCTAACTTTGAAAATTTTTCTGAAATCTGACTCTTTTCACCATGGCCCACACCAAGCAGACTTTTCGTCTCGTTAAACCTCCACTGCACAACCCTCTCACCTAGATCTACCAAATCCTCCATCTTCCCAAGCCACTGAACCATCTCCATCTTCCGATCAACCTTCTCGCAAACACTTTAAAACCACCAGTAAACACCCCGCTTACATAAAGGAGCATGTGCTCCCCACCTTGACTTCGCCAACCGTATACACTACCTTCTCCAATTCATCGGGTGACTCTATTGGTGAGATCGAACGGTAGCTGAGATAAGGCCGAGATTATGACTAGGATGAATGGTTGAAGACGACGACTCATCTGCCGATGATGAGTCAGAAGCCGCCGATCAGAGAAGACACTCCCCCACCATTTAGGTCAAAGAAGACTCATCGTAACAAGGCTAAGGAATTCCAAGAGAAAATTAAAGAGCATAACAAGAAGAAACTCCAGAATTCCTGGGAATCAATTCGGGTGATCGAAGGAATAATGAAGTTCAATAACCCCTACCGTCAAGGTATGATGATAATTGCGTTGAACCTTCACCGTCATGAGTCCATCCTCAATTGTGAGCCATCGAACCAGAGGGACAGAGAGAAGCTAGCCTACTCAGAATCTTGGTCATTAAGGGAACCCAGGATTCTTGAAGGTATCTTATCGGTGAAGAAGCCACAACAGCAGATCGACAGTGTTCATCCGATGATCTTCCTCATACCTTCTCACAACCCTCACACTTTATTTCCAACCCATTTCTATAAGATGCTTCAGCAACGTTTCAGAGAACGCACAGAACGTGCATCTCTCTGAAGCCCAGAAGAGTTCAGGACAAGAGGTCTCTTGACTTCTTAGGATTATTATCCCGAATGGGTAGTGGCGATCCTAGCCATACATTCAAAGATTTTGATCAAGATCTATCTTTACAATGCGATAGAAGCGACATCGCAGTATTTCTATAAGGAGCCTACTGTCTTGAAAGGTTTCTTTAATTATTGGTGCCCTACGACCAATTCCTCCATCTTCCCATGGGCAAAATGAGCATCACACTCTGGGATTTGCACCTCATCGTCGGTCTTTCAATAATCGGTAAATTCTATGATGAATTTGTGTTGATGAATGAAGAATTAGCCTACATCTCTTCTCCAGGCCACATGGCTTCGATCTCAGAGATGACCGCCAAACTCTTTAGAGAGATGGCCAAATTCCCAAAGATTCACAAGATTTCATCCACATAATGGCTTGCACATTTTAGTATAGCCCTTCAATAATTTCTCTCTTATGAGCTTATCAATCTTATTATATCTTGATTCACACTTCTCATCATCTATCTTTTCTTTCTTTTCCAGATTTAGCGGTTCTCATTCACGAGAATTGACAACTCTTTGCAACAATATAAAAGAGCGCCTGGAGTATAGTATTAATGGGGAACTTGCAGCATTTTTGGCATATTGGTTGAGCATGGTAGTCCTCCCCAGCTCGAAGTGGGCAGACACTATCCATCCTACCGTGTTTGTCGTTACTGGTGCAATGGCAGAAGGGTTCAAGTTTTCTCTCACCCCTGCAGTCCCATGCTCAATCTATAGGGCTCTTGGAGAGATCGCCACGCATACCAAAA
Source organism: Magnolia changhungtana (assembly GCA_030180095.1). NCBI lineage: Eukaryota > Viridiplantae > Streptophyta > Magnoliopsida > Magnoliales > Magnoliaceae > Magnolia > Magnolia changhungtana. The sequence continues at coordinate 6,292,058 of JASAUF010000160.1, forward strand.
GTCCTTCAGTCGGCTCTTCCTCCTCTTATACTCCATGGCATTACATCACTGGCTAGCTTGGAGTATATTTCCCATGGACTTTTGAAGTTTTAGAGAAGGCCTATATCCATCCCACTTAGATTCCGCTTTGGTTTTTTTCAGAAGAGAACGATGGCGAAACGATCATGCGAGTGGGTTACCGATGCGATTCGTTCTGATGATAATATCAATTACTTCCATTTTTACCTGTATCGCTACACAGAGGATACAAATAAAGTAGATACCAGATCACTTACCTCAGGGGAAAGGGAGTTTTACCTGTCGATCCGATCCTGTAGTCTCCCACTAAGAGAGGGAGTGGAATTTTGGAGGGAGCCGTATTATCTGAGCCACTTTGCTCATTAATTTGGTTTTGGCCAAACCGTCCCAGAGGACTGCGGGTTAGTGACAAGGAGAATGCGGAGCTATGGGACTGCCCCTTTCAATTGGGCGATGATATGGAAGCAACTTTTGGATGGTCGCATTAGATCCACTTTTATTATCCCAAGCTACAACCGTATTCCTCATGCTTCATATAGTCATATGAGATGGTGGGCTCATCAATCATATTTAGTTAACAGATGCTTACCTGTAAATGAGCCCATCTGGATTTTGCCACCAAGACTTAGGGGCCGTGTAATTGAAGAAGGGGTAGTTTTTATACCGGAGACAAGCCGTGCCCCTTTTCTTGGTCATCTTTGTGTTAAGATATCCACGGATGACCCCATTTGTGAACGCAAACCTAATAATACTTTGGAAGGGTGGATCACTCATGGGATTATCATGGATTTTGAAAAGGTCCCCCAGGATCATTCTAAGAGAGTGACTGAGGAGGTAACAGAAGCTTCTCCTCCGGTTCAAGAAAATGTTGCTGAACCCTAAGATTAGCCAGCTCCTCCTGCCTCAAAAATTGCCCGTCTAGCCCATCTTCATCGATGATAAGGTGTAAGACCTGTATCTTAACCCGTACTGTTCCGTAGGCTTCCGCGGTCATCCCGTTCGAATTCCAGTGACCCACAATCGGTTATCGACGTTTGCGTGCGACCCTGAGACGTGTCCCATATATTTGAGTCGGTTCGACCCGAGACTTGTACCAGTGCGACCACGTCATCACTACGGTTCTGATGCTGCATCTTGCACGCCGATGCGGTACCCTTGCCAGGAGATGTGGGCCTGTGTTTAGTTCGAGGAAAATGCCGCGTGTTATAAATCCCAAGAGAATCCATCACATCAATCACCTCACTTGTCAAAAGTACACCCATCATTCAACCTATTACTCTCCACATTCCCAAGTACAAAGTAATCTCAAAAGTCAACTTTCCCATCACCGCACCATCTCTCCCATCACTTCTCTTACACCTCTCTCTCTCATCTCTCTCTCTCTCTCTCTCTCTCTCTCTCTCTCTCTCTCTCTCTCTCTCATTTTTCAAACTCCATCTCTCTCCAAGCAACCCACGACCATGGCTTCCAAGGGGAGAAGATAGTGTGGTCCACCTTCCTAACTCTCATCCCCACCATCCATGATCCATCTCAACTATTAAAGTCCATCTATTGGGGTTCTAACATGCATTGCCGGAAGAAGGAAAGATCTAATGGTGGGTACTCTCTCTTTCTCTCTCTTTTTATCATTTTTGTGTGATGTGTGGCCCACTCGGATGGACCCCACCTTCATATATGTCTTATCCAAACCGTCCAAATCATGTGGACCCTACCTTATGGTGGTGGAAAAACACAAGTACTAGATTGATTCAAATCAGTTGGGTCATGCTCATGTGAGACCCACCTTGATGAAATGTGGGCCATATCCATGTGGGACCCACCACAAAGCTATTTAACCACGCCGTCCAGCGTCCTTGGATCTTGGACGTAAGGCGGCTAACATGGAGTGCGTGTACTGACGTGGGTGTGTACTAACAAGCTAACAAAAAAAACTTAGATTTTTAAGCTTTTTGGGTAGGCCATTCAAGTAGGTCCCACCTTGATGTATAAATCAAATCCAAGCCATCCATCCTTTTCCTCGGACCATTTTAGGCATTGATCAGAAATTTGAGACCTATCCGATCCTCGAACGGGCCATACCATAGGAAATAGTGGTATTATCGTTCAAACATTGATTCTTCTATTCATAAAAAATATGTGGTCTCATTTGGTCGATCAAGGGCCGTAGAATCCAATTGTCGGGTTGGATTTTTCAGATGTGGGCCCTATATATGAAAAACCACAGAATTTTAACTGCTGTCAAAACGCAGGCAGTGCCTGCGAGCTGACCGATGGAGGGACAAGCTAGGACCCACCGTCCCAACTGTGGGCCCCACTGTGATGTGTGTCCAGCATCCACGCCGTGAATTGGTGGGCCTCTTAGGGCAGTGGGCCCCCCTCCCAAAATCAGCCGTTGGAGGAACTCGGGTGACCCACGTCATAGAAATAGTTGGATTGAACGCTACCATTGATCCCTTTGGCATTACAGAGTTTTAGGTCAATATGAAATTTATTTTTCCTCAGTATCCAGGTCTACGTGACCTTATTAACAGATTGAATGGAAATTAGACGTTATGGTGGGCTCCATGTGGGACACACTGGTGTATGTGTAGTATCTAACCGTCCATGCATCTGGACGAGGTTGGCTGGTGTGAACCAGCTAGTGAGCTGCTGTAGTTGTATGTGGGGTCCACCTTGATTTACTATAGCCACCGTCCATCTGCCAAGGACGGTGGGCCCCTTATACAGTGGCTCTAATCTAGGCCATCCGTCCATCTCTTGGATGTTGGAGGATCTCATGATATATATATATATATATATATATATATATATATATATATATATATATATATATATTATATTACCTTGAATATATGTACGTGGTGGGCCCCATGTGGACCCACCTGCTGAATGCATTGGCTGGGTACTTTAAATGCTACGATATCATATTTTATAATTTAATATATTATATTAAGTATATAATATACAATATTATATAATATTATAATAAGTAACACTTTCGTGGGCCACTCCCACGTGGGACCCACCCTCCTTGATAGTGGCATTGTATTCTAGCCCTCTATCCATTTGACAAGCTCTGGGGGGTCCATGTGTGTGGATTCCCACCCTGATGTATGAGTTATATCCTAACCGTCCATCCAGTTGGTAACAATCTGGCCATTCATCTATTGGACGGTCAGTGGCTTCACCAAGATGGATGTGCTCCATCTAAACCGTCCATTCCATTGGACGGTCAGCACCCCACTTTGATAGTTATTCTCATCCAAACCGTCCATCCATCTGGTGAGCTCGTCCTCGGGCTTAGAAAAATAAATAAATAAATAAAATAAGATAGATCTAATATCAAGTGGACCACACTGTTAAACAGTGAAATTGAATGCCTATCATTGAAACCTCTTTTGGGTTACAGAAGTTTTGAACTAACATGATATTTGCTTTCCTCACTGTTCAGGTCTTTATGACCATATGAACAGTCTGGAAGGGAAATAGATGTTATGGTGGGCCCTCTAAATTTCAACAACCGAAATCATTATCAGCACGGTTATTTATGGTATGGTCCAGATGATCTTTTGATTTGGTTCATTGTTTGGATAATGCTCTGAAATGATCTCTATAGATAGATGAATGGTGCGGCCCACTTGTTGCGTTTGAGAGGCCCAATATGACATACTCGGGGCCCATGGGTTGAGGCCCATTGTGATATATTTGGGGCCAATGGGTTGAGACCCATTGAGATATATTGGAGGCCCAGGTATGAGGCCCACTTAATTGTATTATGCCCATGTGTAAGGCCCACCTATTGTGTGTTTGAAGCCCATGGGTTGTGGCCCATTGTAATGTATCCGGGGCCATGGGATGTGACCCATCCGATGTATATAGGCCCATGTGATGTGGCCCATTGTGATGTATTCGAGGTACATGTGATGCGGCCCATAGTGATGTGTATATAACCCTTATATGAGGCCCATTGCGATGTGTATTAGGCCTTCGTGTGAGGTCATGGTCCCACTATATGTTTAACCCTATGTGGGCCATTCCTTGGGAGCAATGTTGATTGAATGTCCACATTGATGGACAATGATGGTTGGATTTCCACATTGTGACCTTCCCTTAGGCCGATTGTCGATCCCGATTATGGTAGACTGATTCCGATTGACATAACCGATTTGCTGACTCTGATTATCGATCGACCCCGATTGTCGTGACCGATTTAACGATTCTGATTTGTCGTGGCCGATTGCTGATTGTCGATCGAGGCCGATTACTGATTGTCGATCGAGGCTGATTACCGATTCTGATTTGTCGTGGCCGATTGCTGATTACTGATTAAGGCTGATTATCGATTTTGATTTGTCGTGGCCGATTACTGATGGTCGATCGAGGCCGATTACCGATTCTAATTTGTCATGGCTGATTGCTGATTACCAATTGAGGCCGATTACCAATTGTGATTTGTCGTGGCCGATTACTAATTATCGATCAAGGCCAATTACTGATTCTGATTTGTCATGGTCGATTGTTGATTATCAATTGAGGCCGATTACCGATTCTGATTTGTCGTGGCCGATTATTGATTATCAATCAAGGCCGATTACCGATTCTGATTTATCGTGGCCGATTGCTGATTATCAATTAAGGTCGATTGCCCATTCTGATTTGTCGTGGCTGATTACTAATTGTCGATCGAGGGTGATTACCGATTTTGATTTGTTGTGGTCAATTGCTGATTATCAATCGAGGCCAATTACTGATCCTGATTTGTCGTAGCCGATTGCTGATTGTCGATCGAGGCCGATTACCAATTCTAATTTGTCGTTGCCGATTACTGATTATCAATTGAGGTCGATTACCGATTCTGATTTGTCGTAGCCGATTGTCGATTATAGATCGAGGCCGATTACCGATTCTGATTTGTCGTGGCTGATTACCGATTTCGATTATCGGGGCCCAATGTGATGTATATGCGACCCGCGTTTGAGGCTCGATGAGATGTGTATTCAGCCCGTTTCTAAGGCCCAATGTGATGTATATTGAGGTCTAGGTGATGAGGCCCATTGTGATGCATTTGAGGGCTAGGCGAAGGAGCCCATTGTGATGTTTGTTAGGCCCATGTGAAAGACCCATCATTGTGTGTATTAAGCTCTTAAGTGGGACCCATGGTGTTATATAATTGGCCCTTGTGTGAGGCCATGGGTCCACTATATGTTACGCTCTATGTGGGCCATTCTTTGGGGGCAATGTTGGTTAAATGTCCACATTATCGAAGCTGATTGTTGAGGCTGATTATTGACACTGATTATGAGTATGTGACAGCATAACATCATGATACATGCACATACGCATCATCTGTATGTTTTTATGAGATGTGGTTGACCATTGCATATGCCTTTGGATAAGTTATAAGACTCCCTGATATGTGAAGGTTATCTCACATGAGTGCACGGTATGCACATGATTGATGCATGACTAGATTGTATGACTCATGCATCTTATATGGTGTGTTGTGATTACTGTATGCCCTAGCAACATCCGGGTCGTAGCCTCCACAAGCATATCGTGGATGGCTAGATGGGATACCAGAAATGTTTGGTTCTAGCATATGGGTGCCATAGATGTCCCTGGGTGAAAATCCCTAAACCTTCGTGACCAGGAGATGCCCCAACGTCAAGACTGAGTGGATATATATGAGCGCATGCTGGTCGTATACCAATAGGTCGCGTCTCCCATAGTGTCATGGTCGGTTGAAAAGGGGTGTGACCTTACCCGCCTGAGTAAGGGGGCAGTATCTAGGTTGAGTTTAACCAGCTTGAGGAATGGGTCCGCTATCAACGAGTCCGGCTCGATATTGGTAGGCGGATAGTGAGGTCTTTTCTACTTACCCACTTGTGCGCTCAAATAGGGGTGGGAAGCTGGCGTAGAGTGTAATAAACCTCAGTGATGATCTCAGAGAAGAACTGTACTGATATGTGGACTTATTGATCAGGAGTTGCATACTCATTCATTCATTCATTCACTATCCACTCGAGCTGGTGGTGTACAACTATTTGTTACGGGTACCTTCGCAATGGCCAGGATTTCGGTTGGGGCGTGCGACTAACCTGAGATCAGGAGTTTACCACATTGAGTTTGACTATTCAAATTAGGTATGAGAGTAGTTTGGATAGAAGTCCATTATGATGGACCCCATAGCCTGCGATACTACGTACTACCATCCCGACTTCATACTCCAGCATGGTCATTCCATTCGCACTGCATGCTGCATTACATCCGAGGCATATGGTGCAGCTGACGCTGTTTGACTACTCATCAGGAATATATATTGCATTGCATCCTCTGCATCTGATATTTGGCTCTCTACGACTCCTCATTTGTATAGTTGATTTGTATTACGTATTCTAATATTGTATGACTTATGCACTTGTCAGTATTTCCGCTTACTCTGTTATCGTGTGATTTATGACTTTGTCAGTACTTCTATTTACTTTGATAATTCCTGATCTTATCAGTATTTCTGTTTACTCTGATAATTCATGATCTTGTTATTATTTCTTCTTATTCCGACATTGTATGATTTATGAATTACCAGTATTTTCGGTATTGTATGATTATGACATTGTATTAAATACTTGGCACTTACCTTATGCACACACTTGCACCACCCTCTAAGCTTTCTATAAGCTTATGCATGATAGATGCGTGCAGGTGATGTTAGGTTGCAGCAGTGTTGAGCGTGGAGCATATAGTGGTCTTCTGGAACATGATCTTCGATTTATGTATTTCCCTTTCAGCATTGTACTCAAATGATTATATTAGTGGATATGTGATATGATGTTGCCTTTGTGAATTGGGTAATCTTGTGGTTATGCTTATTACGAGTTAAATGCATATAAAAAAATCCTCTTTGTAAGATCCCAGGATTGGAATCTGGTATATGGATGTTAGGAGCCGGGAATGGGGTACTATAGAGGTTGTCGGTACCAGATTCGGCGATCGGGATTCCTGTGAATCGGGTTTCCGGGCTTGGGGCATGACACAAGGTCTCGATCATGCTCTCAAGCTTCTCCCCCCTCTCCTTAAGAAGGGATTGCTGCTCAAGTTTCTCCGACCCCAGTTAATAGAGATTCTCAACCAGGCGGTAGTCGGACTCCTCCCTCCAAGGGAAAACAGGTCATTATTGAAGAAGTCGATGAAGACGACTTGAAGGATGAAAATTCAACCTCTTCATTTAAAGGCACCGCTTCTGGTGAGTATGAAGACGATGAGGATGATGAAAGTGATAACTTCGAGGAGGGAGAGGTTAATATCGATGGCAAGGAAGATGTTGTTGCAGAAGGTACTCTTATTGATGAAGAGCATCTTCCACTAACTTCTAAAGCTCTTCCTAATACCAATATTCCTGTGAAGACCCCTGCAGTGATAGAGGAGTAAGAAGATGAGCCTCTAGATTATGGAGAATATGGATATTCACTAAGTAAGGAATTTTCCTTTAAAAAAAAAAATAATAATTTACAGTCTTAATATATATATATATATATATATATATATATATATATATATATATATATATATATACATATATATAAATATTTACAATAGTTATTTCATTATTATTGTTATATTTTTATTTCATGTACTCATATTGTCCATGCTAGAAGAGATAACATCTCCCCTGCAAATCTTCGTCCAGTTGCACCAATGGTTTCACCAAGAGTTCCTTTGGCTCCTTTGACAGCCCCAAAGACAGTAGCTCGTGGAATTGTTTTTCCAGTAGAGGCCACTGATCTTCCAACTCTGACTACTAGGGATTTGAGCACGGAGGCCAGAGGGACTTCCTTTGCTGATATGCTGAGACCTGGACCTTCTTTTGTTCAGGAAATTCAACCTCCTGCTACCATATTTTTGCAGCAGGTATGTATATCACTTGCTTTGTCAAAATTTCCACATTCTCTAGTCATGTTATCATTATTCTAATCTATCTTCTTCTTTACATAACAGGAACTCCTCCCCGCAGTGGTACAAAAATTTTTGACTCCGTAGCCACTATGTCTGATCTATTATCTTTTGAGAAAGTTCCTACACACAAATTGCTTTTAATGAGGAATTCTATGTCAGCGATAGTTCACATTTTCAGTGATCCTGAGCAGTGGTCGGATCTGGACATTGCTATTGAAATCCTGGAAAGCACTACAAGGATGACGAAGACTAATATTTCCATCCTACGTGACTCTCTTTTCAAATTTCGTGATTCAATAATTTCTCTAGCATCAACAGAAAATGTCACCATTGCTCCTGAGATATTGGAATATGGAAAGCAGCTAGCTCTTTCCAAAGAGAAGGCTTCCCTCATCACTTCTGCTATTTCTAAGTTCAATCAAGTGTAATTTACTCTTCAAGATTAGTTAAAGGCTTGTGCTAATAACCGGACAACTATTCATAATCGCATGGCTCTTCTGAAGGAGGAAATCTTACAATTGGAACTGAAAGACCATACGAAAGAATCAACTATGAAGGGGATCGAAGAGAAGATGCGAATCAGTATTCAATCTGTCAATGCTAAGAAATCTAATTTAATAAAAAATGAAGAGGTAATCGCATCTTTGGAGAACAAGCTAGCTAGAATTCCTGAGAAAGCAAAAATCATTCTCGAAGAAAAGTCAAAGAACATCGTAGCTTAAATTCAGTTGAAGGAAGATTTGCAAAAATATCTGGGAATATTAGGAATTACAGATGAGTTGTAAAGAATTCATTTTAATTTTTCTGTTTTTTTTTTTGTGTTTTTTTTTTTTTTTTTAGAACACACAACTTTTAATTTTCAGCATATATCAATGAAGACAAAATGATATCTTGAGATAGTTTGTCTTTTCATAAATTTCCAAATCATGGATCATTTCAAGCATATTCATTTATGTAGTCGTTTAACATGATTTTTAATGAAGAATTGAGATAAAAATAACAATATATTATAATTGTTAGTATGGGATTTCCTATATGATTTTTTTTTTTATAAGTGGTACTAGATTTCGATTTAGTTAGATAATCGCATACAGTTTAAGCTCTTGAGTAGTGGAGCAACGCAATTTTCTAGACTCTTGAGTAGTGGAGTCGGGTCTAACGTGATAGTCTTCGTAACTTTTATGAGTTCGCTGAACTTCTCACTACCTAGTGAGTTCACAAACTACAATCCATCAGAGGGGCCCAGTGAAGCTACCGGGGCCGTGAACTCGATTGGATTTACACACAAGGTTGGCTGCAGTAACTATATAGAGTTCACGGGGTGCACAAGGCAACCTTTGGGGTACCAAATTCAGGGCCGCCAGTCAATCGATGAGTAGGTTTAGGCCCTTCCTCATGAGTTACTACTAAAATCAAGCCAAGGATCTAGGGGGTCTTATGCATCGTTGGCAGATCTATGGACAATGGCCAAAGAGCACACACTACAACCCTCATTTTCTTCATCTGTAAGGTCAGACCCATTCATGGGAGTGCATTTTCATCCATTCTCCGTCACGCTGTTAGAAAGCTATACAAACGGCATTGGTGTTACACGTGGCTGGCCGATAAGGAATTTTTGGACTTTTAAGGCTCTTAATCACTGGCTCTATCCACTACCCACATAGGTATGTATATGATGGACTTCTCGGGCTTTTTAGGGCCATTGGCTTCTCACTGCTGCCAGAATGGCGATGGTGATAGGCCTTATTCATAGTTAGCCATATAGGCTTGGCTAGGCTACCTTAAATGATGATAAGTTGTTATTGTTGTCATAATAGTAATAAGCATCTTGATTAATATATCACTGCTGCTGATAATGTCTTTGACGAGATTTACACTATGCTCATAATAATATATCAGCTTGGTGATGATACCAATTTCAACGAGTTTCAACAAAGCTTGTTCGATGATGACAACGATGGTTACTCTCTTTTAAGAAATCACTGATATATAATCTTTGACGATATACTTGGAATTCCTCCTTTATTCAATTATCTGAAAAAGAATATATGAACATTACTTCACTTGTCCTTACCCCCTTTTGATATAGAAGCATTATGCTGATAATCTTCTGGATCAAAATTGTCACTATTTTCAGGGACGATACTTGTAAGGCCCGTATCGTAGACTGTATCGTTCCATAAGCTTCTGCTATCCTCCTAGTTGAATTTTGGCAACCTGCAACTTGTAATTAGCATTTGTGCACGACCCTAAGTCACATCTTGTATATCTATGTCGACTAAACTCGAAACTTGTACCCTAGTGACCGCGTCATCGCCACGGTTCCAATGTCGCGTCTCGCGTGCCAATGCGATACCCAGGCCAGGAGTTGTGGGCCTGTGTTCATTTCAAGAAAAATGTTGTGCGTTGTGAATTACAAGAGAATCTTTACAACCCATCACATTAATCAATCAATCACAAGTTAAGTACACAACCCATCCGTCTCTTACCAATAAGGCATGCACCCATCTCTCTCCCATTCCCAAAGTCAACTCTCTCTCTCTCTCTCTCTCTCTCTCTCTTCACCCATCCCTTTCTTACAACACCCATTCCTCCCATCCCATCTCTCTTACAACACCCTCTCCTCTCTCATTCTCTCCACCATTTCTCAAGCTTTCATGAGAGAAAAGATCAAGGCCCACTTCCTAACCCCCTCATCTCACCATCCAACCCTTCAAACTTCATCATCCACCTGTAAAGAGTTAGCTTAGGAGCCAAGGATTCCAAGGAACTAAAGATGAAGGCAATCAGTGGGTGATTGATAGGGTATATCTTTGTTTTGATCCATGGGACAAGTGGAGCCTACCGGTCAATGGTAGGGATCTCACTTTGAAACCTAGGTGTGGTCGATGGCTCACCATGATTCATATGTTTATTCCATGATAAGGCCATTCTCCATGGACCCCATCATGATGTTTATTTTCCTAGTATGAAATGGTCATTTAGACCTTGCATTTTATGGTGGAAAGGGATCTCCACTGTTGATATTTTTTTATTATTGTCGTTGGGCCTACATGTAATGGGACCCACATGATGAATGTTTTGGATTGCATGGAAGGGAGAGCCCATAGTGTCGGGGTCCCTCCATCATGCCGTCTCTCTCTCTCTCTCTCTCTTCTTTTGGTGATGATGATGATGTGAGTGGCCCACCTATGTCATATATATTAAATCCATATCATCCATTTTGGGATGTATGAACCCCACTGTGATGAATGGATTAGATCCACATCGTCCATCTGTGGACCCCGTATAGTGGGGCCACCTCAATGTATGTGGATGGTGGGCCATGTGTACGTGGACCCCGCCTTGATGATTGTATTACATCCATACATTAGACGTCCAGCAGCCTCTGCTGTGGACTGTATAAAGGGGAAAAACAACAGCAAGCTTTGAGTAAAATAATAATAATAGTAATATTAAAATAATAAATAATAAATAAATATCTAATATATCTTATATGATATATATAACATATATGTATATTATGGTGGGCCCCACGTGGGGACCCACCTGCATTGAAAGGAGATTGGCTAGTGTAGCTGACACTAGCTATATAGCTGATGTAATTGACATCAGCAAAGCTCCATGCGCTTGACCTTGGTGTATATGTGTACATCCACACCGTCCGTCCATCAGGTGGGACCCACCTCTGCTGTAATCCTAGCCTTCCATCATCTGGATGGTGGGCTAGCATCCCACGCAGCAGGTAGCTGCTGCTGCCCTAGATGCCAGCGAGTTCTGCAGACCCCATCGTGAGGAGTGTGTTATATCCTGTAAATACTATCTTATCTAGCTCCTAGATTTGTCAAATTTTATAGTGTCAAAACCTCTTGGAATCTGTATCTTGTGTAGCTTAACTTTATATCATCCTTGCCTACATTCAAGTACAAGTTCAAGCAGTTCAAGTATAAGATTTAGAAGTTTAAGAACAAGAAGTTCAAGTACTAGATCAAGTTTTCAAGTTTTAACTATATCAAGATAGTGTGCATTACTTAAAAATATCAAGCTCAAGTAATCTTCTCAAGCATAAGCTCATATACTTAAGTTGAAACACAAGCTTCAAAGTGCTTCAAGATGACAAGCTTCAAGTACTTCATCAATAGAAGCGAACGATATTTCAATGTTCAATAATCACCTATAAGGTATGAATGACCCTAGATTGACCATAGGTTAGGTCATATTGATTGCATACTTAATTTAGGTCATTATATAATTTTATAGGCTTTTTCTCGACTAGTCTTAGTCTATGTTCAACTAGTCCAAGTACTAGCTCGACCAGTCTAAGAATTTTCTCGACTAGTCCAAGGTTTGTTACGAACTTTTGAGATTTTCTGTTAGACCCTCAACCAGTCTTGGAGACTGCTCGACCAGTCGAGTGAACAGTACTCGACCAGTCGAGCAGGCTCGACTCAAAGTCCAACAACCATTTTTAGTCCCACTCGACCAATCGAGTGCAGGGCTTGACCAGTCGAGCAGGCTACTCGACCAGTCGGGCATGCCATTGTTTCGTAAGTCATTTAAGCAACCATTGTTGGTTCTTCGACCAGTAGAGCTGACCTCTGGGCCAGTCGAGTGAACAGTATTTGTGCCTATAAATTAAGCACGAATTTCAGAGTTTGGTAAGTCATGTAAGTAAAATCAAGACACCACTTTGAGAGATAAGTTTGTGATATTCTTAAGCTATATTGTATTCATTTTATATTCTCTTTACTTTAGCTTTTCGCATTTGATTTTGAATTCTCTATTCCAATATTAATTGAAGAAGGGATTTAAGATTTACCCTTTCTTGAGATCAAAATCAAATCAAGCTAGCCCAAGGTGATTTAATTTTAAAATCATTTAGAACTTAAAACCCTTTCATAAGTGAGTGTGGACATTGAACATCTACATTGAACATCTACACCGAATTGGTTCTACCGGGCTTCATCAAATGAGAATATCCAAATAATTATATTTACATTTTTGTAAATCTCTTTTCGATTTTTGAGGTTGTGCTAGAAAAATCTCTCTTTCCTTTTTGGTTTGTCTGAGGTGATCCAAAAAATCTCAGAGTGTGGGGTTTTTGAATTCTGTAAGCCCACTTGAAAGACACAATTGTGAAGGTTTTAGGTGAACCTTGAAAAACCTATTTCATAGTGAAAGCCAATATCCACTGTGTGAGGATATTGGGAGTGGAGTAGTTGTGTGGCTGTTTTTTTAACAGTTAGTGTACACACAAGTGAACCACTATAATTGATGGAGTTGTGAATGGTTGAATGTGGCTAAGTGTGTGAATGTTGTAATTTATTTTTTTCAGCATTTATGGTGAATGATTGTAATTTACTTTCAGTACATGTGGTGAATGTTGTAATAACAGTAGGATTTTATTTTTGTTTTATTCTTTATTCCTCTGTATTGGTTTGAGATTTTGATACCATAACAGTAGGTTGTCCTACCATAAGCCATTGGTTTTTGGTGTAAGGTTGTCCTTAGAACAACATCTGTATCAACCTCTCAATACTTCTACATTTGAGGTTGCTATTCATTTCTGCTATTTGAATTAATAAGTGTTATCATTGTTTATTTCTTTCTTATTCTGCATTTAAATTTTGAATTTAGCATAGTCCTATTCACCCCCCCCCCCTTTAGGACTCTTAGCTCGGCCTTTTTATATCTAACCATCTATCACGTGGACCCCACTCACTGCACGTGTGCAGTATCCAAACCATCCATTTGCTAGGGCCTCACCTGCCTTGTTGCTGTGTTGACGTCAGTAAGTGAGGCTGACGTGAGGTATGTGTTATATCTTCACCATCCACTGTTTGGACAGTGAGACCCACCTGGCATGTGTGGTGTTTGTACCGTCTAGCAGATGGGATGGTGGGACCCACCGCAGATGTATGTGTTACATCCAAACCATCCATCCAATGGTCAACTCGTCTTAAGGCTTGAGACTAAAAATGAGGTAGATCCGTATATCAAGTGGACCACACTGCAAAAAAAAAAATGTAGGGATTGAACGTCTACCATTAAAAATGTTGGGGTCACAGAAGCTTTAGATCAATATGAAATTTGTTTTTCCTCTTAATTCGGGTCTTTGTGACTGTATGAATAAATTGGATGGAAAATAATCGTGATGGTGGTCCCTGCGAATTTTAAGCAAGAAAATCATTATCTCCACTGCTATTTGTGGTATGGTCCAGATGATCTTCCGATATGTTTCATTTTTTTTGTGGGTAATACTCTAAAACGATCTCTAATAATAGATGAATGGTGTAGATATTCCAGCTAGGACGATGGGTTTACCTTGATGTATATGAGGCCCGTTGTTGTGGCCTACCTTGATGTCTATAAGGCCCGTTGTTACGACCTACCTTGATGTATATAAGGCCTCATGTTGTGGCATACCTTGATGTATATGAGGCCCATTGGGATATGTTGGAGGCCCATGGGTTATGGCCCATTATGATGTATTTGAGGCCCATGGGATGTGGCTCAATATGATGTATGTGAGGCCCTTGTATGAGGCTTATGGTGATGTATTTGTGGCCCTTGAGGGAGGCCCATTGTGATGTATATTAAGCCCTTGTGTAAAGCCCATTATGTTGTATATGAGGCCCTGGCGTGAGGCCCATTATATTGTGTATAAGGCCATTGTGTATGGCCCAATGGGATGTGTATTAGGCCCTTATGCGAGGCAATGGGCTCACTATATGTTAGGTTCTATGTGGGCCACTCCTTGGGAGCAATATTGGTTAAGTGTGACATTGATGGGCAATGATGGTTAAATGTCCACATTGTAACCTTCCCTTAGGCCTTGTTAGGCCCATTCTCATCATTCTCTAAGTGGGTTAACCCAAATCATTGGGCCCCATTAATGTTGCATGGTCCATCATCGCCATAGACGGATGGCTTCGTACTATTGAATTTGATATATCCATGGCCGAGGGCTGATCTTTATATTATGGTTTAGATCGGCTCTTCATCTATGGACCCCGCCTTGCATATAGGCCGATTATCAATGCCGATTATTATTGCTAATTACCGATACCGGTTATCGATACCCATTATGAGTATGTGATAGCATAGCATCATGATACATGCCCATATGCATCATCTGCATGTTTGTTATGAGATGTGGTTGAACATTGCATATGCCATAGGGTAGGTTATTCTTGGGACTCCCTGATAAGTGGAGTCATCCCACATGAGCGTACGGTATGTGCAGGATTAATGCATGATTGGATCGTGTGACTCATGTATCTTGTATTGTGTCTTCTGATTGTTGTATGCCCTAGTGACATCAGGGCCATAGCCTCCACAGGCATATCGTGGATGGCAGGTTTGGACACCGAAAATCTTCTCTTTACACGGGGCACGATACATGTCCCTGGGTGAAAGTCCCTAAACCTGACGGTCCCGAAAGACGCTCCAACATCAAGACCGAGTGGATACAAGAGTGCATGAGGGTTGAATACCAAGAGGCCGTGTCTCCCACTGTGTCATGGTCGATTGGAAGGGGGTGTGGCCTTACCCCCCTGAGGGTAGGAGGAAATTACTAGGCTAAGTATAACCAGCTCGTAAATGGGTCCGATATCGACATGCCTGATAGGTATTGGCAGGCTATTAGCCAGGCGGATAATGAAGTTTTTTACGCTCACTTGGACTACGTGCCTGGAAAAAGGGTAGTGTCATTTGGAGTGTACTAAACCCCAATGATTGTCCAGTGTGAGAACTGTACTGATATTTGATGCTCTGGTCATGAGCTGCATTGATGTGTGGATTCAGATAAGGACTGGTATGCTTGAGTTGTATCTCGCATCGCATGTCCTTGGTATGGCCGACATCATTCACACCTTGCATCGCATGGCATTGGTATGGCCAACATCATTCACACCTTGAATCGCATAGCCTTGATATGACCGATAGTATTCATGCCTTGTATCGCATAGCCTTGGTATGAATGATAGTATTCATGGGTTTGCCAACATATTCCGCATTACTCTGATATTGCATTTTGAGCATACTTATATTGCACACAGACTCTCACCACCCTCTAAGCTTTTCGTAAGCTTATACATGACCGTTGCGTACAGGTGACGTTAGGACGTCGCAACAGCATTGAGATTGGAGCGTGCAGCGGACTTCTGGAGCTTTCGATTTTGTTATTGTATTTCCCTTTATGTGCATTGTACCTTAAAGTTTTTTATCATAGTAGATTTTGTTATGGTGACTTGGTTGTTGTTCGTGGGTTATGCTTATGGTTATGCTTGTTACAGAATAAAATTCATGCTGAAAATTTCTCCTTGTAAGATCCTAGGATTAGAACCTAGTATATGAGTGCCGAGAACTGAGAATGGGGTACTATAGGAGTTGTCGGCACTGAATTCGGTGACCGGGAGTTTTGTGAGCCCAGTTTCTGAGTTTGGGGCATGACAATACTTCTTGATGAAGCGTGTGTTGACTGATATACTGATATCCTGTTCATCTTGATCCATCACTCTGTATGCTCCATTAGAATATACTTCTTTTATGATATATGGCACATCCTATTTAGGCTCAAATTTTCTCCCTATTATACGAGTTACCACTATTGGTCTTTTCAACATTAGCACCATGTCCCCTTTCTTGAAAGAGTGATATTTGACTCGTTTATCAAAGGCGGCTGATATTCTTGCCTGATACAACTGTAATCACTATTGAGCTGCCAGGTGTTTCTCAACGAGCAGGTCCAGTTCTTCTAGCCTTATTTTCGCATTTTCATCATCTGTAATTGACTGATGCACTGCTACTCTGAGTTACGTAACTTGTGCTTCAATCGGGATGATTGCCTCTACACCGTAAACTAATGAATATGGTGTTACTCTTGTTGCTGTTCGGTGGGTAGTCCTATACGTCCATAATGTTTCTTGCAACCTTTCATCCCAGTCACGCTTGTTTCCAGTCACCATCTTTCTTAGTATTTTCACAATCATTTTGTTAAATGCCTCTGCTAATCCATTGGCCGGTGGATAGTAAGGTGTTCAAAATGAATAGTGGATAACAAACTTTTGACACATTTTCCATGCTTCTATTCTTGAAAAGGGTACCATTATCATTAACGATTTTCTTCGGGATGCCGTCGCGAATATTATCGCGTGTCAGATAAAATTGACCACATCTTTCTCTTTGACATTACGCCACGTGATCGCTTCTGTCCACTTGGAGAAATAATTCATTGCTGCTAGAGTATATTATTTTCCTTTAGATGAAGGCGTATATATGGGCCCGATAACATCGGGTCCCCAAGTGGCGAAATGCCAAGAAGCGACCGTCTGATGAAGATCTTCAAGGGGAATATGTATGACATCTCCATGGATTTGAGACTCGTGGCGTCGCTTCGCGTAATCTATTGCATCTTTGAACATTGTAGGCCAATAATACCCCATTCGATGTATCCGATGAAATAAATTTCAGCCAACTTGATGTGCCCTACACTCTCCAGAGTGAGCTTCTTATAACATTTAACCTGCTTCTTGTTCATCAAGACAATGCAGCAGTATCCCATTGTAAGGTTTTCTGTACAACACCTCGCTACATATGATAAATCTGCTTGCTCTCTATTTGATTTGCTATCTTGGTGCTGGATCTTCCAGCAAAATATCATATTTGAGATAATCTATGAAAGGCTGGGTCCAATCATTTGTTGTTACTTCCAAGCATGATATGGGGAGTGCCTCGATGACTTCATCGATAACTTCTGAAGAGGGTAAGAATCTCCTTTCCTCTATAGTTACTTGGAGTGCACTTCGGTTCGGGCAGAACAGGGCTACTGCTAGACTAGCCAAAGAGTCCACCTTTGATTTTTAGACCACGGTATATGCTTGATTTCGACGTGGCAGAATTGCTCCAGTAACCGCTGTACTTTTCGACAATACGGCAAGAGTTCTTGCTTTCTTATTTCAAACTCAGTCATTAGTTGATTTATAATAAGCTTGGAATCACCAAAAATCTACAACATCTTTATCTTCATTTCTTGGGCGATTTCCATTCCAATGATGAGAGCTCGATATTCAGCTTCATTGTTTGTGAACGTAGTACCCAATGTGAAAGAGTAGAGTAATAGATCACCCTGAGGAGTGATGAATATAACTCCTGCCCCCGCTCCTGATGCTCGAGAAGCACCATTGAAATACATCTGCCATGGATCTTGCGATTCAGTCATCATTACCTACTCATCAAGATAATCATCACTGATGGTCTCACTTTCCGTTATGGGATGCGCTACCAAGAAATCCGCCACTGCTTGTCCCTTTACTGATTTCAACGGCTCATAAGTTATCGTATATTCTGAAAGCAACAACATCCATTTGGCCAATCTTCCCGATAATATCAGCCTTATCATTAGAAACTTTATCAAATCTACCCTTGAGATTAAAATTATATCATGAGAGAGGCAATAGTGTCTCAATTTCTGTACTGCAAATATCAACGCCAAGCATTCTTTCTTAATTGGAGAATAGTTGCATTCTGCGCCTATCAGAGTTTGGCTCAGATAATAAAGGGTTGTTTCTTTTCCATCTTCATTTACCTATGCTAATAAGGCTCCCAACGAATTCTTAGCCACATATATGTATAAGATAAGTGGCTTACCCTTTATAGGAGCTATCAATACTGGAGGCTATCTTAGCAGTTCCTTTATCGAATCGAACGCGTTCTGACAGGCCTTGTCTCATACGAACTCTTTTCCCTTTTTCACCAGATGAGAATACAGTTGACATCTCCTTGCCAAATTTGAAATAAAACGGCGAATATACATCAGTTTTCCTTACAAGCTCTTTAATTCCTTTAATGTTTTTGGAGGCGCCATGTCTTAGATGGCTTTAACTTTCCCTTGGTCAATCTTGATACCCCTGTGCCTGATGATCAAGCCAAAAAATTTTCCTGACAACACTCCAAAAGCACATTTAACATGATTCATCTTTAGTTGTTTCTTTCTGAGCCGTCGGAAGACTGATGCCAAATGCTCGCGATGTTCCTGATGATTACCTGACCTAACTACCAGATCATCTACCTAACATTCAACATGCTTGTGCATCATGTCTTGAAAGATACTTTGCATTGCCCTTTGGTATGTCGCCCCAGCATTCTTGAGACCGAACGGCATGACCTTATAGCAGTAAATTCCTAACGAAGTTCTGAACGCTGTTGCTTCTTCATCTTCAAGAGTCATTCTAATTTGATTATAACCAGCATAGCCATCCATTGAGGGACATGATAGCATATCGTGTCGTACTGTCAATCAGTAGTTCCGTTATTGGGAGAGGAAAGTTGTCCTTCGGGTAAGCCTCGTTCAGGTCCCTGAAATCTACGCACACCTTGATCTGTCCATTTTTCTTTTTTTACTGAGATAATGTTTGATATCCACTTAGGATACTTGACCTCTCTGATAAACCCGACTTTTATCAGCTTGTTCACTTCTTCTTTTATTAAAGGGACTAAGTCTGAGTGAAATCGCCTTTGCACTTGCTTAATCAGCCTTTTATCTTTAGAAATATTTAATCAATGCATTGCCACTGAGGGTTCCAAACTTGGCATTTCCGCATATGTCCAGGTGAAAATATCTTTATTTTCTTTCAGCAGTGGGACATATTTTTCAGCCTCTTGCTCAAGAAGACCAGCGCTTATGAATGTATTTCTCGCAAAAATCGATCGTCGGCTACCTCCCATTTTCCTTCTGCTTCGGAGCTGTCTCAGGATGCTTGACTATTTCAGGATCTTTTTCTGATAGCTACTCGATTGTAACCATATTCACCGAAGATTCTGCCCCTAGTCTCTTCTAACTGACTCTGATAGGGACTTGAATTCCTGTTCCATGATTTAAACCAGTTGGTTCTTCGTAATCAAAGCCTATGATTTTCATAATTTTCCTGCTCACTGGACTATATTTCTTAAGATCGTGAGATGCCAGCTTTCCATGATATACATTATTCTCAGCTCTTTCTTCTATCTTTACTTCCGAAGGGGCATAAAATTCAATCAGCTCTAGATACTTCGCATTGGCTTTGACATGAAACCTTTCTGGAACAGTCGGGAATGGCTTGTTTCTTTCAGCATATGGCAATGGTACTGTATAATTTTACTGTAAAATTTTCAACTATTCGGGCAATAATAATGGTAATGGTGGCAATCCTGGTTGCTTTAGATGTTTTGAAACAAAGTAGAACTTCTTCTTTGCTTCTGAAGTACCAGATGACCCTACCTTTTCGGATTCCTCTTTTACACTTTCACATGAGCATTTCTCAGGGCTTTATTTTGATCATTCTTTTTCTCTTCTTCTTTGGCAAATCCATTGTAATAACTGGCGTCTAAAAAGAAGGCTTCATCTTCTGTGCATGGCCTCGCATCGGCCATTAATTACTTTATATTGTATTCCGTTCTTACAATACTTGAAACATTGATGAAGGGTAGAAGGTACAATACCGTACTAATGTATCCATGGTCTTCCCAAGAGAAAATTATATGTCGTGACCACATTAATCACAGGCAAACAACATCAGTAGTTTATTCTCGTATTTCCAAAGTTATCGTAATTTTACCGAGCGCGCGCTGCCCATCTTGGTTAAAGCCTTGTATCATTATTTCACTAGGGCACAAATCAAAACGATAATAAACTAATTTATTCAACATCATTAGTGGTAGTGAATTCATTGTAGACCCATTGTCGAGCATAATCCGTTTGACTTCTCTCCCGTGGATGTGGCCTAATATCATTAATGGCCTGTTGTGCCCTATATCACAGGCTAGATAATCGTCAGAGAAGGAAACTACTGGCATGTAGTCCTCTCGTTCTTTGCATTCTTCATTTTCCATTTTCACAGGTAACGTTTCTCTGACATTATGGTTGGATAGTGCTTGAATCAGACCCTCCCTAAAGTCCTCTGATAACGTTAATGCGTCATAAATGCTTAACCGAGCCGGTATGCCTTTCAAGTGACTTACTACATCATAAGTCACCTTTGATGCCTCATTCTTTTCTTCTTTCTTATCACTGTCATGTTGATCCCTAACGATCTCTATTCTTGTGGTTCTGTCTTTCTGCCTTGGGGGACTTGCCATTCTTTTTCCCGACCGTAGCGTGATTATCACGGCCTTCCCTATCATCTTACGATTTTCTTTCCCTGCTCCTTCATGAGTACTTTCTGGAATTATCAGTACGTTCACCATCGCCTTTGTGTCCCTTTCCTTTTCTTTTCCACTCACTATTTTGCCCCATTATGCATTTTATCATGTAGCAATTTTCCGTCGAATGCCCTACCAAACGATGATAGCGACAAAAACCCTTTCTCTTATTCTTACTGCATCTTCAGGGCGTTTGGATGCGGGTAATTCTATCGTACTGGCTTTCAACAGTTGGTTCATCATGGGAACAATATCTTCTCTGTCAAACGGGAATCCTTCATGAGAATTAAGTGATCTAGGTCTTTTTCCAATGAACCTGTTTCTAGGACGACTTGACTCTTCCTTCCGTTCTATCCTTTTTTCTCCTGAAACTCTCGTTTCCTAGCTTCTTTTCTTATGGTCCACAGTATTTGTGATCAACCTATTGGGTCCTCGTCTAGCCGTTTCATAATGAAACGCTGACATTTTTTGAGTCATCAGCTCTAAGGCGTGGGCTTTGGTGGCTAGATCACAAAAGTCTTGATATCATTGCTGGTAAGCCCAAATGCGATTCTTGTTTCCATGGAGTTCAAGCACATCTTAATCTGCTCTTTCTCTTCTAACAATTGTCTGCAAGAGGCTTCCAATGTCTTCTATCTGTCTATGAATTTCTCCATAGGTTCCCCTTCTCTCTGCCATACAGAAGCTAACTTCGTAATGCTAACGTCGTGTTCCGATGAGAGGAAGTTTGACATAAAAGCATCTTGCATTTGTTCTTAAGTGCGTATCGATCCTGGAGCTAAACTAGAATACCATCAGAATGCCTTACTTGTCAGAGAAGATCCGAACAATAGTAGGCAATATTGTGGTATCATGGGGAAATTTCCCATGCTGGTGAAGAAACGCATCAAATGTTCCTCTGGCGATCTGTCCCCATTAAACTTTTGAAAGTCCGGATGCTTGAAGTTAACTGGAAAATGGATGTCTTCCACTTCCCTTGAATATGGTGTTCTATATCTGAATTGGTCGACATTCTCATTCTCCCTTTCTATTCTGACGGCTTCCTCAATAACTTGCCGTACTTCCTCTTGGGTTATCGTTCTCACTGCTGGAGCAGATCCGAGTGATCCTACTCCGGTGGCTGAAAGCCATCAGATTGGTGTTCCTGTCTGTTCATCATGCCCATCATCATAGGAGTCGCCATCTGGGCCACGTTGTGCGTGAGAGTTGCCAGAGCCTCCCTGCGATTTCTACACTCTTCCATCAGTGTTTTATGTGCTTGTGCCATTTCATTCATACAGTCTTCTGTAGCTGGCATGGTTTCCTGATTTGTTTGGGACATGTGCATTATAGCTTCCCCACTTCTTGATGAAGCTGTAGTCAGAGTAGGATGGGAATATATTGACATGATGGGGCTTACAAAGAGGGGAGTCTCATTCGACTTTCTTGTACTTCTGCTGCAACTAATTGATTGACGTGATACAGAAGTAGGTGATCCCACGAGTAATGCCTTACCCTTTTGTTCTTTCGTCCATCAGGCTCTTGAGGAAATCTACACAAGGAAGTCACGTGATGCTAACTACAGAACCATTTGCTCGGGATATATCGTAGAAGGGGCAAGTTCGGGATTCTTCTTAGCAGCATTCCTCGTTATCGATCCCCTGATTCTTGGTGAAGGTAAGCCCGTTTTAGAACTTCTTATGTTTCGAGCTCTTATCCTTCGAGATGTCACGACAATGCAGTCCTCATTACATTTCAATGCTTGAGGTGAAGCAGATATAACTCCGATCATCACTGGACGTTTGTCACCCTTACTTGCAGGAGATTGGACTCTACGAGTCGATGATTGACTTGTTGCATATTCCACTACGAACCTAGTCGCAGTGAAATAGAAATTTACTTTCTTCGTTGAACTTGTCATTGATTGTAAGTTGTTGTTTTATCTTCTTACCTTCAAATAAAACACGAAATTATAATTATTATTTGAATAGGAATGTAATCTATCTGAGAGATGAAGGGGAGGATATTTCCACTCAGAGTCGCCATTTTGGCATCAGAAAGACGCCAAACTACAACGAAAGTCTTATAACCTTCTTAATGTTAACATTAAATAAGATAAAATCCCCAATGGAGTCATCATTTTGTTTCAAACAAGAAATAAATCTATTTGATTTGGGAGATTATCTTATTCAAATATAATAGAGAGAATATATTAAGAACAATCATTGTATTATTGATATTGAGTTCATTTACATCCTTGGGTATCCCTTGATTCAGAGATAGATTATTTATAATATCACAAATTGACAGGATTCAAATAACGAATCTGAATATCAAATCTGGCAGCACTTCGGCTTGTAATTCAATCATCTCTTTAAGAGGAAAATTGTGCAGATTCGATCAGTTAATTTTTCTTTTTGAAGCTTCTACAAAAGGAGCACTGGAGCCTGATCATTTTGGCAGCAATTTGACCCTTATCATTACTGACTGCATGGCAGTCTAGTTGCGCAGGTCCACGCAACTGATATGATTTGTGTGGACCCACGCAAACCCTTTCTTCTCTTCTATTTCTACCTTCAATCTCTTTTGTAGCTCTGCTCTTCTTCCAAATTCTTCAATCACCCCAAATGAGAAGGGGAAGGGGGTATTTATAGGCCTCCACACGTGCGAACCCTTGATCCTTGTGTCATGGGGCCCACCTTTCACCAATTCTGACCGTCCATTCGAAACATCCATTACATCCTTTTACGCAGACCTGCATGTCAACTGAACCTTTTGCGCTGGTCCGCGCAACCAATATCGATTGCGCGATCCCGCGTAACTGCCACAACATGATACTTATTCTTCTCATTTTCTTTCTTGCTCTTTCTTTCTTGATCTTTTCAATCTTCATTCTTCTTCCTTATTTTTGTACCTCAACACACAGTTTATAATATAACATGTAGTATTCATAGCTTCGGCTCATAAAGTTTTGGGTAACTTCATGCTATTTAACATTACATTTGCCATCTTTTGTAGCACTTTGTTTTTCCTTTCAATGACCTCATTTTTTTAGGTGTCTTAGGAGCTAAAAACTCATGCGATATACCATGATCGCCACAAAACTTCTCAAAATTGCTATTTTCAAATTCCGATTCATGATCTCTTCGGATCTTAACAACATTTATTTCTTTTTCATTCTGAATACGCTTGAGTATTCTTTTAACTTCATTGAGAGTCTTAGATTTTTGTCTCATGAATGCTACCCAAGTAAATCTAGTAAAGTCATCCACAATTACCAAGAAATACTTCTTACCACCTCTACTCTCCATTTTAGTTGGTCCAACAAGATCCATTTGGAGAAGTTTAAGAGGTTTGGATGTGGTAGAGGAGTTCGCTTTCTTGTGACTACTCCTTATTTGTTTTTTAATTTGACATGTGCCACATATTTTATCTATTTTCTTTAATTTGGGTAGACCTCTAATAAGATCGGCTTTGCTCAATCTATACAGTTTCGATAGTTAACATGTCCAAGGCATTTTTACCATAATTCATTTTCATTAGTTTGGACCATGTAACAAGATAATTTAGATAAGTAAGATTCATTAATGATATAGCAATTTTCAGATGTTCTACAACCATTTAATATCACACAACCTTTCTCATTTGAGATCTCGCATCCTTGATTTGTAAATTTAACACTATGCTTGTTATCGCAGATTTGAGAGATACTCAAAAGATTGTGCTTAAGCCCTTCTACAAATAAAATATTTTCAAAAGGAGAAAGGTTAAAAATTTTAACCATACCTTGGCCAATTATCTTGCAGTTGCTTCCATCACCAAAAAGTGATTGAGCTATCAATCATCTGTGTAGTTGGTGAACAAATCTCTATCACTTGTCATGTGTCTTGAGCAACCACTATCTAGGTACTACTTTGACTAACTCGAAGCCTTGAAGGCCGTGTGGGCAACATGACAAGCAACCTTAGGAACCCATTTCATCGTTGTTTTGGGATTTGAAGCACTGTTGCTTTTCCTTTGCTTGATATTATTTTGTCTATCAACTCTCATATTAGAGCTAGATTTGAGAAGCTCCTTGAGTAAGTCCACAATTTTTTCAGCTAAAGGATTATAGCATTGTTTTCTAAAGCTGACATTATTAAGTTGTTCTGATTATTATATTTCAAGCTCTTTCCTTTTGAGTTAGAGGATTCTCCTTTGACAAATGTAGGAGATACACTCTTATTGTTCTAAGGTATGTCATTGACATAGCCCAGATCCGATCCATCTCCACATTTTTTGGATGCGATTAATAAATTTTCAAGTTTAAGGTCCCCATAGGCATATCTATATGTATCCTTTGAACTCAATATGGAAGAAACTTCAAGTTTTAGTTTCTCATTTTCTGTTCTTAATTTTTCAAGTTCAGAAGTTTTGAAACTCAAATCGCATTTTTTCTTTTTCAAAACAATTAGAAATATGAGATTTTTCTAAAACATAATTTTTAAATTCCTCTTTTAATTTCAGAAAATTTTCTTTTTTAAGTTTTAGCTTACAACAATCTTACAACTTTCCCTGTATAGGGCATTATAGGCATCCTGAAGATCATCTTCATTTTCAGGGTCACTTCTCAGATTTTCATATTCAGTTAATGATGTTTTATTTAAACCAACATGATTTAAATGATTTTTAAACTCGCAAGTATACGAATCAGATGTAGATACGGTACGTATTACGAGATCGTTCCCACGAGGACTGGTCATCACAATTCAAATCTATGACTCTCCTTAACTAATCCAACAGATAATGGAATGAACTACTAAGCACAATTCTAGGGGGAAAATAATTAAGAACAGGGAAGAAAATTCAATCAGAGAAAGAGCACTAGGACTTTCGAATCCACCCCTAACTATCCTAATCCTTGTTTTGTCTATTGATTCACCTTGACCTAGATTGATACCACTTAAATAGAGAAAGCACAATCTGTGTCCTTAATCGGGCATACAGACTGTCTAATTCCTTTAAGCAATGCCATGAACAACATATCCCATATCCTTGGTCGGGCATATGGAATGTACATTCATTAAAGCATCCTGTTTCTTCCTCTATAGGAAACCTGTTCTTGATCAGACACAAGCACCTATAATAAGCATCCAAACAACATCCATATATATACTTTGGTCAAGTTCATAGATGGAGAAGTATAGAATTTAAACCAATCACGCCCACTTAGAAAAAGAAACAAATTAATTAATATTCAAAGTAAATCAACCAATACAAGAGCTAATCAAATTAGGGGTTTCATCTCTGCCCTAGCTGAGAGATTAGTGACCCATAAAATCCATAAAAAATATTAAATAAAATTCATAAAAATTAAACACCAAACCAATCGATCTCTCTCTCTTCCTCCTTCTCTTTCTTCTCTTTCTTCTCTCTCTGGCTCTGGATCTCGAATTCCCTTGTTCTGAATGCCTTAACCACGTCCAAAACTTCCCTTTTATAGCTGCTGGATGGCTGGAGTCGGTGACAGAGTCATAGAAGGACACGAAGTGTAAATTTTCACAGCCGTGATTGGTGGGCCCCACAGAGGTATTTTCTGGAAAATCCACCCCGTCCATTGGATTCAGGATGAAATTTCAGTCAAGAATGGGTGGTTTTGAAGGTCCATTGGTGCGGCCCACAGAAGAAATCTCAAAAAAACTCAGTTTTGAACGTCACCTGGTAGCCCTTTTGTGACCTCTGTACCGCACACGTGTGTACGCATGGGAGTAGAATATTAGCATGGTTTTGTAGTATTCATAGCCCTCTACACGATGGATGGATCAGATCTTTCGGAAGGTTGACGAGTGGGGCCCACTGTCGTTTGCAAAAACGGACAGCGTCCGTGCGTTACGCGGACGCCAAACGAAGACTGTGATGATGGTGGGTCTCACTTTGATAATTATTTCAATAATCTACTCCGTCCATTGCATAGAGGAGGAAAAAATGGTTGGAAACTCAGATTTACGCCTTTCGTTGATGAGGTCCACCTGACTTTCTGCCCGACCGTTCGTTTGTATTTGAACGGTTGAGATCCCCAAAAAACTTCGTTTCTTCCGATTTCGTCAGCTAGGTGGTGGTCATGGTGGCCCCAGGAAGCGGATGAACGGCTTGGATTGTCCATTGGGACACTAGGTGGGCCCCACAACCGACGACCACAGTCGGTTCCGCGGACGCTGCAGCGGCGATTGCTTTTTTTTTTGGTTTTTAAAACAGAGAGACGGGTCAGCGCTCTCGCTGACCGTCCCAGCCATCCGGTGTAGTGCGGGAGTTTATATGCATGGTGTACGTGCATCATGGTGTAGGGTCCACTTCAATGTTTATGAGAAATCTGCGCCGTCCATCCCTTTTCCCATATTGTTTAACCCGTCCAGGTAAATTTTGGAGAGGTTCCAAATATCAGGTTGGCCCAGAATCATGATTCTGAGGGCTGATCTATCTGTTGGACCACTTCCCGAGATCTTCAATGGATGAAAATTAATATGTACGGTTAAATTATGGCCCTCATCATATGTATGAAGTTTTGAGTTGATCGGATGGCGGGAAACATGTGATTTTGCATTCTGGACTCTTTTCGGGCCCCTTTGGCTTGCTTTCCTCAGATCCCAGGCGTGTAAACTCTTCATTATTGGTTTTCTGGAGTCCATCCCGTGCTTTGGTGACTTCAGAACATCAAATCTATGCCTTTAACATCAATTTCTAATTAACGCTCCTGATTTCATCCTGTAATAAAAACACGATTAAAACACTCCATTAAACCTTATCATGTACGTAAAATTAGGCAATTACTGGGGTCTGGTATGCAACATTTGACACTCATCAGTTAAACCGCAACTATCGATGGAAGTGACTCTGGCTAGAGTCATTAAAGCATTGACTTTATTTAAAGTTTCAAGTTCTGATTCATCCGACTCAGAAGAAGCTTCAGTGCTGGATGATTCATCCCATGTGGCTAACATGCCTTTTCTCTTTAGCTTGTCTCTTTTTGGACACTTATTTGCCAAATGCCCATATTCATGGCAGTTGAAACACTGACTATCTTTTAGAGATTTCCAGTTTTTAGATTTACCCTTTTTCTTCTCAGAGGGTTTTTGAAAATCTACTCTTTTCTTACTTTTAAAAATCTTGTAAAACTTTTTAGCAAGTAAAGCCATATCATCCTCTGAGTTTTCATAATCAGAATTAATATCATTATCTTTTGAAATAGATTTAGATGATTTAAGAACTATGGACTTACCTTTTGGGGCTTTAAAATTTAACTCGTAAGTTTGAAGTGAACCAACAAGTTCCTCAAACTTCATATGATCTGTGTCTCTAAGTTCCTGAATGGTAGTCATCTTGGAATTAAATCTCTTAGGAAGAGATCGGAGTACTTTTGCATAGACTTTGCTTTCTAGGATACCAACTCTAAACTCCACATAGAGTTAACTATGTCATTTAATTTCGTATAGAAGTCTATGAAATACTCATTTTCTTCCATACGAATCTCCTCAAACCTAGTGGTGAGGATATAAACTTTAGACTTTTTTACTATAGTTGTTCCCTCGTGTGTCATTTCAAGAATGTCTCAGGCTTTTTTAGTAGTATCACATGAAATGATTCTTTTGAATTCATCAGGTGATAGTACACAAGTGATTGCATTTAAAGCCTTAGCATTAGCACTACTCTCACTTTTCTGAAGAGTAGTCCACATATAGAAAGGTGTTTCCTTAAGGGACTTGGTTCCATCACTGCTTAGAACCTCAGACATCGGTGGATTCCATCTAGTCACCGTGGCTTACCACACGCTTTCATCATTGGATTTCCAAAAAATCCTCATTCTGGCTTTACAATAAGCATAGTTCGAGCCATCAAAATATGGTGGCCTAGTAATAGATAGGCTATTGAAATTTGACATACTGAAAGCTCTAGATCGATAAGGTCAGGAAATAAATCTGAAAGAATGAGCAACTTGGCTTTGATACCACTTGAAAAGGGCGAGCTCTCAGTCCCATAGGGGGGGGGGGGGGGGGAGTGAACAAGACTATGCCAAATAAAAATAATTGCAGAATATAAATGAAGATAGCCGAATCAAATAACAGTCTCAATTGCAATAGTATTGCAAAGTTGATTCAATACTATTCAAAGGACAACCTTACACCAAAAACCAAAGTTTATGGTAGGACAACCTGATATCTTAAACTCAGTAAGGATAAAAAACTCAAACTAAAACAATAGGCAAAAAAATAAAAATAAAAAATCTAGCTATTAGAACATTCACCACATGTACATGAAATAGATACAATCATTCACCACTCATACATCACATACATTAACCACAAAACACCAGATATCATAGTGGTTCGATGTGTACACCAACTGTTCCCAAACAACCACACTTATTCCACTCCTAATAATCACAACCCACATGATATTGCCGTTCACTATGAAACAAGGTTTTCCAAGGTTCACCTTAAAACCTGTACAATTGTATTTTCAATGGGCTATGACAATTAAAAACCCCGTGCTGAGATTTTTTGGCTATCATAGTCAAAACCAGTATAAAGATTTTCTAGCTATCTCAAAAACCAAAAGTAATTAATCAAAATACTTATCTTGAAGATTCTACTTGTTGTAACCTGGTAGAACCGCTTCACTTGTAGATGTAAATGTTCAATGTCCAACACACATATAGAAGGGTTCTAGGTTATAAATGAATTTTAATTAAATTCAAGCCTGGGCTACTTGATTGAATTCCTTGGATCTCAAAAGGGGTAGAGAAGAACTCCCTTTTACAAAATCAGATTGAAAACAAGGAGAGATCAAGAAATTACAAATCAAATAAGCTATAAAATGAATCTACAATTACTGAAATATAGCTTGATAATGATGGGGGCTTTTCTCTCAAAGTAGAGGCTTAATATGGCTTTGAATGAATGAATAAAACTAAGAAAAGACCTCTATTTATATGCTAAAAAATGGTTCCTTCGACTGGTCTAAGGTCACCTTCGACTAGTCTAAGGTTCAACCAAATTTTAAAAATTTTGGCACGATCAGATAAAACAGATCCTCGACTGATCGAGTGACTTGCTCGACTGGTAGAGTGGCCTACTCGACTGGTCGAGTGGGTTCAAAAAACCTTGTTGAAGTTCAAGTCGTCCCCTACTCGACTGGTCGAGCTAGTGTCCATGACTAGTCGAGAAGGGTGCTCGACTGGTCGTGACCCTACCAGAAAAATCTGAAAATTTGCAACAAAACTTGGACTAGTCAAGGAAAACCCTGAACTGGTCGAGCCAGAGCCTGGACTAGTTAAACATAGACTAGGACTAGTTGAAATAAAGCCTATAAAAAGTTTAACAACCCATATATGATGTGTGATATGAATGACATAAACCTAAGGTCTTTTTAGGGTCATATATACCTGAAATATTGAACATTGAACTTGATTCTTCAGAAGCTTCAATAGATCTTTTACTTGACATACTTATACTTGAAGTGTAACGCCCTGAAAATTGAGGGTCAAGCAGGAGCCCAACTCCTGAGTTCCAAAGCATCACTTATGCAACATAGAAAGTGATGATTTAATGTTGTCCGTGTTAGTGCATTTAAACATGACTGGGATAGACAATTAAATTTCGCAAGCGGAAGACTGTGATAGATATATATAAAGCATATAAGTGGTATTGCGTCTCCGAAGTATAATCATGTTCCAGGTTAAACAATTACATGTATCATTTCAAATTACAAAACATCAAAATGTGTAGGTTTGTCTACATCATGAAATCCCTATAGCCCCGACGATCAAATGCGGCCAACATGAACCCGCCTGAATACTGTATATACGGGAACTCCTCCTCATCGACATTAAAATCAAGCTTCGCTTCATAAGCCGCGCTGTCATCTGCAGCTAAGACAGAGTCTGGTTGGTGTTTTAAAACACCATCCTAGAGTGGGAGTGAGTAATCAACTCAGTGGAGCTATAAGGCAAAGGTTAACAGGTTATCAATTCGGTCAAGTAGTAATGATAACACAGTACAACAATCATGTCCTATATTACTCTTGTTAATGCAAGCATGGTATGTGATAATGATGCATGGCCTCAACCACACTCCCTAAGCGACTTCATCTCACGTTCACGCATGACATCCTCCCGAAACGTGCACTTCCTTGCCAAAGCACATGCAATGCGGTGCATGATCGTGTTAGCCAATACTTAATTATGTTTATTCATGCAGCAAGATTTAGAAGCTAAGGTACCTACCTTATATCACTTCTCAAACAATAATCCATCTAGGGTTGTCAATCTTAATTAGTCTCATATGATAGGCAGTTCCAGGTCGCTACGGACAGGCTTGTCACCATTAGCGTAGGCCTGGTTTATACTTGAAGTTACTATGGAGAGGCTCGTCACCTTAGTGTAGTGCTAGTATATACTCAATGTTACTATGGGCTCGTCAACAAATCGTAGGCCAATAATTTGAATACAATGTCCCATACCACCATGTTCGGCTCACGAGTTGGTTTACTCACTGGACACTACGGGGAGGCTTATCGCCCCAACATAGGCCGACAGCTCGACCACGGTGTCCCATACCACCATACCCAGCTCATGAGTTTTAGCGGATCGAGGTACTAAGGTTAAATGGGCTTTTCACTGGTGAGTTTAGTACATTCAATTCAAGCAGTAGCATCCATACATGGTGAACATACATTGGGCCAATCGGGTTACTTAACAAGCTTGACTAGTATGAGCGTACGTTGAATTAGTCGACATGGAGCGGATACGCACCCCTTGTGGCCTAACCATTGACAGTAATTACCGTACAACTCAGATTCTTCGGTCGTATCCGTTGTGGCTAAAATAGCTTGGCCACCAACAGTGAATCATTACCGATTCCCTGGACTACATCGTAGTCCCAATCACACTTCAAGCATTGACATTCACATGTTATAGTCAAAGACAGCATGTGACAACCAATTTCAGTATCCATCTCGTTTAAGTATTTCAACAAACACGTAGTACACATGTTATCATACATAGGCATTCCATACATAAATCACGTAGTAGCAAGATAGAGTACATAAAGGAAAATGTAACTATAGATGAGGGAGTTAAGAATCCTATCTCTACACCCTCATTAAATACATCACATAAAGCATTTTCTCATTCAGGCATTTTATCAAACGCTTAGACTACACATATTACATACATGTAATAAGTTAGTCAAAACACATATTATAGCAAATCCTTCCACAAAGGAGTTGCCACGCATACAACAATCATTTATTTGTAATCAATAATCATGGCATGCACAAATCATAATTCCACATTCATTCAAACATTTCAACAAACACTTGGAATGCATTAAAAATAACATAGTTTACATATATGCGTAACATACGGGAAACATCGTATCTGACCAGATGTGATAGCAATCAAGTCAGTAATAAATCATTAACTGACATTGAAAGCCTTGAAAACCATAACATAAATGTTTATAGTCTGCACCTTTCACCGGTAAATTCACAACGAACTCAGTTTGAACACTAAGTCCTCGTCTATGGCACAACAACGGCCTTTAGTATGAAATAGGTTAGCCACATCATCATTTACTCTATTTAAAACCCTAAAACAGATTAGGGTAAGGTTTCCTTACCCAATAACATAGTCGGTATCGCCGGTATAGCGACATGGAAGCAGTAGTTAAGTACGTAGAATGGCAGGATTGAATCCCGTGAACGATCTCTAACTCTCGCTCATACTTTCTCTCTCTTTCCTTCTCTCTTTGCTCTCTTCTCTTTCTTAGGGTTTGTAAATTCGTATATGAAGGGATAGAGAGGGTTTAAGGCCCTTATATAGGCCTAGAACTGATGGGAGTGGCCCTATGGCCATGGTATACTTAGGTTTATAGCCAAATAGTGGTTGTTTCGGTCCAACAGAGCACATCTGGAGGCCCCTTTTCTGCATACGGTCTGGGGAAGCTTCCCTAATATTAGATCTAGGTTAGGTTAAGGTTTCAGTCCGGTCGAATTTACGGATGACCGTGGAGGACCAGTTTCAGCTTAACGGTCACCGACACTCGATCAGGGCCATAAGTACACTGACATGTGTATGGAAATTTTCCTGATCCGAGGTGAAATTGGGTCAGATTCTGATGGTCTAAAACCTTAGATTTGGCCTACAAGAAAACGGCCCAATTCACTTAAATCTGAGTTTATTTTCAAAGGATATTCACGTTTCTCACATACTTCACTCCGGGCTCAAGTCGTGCGTTTCTAGATATTATCTGGATTTGATTCCCGAAATGGTTGTCAAGCCCAGTAAAGCGGTCATAACCATATAGTTTCATGGTAATCAGACTTTCAAAGTATGGTTCAGGTCTGATATGGAGTTTCAATGTGCTCCCGAGAGCAACTGGCTTTAGAGGTTGATCCTAGATTTCAGGGTAATATATCATTATTGATTGTACGAGTTTTAGGTCTCACAGATCGTATTTAAAGTGATCTAAGCTAATTTCACAGATAATCTCATTTAACACTTAGTTAATTCTCGTCTAATTTCTAAAGGATTTGGTCCTGAGTGATTTTTGCTTGAGGTGGAACTCAAATCTTTATACGAATTTTTCCAAGACGTTAAAATCTACCCCCCTTAAAGAAAATTTTATCCTCGAAATTAATACCTTTTCGTACTCTTCTAGAATCTAAGGGTAGTTCTTATGGACCTCAGCCTCTGTCTCTCAAGTAGCCTCTTCCTCAGTATGATGCGTTCATAATACCTTCACCAGTGGAATAACCTTACTGCGCTATACCTATTCCTTCCTGTCTAAGATACGCATCGGTCGCAGTACATAAGTAGCGTCCTCACTCAACTGTACCCGCTCCCATTTGATAATGTGGGAATGGTCAAGAACATATTTTTTCAGCATAGATACATGAAATACGCTGTGCACGCTTATAAGTGGTGTGGGTAAAGCAAGGTGGTAGGCCACCACACACACTCGGTCCAGTATCTGGAATGGGCCAATGAATCTCAGCGTGAGCTTCCTCTTCTTTTCAAACTAAATGACTCCCTTCATGGGGAAAACTTTCAGAAACACATGGTCCCCGACTTTGAACTCTAGTGGTCGCCGTCTCATATCGGCGTAACTATTCTGTCGGCTCTACGCTACAAGAAGTCGACGTCTGATAATGTCGATCTTCTCTGAGGTCGCCTGTACTAACTCTGGGCCACTCAAACTCTTCTTGCCAACCTCTGCTCAACAATGCGATGCTCGATAGGGACGCCCATACAATGCCTCATAGGGAGCCATGCCAATACTTGCCTGGAAGTTGTTGTTATAGGTAAACTCTGCATAAGGAAGACGATCATCCCAGCTGTCCTTGAAATCAAGCACACAAGGTCATAGCATATCTTCCAACACTTGATTCACCCATTCTGTCTGCCCGTCAGTCTGTGGGTGGAACGCGGTACTGAACTTTAACTTCACACCCATTGCTTCCTGGATACGAGTCTAGAAGATAGATATGAATCGCGTGTCTATGTTTGACACGATCTCCATAGGAATTCCATACAGACTCACTATCTCGTTAATGTACAACCTGGCTAAATCGTCTGCAGAGTTCAAGACTCTAATAGGGAGAAAATGAGCTGATTTCATCAACCAGTCCACAATCACCCATATGGAGTCATGTCCGTTCCTCGTCTTCAGTAGCCCTGAGATAAAATCCATGGAGATGAAATCCCATTTCTATTCAGCTATGGGCATAAGCTGAAGTAGTCCAGGAGGTCGACGATGTTTAGCCTTGACCTGCTGGCATGTGAGACAATGGGACACAAAATCTGCTATGTGGGCCTTCATGTTGTCCCACCATATGACCTCTTCATGTCTTAATACATCTTCGTGCTACCAGGATGCATCGCCATCTTTGAATTGTGAGCAGCTTCGAGAACTTTCCTTCTCAAGTCATGGAGATTTGGGACGCATAGGCGGCCACGATACCACAAACCTCCATCTAAGCTAACCCTCCATTCAGAGTCTTCACTGTCGCTCACCTGCTCTCTCATCTCGGCCAAGCGTTCATCATCCTTCTAAGTTGCTACAATCCTATCATCAATAAGTGGCCGCACCTAAATGTGTGAGATGCTCTCAAATGACTCCTCCACCGTGAGCTTCTGCTCAAAATCTCGCATGAACTCTAGCATATCCCCACTCGGCTATCATCAGTGGAGCTGCAAATGTTATAGCCTTCTTGCGGCTTACCACGTCTGCCACAAGGTTAGCCTTGCCAGGATGGTAGGAGACCACGAACTTGA
Organism: Magnolia changhungtana; assembly: GCA_030180095.1. Classification (NCBI taxonomy): domain Eukaryota; kingdom Viridiplantae; phylum Streptophyta; class Magnoliopsida; order Magnoliales; family Magnoliaceae; genus Magnolia; species Magnolia changhungtana. The sequence goes on from JASAUF010000160.1 coordinate 6,327,498, forward strand.
AGTCCTTCAAGGTTTTCATCCACCGCCGCTGCCTCATATTCAAGTCTCTCTATGTGAATATGTATCTAAGGCTCTTGTGGTCGCAAAAGAGCTCGAAATCCTTTCCGTAGAGGTAATGTCTCCAGAGCTTTAGTGTAAAGTGACGGCCACTAATTCTAGGTCATGCGTAGGGTAATTTTCCTCGTGTTTCCTCAACTGCCACGATGCATAGGCAATCACCCTGTCCTTTTGCATAAGGACGCCACCCAAACCAACATGAGATGCATCGGTGTATATCGTATACTTGCTTGCTCTAGCAATACTAGCATAGGGGTGGACGTCAACTTGTCCTTCAGCTCCTTAAAAGCTGCTTATGCTTTCTCATCTCAGGTTATCTTAAGATTCTTCCGAGTTAGCTGAGATAACGGTCGGGCTATCTTAGAAAAATCCCTAATGAAGCATCGATAGTAACCCGCCAGGCCAAGAAAACTCCTTACTTCAGTAACCGAACCAAGCTGCTCCCAGTCTTAAACTACAGCTACCTTAGCAAGGTCCACAGCTATCCCTTCCTTGGACACCGCATGTCAGGAACTTGACTTCCTCTTTCCAGAAGTCACACTTCTTGTACTGCACAAACAACTGACTTTTCCTAAGCATATCGAAGACTGCTCGCAGATGCTCCTTGTGATCTCCCCAACTCTTAGAGTATATCAGGATGTCATCTATAAATACGAGACGAATCGATACAGGTACGGCTGAAACACGTAGTTCATCAGGTCAATGAACATGGCCGGTGCATTTGTAAGTCCAAAGGACATCACGAGAAACTCGTGCCCAAAGCTGGTTTTGAACGCTGTCTTCTGCACATCCTCTTCCCTGATGCGCAACTGGTGATACCCCAACTATAAGTTGATCTTCGAGAAATATTGTACCCCCTTCAACTGATCAAACAGATCATCTATCCTGGGTAAAGGGTACTTTTTCTTCACCATCACCTGGTTCAGTCTGCGATAATCAATACACAATCGCAGTGACCCATCCTTCTTCCTTACAAACAACACAGGTGCTCCCCAAGGGGATACATTCGGTCGTATGAAGCCTGCCTCTAATAGATCATCAATCTGTCTCCTCACTTCCTCCATCTCACATGGAGGCATGCGGTAAGTCGGTAGCGATATAGGGGTCGTACTAGGTGTAAGGTTGATAGTAAAGTCGATCCCGCGCCAAGGAGGTAATCTATGTATCTTTCTGAACACGTCCATAAAATCCTGAACCACAGGCGTGTCTACAAGGGTTGGTCCATTAACACTCCTCAATAAGGAAGCGTAACAACTCAAGCGACAAGGGTAACTGACCTAAATAAGGAAAGTAAAGGCCGTGCCCTCAGGTCCATGGGCTGTCACTAGTCGGGTATCACAGTCGATCTCTGCCTTCACCTCATTAAGCCAATCCATGCCAAGGATGACGTCGTATTGGTATAATGGGGTAAAAATCAGGTTAACAAGTATCGACCTGCATCCTAGGTCTATCGAGCAACCCCTACACATCCTGCTAACATCTGAAAAGGTCCTTGTGGCTGTAAGGATCCTCACCCCCTTCGTAGGGGTCGTATCCAACACTAGTCGCTTCACTGCAGCACATGATACTATAAATATAGTGGACCCGGTGTCCACCAATAAAAAGACCGGAGTACCTTGAACATGTGTAGTGACTTCAAGAGCTATAGGTGTTGTAGGTGTTGTCTCTGATGCCTCAACTGTGAGTGAGCGCACACGTGCCTGTTGCAGGCGATTTGGCTACGGTGCCATACGTCTCTGAGGCGGCCTGAATCAAGGTGTAGGTGGCTAAAAAGAAGAAGGTGTTGGTGCTGATTATAGAGGTGGAGCTACAATGGTCTGAGGAAGTTGGCGGTTGATCCTCTGAGGCGACGAGAAACCACTGTCTCTCATCCTGCTGAAACAATATTTATTCCTGTGGCCTGACCTCCCACAGTAGGTGCACTGTAAGTTTGCTCTCCCCAACTGAGTAAGTGGTGCCGTAAGCCTAGGAGGCAAATCTGCATGTGGCCTCTTACCTAGGAACCGTCAGCTCGGAAGATCTGGTCGGGGCCTCTGACCCATGGGTGCTCGCATATGGGACTACCTGTCCCCATCCTGCTCAGCTCGCATAGACATGCTCACTAGCTCAGCATAGTTGGGTATGCTAGCGCAGCATATCTTCAAGCGGATCTCAGGTCGCAGACCCTTAGAAAATTGTCGCATACACGTCGGGTCATCAGCTAGTATCAATGGAGCGTACCTAGCCAGCTCCGTGAATCTGTTCTCGTACTCAGAAATGGTCATCCCTCCCTGTCGGAGGTGAAGGAACTCTCCCTCCTCATGGCGGTACGTGAGGGGAAAATACTTCTCATGAAAGCGCCTCTTAAAGGCCTCCCACGTCCATATGTAGCCGACAACAATGGTCCACAGGACACTATCCCACCATAAACTAGCCTCCTTCTCGAACATAAAGGTGACTAACTCAACCTGCTCTGCCTCAGTGCAGTGTAGTGACTTAGCATCTTAGAGATGCGGTCAAGCCAATACTTGGCCTCCTCGGGTCTGTGAGTACCCGTGAAAGTAGGAGGCCGTAAGCGTTGGAATCGATTGAATGCACAGCTGGCACTCATGTTCCTAACAGGGTGTATAGGTGGTGCAGGTGGGGCCATGTGCATATTCTGGGTAAAAGCCCTTGCGATGGTGGCCAAGAATTATTGTTGGTGTTGCATCTGCTGCTGCTGCATCAATAGCATCATCTGCTCTAGCCTATCAGGAGGAGGAGCTGACTGTGGTATGTGAGGCGTCGAGGTAGATGCACGGTTCTTCTCATGAACCGGTGGTGTAAAAGGTGGCGGCCCATTAGTGGGGCCAGTGGCCAGTAGTGAATCCAGCATTGTGTCGCTACTAGGGTCCAAGCTAGGGCTTGCTTGGCTATCACTTAGGGGAGGTGCCCCTTTGAGCAATCCACAAAGTGCTAGACATGTAGTGTTTCGAGTAGCTCTCGGAGGCATGCCCTATACACAACATAGGGTGCAACATGCGTTATATTTTGCTCAACAATCACTCCATTTCTCAGGCATTTTACACATTTCATAACAGAAGGAACTTCATGCATTTCATTTAACCCAAAATTGCTGCAATACATGAGATGCCTTACATGAATCATGACAGAAAATGCATGTGAGCTAGTCTATGCAGGGTTTCAAACATTAAAGCATACCAACCACTCTACTCTATCACTAAGCCTATCAAGGCTATACATAAAAACAAGAAGAACAACAAAGTAAACTAAAAGGCGACTACATGTACGACTAGTCGTCTGGATCTGGCGATGGTGGAGGTGCACCCTTGTCCTGTAGACAACACAGGATAGCCCTAAGGGTGTGAGATATTTTACTAAATTTTTTCTTCGCGAAGGCCTGGTGATCTTCTAACTTGGCTCAGGTCTCTCTAAGTTTGGCCCAAACCTGTCCGACCTCCTGTCGCAGGGCAGCTTGGCCCTCCTCAATTCGAGCCCAGTAGACTTCCGAAGTAGCCTGATAACTGTCATGCCCCTGTGCGGCGGGAGGAGAGCCCTTATCAATGCCTTGAGCCTCCTCTTCATCCTCTTCCTGCCTTTCCTCTTCTTCACCTTCTTCCTCTGACTCACCCCCTTCCTCTAACTCATCTCTGCCTTCTTCCTCACTCTCCTCCTTTATATCAATACTTTCCTCCTCCTCACTTTCTGACTCTTCCCCATACTCGCCAAGTCGGGCTTGACGTTACCGAGGGCTGATCCCCATGTTGTTAAGCGTAGTATCATTTATGAAGCGGATTGGTGCAACATCATCCATGTTAAGTTTATAGCCAAACTCTCGAGCAATCTTGTATACCAGTTGACCAAATTGAAGTGAGACATCATTCCTAACAAAGCGTACGATCTGAATTATCTGTAGTAGGGCGAACGTGGGGAGACATAGCTTGTCCCCTTGCCCAACTTTGTACAGGAAGTCTACCATCAATCGAGTGCATTCAGTACGGTTGCCCCACCGTGGATACACATTATACATGAAAATGTAGTGAAGCAAGCAAAAATCATCTGCTAATTTCATCGATGGGAGGCAATTGCCTCGTGTCTAGGGAACCAGTCAGCCACAAAGATATTACGTACGACAATCTCTTTCTCGTACACTCTTGAAATAATTTTCACTACCGTGTACCTCACCACATAGAATTCTCATAATTCAGGCTACCAAATCCATATTGATTGTGTGTTCCCGCCTTCCTACGGAAATAGTAAACTGTAGAGGCTCCAACGATGGGTCTCATATATGGGCGTATAAAGCTCAAATAGTATTCCCACATGCATGAGACTTACACTCGAACATGGGACCCCACCCGACATCCACCAGGAGGTCCATTATCGGATGTAGCCCAAGCATCCTCTCGTCTACGTGAGCTTCAAGTACAACCCTACGGCCACCAAACCGACCATGTTCGATGCCCGCCGAAAGCTCTCTTTGGATTGGAATTCGGGGATCTAGATCCCACTTCGACCTACACTCCTGGGCGACGCTTGTACTTGCTTCGGTGCCCACTATCTTCCTTGGACGGGTAGGGCAGCTAGGCCCGACTTCATCCGTAGGAGTCCTCTTCTTCCCCATGAGAGAAAGAAGCATGAAAAGTGAAAATATGGCCACCACAAGCTCAAAAAGAGCCGTGGAAGTGAAATAAAATGGAAGGATAAGATGAGTTGTTGAACTTTGAAGTTTTTGAGACACAAAGGAGGGTTTGTGCACTCAAATAAGAGGGATTTAGGGAGATGGGTGGTTATAGAAGATGAATTTGAGAGAGGGGTGGAGGTGGTCTAAGAAGAAAGAAGAAAATGGGATTGAAGGGGTGATTTGAGAGGGAAAAATGAAGATTTGAGCGATTTGGAAAACTTGGGGGTGTGTAAGAGAGGAAAAGGAAGTAAATGGGAAAGAAAAAGGGGGTCCCCACACTTTTTTGTGGGCCCCATAGCACCGTACACAAGCCAGCCTGACTAACCCGCCGCGGCCCGACAGGCCCGGCCGAAGTCAGGAGCGGTACACTGCAGTAGGTGCGGCACCACAGCGGTAGGGTGGTGGCCACCCCCCCTCTTGAGGTGCCTATGATGTACGAGGGACCCCCTGGGTCCCACCGATTTGCGTGATTCAGGCCCCCTCGGCCGTTTGAAGCGGATTCGGGCCCCATTATGCTTATATTCATGTCTTTCAGATTGTTTAGATGTGGAAGGGGTTGAATTTTCATCTAAACCCATTGACTGACTGTCTGGAAAGGATTTAGGATCACCTCGCATGATCACAGATGCATACAGGTTCGATTTCAATTGTCAGTTTCGGTCCATTTCGTCGATGGGCGAAAACTTAGAATCCTAGGACTGGTTCTACATTTTACCGCTCCCACCTAAGTCAAAGTGTGCCAGTGTGCATCGGGTTACCATAACACAGGTTTATTTTAATCCAAATCATGCTGTGATACCAACTTGTAATGCCCTGAAAATCGGGAGTCGAGTAGGAGCCCAACTCCCGAGTTCCAATGCATCACTTATACAACATATAAAGTGAAGAATTAATGTTGTCCATGTTAGTGCATTTAAACATGAGTGAGATTATACCAAAACAACATATCATACTCCAGAGACAGTTAAATTTCACAAGCAGAAGACTATGATATATATATATATATATAGCATATAAGTGGTAGTGCGTCTCCGGAGTATAATCATGTTCCAGGTTAAACAATTACATGTATCATTTCAAATTACAAAACATCAAAAGGTGTAGGTCCGTCTACATCATGAAATCCTTATAGCCCCGACGATCAAATGCGGCCTACATGAACCCACCTGAATACTGGATATACAAGAACTCTTTCTCATTGATATCAAAATCAGGCTCCACTTCATAAGCCGCGCTATCATCTACAGCTAAGACAGAGTATGGTTGGTGTTTTAAAATACCGCCCCAGAATGGGAGTGAGTGATCAACTCAGTGGAGCTATAGGGCAAAGGTTAACATGTTATCAATTTAGTTAAGCAGTAATGATAATGTTGTACAACAATCATGTCCTATATTACTCTTATTAATGCAAGCATGGTATGTGATAATGATGCATGCCCTCGCCTACACTCCCTCAATGACTTTATCTCACGTTCGTGCAGGGCATCCTCCCGAAACATGCGCTTCCTCGCCAAAGCACATGCAATACGGTACATGATCGTGTTAGCCAATACTTAATTAGGTTTATTCATACAGCAGGATTAGGAAGCTAAGGTACCTCCCTTATATCACTTCTCAAACAATGATCTATTTAGGGTCGTCAATCTTAATTAGTCTCATACGATAGGCAGTTCCAGGTCACTATGGAGAGGCTTATCACCTTAACGTAGTCTTAGTAGATACTCGAGGTTACTACGGGCTCGTCACCTCATCGTAGGCCGACAGCTTGAATACAGTGTATCATACCACCGTGTTCGGCTCATGAGTTGGTTTGCTCACTGGACACTACGGGGAGGCTCGTAGGCCGACGACTCGACCACGGTGTCCCATATCATCATGCCCAGCTCATGAGTCTTAGCGGATCGAGGTACTAAGGTTAAATGGGCCTTTCACTGGTGAGTTTGGTACCTTAAATTCAAGTAGTAGCGTCCATACATGGTGAACATATATTAGGCTAATCGGGTTACTTGACAAGCTCGACCAGTACGAGCGTACATTGAATTAGTTGACATGGAGCGCATACGTACCCCTCGTGGCCTAACCACTATCGGTAATCACTGTACGACTTAGATTCATCGGACGAATCCATCGTGGCTAAAATAGCTTAGCCACTGACAATGAACCATTACCAATTCCTTGGACTACATCGTAGTCCCAATCACACTTCAAGCATTGACATTCACATGTGGTAGTCAAAGAAAACATGTGACAACCAATTTCAGTATCCATCTCGTTTAAGCATTTCAACAAACACGTAGTACACATGTTATCATACATATGCATTCCATACATAAATCACGTAGTAGCAAGATAGAGTACATAAATGAAACTGTAACTATAGATGAGGGAGTTGAGAATCCTATCTCCACACCCTCATTAAATACATCACATAAAGCATTTTCTCATTCAGGCATTTTATCAAACGCTTAGACTACACATATTACATACATGTAATAAGTTAGTCAAAACACATATTATAGCAAATCCTTCCACAAAGGATTTGCCACACATATAAGAATCATGTATTTGCAATCAATAATCATGGCATGCACAAATCATAATTCCACATTCATTCAAACATTTCAACAAACACTTGGAATGCATTAAAAATAACATAGTTTACATATATGCGTAACATATGGGAAACATCGTATCTAACCAGATGTGATAGCAATCAAGTCAGTCATAAATTATTAACTGACATTGAAAGCCTTGAAAACCATAACCTAAATGTTTATAATCCATACCTTTCGCCGGTAAACTCGTAACGAACTCAGTTTGAACACTAAGTCCTCGTCTATTCCGCAACGAGAACCTATAGAATGAAATAGGTTAGCCACATCATCATTTACTCCATTTGAAACCCTAAAACAGATTAGGGTTAGGTTTCCTTACCCAATAACGGAGTTGGTATCGCCGGTATAGCGATACAAAAGCAGTAGTTAAGCACGTGGAGTGGCGGGATTGAATCCAGTGAACGATCTCTAACTCTCGCTCACACTCTCTCTTTCCTTCTTTCTTTGCTCTCTTTTCTTTCTTAGGGTTTGTAAATTCGTATGTGAAGGGAGAGAAAGGGTTTAAGGCCCTTATATAAGCCTAGAACTGATGGGAATGGCCCCATGGCCATGGTATACTTAGGTTATGGCCAAATGTGGCTGTTTCGGTCCAACGAAGCACATTTGGAGGCCCCTTTTCTGCATACGGTCTGGGAAGGTTCCCTGATATTGGATCTAGGTCAGGTTAAGATTTTGGTCCGATCGAATTTACAGATCGACTACGGAGGACCATTTTCAGCTCAACGGTCACCGACTCTCGATCAGGGCCACAAGTACACTGACATGTGTATGGAATTTTTCCTAATCCGAGGGTGAAATTGGGTCATATTCTGATGGCCTGAAACCTTAGATTTAGTTTGTAAGCGAACGGCCCAATTCACTTAAATCTGAGTTCATTTTTAAAGGATATTCGCGTTTCTCACACACTTCACTCCGGGCTCAAGTTGTGCGTTTCTAGATACTATTTGGTTTGATTCCTGAGATGGTTGTCAAGCCCAGTAAGCGGTCATAACTGTATAGTTTCATGTTAATCAGACTTTCAACATGCTGTCCAGGTCTATACAGAGTTTTAATGTGCTCCTGAGAGCAACTAGGTTTAGAGGTTGATCTTAAATTTCAGGGTAATATATCGTCATTGATTCTACAAGTTTTGGGTCTTACAGATCGTATTTAAAGTGATCTAAGCTAATTTCACAGATAATCTCATTTTACACTTATTTAATTCTTATATAATTTCTAAAGGATTTGGTCCTGAGTGATTTCTGCCTGAGGTGGAACTCAGATCTTTGTATGGATTTTTTTGAGACGTTACATGAAGCTTCATCTTAATCTTGACTATGAAGTGCTTCTAAAGTTGAAGTTGATCTTCATATGAAGGTGAACTTACGATCATTCTTCACTTAAAGGTGAACTTTCCAACATATGAATAAGTCACATCCTAAAGTGGTTTGTCTCAACGAAATTTGACGACAAAGGATGCTTGATATACAATACAACACTTACATTAATTACACAAACTACAATTTTCTGATCAGATTTTTAATTTGAAAAATTGTAACTTTTCATAAGTTTAGAATTTTTGCTCAAAGACTAAGAAAACATTAATTAGTTTACCTAATCCACACCCCCAACCTAAAATCTACATTGTCTTTAATGTAAAAGATATAAGCATGTAATGCACATGAGACAACGAAAAGAAATGGGAAGTAATAGAAAGATAATGCCTGAAGAAGAAGAATTGAAGCTTTTCCAAAGTTCTCAATGTGAAGATGGGTTAGCATGAAGACTAAACAAACTGAAATCAAACTATCTTAATCATAAATCCTATGAAAGCAATAAACCTAATTATACCTCCAACAGACTATGAGGTCAATGCTAATACACAAGATCAATTAGAGGTAGAGCCAAAATAATCCCTCGATGCCTGCTCCTTCTACCTCCGGATTGGATTGAGCTAGATTCTTTTTATTTTTCAGACTTATGCTGGTTATTTACTTAAAACTTATTTAGTTTTTCTTGGTACTTTAGATGCTTTTACTAACACTTGCTTACCCTTAAACCTTAACATATTTCATACGCTTACCTTTGTTATTTCATATGGTTAGAAATTTCATATGCTTACCCTTATTTTCTTATTACATACTCCTTCTATTCATCTTATTTCTTCTATTCTTCCTTTGTCAACTTGGGACAAAAAGGAGGAGAGATATGCTAGTATGGGGGAGAAATGATACCAATGCTAGTAATATGAGTAATATGCAATGTTATAGTATGGGGGAGAGAATGTAGGAGAGTATGTATGGAATAAATGACAAGGATGATGCTATGTGTATGAAATGTATGAAATGAAAGCGATGTTATGTGTATGGAATGCTATATGTGTATTTCATAGGAGGAGTGCCAGTTGAGCATCATCAGTTGGTGAGCTTAAGATTACAAGACTTCATATTACAAGACTTCAAAAGTTATGTGTGATTGCATATTTGTAATGTTGTATTTTATTTTGTCAAGAAATTGAGAAAGGGGGAGATTGTAAGTGCTAGGATGTTGAGCACACATAAGTTGTCAAATCTCATCAAGACAAAACCACTTCAAATTAGATCTTCAAAGATTGGTCTATGTTCAAGAGAAGATTAAGCTCAAGATCATTTTATGTTCAAGAGAAGATCAAGCTCAAGATCGGTCTATGTTTAAAGAAAAGATCAAGCTTAAAAGTGGCTAATGTTCAAGAAAAGTTCAAGCACAAATTCAAGATGAAACCCTAGAAAGGCCTTAGGACTAGGTACTTTCAAAATTATTCAATTATGAATTTTTTCACTTGTTTTACCTGGAATTCGGCCAGCCTAACTTTTGGTTCGACCAACCCAACTTCAAGCCTAAAGCGAATAACAACTTTTGTTATAAATTCGGCTAGCCCGAGGTTTGGTTCGTCTAGCTCGAGCTTGAAATTCAGCCAGCTCGAGAAAGTTCAGCTCAAATTTCAATAGCTTCAACTTTTGGAATTCGACCAGCCGAAGGTCAAATTCGGCTAGCCAAATTATGCTGCTTGGCCAGCCGAAGTTGACCTCGGGCCAGCCAAATTTTGGATAATCCTTATCTCACATAATCTGAAATCCGTTGAACCAAATCCATTGAAGTTAGGATAGTTGAAGCCTATCTTGGGCTAGCCGAAGTTCTAACTCGACTAGCCTAAGTTCTAACTTCTTTGCCTATAAATTGACTTCTTCTCTTATTCTGAATTACACAAAAGTTAATTATTAGAATTCTTCTGCAAGGAAAAAATTAAGAAGCTCAAGTTATTAGCAAACTATTGGACGGTATTTATAATTCATTTAAATAGCTTTTTCAATTTGCTTTAGTCTCAGATCTTTCAGGTTTAAATCTAGGAGAGTAAACTGTACTCCTCTTTGAGATCTAAGAGATTTGAATTAAGTAGCTTTTGGATTTAACATAATTAAAATCAATAGAACCCTAGACCCTTTCTATTTGACTAAACACAAAACCATCTACATTCAAGAAAAAAGTCCTTCTACTACATCTTCTACGGTGAAGATAAGTATACCTTCAATAACTCTTTTTAGGTTTTTCTAAGATCTCCTGTGAAAATCTCAGTTTAAGGTTTTGTCTGAGATAGCATAGTAAAATCTCAATTTAGGTTTTTATTGTGATAGCCCATGAAAATCACAAGGAATTGTATCAGGATATTAAGGTGACCCTGTGAAACCCTTTTCATAGTGAAAGCCAAAATTACGAATGAAGTAATTTTGTGAGTGGAGTAGGTGTCGTTGTTTTTAAAGCACCAAATCACTATAATTCTTTGTGTCATGTGGTGAATGCTTTAATTTTATTTATGGTGGATCGAATGTATTTAATTTCAGTTGTATGGTGAATGTTGTTATTCTTTAATTTACTCGTGTAAGTTTGAGGTTTTTATTTTAAAGAAATTCGTGAAATAAGGTTGTCTTGCCTAAAACTTTAGGTGAAAGTTGTCCTATGAATTATTTGGAATCAAGGTTTCAATACTCAAGCAATTGAGATCTTTGTTTTATTTACATATTCAGCACTTGTTTTGATTATTTGAAATTATTCTATTCACCTCCCCTCTAGGACATCGTAAGCTCTCCATTTATGGTTAGCTAACCGTGAACTTGGAAACTTAAAACTCGATAGATCTGTACCATGTAAGATCCATTTTGGGACTCAGATCATTAGAGTCCCTTGTCCTCGAGTGTTCGATTAGTTAGAACCACGTCAGAATACATCGAATCAAATCTTTGATCCATACGTTAACTCACCTAGTCCAATTAGTTGGTCCTTCAATACCTATAATGTTAGAAACCACGTTAAACCTAGCCCGAGTGCCCTAGGTCAACCAATAGAGGCTAATGTTTGACCTTAGAGCAACGAGAAGGCCCAATCTACAAATAAAATCTTGTTTAGTCAATCCGACCAACTACCCTACCGGTCTGACCTATCTGCGTAGCTTGAGAACCAGAAAATTTTATGCTCAGTTGGTTCAATCAACAAAGATATCGGTTGGAGATGATTCAGACGACAACCCCTGCCGATCCAATCAACAGTCCATGAATTTCAATACACTTGCAATCCACTGACTTTCAAATTGAGGCTATATATAGCCCTTCCAGCATTTTCCTTTCATTTTAGAGAGTGAGGGAGGGAGATTGAGTGAGAGATGAAGATAGAGAGAGGGCCGAGATCGAGAGAGAAGGGATTGCGGGGCGTCGTGCATGTGCAGGCATGCCCTTCATTAGTGTGTGCATGCTGCTTGTGCTTCATCCAGTTCTTACATGTGGGGTTTTCAAAGTCAGGTTAAGTTATAGCTAGTACCCACCTGTGTGCTCAAGATTTTTGTTAGTGTAGCGGCATTGGATTGTCCTTACATGCCTAAATTTAGGGTCACATCATTGAATCGGTTTAGCCTAGGCAATTCGATAAGTAGAAATACCCTGTTTGCCTCCTATTTATGTTTAATCTAGACAAATTTTAGTTTCAACCTTGGATTGTGATATTAAGGTTTCGCATTCCCTCAAATTCCCAGTTTTTAATTGTTGGAGTCGTTGTATTATAGCATGGTTGGGATTGAGTGCTCGAATCTAGAAACCCTATCCACAATAAGGTGAAGATTTACTCTTCAAGTTCTTCTTCGCATTTTAGTTTGATAATTGCTTATGTATATGCTTTGTATTGATGTTTCCAAACTATAGATAGTTTGTAATCATAATTATGTGTGCAATTATGATTGTTACCTCTTAGTAGGAATTCTGGCATGCTGACATATAACTTTTGTACACTAGGATGATTTTCATTTACAGGACTATGATGCTATGTATTGTCTATATGGGTTAGAATACTACCGTTATAAGTTGTCGAAAATGTGCTCTGGACTCATGGCCTCCCCCTATTTGAGTTAATTAAGCTTGTAAATGAAATCCACGTTTGGTGTATACGGCGCCCAATATGACTTTCCCTTGGGAAGAATCTCTTTAATTATCCTTTTTTTTTTTTTTTGGACTTTTTTCACCTATGTGGCATTGTGGGTTGAACCCTTGTTTGTCCTAGATTGGACTTTTGGATGGAAATGATTATCTCATACATTAATATATATCACCATATTCATTTAGGTAAGGGTTACTAGTTGAAGGAATTATCGTAAGTTAGATTGTGTGTAAATTTTATTGCTCATAACTTGGATTGTTTGTAAATTGGACTAATAATGGTTGGGCTAATCACACATACATGGCATATGGACTTTACCAGGTGGCCAGCATAAAACACGGGATTTCTCAAGTCACTACGGGCATACCTTAAAGTATTTTACTAGGTGACTCAGAGTTATTAGCACGTGTTGTCATCCACTATGAGTGTCTTTTTACATGGATTTTACCAGGTGATTGATCACTATGAATGTATCAGAGTGTATTTTATCGTGTGATCAGCTTACTATGGGTATCCTTTTTGTATGAATTTTACCACGTGTATGATCACTATGGACGTACCTGAATATATTTTATTAGGTGATCAGCTTACTATGGGAGTCTTTTTTTGCATGGATTTTACCGGGTGTATGATCAATATGGACATACTTAAACTTGGAAACTTAAAACTCGATATATATGTACCATGTAAAATCCATGTTAGGACTTAGATCATTAGAGTCCCTTGTCTTTGAGTGTTCGATTAGGTAGAGCAACATCATAATACATTTAATCAAATCTTTAATCAATACGTTAACCCACCTATTCTGATTGATCGGTCCTTCAATAACTATAATGTTCAAAACCACATTAAACCTAGCCTGAGTGCCCTAGGTCAACCAATAGAGGCTAATGTTCAAACTCTGGAACCTTATACCCCAATCTACAAATAAAACCTTATTCAGTCAATCTGATTAACTACCCTGTCGGTCTGACCGATCTGTGTAGCTTAAGAACTTGAAAATTTTATGCTCTATCGGTTCAACCAACAGAGATATTAGTTGGAGACGATTCAAATGACAACCCCTATCAATCCAACCAATGGTCCATGAATTTCAATACGCTTGCAATCCACTGACTTTCTAATTGGGGCTATATACAGCCCTTTCGCCATTTTCCTTTTATTTTATAGAGGGAGGGAGATTGAGTGAGAGATAGAGATAGAGAGAGGGTCCTGATCAAAAGAAAAGGGAGTGATGGGCATCATGCATTTGCAGGCATGCCCTTCATCAGTGTGTGCATGCTGCTTTTCCTCCATCTAGTGATTACATATGGGGTTTTCAGAGCTAGGTCAAGCTATAGTTGGTGCCCACCTGTGTGCTTAAGATTTTTGTCAGTGTAGCGGCATTGGATTGTCCTTACATGCCCAATTTTGAGGTCGCGTCATCAAATCGATTTAGCCTAGGCAATTCGGTAAGTAGAAATACCCTGTTAGCCTCCGATTTAGGTTTAACCTAGATAAATTTTAGTTTTAACCTTGAATTGTGATATTAGGGTTTTGTATTCCCACAAACTCCCAATTTTTAATTGTTGGAGTCGCCGTATTATACGCGGTTGGGATTGAGTGCTCGAATCTAGAAACCCTATCCGCAATAAGGTGAAGATCTGCCCTTCAAGTTCTTCTTGACATTTTAGTTTAATAACCACTTATGTATATTCTTTGTGTTGATGTTTCCAAACTATAGATAGTTCATAATCATAATTATGTGTGCAATTATGATTGTTATCTCTTAGTAGGAATTCTGACATGCTGACATATAACTTTCTTACACTAGGATGATTTCCATTTCAAGAACTGTGATGTTTTGTATTGTCTATATGGGTTAGAATACTACCATTATAAGTTGTCGGAAACATGCCCTGGACTTGTGGCCTCCCCCTATTTGAGTTAATTAAGCTTGTAAATGAAATCCATGTTTGGTGTATACACCCAATATAACTTTCCCTCGGGAAGAATCTCTTTGATTATCTTCTTTCTTTTTTCTTTTTTTTTAACTTTTTTTGCCTATGTGGAATTATGGGTTGAACCCTTGTTTGTCCTTGATTGGACTTTTGGATGGAAATGATTTTTCATGCATTGACATATATCACCATTATCATTTAGGGAAGGGTTACTAGTCGAGGGAATTATCATAAGTTAGATCATGTGTAAATTTTATTGCTGATAAGTTGGATTGTTTATAAATTGGACAAACAATGGTTGGGCTAATTATGCATACATGCATATAGACTTTACTAGGTGGACGGCATAAGACACGGGATTTCTCGAGCCACTTTGGGCATACCTTAGAGTATTTTACTAGGTGAATCGGAGTTATTAGCACTTGTTGTCATCCATTTGAGCATCTTTTTACATGGATTTTACTAGGTGATTGATCACTATGAACGTATCAGAGTGTATTTTATTGAGTGATTAACTTACTATGGGTGTCCCTTTTGCATGAATTTTACTAGGTGTATGATCACTATGGACGTACTTGAATATATTTTGTTAGGTGATCAGCTTACTATGGGAGTCCTTTTTTGCATGGATTTTACCGAGTGGCAAGTGTCGGCATACCTCAGTATATTTTACCAGCTGGCTAGTTTACTATGGGCTTTCTTTTTAGGTGGATGTGCATCCCCAGACTGAATGCATTTCATATATTCATGCATCTAAACAAGATACATATTTGTTGATTTATATGCTAAAGACAATATGCTTAGGATTTGTATGTTAAAATAACGTGCTTAGCACTTATATGCTTAGAGATAACATGCTTAGCACTTATATATTTAGGATTTATATGCTAGAGATAACATGCTTAGAAACCGCATGCGTAGGAATTGTATTCTTAGGAATAAGTACTTATCATAGCCCTGTATAAACTTAGGGGGTATTTCTTCACTATATAGGCCTTTGACGTCTTCCAATGTGGTTATATATCTCCCGTTGAGGGACAGACTTGTGCATATTTTGGATGTTGACCTCAAAATTCTTTGGTTTGGTTATCTACGCCCACCTTTTGTAACAGTTGTGTTGATATACGCAACACTAATTTCTACTTATGAGTTAAATTGCTAATCTGACTAGTTAAGCATGAGGGTAATACTCCCATGTGCATTTCTTATTAAAGTACACACCCCAAACTCGAGATATGAGTCTCTTTACTCGAATGCCCGAGTCTGTGGTGTGACAAACTATAAGGCTCGTATCCTAGTCTTTATCGTTTATTAGACTTCCACGATCCTCCCTGTCAAATTTCGGTGACCCGCGACCTGTAATCGACGTTTGCACGTGACCCTAAGTCGCTTCTCGTATATCTGAGTTAACTCAATCTGAGACTTGTACCCTAGCGATCGCGCCGTCGTCGCGGTTCTAATGTCGCGTCTTGCACACCTATGTGATACCCAAACTAACAGTTGTAGGCCCGTGTTTATTTCGAGAAAAATACTGTGCGTTGAGAATCTTAAGAGGATCTTTACCATTCATCACATCAATCAATCTAATGCAAGTCAAGTACACAACCCATCCCTCCCTTACACAAGCCATCCCTAAAGTCTCTCTCTCTCTCTCTCTCTCTCTCTCTCTCTCTCCACCCATCTCTTTTCTTACACACACCCATCCCTCTCTTACACCACCCATCCTCTCATCCCATCCCTCTTACAACACCCTCTCCTCTCTCATTCTCTCTACCATTTTTTCAAGCTTCCATAAGAGAAAATGTAACGCCCCAACTTTTCAGGACCCGAGTATATGACTCGTGTCCCTAAAACCTGAGTGTTAACCTTAAAGGATGGTTAGATATAATATTTTTCTTTCATCGGAGTAAGCACATGAGCGTAGAATGGATAAATCAACATAAGGAAAATTTTCAATTGCATTTAGAGTATACAAGAGAGTGCCCATAATGACTAATACAAACCAATGTCTTCATTCTTACAAATACAGAATAAAACATCATTACATAGAAGCAAAGTAAATTGTAACAATCTTGAGCTGTGGAATCCTGTAGCAGCCCTTAGTAAATATAACCATGCACCCTTGTTAACCATAGTCTGCTCTTCACCAATATGAATGTGAACATCATTAGGGCCACCAATGCTACATGTACGGTTTTATTTTTTATGGATGAGTGGCCAACTCAGTGTGAACTCCCCTCGAGATTACACACCGTCGCATTAGGTAAGCATAGTTATAAAAACATGACAATGCATATAAAATAATACATGATGCAGTCTTATTAAATACATGGTTGCGTGCACATGCGCACAAACCTGGGGATGCACATCCAGCTGGTAAAAAGTCACCCAATGAGAACTAGTCACCTGGAAAAGACTATGATATATAGATCGCCCAAGGAGGACTAGCTACCTAAAAAAGTACATAAAGGTACGCTCAAGGAGAACTAACCACCCAGAAAAGATCGTAATAATACATAGATCACCCAAGGAGGATTAATCACCCAGAAAAATATGCAAAGGTACGCCTAAGGAGAACTAACCACCCGAAAAAAACCGTAATAATACATAGATTACCCAAGGAGGATTAATCACCTGAAAAAATATGCAAAGTTACACCCAAGGAGAACTAACCACCCGGAAAAGACCATAATATATGCCATGAAAATGCATGATTAGCCTAACCATTATTATTTCAAATTCAAACAATTAATTTAGAAAAGCTCAAAAGTCACTATGGGGGGTTGGTCACCCAACATAGGCCGACAGCTCAGGCATAGTGTCCCATTCTACCATCCCTGGCTCATAAGGCTACCACATTAGGATGTTTAATGAATCTTAATCGACTAGTGGCCAATTATATTCAATATATGGGGCTTACCATCACATGGTTGCACTGTATAAAGCATCGAACCCATAAAGGGAAAATACCAAAATAAAGCCACATAGGGCCAATATCAAAACAAGCCACATAGGGTAAATATCAACATAAGCCACATAAAGCGAGTATCAAAACTATGCGATAGAATACCATCCTTGAAAGCCACTTAGACACAACAACCCTGGATGGTAGGCCCACATCAATGATCCATTTAGACCATCACTCAATAACCACTAAGCCAAAGGTCCATTTCAATCACAATCAGTAAGGTTACATCCCAAGTATGGGTGTACATTTATAGGTGGGGGTTTCTCACTAATGTACCAGTTTAAATCCTAAAAGCAGTTCACAAGTAATCCAATAGCATGAATTAACTATACAGGATATACATTAAGTATGTAATACAACAATTCAATTTTCACCAGCTAACACGTGTGATTATAAAAGGGAGATATCTATTATAAATTAAAATAGGAACTATAACTTAAACTAATGAGAAGATAGAAAGCTCAAGGGGAAGAATCATCACCTTACGTCTTGAACCACCTACGTCATTGTTAGGAGGTGCGTGCGCCCTTAGAATTTAATCCTATCACAAATTATGAACTTGTATAATTAGGTTTAAGTCCCACACACTACCTAGGGTTTAGATTGCCTATTCTTAGGGTTTTAATGTAGAATTAGGGTTTCATCCTAGAGTTTAGTTTGGCGCTTAGATTCTAGGATTTTGATTATGGGATTTGGACCCTAATTTGTGTGGCCATTAATGATATTGTTAATGGGAACCATTGATGAATAAAATTTATAAAATGAATTAGTTATAAATTTTAGGAATATTACAATGGTTAATATTATATTGATTTATCTAATAACGCCCACGATAAATAATGATACTTATGATTTTCAAAATAATTATTAATATGAACAATGTACTTAATATTAGTTAATGTGACCTTGATAATCATTGTGATGAACATAGATAGTATGCCCTTGCGTCAATAATAATATCTTAAAAAGGACGAATAAAATACTAATATTTTAATAATGGTAATAGATTATATTAAAAATTATAATAAAGTGGTATAACCTATTATTTAAGATAATCTTCTTAAGTGATGGACACTGCGCTAATATCATTAATGGTAGTCTTATTCATAAGAACTAATATTAGCGCAACATGTTAAAAGTAATTATTATGAAGATAATTGGAAATAAAATTATAATTAGTGGTAATAATAACAAACTAATTAATACATTGTAGTATGTATTAAACCTTCTAATTAATACAATGTAATAAAATTATAATTGGTAATAATTAACACTAATTAATTAACACACTAATTAGTACATTATCTGTTATACAGTTAGGAAATAATAATGTTATTATTAATAGCAAAAACAACTACTGACAAATCTAATTGATGACAAGAGGTGAAAATCCTCACCTAAGTTGATCCAGTTTTGAACCGAGTTGACTCGGTTGGCCAGGACAACCGCACACTCCTCTCTTTCTCTTCCTTCTTCTCTTTCTTCTTTCCCTTTTTCTTTCTCTCCTTTTTCTTTTTCGTTCCCTTCTCCCTTTCTTCCATGCTGGAAATCCAGCAACAATGCCTAAATAACACGCCCAACTTGGTCAGTGCCTTGACTCAACTCACATGAATTGAGTTGACTCGACGAGTTGACTCAGAGGGTGCAACCACCGACTGCCTTTCCTCTCTCCTTCTATTTCTTTCTTTTCTCTCTTCTCTTTCTTTCTCTTGCCAGCTGAAACGTCCAGCAACAGACGTCAAGTCCAGCCCCGGTGCAACTAGCTCAAGCCAGGACTCGGCCTAACTCGAGTGAGGTGGGACACTGCGACGTGAGCAATGGCTGGGTGCAGCAACAACACCAAAAGCTCTCTCTCTCTCCCTTTCTAATTTCCTCCTCTTCCTTTCTCATTCTCTGCTGGAACCCAGCATCATTCGAACCAGGCCCAGCCTAACTAGGACAGGCCCAACTCGAACTCGGCCCAGCCTAACTAAGACAGGCCCAACTCGAACCCGGCCCATTTCGGGTCACCTGGTGCAACGGTGCACCCATTATCCCTCTCACTTTCCCTCCCTGTTTTCTTCCTTTCTTATTCCTTCTTACTTCTCTCTCTTTCTCCTTCGACCATGGCCAGCAAGGTCTCCAACTCTGACTGAGAAATCGTCCACTACCAATGCAACTCGGCGCAGCCCGAACGGAGAAGAAGGAGGTGGCTCCAATGGCGGATCTCTATCGAATGCTTCTTTCTTCATTCTGGCAACAAGGGGTGATTCGTATAGATGTAATGGAGCTTGTAGGCTGAAGATTTCGAAGCTTCAGGGAGGATTAGGCGGTGGGTTCGAAGGTAGAACGGAAACAACATTTTTTCTAAGATTTTTGTAAGAAAGGGAGAGAACCCTAGTTACAGTCCAATCTATCTCTCTCTCTTATAACAGTTCCAATGTTCTTAGGACCATTAGATGAGGATGGAAGGCCAGGATCAGATTCTGTTATCTAGTTTTCTAAAAAACAGTAGGTGGAAGGGCAGTTTTGGCGTCAGTTTTCCGCAGAAAACCCTAGCTCACTTGAGAAATCAATGGACGGCTAGGATCCATCTCAGTGAAGGGTTGGGATTGGAGGATGTCTCCTACCATGCGGATCACTGAGCTGGCTGAGAGAGGGCAGTTTCCTCTTTAGGAAACATGGTTGTATGCAGCCCACTTGGGCCCATGAATGTGCATCTGTATGCGAATTACCCCATATAAAACTTCCTTGGTTTTGGTGAGGGCCATGCCCTAAATACGATGGACGGATTGGATCCTCAAAGAGGATGGTCATGGTGGGCCATTTCCACCCACACGGATGGTGCCCGTCATTGGCAAACATAGAGGGAGAGAGGCGTCTCTCCCATTTTAAGCAAAACACAGGTTAGACCCGTGCTGACCGATTCAGTTGTTGCAGTGTGGCATGAGAGTACACAGTTTGTGTACTCCGATCTCTGGTGTGGGGTCCACCATGATGTTTGTGATGAATCCACACCGCCCATTCACTCTAGGAGGCCTATTTCAGGGTCTTTGACCGTTGGTTCGGCCTGATCTAAGTTCTAGGTGGGGCCCACAACTCAGATTGGGTTCCACTGTGGGTTTTTGTCAATTTAATGGTTGGATCTTCTCAAAATTGAACGTCGATGGTTAAAGTGGTCTAAGGTACCATTCAAGCTAGGAACCAATGGTCAGTTTACAGGTATATGGCCTGTTATGATTTTATAACACTAAGCATCATGGTATACTATTTTAATAATATTATTTATTATTACCATTATTATTTTTACTATTTTACCATTATTATTATTATTATTTTTTTTTTTTACCATTATTATCATTATCACTTTCACTTTTTATTTTTATTATTATTTCCTCACATATGCATGCACCTTTAAATCATGTTGTGGGTCCCGCTCTACAGGACTACCCATTTCATGATTTTATATTATTAATTTTTAACCAATATCACTATGCGTTGCTATTTATTTATCTTTATTTATTTGTTCATTATTATTAGTATACCCATGTAGGATGTGAGACTACTTGTCGTGCGTCATTCAGCTACCTACCCTAACTCTTAGGTTATCTTGGATTAGTTGTACCATGTGAACCCCTACTTTCCAAATCACCGTTTACTGAGTAGATCCAATGATTGGATTGACAACAAAACCCTGGGATCCTAAAGAATGTTTAAGTGTGGCCTGGGAGTTGGATATGAAGCCTGATGACCCATCTTAGAAATCGACGGATAGAGGGCTTGATGTATGGATTGAGACTATTTTCAAGGGCGGGATTTAGACTAGAATGATGTGAATGTTTAGTTAAGTCAGGCTTGTATTTATACTAAATTAGATTACATGGTAACACCCAAGTATTGAAAAGTACGGGGTGTTACAGAAAAGCTTTAAGGAGAGAATAGCCAAGTGTGG
This sequence comes from Magnolia changhungtana, assembly GCA_030180095.1. Taxonomy (NCBI): domain Eukaryota; kingdom Viridiplantae; phylum Streptophyta; class Magnoliopsida; order Magnoliales; family Magnoliaceae; genus Magnolia; species Magnolia changhungtana. The sequence continues at coordinate 6,349,108 of JASAUF010000160.1, forward strand.
TCCATTTCCTACCCCCCTCATCTCACCATCCAACCCTTCAAACTTCATCACCCACCATTAAAGAAGAAGCTTAGGTGCTAAGGAGTCCAAGGAGCTAAAGAAGAAGACAATCAGTGGGTGTTTTGTAGGATTAGATTTCAGTTTTTGCGATGGACCAAGTGGGGCCTACCGATTGATGGTATGAATCCTATTTGGGACCCATCTTAATGTATGCATTGTATCATAGAAGGGAGCTCATAGTGGTGGAGCTCCCTCCATTGCACGTCGTCTCTCTCTCTCTCTCTCTCTCTCTCTCTCTCTCTCTCTCTCTCTCTCTCTCCCTCTCCCCCTTATGATGTGGACCCCACTGTAATGTATGTATCCATGCTATCTAGCTGTGGGCTACCTACTATCCAACAGCAACAGCCCACCTTGCTGCTGACCAGCTGGATGAAGGGAAAGTACAAATATCAGCTCGATCGTGAGATGGTGGGCCACCGTCAAGGACCCCACTTTGATGATGTATGGTGTCCAGGCCGTCAAGCAGGCTAGACGTTGGACGCTGGAGCTAAGACAACAAAATAATAATAATAATAATAATAATAATAATAATAATAATAAAAATAAAAATAAATATATAAATATATAAATATTTTTTAGGTGGGCCACACCCACGTGGACCCACCTTGATGAGGTATGTAATCCACACCATCCAGTTTGCTGGACGGTGGCACCCACCGCTGATGTATATGTTTTTTATCCCAACCGTCCTTTTTCAGACGTGGGACCTATCACACCCAAGACTCGAAAACCGGGTTCACAGAATTTTCAATTGCTGAATCCAGTGTCGACAACCTCCGTAGTACCCCATTCTCAGCTCCTGACACTCATACACCAGGTTTCGATCTTGGAATCTTATAAGAAGAATTCATATATCACAAGCCTGATTCAGATTAGCATACCTAAGATCATAACTATAGGAAATAACTACAGGAATAATATTACAAAATCCACTAAGAATTATAACTTTTACAGTACAAGGCTCGAAATAAGAAAATGTTGTATATAGCAAAAACTCCCAAAATCGGATAGCTCCTCCGCAAGCTCTTGCTCCAGCACCTGCTACTACCTAGTGTCGCCTACCGCATCAATCGTGCATAAGCTTATAGAAAGCTTAAAGTGTGGTGAAAGCGTGTGCGGAACAGGTGTCAAGTATGTAATATCAAAGTATGCGGAAAATGCTGGCAAGACCATGAATATCATCAATATTATTAACCATACCAAAGTGATGCAATGAGAGACCTACATAGCTAAATGTCATATGCAAGGTGTAATGCAATTATGCCAGTCCTCATATCAAGTCCACATATTAATACAGTTCCTCTCTGGGAAACCGCTGGGGTCAAATACACTACATGCTGTATGCCGCCTCCCTAACCGCTCAGACTAGCGAGCGTAAGAGACCTCACTACCTGCCTGTGGACAACCAATTACCAATAAGGCTCGACAGTAGCGGACCCATTTATAAGCTGGTTAAACTTAGCCTGTCTTAAATGCCCTCTCACTCGAGCGGATAAGGCCACATCCCTTTCTAACTGATCACGTTATAGTGGGAGATAGGCCTCAAGGTGTAGGCACTAACGCTCATATTTCCACTCGGTCTATACGTTGGAGCGTCTCCTGGTACTATGAAGGTTTTGGGACTTTCACCCAAGGACATTCTAAGTGCCCATAGTGCTCAAGATAATATTTCTGGTGTCCAAATTTGTCCATCCACGTTATGCCTGTGGAGGCTACAACCCTGATGAAGCTATGGTGAATATTTATGCCATACAAATGCAAGATGCATGAATCACGCCAGTCAACTATGCATCAGTCCTGCACATCCAGCGCTCATGTAGGGCACTCCATATCTCCGGGAGTCCCATAGAAACAATCTGCCCAACGGCATAAGTCCTGATTAGTCAATCCATGCTCCAAGCATACATATGATGCACATGGATGAGTCGTGAAGATAACTAAATATGAGATGATGATGTACTCTCCTCTTACCACGGCTAAGTCTAGGTATTTAGACAAATCCTCAAAATAAAATATACATACTGCTAGTGGGGGCCTAATGGTTTGGGATAGCCCACAAGGTCTAAGTAAGCTATACTACAAGCCTAAGGGTTAGGAATGGGCCCAAACAAGGTCTAAGGTGGACCTCCAACCACCAAGGATAAGAATGGACCTAATAAATAGGCCAAAGGTAGACATTCAACCACCAATGGTCCTAGAGGGGTCCACAATGGGGACATTTAACTACCATTGTCCTCAAGACGGTGGCCCAATTAAGATAGCTAACTAAACCAAGGCCCAAGGCCCCAAAACTACTATAAAAGTACAATGGGTAATCGTACATTCACATCACAACACATAATGAGCCTCAAGAGAATGGCCCAAAGTCCTTATGTATATCACGAACTTAATACATAGCCCAAGTACCATCATTATGGGCCAAATGGAAAATTTATGGCCCATCCCTCATATGCCACTGGATCCATGTATTAAATGGATCAAATGGGTAGCCCATAAGCCCAAGGATATAAGGCCAAGACCTAAATTATTTATGTGGGCCTCAAGAATTCTAAAGGGGAGCAACGGTTAAAAATAGGGTTGATATAAGGCCAAGGCCAAGGCCACTAAAATAGAGCAACGGTTAAATTCAACCAATAGAAGCTCAAGTATTCTGAAGGGGAGCATCTAAGATGGGTCCCATATATCATTATTTTGGATAACTGAACCTGTGGAATTAAAAGCTCTATCCGGTCCACCTACATGTTGCTGTCACATCCACTCCATCCATCCATCCGTTGCAATCCCAGAAATTAGGCAGATTCAAGAACCCAAGTGGGCCTCACCACAAGAACCAGTGGGGATTGAACACCAACCAACCATCAAAACCTTCTTGGAGTACACCGAAATTTTGGATCAGGATGATTTTTATATTATTTGTTTTTACTTCATCCTGGTGCAATCACCTAAAGAATGGGTTGGATGGAATAGAAACATGACAATGGCCCCATGACTTAGCTCCTTAACAAGAGCTCGTTCTACCCAAAATAAATAAATAAATAAATAAAATAAAATAAAAAATGCTTGATTCAAAACTTTTGTGGCCCACACAAGGTTTTTAATGGTCAATCATCACTGTATCCTATGGTGTGACCCACCTGAAATTTGCATCTGCTTCATTTTTGAGACCGCACCCTAAAATAAACTAGCAAAATAGATGGATGGTGCGGCCAACCTTTTGATTCAATCCACCAGATTTTTTATTTGCCTGATCATCATGTTAGAGTACATCCTATTTCATACGCGTACCACATGGGCCCTATAATTCTATAATTACCACATTCTAAAGAAAAACATTAAACTAGTTCATTTTCATAATTTATCCCAAATAACCTGTAATTTCAATTCCTCATATCATTATTTGGTAAAATCTCCATTAAGTAAAAATCCATATAAAAAATGCATATATGTTTTTGGTTATTTTTATTTTCCTTTTATTTGTAAAACACCCTTGAGTATCTTTGGAGTGAAATTTTAGTTCCATATATGAAAACTCAGCAAAAAATTTCGACGAAGGTCAGTAAGGGATTTCTCCCTCCAATGCTTCTGACCAAATGCCAAAAACTATCTTTGACTGTGTAAAGGGACATGTTAGGACTACCGGTGGGTGGTTGGGATAACTGGTTAACCGGACGTGTCCACACCAATGCACTCGATGAGCCAAGGAGGGTCCTTTTCTCACACATTCCACTTTTCTTTTCTGCCTAAAATTATTCCCTTTTCATACAGCATGTGCATGATTTGGGTTGTCATATGTGGGGTTGTTGAACCTGATCAGCCAAGTAAGCCCACATCAGGTAGGCCTTTATCTAAGAAATGGAGCTGGTCTACTCATGGGCCTTAATCTAAAAAATGGAGCTGGTCCACTCACTAGTGCACAACAGTCTAGAAATTTATGGTCTTATAAACAAATTGATCAACGGTCCGCATTCAAATATTTGTGTATCCTATTAGGTGAGTAACATTCTACAAGTCCAAATTCAAATATTTGTGTACTGGTACCATGGTAGGCCACCGTGCCCAGATGAACCAGGTAGAAGTGGGACCACATGGTGTATTCACAAAATCTAACCTGTCCATCAGATGTTTTGCATCACGTACGTTCCCTCCAGTTCCCAAAATGCAGCTCAAATGAAACTAAGGTAGGCCACAGCACAGGGGATTAACTCGGAGTAGACACCCACCCTTTATTTCTATTGGGCACCATGCATGCTGTGCAGATATAGTCTAGGCCAGCAAAACCCTTCATCTGCTTGAACGAAAGTTCCGGCACCTCAGGTGGGCCTCAGTGAAAATCAAGGGTATCTGTTCCCTCCCACCTTGTTTCATGTGATGTGACATACCAAAGTTTTGGATAGTGCTGATTTTCGGGAGCTGAGGTGACGCATCATATGGACAGGTTGTTACAACATACATTGTGTGGGATCTACTACTGCACTACTGGTACCACTAGAGAACCCCTCGTATAAATTCTCTTCTCTCGAGGGAAGTCGTGCATGTTTTTAAACAAGAGAAAATTAGAGTCTATTTGGGTAGGGATTAAGCCCAATAATCCAGACCTTGGAAGGCCCCATGTCATCTACGGCGACAGATTCGCCGAACTAAGTCAGCCCTTTCCCTCACATATATAAATGCAATTACTGAAGTTTAAATAATAATAATAATAATAATAATAATAATTACTGCATTTAGTTGGAAAAAAATGGTACAGCGAATCCCATGTGGAGGGCATGGAGCTGCCATTATCATGATTAGGCTAAATTGCGATTTTATAAAATCTCCTACCCAAATGGGCCCTTTGGTTGTACTTTTCTTTTAATTTTTCACAATGAGAACTTTTGCATTGGTCGTTAGATGTTTTAAAACGGCCACTATTTGATCCATCGATGATATATAGAGAGAGAGAGAGAGAGAGAGAGAGAGAGAGAGAGAGTGTGTGTGTGTGAAGAGTGAGTGAAGAGTGAGTGAGTAGTGTCTATACACCAGATTTCAATCATAGGATCCTACAAGGAGGATTTTCCAATGTACATTTAACTCGTAATAAGTATAACCACAAGTTTACCCAAATTACAAAGGCAACATCATCATCATATATCCACTAATATAAACATTTGAATACAATGCTGAAAGAGAAATATATATATCGAAAATCAAAGCTCCAGAAGACTGCTGCACACTCCAAGCTCAATGCTGCTGCAACCTAACATCACCTGCATGCATCTATCGTGCATAAGCTTATAGAAAACTTAGAGGGTGGTGTAAGTGTGTGCACAAGGTAAGTGTCAAATATTCAATACGATGCCATAATCATACAATATCAGAAATACTATCATGATCATAAATCATAAGATATTAGAGTAAGCGAAAATACTAACAAGTCCATGAGTCATACAATATCAGAGTACGTAATACAGATCAGCTATGCAAATGAGGAATCATAAAGAGCCATATATCAGATGCCGATGATGTAATGCAATATACAATTCCTAATGAGTTCATGAATATCGTTAGCCGTATCTAGGCCATGTAGAAACATAGTAACCCAAAATACCATATGCCACAGATGTAATGTAATATGCGGTGCGAACGGAATGACCATGCTGGAGTGTGAAGTCGGGATGATAGTACGTAGTATCGCAGGCTATGGGGTCCATCACAAGGGACTTCTATCCAAACCAGTCTCATACCTAATTTGGATAGTCAGACTCAATGTGGTAAACTCCAGATCTCAGGTTGGTCGCGCACCCCAATCGAAATCCTGGACATTGAGAAGGTACACATATCAATTAGTTGTGCACTACTAGCCTGGGTGGATAGTAAATGAATGAATGAATGAGTAAAATGCTGAGCACGCAACTCCTGCTCAATAAGTCCACATATCAGTACTGTACATCTCTGGGATCATCACCGGGGTCTAGTACACTCTACATTCAATCGCCGCTCACTGAACGCGCAACTATGCAAGTGGAAGAGACCTCACTATCCGCCTGGCTGATAGTCAGCCAATATCTACTCGGCACGTCGATAGCGGACACATTTACGAGCTGGTCAAACTGAGCCTAGTTATGCCACCTACCCTGAAGCAGGTAAGGCCACAATCCCTCCCAACCGACCACGACACATTAGGAGACGTGGCCTACTGGTATTTCACACTCGGGTGCTCATGTATCCACTTGGTCTTGATGTTGGAGCGTCTCCTGGCCTCCGAGGTTTAGGACATCTATGACACCCCGATGCTAGTAACAGATTTCTGATGTCTCATCTGGTCATCCACGACATGCCTGTGGAGGCTACGACCCTAATGTCGCTAGGGCATACAGTAATCATAACACATAATGCAAGATGTATAAGTCATACAATCCAGTTATACATCAATCCTGCACATACCATGCGCTCATGTGAGATAATCTCCGCCTATCAAGGAGTCTCATAACAACTTGCCCAATGACATATGCAATGGTCAATCACATATCATAACAAATATGCAGATGATGCGTATGGGCTTGTATCATGATGCTATGCTGTCACATACTCATAATCGATATCGATAACTGGTATCGGTAATTGGCATCGATAATCAGAATCGGCCTCGATGCATATGGGCCTCATATACATCAAGTGGGTTGCATCAATGGGCTGCACCAATGAGCCTCATATTCATCAAGTGAGCCACACTAATGGGCCTCATATACATCAAGTGGGCCGCATTAATTGGTCACACCAATGGGCGTCATATACATCAAGTTGGTCACATCAATGGGCCGCACCAATGGGCCTCATATACATCAAGTGGGCTGTACCAATGGGCCTCATATACATCAAGTGGGCCACAACAATGGGCCGCACCGATGAGCTTCATATATATCAGGTAGATAACATTAATGGGCCGTGCCAATGGTCCTCATACATATCAAGTGGGCCGCATCAATGGGCCTTAAATACATTAAATGGGGCCGCATCATGTGGGCCTTAAATACATCAAATTAGGCCGCATGACATGGGTCTATATACATTACAATGGGCCGCATGACATGGACTGCAAAAATATCATATTGGGACACATATACATCACAATGGGCCTTATCAGATGGGCCGAAAATACATCACAATGGGCCACGTCCCACAACCTAATGCACACCATAATGGGCCACATGACATGGGTTGCACAAATATCATATTGGGCCACATATACATCACAATGGGTCTTATCAAATGGGCCATGTCCCACAGCCTAATGCACACCACAATGGGCCTCATCACATGGGCCGTAATTGCATCAAGGTGGGCCTTAATGGATGGGTCACAAATACATCAAGATGGGCTTCATGGATGGGCCGCACCAATGGGCCTCATGGGAGAGCTTGGGTTATACCAAAAATCATTTCAATAGTTGTAGGTGTAACATGTATCTCACTGTACACTATCATTTTATGGGGCAGATGGCTCACTAATGATGATCAACACTGCTAAACATTGTCTATATAAATCAGCACTGTCTAAACATTGGACAGCACCGTCCAAACACTGTCCATGTAAATCTACATCGTCCAAACATTGTCCAACACCATCCAAACATTGTCCAGCACCATCCAGCCCAATCTGGATGGTGTGGATGAAATAATTACATCGTGGTGGTGTCTATGCTGGCAAAACAGGTGGACGACTTGAGTAAAACACATATAAGGTGGGTCAACAACGGACGAACGGTTTGGATCTAATACATACATCGTGGGAAGGCCCACCGTCCCATCTGGACGGTGCAGATAAAACATATACATCACGGTCGTACCCACCGTCTAGATGGACGGTGGGATGAAACACATACCATGGTGGGACCCTCAAAGCTTGGTGACGTCACTTAGCAGCTAAATGGCTAGTGTGATGTACCCAGCCAATCCGTCCAGTAGGTGGGTCCCACATGGGGCCCACCACATGCATATATATAATATTATATTTATAAATAATCCAGCATCCAGAGGGTCTGGATGCCTAGGACGGATAGTGTGGATTTAAAATCCATGCATCGTGGTTGGGGTGCACACGTAGGGACAGTGTGGGTGACACGCACATCACAGTGGCCTCACAGCTGCTGGACATCCGTCCAGCAGTGTCTAGATGGATGGCTGATGATAAAACACATACTTAATGGTGCGTCCCACCCAGATGGATGGACGGATGAAACACGTGCATCAATGCTGGGGTCCACGACCATGTCTAGGTGGCTGGACGGTCAGGATGAAACCCATACATCTTGGTATCCCTCACAGCACCATCCAACAGTGGATGGTGTGGATGCAAAATACACACATCAGGTGGGCTCCACCATCCCAGCTAGACGGCTGGATGAAACACTTAAATCAAGTGGGCCACATGGCATCACAAGAGGGAGAGAGAAAGAAAAGAGAGAGAGAGAGAGGGACGTCAGATGGTGGAGGGACCCCGCCACTATGGGTCCCTCTATACAATGCATACATCAAGATGGATCCCACCACAAGTGGGCCCTCAATCAACGGTTGAAAAAAAAATCACCCACCTTTGATCTTCTTAGACTCCTCATCTTTAGCTCCAAAGGAACTAGGTTTAAGGGTTGAGATGAAGCTTGGATGGTGGAGATGGGAGGTAGGAAGGTGGGCCACAGAAGCTCTTTCCCATGGAGCTTGGACGTGGGTTTCTTGGGAGAATGAGAGAGAGTGAGAGAGGTTGTAAGAGAGAGAGAGTTAGATCGGTGAGTGAAGGGTGTGAGTGATGGGTGAGTGATGAGTGTACTTGATAAGTAAGGGTGAGAGAGAGAGAGAGAGAGAGAGAGAGAGAGAGAGATGGGTGAGTAAAGGGTGTGAGTGATGGGTGTACTTGATAAGAAAGGGTGGAGAGAGAGAGAGAGTTGACTTTAGGGATTGCTTTTGGGGATGGGACATGTACTTGATTGATGAGATTGATGGGACATGTTTTCTTGGGTTTAGCAAATGCGTGGTGTTTTCTCAAACTGAACGCGGGCCCATATCTCCTGGCCCGGGTATCGCCTCAGCGCGTGAGACGTGGCGACAGTGAAGTCGCAAGGGTACAAGTTTTGAGTCGAGCCGACCCGACTTAGATCTACGGGCTGCAACTTAAGATTGTACACAAGTGCCGATTATAAGTTGAGGGTTGCCGAAATTCAATCGAGAGGATCGCGGAAGCCTACGAACGGTACAGACTAGGATATGGGTCTTACATGATTTCTAAGAGTTTTAGTTATAGTATGATTTCAAAACTTCTCTCTAGAGTTTGTAGCTTTATTTAAAGAGTTGTATCCTCGTTTTTCATCATCAATAAAGTTATTTCAAATTTTCTAGAATTAATTTATATTTTTCCTCATGGATTTGAGGCATCATTGTGAGGAGTTCAGAGAAGCTCCATAGATTCAGAGTAATTATCCTTGAGGAAGATGGTGCTCGACCTCTACACGTCCTTCCCTATGTCACTCCCAAATGATTATGACCATATCTCATTTAGATTTCTTACATTTATATGATAAAGGGGACTTATGTGTCCCTCCCATAGTTAATAAAACGGTGTATATATATATATATATATATATATATATATTATTCGGTCTCTACGGTAAAAACTATTGTTAAAAAAAATGGAAACACTAAAATTCAGAGAATGAAAACCCAACCATATGGAAAATAGGGTTAAAGATTGGAAGAAACCATGTGGTGGATAGGCTTAGTATTGAAGCCTTCATGAGTAGAAAATAAGGTTTTATTAACAAAATTAACCTGAAGCCCACATGCTGAGTGGTCTAACATTTTTGAGTTTTTCTCATCTCTTTTTCTAATTTTATTTATTTGTTTATAAATCTTGATTGCAAATTGTAATTTGCAATTTTTATTTTGCTAGTTACAAGTTGTGAATGGTTTCTCACCGGTGGGGAGGCTCACTTACTTGTTTTAGGATATGGTATTAACTCAATTGTAATAATGTATACCATTTGGGGTTGTCACTAACCAATGAAGCTTAGAATTTAGCCTACTTAAAATTGTAAAATTGCTTGAGAGTTGGGGAATTGCAAGATTCCCCAACTCAAGTAGACTTCTATTGTTGGTCTACGACCTGAAATTCTGAGTAAAGGTCTCGATGATTGAAAAAGAAAGGGTTATGCGTAATTTTTCACCTGTACAACATGCAGTTTCTACTTTATGAAATTTTATTTGGAACTTGATTAAGTTCTAAAACATATTTTCATCAAATATGTACTTACCTAAATGATGCACTCAATGCAATCAACGCCTTGAAATTAATAAATAAATAAATAAATAAGACTAAAATAAAACTAATGCACTTACAATTACGGAGACAAAGCACTGAACATCAGTCCTAACAAATGTGTAAATAAGGTCATGAATTAAAAGAAAAATGGTTTTTCAATTTTTGTTGTGTCAAGTTTCAACTAATCTATAAGACAGAGTATACATTGGGAAGACTAATAAAAGTTAGGAAAAGATAAGCATAGGGTGTATGAGAAAGGAATGTTATACATTGAACAAAGAAGTAGAATATCGTTATAATGATTTTTTTATATGCTTGGAGTGAGAGATTTACTATTCATATGTACTTTTCACACACATTCACCTAACCATACAATCATGCATAAGTGCACTACCCCATACATGTACCTACTCAAACACACACACACACACACACACACACACACACACACACACAAATTCCTATACATTGACCATTGACTAAAGACCTGAACTTGTTAACCATGAGCTTTGGAGTGGTCCTCACATACCACATCACTCCCTCACTTTACACATCAACCTAGCTTGATGACTTGGACAAGAAAATCTCTACACACACACACACACCTTACCTAGCATGTAGTCTCTCCCATACCACCATTCCTCTCCCATACTGATGTAGAGTGGGTCACATATAGTTTGATGGCCAAGATGGACTAGAAGAGGCCCAATCGCAAGCAGAAGTGATCCGAACCGTCAACACTCAAAACAGACATATCTCGCAAATCAGAATGAGCTATCGGACATACCATTTTTAATTTTGGTGTAGGACAAGCTACTTTAGACACCCAAGCCTCTATGCTAGGTTGTCCATGCAGAATTTACGAAATACTATCAGATCGACGGTCGAAATCCATATTCCAAGACAAGGCGACGATCGAGTAAATCGGACAGATCGGGAGTTCAATATGAGGATCCATATTCCTAGCTTTAATGGCCAACTACACACTGAGGATTTTCTTGATTGGCTTTCTGAAGTTGAGTGATTCTTCGACTACACGGACATCCCTGAAGTAAAAAATGATCAAGCTTGTGGCTTACAAATTGAAGGGTGGAGCCTCAGCTAGTGGGAACAAGTGTAACTCACACGAACCAGGGAGACAAAAGCACCAATCCGTACATGGCAGCGGATGAAGCAACTACTAACCACCCAATTCCTCCCTAGCGACTACGATCTGGTATTATTCCAACAATACCAGAATTGTTGGTAAGGTAGTTGGTCGGTGAGAGATTATGCTGAAGAATTCTACCACTTGGCGACGCGTAACAATTTGATCAAGACTGAATTACAGCAAGTCACTCAATTCAACGGGGATTGCATATGACAATCCAATATTGGGTCTAGATACAGTCCGTTTGGATGATGAATGATGCAATCAAATTGGCTACCCAAGCAGAAGCGAACTTGAACGTCCTAACACATGAACCTATCCTACCGCTAGGTTCGTCCCAGAAAGCTCTACAGCCTAGAGGGAAGAGCCCATAGGAGCACGCACTTAACATCGTACACTCGAGATTATGGAAGCGGGCAAGCTAGGCCCCAAAGGGGCATATCGACTACATTGGTCTAATTAAGATCCTGAACCCCTATGCTTGGGGAAGACCTAATAATTTCTTTCGTTATACCCAACTGGGTCACCTATCAAATACTTGTCCCCAGCGACAAGTGGTGAACCACTAACGACCAGAAATGAATGCATTTTGTTTAGGAATTTATCATTCGATAATAACAAAGAAAAGACATAGAGGACAGTCATCACAGATTTCATTAACCCTGAGTTTCAATTACATCCTTATATCTCCCTTAATTCTGAAACAAAGTATAAAGAATTAGTTCAAGCTTGAAACGAGAAGCAGTTCAATGGCAATTTCGGCAACATTTCAGCTCATGTCATTCATGTCACCTTAGGAGATGAGTTGCGCGGATCTTCTCCTCGCATGTATCTTCCTTCATTAATATGATAAGGGAGTGCTAGAACCCTCGAAGTACTTGAAATGACTTGAGAACTTTTGAAAAATTAGTAGAATGTTGCCTTCATAGAGTACGCGCACAACTCATTTATGAGTTGCGTGGGCCGAGGAGTTACGCGGCCCCGCGCAACTCCTCAGCCCACGCAACTCATAGATCCGCACAACTCACAAAGAGTAGCGCAACCCAGCCCTCTTTCCCCTCCCTCCTCTCTCTCCAATACCTGTCAGAGGTACCGGTCTTCTAGAAAATCTAATCCCTTAAATGAGGGTGTAGGGGGTATTTATAGGCTTTCGCATGTGTGGGCCCTTAAATCCCGTGCTGTGGACCCCACTTCGCATCTTCAATCCAACAGTCTCTGAGGAGAGTAGTGTGGGTCAGCGTTACTATGATGAGTTGCGTGACCCCACACAACTCATGCTCCCGCATAACTTGCTCTTAGCGCAACTTGTGATCCACACAACTCGTCCCCCGCGCAACTCGAGTCTTTATAAATTTTGCTTTGGTTTCTTTTCCTCTTCACTTCTTATTCTGTCTTCTTCTTGTCTTTTCTTCTTTGTCTTTGATATCTTCTCTTCTCTTAAAATCTCTTCTTCATTACTTGTAGTTCTTAACAGCACGCAATGAGAACTTCGTACATTTTTTGTGCACCAACAAATGCCCCCTCAATCCTTCTTTGATTTATGTATGAAATCAAATGGAGGATTGATCTTCTACCACACAAAAATCCTTTCCCGGCAAAGGACTGTTCATGAATGTAAAGCTGATTACATATTAGAGAAGGATCGCTTAAACAGAAATCTTCAACAGTCGAGTTCGAATGGAAGATTGATGAAATGTGCTCAGGCGAAGGATCGTGTTCGGATGTATTGCTATCAAATGAATTATGATCGAAAGAATCAAGCTCAAATGATTTGCGGTTGATGGACGACTGGATGGTCAGGCTCAAACGGAAGACTATATGGGGGCGATTGAATGCCCACGCTCGAACGGAATATTGAATGCTCGTGCTCGAATGGAAGATTGAATGCCCATGCTCGAATGAAAGATTGAATGCCCCCGGTCAGAAGTGCCAAGTGAACATTTCAATAAGGAGGATAATGGTAGCAACGAAAGCACCCTATCTTTATAGTGGTTAATCAGATAGAACTCATTTCTATGAACATGGCGGCAATTGCATCCTCCACAGTTTTAACTCTCTTATTCGCACAATTCTCTTTTCTTTAAAACTTGCTACTGTAACAGTTGTGGTGACCCATCTTTGAGTGACTTGATTAGAGAAATATCTTTCAATGCTGCTTCTGCTGCAACGATCTCTTCGATCAACTCCAGCGACTCTTTCTTTGAACTCCATGGCTAGGGAACTGTTCTTTAATGCTGCTCTTACTGCAACAATCTCTTCGATTGTCTCTTTTATTCATAGTCTGCGTAATCCAAGATTTCAAATGGTAATCTTTCTTGTAAATTAATCGAAGTAAGTATCTCAAGATATCATATTTTTGCAATTTAATTTCATGAAGTATATATTGAAAGCTTTTAGAATGATTGTAATATGATAATGATTTGATCATTCCATCTTTGTGCTTGTCAGCATGCTTTGCATTGCATTCGTTGCACTCTCTATTTTAGAGTTCAGTCAGTAAGATTAGTGTGTCAATTTTGAGCTAGGCACAATTTAAGCTCTTAAGTTATTGGAATGGATATAACTTTAACTGAACATAATTGACTTGACCGGGCTCAAGAGAGCAAACATAGTTTACCGCCAATTTTGGGCTGGGCTCAAGAAAGCAAATATAGTTTACCGCCGATTTCGGGTTGGGCTCAAGAGAGCAAATATAGTTTACTAGTGATTTCAAGCTGGGCTCAAGAGACCAAATATAGTTTACCACTGATTTCGGACTGGGCTCAAGAGAGCAAATATAGTTTATTGCCGATTTTGGGCAGGGCTCAAGAGAGCAAATATAGTTTACCACTGATTTCAGGCTCTTTAAGTCATTGGAGCTTTGTATATAGACCTACTCGGGCACTCACTACCGCTATATATAAATGATAATGATAATGGAGAAATATATCAACTTTGCGATAATATCAAGATGGCTTTACTCTCGTGGATTTTTTCGACGATAGTATATTATCTTAATATTTCTTTAGTCGTGATTTTGCTTTTATCAACGATCGAATATTTCAGAGCTTTATATGGAGCTTTCGAATATTTCATAGTTAGTAATCATCAGCAATATTAGCAATGACCTCCTCAATAATCAGCGATGCCTTGTAATGTATATAAGGCGATAATTCTTTGGCAATGATTATGTCAGTTGACTAATATAATATTCTAATCTTCCCCCTTTTAATTGGATGAGATTCTCTCTAAGAATCTTTACAATAAAAACTTTTTTATCTTTCGAGGACAATAATTTTGATAGGATGGATATCTACGGGCATTCTGATGCCTTATTTATTCTGATCCATGATCTGATAAGTCCTCCAATAAGTCGTAGTATATTACCTTTCTTAAATAATATATTATATCTCTTTGTGTCTTGAGTGACATTATAAGCCTGATAATTGCCAATAATCTAGATATAATTGTCGCTTCATAAATCTCGTAGATAAATGGCCAGAAATGATCTTACAATGGTCCCCCTTTTCAGAATATATATAATTTTGGAACCACTTTCATTAGCCGTAACAATAATCCGATTGCAATAATAATCTTGGGCTTGAGCTTTAATATATAATAATTCAATCGTGGTAACAATTCTTACCCCAATGTTGACCTGTAAAAATTTATACCGACAATTATCATCTCAGGGAATCAACAATTTCCTTACTCAAGATTAGGTGGATTGAGAACTTCGTCTCGCTATTTAAAAAGTATACGAATAGATTTTAAAAATTGTCTTTCTTTAACTCTTCCATTTGCAAGTCATTCTTCATCTTTGCTTTGCCGAGAGATGAAAAACTGTGAAGATATTTGACTGAAGATCAATTTGTTTCAAAATTTTTTATCTTATTGTGCTATTACATAGTTCTTCTTCTTTTCTTCTTGCGTATAAGCATGATGAACCAAACTAACACTAGAATCTTGTTCCTTTTCTCGAAAGATTATTAATGTCTTGAACTTACTATTCTTCTTTTTCTATCATATTTTTTCATGACAATTTCACCATTGTCAATCATCCTTTGTAGCTTTTTTCTGAGGGAATTACAACTTTCTGTATGATGTCCAAATATATGGTGATAATGACAATAATCTTTTCCTCTTGTCTTTTCAATTTCTTTGAAGTATCTTAGCTGAGGTAATTCAATTCTCTTCATGGCTAACAGTTGATTCAACATAAGAAGTATGTCTTTCCTTGCGAATGTATACTTCATATGGTCTTTATATCGTCTAGACCTTTTATATGTCATCATAACCGCATGCCCGTTTCTATCTTCTCCATCAATGTTTCTTTCATCATCTTGATAATCTTTTTTATTTTCTTCTTTCCTAGTAATGTTAGCTGATGTTTCATGAGAACTCTGGCATAGTGACTTTTTGTAAGAGGCAGACACTCTTCCAATCATCTTTTCAAGAGCATAAGCCTTTGTAGCAAAATCACAAAAAGTCTGTATATCTACACTAATCAGGATGCATGTCACTTCTGGTCTTATACCTTCTAAACATAACTTAACCTGCTTTTATTGTCTCGGAAGATATCGACATAATGCCCCCAAGTCGTTCCATCGACTGATGAATCCTTCGACTGATTCGTCTTCTCGTTGACAAGTAAAGGCTAATTCAGTTAAACTGACTTCTCTGTTGAAAGAGAAAAAGTTCAACATAAAAGCATTCTGCATCTGTTCCCAAGTATGAATAGATCTCGTGATTAAATCTGAATACCATTTGAAGACTCTTCCTGTCAGAGAAGACCCGAATAATCGTAGACAATATTGAGGAACTCTAGAGAAATTTTCCATCATTGTTATCAAGTGCATCAAATGTTCTTCGGATGATCTGTCCCCATTAAATTTGTAAAAGTTTGGGTATTTGAAATCAGCAGGAAATAATATTTCTTGTCACGCCCAAACTCGAAAAATGGGCTCACAAAATTCCCATTCGTAAAATCCGGCGCGAACAGCCTCCGTAGTGCTCCATTCTTAGATCCCGGCACTCATATGCCAAATTCCAATCCTGGGATCCTACAAGGAGGATTTTCGATATGAATATTTTTTTTTGTAACGGATCATAACCACAAGCATAACCAAGTCACAAAACAACATCACCACATATCCACTATATCAAAAACTTTAAGTACAATGTGGAAAGGGAAATACAAGGTGATCAAAAAGCTCTAAAATAATCCGATATACACTCCTACCTCAACGCTGCTGTGATCCAATGAACCTGCATGCAATGGTCATGCATAAGCTTACAAAAGCTTAGAGGGTGGTGTAAATGTGTGCGCAAGCCAAGTGCCAAGTATATAATATCAGAGTAATGCGAAAATATGTGGGTACGTCCATGAATACTATCAGCTGTACCAAATCTATATGATGCAAGGAATGAATGCCATCGGCCATATGTTGAGGGTGAAATATTGTATATCAAACCCCAGTTATTGCTTGGATTTATGAACATGGTATCGTTTAACGACCCAATTTAACTGTGTTTATATTGCAAGGTGTGTTTAGGAGCTTGAACTAAAACAGGGTGCTAAAAGCATGAAATTAACGCTCAGAAGTCACCAAGGGAAAGGACGGATTCCAGAGGACCAAGATCGATGGATTTGCATGCCAAAGATCCAAGGAAATTGAGAAACTGAAGCTCAAGTGGCCTGAAAGTCAGCCAAAATGCAAGATCACAGGGTTCCCACCATCCATTCAGGTTAAAACTTTATATATAGCTTGAGGACCTCAAATTAACTGTACACCTCGAATTTCATCCCTTGGATCCCTGCGGAAGTGGCCCAACGGATAGATCAGCCCCTTAAATCCTGATTTGGGGCCTGCCTGATATCTTAAAATACTTCAATTTTGGTCTCAACCCTTTAAATTATATGGTAACCAGGTTGGACGGAGCTGATCTCTCATATACATCACCGTGGCACCCACATGTGCATTGCACGTGTACAGCGTGGGTGCTCAAGCTGTGCATAGACCAGAATTCTGACCCGACCTTCTTCCTCAAGGAGACAGCGTCCAACACTGTCCGACCATTTTGTGGCTAGTGGGCCCCACACATCATCCAAATTGATGATCTGAATCGTTCATTCACTCAGGGGGGTGGCCACACCCTTCGCCAAGCTTGCCTTTTTCTTCCATGTACGTGGACATGCATAGATCACCGTTAAACGCAGGATGGACGATGGAAGTAAAACATCAGTGGGCCACACCGAATCTAATCCAAAATCAGCCATTCCTGATTGGTTTTTTGAGAAGAACATGTTGGATGGGGTGGATTTCATAAAAGACAGATGAAGTGGACCCTGCCAATTGTCACCGTGAAAGAGGCATGCGCAGGCTCTACGTCTGTGAAAATCGGCCTCCATGGGCCATTGCGTGCGTACATCTTTGACCAGATGAACGATCTAGACCGTTCAGAAGATCCAGCAGTGGGCCACGACCCCAACCATGAAGTCGGACTCCGTGGATAGGCCGTCCACCATCCCGAATCTCAGGCCGAACGTAAGAAGCTCCTACACACGCAACTATGCTGCGTAAAAATTCACATTAACTCCTGCTGCGAACTATGGAAAACAAGGTTGGTTTTGTAATCTGACCTGCTAGCTGTGGACATGTTATAAAAAGGGAGAGAGGGCGTGAGATGGTAGCTTGGATCTTGGATCTTGGAAGTTAAGAAGAAAGAGAGAGAGATGTCAGCCGGCGGCACAAGAGGAGTCCTTCTCCTTCTTCCTTCTTCTTAGTTTGTTATGTTTATTTTTAGTTGGATCATGAATATGATTAGCTAAACCTCTTAGCTAGGGCTAAGAGGTGAAGCTTGTGGCATGATGGGAAGGCTTTTATGATTTTAATTCATGTTATGAACTACCTTGATTATAGTTTGATTAAGGGGATATTTTCAGTTTTTAATGGTCTGTTGTGACTAAAATTACAATGGGTCTATGATAGCTTTGAGCATGTTTCTTTCCTTTTATGTTTATGACGTCAGGAAGCCCTATTGTTCACCATCATCTCCTGGGCATGGTCGGATGACAGTACCCTTCCTAACCTTCATACATTGTTGATTGGTTGATAATTAGTTTAATTTTGTTGTTTACTTTGTCTCCTAGGCATGGTTTGGTGATGGAATCTATTCTAATTCATATACATTTCATCTCTTGAAAAATATATCAAAGGAAGTTCAGTCTTGATTTCATGGTTACACCCTTCAACTGGATGAAGATGGGACTCTAAGTCTAGTTGAGTTCTTAAAGCAGGCATAAGATCTCCCTGATCTCTACAAGTGGATCCTCTGAATCCCTTGTTTCCTTTCCCTGAATTCTTTATGTTTTAGATAATTATTTCATTATTATTCCTCAAATTATAGTCGATTTAGATTTCATTTTAGTCTAAGTTCTAGTTCTTTTTAATTTCAGATTATGTACAGGTTTCAGTCCCTTGGGATTCGACCTCAATCTCACTGAGTTTATTACTACATCACAATCCTATACTTAGGGAGTGAACAAGTTTTTGGCGCCGTTGCTGGGGATTGATGGTTATTAATTTAGGACTTCTATTTTGGTAACTTCCTTCCAACTCTTTTCTCTTATTTTATAGATTTATATTTCTTCCTTTCTCTTAGGTTTAGATTTAGAATTTGAATTGAGGGTTGTGAGTATTTCATGCCCAAGTGGGTTCGTGACAACACTCTACATCGCAAGGAGGATTGGTTGAAAGGGTTATATATCCATCGCAGGATTAGACACCACTTGAGATCCTTAGAGTTAACTAAGGTTATGTCCGCAAATCAACCTCTTCTACCCCAACCTAGGGTAGAGGACATCTAGGATGAGAATGAGGTACATCAAGCACCCCCGCCTTGTACTTTACGAGATTATTTACAATAGGCAGGGGTGAGTATGTCCTCATGCATGATTTTTCCAGAAAATACATGACACATGAATATCAAGCCAGGGGTGATCCAACTCCTTCTAAAGTTTCATGGGCTTGAATCTGAAAACCCGTATCTACACTTGAAAGAGTTTGATAAAATCATAGTTACTTTATACTTTCCCAACATGTTTGAGGACACGGTCAGGCTGAAACTCTTTCCCTTTTCTTTGAAAGAGAAAGCTAAGACATGGTTACATTTACTATGTCACTGATCTATTGGCACATGGAATGACATGACAAGGGAGTTCATAAAGAAATTTTTTTCATATCACAAAATGAACACCCTTAGAAAGTCAATCATGAACTTCGCCCAAAAGGAGGATGAAACATTCTTCCAATGTTGGGAGCGGTTCAAGGATCTTGTCAACTCATACCCACAACATGGATTTAAAATGTGGCATATTACACACTTTTTCTATGATGGACTGACATATTCCATGTGCTAATTGGTCAAGACAATGTGCAATGGAGAATTTATGAATAAAAATGTCGATGATGTGTGGGATTACTTGGATAGACTTGCTGAAAACACACAAGCATGGAACACATACCCAAAATCAAATACTGCTTCTAGGGCCCACTCAATCAAAGGAAATGGGCGGAGTATACCCTCTGAAAGAAGATGATGATCTCAATTCTAAAGTGGCTAATCTCATAAAGAAATTCAAGGTCATGGAATCAAGGAAGGACAAGGGTAAGGAAGTTGTTTGTGGTATTTGTGGTTGTAACAGTCACACAACTGAAAATTATCCAACTATATCAGCCTTTCGAGGAGTGTTGAATGAGCAAGCTAATGCCGTAAATAACTATCAAAGACCTTTTAATGGACCTACCTCTAATACGTACAATCCTGGTTGAAAAAATCAACCAAATTTTAGTTGGAGGAATGGACAAACTACTACCCCTTAAGGTTTCTTCAATCAAAATCCAAATAAGGGGAAACCTCAAGAAGAACCGGTTCAAAATTCTATACAAGAGCTGGCTCAGGCAATGTGAGGATTTATATATTTTATGCAAAAGATGGATTCACGTATGATGGTTATAGAAAAGGGGATGCTTCCTGCACAACCTCTCCCCAATCCTAAACCGCAATACGAGATAAGTGATTCAAGCTCTTCAAATTAGATGGAACACGCTAAATCTATCACCACTCTTAGGAGTAGGAAAATTATTGATAAAACCCTTCCGGTTAGGCCTGAAAAGTCTCAAGAATCAGAAGACGACAACAATAATGGATCTAGTGATGCCCCACAAAAATTAGAACCAGAACTTCTAGAGAACTAGTTGCTCCATTTTTCCAACGGTTGGTTGTACCAAAACCTCTCTCTAACTCTCAGGATATTCTAGAGGTGTTGAAACAAGTGAAAGTCAACATTCCTCTACTTGATGCCGTAAAATAAATACCTTTATATGCTAAATTCCTAAAAGACCTATACATGACCAAATGACGGTAGAGTATTCAAAAGAAGATCTTCTTGACTGAGAAAGTGAGTGTCATCCTGAAGTAAGACGTGCCATAGAAATTCAAAGATCCCGGTAGCCCAACTATATCATGTGTATTTGGGGATTATCGAATTGATCACACACTTTTTAACTTAGGAGCGAGCGTCAATCTGATTCCCTACTCGGTATACAAACAGTTAGGTTTGGTTGAATTAAAACCCACCCTAACATCACTACAACTTGCTGATCGCTCCAAGAGGGATAATTGAGGATGCATTGGTCTAAGTCAATAGATTTTACTACCCTATAGACTTTATCATCTTGGACACCAAACCCATCAATAACATGAGCACTCAGGCTCCCGTCATTCTTGGTCGCCCATTCCTTATCACTTCAAACACAATTATCAATTGCAGGAATGGTGTCATGACTATGTCTTTTGGGAATATGATATTGGAGTCAAACATCTTTTTCAATAATGACAGAAACTCAGAGGATGATGACGATTTCCACAACATTAACATGATTAATTCTTTCGTTGAAGATAGAATGCCTCCGACCTTATCCTCTGACCCTCTAGAGACGTGTCTAACACACTCCCATGACTTGGATGATGACATGATTAGGAAGAGGTGTGCCTTGCTTAATACTGCACCGGTACTAGAAATTAACCAGTGGAGGCCACAATTTGAAGAATTGCCCCAAACTGATGTCGTGCCTCTATCGTCTAACCTCAAGCCACCGAAGCTTGACCTAAAACCTTTACCGTCTGATTTAGAATATGCCCATTTAGGTCAAGAAGAGACATACCCAGTGGTGATTTCATTTAACCTTGAGAATAAATAAGAGAGTATGCTCATTTCTACTCTCGAAAAAGATAAAGGAGTTATTAGACATATCATCACAGATCTCGATAGGATGAATGAACTCCTTTCAATTGAATGTTTCAACTCTTTAGATGATTGCTTGGCACACTTTACAGATCCAAACGATCCTATGATATAAGAAATAGTGGATGCCTCGTAAGACAATACCTTGGTCGTTGTCACGGACCGAGAGAACCCTTATTCTGAAGTACCTCCTCCCCTAGATCCTGAATGTTTACTATTAAAGGAGGAGATGAAAATTGAACTAAAGAGTGAAACTTCAGCGTGTGTTGAGACTACACCACCTACTACAATTTTTTTTTAATTTCATCTACTTGTAGTCTCCAATTTATCATGGTGTACTAACTTCGAAATTTTATCTGTCACAGGTGAATCGTATATACTTTGGACACTTCAGACGATTAAATGAAAACTTTATGCTAAGGTCCCTCAATTTCTCTGGACATTCATGCTCCAGGACATCCAAGCCTACTACAAAATGGGCTTTTGGATGATCTTATTGAAAAACCTTCTGAGAAATTTACCAAGATACTGGCCAACAGAAGAACCTGGATGCATGATTGAGTAGATTTTTCGTGCTTTCACAGTTGAGGATTAGAATTTACTACTTTCATAGGACTAGGGTAGTTTTCTTTTTGTTGTTCTAGGATAGACGGTTTTATGCCTTATCTTAGTTTGCTTGATACATTATTTTAGGATAGTTTGCTTTTGTTGGTTTCTCTCTTGTGCTGACTTGCTCTCACACTGATAACTTTGGAAGGCCTCATAATTCTTTCATCTAGGTATTATCTTTCCATCACTCCTCTTTTACTTTTATTGTCTCATGTGCATTGCATGCTCATATCTTTTACATTGAGGACAATGTAGATTTTAGGTTGGGGGTGGGAGATTAGGTTATCTAATCAGTGTTTTCTTGGTCTTGAGCAAAAATTGTGAAATTTTTTCAAATTTTTCTGGACTTTCTTGTGAATTCGAAGTGATTTTGATGGCTATCTTTGATTCAGAATTATAAGATACGTAATGTTGGATTTATGACTCTTGGATTCAGTTATCTATTAGATTTCATAGTTATGTTTGAATTGTTAATCCAAAATTAGAAGTTGTAACATTGATTGAGTCATGATTTCACATGTCACATCTTGCTTACACATTAAGGTTTTAGTTTGATATTGAAGGGTTAACTTGGTAATCACTAGGCATGTAAGGAACCAGCCTAGAAAATTTGCCCGTCATGATCAATTGAAAAAAAAAAAAAAACAGATACATTCATAAAGGATTGGGCGAATAATCTTCACCATAGGTTTACTCCCTATATGTGTAAATTTAATTTCCCATGGATGATATGTGAAAAGGGTTGGGTGTATGGTCTTCACCATAGGTTTGCTCCCTATAGATGAGGATTTAATTCCCCTTCTTGGTGTTACTTGTAATGGAAAAATCAAAAGTTGAAATAATGAAAAGATGATCTGTGAGGCAAGTTTTGGTTATCATGAATTCTCTTGTTTGTTATCAATGATATCCCAAAATAGAGAAGTGAATCTTAATGATGTTAAGTCAAGATTAGACTATACACCCATGGAACTTAATGTTTAGAATTGTTCTAATTGATGGATTAATACTTTGAACTTGAGTATGAAGTTTACCGAGCGCATGACTCAAGGAGAAAGTAATACCCAACATTAATGAATCTTAGAATTCTCGTATCTGGATTATTTTGCAAAAATCTCTCGAGTTTATAGAAATTGTCCTGTAATTCTTAACTTACTTTTCGCATACTTTGCTCAGCACTAGCAAGATACTGGTTGGGGGTTGTGTTAAGGGTGAAATATTACATATTAGACCCCAGTTATTGCATGGATTTATGAATATGGTACTGTTTAATGACCTAATTTAATTGTGTTTATGCCACAAGGTGTGTTTAGGAGCTTGAACTGAAACAAGGTGCTAAAAGCATGAAATTAATGCTCAGAAGTCACCAAGGCAAGGGACAGACTCTAGAGGACCAAGATCGACGGATCTGCATGCCAGATATCCAAGGAAATTGAGAAACTGAAGCTCAAGTGGCCTGAAAGTCAGTTAAAATGCAAGATCACAGGGTTCCCACCATCCGTTCGACTCAAAACTTTATATATAGCTTGAGGACTATAAATTAACCGTACATGTCGAATTTCATCCCTTAGATCCCTATGGAAGTGGCCCAATGGACAGATCAACCCCTTAAATCCTGATTTGGGGCCCGCCTGATATCTTGAAATACTTCAATTTTGGTCTCAGCCCTTTAAATTATATGGTAACCAGGTTGGACGGAGCTGATCTCTCATATACATCACCATGGGACCCACATGTGCATTGCACGTGTATAGCGTGGGTGCTCAAGCCATGCACAGAGCAGAATTTTTGGTCAAAGTCAGCTGACCCGACCTTCTTCCTCAAGGAGACAGCGTCCAACGCTATCCAACAGTTTTTTGGCTAGTGGGCCCCGTACATCATCCAAATTGATGATCTAAACCATCCATTCACTCAGGGGGTGGCCACAACCTTTGCGAAGCTTACCTTTTTCTTCCATGTACATGGACATGCATAGATCACCATTAAACTCAGGATGGATGACGGAAGCAAAACATCAGTGGGCCACACCGAATCTAATCCAAAATTAGCCATTCTTGACTGGTTTTTCAAGAAGAACACGTTGGACGGGGTGGATTTCGCAAAAGACAGATGAAGCGGACCCCGCCAATCGTCACCACGAAAGAGGCGTACGTAGGCTTTGCGTCCGTGAAAACCGACCTTCGTGGGCCATTGCGTGCGGACATCTTTAACCGGATGAACGATCCAAACCGTTCAAAAGATCCAACAATGGGCCACGACCCCAACCATGAAGTCGAACTCCATGGACAGGCCGTCCACCGTCTCGAATCTCAGGCCGAACGTAAGAAGCTCCTGCACACGCGACTGTGCTGTGTAAAAATTTGCACCGACTTCCGCTGTGAACTGTGGAAAATAAGGTCGGTTTTGTAATCCAACCTACTAGCTGTGGACATGTTATAAAAAGGGAGAGAGAGGGCGTGAGATGGCAGCTTGGATCTTGGATCTTGGAAGTTAAGAAGAAAGAGATGTCACCTCTTTGCTAGGGCTAAGAGGTGAAGCTTGTGGTGTGATGGGAAGGCTTTTATGATTTTGATTCATGTTATGAACTACCTTGATTATAGTTTGATTAAGGGAATGTTTTCAGTTTTTAATGGTCTGTTGTGACTAAAATTACAATGGGTCTGCGATAGCTTTGAGAATGTTTCTTTCCTTTCTATGTTTATGACGTCAGGAAGCCTTATTGTTCACCATCGTTTCCTGGCCATGGTCAGACGACGGTACACTTCCTAACCTTCCGTAGTACTCCATTCTCAGATCTTAGCGCCCATACGCTAGATTCCGATCCTGGGATCCTACAAGGAGGATTTTCAGTATGATTTTTTTTTTTGTATAATGGAGCATAACCACAAGCATAACCAAGTCACAAAACAACAACACCACATATCCACTAAATCAAAAACTTTAAGTACAATGCATATGAAAGGGAAATATAATATAATGAATATAACAAAATCTCCAGAGGCTCGGCTGCATGCTCCAAGCTCAACATTGCTGCAACCTAACGCCACCTGCACGTATCTATTGTGCATAAGCTTACAAAAGCTTAGAAGGTGGTGAAAGTGTGTGTAAGGTAAGTGCTAAGTATATAATATCAGAGTAATGCGAAAGTATGCAAGGAAATCTATGAATGCTATCAGCTATACCAAAGCTATGTGATACAAAGCATGAATGCTATCGATCATACCAAGGCCATGCGATGCGAGGCCTATGTAACCAAATGTCATATGCGAGATGCAATACAAGCATGTCAGTACTCATCAAGTACACATATCTATACGGTTCCTCTCTGGATATCACCGAGGTTAATACACCTCACACTGACTGCCTCCTCCCTAGCTGCACAGTCAAGTAAGTGGAAGAGGCCTCACTATCCGCCTGACTAGTAGTCTACCGATACCTACCCGGCTCGTCGATACCAGACTCATTTGTGAGTTGGTCAAACTCAGCTTAGCTTATAGCCCCCTCACTCGGGCGGATAAGGCCACACCCCCTTCCAACCGACCACAACAGAGTGAGAGACGCGGCCTACTAGTATTCGGCACTCGGGCACTCGTGTATCCACTCGGTCTATACATTGGAGCATCGCCTGGTACCAAAAAGGTTCTGGGATTTTCACCCAAGGACATCTTAAGTGCCCACAATACTAGATCCAAGATTTCCGGTATCCGATACGACCATCCACAATGTATCTGTGGAGGCAACGGCCCTGATGTCGCTAGGGTGTATAGTGATCAAGTCACACATATGCGAGATGCATGAGTCACACATTTCAAACATGCAGCAATCTCGCGCATACCACGCGCTCATGTCGGGCACTCCATCTCATATGGAGTTCCGTAAATGTCTCAGCCCAATGGCTTATGCTATGATCAAACATTCCTCATATCAAGCATACATATGATGCGTATGGGCATGAATCATGGAGTTATACTCAGCATTTTATAAAGTAATGAACTATCCTCACAATGCAGATGGGCCTAGACGACCTACACAAAATGAGTATGGGCCTATCAATGGGCCCTAGGGAGAGTCACAATGTGGACATTTAACCAACTTGTACTTACAATGTGGACGTCAAACCAACATTGCTCCCAAGGCATGGCCCGCCATAAAACATCATTACACAAACCATGGAGGAATCACACATTGCAATGGACTCTAAAGACATCCCATTGGGCCTTAAATACATCAAATGGGTCATATCGCATGGGCCTTATATTCATCAATTGGGCCACATCAATGGGCCGCACCAATGGGCCTTATGTACATTGCAATGGGCCATAACCCATGGGCCTCCAATACATTAAGACGGCCTAATCATATGGGCCTCATATATATACCAAGTGGACCTCAACAAATGAGCCACAAATACATCTAGATGGGCTTAATCACATGGGCCTTATATGTATACTAAGGTGGGCCACACCAAAACACAAGTGGTGATGATGATTTCCACCATTAAAATCCCTAAGGCCCACCATGAAATCTGTTTCCCCATCTAGCCCCCTCTCATAATTTACATAGTGATAGTTGAAGTGGGAACAATATCGACTTGAAGGGAAACTACTATGGCCCTTGGAAATTTTCGCACGGTGGGCATTATTGACCACTACATGAATGGTGGGGTCCACTTGAACTTTAGATCTGGCTCATTCCTTAGCTCATGCAATAAAATGAGCTTTTAAAATGGATGGACAGATTGGATGCAACAATTGCATCATGGTGGGGGTCCACATGAAGGCCTACCATCCTGTAGATAATATATAATATAATATAAAATTTATATATAGTATATATATATATATATATATATACAATATTATATATATATATATATACACACACACACACGCTCACACACACATGCTCCACACACACACCGTCCAGGGGGGACGGTGTGAATATACACATACATCACTGTGGGTCCCATGTGGGGCCCACCATAGTGCTTATACGCCATCCAACCAGTTGAAAGGACCATAGACCTGGATGAAGAGTAAAAATAAATTTCATATTGATTCCAAAACTTCTGTGAACCCAAATGGGTTTCAATGGTATATACTCAATCTCACTATTTCCTCTTACATGGGCCACCTGAGCATTGGATGAGGCTGATTTTCGGAGGGGGCTAGCTGTTGGAAGTGTTCCACCATATGAGCAGGTTGGATTACAAATATACATCATGGTGGGGTCCATGGCTGGGGCGGTGGGTCCCTACCCATTTTAACGCCTGACGCTCTCTTGCCCCTCACAGACAGAAGAAGAAAGGCCGCACCTTATTTTTGTATTTTTTTTTTGGAAATCTCATTTTTCTGAGGTTTTTTCGCATGTGGGGCCCGCATCAAATGAATCCAACCCACCCAATGGATTCCATAGCCCATAATCCATCCATCAAGCCCAATATTGGGCATCTTTTGGCTTGTAGAAAAATTTAGGTGACATTAAATGGTGAGAATCTGTATTTGCTAAGGTATGGCCCACCAGAAAGTTGGATCAGCTTCATTTTTCGGCTTAACGCCTAAAATGATCTGGTAAATAGGATGGACAGCATGAATTGAATCCATTCATCAAGGTGAGGGCTATGAAAGTGGGCCACCCTGTAAGCTTTGAAAGAGCTAATATTTGTGTTTTCCAAATTCATGTCTAGCATCCAGGGACGCTGGACGGTTAGACATAGCACATACATTTGAGGTGGGCCTGCTTAGGTAGGCCACCACATGGAGGGTGGTGTGGGTACAATACATATAGAGTGGGCCCCACTTATAGATGGCTTGGTTACAATACATGCCTCATGGTGGGGTCCATCCGGGTGGGCCACACAATCACACCAACATCACATGAAGAGAAGAATAAAAGGAAAGAGAGGGAGAGAGAGAGAGAGAGAGAGAGAGAGAGAGAGAGAGATACATGTGTGATGGAGGGACCACGACACTATGGGCCCTCCGTTGCAATCAATCATACATCGAGTGGGTCCTAATACATGTGGGCCCGTTAAATTAAAATCCAATGGTGGAGATCTCTTCTCCACTAAAATAGATGGTCTAAATGACCCTATGCATGCAAGGAAAAATGAACATCATGATAGGGTCCATGGAGAATGGCCCCATCATGGAATGATTATGAGCATCAAGGTGGGCCATCGGCCACATCTAGGGTCCCAAGTGAGATCTATACCATCAATTGGTAAGCCTCACTTGGCCCTTCATCATAAAAATAAAATCTAGGCCTATGGACAACACCCACCTTTCGATCTAATCAGTCCATTGGAACGACTATCTTCTTGTGCTCCTCTTTGATGGTGGAAGATGAGAAGTGGATGGCTAGGATAGAAGATCTTGGGATGGGAAAGTGGGCCACACAAACTCTTTTCTCTCTCACATGAAATGCTTGGACATGTGGTGCTTTTGTTTGGAATTGTGAAGGAAAAGAGAGAGAGAGAGAGAGAGAGAGAGAGAGAGAGAGGTGTGGTGGTTGTAAGAGAGATGTGAGTGATGGGTGTGATGGGTGAAAGGGTGAGTGATGTGTGAGGTGAGTGATGGGTGTGATGGGTGAAAGGGTGAGTATGGGTTAGGTGAGTGATAGGTTGACTTTTGGGGTTTGCTTGACTTGTGGAGAAAGAAAGCATGGGAGTGCTTTGTACTGAACATGAGGGGTGATTGATGGGATTGATTTGACATATTGTAGAGATTCTCTTGGGACTGCAAATGCGTCGCGTTTCTTAGAAATAAACACCGGCCCACATCTTCTGGCTTGGGTATCGGGTCGGTGCGCGAGTCGCGGCGTTATAACCGCGGCGACGGTACGGTCGCAATGATACAGGTCTTTGATTAAACTGACTCAATTCTAAAGGATATGACTTAGGGTCAATCGCAAACGTTGATTTTACGTCGCAGGTTGCCGGAATTCGACGGGAATGATCGCGAAAGTCGACGGAATAGTACGAACTTGGATACGGGTCTTACAGCTCTCTTCACCTAATAAAAATTTTATCCTAAAAATTTGCACTACCATCGAAGCTAACCGTAACTCATAAGGAAATAGGAAACGTAACATCATTTATAATCAAAATGCAGCATATCATCATAATCAAACATCTAAGGGATATGGATAACGCCCATAAATTCAAGCTCTAACTCCTAGTACGCCTCATTCATGAACAATCTAGGAAGACGGTGCAGGGGTCAAGTTACATGAATCATCGACGACTGCTCCTGATGATTGAGGGTCCTGCTGGGTGGCATAAAATCTGCCCTAGGCCTGCTAGGAGGTGCAGGTCCCCTCTGAGGTCTCTACTATTGCGAGGGAGGTCCCTGAGGCTGGTCCTGTGGTCGTTGCTGCTGCGGTGGGGACTATCGCGGAGGTTGATACGGTGCCCTCGGCTGCTGATGTTGTTGTAGCTGTCGCAGAGGTGGATGCGGTGCCCTCGGCTGTTGCTGCTGCGGATGGGGACACTCGTCCACGTAATGTCCTGTCCTACCGCACCCAAAGCATGTACCTGTAAATGGTCCCAGAGGTGGTGCTGGGGGTACTGCTAGTGCTCAAAATGCTGGGCAGGTCATGCATCGCTGTTGTGAACAATGTTGTTGCGGCTGAGAGCTACTGGAGGGCTCCTTCCTCTTCTGATCTCCCCTCTAGTCACGGGCTTTCTGTAAACTGACCCAATCTGACTCGTAGATCTAGGCCCTCTCTACGATCTGCTCAAACATCGGAAGCATGTGTCCGATCACACGACTCTTGAGGGCAGGATGCAAACCGTTCTCAAAACGGCGGGCCTTCTGCCCCTCATCATCAACAAGGTACGTCATGAATCTTCATAGTGCAACGAAACGAGCCTCATACTGGGACACAATTATGTATCCCTAGACCAGAGTCTCAAACTCTAATGTCCGCTGCTGGCACACATGCTCGAGAAAGAACTTCAGGTCAAACCGGTCTACAAAGTCCTCCCAAGTCCACACAAAATCGGCCGCTACCGATCGGGCTACAGATGTCCACCAATGCTGAGCCTCACCTTGGAGAAGAAATACAACTAATGTAACTCGCTACTAGGTTGTACATCTCATGGTGTCGAATATTTTCTCCACCTCGGAGCACCATATCTCTGCTGCAGTAGGGTTTGGCACACCCCGAAAACGCGGAGGATCATGCTATTGAAAGTCCTTGAGAAGGGCGCTCGCACACTCCTGCTCGGCCTCAGCTGGTGTAGCAATGGGACGCCTGCTCTGCCCCTAAAGAATGTCGGTCATCACCTGAAGCATTTGCTGCACCTGGGTGAGACTCACAGGTAAGGTCGGATCCGCACCAGTCTCAGATAAAGGAGTGGTATCCTCGGGCTGGAAAGTAGGAATATCTAGTGGTGGTGCAGAAGTCGCAGGTGGTAGAGCGGGAGTAACAGGTGGTGGAGCGGGAGTCGCAGGTGGTGGAGCGGGATTCTCTCGAGTGGCTCTTCTAGCCATTACGTCCTACAGGAAGGAACAAGGGCCTATCAGCCATGAGAATTCTCGAAGGCATAAACATTAAGGGTCTATGTCGGAAAGCTACGAAGTTATTCGAACTCGGAACCTATTCATTCTATGTTCATAGCAGATATGTGATGTGATCTCAGGTATTCCCAAGTTATGCTCTGATACCAACCCCTGTCATGCCCCAAACTCGGAAACTAGGCTCACAAAATTTCCGATTGCCGAATCCAGCGCCGACAGCCTCCGTAGTGCCCCATTCTCGGCTCCTAGCTCCCATACGCCAAATTCCGATCCTGGGATCCTACAAGGAGGATTTTCAGTATGAATTTTTTTTTTTTGTATAATGGAGCATAACCACAAGCATGACCAAGTCACAAAACAACAACATCACATATCCACTAAATGAAAAACTTTAAGTACAATGCGTATGAAAGGGAAATACAATATAATGAAAGTAGCAAAGTCTCCACAGACTCGGCTGCACGCTCTAAGCTCAACGCTGCTGCAACCTAATGCCACCTGCACACATCTATCGTGCATAAGCTTACAAAAGCTTAAAGGGTGGTGAAAGTATGTGTAAGGTAAGTGCTAAGTATATAATATCAGAGTAATGCGGAAGTATGCGAGTAAGTCCATGAATACTATCAGCTATACCAAAGTTATGTGATGCAAGGCATGAATGCTATTGCCCATACTAAGGCCATGCGATACGAGGCCTATGTAGCCAAATGTCATATGCGAGATACAATACAAGCATGTCAATACTCATCAAGTACACATATCAATGCAGTTCCTCTCTGGATATCACCGGGGTCTAATACACCTCACATTGACTGCCTCCACCCTAGCTACACAGTCAAGTAAGTAGAAGAGACCTCACTATCCGCCTGACCAGTAGTCTACCAATACCTACTCGGCTCATCGATAGCGGACTCATTTGTGAGCTGGTCAAACTCAGCCTAACTTATAGCCCCCTCACTCGGGCAGATAAAGCCACACCCCCTTCCAACCGACCACGACACAGTGGGAGACGGGGCCTACTAGTATTTGGCACTCGGGCGCTCGTGTATCCACTCAGTCTAGACATTGGAGCATCTCCTGGTACCAAAAAGGTTCTAGGATTTTCACCCAAAGACATCCTAAGTGCCCACAATGCTAGAGCTAATATTTTCGGTATCCGATACGACCATCTACGATGTATCTGTGGAGGCTGCAATCCTTATGTCACTAGGCCGTGCAGTGATCAAGTCACACATATGCGAGATGCATGAGTCACACCTTTCATACATGCATCAATCTCGCGCGTACCACGCGCTCATGTCGGACACACTGTCTCATATGGAGTCCTATAAATGTCTCAGCCCAACGGCTTATGCTATGATCAAACATTCCTCATATCAAGCATACATATGATGCATATGAGCATGAATCATGGATTTATACTAAGCATTTTATAAAGTAATGAACTATCCTTACAATGTAGATGGGCCTAGACGACCTACACATAAAGAGTATGGGCCTATCAATGGGCCCTAGGGAGAGTCACAATGCGGACATTTAACCAACATTGTACTTACAATGTGGATGTCAAACCAACATTGCTCCCAAGGCATGGTCCGCCATAAAACATTATTACACAAACCATGAAGGAATCACACATTGCAATGGACCCTAAGGATATCCCATTGGGCCTTAAATACATCAAATGGGCCATATCGCATGGGCCTTATATTCATCAAGTGGGCCACATCAATGGGCCGCACCAATGGGCCTTATGTACATTGCAATGGGTCATAACCCATGGGCCTCCAAAACATTAAGACGGCCTAATCATATGGGCCTCATATATATACCAAGTGGGCCTCAACAAACACACCACAAATACATCCAAATAATCACATGGGCCTTATATGTATACCAAGGTGGGCCACACCAAAACACAAGTGGTGATGATGATTTCCACCATTAAAATCCCTAAGGCCCACCATGAAATCTGTTTCCCCATCTAACCCCCTCTCATAATTTACATAGTGATAGTTGAAGTGGGAACAAATATCGACTTGATGGGAAACTACTATGGCCCTTAGAAATTTTCGCACGGTGGGCATTATTGACCACTACATGAATGGTGGGGTCCACTTAAACTTTATATCTGGTTCATTCCTTAGCTCATGCAATGAATTGAGCTTTTAAAATGGATGGACATATTGGATGCAACATTTGCATCATGGTGGGGGTCCACATGAAGGCCCACCATCCTGTAGATAATATATAATATAATATAAAATTTATATATAGTATATATATATATATATATATATATATATATATACACAATATTATATATATACACACACACACACACACACACACGCTCCACACACACACCGTCTAGGGGGGACGGTGTGAATAGAACACATAAATCATGGGGGATCCACTGTCCACCGTCAATGGATGGTGTGAATATACACATACATTGCTGTGGGTCCCACGTGGGGCCCACCGTAGTGCTTAGAAGCCATCCAACCAGTTGACAAGGTCCACAGACCTGGATGAAGAGTAAAAACAAATTTCATATTGATTCTAAAACTTCTGTGAACCCAAATAGGTTTCAATGGTATATACTCAATCCCACTGTTTCCACTTACGTGGGCCACCTGAGCATTGGATGAGGTTGATTTTCGGAGGGGGCCCGCTGCTGGAAGTGTTCCACCATATGAGCGGGTTAGACGACAAATATACATCATGGTATAGCAGCAGGTGCTGCACCTTATTTTTGTATTTTTTTTTAGAAATCTCATTTTTCTGAGGTTTTTCGCATGTGGGGCCCGCATTAAATGAATCCGACCCACCCAATGGATTCCACAGCCCATAATCCATCCATCAAGCCCAATATTAGGCATCATTTGGCTTGTAGAAAAATTTAAGTGACTTTAAACGGTGAGAATCTGTGTTTGCTAAGGTATAGCCCACCAGAAAGTTGGATTAGCTTCATTTTTTAGCTCAACGCCTAAAATGAGCTGGTAAATAGGATCGATGGCATGGATTGAATCCAATCATCAAGGTGAGGGCTATGAAAGTGGGCCACCCTGTAAGCTCAAAAAGAGCTAATATTTGTGTTTTCCAAATTCACGTCCAGCGTCCAGGGACGTTGGTCGGTTGGACATGGCACATACATTTAAGGTGGGCCTTCTTAGGTGGGCCACCACATGGAGGGTGGTGTGGGTACAATACATATAGAGTGGGCCCCACTTATAGATGGCTTGGATACAATACATGCCTCATGGTGGGGTCCATCCGGGTGGGCCACACAATCACACCAACATCATATGAAGAGAAGAATAAAAGGAAAGAGAGGGAGAGAGAGAGGGAGAGAGAAAGAGAGAGAGAGAGAGAGAGGGAAAGAAAGATACACGTGTGATGGAGGGACCCCGACACTATGGGCCTTCCGTTGCAATTAATCATACATCAAGTGGGTCACAATACATGTGGGCCCATTAAATTAAAATTTAACGGTGGAGATCCCTTCTCCACTAAAATAGATGGTCTAGATGACCCTATGCATGCAAGGAAAAATGAACATCATGATAGGGTCCATGGAGAATGGTCCCATCATGGAATGATTATGAGCATCAAGGTGGGCCATCAGCCACATCTAGGGTCCCAAGTGAGATCCGTACCATCAATCGGTAAGCCTCACTTGAACCTTCATCATAAAAATGAAATCTAGGCCTATAGACAACACCCACCTTTTAATCTAATCGGTCCGTTAGAACGCCTATCTTCTTGTCCTCCTCTTTGATGGTGGAAGATGAGAAGTGGATGGATAGGATGGAAGATCTTGGGATGGGAAAGTAGGCCACACAAACTCTTTTCTCTCTCACACGAAATGCTTGGACGTGTGGTGCTTTTGTTTGGAATTGTGAAGGAAAAGAGAGAGAGAGAGAGAGAGAGAGAGAGAGAGAGAGAGAGAGAGGTGTGGTGGTTATAAGAGAGATGTGAGTGATGGGTGTGATGGGTGAAAGGGTGAGTGATGTGTGAGGTGAGTGATGGGTTGACTTTTGGGGTTTGCTTGACTTGTGGAGAAAGAAAGCATGGGGGTGCTTTGTACTTGACATGAGGGGTGATTGATGGGATTGATTTGACATATTGTAGAGATTCTCTTGGGATTGTAAATACGCAGCGTTTCTTCGAAATAAACGCCGGCCTACATCTTCCAGCTTGGGTATCAAATCGGTGCACGAGTCACGGCGTTGGAACCGCGGCGATAGTGCGGTCGCAATGATACAGGTCTCGAATTAAGCCGACTCAATTCTACAGGATACGACTTAGGGTCGATCGCAAACGTTAATTATACGTCGCAGGTTAGTGGAACTCGACGGAAATGATCGCGAAAGTCAACGGAACAGTACGGACTGGGATACGGGTCTTACAATGATGGAATCCATTCTAATTCATATACCTTTCATCTCTTAAAGACTATATCAAAGGAAGTTTAGTCTTAATTTCATAGTTACACCCTTAAATTGGATGAAGATGGGACTCTAAGTCCAATTGAGTTCTTAAAGCAGGCATAAGATCTCCCTGATCTCTACAAGTGGATCCTCTCAATCCCTAATTTCCTTTCCCTGAATTCTTTATGTTTTAGATAATTATTTCATCATTATTCCTCAAATTACAGTCGATTTAAATTTTATCTTAGTCTAAGTTTTAGTTTTATTTAATTTCAGATTACGTATAGGTTTCAATCCCTTAGGATTCAACCTCGGTCTCACCGAGTTTATTACTACATCACAACCCTATACTTGGGGAGTGTACACCATACCAAGGCCATGCGATGCGATGCCTATGTAGCCAAATGTCATATGCAAGATGCAAAGCAAGCATGCCAGTCCTCATCAAATACACATATCAGTACAGTTTCTCTTTAGGATATCACCGGGGTCTAATATTGTAACACCCCGTACTTTCAGTACTCGGGTGTTGCCACTAGATCTAAATTAGCTTACGTGTATGCAGTGACCCACATAATTTACCTTACATGTCACCATCCAACAACTCTCAATCTATCCATCTTAACCCTTAGATTTTAGACTATGACAACTCATAACACCATCATAAGGTTTATGATCAATCTTTCCATTTGACTGTCATAAGTTGACCCCATATTTGAATAAATGAAAATTTTATTTTTAGAATCTTGAACGTGATGACATCTCATCATACGCCTATTTAGTACAATTGAATCATATAAAATAAATTTAGGGATCAAAATCACAAGATCCACCATTCATTGGTCTACAACATCCCGTAGGAAGATCCATCATATCCAACTCCCAAATCACACCTAAACATTCATTAGGACCCTTAGAGTTGTCGATAATTAACTACTAGACAATCCGATTGTTGGATCATTTAAATGATCAGTAAATCGTGGTTTGGAAATTAGAGATCCATGTGGTATGGTCCTCATTATATGCAAAGCAACCCAAATGTAGGGTATGTAGCTAAATAACACACAATGGCTAGTCTTACATCCTATGTGTAGGTATAATAATAATAATGATGATAATAAACAAATAAAAATAAATAACTAGCAATGTATAGGTAATAATGTATAAATATTAATAAGATAAAATCATGAGTCAGGTAGTCTTGCTTGAGTGTCCCACAAAATGACAAAACATATATAATAATAATAATAATAATAATAGTAGTAGTAGTAGTAGTAGTAGTAAATAATGATACTACAAGTATGGTAACATGATAGTTAATGCGTAGTAGGTCACATAACCCACAATCTAACCATTGGCTTCTAGCCTAAATGGTCCATTGGATTCTTTTAACCCTTAACATTCGATTTAGAGATGATCTGACCAGCGGATCAATGAGAATCCACAAGTAGGACTCAAAATTCAAG
This sequence comes from Magnolia changhungtana, assembly GCA_030180095.1. Classification (NCBI taxonomy): domain Eukaryota; kingdom Viridiplantae; phylum Streptophyta; class Magnoliopsida; order Magnoliales; family Magnoliaceae; genus Magnolia; species Magnolia changhungtana. The sequence goes on from JASAUF010000160.1 coordinate 6,385,920, forward strand.
TCGTATGGGCCACCTGAGCCTTCGACCCACTTGATATCCGGTCAAGGACTCTGATTGGGCCCTCCAAGTGGGTAGACGGTATGGATTTATCACAAACATTATGTCAGAGCCCACTTAGGGTTTGCGTGTACACGGAGAATGGTCAGACGGGCTCTGACTCGTACTCGTCCGAAAGTGGCAAGCCGTCTTACCTACAGCTACTTCAAACAGGGGAGTTTTTCTCTCCCTGTTTAATTGGTATTAGGCCCACCATCATGGATCCCATGAGGCATCCAAACTGTCCATCCGGTAGAAGGACAACAGTGTGACAAAACCCTGGCAAATTTCACATGATCCAGCACGTACGTCTGCACACAAATCTCACTGCAAGTGGGCCCCAAAAACACAACACGTCCTAAAATTGGAAAATGTTTATTTCTCTTTCCATGCCAGCTTGGTAATCCGAGTGGAGAAGATTTCTCTTATCTCGGACATTCGATCAGTGAGATCTTAGCCCTTGCTTCTTGATTTGAAATTTCCCTGGCAAACCATGAAAACCGGTGGCTTCCTACCCATTGTTTTATATGTAGTTTCTGTCTGAGAAGATCTGGACCATCTGTTATTAATCTGATGGCCCTAAGGGAGCTTAGGGATCGATTTAAGTCCACAGGATGTAGTTGTAATAGACCCCGCTCCCATGCCCTTGCTGCAACTCAAAATACGGTCGTCTTCTTCCTCGTTCGAACCCATCACCCAAACAGCAGTGGAGCTTCGAAAAAGCTTATCCTCAAGCTTCCAGGGACCCATCTGAACTAGCCCATGTAGTCGGAATGAAGGAAGAAGTAGCGGGAGAAAGTCTGCCATTAATGACACCTTTCTTCCCCACCACCCATGAGCGCAGCTGTTGTTGCAGCCACAATTTCTGCATCCTTGGTGTCCCTAAAGCCAGGAGAAAGAAAGAAAGGAAGTAGAAAACAGAGATAGAGTAAGGGCTGGTCGCTACTGGAGTCAGGTTTCTGAACTGAGTTCGATCAGTTCGTGTACAAGTGTGGTTAAGTCGTGTCTCGGGTTACCAAGTTAGGCACGACTCAGGCTCGGTTCTGGTGTCCACATTTGAACCAGATCTAGAGAGAGAAAAGAGAAAGGAAAGTAATAAGAAGAAGAAAGGAGAGAAAATAAAAGAGGGAGAGTTTAGGCTTGAGTATGGGCAGACTCATTGCCGAGTTAGCTGGGTCGAGTTCGGCCGAGTTGGGCCTATTTCAGTTAAGTCGGGTCTGGTTTATCCCAGTGGCTTGCTAGCATATGGCCTAAGTAAAAGAAGAGAATAAGAGAAAGAAGAAAATGAAGAAGGAAAAGACAGAAATGAAGAAGGAGAGGGAGAGAGTTGGGATTGAGTTGTGCCGGGTTGCACCAACTCACCGCACCGTCATGACTCGATTCCTGGTTTGCGAGTTGGGTCAGGGCTGGTTAGTTACAACAGAAGAAGAAGAATGAGAAGAAAGGGAGAAAGAAAAGAGAAAGAAGAAAGAACGTAGTGGTGTGTTGAGTCGAGTCAACACGACTCGAACCGAGTCGATTAATGTGAGTCAACTCTCTTTTCCCATATTAGATCATCCTGTATTACCATTAGTTACATTATCATGAATATGATAGTTATTAATCGTGAATAGCCATCACTACACTGTGTATGTTAATATTAGTTATTATGAATGAAACTACTATTAAATGATACTAGTGTTGTCATGCCCCAAACTCAAAAACTGGGCTCACAAAGTTCCCAATTGCAAAATCCGGCAATGACAGCCTCCATAGTACCCCATTCTCAGCTCCCGACACCCATACACCAGGTTCCGATCCTAGAATTCTACGAGGAGGATTTCTAACATGATTTTGATTTGTAATGAGCATAACCATAAGCATAACCCATGAACAATAACGACAAGAACACCATCACAAAAATCTACTATGATAAAAAAAACTTTGAGTACAATGCATATGAAGGGAAATAAAAGATAGTGGTAATAACAGAAACTCTTAAAGCTCAACTGCAAACTCCTGCTACGATTAAACTATGGCTACGTTCTGGCGTCACCTGCATGCATCAATTGTACAAAATCTTATAGAAAGCTTAGAGGGTGGTGGAACTGTATGCGCAACATGAGCGTGCTCAGAACGCAATATCATGCGGAATCATGCTAATGACTATGTGAATGCAATCAGCCGTACCAAGGCTATGCAATGCAAAACATGAATGTTATCGGCCATATCGAGGCCATGCGATGTGAAATACAACTCATGCATGTCAATCCTCATCCACATATCAATGTAGAGCATCAAATATAAGTATGGTTCTCATTTAGGATAATTATCGGGGTTTAGTACCCTCCAAATGGCACTGCCCCTTTCCCAGGCACGCAGTCCAAGTGAGCGTAAGTAACCTCACTATTCGCCTAGCCAATAGTCTGCCAATATCTATCTAGCACGTCGATAGCGGATACATTCATGAGCTGGTCAAACTCAGCCTAGTAATACCCCCTACCCTCAGGCAAGTAAGGCCACACCCATTTTCAATCGACCACGACACAGTGGGAGACGTGACCTCCTGGTATTCGGCCCTCGTGCGCTCATGTATCACTTGGTCTCGACGTTGGAGTCATCCTCTGGTACCATTAGGTTTAGAGATTTTCATCCAGGGACATCTATGGTGCCCCGATGCTTAGTAACAATATTTCCAATGTTTGATCCTGCCATCCACGATGTGCCTGTGGAGGCCACAGCCCTGATGTTGCTAGGGCGTACAGTAATCATGTCATACAAATGCGAAGTGCACGAATCACACTACCATTCATGCAGTAATCCTGCGTGTACCACATGCTCATGTAAGGCAACTTTACCTATCAGAGAGCCCATAAATAGTCTGCCCAAAGGCATATATGATGATCTGTCACTCCTTATATCAAGCATACATATGATGTGTATGAGCATGAATCATGGAATTATACTAAACATGTTAAATGGTGATGGACTCTATTTATAATGAAGATGGGCCTAGACGGCCTACACACTACAAGTATGGGCCTATCAATGGGACCTAGGGAGATTCATAATGCGGACATTTAATCAACATTATCCTTACAATGTGGACGTCAAACCATCATTGCTCCCATAGCACGACCCATTATAAACATTATTATATATACCACGGTGAAATCACACATTACAATGGACCTAAATACATCTCATGGGGCCTTAAATACATCAAATGGGCCACATCACATGGGCCTTATATACATCAAGTGGGCCCCATCAATGAGCCACACTAATGGGCCTCATGTACATTGTAATGGGCCATAACCCATGGGCCTTGAATACATCATAATGGATACAATCAAATAGGCTGATTGAATGGGCCGAATCAATTGGGCTGATCAAATGGGCTGAAATAGATGGGCAAATACAAATGGGCCGAAACAGATGAGCCGATACAAATGGGTTGAATCAAATGGGCCAAAATAGATGGGCCGGTACAAACGGGCCAAATCAATTGGGCCGAGATGAATAAGCCGAGTCCAATGGCTGAGTCGAATAGGCCCAGTCGAATGGCTGATTCAAATGAGTCAATCAAATGGGCCTAATATATCACCATGGGCCTCTATTCATGGGCTCCAAATACATCACAATAGGCCTCTTCCCATGGGCCCCAAATACGTCATATTGAGCCTTTCAAATACAACAAGTGGGCCATACTACTTGCTGCACCATTCATCCAGCTATAGAGATCATTTTAGAGCATTATCCAAACAATGAATCAGATCAAAAGATCATCTGGACCATACCACAAATAAAAGTGGTGATAATGATTCCCATAGTTAAAAATTTAGAGGACCCACTATAGTATTTATTTCCCATCCATACTATTCATAAGGTCACAAGGACCTGGATATAGAGGGAAAACAAATATCATAAAGGTCCAAAACCTTAAAATCCCAAAGGGTTTTCAATGATGGGCGTTCATCCCACTGTTCTCTACAGTGTGGTCCACTTGATATTGGATCTGCTTTCTTTTTGGTCTGAGCCCTTGGGATAAAATCGCCAAATAGATGGACAGTTTGGATGGGTCTCATCCATCGGAGTGGGGTGCTGACCGTCCAGCCAATCCACTCGTCAAATGGGTCCCATAAAATCTGGATGGACGGCGTGGGTAGGAACATGCATCACAACGATCTCCATGTACATGGCTCAAATACGAGCTCGCCAGATGAATGGATGGCGTGAATATAAATATACATCACGGAGGGCTCCACCCGTCCAGGTTGCTAGACGGTGTGGATGGGACCCACACATCTGCTGCGGCCCATCCAGCATCGTCCGGAAATGGACGGCTGGAAAAAAACATCACTGGTGGGTCCCATGTAGGCGGCCACCCCACATCCCACTCCTCTCTGTTATATCTATATGTTATATAATATAATATAATAAGATATTATAATATAATAATATACTTATTACACATGAAATGAAAAAAAAACCACCGTCTAGAGTCTGAATGATCTGTGCTGATCTAACGCAAGTATACATGGTAGGTCCACACACAGGAGTGGCCCACCATAATATATATTTTTATACTATATAATATTATATATATATATATATACACACACACACTTGTGTGTGTGAGAGAGAGTGAGGACTGCAAGCGTCCAGCGTCTCGTGCCTGGATGAAAACTCATCCATCATATTAAGCCCCACATAAATGGATGGCTGGGTGACTCCATGCAACATGGTGGCCCCACGTCCAGTGGGCCACGCTGTGGAACAAGCTGATTTTTATATTTTCACTTCATCCAGCCCATCCATTGGATAGGCCGTGAGGTGGGGCCCAACACATGGACAGCCTAGATCAGGTGGGCCACATACACCATTATCATATAAATAATTTTAGAAAGGAGAAAAGTGAGAGAGAACAACGTAAGAGGGGAGGGACCCTGCCACTAATGGGCCCTCCCTTATACAATACATACATCATGTAGGTCCCACAACAAGTGGGCCATTAAATTTAAAAAAAAATCAATCATGGATCACCCACCTATCGCACTCCTCCTTGATCCCTTGGACTTGTATGCTCTTTATCTTCAACTTTGATGGAGGTCGATGGAGATTAGAAGGTTGAGATGGGAGAAAGAGATGGGTGGAGAGAGAAAGAGAGTTGACTTTAGGAATGGAAAGGGATGGGTTGTTGTACTTGGGGTTTGGAGTGTACTTGACTTGTACTTGACATTGATTGATTGATTGATGGGATAGGTCACAGAGATTGTCTCAGAATTCGCACGCGCTGTATTTTTCTCAAAATGAACGTGTGCCCACATCTTCGGACCTGGATATTGGATTGGTGCACATTCGCGGCGTTGGAACAGAGGCGACGGTGCTGTCGCTAAGGTACAAGTTTCGGGTCGAGCCGACTTTAGTATGCAGGACTCGACTTAGGATTACGTGCAAACATCGGATACAGGTCGAAGGTTGCCGAAATTTGACCGGGAGGACCGCGTAAGCCTACAAAAAGTGTAGGATACGGGTCTTACAACTCTCCCCTCCAAATAAAAATTTCATCCTCGAAATTACACAATCATGGTAACTAAACATAACTTATAAAGAAAGAGGAAATAAAGCATCGTCATATAAAATCAGAGACGGCATACATGATACAACATATAATCAATCATCAAAGATATGGGGATAACGCTCACAAATCTCGGCATCGCGCTTCGAAGACGCCTCATCAATAGAATGGTGATCCCACTGAACCTTCACAAAAGGAATGAACTTGGTCCAGAGGACCTGCTCCTTCCGATCAAGGATGTGGACTGGCTGCTCAATGTAAGAAGCGTCCTCACATACCTCCAACAGCTGTCAATCAATAACAGGAACGATGTCTGACCCACACTTCCTCAGCATAGAGACATGAAAAATGTTGTGGATGTCAGACAACTGAGATGGTAAGGCAAGCCGATAGGCCACGATGCTAATACACTCAGTGATCTCGAAAGGTCCAATGAATCTAGGGATAAGCTTGCCCTCGCTCCAAATCGAAGTACGCCCTTCATGGGCGAGACCTTGAGATACACGTAGTCCTTTATATCAAACTCCAAGGGATGACGCCTACGATTAGTAAAACTCTTATGCCGGCTCTAAGCTGTGCACATCCTCTACCTGATGATATCGATAGCCTCTGATGTCTATTGCACAAGCTCGAGACCTAGGAGACGCCACTCTCCAACCTCGGTCCAACAACTTTGAGATCCGCATGGTTTGTCATACAATACCTTAAAAGGAGCCATGCCAATGGTCGCCTGATAGCTGTTGTTGTATGCGAACTAAGCCAATCGCAGATGCTCATCCCAACTACCCCTAAAGTCAGTAACACAAGCCCTAAGCATATCCCATTGAGCAGACTATTTACGGGACTCCTTATGAGATGGAGTGCCCACATTATCGCGCCGTATGAGCAGGATTGCTACATGACTAGATAGTGTGATTCATGCATCTCACATATATGTGACTTGATCATTATACGCCCTAACAACATCAGGGTCATGGCCTCCGCAGGTAAATCGTGGATGGCTAGATGAGACACCAGAAATATTTGGTTCTAGCACTATGGGCACTTAAGATATCTTCGGGTGAAAATCTCAGAACCTCCTAGGCCAGGTGGAGCCCCAATGTCTAGACCAAGTGGAACATGAGTGCCCGAGTGCCGAATACCAGTAGGCCGCATCTTCCACTGTGTCGTGATCGGTTGGGAGGGAGTGTGGCCTTATCCGCTCGAGTGAGGGGGCTATAAGCTAGGCTGAGTATGACAAGCTCGTAAATGGGTCCGCTATCGATGAGTCGGGTAGGTATTGATACACTGTTAGCTAGGTAGATAGTGAGGTCTCTTCCACTCACTGGGCTATGCAGCTAAGGAGGAGGCAGTCAGAGTGGAGTGTAATAGACCCCGGTAATTTCCCCAAAGAGCAACTGTATTGATATGTGGTCTTATTAAGAAGGAATTACATATCCATTCATTCATTCATTCACTATCCACTCGGGCTGGTGGTGCGTAACTATTTGTTATGTGTACCATCGCATGGCCAAGATTTCAGTTAAGCGCGCGACTAACCTGAGATCAAGAGTTTACCACATTTAGTTAGACTGTTGAAATTTAGGTATGGGACTGGTTTAGATAGAAGTCCCTTATGGTAGACCCTGTAGCTTGTGATACTACGTACTATCATCCCCACTTCACATTCCAGCATAATCATTTCATTCGCATTGCATATTGCATTGCATCCTCAGCAACTGTTATTATCTTATTATGTTTTACATCGTATAGCCTTGGTACGGCTAATAACACTCATGAACTTACCAGTATATTTCCACTTACTCTTATATCGTATGATTCATAATCTTGTCAGTATTTTTGCTTATTCCGATGATGTATGATTTATGGGTTTTATGGTATACTTGGCACTTATCTTGTGCACATACTTTCACTACCCTCTAAGCTTTTGTAAGCTTATGCATGATAGATGTGTGCAGGTGGCGTTAAGTTGCAGCAGCGTTGAGCTTGGAGCATGCAGCTGTCCTCTGGAGCTTTAATTTTGGTATATGTATTTCCCTTTTAGCATTGTATTCAAATGATTATATTAGTAGATATGTGATGATGATGTTGCCTTTATGATTTGGGTATACTTGTGGTTATGCTTCTTATGAGACAAATGTACATTGAAAAATTCTCCTTGTAGAATCCCAGGATCGGAACCTGGCGTATGTACGCTGGGGGCCGAGAATGGTGTACTACGGAGGCTGTTGGCACCGAGTTCAGCGATTGGGATTCCTGTGAATCCAATTTCTGGGTTTGGGGCGTGACAAAAGTTGGTATCAGAGCATAACTTGGGAATACCTGAAGATAACATCACGTATCTACTTATAGCTACCCTTCACCCTATGATTGTTGAGAACTTAGAATGGTTAGAACCCCGAGTTCAATAACTTAGAGATTTTCTGATATAGCTCCCTACTGTTGAGATTGTGAGCCTGTATAGTATTCCAGTTTCGATTGTTTCTGATCCAGGATTCGAGATCTAGTTGGATCATCGTAGTGTGGATGAGGCGTTTTAGGAGCAGGAGGCTTGGATTCGTAGGCATTGTCCCTATCTCTTAGGTGTTTGATTGTGTTGGCATGTTGTGTTGGATAAGATTTCTCTCCCTTGGTGAGCTCTGTATTGGTTGTGTCATATTTTAAATTTTGAGGACAAAATTTTTATTAGGCGGGGAGAGCTGTAAGACCCGTATCTTAGTCCATACTGTTCCGTCGACTTCCGCGATCCTTCCCGATAAATTACGACAATCTGCGACCTATAATCAACGTTTGCACACGACTCTAAGTCGTATCCCATAGATCTGAGTCACCTTAATATGATACTTGTACCATTGCGACCGTACCATCGCCACGGTTTCAATATCGCATCTGCATACTGATCTGATACCCTAGCAGGGAGAAGTGAGCCGGCGTTTATTTTGAGAAAACACCGCGCATTTGCAATCCCAAGAGAATCTCTACAACATGTTCCATCAATCAATCACTCAATCACCTCATGTCAAGTACAAGAGAAACCCATTCTTTCTTTCTCCACAAGTCAACTAACCACCAAAAGTCAATAAATCTCTCACCTCACATCCATCACCTATCACTCTCCCTCTCTTACAACCACCCATTCTCTCTCTCTTTCTCTTGACATTTTCCAAGCAATAAAGACCAAAAGTGAGTGGTGGACATTCATGCATTCTAATGAGAGAAAGTGAGATGTGTGTGGCCCACTTCCCACCCCAAAATCCATCATCTCAGCCATTCATCTCTCATCATCCTCCATCAAAGTGAAGCACAAGGAGATTGGCGTTCCATCGGACCAAGAAGATCAAACGGTGGGTGCTTCTATAGGCTAGATTTTAATATTTTATGATGGGCCAAGTGAGGCCTACCAATTGATGGTATGGATCTGACTTGGGACCCTAGATGTGGCTGATGGCCCATCTTGATTCACATGATCATTCCATGATGGGGCCATTCTCCATGGACCCCATCATGATGTTTATTTTCCTTGCATGAATAGAGGTCATCTAGACCTTCCATTTAGGTGGAGAAGGAATCTCCACCATTGATGTTTGATTTGGTGGGCCCACATATATTGGGACCCACTTGATGTATGATTGAATGCAAGGGAGGGCTCATAGTGGCAGAGCCCTCCATCACACGTGTCCCACTGTCTTTATCTCTCTCTCTCTCTCTCTCTCTCTCTCTCTCTCTCTCTCCCTCTCTTTTTTATTTCTTTTCATGTGATGATGTGGCTATGTGGCCCACCCGGATGGACCCCACCATGAAGCATGTATTTTAGCCAAGCCATTTGTAGGTGGAGCCCACTTTATATGTGTTGTATCCACACCATCCATCATTTGGTGGCCCACCTGAGCAAGGCCACCTTTTACCCTTGGAAAGACGCTAGACATTATTTGAAAAACACATATATTAGCTTGGTTCAAAGCTTCTTGGGTGAATCACTTGTGTAGGCCGCACATTAATGTATGGACTTAATCCACCCTGTCCATTCCTTTCCCCACTTTATTTTAGGCGTTGAGGTCGATCCGAGTATCTGGTGGGCCATAGCATTAAAAATAGTGTCATTACCGTTGAAATCTACCCTGATATTTTTATACACCAAAATATATCGAATTTTGGGTTTGTTTGACTTGTCTTGAGCCATAGGAACCATTGGGTGGGATGGATCCTTCTGATGCGGGCCCCACATCTGAAAAACCTCAAAAAAATAAATTAAAAAAAAAACAAAGTAGGCAGCACCTACTGTAGTTGACACTGCAGTAGAACACTGCTGCGTTTGGCGGACGGTAGGCTAGGGACCACGGGTCCCAACTGTGTGCCCCACCGTGATGTGGTAGGACATCCACACGGTGCATGTGGTAGGCCGCTTAGGGCAGTGGCCCCCATACAAAAATAGCCGCGTGTGGGACTCAGGTAGCCCACACGGCAAGGAACAGTGTGATTGAATGTCTACCCTTGAAACCCTTTTGGGTTGACATAGAAATTTTGGATTAACATGAAATTTGTTTTTCCCTTTCATCCAGGTCCGTGTGACCTTATCAACGATTAGATGTCAAATAAGCGTTATGGTGGGCCCCACATGGGACCCACCTACAGTAGGAGGGGATTGGCTAGTGCACGCACACACCAGCTATTTAGCAGTGTATTTACGTCAATAGGTCATGGGAACCCTAACTATGATGTATGCATTTTATCCCACTATCCAGTGGGTGGGATGGTGGTGATCCAAGCCATCCAGTGATGTCGTGGGCCACACCTTAAAGTATTTATTGTAACCACACCATCCATCCAGTTAGCGAGCTGCCTCAAGGCTTGAAACAAAATGAGGCAGATCTACCTATTAGAGTATTGGGTGGACTACACTGCAAAGATAAGTGGACAGTGACATCCACCGTTCAAATTTCTTAGGGGCCACAGAAGTTGCTGATCAAGCTTATATATTTTTATTTTCACTTCGTCTATCTCTATGTTAACTTATGAATAGGTTGGATCTCAAATACATCACGGCGGGCCACACCGTGATGTGTCCATCCCATTGATCAGGTGGACCACACTGCAAAGAAATAGTGGGATTTGAAGGTCTACCATTAAAACCCTTTAGGGCCATGGAAGTTTTGGATCAATATGGGATTTGTTTTCCCTCTTGATCCAGGTCTTTAAGACCTTATGATTAGGTTGGGTGAAAAATAAACCTTATGGTGGGCCCCTGTGAATTGTTTAAATAGTGAAAATTATTATCTCAATGTTACTTGGGGTATGGCTCAAATTATCCTCCAATATAATATTTTGTGGGATGTATGATTTGGCCCACCTTAATGTACTTTGTGGCCCATCCATCAAGCCCACTTTGATGTATTTTGTGGCCCATCCATCAGGCCCACTTTGATGTATTTTGTGGCCAAATTGAGGGGCCCACTTTGATATACATGTGACTCATCAGGATGTATCTTTGACCCATGAGCGGGGCCCACCTGTTGCGTATTTTGAGGTCCAAGTGCAGGGCCCACCTGTAATGTATTTGGAGCCCATAGGTTGAGGCCCATTGTGATGTATTAAGGCCCGTGGGTTGAGGCCGATTGAGATGTATTTCCGACCCATTTGGCAAGGCCCAATGTGATGTGTTTCCGGCTCATATGTTGTGGCCCATTGTGATATATTTTTAGCCCATGTGATGAGGCCCATCTTGATGCATTTGTGGCCCGCATGGCTAGGCCCGATGTGGCGTATATGTGGCTCAATGCGAGGAATGTGTACCTGATGTAATGTGTGACTTCACTATAATGCAGGTAATGATGTTATGGTGGGCCATGCCTTAAGAGCAATGTTGGTTTGACGTCCACATTATAAGAATAATGTTGGTTAAGTGTCCATATTTAACTCTCCCTAGGGCCCATTGATAGGCCCATACTTGTGTATAGGCCATCAAGGCCCATCTTCGTTGTGAGGATAGTTCATCACCATATAAAATGCTTAATATAACTCCATGATTCATGCTCATACGTATCATATGTATGCCTAATATGAGGAATGTTTGATCATAGCATACGCCATTGGGAAGACTATTTAAGGGACTCCTTATGAGACAGAGTGCCCACATTATCGCGATGTACGCGTAGGATTGTTGCATGACTGGATAGTGTAACTCATGCATATTGCATATGTGTGACTTGATCATTGTAGGCCCTAGCGACATCAGGGTCATGGCCTCCACAGGCACATCGTGGATGACTAGATGGGACACCAGAAATATTTGGTTCTAGCACTATGGGCACTTAGGATGTCCTTGGATGAAAATCCCAGAACCTCCGAGGTTAAGAGGAGCCCCACTTCATTTTAGGCATTGAGCTGAAAAATGATGTCGATCCGAGTATCTGGTGGACCATAGCATTGAAAACATTGTCATTACCGTTGAAATCTACCCTGATATTTCTATATACCAAAATATATCAAATATTGGGCTTGCTTGACTTGTCTTGAGCCATAAGAGGCATTGGACGGGTTGGATCCTTCTGATGAGGGCCCCACATATGAAAAACCTCAAAAAAATAAATTTAAAAAAAAATAATAAAAAAATAAACAAAGCAGGCAGCGCCTGCTGTAGCTGAAGCTCCTGCGTTTGGCAGACAGCAGGCCAGGGACCACAGGTCCTAACCATGGGCCCCACTGTGATGTGGTAGGACATCCACACTGTGCATGTGGTAGGCCCCTTAGGGTAGTGGGCCCCACACAAAAATCAGCCGCGTGTGGGACTCAGGTGGCCCACACAGCAGGGAACACTGTGATTGAACGTCTGCCCTTGAAACCCTTTTGGGTTGACACAGAAGTTTTGGATTAACATGAAATTTGTTTTTCCCTTTCATCCAAGTCTGTGCGACCTTATCAACGGTTGGATGTCAAATAAGCATTACGGCGGGCCCCACATGGGACCCACCTACAGTAGGAGGGGATTGGCTAGTGCACGCACACACCAGCTATTTAGCAGTGTATTGACGTCAATAGGTCATGGGACCCCTGACTATGATGTATGCATTTTATCCCACTGTCCAGTGGGTGGGATGGTGGTGATCCAAGCCGTCCAGTGATGCCGTGGGCCACACCTTAAAGTATTTATTGTAACCACACCGTCCATCCAGTTGGCGAGCTGCCTTAAGGCTTGAAACAAAATGAGGCAGATCTACCTATTAGAGTATTAGGTGGACTACACTGCAAAGACAAGTGGACAGTGACATCCACCGTTCAAATTTCTTAGGGGCCACAGAAGTTGTTGATCAAGCTTATATATTTTTGTTTTCACTTCGTCTATCTCTATGTTAACTTATGAATAGGTTGGATCTCAAATACATCACGGTAGGCCACACCGTGATGTGTCCATCCCTTTGATCAGGTGGACCACACTACAAAGAAATAGTGGGATTTGAACGTCTACCATTAAAACCTTTTAGGGCCATGGAAGTTTTGGATCAATATGGGATTTGTTTTCCCTCTTGATTCAGGTCTTTAAGACCTTATGATTAGGTTGGGTGGAAAATAAACCTTATGGTGGGCCCCTGTGAATTGTTTAAACAGTGAAAATTATTATCTCCAATGTTACTTGGGGTATGACCCAAATGATCCTCCAACATGATATTTTGTGGGATGTATGATTAGGCCCACCTTGATGTACTTTGTGGCCCATCCGTCAGGCCCACTTTGAAATATTTTGTGGCCCATCCGTCAAGCCCACTTTGATGTATTTTATGGCCCAATCGAGGGGCCCACTTTGATATACATGTGACTCATTAGGATGTATCTTTGACCCATAAGCGGGACCCACCTATTGCGTGTTTTGAGGCCCAGGTGTAGGGCCCACCTGTAATGTATTTGAAGACCATGGGATGAGGCCCATTGTGATGTATTAGGGCCCGTGGGTTGATGTAATGCCCTAGATTTTTGCCAACCTGGAATTAGAAGTCCTTAGGCAAGTGGTAGATCCTAACCCCTTTTGAACCTCTCAAACCTTAAATCCTTTAGAAATTAGACAAGTTTAACTAAGTGTTAAACTAGATTAGCTATGAAATTCGCTTGAATCACTTTAAATATGATCTGCAGGACCCAAAACTTGTAGAATCATTGACGCTAGGTTACCTTAAAATCTAAGATCAATCTCATTACCCAGTTGCTCTCGGGAGTACATTGAAACTCCGTACCGGATCTGGACTGCACGTCGAAAGTCCAAATAATACGAAGTTATATAATTAGGACCCCCTTGCTGGGCTTAACAACCATCTCGAAAATCAACTCCAGATAGTGTCTCACGGCTATTCGTTTGAGCCCGGAGCGAAGTGTGTGAGAAAACGTGGTTTCTTTAGAAATTAAATCTAATTTAAGTAATCTGAGACTTGTCGCTTGTGGGCCTGATATAAGCAATCAGAACGTCAAAATCTGACCCAAATACACCCTCGGATCAGGAGAAATTTCGTACACATGGCAGTATACTTGTAATCCTGATCGAGTTTCAGTGACCGTTGAACTAAAACTGGTCCACCACGTGTGATGTGGAAACCCGACTGGAATAAAAACTTAACTCGACCTAGATCCATAGTTTGTGAGCTTAAGTCTGACCTTTGGCTCAAAGGGGGCTCCAGAAGCGCTCCGTTGAGCTGAAACAGTCTCCCTTTGGACATAACCTAAGTATACCTTGGCCTTGGGGCCATTTTCATCAGTTTTAAACCTATATAAGGACCTTAAAGCCTGTCTCATTCACTCCATACGAATTTGAAAAAACCCTAGGAGAGAGAAGAGAGTAAAGAGAGAAAGTGTAAGAGAAGTTGGTGTCCTTCCTGGGAATCGATCCATACTATCCTACGTGTCTATCCATCACAACTGTATCGCTTTTCTGGCGATTCTGATTCCGTTTTTGGGTAAGAAATCCTAACCCTAATCAGTTCTAGAGATTCAATTAGTGTACGTGATGAAATAACTAATCTATTTCTTGTCAAAGGTTGCCGTTCTAACCGTTGATAAAGACTTGGTGTTAAACTGAGTCCGTTACTAGCTTCTACGACATAAGGTGCGGACTTTAAACGTATAGGTTAAGGTTTTCAAAGATTTCAATGTCAGATAATGATAGATTCATGATCTGGGTGTTATTGTACATGCAAAATGCGATGTTTATTTTGCGATTCAGTTACGTATACAAATTATGGCATTTAGTGTATTCTATAAATTTGTAGAAAATACCATATACGTACAAATTATGAAAGTGTATTTTCCATGATAAATTATTGTATGTATATGCTATATACGTGTATAATACTTACTCGGTAAAATGATTAGCCCAAATACATGTTTTGGCTAATATACGTTATGTATGTTAAATGAGTGTATTCTAAGTGTTTGTGAAAATGCTTGTAAGAGTAAGTACTTAGATGATAGTGCTTTAGGTAGGTGTTGAGATAGGATTCTCAACTACCTTAGAGATGAATATGATTTCCTCCATGTTAGTTGTTTAAGTTAATCGCTTACTGATGAAATGTATGTGTTTGTATTTTCTGTTTATAGTGTGTTTTATAACATGCTTATCCACATGTTTAAATTGCTTTGTTAATTCTGCTTAGGTTACTATACATGCTTTCTGGATAGGATTAAATGTAATTGGGGCTATGTTATAGTCCAGGCAGTCGACAACAGGCTTGAAGTCATGGCTGAGATTCATTCACCACGTAGGACGTGTTTGACAAACCCGTGTCATGTGTTGGTCGTCAACAGTGGTTAGGCCACATGAAGTGCTTATGCACTTCATGTCAATCGATGCAATGTGCACTCGTGCTAGTTGAGCCCGTTAAGTAACCTGATGTGCCGATGTATGTTCACCATGTATGGACGCTACTGCTTGAACCTAAGGTACCAAACTCACCAGTGAAATCTCATTTAACCTTGGTACCTTAATCTGTTAAGACTCATGAGCCAGACATGGTGGTATAGGACACCGTGGTCGAGCTGTCGGCCTACTTTGGGGCGACGAGCCTCCCCGTAGTGACTAGTGAGCAACCCAGACTCGTGAGCCGAACACGGTGGTATCAGACACTGTATTCGAGCTATCGGCCTACACTGATTGGTGATGAGCCCATTGTAGTGACCTCGAGTATCTTTGAGTCTACGTTGAGGTGACGAGCCTTCCGTAACTACGAGAGTATAGGCTAAGCCTACCTCATCGTAGCCTAGCTGTGGTCCCTAGTCGGGTTAGTGACGTGTCTTCAAAAATAGATTGCCAGTTAGTAGGGCGTTGGTGGTAGTGACCTAGAACTGCAACTTCGTATGAGATTTACTAGGATTGACGACCTTAGAATGGATCATTGTTTGGGTATTGATATAAGGGAGGTATCTTAGTTTCCTAATCCTGCTGTATGAAAAAGACTAATAAGAACTTGGTAATCATATGCATGTACCGCATTACACGTGCGTTCAGGGGTTGCAGGTCAAGCACTGAGGCAGTGTTGTCATACGTGAACGTGAGATGAAGTCGCTGAGGGAGCATAGACAAGGTCATACATCATACATCCATACCATTCTTGCATAACAACAATACTTAGGAATGTGTGATTTACTACTTTATCATTACTGCTTGACTGAATTGATAACATGTTAACCTCTGCTTTATTGTTTCACTGAGTTGATCACTTACTTCCACGTTACGGGATGGTGTTGTACACACCAACCAGACCCTGTCTTAGTTTCAGATGATGGCGATAATTGTGAGGCAGAGCCAAACTTCGAGGATGACGAGGAGACATTCTCCTACATGCAGTCTTCGAGCGGCTTCATGTGAGTCGTGTCTTGATCGACGGGGATTTTTTGGGATATTGACTAGATGACATTACACCTTTTGTATGTTTTGGAATTGTACCTGTAATTATTTAACCTAGTAACATTATCACACTTTGGAGACTCACCACAATTTATATAATTTATATATCTATCACAGTCTTCCGTTTGCGTAATTTAACTGTCTCTAGAGTATGATATGTTGTTTTGGTCTGATCTCATTAATGTTTCAATGCACTCATCATAATTATCATTATTTATGTTGCATAAGTGATACGTTGAAACTCGGGAGCTGAGCTTTGCTCGACCCCCGATTTTCAGGGCGTTACAGTTGAGGTCCATTGAGATGTATTTCTGACCCATTTGGTAAGGCCCATTGTGATGTGTTTCCGGCTCATATGTTGTGGCCCGTTGTGATATATTTTCAGCCCTTGTGATGAGGCCCATCTTGATGTATTTGTGGCCCGCATGGCTAGGCCCGATGTGGCGTATATGTGGCTCAATGCGAGGAATGTGCACCTGATGTAATGTGTGACTTCACTATAAAGCAGGTAATGATGTTATGGCGGGCCGTGCCTTGAGAGCAATGTTGGTTTGACGTCCATATTATAAGAATAATGTTAGTTAAATGTCTGCATTGTAACTCTCCCTAGGGCCCATTGATAGGCCCATACTTGTTGTGTATAGGCCATCAAGGCCCATCTTCGTTGTGAGGATAGCTCATCACCATATAAAATACTTAGTATGACTCCATGATTCATGCTCATATGCATCATATGTATGCCTGAGGAATGTTTGATCATAGCATATGCCATTGGGCAAACTATTTAAGGGACTCCTTATGAGACATAGTGCCCACATTATCGCATCGTACGAGCAGGATTGCTGCATGACTAGATAGTGTGACTCATGCATGTCGCATATGTGTGACTTGATCATTATACGCCCTAGCGATATCAGGGCCATGGCCTCCACAGGCACATCGTGGATGGCTAGATGGGACACCGAAAATATTTGGTTCTAGCATTATGGGCACTTACGATGTCCTTGGATGAAAATCCCAGAACCTCCGAGGCCAAGAGGAGCCCCACTTCATTTTAGGCATTGAGCCAAAAAAGAGGTTGATCATAGTATCTGGTGGGCCATATCATTGAAAACAGTGTCATTACCATTGAAATCTATCCTGATATTTCTATACACCAAAATATATCGAATATTGGGCTTGTTTGACTTGTCTTGAGCCATAAGAGGCATTGGGCGGGGTGGATCCTTCTGATGTGGGCTCCACATATGAAAAATCTTTAAAAAAAATAACTTTAAAAAATATATAAAAAAAGAAACAAAGCAGGCAGCGCCTGCTGCAGCTGACGCTACATTAGAACGCTGCTGCGTTTGGCGAACGGCAGGCCAGGGATCACGGGACCCAACCGTGATGTGGTAGGACATCCACACCGTGCATGTGGTAAGCCCCTTCGGGTAGTGGGCCCCATGCAAAAATCAGCCGCGTGTGGGACTGAGGTGGCCCACACGGTAGGGAACAGTGTGATTTAACATCTTCCTTTGAAACCCTTTTGGGTTGACACAGAAGTTTTGGATTAACATCAAATTTGTTTTTCCCTTTCATCCAAGTCCGTGTGACCTTATCAACGGTTGGATGTCAAATAAGCATTTGGTGGGCCTCACGTGGGACCCACCTGCAGTAGGGGAGATTGGCTAGTGCACGCACACACTAGCTATGTAGCAGTGTATTGACGTCAATAGTCATGTGACCCCTGACTATGATGTATACGTTTTATCCCACCGTCCAGTGGTTGGGACGGTGGTGATCCAGGCCGTCCAGTGATGTCGTGGGCCACACCTTAAAGTATTTATTGTAACCACACCGTCCATCCAGTTGGCGAGCTGCCTTAAGGCTTGAAACAAAATGAGGCAGATCTACCTATTAGAGTATTAGGTGGACTACACTGCAAATATAAGTGGACAGTGACATCCACTGTTCAAATTTCTTAGGGGCCATAGAAGTTGCTGATCAAGCTTATATATTTTTGTTTTCACTTCATCTATCTCTATATTAACTTATGAATAGGTTGGATATCAAATACATCACGACGGGCCACACTGTGATGTGTCCATCCCTTTAATCAGGTGGACCACACTGCAAAGAAATAGTGGGATTTGAACGTCTACCATTGAAACCCTTTGGGGCCATGAAGTTTTGGATCAATATAGGATTTGTTTACCCTCTTGATCCAGGTCTTTAAAACCTTATGATTAGGTTGGGTGGAAAATACACCTTATGGTGGGCCCCTGTGAATTGTTTAAATAGTGAAAATTATTATCTCCAATGTTACTTGGGGTATGGCCTAAATGATCCTCCAATATGATATTTTGTGGGATGTATGATTAGGCCCACCTTGATGTACTTTGTGGCCCATCCATCAAGCCCACTTTGATGTATTTTGTGGCCCAATCGAGGGGCCCACTTTGATATACATGTGACTCATCAGATGTATCTTTGACCCATGAGCGGGGCCCACCTTTTGGATCTTTAGGGGTGGAACGGGAGTCGTAGGTGGTAAGGCGGGGGCCTTAGGTGGTGGAGCGAGAGTTGATCGGGTCACTCTCTTGGGCGGCATATTCTATAAAAAAGAACAAAGGCACGTATCAACTTTGAGAATTCTTAAAGGCACGCACTTTAAGGAACTAGATCAGAAGGTTATGCACTCAGAACCTAATCGCCCTTAACTCATAGAAAATATGTTATGTTGTTCTCGGTTATTCCCAAGTTATGCTTGATACCATCTTTTGTCACACCTAAAACTCAGAAATTGGGCTCACAAAATTCTCAATTGCTGAATCCAGTGTCAATAGCCTCCATAGTACCCCATTCTTGGCTCCCACCACCCATACACCACGTTCCAATCCTGAGATTCTACAAGGAAGATTTCTAATATGATTTTGATTCATAATGAGCATAACCATAAGCATAACCTACAAACAATAACCATAAGAACACCATCACAAAAATCCACTATGATAAAAAACTTTGAGTACAATGCGTATGAAGGAAAATATAATATAGTGGTAATAACGGAAACTCCTAAAGCTTGACTGCACATTCCTGCTGTGACTAAGCGACGGCTGCATCCTGGCGTCACCTACACGCGTCAATCATGCATAAGCTTATAGAAAGCTCAGAGGGTGGTGTAAGTGTGTGCGTAACATCAGCTTGCTCAAAACGCAATATCATGCGGAATCATGCCGATGAGTACGTGAATGCAATCAGTCGTACCAAGGCTATGCGATGTGAAACATGAATGTTATTGGCCATATCAAGGCCATGCGATGCAAAATGCAACTCATGCATGCCAATCCTCATCCACATATCAATGTAGAGCATGAAATATAAGTATGGTTCTGATTCTGGATAATTACTGGGGTTTAGTACCCTCCAAATGGCAGTGCCCCTTTCCCAGGCGCGCAGTCCAAGTGAGCGTAAGAAACCTCACTATCCGCCTGGACAATAGTCTGTCAATATCTATTCGGCACGTCGATAGCAGACACATTCACGAGCTAGTCAAACTCAGCCTAGCAATGTCCCTTACCCTTAGGTGAGTAAGGGCACACCCCTTTCCAACCAACCATGACACAGTGGGAGACGCGGTCTCATGGTATTCAGCCCTCGTGCACTCATGTATCCACTCAATCTTAACGTTGGAGTCATCTTCTGCTACCATCGAGTTTAAGGATTTTCACTCAGGGACATCTATGACACCCCAATGCTTAGTAATAATATTTCCGATGTTTGATCCTACCATCCACGATGTGCCTGTAGAGGTCATAGCCCCAATGTTGCTAGGGTGTACAGTAATCACGTCATACAAATGTGAAGTGCATGAATCACACTACCAGTCATGCAGCGATCCTGCACGTATCATGCGCTCATATAGGGTAACTCCGCCTATCAGGGAGCCCATAAACAATTTACCCAAAGGCATACACGATGATCTGGCACTTCGCATATCATGCATACTTATGATGTGTATGAGCATGAATCATGGAACTATACTAAATATGTTAAATGGTGGTGGACTCTGTTCATAACGAAGATGGGCCTGGATGGCCTACACAGTACAAGTATAGGCCTATCAAAGGGACCTAGGGAGAGTCATAATGCGGACAATTAACCAACATTATCCTTACAATATGGACATCAAACGATCATTACTCCCATGGCACGGCCCGTTATAAACATCATTATATACACCACAGTAAATGCACACATTGCAATGGACCTAAATACATCCCATTGGGACTTAAATACATCGAATGGGTCGCATCACATGGGCCTTATATACATTAAGTGGACTGCATCAATGGGCCGCACCAATGGGCCTTATGTACATTGCAATGGGGCATAACCCATGGGCCTTGAATACATCATAATTGGTCGAATCAAATGGGCCGATCGAATAGGCCGAATCAATTAGGCTGATCAAATGGCCCAAAACAGATGGGTCGATACAAATGGGCCGAATCAATTGGGCAGATCAAATAGCCCGAAACAGATGGGCTAGTACAAATGGGCTGAATCAATTGGGCGGAGATGAATAACCCGAGTCTAATGGTCAAGTTGAATAGGGCGAGTCGAATGGCTGATTCAAATGGGCCAATCAAATGGGCCTAATATATCACCATGGGTGTCTACTCATGGGCTCCAAATACATAACAATGAGCCTCTTCCATGGCCCCAAATGTCATATTGGGCCTTTCAAATACAACAAGTGGGCCGCACTAGTTGGGCCGCACCATTCATCCAGCTATAGAGATCATTTTAGAGCATTATCCAAACAATATCAGATCAAAAGATCATCTGGACTATACCACAAATAACAGTGGTGATAATGATTCCCATAGTTAAAAATTTAGACGGTCCACTATAGTATTTATTTCCCATCCATACTATTCATAAGGTCACAAGGACCTGGATATAGAGGGAAAACAAATATCATATAGGTCCAAAACCTTAAAATCCCAAAGGGTTTTCAATAATGGGCGTTCATCCCATTGTTCTCTACAGTGTGGTCCACTTCATATTGGATCTGCTTCATTTTTGGTCTCAGCCCTTACGATAAAATGACCAAATAGATGGACTGTTTGGATGGGTCGCATCCATCCGAGTGGGGCGCTGACCGTCCAGCCAATCCACTCGTCAAGTGGGTCCTATAAAATCTAGATGGACGGCATGGGTAGGAACATGCATCACAACGAGCTTCACGTACATGGCTCAAATACGAGCTCGCTAGATGAATGGATGGCGTGGATACAAATATACATCACGGAGGGCTCCACCCGTCCAGGTTGCTAGATAGTGTGGATGGGACCCACACATCTGGTGCAGCCCATCCAGCACCGTCTAGAAATGGATGGCTAGAAAAAAACATCACTGGTGGGTCCCATGTAGGCGGCCACCCCACATCCCACTCCTCTCTACTATATCTATATGTTATATAATATAATATAATATAATATAATATATATATTATATTATATTATACTTAATACACATGAAATGAAAAAAAAGCCACCATCCAGAGTTTGAATGATCTAGATGGTGCTGATCTAACGCAGGTATACATGGTGGCTCCACATGCAGGAGTGGCCCACCATAATATATATTTTTATATAATATAATATATTATATAATATTATATATACATACATACATACATATATATATATATATATACACGCGTGTGTGTGTGTGAGAGAGAGTGAGGACTGCAAGCGTCCAGTGTCTCTGGCCTAAATGAAAACTCATCCATCATATTAGGCCTCACATAAATGGATGGCTGGGTGACTCTATGCAACATGGTGGCCCCACATCCAGTGGGCCACGCTGTGGAATAAGCTGATTTTTATGTTTTTACTTCATCCCGGCCCATCTATTGGACAGGCAGCAAGGTGGGGCCCAACACATGGATGACCTAAATCAGGTGGGCCACATACACCATTATCACATAAATAATTTTTTTTAAAGGAGAAAAAGCGAGAAATAACAACATAAGAGGGGAGAGACCCTGCCACTAATGGGCCCTCCCTTATATAATGCATACATCGTGTGGGTCCCATAACAAGTGGGCCATTAAATTAAAAAATCAACGGTGGATCACCCACCTATCGCACTCCTCCTTGATCCCTTGGACTTGTATGCTCTTTATCTTCAACTTTGATTGAAGTTGATGGAGATTGGAAGGTTAAGATGGGAGATAAGAGAGTAGGAAGGTGGGCCACACATGTTGTTTTGGGAGAGCTTGGGAAGGCTTCAACATGTGATATTTGTTACTTGGGAATGAAGAAAGAAAATCAGAGGGAGAGAGAAGTGATGGGTGAAAAGGGATGGGATGATGGGTGATGGGTGATTGGTGTTGTAAGAAAGCGATGGGTGGAGAGAGAAAGAGAGTTATCTTTAGGAATGGGAAGGGATAGGTTGTTGTATTTAGGGTATACAGTGTACTTGACTTGTACTTGACATTGATTGATTGATTGGTTGGTTGAAGGGATAGGTCATAGAGATTCTCTCGGAATTAGCACGCCCGGCGTTTTCCTCGAAATGAACGCGGGCCCACATCTTCTGACCTAGGTATTGGATTGGTGCACGAGTCACGGCGTTGGAACCATGGCGATGACACAGTCGCTAGGTACAAGTTTCGGGTCGAGCCGACAGGACTCAGCTTAGGATCACGCACAAACATCGGATACAGGTCAAGGGTTATCAGAATTCGATCGGGAGGACCGCGGAAGCCTACAGAACAGTACGGTCTAGGATACGGGTCTTACAAGTGTGACACCCATCACTTGAAATATATTACCATTAATAATATATTTTAATATCTTGTTACCATTGTAACACTTGCTATTGCCATGGTCGCAAGTATTAATCATATCATCAACCATAAATGGTAACTAACCATATTATTAGATTTTGTTTAAACTACACATACATTATGGTTTAACTCCTAGAACTAAATCCTAGAAATCTAGCCTAGACCTAGACTCTAAGATAAAATTCTAGACCTAACTTAAACCCTAGGCCTATACTTAAGACATAAATGATAAGTTAAAGTATATATCTAATTGTAGAAATTCATAACTCATAGCAGGTCGTAGTACCTATCATCATGGCTAGATTCATTATTGAAAGTTATGGCTATTATATTATCATTTTCCTTATGGGTTAATAAAATTCTTGTTAATATAATTGTTAGTATTGGTCCTTATCATTGTTAGCAAAAATTTTAGTATCATTACTAGTATTACTTAGTAGGTCATTAGTAATTACAGATAATATTAGATAACGTTGGGATATTTAAATATGAATTTGAGAGTCATCGTTATCAATATTGATTGATAAATACTCCCATTACAAATATTATTTGACCCACCGTACAATAATAAAAAAATAAAAATAATTTAGGATTTAAATCCTAACGTTTAAGCATTTAACTAACCCTAGGATGAAAATCCTAATTTTACACCAAAACCCGAAAATGAGTAATCTAAACTCTATGTTATAATCTCAACTATAAACAGTACGTAGAGCAGAGATCTAACCATGCAACTTACAATTCCTAATAGGATCCAAGTCTAAGGGCGTGCACTCTTCCTAATAACATTGGAAGGCGAGTCGACAAATAAGGTGATGATTCTTCCCCTTAAGCTTACCATTTCCAAATTAGCATAAGTAATAGTCTTTATTTGAATCACTGATGTTATCTCGTAACCTGCGATCTTTTATCAATTCTTAGGGCATGACCTATACCTGAATTATAGTTGACAATTGTGAACATGATTTCATATAATAACTGCTTACATGATTGTTTCCATTTAAATTTAAATTGATAGTTCCTATTATGGCTTTTTGTGATTATCTTGAATTAACTTATGTCTGGCATGCTATAATTATGTGCTTTATTACGGATTGTGTGAGTTGCTTATAGATCTCTATTTACTGCACCTAATGGAGGATGATCCCTCTTGTGTATGTGAACACATACTTAGGATGTAACATGATGGGTTGATGAGGAATGGGCCCTCGATTTAGAGGTTATATGGGATACAGAACGTGGATGTGGGAATTACCATCAATAGGGCATATGGCTTGAGTAGCTTAGAAATGATCTCTTTAACCACACTGATTTGGCCTTGCTTAACCCCTTTTGCTAATTGATTTGATGTTCCGTGTACCATTTTTACCGCTGCAATTTGATACCTGTCCTATATTCTGAGATTTGCTGACGTGGCTTCGATGGCCTATACCATGTGATGAAACTCCCTACTTATAGAATTTGATTGGCCATTGGTCGACGGGCATCCATTAAACATCCTAAGATGGGGAAACCCTATGAGACGGGGATAGTGGTCATGGGACACTATGTCTGAGCTGTCGGCCTACGCTGGGTGACGAGCCCCCCATAGTGACCATTGAGTTACTTAAATTGACTAATTGTAACTGGATTAATACGGTTGGCTAATCATGCATTCATAACATATTGGCGATGACGTGCGGCTAATTGTGAATGTTGTAGCACGTGCTCTAGAGTTGTTGGGGTATCATTTCTCTAGCTCACAGACCATCGACTATCGACCCATTGTTCCGACTGAATGATCATTCCCAGGTCGATGATTGCATGGGTGACGAGCCCAAGTCCAACTGGATGTGCATCCCCAGGTCGATGTGCATTCACGCATCCATGCATATAAAAAGACTGCATCATGTATTGTTTTGATTGCCTTGTCATTTTAACTATGCTTAACTAAGGTGGCGATGTGTAATCTTGAGGGGAATTCACACTAAGATGGCCACTCATCCATCAATATATAACTATACAAGTAGCATAAGTGGCTTAAGTGATATGCAGGTTCAGACTGATGAGGAGGTGTTATGACAGTCAAGGATGCGTAATTGTGCCTACCAAGGAAGTTGCGCGATCTTACAGCTTTTATTTATGTCTTTATATATTTCTTATGTATGTAAATCTTGTAATGTTAACGTGGTGACATTGGTTTGTATAAGTCATTACGGGCAACGTCTTGTGTATTCTAAATATAAATGAAAAATTTTCTTTATACTGACTTGTCTATCCTACGCTTATCTGTTAACTTTAATAAAAGAAAAAGATTTTATATGGAATTTAGCTCTTCTTAGGTTAACACTCGAGTTTTTGGGAAACGAGTCATATACTTGGGTCCTGAAAACACGGAGTGTTACAAATACACCTCACACTAACTGCCACCTCCCTAGCCGTATAGCTCAACAAGTGGAAGAGACCACACTATCTGCATAACCTAGTCTGTCAATACCTACCCGGCTTGTCGATAGCGGACTCATTTGCGAGATAGCCAAACTCAGCCTAGCTTACAACCCCCTCACTCGGGCGAATAAGGCCACACCCCCTTCCAACTGACCACAACATAGTGGGAGACACGGCCTACTGGTATTCAGCACTCTTGCGCTATGTATCCACTCGGTCTAGATGTTGGAGCATCTCCTAGTACCAAAAAGGTTCTGGGACTTTCATCCAAGGATATCCTAAGTGCCCACAGTGCTAAAACCAAGTATTTTCGATATCTGATACGGCCATCCATGATGTGCCTGTGGAGCCACGACCCTGATGTTACTAGGGCTACAATGATCATGGTACACAAATGTGAGATGCATGAATCACACTGTCCAGTCATGCAACAATCCTGCGCCTACCACGAGCTCATGTGGGTAACTCCTATCAGTGAGTCCCATACATAATCTGCCCAATGGTATATGCTATGATCAGTCATTACTCATATCAAGTATACATATGATGCATATGACATGAGTCATGAAATTATACCAAGCATGTTAAAGTAATGAACTATCCTTACAACAAAGATGGGCCTAGACGGCCTACATGCAACCAGTATGGGCCTATCAATGAGCCTTAGGGAGAATTACAATGCAGACATTTAACCAACATTGTACTTACAATGTGGGTGTCAAACCATCATTGCTCCCAAGGCATAGCCCACCATAACATCATTACATAAACCATGGTGGAATCACACATTGCAATGGGCCTTATGTACATCCCATTGGGCCTTGACCTATGGGCCTCCAATACGTCAAATGGGCCATATCATATGGGCCTCATATATATCAAGGTAGGCCTCAATGGACAAGCCACAAATACATCAAGATGGCTTCAATAATGTGCCTTATATATATCAAGATGGGCCTCGACAACAGGCCTTATATATATCAAGATGGGCCTCGACAACAGGCCTTATATACATCAAGGTGAGCCTCAACAATAGGCCCTATAAATTCCTAAAAATTAGTCATATTGAAGGATCATTTAGACCATACCATAATAATAATGGAGATACTAATTTTCATGGTTTATTTTCCAACCAATCTAATCATAAGGTCATAAAGACCCGGATTAAGAGGGGAAAACAAATATCATATTGGTCCAAACCTTATATCCCAAGGGTTTTTAATGGTGGACATTCAAACCCACTATTTTCTGTAATGTGGTCCACCCGATCCTATATCTGTCTTATGTTTATTCTCAAACCTTAAGATGAGCTTTCAAAATGGTTGGACAGCTTGGATGTGAAATAGCGGTGAAGACCATTTAAATTGAAGAAGGAATATGCCAATGTCCTAGAAAGGGGTGAATAAGACTTTTTAAGGTTTTATGTTTATTAAAAATCCTATTAATCTAATCCTGAGTAGATAAGCATGAAAAGCATCGGGATATCATCAGAGTAACTCAAATGACTTCCAAGCCAAATTGAGGATCTAATCACAAAACTATTTAAATGATAAACATGAAATGATTTATAATTAATGATGGATGTGACTGTGTGTGAAGTGTGAGCAGTTATGGAGACCGTTAATGAAATCACACAAGTAATCAAAGATAATGAACAATCACAAACAAAGTCATTTTTATAGTGGTTTGACAAATTGTTTACTCCACTCCCAGCTAACACACTCAACCTTTGAGTGTGCCGGATTTCACTAAGGAGGTTTCATAGCGGTTCACCTCAAACCTACGGTTTTAAATCAGGTTCACCTTTAACCTTTAAAACCTATACCTAGGTTGATTGTTTATGCTCCCTGAGCAAGGGTCAACATATAGCACCCAGTTTTAAGCACACCAGCTAAGGATCTACACAAGGAACCTCTGTTTATGCTCCCTGAGCCACCCAGTTTTAGGCACACTGGCCAAGGATCCACATAATGAACCTAACTGTTTATGCTCTCCATAGAGCAAGGGTCAATACAATGCACCCACCACGTACACTCCCGCCGGAGGCCTCCTACGAGGGCTTGAAAGGGTGAGAAACAAATTAGAGTCAATCCTAAAAAGGAATGATCACAAGTGTCCTCTAGACTCTAATAACTTACAAATAAGAGGATGAGTCCCATTCAACAAGTTGTCAAAGATCTCCTCCCTTATTGATGAAGAATCTTCTGCTTTCTTGATCCGCAACACAGATGATGTACCAATACAAGGCTTTAGGTTGGATCAAGGTGAAGACGGAATCCTACTCTACAAAATATTTTCCTATAAGGAAGATAGAGTGATTCCGATCATCTATGCATTCAAAGCATCTCAGCTTAATGATTTGCCATTAAGGTAGTAGTTGAAGGATCCTTGAATGCGGAAGTTCATTCCCCAATCCACTCTATTGAATATCAATGATAAGGGTGGATTGGAGGATGAACTTCCCTAAGAGAAAGGGCTTTGGGTATATGATCTAAGGTAAAACACTCAAAAGCACTCTCTTCTTTCTCTATTAGCAATAATAGACTAGTCCTCTTTAAATAGGCAAAAGGTTCCAACGGATATAAAACGGTCACATTTATGACAGAGTTCGATATCATCGAGTAGGATCGATATCATCGAGCGGATACTCTCGATAGCATCGACGGTCCGCTCGATGAGACAAACTCAAATGCCATATGCTTTTGAAACCTATTGCCAGCTGGTCGAGGGAATCAAAACACATGTCGATGTCATCGAGTTTTGAAAACTGATTTCATCGATGTGAGGTTCGATTCCTCGACATTTGAAAATGAGACTTGCTTAGAAATATTTCAGGTTTATAAGAATGATTGAGAGACCTTTGATATCATTGGAATTTGAATGTCGATGATATCGATAACAGTGTCGAGGCATTAATAAATCCAAGGGATTTTCGTTTAAGCTTGTTGGACAGTTTCTGTCCCTGTTCGATGCCTTCGAAACCGTACCGATATCATCGATATTTGAATATCGATTCTATCGAGTGACCCTCGATCATAGATAAACTATCCTGAAATATTTTGCTGGAAATCTTCGTGCCCATGACTGATATCATCGAGAGCCTTCCGATGTCATCGAGATTTAAATTTCGATGGCATTGAAGAGGGCTTCAATATATCAATGCACATATGATATTCTTAAGTGAAAACATAGGCACCAGAGATCTGCCTGTCGATATTATCAAGTCACCTTCGATGGACTTGAGATTCAAATATCGATGATATCGATAGATATATCGATACATCGATAAATCTGTCCAGATATATATGTGGTTGTTGAACACTTTTGTCTAAAAAATAAGGGCGTCGAAAAACTGCCTATCGATCTTATTGAGCCACTTTCGATGGGCTCGAGATTTGAGTATCGATGATATCGATACGTGTATCGATGGATCAATAATTTGCCCAGATATGTTGTGAAGTTGTTGGATATATTTGGTCCTCTTTTTGATGGTATCGATGAAGTATTGAGGACTCGACAGCGCAGGTTGATCATATCGAGGGTGTTTCGATAAAATCGACAAGGCAGAGATTTTTCTGTTTTGAAAAAAGTTTTCTCACCTTAAAACCCTATGATTTTTAACTTATTTTTAAGGGTTTTCTTCACCTGGGGTTTAGGGTCATGGGATGTGAGGCTTTAGATTTACCAGTGGTGAGCTTGTACACATCCGGTCGAGGCAGACGCTTGAATCGATCTTCCTATCAGGCTCTATAGACAATCTAACTCAACACTCACGTAATTTGACAAACCAGGGCACTTTCAATCTCCCCCTTTGTTAATTACGTGACAAAATCCTAAAACACCCTCGAACACTCTAGACAAACACACCCTAAATTGTGTGTACATGTTTTTACACAATTTCACAATTTCTAGCCCATATACACACCCAATAGCTGCTTCCCCTGTCTTATAAATTCCAACTCCCCCTTGCTGGTTGCAGTCGCTCCCCTTAACACCTGCAACAACATCTAAGCAGATATACAATTTCAATTCGGGGTGTTTATAAATGTTCTCCCCCTTTTTGTCAGTCATTGACAAGGATATATCAAGTGATATTGACTGAAGAGTGAGTTACTTGAGAGAACCGAACAGGCAGAAGTAGAACAATTGATGTGTAACGCCCTGAAAATTGGGGGTCGATCATAAGCTCCACTCCCGTGTTCCAACGCATCACTTATGCAATATAGATAATGATGATTAAATGTTGTCCATGTTAGTGCATTAAACATGAGTGGGATTACACCAAAATAACATATCATACTCCAGAGACGGTTAAATTATGCAAGCGGAAGACTGTGATAGATATATAAAATATATAAACTATTATAAGTCTCCAGAGTGTGAACATGTTACCAAGTTATATATATACATGTATACTCCAAAAATGAACGAAAAGAATCTACACGGGTGCTCCAAAAGTGCAAAATAACAAGTGTAATGACATCTAATCAACATCCCTATAACCCCGTTGATAAGAACATGGTCTACATAGACCCGCCTGAAAACTGCATGTGGGAGAATGCCTCCTCCTCGTCCTCGAAGTCAAGCTCTGCCTCAAGAGTCGCATCATCACCTGCAATCAAGATAGAGTCTGGTTAGTGTTTAAAACACCGTCTCATAACGTGTGAGTGAGTGATCAACTCAGTGGAACTATACAACAAATGTTAACATATTATCAATTTAGTCAAGCAGTAATGATAAAGTAGTAAAATTAAACATCCCTAAATACTCTTATTAATACAAGAATGATATGAATAATGATGCATGCCCTCGCTTACACTCCCTCGTGCGACACCATCTTACGGTCGCGGCATGCTTTCTTTCCTCTGTGCTCTTCAACCCGAGGCACATGCAGTATAATGTTATGAGCGTAATTACCAAGTTTTTATTAGTCCTTTTCACACAGTAGGATTGGAAAACTAAGGTACCTCCCTTATATTAATTCCCAAACAATGATCCATCTAGGGTCGTCAATCCTAGTTAATCACAAACGATAGGCAAGTTCAGATCACTACCACCAACACCCTACCAACTGGCAGTCTATTTTCGAAGTCTCGTCACTAACCCGACTGGGGACCACAACCAGGCTATGCGGGGGTAAGCCTATTTTATACTCAAGGTCACTCCACCAACGCCCTACCAACTGGCAGTCTATTTTCGAAGATCGTCGCCAACCCAACTGGGGACCACAGCCAGGCTGCACCAATGGAGGCCGACAGCTCAAATATAGTGTCCCATACCATCTTATTCGGCTCACTTTGGGTTGCTCACTGGTCATTACGGAGAGGCTTGTCGCCCCAGCATAGGCCGACAGCTCGATCACGGTGTCCTATACCACCATGTCCGGCTCATGAGTCTTAGCGGATCGAGGTACCAAGGTTAACGGAGCTTTCATTGGTGAGTTTGGTACCTTAGGTTCAAGCAGTAGCGTCCAAACATGGTGAACATACATCGGGTCAATTGGGTTACTTGACGAGCTCAACTAGCACGAGTGCACATCGAGTTGATCAACATGAAGTGCATGAGCACTCCGTGTGGCCTAACCACTGTCGACAACCGTAGTACGACTCAGATTTATCGACACATCCTATGTGGCGAAAGCAACCTTAGCCACCCAATTCAAGGCCTGTTACCGATTGCCTGGACTATATCATAGCCCCAACCTCATTCCATTTCAACAGATAATCATAGGAGACAGTCACAGAAGTAATGAACGAATAATTTTATTCTTACAATCATATGAGCATGTTGTGAAGAGCAATACAAACTTGATTTCACCCACATTCATTCCATAAACAAACAAATATCATAATGTAAACATACATAGAGGAAATCATACACATAATTAAGGTAATCGAGAAGCATATCTCAATCCTCATACAAAGTATTCCGTAGTAACAACTAGTTTACTCAAACATTTCTACAATCACTTAGACTACACACATCTTCATACATATTATATGTTGGTTATACATGTATTAGGCCAAATCCTTTTACTAGGGAGTTGTCCCGTATACCATACGCATATACCCAAGGCGGATAATCATGGCATGCACGAATCCAGGGTCCATACTCATGTAATCATTTCTATAAACACATGGGCTACACACTTTAAAATATATGGTGTATATTGGCTGTGGCGTGATTTAGGGAAAGTTCTTTCGCTAGGGAGTTGTCGCATACATAACAAGCATATAGTCACAACAAGTAATCATGCTAGACACAAATCCAAATTTCATACGTATTCAAACATTTCAATATGTACATAGAATACACTATATTCAACATAGCTCATATATAATCGTAAAGCGAAACGAACGACACATTTTGCATGTGAAATAGTACCCACGTCAAGAATAAATCATTAACCGACATTGAAAGCCTTGAAAACCATAACCTATACATCTATAGTCCGCACCTTATGCCGGTAAACGCGTAACAGAGTCATTTTAGACACTTAGTCTTTGTCAACGGCGGATTGACGACCTATAGCATGAATTAGGTTAGCTATTTCATTACTTACACTATCTGAAACCCTAAAACAGATTAGGGGCTGGATTTCTTACCTAAGAACAGGATCGGAATCGCCGGAATAGTGATACAGAAAAGCTGGTTCCGCCCATGAAGTGATGGGATTGAATCCCAGAGATGAACTCCAACTCTCTCTCTCTCTCTCTCTCTCTCTCTGTTTCTCTCTCTTTCCTCTCTTCTCTCTCCTAGTTCCCAAATTCATATGGGATGAGAGAGTGAGGGCTTAAGGCCCTTATATAGGCCCAAAACTGATGGAAATGGCCCCACCGCCAAGGTATACTTAGTTATAGCCAAAACCCATATGTTTAGGCTCAACGGAGCACTTCTGGAGGCCCCCCTTCTATGTACGATCGGACTTAAGCTTCTTGACCATGGATCTAGGTCGAGTTAATTTTTCAGTCCAATCGGATTTACAGATTGACTGCGACGGACCAGTTTCAATTCGACGGTCACCAAAACTCGATCAGGGCTACAAGTACACTGCCATGTATGGAAAATTTCTCCTGATCCGAGGGTGTATTTGGGTCAGATTCTGACGGTCTAAATCCTTATATTCGACCTGCAAGCAACAAGTCTCAGATTACTTAAATTTGGATTTTATTTCTAAATATATTCATGTTTCTCACACACTTCGCTCTGG
Organism: Magnolia changhungtana; assembly: GCA_030180095.1. Taxonomy (NCBI): domain Eukaryota; kingdom Viridiplantae; phylum Streptophyta; class Magnoliopsida; order Magnoliales; family Magnoliaceae; genus Magnolia; species Magnolia changhungtana. Next base: position 6,418,879 of record JASAUF010000160.1, read on the forward strand.
GCTCAAGCGAATAGCTTCGGGACACTATTTGGACTTGATTTCCGAGGTGGTTGTCAAGCCCAGCAAGGTGGTCATATTCGTTTAGTTTCGCAGTAATCGGACTTTCGATGTGTGGTCCAGGTCCGATACGAAGTTTCACTATGCTCTCGAGAGCAACTGGGTAATGGGATTGATCCTAGATTTCAGGGTAATGTAGCATCGATGATTCTGCAAGTTTTGGGTCTTGCAATTCGTATTTAAAGTGGTTGAAGAGAATTTCACATCTAATCTAGTTTAACACCTAGTTAATTTCGTCTAATTTCTAAAGGATTTGGTCTTGAGTGATTTCTAATTGAGGTGGTACTTGGGTCTTTGTACGAATTTTTCTGGGACGTTACAATCTACCCCCCTTAAAGAAAAATTTCATCCTTGAAATTATCTAAGGGTAATAAGTAAAGGTTTTCAGTTAGTTCTGTTGGTTTCAGGTTTATATACGTGTTAGGGTATATAAGAGTTACACTAGCCTAACTCATATCGGTCTACCCCGCTTAAAAGTTTCTACCTTTGAGGTTTGAAGATAAATGTCCAAGTCATTATTATTGTGTTAAGTGTCTAATGTTAAAGTTTACCTAAGGGTAGTATGTTCTACCATTTATGATTGGGCTAATACGAAAAGTCAGTTGTGGTAGGCTTGAACCCGATACGTCGATTGCCCGCCTAACCAGGGCAGACAACACATTGTATCCCTTCTTAATCCTGATGGATCATGGTCTTCTACTCAGTCAAGCAATGAGTCCTTTGGTAATCACTTAGGATTGAGAATTGAGTTAAGTCGCGAATGCCTCATACGGACATGGTTCTGAAATTCTGAAATCGGATCATCCTAAATATTTAAGGAGTATTATAATTCACTAGGAGGTTCAAGCCTCATGTCTATAAGGTTGTCTTTTGGATCTTGTTCAACGAGAGTTCTTGGTCAACCTATGTTTAACTTGGTGGATAATAAGTTCTTTCCTGGTGCTCATAAGTAAAAGACTATACTAGCAGGGTTTTCAATCTCCTAATATTATAGTTGTAGGTCACCATTTCAATCATACAGCTAGGGGGTTATGAGCAGATTTGCACTTTGGTTTCATTAGCTTCGAGAGGTAGGGAAGAGTCGAGAGTCCTAAAATATTGTAAAAGTTTGGAATGCTAGCAACATAAGGCTACGGGAAGGGAAAGAAAAGGGACATCTCCTCGACGCGGTATGAACCTTGAATTTACAAGGGAAATAAGAAACTTATGACCTTACTGTGGTCTGCCTCTAACATGATCTTACAGAGTATTAAACTATGAAATTCAATCCTACTGAGGGTTCTAATTTAATAGTACAAAAATAATATATATATATATATATATCTTTATGTATAATCAAATTTAATCACAAGATAATTCCTAGTATGAATATAAGAATTTCTAAAAGATATGACCAACCTATTAGCAACTTGAAGTTGTAAAAATTTTCCATTTCAACCGTTCTATTATTTACAACATATTTATCCTCTCTAGTTACCATTTTTTTTTTATAATGAAGATAGTAATCCATTGTTAGGCCTATTCTTTCATACAAATTTGTTTAATAGACCCAGTGTCTGTTAATAGGAATATAGGCGTACCTTGAATGTGAGTAGTGACCTCAAAGGTCAAAGGCACTGTAGTTGTTGACTTAGGTGCTTCAACTGTAAGTGCATGCACATGGGCTTGTTGAGGATGGTTTGGTTGCGCTGTCATAGGTCTTTGAGGCGGCCTATTTTGAGGTACAGGTGGTCGGTTAAATGGCTGCTCTTGTTGATGCAGATCGTAGAGGTGGAGTCGCTATATCACGAGGTAGCCGACAGCCAATTTTCTGAGGTGGCATTACACCTATGTCTTTCATCTTGGTAAAACATAAGGGGTCAGTGTGTCTGCCTTTATCGCAATAAGTACATCAACGTTTCGCTCGCCTTTGTTGGGTCGACAGAGCCATAGGCCTGGAAGGCAAGTCTACATCTGGCCTCTTACCTAGGACTGGCCGGTCCTGTGATTCTATCTGAGGCCTCCGGCCCATTGGTATACATTTTGAGAAACTTTGTCTCCATCTTGCTCAACTCTTAGAGACATGTTGACTAGCTCGGTGTAATTGGAAATGCTAGTGCAACACGTTTAATTGCAAATATCGGGCTGCAACCCATCTGAAAAATACCGTATTTTCATAGGTTTATCAGTTAGTATCAAAGGAGTGTATCTGGCTAGCTCTGTGAACCTGTTCTCATACTCTTCCACCGTCATGCCCCCTGTCGAAGGCGAAGGAACTCTCCCTCCTTCTCATGGTGGTACGTGAGGGGGAATATTTCTCACGGAAGTGTGTCTCAAATGTACCCCAAGTCCACAGGTGTCCTATGGGAACCGTTTGTAGGACGTCGTCCCACCATAAACTAGCCTCCTTCTCGAACATATAGGTGGCTAGCTCAACTTGTTCTACCTCAGTGCAGTGCAGTAGCTTCAATACCTTAGAGATGAGATCTATCTAGTACTCAGCCTCCTCGGGTCTGTGAGTACCCGCAAAAGTGGGAGGACGGAAACGCTGAAAGCACTCAAAAAGTCCGCTGGTATTCATGTTCCCAGCAGGGTGCGTATGTGATGCAGGCGGAACAACACTCATCTTCTGGGCAAGGGCCCCTATTATGGTGGCGAAAAACTGTTGTTGTTGTTGTTGCTGCTATGCCTGCTACTGTTGTGCCTGATGCTGCTGCATTAACAACATCAACTACTCTAGCCTATCAGTAGGGGGAACCGATTGAGGCATGGCTGGCGTAGACGTTGACGCACGGTTCTGCTCAGGAACTGATGGTGTAACAGGTAGCACCACAGGTGGTGTCATATGTGTCGGCCCAGTGGCAGGGCCAGTGGCTGGCTGAGAATCCGGCATGGCCGTGTGGGTCAGGCCCAAACTAGAGTCCATCTGGCAATCACTCAGGGAGGATACCCCATCAATCGGATCACCAAAAGTGAGACGCGCCGCAACCCGTGCAGCCTTAAGTGGCATTCCTTATATTCAACATAGGGTGCAACCTAGGTCAGATTCAGCATACTCACAAACACTTTTACGCAACATTCATACACAGATTAAAGCAACTTCATGCATTTCATTTACCAAAATTGTCATAATACATGAAACTTAATGTTACATGAATCATGACAGAAGATGCATGTGAGCTAATACAATCAAGACTTCAAACATTTAAAACCTTCTACCCACTACTACACCACTAGGCCTATCAACATGAAAACACAAAGATCCTATCACAACCACAAAACAAGCCAGAGGGTGAAGGCATGGATGACTAGGCATCCAAGTCTGGGGAAGGAGGGGCGCCCTTATCCTGCAGACAGCACAGGATAGTTTTCAAGGTGCGAGTCACCTTCTTGAACTTATGTTTCACGAGGCCCCGAAGATCCATCATATCCTGTCGTAGGACAGCCTGACCCTCCTCAAGTCGAGCTAAACGGGCATCCCTAGCAGCCCAATCAGTGTCCTGCTTCGGTGCCGTAGGACAGGAGCTCTCCTCTGTGTCCTGGGCCTCCTCTTCTTCCTCGCTCTCTTCCTCTTCTATTTCGGCTCCACCTTCTTCCTCACCCTCTTCCTCTTCACTCTCCGTCTCATCCTCACTCTCCTCAAGTTGGGCTTGTTGTTGTCATGGCTCGATTTCCATCTAATTGAGAGTAGTTTCATTGATGAAATGTTACGGCACTGGGAGTTCTGCGCCAAGTCTGTAGCCGAACTCGCATGCAATCTTGCATATAAGCCGGCCGAAGGGGAGGGAATCAGTTCTTCTATTGGAGCATATGGTAAGAACTATCTGTTGTAACACAAACATAGGCATGCATAACTTCTCCCCCTACCCCACTTGACACAGGAAATCTATCATCAGGCACGTACACTGTAAGGGTTATGGTCTCATACTCCTTTGGTTGTCAAATTTTGATGTGTCAAAACATCTATCTGTGTCTTGTGCTTGTATGATGATTTTTATTCAAGACACTGCTTAAATACTTCAAGATGCTACAAGTTGAAGCTCAAGATGTTAAAGTTCAAAAAGCTACAAGTTGAAGCTCAAGATGTCAAAGTTCAAGATTTCAAGCATGATATTGTTCAAGATTTCAAGCATGATATTGTTCAAGATTTCAAGCCTGATATTGGTTCAAACAATCTACATTCGTTGAATGGTTGAAGTTCAATGTCCATACGACTTGATTCAGGTTTGAATGACCTTAGGTTGACCCTTTAAGTAGGTCTTTTTGGATACATAAATCAAATGTTTATCTAACATAAGTTTGGCTTGTTCCAAGACCAGTCCTAGCTCTTGTTCGACCAGTCCTAGCATTGGTTCGACTAGTCTAAGAAATTCCACGATCGGTCCTAAGTAGTTGAAGATTTTTGAATTTTTAGTACGCCCACGACCGTCTGAAGTCCTTCGACCGGTCGTAGGTTGGCTTCGACTCGTCCACGATCGGTCGTGGAGCTACGACTCAAAATCCAAGCCAACTTATTTCATGGTCCTACGACCCGGTAGTAGGTATCTACGACCGGTCGTAGGTGACCCACGACGGTCGTAGGGTACTCACGACCGGTCGTGGAACGGCTTTCAAAGATCGCGCTCAATTTTTCAAAAATGCGGTAGAGCTACGACCAGTCCTAAGTTTCTAAGACCAGTCGTATGAACGATTTTTTCTTCTATAAATTGAACACGAAATTCAGAGTTTTGATATCCTGAACTCCATTCCATTTCAAGAATTTTCAAGTAATCACTCTGAGATAAGTCTGTGTTTATTTTAAGCTAAATTGTGCTTATTTAATATTCCTTTTTGCTAGCTTATTTAATTTGATTTTGTTTCTCTATTCCAATCTTATTTGAAAAGAGGAATTATCTTATTCCTTCTTCTTGGAATCAAAATCAAATATAGCTACGCCCAACAAGTTAAAATCTAAAATCTATTAGAATTTAGAACCTTATAAATGTGAGTATTGGAAATTGAACTTTGATATTCAATCATCTACTCCGATTGGTTCTACCGGGCTGCTAAAGGAGAAATCCAGGTATTTTATAATTCTGTAAATTTCATTTATTTCTGGTTTTGTTTGAGGTTGAGCCAGAAAAATCTCATTGTATTGGTTGTCTGAGGAAAACCAGAAAACTCAGAAAAAGGGGTTTTTGAATTGTGTAAACCCAAGTGAAAAAGACACAATTGTAAAGGTTTTTGGTGAACCTGAGAAAACCTATTTGATAGTAAACGCTAATATCCCCTGTGTGAGGATATTAGGAGTGGAGTAGCATTCTGTGTGGCTATTGTAAAAGCAGTTGGTGTACACACAAGCGAACCACTATAACTCTTTGTCTTGTGGATTGAATGCTTGCTTAATTTTCATATCTTTTATCATTCGATTGTGTGGAATGTACAAGTGGATGAGAATGTTGTAACTATTTACATTTTCAAGCAAGTGTGGGGATTGTTGTAATAATTTAGATCTTTATACGCATTTATTTTCAATTCCTTGCTATTTCATTTACTTATATTAACATTGAGTTCTTGATTCAAAAGAGGTTCTAGAAATAAGGTTGTCCTACCATAAGCCCTTGTTTATTATGGTGTAAGGTTGTCCTTAGAAGCTGAATTTGTATCAATCTCTCAATAATTATTTATCAAGGTGATTTATATTTAGCATTGTGAATTGATTCATAATTGTAAGGGTATTGGTTTACTTTAGTTCATTTGATTTTATTTTAAATTTGACATAGTCCTATTCACCCCCCCCCCCTCTAGGACATATAGCTTGGGCTTTTCAAGTGGTATCGAGCCTAATAGCTCATTTTTGTTGCTTTTTATTTGGATTTATTTCTGAGCTAACGATCTAAGCTATATAAAAGATGTCAAATTTTGATAGCCTTTTCGGTTACTAGGCCTCCACCTTTTGATGGCTCCAACTATGCCTATTGGAAAGCGAATGAGAATCTTCCTCGGATCAATGGATGAAAGTGTGTGGCTAGCCACAGTGGTGAATGGAAACCTCCTACCATGGAAGTAAGCTGGTGTTGATGGTTCAAAATCTATGAAAATTACACCATATTTCCAATGGACCACACTTGAGAAAAATGAGAGTAGTGCTAATGCTAAAGCACTAAATGCAATCACTTAGCACTATCAGGATGAGTTCAAAAGAATCATATCTGTGATCTTTGCAAAGCAAGCACTGGGATATTTTAGAAATGACACACGAAGGTACATCAATTGTCAAGAAATCTAAAGTCCAACTCCTCACAACTAAATTTGAAGAAATTCATATGGAGGAAAATGAAATGTTTATGGACTTTTACACTAGATTGAATGACATTGTAAACTCTATGTGGGGTCTTGGCGAGAAGATCTCGAGAAAGTAAAGTGTGTGCAAAAATACTACGCTCTCTTCTGAACGGTTCAATTCAAAGGTAACCGCAATCCAGGAACTTCGTGATACGGACAATATGAAGGTAGAAGAATTAGTTGGTTCTTTACAAACCTATGAATTAAGTTTTAAAGCTCCTAAAGGTAAGTCTATTGCTTTGAAGTCATCTAAAAGTATTTCTCAAGAAAATTGATTGAAAAAGTCTGAAGATGATATGGCCCTTTGGCGAAAAAGTTTTATAAGATTTTCAAAAGTAAGAAAAGAGTCGACTTTCAAAAGGCAAATGAAAAGAAACGTTCTAAACCTAAGTCTAAATCTTGGAAGTCATTGAAAGATAGTCAATGTTACAATTGTCAAGAATATGGGCATTTAGCAAACAAATGTCCTAAAAGGACAGATCCAAAAGGAAGGGTATGTTGGCTACTTGGGATGAATCGTCTGATTCTGAAGCCTCTTCTGAATCAGAAAATTCAGAAACCGAGTCGGGCAGTGAACTTAAGGCCCTTATGACTCTAGCCAAGTTTACCTTTTCAGATCACGATGATTCAACAAGTGAAGAAAATTTGGATAGTGATCATGAAAATGATGAAGATCTTCAAGATGCTTACAATGCCTTATATAAGGAAAGTTGTAAAATTGCTGTTAAACTTAAACTTCAAAAAGAGAAGTTTCTTAAACTTAAAGAATGTTTTGAAACTCTTGTTTTAGAAAAATCTCAAATTTCAGATTGTTTTGAAAAATCAAAGTGTGATTTAGAATTCAAAACCTCCCTAATTGAAAATTTGAAATCTGAAAATGAGAAACTTAAAAATGAAGTATCTTCTCTTCTGAGTTTGAAGGACACATGGAAATATGCCCAAGGTGATCCAAAATTAGAAAAATTATTATCCGGATCAAGAAAATGTGGTGATCGATCCGGGTTGGGCTTTGATAAAAACACATCTCCTAAACAGAAGAATGCTCCTTCCATTTTTGTGAAAGGAGAGACTTCTAACTCAAAAGGAAAAGGTACTAATCAAGTTTTTTCTAAAAATACAAAAACCTTTCAAAAACACAAAAGCAGCTATATAAATTTCAAAAATCAGATTCGAAACCCGCTAGCTGAAAAAATTATTGATTTACTTAAGGAGCTATTAAAATCTAACTCAGTAGGTCACTCTTATAACTATAAACAAAAGAAGACCAATTATTCTCCTAAACCCAAAACAAGATCTTGAAATGGGTTCCCAAGGTTACTTGTTTGGTTGCTCACCTTGCTTTCAAAGCTACAAGCCATTCAAAATGGTACCTAGATAGTGGATGCTCCGGACATATGAATGAGCGACAAAGCTCTATTCATCGATCTTAAAGATATGGTGATGGGTCAGTCACATTTGGTGATGGTAGCAAGCTGCAAGATAATTGGCAAAGTACGGTCCAACTCTATAACCTTCCCTTATTTAAAATGTGTTATATGTTGAGGGTTTAAAACACAACTGTTGAGCATATCTCAAATATGCGATAACAACCATAATGTTAAATTTTCTAATCAAGGTTGTGAAATTACAAATGAAAAGGGTTACGTAATATTAAGCTGGTGTGAACTTAGAAAGCTGCTATATAGTAAGCAATGGTAGCTCATTTAATCAAACGTGCTACATGGTCCATACCGATGAGACCGATTTATGGCATAAACGCCTTGGACATGTACACTACCGAAATTTATACAGATTGAGCAAAAGTGAACTAATTAAAGGTCTACCTAAAATGCAAAAAGTAGACAAGATTTGTGGTGAATGCCAGTATGGTAAACAAACTAGGAACTCTCACAAAAAGGTAAACTCCAATAACACCACATGACCACTCGAGCTTCTCCATATGGATCTAATAGGACCAACAAGAACGAAAAGTCGAGGTGGCAAAAAGTACATCTTAGTTATTGTAGATGATTATACAAGATATACTTGGGTTTCATTCTTGAGAGATAAATCAGAAACCCTTGATGAAGTGAAAAAGATTATAAAACGGATTTAAACTGAATAATGTTCTCAAGTCAGCAAGATCCGTAGTGATCATGGATCCGAATTTGAAAATAGCGGTTTTGAGAAATTTTGTAGCGATCAGGGAATATCGCATGAATTCTCTGCACCTAAAACTCCTCAACAAAATGGAATTGTCGAGAGGAAGAATAGAGTGCTTCAAGAAATGGGAAATGTTATGTTAAATAGCATGAAGCTCCCTAGGAATCTCTGGGCTGAAGCGGTGAATACAGCCTGCTACATTATTAACCGTGTTTATATTTGTAAAACTAATAATAAAACGGCTTATGAAATGTGGTTTGAGAAAAAGCCTTCATGTCAAATATTTTCAAATTTTTGGCAAGAAGTGCTATATTTTGCGTGACCGTGAAAATTTGGGAAAATTCGACACTAAAAGTGATGAAGGGATCTTTTTAGGTTATTCTTTAAGCGGTCGTGCTTATCGTGTTGAACAACATGGGACCGGTGTGATTCAAGAGTCAATAAATGTTGTGATTGACGATCTTTTGAAGACACTGTCCCTAGTTTAGATAATGATGAAGTTCTTATACTTGAAAAACAAGAAATTTCATCAAGTGAAACTAATCTGAATTAAGAATTTGTTAAAGATCATCCAACTTCTCAAATACTTGGAAACCCTCTCACGGTGTGCGCACTCGTAGACAATTAGAGGACATATGTAACTACGTATGCTTTACATCCCAGATTGATTGAAGGGTAACGTAAAAGAAGCACTTTCGATGAAAATTGGATTCTTGCGATGCAAGAAGAACTTAATCATTTTGTCGAAATGATGTCGGCAACTTGTTCCTAGACCTAAAGATAAACATATTATTGGAACAAAATGGATTTTCAAAAACAAATCGATGAAGCTGGGAAATATTATTCGAAATAAAGCAAGACTAGTTGTACGGAGGATATACACAAATTGAAGGTATTGACTATAATGAAACATTTGCCCCTGTAGCTCGTCTTGAATCAATCGACTTTTTATCTCCATTGCATGTTTTAGGAAAATTAAAATTTATCAAATGGATGTAAAGAGTGCCTTTCGAATGGTGATTTACATGAAGAGGTATATGTTGAACAACCTACGGGGTTTGAAGATCCTAAATTTCTTGATCATGTGTATCGTCTTAAGAAAGCTCTCTATGGTGCGAAACAAGCTCCCAGAGCATGGTACGAAAAAGCTGACTAAGTTTTTTTCTTGAGTCATAATTTTCGGATGGGGTGTGTTGATAAGACGCTCTTTGTTAAGAAATATAACGATGATATTCTAATGGTTCAAATATATGTTGTGATATTATTTATGGATCTACTGTACTAACATGATTTGTTGAGTTTGCAGATTTGATGAAGTCTAAATTGAAATGAGTATGGTTGGAGAATTAAACTATTTCCTAGGATTGCAAGTAAAACAACAACTTTGATGGAATTTTTATTTCTCAAACCAAATATGCTCAGAGTTTAATTAAGAAATTTGGATTTGAGAAAGGTAAAAATTTTGATACTCCTATGAGTACAACTTTAAGACTCTCAAAAGACTCTACAGGTAATGATGTGGATCCTAAATTGTATCGTAGTTTGATTGGTAGTTTACTTTATCTAACTGCTAGTAGACCAGATATTGCTTTGAGTGTTGGTATTTGTGCTCGTTATCAATCAAATCCTAAAGAATCTCACTTAACTGCTGTTAAACGGATTATGCGTTATGTCGTAAGTTCTACTAAATTGGGTCTCTGGTATCCACATGAGACTAATGTTCAATTAGCAGATGCCTTGAGATCTTGTTGAAATTTGGAAACATAGATAATAGGAAATCAACCAGTGGTGGTTGTTTCTACATTGGAAATTGTCTTGTTTCTTGGTTTAGCAAGAAGCAAAGTTCTATATCGCTATCAAGCTTGAGAGGTGAATACATTCTTCTTTGAAATGCATGTACTCAACTTGTTTGGATGAAACGAATGTTAAGCGATTATGGAATTACTCAAGATTCTATGATTTTATTTTGTGATAATTCCAAAGTTGCAATAAATATCTCTAAAAATCCGATTCGGCATTCACGTACTAAGCATATTGACATTAGATTTCATTACATTCGTGAATTAGTGGAAGAAAAATTAATATATTTGGATTACATTCCAAGAGATTCAACTTGCGGACATTTTCACTAAACCGCTCGACAAAAGCAGGTTTAATAAATTAAAGTTTGATCTCGGTATGTGCAATTTAAATTGAGTTTGCATAATTTTGTGTATCATAATGTACATAAGTTTGATGTTATATTTGCTTAAATTTAAAATTATTTAAAAAAAATTGCAAATTTTGTCGTACTCGACCTGTCGTGAGAATACACGACCGGTCGTCTACAACCGGTCGAACACGTGCACACATTCGTCGTAAATCTCGGATTTCACTTAAAATTGGGGATTTTGTCTTCTTCTTCATTTCTTCATTTCTCTCCAACGGTTCTAGCTCATTTGCCCCAACCCATCTTCATTGTTCTTTAAGGTTAGTGGTTCTTTTACATTTTTTTTGTAGATTCTTGCTATTAGTGTTTCAAAACTCATGTTTGTGGAATCTATTTGATCATTCATTGCGAGGTTTTGGGGTTTTATCTTGAAAAATCTGTTTTATTTAAACCTCATTTCTTCCAACTTGTTGTTTCCTTGAATTCCTTCTTTGAAAATGGATGCTAGAGGTAAAAAGAAAACTACTCGAGGTCCATCTTCTTCTAGATCAGCTTCTATTGTTCAACGTCATCTTCGCTCTCCTGAAAATGATCCTTCTGATGCTCGAGATTTGCGTATGCGTAATGTAATTGTTGAGCGTCATGTTAATGTCAATCACATTACTTCTTTTGGTATTCCTTCTTTATTGGAATCTGTGGGATGGGATAACATCTTACATTGGGTGGGCGCATACAGTCCATTGCCCAATCCATGTTTGCATGTATCTGTGATTTTTCTCTTGAGAATTTAACTTTTAAAGTTGATACTCAAGAAGGTTTGTTTGTAGTAGATCGTCATTTGATTGCAGACATTATGGAAATACCTATCAATGATGAAAGCATTCCAATTAATATTTTACATGATAGTCTCTCAGAATCTGAACGAAGAATGCTTACTAGAGATTTATGTAATATGGATGTTCATTGGACTCATAAAGGTCATACACTTCCCTCAAGGTATTTGTTACCCAGACACAGAGTACTTCATAAGATATTCATTTCAAATCTTTATCCACGTTCTGGTAATAAAACCGAACTCACTGCTTTTATGGTTCGTGTTTTGCATTCTGTTGTCTCTGGTGCTAAAATATGTCTTCCTTCTTTAATCTGTCATTCCATTATTCTGTCGCGTCACCATCCTGGACATAGTGATATACCCTTTGGTTATTTATTGACTATGTTAGCAAATCATATGCTCATAGCTATGCCTACTAGAGAAAAACTCATCCATCATCTCCCTTTTAATAATTCCAATCTTAATAAGATGACTTTAGATTTGGCTAGAGGCCAAGTGGATGCTGGTAGCAGTGGTGCTGAAGCTAGTAATGTTGAAGCTTGTGATCTTCCTGAAGACGTGAATGTGGATGACTTATTTGAAGAACTTGAGTCAGACTCGGCTGATGATCCTGATTTTCAGCCTTCTGATTTTGATGAAAGATTGAATTCTCTTCAAGAGCAGGTGGCTCAAATTCGTGTTACTCAAGACACACAATTTTCTTATTTGCGTAAATATATGAGGCGGATTGCTAAGGGTTTACACAAAATTGATCCATCTAATCCTGCACCCTCTTGGTTCGATTGATTTTTTTGGTCCGTAATATTTCTTGATGTTTGCATGCATCTCAAAACCTTCTTGTTGGTTATGCACAATTTTCTCTTGCATCATTTCCTATTTCCTTTACGGCTCTTCTTCCTTTGTCATTTTGTGTCAAAAAGGGGAGAAGTTTGGTGAATGTCATTATATTTTGATGTGCTTCCTATTACTCAGGGGGAGTTAAACTTCTCAAGAGTTATGGGAAAATGAATGATGCTAGTTATTGCTTATCATGTCTATATATCTGTGCATGCTTCTCACATGTTGTGTTTCTCTTGGAAATATTATTACTTGGGTGTTTTGTCACAAATTTGACAAAGGGGGAGATTGTAAGGGTTATGGTCTCATACTCCTTTGGTTGTCAAATTTTGATGTGTCAAAACATCTATCTGTGTCTTGTGCTTGTATGATGATTTTTATTCAAGACACTGCTTAAATACTTCAAGATGCTACAAGTTGAAGTATTTAAGCAGTGTCTTGAATAAAAATCATCATACAAGCACAAGACACAGATAGATGTTTTGACACATCAAAATTTGACAACCAAAGGAGTATGAGACCATAACCCTTACAATCTCCCCCTTTGTCAAATTTGTGACAAAACACCCAAGTAATAATATTTCCAAGAGAAACACAACATGTGAGAAGCATGCACAGATATATAGACATGATAAGCAATAACTAGCATCATTCATTTTCCCATAACTCTTGAGAAGTTTAACTCCCCCTGAGTAATAGGAAGCACATCAAAATATAATGACATTCACCAAACTTAGCTCAAGATGTTAAAGTTCAAAAAGCTACAAGTTGAAGCTCAAGATGTCAAAGTTCAAGATTTCAAGCATGATATTGTTCAAGATTTCAAGCATGATATTGTTCAAGATTTCAAGCCTGATATTGGTTCAAACAATCTACATTCGTTGAATGGTTGAAGTTCAATGTCCATACGACTTGATTCAGGTTTGAATGACCTTAGGTTGACCCTTTAAGTAGGTCATTTTGGATACATAAATCAAATGTTTATCTAACATAAGTTTGGTTTGTTCCAAGACCAGTCCTAGCTCTTGTTCGACCAGTCCTAGCATTGGTTCGACTAGTCCAAGAAATTCCACGATCAGTCCTAAGTAGTTGAAGATTTTTCAGAATTTTTGGTACGCCCACGACCAGTCCTGGAAGTCCTTCGACCGGTCGTAGGTTGGCTTCGACTCGTCCACGATCAGTCGTGGAGCTACGACTCAAAATCCAGCAACTTATTTCATGGTCCTACGACCAGTCGTAGGTATCTACGACCAGTCGTAGGTGACCCACGACCAGTCGTAGGGTACTCACGACCAGTCGTGGAACGGCTTTCAAAGATCGCGCTCAATTTTTCAAAAATCTGTTAGAGCTACGACCAGTCCTAAGTTTCTAAGACCAGTCGTAGGAACGATTTTTTCTTCTATAAATTGAACACGAAATTCAGAGTTTTTATATCCTGAACTCCATTCCATTTCAAGAATTTTCAAGTAATCACTCTGAGATAAGTCTGTGTTTATTTTAAGCTAAATTGTGCTTATTTAATATTCCTTTTTGCTAGCTTATTTAATTTGATTTTGTTTCTCTATTCCAATCTTATTTGAAAAGAGGAATTATCTTATTCCTTCTTCTTGGAATCAAAATCAAATATAGCTACGCCCAACAAGTTAAAATCTAAAATCTATTAGAATTTAGAACCTTATGAATGTGAGTATTGGAAATTGAACTTTGATATTCAATCATCTACTCCGATTGGTTCTACCGGGCTGCTAAAGGAGAAATCCAGGTATTTTACAATTCTGTAAAATTCATTTATTTCTGGTTTTGTTTGAGGTTGAGCCAGAAAAATCTCATTGTATTGGTTGTCTGAGGAAAACTAGAAAACTCAGAAAAAGGGGTTTTTGAATTGTGTAAGCCCAAGTGAAAAAGACACAATTGTAAAGGTTTTTGGTGAACCTAAGAAAACCTATTTGATAGTAAACGCTAATATCCCCTGTGTGAGGATATTAGGAGTGGAGTAGCATTCTGTGTGGCTGTTGTAAAACAGTTGGTGTACACACAGGCGAACCACTATAACTCTTTGTCTTGTGGATTGAATGCTTGCTTAATTTTCATATCTTTTATCATTCGATTGTGTGGAATGTACAAGTGGATGAGAATGTTGTAACTATTTACATTTTCAAGCAAGTGTGGGGATTGTTGTAATAATTTAGATCTTTACTTCTGCATTTATTTTCAATTCCTTGCTATTTCATTTACTTATATTAACATTGAGTTCTTGATTCAAAAGAGGTTCTAGAAATAAGGTTGTCCTACCATAAGTCCTTAGAACTGAATTTGTATCAATCTCTCAATAATTATTTATCAAGGTGATTTATATTTAGCATTGTGAATTGATTCATAATTGTAAGGGTATTGGTTTACTTTAGTTCCGCTGATTTTATTTTAAATTTGACATAGTCCTATTCACCCCCCCCCCCCTCTAGGACATATAGCTTGGCCTTTTCATACACTCACTGCGATTGCTCTACCTGGGGTAGATGTTAAACGTGCAGATATGGTGGACTAGGCGAAAATTATCCATCATGCTTGACGCCAGGAGGCTATTATTTGGCTGCCATTGAACCAGTCAACCACAAAGGAAACGCGTACGCCGATCCCTTTCAGTGCACTCTTCATATTATTCTCGCTCGCGTGGACTTGGCCAAGTGGTATTCCCATGAGTCGACCTATCAGGCTAGCATCAATTGTGGCCTCCCGACCTCTTCCCATGGGAATCTTGAACTACAAGGGCTCCAGCGTAGGCTCTTGAATATGGGCATAGAATGCTCGGACAGTGCCCACATTTGCACGATATTTTTTTCAAATACAGGGCCCCAACCGGCATCACCCAGGTGCTCCAATAATAGATACTCCCCGAAGAGCCTGTTATCCACGTGTACTTCAAAAAGGACCTTACAGTCCGCATATCTTCCATGGGACAACTCCACCAGTAGAGCTCTTGGGAGAGGAGCCTGGGGATCGAGCTACCGCTTAGTCCGTATCTCATGTTCCACGTCCGTGCTTGCGGTGGCGCCTCTCAGTCTCCTTGAATGAGTAGGGCGACTACGCTTGGCTTCATCCGCGACACCCTTTCTCTTTCCCATGAGAGAGAGAAAGGTAGAAATCGAAAATACGGCCGTAACAAGCTCAAATAGAGCCATGGAAAAGTGAAGAAAAGGGAGGAAAGGGTTGGGGTTTTTAGGTCTCCATGGATTTGAGCCTCCAAAGGGTGTGTCAAGTCTCAAATAATAAGAGTTAAAGAAGGAAAATGAAGAGATGGGATGGTTTAGTGGATTTACACGAATTTGAGACACAAGGAGTATTTAAAATGCTCAAATAAGAGGGAAAAGGGAAGAGCAACAGTTGTGGAAGATGATTTTAAAGGGGTGGTGAAGGAGGTGTACGAAAATGAAAGAAGAAGTGCGTGGAGGGGCATTTTGAGTGAGGAATTCTGAAATTTTTGGAAGAAAAGAAAACTTAGAGGGGTGGTTTGTGGAGGGGAGACATAGGAGAGATTTAAATCAAAACCCCATGCACATGTAGGCCACACAATGCCTTAAACACGATCGGCCCGATCGGCCCGCCTGTCTGGGCCCGTCTGGCGGCGAGGCCTCACTAAACCGGCGAGGTCCTCGCCGGTCTCTAGACCTTCTGGAGAGGGCTCGCCCTGTAGACGAGGTCTTCTAGCCCCCTAGGTCCCAAAAATGTGTGGGGCCCACTCTGGGTTCCCCTAGACTTTTTCGGTTTGGCCTCCGACTCTGATTCAAGTCGTTTCGGGTCCTTTCGGGTATGTTTCTGATGTATAGCTACACATGAAGATTTTTGAAGGCTCGGATGGGGTCAACCATGGTCTAAACCCGTCGCTTGAAGGCCTAGGGGTGATCCGGGATCGTCTCATGTGATCACGAAGGAGTACGGACTCGATCTCGGCGATCCATTTTGGTGAATTTCGCCAATTGGCAAAATCGGGAAACCTAAATTTGTTTCTACATTTCTCTTGCACCCAACTATGTCGAAAAGTGTCAGCATACATTGTGTGACCATAACCCAGGTCCAGTTTAATCCAAATCATACTCCGATACTAACTTGTAATGCCTTGAAAATTGGGGGTCGAGCATAAGCTCTACTCCCGAGTTCCAATGCATCACATATGTAACATAGATAACGATGATTAAATGTTGTCTGTGTTAGTACATTAAACATGAGTAAGATTACACCAAAACATTATATCATACTCCAGAGACGGTTAAATTATGCAAGCAAAAGACTGTGATAGATATATAAAATATATAAAATATTATAAGTCGCCAGAGTGTGAACATGTTACCAGGTTATGTATATATATATGTATGTATGTATGTATACTCAAAAAATGAACAAAAAGAATCTACATGGGAGCTCCAAAACTGCAAAATAATAAGTGTAATGACATCTAATCAACATCCCTGTAACCTCATCGATCAGAACATGGTCTACATAGACCCGCCTGAAAACTGCATGTAGGAGAATGCCTCCTCCTCATCCTCAAAGTCAAGCTCCACCTCAGGAGTCACATCGTCACCTTAATCAAGACAGAGTCTGGTTGGTGTTTAAAACACCGTCCCGTAACGTGGGAGTGAGTGATCAACTCAGTGGAACTATATAGCAAAGGTTAACATATTATCAATTCAGTCAAATAGTAATGATAAAGCAGTAAAATTAAACATCCCTAAATACTCTTATTAATGCAAGAATGATATGAATAATGATGCATGCCCTCGCCTGCACTCCCTCGTGTGACACCATCTTACAGTCGCGGCATGCTTTCTTCCCTCTATGCTTTTCAATCCGAGGCACATGCAGTGCGATGTTAGGAGCGTGATACCAAGTTTTTATTAGTCCTTTTCACACAGTAGGATTGGAAAACTAAGGTACCTCCCTTATATTAATTCCCAAACAATAGTCCATCTAGGGTCATCAATCCTAGTTAATTACATACGATAGGCAAGTTCAGGTCACTACCACCAACACCCTACCAACTGGCAGTCTATTTTCAAAGGCTCGTCGCCAACTCGACTGGGGACCACAACCAGGCTGTGCCGGGGTAGGCCTATTTTATACTCGAAGTCACTCCACCAATGCCCTACCAACTGGCAGTCAATTTTCAAAGGGTCGTCACCAACTCGACTGGGGAACACATCCAGGCTACACCAATGGAGGCTGACAGCTCGAATACAGTATCTCATACCACCGTATTCGGCTCAAGAGTTTGGGTTGCTCACTGGTCACTACGGGGAGGCTCGTCGCCCCAACGTACGCCAACAGCTCGACCACGGTGTCCCATACCACTATGTCTGGCTCATGAGTCTTAGCGGATTGAGGTACCAAGGTTAACGAGGTTTTCACTGGTGAGTTTGGTACCTTAGGTTCAAGCAGTAGCGTCCAAATATGGAGAACATACATCGGCTCAATCGTGTTACTTGACAAGTTCGACTAGTATGAGCGCACATCGAGTTGATCAACATGAAGTGTGTGAGCACTCCGTGTGGCCTAACCACTGTCGACAACCGTAGTACGACTCGGATTCATCGACACATCCTGTGTGGCGAAAGCAACCTTAGCCACCCAATTCAAGGCCTGTTACCGATTGCCTGGACTATATCATAGCCCCAACCTCATTCCATTTCAACATGTAATCATAGGAGACAGTCACAAAAGTAATGAACGAATAATTCTATTTTTGCAATCATATGAGCATGTTGTGAAGAGCAACACAAACATGATTTCACCCACATTCATTTCATAAATAAACAGATATCATAATGTAAACATATATGGAGGAAATCATACACATAATTAATTAAGGTAACCGAGAAGCATATCTCAATCCTCATACAAGGTATTCCGTAGTAACAACTAGCTTACTCAGACATTTCTACAATCACTTGGACTACACACATCTTCATACATGTTATATGTTGGTTATACATGTATTACGCCAAATCCTTTTACTAGGGAGTTATCCTGTATACCCCACGCATATACCCAAGGCGGATAATCATGGCACGCACGAATTTGGGATCCATACTCATGTAATCATTTCCACAAACACGTAGGCTACACACTTTAACATATATGGCGTATATTGGTCGTGGCGTAATTTAGGGCAAGTCCTTTTGCTAGGGAGTTGTCGCATCCATAACAAGCATATAGTCATGGCAAGTAATCATGTTAGACACAAATCCAAATTCCATACGTATTCAAACATTTCAATACGTACATAGAATACACTATATTCAACATAGCTCATATATAATCGTAAAACGAAACAAATGACACATTTTGCTTGTGAAATAGTACCCACATCAAGAATAAATCATTAACCGATATGAAAGCCTTGAAAACCATAACCTATACGTCTATAGTCCGCACCTTACATCGGTAAACGCGTAACAGAGTCATTTTAGACACTTAGTCTTTATCAACGGCGGATTGGTGACCAATAGCATGAATTAGGTTAGCTATTTCATTACTTATACTATCAGAAACTCCAAAATAGATTAGGAGTTGGATTTCTTACCTAAGAATGGGATCAAAATCGTCGGAATAGAGATACAGAAAAGCTGGTTCAACCAAGGGAGTGATGGGATTGAATCCTAAAGATGAACTCCAACTCTCTCTCTCTCTCTATTTCTCTCTCTTTCCTCTCTTCTCTCTACTATGGTTTCTCAAATTCATATAGGATGAGAGAGTGAGGGCTTAAGGCCCTTATATAGGCCCAGAACTGATGGAAATGGCCCCACGGCCAAGGTATACTTAGGTTATAGCCAAAACCCATCTGTTTCGGTTCAACGGAGCACTTCTGGAGGCCCCCCTTCTACGTGCGGTCGGAATTAAGCTTCCTAACCATGGATCTAGGTTAAGTTTTCGGTCCAATTGAATTTACAGATCGACCGCGACGGACCAGTTTCAGTTCGACGGTCACCGAAACTCGATCAGGGCCACAAGTAAACTGCCATGTATGAGAAATTTCTCCTGATCCAAGGGTGTATTTGGGTCAGATTGTGACGATCTGAATCCTTATATTCGGCCCGCAAGCGACAAGTCTCAGATTACTTAAATTCGGATTTTATTTCTAAATATATTCACGTTTCTCACACACTTCGCTTCGGGCTCAAGCGAATAGCTTCGGGACACTATCTGGACTTGATTTCCGAGGTGGTTATCAAGCCCAGCAAGATGGTCATATTCGTTTAGTTTTGCAGTAATCGGACTTTCGATGTGCGGTCCAGGTCTGATACGAAGTTTCGCTGTGCTCCCGAGAGCAACTGGGTAATGAGATTGATCCTAGATTTCAGGGTAATGTAGCGCGATGATTCTTTAAGTTTTGAGTCTTGCAGTTCGTATTTAAAGTGGTTCAAGCGAATTTCACAGCTAATCTAGTTTAACACTTAGTTAATTCCATCTAATTTCTAACAGATTTAGCCCTAAGTGATTTCTGCCTGAGGTGGTACTCGGGTCTTTGTATGAATTTTTCTGGGACGTTACATGATGTATCATAATTAACTCAGTTTAAGTAAACATCAATATCAGAATTTATGGATGCATATTAGATAAAATAGAGCAGTGATATAGCAGTTAAAATATTCATTACAGACATCACTTGCTTACCATATCTGAAATTTGATAAACCAGGGGAACTCAAGACATAATTATGGTAGTAAAGATAAGACTTATACTTAGCCACTATTCAAAATGAAACCAAAAGATCCAACTATTCAAAAATAAACTGCCCAAGATTGGCAGCAACTTCACAGTTATCCCTAAAAAGAAACAAGCCCATGTAAGGGCACCCATAAGTGAATACCAGTATTAATCCCACATCGGGGGAAAAAAAAACATGCAGATTAGAGAGCTGTCTCATGCACTCACAGGAGTGTAGAACGTTCAAAAAGATACTAATGTTCATACGCTGAGTTGGGTGGTGTGTGTGAGTGACAACATTCAGGGATCAGTACTATGGAGCAGAGTGTGATGGTGTTGTGTCATCCCGTCGACACGTCATCAAATCTACCAGCTGTTGTACAGACTGCTGCACTTTATGGACAACTCGCTCCAAGACTGTCAGCCACACATGCATAGAATGGATATATCTCTGGAGTGTCCCGATTCGGTCCAGCTTATATCGTTTGGCATGATCAGCCGTTGACTCTGATGAGGCTGGATCAGGTCTGGAAGATTCCTCTCCTGTCATCTTTATTTCCTCAGCATGAGATGCATCAGCTTCTGTTCCCTCTTCTTAGACGCCTTCTTCTTACTCTTCAGTATACTCGTGAAACCTCAAGTCCATTTTATGAATGTTCTTTATATTGAAGACTTGAAGTGGGAGTACTGGGTCAATGGTAGATGGGAAACCGATTGTATTACATATCCTACTGATGATCCAGGGATATGGGAGATGAAGATCCCTGAAGATATGAATAGTATTTACCAACTGACTGATGAGCTGAGTTGGAAGGCACATCCTTGTCCCATTTGTAACAGAATAAACTATCATGACCATGAGTCTAATGAGATCGGATCTGTTGGTGCTTCTTGGATATACATTTGTGGTGAATATACCATGCAGAATCCAAAATCGGGGCTCCATGAATCTAGCTTTCAGCGCATTCCCTTGATACCACGGGATGTCTTGACCATTACATAGATACTTGGTTACCATGGATCGAACATCAGGATGGTCGAGATCCATTTCTGGAAGGCCTTCTGGTGCCATTTGCAGATTGAGAGTGTTAGCTATTGAAGCAGGGGTGATTAACACCTCATCGCCATCTAGATCGACCACGAACGAGGGAGGATCAGATACAGGAGAGTGACACGCAACAGGAAGCTGCGTGTTAGTTCAAGTTGGCACGACCCCCCGAAGTCTAGGACAGGCAACCAACCGATTACGGCCAATAAAGGTTCCAGATTGTAAGGTGCTAAGAAAATCCTGTCAACTTTTCTTTCATGGATTAGTTTTCTGCTGGTGTATTTTGCTAGGCGTTGACTAGATGGAGGAGATGGTGCCGGTTGGGGAGGTGTCGAAAATTCGATTTGGGACCCACCACATGGAGTCTGTCTTATTCTTTGTCATGTGGGAATCCCACTTTCCGGGGCCCTCGCCCTGCCTTTCAAGGCGAGTACCTTTTGTCGAGTGACTATTGAAGATTCCTCAGGGCCAAATGCTACCGCTTTGTCCTTTCCCATGTGACAGATAGAGTCTTGAACGATTTGAGAAAGGCGACAAAAAACTTGGCAAAAATGACAAATACCCAAAAGAAAGTGGACTCTTAATCTGTTAGAGGGGTATTATCGGATTTGTGGAACGATTTGAGTAGTCTGACGTGGCTCCAACTGATTTGGTTGAGAGGATCGAGCAGAGAAGGTGATAGTGAAACCCTTGAGAAAATAAATCCCCTTTTTCGTTTCACTGACTTTTATCGGGCGACATCTGTCTAGTCGATTCTATCGAGTCTATCTTCGATATCATCCCCCCCCCCCCTTCGACTAATCATATTCTAAAGAGGTGTCGATGATATCGACCTTTTATCAATAGATCGAGAATGTCATATCAACGGTCATATCGAAAATGAAGATTTCCAATTTTCAGCATTCAGATGACTCTCCAAGTATACTTTTCATATTTCTATCAACAGTATACTCAACAAAAACTATGTACATATTGTACATAACAAAATTATAAACATTTGAATGCTTATACAAAAGATTGAGGTAAGGAACCTTAGATATATCATTTTAAGCTCAGCAAATAAATCTCATTTTCGCACAGGTTCAGATTCTAATGCATGATCTGAACTAATTTTTCCTTATCTATTTCATTTTGTTAACCGATTTGAGTGATGGTGCAAGGGCATTGCTTCTATCCATATCCTTAAGAGGACTTTTGAAGTTCTGTATTTCTCTGGTTGATAATTCGTTAACATGATTCTTACTAGAGTTAGATTTAGTCCTCCTAGGTGTTATGCATTCATTCTTTTCAGGACCTGAATCACTACACAAATGACATACTGGAGTTGTTCTGGTTTTACTCCCAAAAGCAACAGATTTTTCAGTTCTGGGTGCTGCATTTCCAGCCTTTGGCTTAAAATTTTCAAATCCTAGGCTGCTTTTATCCTTTCCAGGTCTTCCCATTCCCAACAGTTTTTTTAGCTTTTCTCTGCTCTAGGAAAACTTGTAGTTTATCTTAGCCATTTTCTAAGATTATTCTGGATCAAACAGGAGTGTATGATTTTCATTACAAAGAAGTCTATTTGTATTTTCTAGCAGTTCAACCTATTTGTTCAGTTTATCAGACTCGTTTTCAAGAGAAGTATTAATTCGTTCAAGTCTATCATTATCCGTATGGTATTGTTGCAGGTCATTTATTAATTGTGTGTTGATTTTCAATGATTTATCCAAATCTTTCTGTAACAACTTACTTTTGTTCTCTACTATTCCGAGTCTCTTAAGGATATTGATGCTAAGAATATAAAGTTGATTATAAGCATCTTACAATTTATCCTTTTTTATTTCTTCTTCTTATTTTCCACTGTCGGATGAGGATGATTTCGTGGCTTGTTGTTCTCTCTCGTTTTCAGATTCTGTGGGAATGATTTGAGTAGTAGAGACCATAAGAATTTTTAAAGATATTTTATCTCCATCACTCTCTGAGTCATTGGATTCTGAATTTGACTCCTCAGTATCATCCCACGTGGCAACCATTGCCTTGCCCTTGGTTTTCCTATTTGGGCATTCGGTTAATAGGTGTCCATACTCCTGATAGGCATAGCATTGTGGTTCTTTGGTTCTATTAATAAATTTGCCTGCAGAAGGTTTGTTGTTCACCTTTCTTCCTCTGGAAGGCTGACCACGATTCTTTTGAAAGAATCTTCTGAATCTTTGGGCCAGCAAAGTCATTTCTTCATCTTCATCTTCCTTTTCACTTCCACTGTCCTCATGAATCATTTTCTTTGAGGCTTTTAGGATAGTATTTTTAGATTTTTAGGGTTGTTTAAAGTGTAGTTCAAAAGTTTGTAGGGAACCTACTAGTTCTTCTACTTTCATTTCATCTATGTTCTTACACTACTCGATTATTGTCACCTTGGGATTAAATCATTCCGGTAGGGATCTTAGGATTTTCCTACAAATTTTAGGTATTGGAACTTTCTCTCTCAATCCACCAATGGAGTTGCAAAGAATGTTTAGCTTCGTGAAAAACTCCATAAAAGTCTCATGCTCTTCCATTCTGAGACCTTCAAACTGTGAAGTCAGAAGTTGTGGTTTGGACCTCTTCACAGTGCTTGTGCCTTCATGGGTTGTTTCCAATAGATCTCATGCTTCCTTGGATGTCCCACACATACTTATCTGATTAAATATATCCTAGGACACGGCACAGTAGATAGCATTCATAACCTTGGCTTCAGATGTTTGTCTTTCTTTGTCGAATGTTGTCCACTTTTCTTTGGGTTTTGGTTTTGTGATTGTTGTGCCACTGTCAAGTACAATTTATTCAGTAGGTGGCACATATCCACTTTCAACTATATCCCAAACATCATGGTCCAAAGATCTCAGAAAGTAGTGCATCTTAGCCTTCCAGTATGTATAATTTGAGCCATCAAATACTGGGAGTCTAGTGACTGATGAGCCCTCTCCTTTGGCCATATTTCCAATTTCAGTCAAGATCACTCTCTAAGTGGTGAAGCCCTTAAAGAGAGACCCGCTTTGACACCAATTGAAATTGCGGTGAAGACTGCTTTAGTTGAAGTTGGAATATGCCAATATTTCCTAGAGGGGGGTGAATATGATTTTTAAAAGTTTTTATTATTTATTTCAAATCCTATTACACTAATCCTAACAATAGACACACATTAGGATTACTCAAAAATAACTCTACTGACTTCTAAGCCTAGTAGAGGATCCAATCACCAACTGTTTTAAGAAGTAAACAATATGCAACCTAGTTTATGATGGATATGACTGTGTAAGTGTGTGAGGTGTGATCAGATATTCAGATATGGAAGTATTAAAGTAAATCACACAATCAGAAGAATAACAATCTCAAACACGGTCATTTTTATAGTGGTTTGACGATAAGTCTACTCCACTCTCTGTAACCGCACTCAACCCTTGAGTGTACCGGATTTCACTAAGGAGGTTTCACAGTGGTTCACCTCAAACCTAAGATTTTAAATCAGGTTCACCTTCAACCTTTATAACCTACACTGAGGCTAACTGTTTATGCTCTCACGAGCAAGGGTCAACACAATGCACCCACTTTTAGGCACACTGGCCAAAGATCTTCCATAAGACCTTACTGGAGGTTTCTACATGGTTCACCTCAAACCCGAGGTTTCAAATGGTTCACCTCAAACCCAAGGTTTTATACGGTTTACCTCAAACCCAGAGTTTTACTGGTTTACTCCTAACCAAATGTTTATGCTCTCCAAAGAGCAAGGGTCCACACAACGCACCCACTACGTACACTCCCGTCGGAGGCCTCCTCGAGGACTTCAAAGGGTGAGAACCACTTAAGACCCAATCCTACAAAGGAATGATCACAAGTGTCCTCTTGGACTCTAGATACTTACAAATAAGTTGATGAGTCCCGTTTAGCACAACGCCGAAGATCTCCTCCTCCTTGGTGATGAAGAGTCTTCTGCTCCCTTGATCCGCAACACAGAATGATGTACCAATACTAGGCTTCAAGTTGAGTCAAGGAGAAGATGGAATCCTACTCTCTAATGATTTTTCTATAAGGAAGATAGAGTAGGTCCACTCTTATGCATTCAAGGCATCCCAGCTTAATGATTTACAATTAAGTTAGTAATTGGAGGATCCTTGAATGTGGAAGTTCATTCCCTAATCCACTTTATTAAATATCAATGGTGAGGGTGGATTGGAGGATAAACTCCCTTGAGAGAAAGGGCTTTGGATATAAGATATAAGTTGAAACACACAAAAGCACTCTCTACTTTCTCTCACAGCAACAAAAGACAAGTCCTCTATAAATAGGCAAAAAGTTTTAATGGATATAAAACGGTCACATTTATGACAGAGTTCGATATCATCGAGCGTATACTCTCAATAACATCGATGGTCTGCTCGATGACTCGAACTCAATGTCATACGCTTTTGAAACTCTTTGCCAACTGGTCGATGAATCGAAACTATTGTCGATGTCATCGGATTTCAAACTCTGATTCTATCGATGACAGGTTCGATCCATCAACACTTGAAAAATGAGAGTGACTTGACTTTGAAATATTTCAGGTTTTCATGAATGATTGGGGAACCATCTAGATCATCGGAATTTGAATGTTGCTAATATCGAGATCAGAGTCGAGGCATCGATAAATCCAGCGAATTTTTCTTTAAGCTTGCTGGACAATTTATGACCTTGTTCAATGCAATCGACCTAGTGCCGATATCATCGATATTTGAATATCGATCTTATCGAAGGGCCCCCGATCATAGTTAAAAATAACCTGAAATATCTGCTGTAAGATATGCGCGTCCACGATCGATATCATCGAAGAACTTTCGATCTTATCGATATTTGATTTCAGATCATATTAGAAGGCGCATCGATATATCGAAGAAATTCAAAATTTTCTCTAAAAAACAAGGGCGCCGGAAAACTGCATGTCGATCTTATTGAGCCACTTTCGATGAGCTCGAGATTTGAGTATCGATGATATCGATACGTGTATCGATGCATCGATAATTTGTCCAGATATGTTGTGAAGTTGTTGGACATATTTGGTCCTCTTTTCGATGGTATAGATGAAGTATCGAGGACTCGATAATGCAGGTCGATCAGATCGAGGGTGTTTCGATAAAATCGACAAGGCAAGAAAAACTTAGAAATTTTTCTGTTTTTAAAAAAAAATTTCTCACCTTAAAACCCTATGATTTCTAACTTGTTTTTAAGGGTTTTCTTCACCTGGTATTTAGGGTCATGGGATGTGAGGCTTTAGATTTACCAGCGGTGAGTTTGTACACATCCGGTTGAGGCAGACGCTTGAATCGATCTTCCTATCAGGCTCTGTAGACAATCTGACTCAACACTCACGTAATTTGACAAACCAGGGCACTTTCAAATTGGGTCGTTCGCTTGTAAATAAAATTGAAGACTTTAGACCATCAGATTCTAACCAAGCTTCACCCATTGATCAGAGAAATTTCCCTGCACATATCCTTAATGCCCTGAAAATTGGGGGTCGAGCATAGACTCAACTCCCGAGTTCCAACGCATCACTTATGCAACATAGATAATGATGATTTAATGTTATCCATGTTAGTGCATTAAAAATGAATGTGATTAAGCCAAAACAGCATATCATACTCCAGAGACAGTTAAATTATGTAAGCGGAAGATTGTGATAGATATATAAAATATATAAACTATTGTAAGTCTCCAAAGTGTGAACATGTTACCAGGTTAAATATATTAATGTATACTCTAAAAATGGACAAAATAAATATACAAGGGTGTTCCAAAAGAGTAAACTAAACTGTAATGGCATCTAATCAGTAACCCTGTAACCCCGTCGATCAGCAGATGGTCTACATAGACCTGCCTGATAGCTGCATAAAGGAGAAACCCTCCTCATTATCATAAAAGTCCGGCTCCGCTTCACAAGCATCGCCATCATCTGAAACTCAAATAGGGTCTGGTTAGTGTGTACACACCGTCCCGTAATGTGGGAGTGAGTGATCAACTCAGTGGAATAATAAAGCAAAGGTTAGCATGTTATCAATCCAATCAATCAGTAATGATAAAGTAGTAAATCATACATCCTTAAGTACTCTTGTTAATGCAAGAATGGTATGAATGTATGATGCCTGCCCTTGCCTACGCTCCCTCAGCGACTTCATCTCACGTTCACATATGAACAACACTGCCTTAGTGCTTGACCTGCTACGCCTGAGCGCACGTGTAATGCGGTACATGCATATGATTACCAAGTTCTTATTACTCCTTTTTATACAGCAGGGTTGGGAAACTAAGGTACCTCCCTTATATCAATACCCAAACAATGATCCATTCTAGGGTCATCAGTCCTAGTTAAGCTCATACGATATTGCAGTTCTAGGTCGCTGCAAAGGGCTCGTCGCCAAATCAGTACAGGCCTAGTTCATACTCTGATTACTACGGAAAGGCTCGTCGCCTTAACGCAGGTTTAGTGTATGCTCGAGGTCACTACAAAGGGCATGTCAAGGGCTGTCAGAGCCGTTGTACAGAATCATTACACCACTCCCCCATCACCCATCACGACTTCGTCACCAAAATAGTTAGGCCGACAGCTCGAATATTATGTTTCATACCACCATATTCGGGTTACGAGTCTGGGTTGCTCACCGGTCACTACGGGGAGGCTCGTCGCCCCATCATAGGTCGACAGCTCGACCACAGTATCCCATACCACCATATCCGGCTCATGAGTCTTAGCGGATCGAGGTACCAAGGTTAACGAAGTTTCCACTAGTGAGTTTAGTACTTTAGGTTCAAGTAATAGCGTCCAAACATGGTGAACATGCATATGGCCAATCGGGTTACTTGACGAGCTCGACTAGCATGAGCGCACATCGAGTTGATCGACATAAAGTGCGTAAGCACTCCGTGTGGCTAACCACTGTCAATAACCGAAATACGGCTCGGATTCGTCGAACACAACCTGTGTGGCAAAAAAACATCATCCACCAATCTAGGATCTATTACCGATTGCCTGAACTATACAATAGCCCCAATCACATTCAATTATAACAAAATATCCTACAAGATAGTTTAAGCAGTAACGGATCAAGATTTCAAATCATACAATCAAAGGTCCAATATTGTCCGTTTTAGGGCTGCTAAGGCTGTTGCACGGAATCGTTACACCACTCCCCCATCACCCTTCACGGCTTTGTTTTTGCATTTTATGGAATACAACATAAACATACATTTATACATATGCATTACATAAATAAACAAACACTATAATATACTGTACATGGAGGAAAGCATACACACAGTTAAAGGAGTTGAGAATCATAGCTCAACACCCGATTAGAGAAGAATTTATAAGCACTTACTTATACAGACATTTTTACATACACTTAGTCTGCACATAACATCATACATGGTATGTAGTGGTTAGAATACGTATTAGGGAAAGTCCTTTCATCAAAGGATTGCCGCCTATACAACAATCACATATCCACGATGGTTAGTCGTG
Source organism: Magnolia changhungtana (assembly GCA_030180095.1). NCBI lineage: Eukaryota > Viridiplantae > Streptophyta > Magnoliopsida > Magnoliales > Magnoliaceae > Magnolia > Magnolia changhungtana. The sequence continues at coordinate 6,447,461 of JASAUF010000160.1, forward strand.
GCGTACACTAACACATAGTTTATACTCACATAGACATTTTCACAAACACTTAGGCTACAACTTGTACATACACGACGTATGTTAATATAACAGGTATTAAAATAATCCGTTCACCTAAAAGTTGATACACATGCATCTAGCATACATAGACAGTAATTAATCATGGCAAGCACAAATCCGTATTTCATACGTATATAATATTTTTACGAATACAAGGAATACAATATATTTAACATAGTTAACGTATATCTAAAAAATGAAATGGACAGCACTTTGTACATGTGCAATAGCATCCACGTCAGTAACATATCATAAAATGACATTGAAAGCCTTGAAAATCATAACCTATACGTTTAAAGTCCGGACCTTATGCCGTAGAACCGTAATGAACTCGACAGAGACTCTAGGTCTTTGTCAATGATGAAATGGCAACCTATATCACAAGTTAAGCTAGCTATCTCACCACTTGCAACAATTGAAACCCTAGAACAGGTTAGGGTTAGGTTTTCTTACCTAAGAACGAACTCAAAATCACCCTAGTAGTGACATGGATGCGATAAAGAAGCACGTAGACTAGAAGAAGCGATTCTCAAGAATAACTCCCACTCATTCACTCACTTTCTCTCTCTTTCCTTCTCTTTCTTTCTTCTCTCTCCCTTAGGTTTAGGAAATTCGTATGGAATATGAGAGAGAGGGTTTAAGCCTCTTATATAGGCCCAGAATTGCTGAAAATAGGCCCAAGGCCAAGGTATACTTAGGTTATGTCCAAAGAGTGTCTGTTTCAACTCAACGGAGCATTTCTGGAGCCCCCCTTGAGCCAAAGGTCGGACTTTAGCTCTCTGACTATGGATCTAGGTCGAGTTAAGTTTTCATTCCAGTTGGGTTCCCAGATCACACGTGGCGGACCAGTTTCAGTTCAACGATCACCGGAACTTGATCAGGATTACAAGTACACTGTCATGTGTATGAAATTTCTCCTGATCCGAGGGTGTATTTGGGTCAGATTCTGATGGTTTGATTGCTTATATCAGGCCCGCAAGCGATAAGTCTTAGATTACTTAAATTAGATTTAATTTCTAAAGAAAACCACGTTTTCTCACACACTTCACTCCGGGCTCAAGCGAATAGTCCTGGGACACTATCTGGATTTGATTTTCGAGATGGTTGTCAAGCCCACCAAGGCGGTCCTAATTCATGTCCATGGTAGTAGTTACACTTGTACTCATTGTTAGGCCCTTTCTGTAATACGAATTGGTTTAATGCTTAAACCCTAATTACTTTCCTTCTAGTAACCTTATTATCGACATTTTAAGAAAGGTTCAACTCCTATTTAGTGACCTATCTTTACGTATAGTCCAATTCCATTTGATCTTGGGCCAGTGGGCTATCGGCCCACCGAGCTTCCGTAAACCCTAACTCGACCACATTCATAACCTTTCTACCTCCCTTAAAATATATTTTCACCCTTAAGGCTTAAGGATCTATGTCCTGATCCATATGCCGGAACAAGGTGTAATTTGGGACTATCCTTCTAAGTTCATATGCATAATATGTTTGCTAGAACGGTCTGTGATTCGGGACCTAATTCCTAACTGTCTGTTGCCCGTTTGTGAAATTTCTTAGGCCTAAGTAGAGTATCCCTATTGGCTATATGTTCTTAACACTTCTCAAAAGCGAAGTAACAAACTTTTGGTTGTAAGTGGTTCGGCCAACACAGAAGGAAAGTTGTGTAGTGGGTCTGAGCTGGATACATAGACCTTCTGCCTAGTTAGGACAGAAAATTGTCGTATCAATTCTTCATCCTAGTTGATCCCGACCTTCTGCTTGATCAGAGCATTGAGTTCATTGGTAACTACTAGGATTGAGAATTCAATTCAAACTGCGAATACCTCGCTTATATATAGTTCTCTACTCCGTGTTCCCGATTGTAATAAGCCCTTGAGAAGACAATCTTAGGGGGTGTGTTGTTTTAATCTAACATTCAATCAGAGAGATATATAACTTTTCTCTAAGTGTGAATAGTTTCTAAGTTAAAACAACTTTTTTAAGAGTTATTAAATAAGCCTACAAGTATTAGGGGGATTCAACGAAGGAATGAGATCTCACTCTAACCTAATCAAGCCAACTAACTAAATTTATCTTTCAATTGTCTCAGCATAATCAGTGTTTTACATTCCTTAGTATAACCAACCAATAGTTGTAATCCAAAGTTTATGCTTATACACTAGATGATTTCATACCCTTTCTAATACAAGAAATTATTTATCGCTTAGGGTCAAACGTTGTCTAATTGGAATTGAGTTGCTTGGACTTGAATTTAACTACGCTCGAGTACCACACACATGCTCATACTAGCCAAGAAGGTCCTAGGATTCACATTATTAATTTGTTGGATTTCCTAGACTGCCAGATTTGTTTGCAAAAATCTAGGAGTACCAACTCTAGGTCCAAAATTCTAAGGGCCTGTATTAAATGGGATTGCATTGCTAATCCCACCACGGGATTGGGAGTGGCATGTTTGGTAGGAGGGTGGGATGGGATTAAAATTATTATTATTATTATTATTATTATGATTTTTTTGTAGGCTTTGGGAAATGAGCCTTGTGTTGGAAAGTGTGAGATGGGATTTGTGGGTTTGGAAAGTTATAAGACATAGAAGTTAGGTTTTATGCTCATATGTGTGTGAAATGGTGAGGCCAAGAGGAGCAAGAGATGAGTTTAGAGGAGTAATGGTGGAGGGGTGGAAAGAGTTCACAAATGTTAAGCACAACTCTAATTTGTCAAGCATTCTACACATTTGATAACAAAAGGAGCTTCATGCATTTCATTTAACCCAAAATCGTTACAATACATTGGATGTAGCCTTACATGGACCATGACAGAAGATGCATGTGAGCTAATACAATTAAGGCTTTAAACACTAAAACATACTACCAAACTACCACACTACGAAGTCTCTCAACATGAACACGAACATAACTTAAAGTAGTAACCAAAATAAGTTACAAGACGACGGCATAGATGACTAGGCATCCGAGTTTAGCGACGAAGGAGGGGCACTCTTTCTCTTTCCCATGAGAGAAAGAATAGAGGAAATCGAGAAAATGGGCTTAATAACCTCAAATAGAGCTATGAAAAAGTGAAGAAAAGGTTGGAGTCTTTAGGTCTCCATGAATTTGTGCCTCCAAAGGGTGTGTCAAGGCTTAAATGACAAGGGTTGAAGGAGGTTTACAAGAATTTGAGCCTCAAATAGAGGGTTTAGGAGCTCAAATGAGAGAGAATGGAGAGGATAGGCAGCAAGGGAGATGGGTTTACAGCAGGGTAGTGGAGAGGGTGCACGAAAATGGAAGAGAGAACATTTGGTGGGGCGGTTTGAGTGAGAAATCTGAACTTTTTGGAAGAAATGAAACCTTGGAGGGGTGGTTTGTGAAGGAGGGACGACCTAGGAGATTTTTAAAGGAAAATCCCGTGCACAAGTGGGCCACACAACACCTCACACACGATCGGCCCGGTCGGCTCGCCCGGCCTGGCCCATTTGGTGGCGAGAACTGACTTCTGGAGTGTTTGGCGAGGGGACACCCTTTGTACGAGGTCCTCCTACCTCCCTTGGTCAAAAAAATGTGTGGGGCCCACCTTGGGTCCCACCGAAAGTGCCCCATTTGGGCCTCACCTCTGTTTTGAGTCTATTCAGGCTATTTCGAATACTATCTAATGTATATTCACATTTAGCGATTTCTAAAGGCTGGGATGGGATCATTTGTGATCTTAATCCGTCGATAGACGGTCTAGGAGTGATCTGAGGTCGTCTCATGCGATCACGGATGCATATGGACCCAAATAAAATGGTCGATTTTGGTGAACATCGCCAATTGGCGAAATTGGGAAAACCTAAGATCGTTTCTATATTTCTCTCGTACCCACCTATGTCAAAAAGCGTCAGCGTACGTTGTGTGACCATAACCCATGTTCAGTTTAATCCAAATCATGCTCTGATACCATCTTGTAACGCCCTGAAAATTGGGGGTCGAGCATAAACTCAACTCCCGAGTTCCAACGCATCACTTATGCAACATAGATAATGATGATTTAATGTTATCCGTATTAGTGCATTAAAGATGAATGGGATTAAGCCAAAACAACATATCATACTCCAGAGACAGTTAAATTACGCAAGCGAAAGATTGTGATAGATATATAAAATATATAAACTGTTGTAAGTCTCAAGAGTGTGAACATGTTACCAAGTTAAATATATCAATGTATACTCCAAAAATGGACAAAATGAATATACAAGGTGTTTCAAAAGAGCAAACTAAAGTGTAATGGTATCTAATCAGCAACCCTGTAACCTTGTTGATCAGAAAATGGTCTAAATAGACCCGCCTGATAGCTGCATAAAGGAGAAACCCTCCTCATTATCATAAAAGTCTGGCTCCGGTTCGCAAGCATCGCCATCATCTGAAACTCAAACAGGGTCTGGTTGGTGTGTACACACAATCCTGTAACGTGGGAGTAAGTGATGAACTCAGTGGAACAATAGAGCAAAGGTTAGTATGTTATTAATTCAATCAAGTAGTAATGATAAAGCAGTAAATCACACATCCCTAAGTACTCTTGTTAATGCAAGAATGATATGAATGTATGATGCATACCCTTGCCTACGCTCCCTCAGTGACTTTATCTCATGTTCGTGCATGAACAACACTACCTCAGTGCTTGACCTGCTATGCCTGAACGCACGCGTAATGCGGTGCATGCATATGATTACCAAGTTCTTATTAGTCCTTTTCATACAATAGGATTGAGAAACTAAGGTACCTCCCTTATATCAATGTAATGCCCTGAAAATCGGGGGTCGAGTATAAACTCAACTCCCGAGTTCCAAGGCATCACTTATGCAACAAAATGAATGATGATTGAATGTTGTCTATATTAAAGTAGTGAACATGAGTGAGATTAAGCCAAAACAGCATATCATACTCCAGAGACAGTTAAATTTGTGAGCGGAAGACTATGATAGATATATAAAATATATAAACTGTGGTGAGTCTCCAAAGTGTGATAACATTACTAGGTTAAATAATTACAAGTACAATTTTAAATTATACCAAGTTGTGTAGTGTGATCTAGTCAACATCCCTGTAGCCCCGACAATCAAGGCACGACTCTCACGAAGCCGCCAGAAAACAGCATGTACGAGAAAGCATTCTCGTCGTCATAGAAGTCCGGCTCCGCCTCAGAAGTAGCGTCGCCATCTACAATCAGACAAAGTTTGGTGGGTGTTCGGAACACCGTCCCGTATCGTGGGAGTGAGTGATCAACTCAGTGGAACAATAAAGCATAGGTTAACATGTTATCAATTCAGTCAAGCAGTAATGATAAAGCAGTACAATCAAACAATTTTAAGTATTCTTATTTAATGCAAGTATGAAATGACATGATGTATGCCCTTGCCAAACCACCCTCATGTGACATCATCTTACGTTCGCGAATGCGTCCATCCCTCAGTGCTCCACATCTACCAGGCACATGCATTGCGATGATGAGCATGATTACCAAGTAATTATTAGTTCATTTCAAACAGCAGTATTAGGAAACTAAGGTACCTCCCTTGTATCATTCCCAAACATGATCCATTCTAGGGTCGTCAGTCCTAGTTAATCTCATACGATATTATGGTTTGAGAGGCGTAGCGAAGGCATCACAAAGGGCTCGTCACCCGTCAGCACGAATACAGATCTCACCGTATGTGGCTCAATTGCTGACCGTCAGCTCGAGTACAGGTCTCACCGTACTTGGCTCAATCACTAGCCGTCAGCTCGAATACAGGTCTCACCGTACTCGGCTCAACTCATACTCTAGTTGCTGTGAAAGACTCGTCGCCAATCACAGACCTTGGAGTATACTCGAAGATACTATAGAGGACTTGTCGCCCGTCAGCACGAGTACAGGTCTCACCGTACTCGGCTCTCGCCGTAAGTATCGACAGCTTGAATACAGTGTCCCATACCACCGTATTCGGCTCACGAGTTTGGGTTGCTCAATGGTCACTACGGGGAGGCACATGGCCCCAGCATAGGCCGACAGCTCAGCCACGGTATCCCATACCACCATGTTCGGCTCATGAGTCTTAGCGGATCGAGGTACCATGGTTAACGGGATTGCCACTGGTAAGTTTGGTACCCTAGGTTCAAACAGTAATGACCAGACATGGTGAACACACATTCAACATATCGGGTTAATTAACGAGCCTGACTAGCTCGAGCGCACAACAAGTTGGGCGATGTGAAGCGCAAAAGCACTCTGTGTGGCCAACCACTATCGCCAACCGAAGTACGACTCGGGTTCGTTAGACACATCCATTGTGGTGACATGAATCTCAGCCACAATCTCAAGTTTGGTACCGAATGTTTGGACTATAGACATAGTCCCAAACTCAAACAGTTCTCATCAGTAGCATGTGGAGTTAAGCATGATAAACAAAGTAACACAAACATGCTAGGAGGCATGTCATAAAGCATGTTATAAAGCATGATATAAAGCATGTTATAAAGCATGATATAAAGCATGTTATAAAGCATGTAATAGAACACTATACAGATAGGGATACAAATATATATATATATATATATATCATATGTGAGCGGTTGTAGTAAACAACCACATGGAGGTAATCATACATGTATCTAGGGTAGTTGAGAATCTCATCTCAAACCCTCCTAAGGCATCAACATCCAAACACTTACTTATACAAGCATTTCCACAAACACTTAACATACACTATTTCAACATACTTAGTGTATGTTAACAAACATGTATTAGGGCGAGTCCTTTCACTAAGCAAGTATTTTACGCATACATAATATATTTATACAACAATTAATCATGACAAACACATCGCTAAAATATACACGTATACGGTACTTCTTACAATACCGTATTTCTACATACATGGTGTATATTAGTAAACATGTATTTAGGTGAACCCTTTCGCCAAATGAGTATTTTATCCATACATCATATATCCATACGACAATTAAACATGTTAAACACATTTCAATAAAAAAATATGTATACGGTATTTTATACGAATACCTAGAGTATGTGAAATTTCAAATTCTACAATTCTAATCGAAACAGAAAATGGAAAGCACTTTGTACATGTGCAATTGCATGCAGATCATGAATCTACCATTATCTGACATTGAAAGCGTTGAAAACCACAACCTATACACCTAAAGTCCTCACCTTTTTTCGTAGAATCGTAACGGAGTCGATAGGTTCGCTAAGCTTCCGTATACGGGAGTTTGGCAACCTAGAGAATGAAATAGGTTAGCTATTTCATAACCTACAACCTGTACAACCCTAAAACAGGTTAGGGTTAGGGTTTCTTACCTAGAAACGACGTCGGAATCGCCGGGAAAGCGATAAGAATCAGGCGGTGGAGCTCAAATAGCGGTAGGGAACAGCAGCAGGGAGTTCCTCTCACATCTCCCACACTTTCTCTCTCTTTTCTCTCTCAATCTCAAATTCGTATGGCTACCATGAGAGAGGGTTTAAGGTCCTTATATAACCTAAAAATTTACCGAAATAGACTCATGTTCAAAGTATACTTAGTTTATAACCAAAGCGGGACTTTTTCAGCTTAACGAAGGACTTCTGGCGGGCCTCCTTGAGCCAAAGGTCGGACTTAAGCTCACTAACGCTGGATCTACATTCTATTAAGTTTTTATTTCAGTAGGATTTCCAGATCACGCGTGGCGGACCAGTTTCAGTTCAACGGTCAGCGGATCTCGATCGGAGATTTCGAGTACATGTAAATATGTATGAAATTTCTCCTGATCCGAGGGTGTAATTTGGTCAGATTCTGACGGTCTGGTTGCTTAAAACTGATCCGCAACCGACGAGTCTCAGATTACTATTCAAGATATTTATTTTTTAAAGAAAAATGTGTTTCCACACTCTCTCGCTCCGGACTCAAGCGAATAGCCGTGGGACGTCGGCTGGATTTGATTTTCGAGATGGTTGTCAAGCCTAGTGAGGCGGTCCTAAGTCCTTAATCTTATTATTCGGACTCCCGATGTGCGGTCCAGATCAGATACGGAGTTTCGAGATGCTCCCGAGAGCAGCCGGGTAATGAGATTGATCCTAGATTTTAGGGTAACCTAGCGTCAATGATTCTACAAGTTTTGGGTCTTGCAGATCATATTTAAAGCGATTCAAATGAATTTCATGGCTAATCTAGTTTAGCACTTAGTTAACTTTGTTAAATTTCTAAAGGATTTAGTCCTAAGTGATTTTCGTCTGAGGTGGAACCTAGTCCATTGTAGTTTGTATATAAAGTGATCCAAGTTATACTACTTAGCTAGTTTAAGATAGTGTCTAGGGTGAAAGTGCTTTGAAAAATTGGAAGATCAAGGTGGTGAAGGGTGAGATTCGTGAAGGAAATGGGTTCAAAGGCAGCTTTAGACATTGGGATTCAGTTCTGACAAGTTAATGAGGTGTTAGGATCGACCCATTACCTAAGGACGGCTAATCCCAAGTTGGCAAAAATCTGGGGTGTTACAATCAATACCCAAACAATGATCCATTCTAGGGTCGTCAGTCCTAGTTAAACTCATACGATATTGCGGTTCTAGGTCATTGCAAAGGGCTCATCACCAAATCAGTACAGGCCTAGTTCATACTCTAATTACTACGGAAAGGCTCGTCGCCTCAACACAAGTTCGGTGTATGCTCGAGGTCACTACAAAGGGCACATCTAGGGCTGTCAGGGCTGTTGCACGGAATCATTACACCACTCCCCTATCACCCATCACGACTTCGTCACCAAAACAGTGTAGGCCGACAGATCAAATACAGTGTCCAATACCACCGTATTCGGCTCACGAGTCTGGGTTGCTCACTGGTCACTACAGGGAGGCTCGTCGCCCCAGCGTAGGCCGACCGATCGACCACGGTGTCCCATATCACCATGTCCGGCTCATAAGTCTTAGCAAATCAAGGTACCAAGGTTCTTAGGGGTTTCCACTGGTGAGTTTGGTACCTTTGGTTCAAGCAGTAACGTCTAAACATGGTGGACATACATAGGGCCAATCAGGTTACTTAACGAGCTCGACTAGCACGAACGCACGTCGAGTTGATCGACATGAAGTGCGTAAGCACTCTGTGTGGCCTAACTACTGTCAATAACCGAAGTACGGCTCGGATTCGTCGAACACATCCTGTGTGACGAAACAACATTATCCACCAATCTAGGATCTGTTACCGATTGCCTGGACTATACAATAGCCCTAATCACATTCAATTATAAAAAAATACCATTTAAGATAGTTCAAGCAGTAATAGATCAAGATTTCAAATCATACAATCAAGGGTCCAATATTGTCCGCTTTAGGGCTATTAGGGCTATTGCATGGAATTGTTACACCACTTCCCCATCACCCTTCACAGCTTTGTTCTTGCATTTTATGGAATACAACATAAACATAGATTTATACATATGCATTATATAGATAAAAAAACACTATAATATACGGTACATGGAGGAAAGCATACACATAGTTAAAGGAGTTGAGAATCATATCTCAACACCCAATTAAAGAAGAATTTATAAGCACTTACTCATACAGACATTTTTACATACACTTAGTCTGCACATAACTTCATGCATGGTATGTAGTAGTTAGAATACGTATTAGGGCAAGTCCTTTCGTCAAAGAATTGCTACCTATACAACAATCACATATCCACGACGGTTAGTCGTGGTGTACACTAACGCATAGTTTATACTCACTTAGACATTTTCACAAACACTTAGGCTACAACTTGTACATACACAGTGTATGTTAATATAACAGGTATTAAGCTAATCCGTTCACCCAGAAGTTGATACACATGTATCTAGCATACATAGACAGCAATTAATCATGGCAAGCACTAATCTGTATTTCATACATATACAGTATTTTCTACAAATACGAGGAATACAGTATATTCAACATAGTTAACGTATATCTGAAAAACAAAACGGATAGAACTTTGTACATGTGCAATAGCATCCACGTCAGTAATATATAATTAACTGACATTGAAAGCCTTGAAAACCATAACCTATACGTTTAAAGTCTGCACCTTATGCTGTAGAACCGTAACAAACTCGAGAGAGACTCTAGGTATTTGTCAACGATAAAATGGCAACCTATATCACGAGTTAAGTCAGCTATCTCGCCACTTGCAACAATTAAAACCCTAGAACAGGTTAGGGTTAGGTTTTCTTACCTAAGAACGAAGTCAAAATCACTCTAGTAGCGACACAGATGCGATGAAGAAGCACGTAGACTAGCAGAAGTGATTCTCAAGAATAACTCACTCATTCACTCACTTTCTCTCTCTCTTTCCTTCTCTTTCTTTCTTCTCTCTCCCTTAGGTTTAGAAAATTCGTATGGAATATGAGAGAGAAGGTTTAAGCCTCTTATATAGGCCTAGAATTACCGAAAATACGCCCAGGGCCAAGGTATACTTAGGTTATGTCCAAAGAGTGTCTGTTTCAGCTCAACGGAGCATTTCCAGAGCCCCCCCTTGAGCTAAAGGTCGGACTTAAGCTCCGTAACTATGGATCTAGGTCGAGTTAAGTTTTCATTCCAGTCGGGTTCCCAGATCACACGTGATGGACCAGTTTCAGTTTAACAGTCACTGGAACTCGATCAGGATTACAAGTACACTGTCACGTGTATGAAATTTCTCCTGATCCGAGGGTGTATTTGGGTCAGATTCTGACGGTCTGATTGCTTATATCAGGCCCGCAAATGACAACTCTTAGATTACTTAAATTAGATTTAATTTCTAAAGAAAACCACGTTTTCTCACACACTTCACTACGGGCTCAAGCGAATAGCCCCGGGACACTATCTGGATTTGATTTCCGAGATAGTTGTCAAGCCCAGCAAGGCGGTCCTAATTATATAACTTCATATTATTCAGACTTTCAATGTGCGGTCCAGATCCGATACGGAGTTTCGATGTACTCCCGAGAGCAACTTAGTAATGAGATTGATCCTAGATTTCAGGGTAACCTAGCGTCGATGATTCTACAAGTTTTGTGTCTTGTAAATTATATTTAAAGTGGATCAAGCGGATTTCATAGTTAATCTAGTTTAGCACTAGCTAATACTTGCCTAATTTCTAAAGGATTTAGTCCTATATGATTTTTGCCTGAGGTGGTACTCGGGCCTTTGTACGGATTTTTTCGAGGCACTACAAAAGGGGATTTGAGGCTTTAGGATTGAGTCCTGAGAAGTCAATTAAGGTGTTATGATCGACTCCTTGCCCAAGGACATCTAACTCCAGGTTGGCAAAATCCGGGGTGTTATATATCCATACACTAGTGGCCCTGATCGAGTGACAACGACCGTTGATCTGATATGGGTCCGTCACGGCTGATCGGCCTATCCAAATGCACTGAAATCGCATCCTGGCTTAGATCCATGGTCAGGGAACTTACTTCATGACGTATCTGAGTAATGGACCTTTAGATGAGCTCTGTTTGCCCGAAATAGATGCCCTTTGGCTATAACCTAAGTATACCATGGCCCTGGGGCTATTGACATAGTTTTGAGCCAATATAAGGCCCTTAAACCCCCTCACTCCTATTTCATGCGAATTTCTCTAACCCTAGGAGAGAGAAGAGAGAAAAGAGGAGAAAATAGTGAGGAGAAGGGAGTGAGTTTAGGAGATCGTTACTGGGATTCACTCCCACTAATCCACGCACTGAATCGCCGCCCCACCACCGCTACACGAACCATTTCAACGACGATTTGGGTAAGAAATTCAAACCCTAACACTGTAGTTAAGGTGTAGAATAGTCGTTTGTCAACCTAGCTAACGGATTTCCTAATTTAGGTACCCGTTGTGTTGTATGTAGGAATGTAGAATACGAACCGAGTTCGTAACGAGTATACTGACGAAAGGTGAGGACTATAAACGTTTAGGTTATAGTTTTCAAGGCTTTCAATGTCAGCTAATGATTTATGTTTGACTTGATTGTTGCCATATGATCTTAGTTACGACGTTTTTCATATATTACACATGTATGAAATATGTTGAACAAATATGCATTCCATGTGTTTGTTGAAATGTTTGAATGAACTTGCGATTATGATTTTTGCTTGCCATGACTATTAACATAGAATCCATGTTTATTGTATGTAGGACAACTCCTTCGTGAAAGGATTTGCCATAATATATGCTATAACTAATTTAGTTCACGTATGTAGTAATGTGTAGGCTAAGTGTTTGATAAAATGTTTGAATGAAAAATTGTTGGTGAATTGTATTTGCTTAGGGTATTGAGTTAGGATTCTCAACTACATTATCCATATTTATAGTTTCCTTGATGTAATCTTAATTTCTACTACGTGATTTATGGATTAAATACATATGTATAATAACATGTTCATTGTGTTTGATTAAATGATTAAATGAAAGATTCACTTGAATTGTTTGTTAAATGTTGTTATGATTATTATATGTGACTACCTATTACATTTGAGTATGATTGGGACTACTACGTAGTCCAAGCAATCAGTAACGGTTCTCGATTGAGTGGTTGAACTAGTGTTGCCACATTGGATACGTTCGATGAATCCAAGCCATACAGTGATTGTCAACAGTTGTTAGGCCACATGGAATGCTTATGCGCTCCATGTCGATTAATCCAGCGTGCGCTCGTACCAATTAAACTTGTCAAATAACCCGATTGGCCTATTATGTGTTTACCATATATGGACACTACTGCTTGAATCTAAGGTACCACTTACTAATGTAAAGCTTGTTTCAACCATGGTACCATGATCCGTTAAGACTCATGAGCCGGGCGTAGTGGTATGGGACATCGTGGTCGAGCTGTTGGCCTACGCTGGGGTGACGAGCCTCCTCGTAGTAACTAGTGAGCAACCCAAACTCGTGAGCTGAATATGGTGGTATAGGATACTGTATTCAAGCTGTCGGCCTATGAATCCCCGCTTAGGTAAATGATATAAAGGGAGGTACCTTAGCTTCCTGAATCTGGTGTATGAATAAGCCTAATTAAGAACTTTGCTAACACGACCATGCACCGCATTGCATGGTTTTGACGAGGAAGCGTACGTTTAGGAAGTTTGTCATGCGCGAATGGTTGATGAAGTCATTGAGGGAGTGTAGGAGAGGGCATGCATTATTACCGCATATTATCCTTGCATTAATAAGAGTAGTTAGTAATGATTGTTATACTGATTTATCATTATTGCTTGATTGAATTGATAACATGTTAACCTTTGCCTTATAGTACCACCAAGTTGATCAGTCACTCCCACTTTGGGATGGTGTTTTAAAACACCAACCAGACTTTGGTTTAGTTGTAGATGACGATGAGGCTTACGGGACGAAACCTGATTTCATAAACGAGGAGGAGTTCTCCTACGTGCAGCTCTCAAGCGGGTCTATGTAGACCTAGAGCTGCGCCGCTGGGATTACGAGGCTATGGGATAGTTGAACACTTTATGTTTTACTATTTTGTAAATTTTAGCAACAATACATGTAAACATTTAGCCCAATTACATTATCATACTCTAGAGGCAAATAACTGCTTACTTATTTCAATACATATATTTTAGTCTTCTGCTTGCTAAATTACATTACCTCTTAAGTATGATATGTTGTTTTAGTGTAATCTCACTCATGTTTAATGCACTAATATAGACAACATTTAAACATCATTATATATGTTGCATAAGTGATGCGTTGGATCTTGGGAGTTGGACTTTGCTCGACCCTCGAAATTCGGGGCATTATATACAAATTGCATGAAGAATGGATAATTTTAATGGACTGACGAAGCCGACAAGAACTTTGCCAAAATTAAACACAAGTTATCCACAACCCGGGTTCTTGTACTTCCCAACTTTGACAAATTATATATTTAGAGTTGAATGTGATGCTTTCTATGTCAGAATCAGGGGAGTCTTGTCTCGAGAAGGCCGGCCGGTGGCCTTCTATAGTGAAAAACTTAGCGATGCACGTAATAAGTTGTCAACATATGAGCTCGAATTGTATGCAGTGGTCCAGGCATTGTGACATTGGTGACATTACTTGATTCAAAGGGAGTTCATCCTTTACATAGACCATCAAGCTCTTAAATTCATTAATAGTCAAGCTAACGTGATTCGTGTGCATGCTAGGTGGGTTTCATTTTTATAAGAATTCACGTTTATGCTAAAACATAAGCCTAGGCAGTAAAACAAAATGGTTGATGCACTGAGTCGTGGTGCAACTTTATTAGTCACTATGAGCAGTGAGGTTGTCGGGTTCGAACGCCTCAAGGACATATGCCGACGACAACGACTTCAAGGACACATGAGTTAGGTGCTAAGAAGGTCACCCCAATGACATACATATACAAGATGGGTTCCTTTTCAAAGAAAATCAGTTGTGCATCCCCAACAGCTCGCTGAGGGAGCAGATCATCCAAGAGCTACAGGGAGGTGGTCTTAGTGGACACCTTGGATGGGACAAGACGCGAGCACTTGTTGAAGATGGTACTACTGACAACAGTTAGTACATGATGTGGGTAGAGCAGTGCAGCGCTGTCATGTTTGCCATGTCTCTAAGGGGTATTCTCAAAATACGGGCCTCTACACACTGTTACCTATACCTAACGGCCCTTAGGAGGACATATCGATGGACTTCGTGTTAGGTCTCCCCCGAACACAACATGGCATGGATTCAGTGTTCGTGGTTATAGATCATTTTTCGAAGATGGCACACTTCATCTCATGCATGAAGACCCTATACGCAACGCAAATGGAAAATTTATTCTATAGATAGGTCATGCGGCTACACGGGATCCCAAGACTATCACTTTTAACCGCGACACGAAGTTCATTATCTACTTCTGGTAGACTTTGTGGAATCGATTCGATACACGACTTTAGTTCAGCAGTGCCTACCACCCACAGACCGATGGGCAAACTGAAGTTGTGAATCGCACATCGGGGAACCTACTTCAATGTATTTCAGGAGAAAAACCGAAGCAATGAGATTTTTTATTTTTTTATTTTTACACATGCACCCGCCACACACCCACGCACACCGTAGTGGGATTTCACCACCTATGGGCTTCAAACCCATGACCTCGTGTTAAAACTCCTAAGAGTCTACCACTCAGGCAAGGACATGAACCCAAAGTAGTGGGATTTAGCCTTGTCTCAAGCAGAGTTTGCATTCAACAACATGATGAACCACTCGACATGGAAGTCTCCATTCCAAGTTATTTACGGACGAGTAACTCAACACACACTTGACTTGGTCCCTTTACCCAATTTTCTAGGCATGAGCATTGCAGTGGAACATATGGCAGAAAAAATCATGGGCATTCATGCGGAGGTTAAAGCCAAGTTACACGCCTCAAATGACAAGTACAAGGAGCAAGTCAATAAGCATCAGCGACAAAAGGTGTCCAAGGTGGGCGACCAAGTTATAGTCCATCTATACAAGGAGAGATTTCCAACTGGGATATACAAAAAATTGAAGAATGAGAATATTGGACTGGTACTGATTCTCTGAAAGATCAATGACAACGCGTACATTGTTGATCTTCCAGATGACATGGAGATCTCGCGTACTTTCAACGTCGCAAACCTAATCGAGTATCATGAACTGAAGTGGGATGGGAACTCGAGGATGATTTCTTTTGAAGTGGAGGGGACTGATGTAAATCGGGTCATGGACAGTTTCTTGGACAAGATGGACCAGAAGAAACCCGATCGCAATCGAAAGTGATCCAGACCGTCAACACTCAAAACAGACATATCTCACAAACTGGAATGAGCTATCGGATGTACCATATATGATTTTGGGCTAAGACAAGCTACTTTAGCCACCTAACCTACTATGTTAGGTTTCCCATGCCAAATTTGTAAAATACCATCAGATCGACGGTCGAAATCCCATTTTATTTTCGTTTTTACTATTTATAGTAAGTTTTAGTTTGAGTATAACTCTTCATCCATTGGGCTTTAGGAGTTGCGCCCAACATGAAAAATGCTTAGAATAATTAGGAGAACATCATGGTTCAGCGAAATAGGACACTATTTTTGGTCGAAAGCCATGCGCACTAGTAGACATCACGACTGTCTATAAATAGAAAGCTTACTATTTATAGTATGTCACGATTTCTAGGAGTTTTAGTTGTAGTTTGATTCCGAAACTTCTCCCATGGCTTAATATCCCTATATAAAAGGTTGTGAACTCATTTATTTGATTCATAAATCAAATTACGAATTTTATAGCATTTATTTTTATTTTACTTGTTTCTTTCTAGTGGATTCGAGAAGTCTTTATGAGGAGTCCCGAGAAGTTCCATGGATTCGAAACAGTTATCCCCTTAAGGAAGACGGTGCTCGACCTCACGTCCTTCCTTGCGTCCCATACTCTCCCTCCTCTCCCATGCCCCCTCCCATTCTCTCCTATGCCCTCACCATTCCTCTCTCTCTCTCTCTCTCTCTCTCTCTCTCTCTCTCTCTCTCTCTCAACCCTTAGCAAAAGAGAAATAAACCCTTACCAAAAGAGAAATAAAGAAAGAAAAGAAAGGAGAGGAGTAAAAAAATGGAAAACGAAATAAAGAAAGAAAGAAAGAAAAGAGAGAAAAGAGGGAAGGAGGAGAGGAGGTGGTGCCACTGGAGTCATTTTGCTGGAGCTGATCGAGGGAGAAGAACTGTCATCTTACACCTAAGTGGGTTGTCTTACACCATTCCTCCATTTTGCCAAATTTTGATGGGGCTTGGGCCCAAATTCAAGGCCTATCCAAAGCTTAATTGGGCTTCACCATAGGAAACGATGATGATTAAACTCCCACCGTTGGGATGTCCCATGGGCCCACCATGTTATATGTATTCTATCCCCTTTCCTCTTATATGTGGACAGGACCGTGGGACCCGCTTGATGTATGTATCCACACCGTCCATCCAATTGGTGGGACCCAACCATGATGTATTTGCCATCCAGTGGACCAAACCATGATGTATGTATCTTATCCATGTTGCCATCTAGTGGACCAAACCATGATGTGTGTATACTACTCACGTTGCCATACAGTGGGCCCACTGTAATGTATGTATCTTATCCACCCTACCAACCAGATGTTGGGGCCCACTGTAATGTATGTGTCTTATATGCACTGTTCATCCATTTTTCCTGATCATTTCTAGGTAGAGCTGGGCATCGGACCGAGTCGGATCGGATTGGGTCCCACTTGATCCTACCCGAAATCTAAATGAGTTAATCTGAATCCGATCAGATCCGGGGTTCAAGTTCGGGACACCTGAATCGAACAGAACCGCTGTACAAATGTCCTCACCCGAACTGATTCCGATTCGGGCAGAAAAACCGAGTCGGATCGGGTTATATATGATTCGATTAGGATTAGATTTGTGGTCAAACTATGATGTATGTGTTATATCTAAACCGTCCATCCATTTGTAAAGTTCGTCTTAAGGCTTGAACCAAAAAATAAGATAGATATAAAGATCAGCTGGCCCACACTACAAAAAACAATGGGGGATTGAACATTTACCATTGAAATTCTTTTAGAGATCATGGAAGTTTCGGAGTAATATGAAATTTGTTTTTCCATTTCATCTATATATTTTTAATCTTAATAACATATTAGATGGAAAATAAACGTTATGGTGGGCCCTAAGAATTTTTTAACGGTGAAAATCATTATTCTCGCTGCTCTTTGTGATGTGGTCAGTTGATCGTTGGATATGATTTTCTTTTTTTTTATATAATGCTCCAAAATGATCTCCAAATATGGATAAACGTTGTGGATATAATAAATACATAATTGTGGGGTCCATGTAACTTTGATTTCATTTGAGCCGTTCCTACCGTTCGTACAATTCGGAGCTCGAGGCTTGCCTCTACTCCTTTCTTCACGACACGTCTTAATGTGCTGGGCAAGAAATGCCTATGGGTTATAGCTATACACTGATATGCTTACAGTGAGTCGGTGATGGGTTGAGTTGGCGTGCGTCACCAAGTTCCGTGGGCTCCACTATGATAAATGTGTTATAATCCATACCGTTCATCCATTTGTAGATATCATTTTAGAGAATGAATCAAAGAATGAGGTGAATAAAAGTTTGTAGTGGACCACACTAAAGAAAACAACTGGGAACGTGATTCCCACCGTTGAAACTATCCTAAGGCCCACCATAATGTTTATTTGAAATCCAACC
This sequence comes from Magnolia changhungtana, assembly GCA_030180095.1. Classification (NCBI taxonomy): domain Eukaryota; kingdom Viridiplantae; phylum Streptophyta; class Magnoliopsida; order Magnoliales; family Magnoliaceae; genus Magnolia; species Magnolia changhungtana. The sequence goes on from JASAUF010000160.1 coordinate 6,465,736, forward strand.
TGCTCAAAAGTTGAAAAAGACATGAAATAAGAGAAAACACAAATATAAGCCTGATGTAAAACTTCTGGGGCCTTTAAATATTTTCAATGGTGAGCGTCACTGTCCCACTTTTTTATGTTCTGGGGTCCAGTGGAGCTTTGGATTTAACCCGTTCCTTGGGTATTGCCGTAAGATGATCTCTCCACATGGATGGAAGGTGTGGATATAAAACATACATTATGATGGGGGCCATGGAATTTATTGACGTAGCTCCACTATTCAGCAGCAAATCTCGCCACTCAACCTGTCACTGTCTGTCTCACAGACGTGTTGTGAACGCAAGTGTTGCGTAGTTTACAGGCACATATATGAGTAAACTCTGGTGAGCCACCGTGAATGCATGTGGTTTATCCACGCCGTCCATTTAATTTTTCAGATCATTTTAGTCGTTGAAGTCAAAATTGATACATATCCAAAGCTCAAGTGGACCATACCATAGGAAAAAGTAGAAGCATTGATTTTCACCTTTAAATCACACCAGATCGATTCGGATTGGTCCGGGTCGGATCCAAACGGATCGGATTTCTGGTCGGTTCGGTCGGATTTACCCCTCAACCGATTCCAATCTGAATAACGTTCGGATCTGCTTGTTCCTATCCGATCCTACCCGATCCAAGCCATCGGTTCTATTCGAATCGGGGCGGATCGGGTCAAATCGGGTCGGATCCGCCGGATCGGGTCCATCTTGCACACCTCTATTTCTAGGCGTGGGCCAAGAAACCAAGTAGATCCAGGGCTTGATGGGCCGCACCGCTGTAAACAGTAGTGACAGCCACCACCGTTGAACCAGCCTTGGGCCCACCTATGATGCATATCAAGCCTTTATGCAAACACCGTTCATTCATTTGTCAGATCATTCAGGGCCTGAGCCTAAAAACAAGCAGATAAAAAAGTTCAAGTGGCCTGCACTGCAGAAAACTGTGGGGATGAACACTCACCGTTAAAACTGTTATGGGGCGCACTGTGATGTCTAATTTTCCATCTAACCTGTCCATAGCCCACAAATGATGTAGATCCGAATCTCAAGTGTACCCTACCACAACGAGGAGCGGTGATGTACTCCCACCGTTAAAACTGTTGTGGGGCCCACTGTGGTGGTTTTAGTGGCCATCGAACTTGTCCATAAGGATTCCTGGAAGGGACGTGGGGGCATGGCCCACAGACGTGGTAGATCCAAAGCTTGCGTGGACCCTAGTATAGAAACAGTGGTGGACTGTTCTCCACCGTTGAAACGTCTGTGAAGCCGACCGTGGTGGTTACTTTGATATCCAACGTGTTTATAAGGTCATGTAGACCTAGATGAAGTGAAAACACAAATATCACATTGATTCAAAACATCATCAGGAGGGCAGCGGTGATTGAACTCTCACTGCTTCAACCTTCCTGTTCCTGTGGGGCCCACTGTGACGTTTATTTGTTATCTAACCTGTTGCTACGGTCGCTTAGAACTGGGAAAAGGTACGTCACCAATGGCAACCTGGTCCAAAACTTAGGTGGCCCCGCCACATGAAACAATGGTGATTAAACACCCAACGTTAAAAACTTCTAAGGGCCAATTAACCGCTGGCCAGCAGCATGACTCAATGCGATCCCAAAGCTTCTATTGATCCCACTGTCGGTCCCACATGATGTATATGTTTTGTACACGTTGACCAGCAGCGTGACCCACTACCAGGCCCACATAATGTGTGTTTTGTACATGCTGACAAGCAACCTGACCTACCGTCAGGCCCACATGTTGTATGTGTTTTGTACACACAGCCCAACCGAATACCCACCACTGGGCCTACTTTGATGCATGCATTCCACCTGTTGAGGTAGAAATCTAGTTGATCCTGCCTCATCTCCTGCGAACCAACCGTTGAGTATCTGTAATTATTGGAGAACAAGCGAATGCACTGGGGGCACCGGTTAAGGCCGGGGACCCTCCGATGCCTAAGTCAGGCATATTTACTCACAGTAAGCGTAGTAGAAACGGGATATTTGTTACATACCTTATTCCATGGTGAAGGGTATATTTATATGCTTTCTAGGTGGTACCGTATCCGAGTTGATTTGCTAGATATGTTGAAGGTGCCATATTCGATGCGAACTCTAACTTTAAGAATATATCCGACTTTACCTTGATCGGTGTGATCTTCGGTGGAGATATCGGAGGGTAATCCTATCTTTATATATTGTAATGATATTTTTACCCTGAGGTGGTGGTTGATATCCGAGGTCGAGGTTGGTACCTGAGGCTGAGGCCGGTATATGAGGTCGAGGTCGGTACCCGAGGTCGAGTCGGTATCCGAGACCGACCTCGGAGGTCAAGGTCTATGATTGAGGCCGACCTCCAAGGTCAAGGTCGTCCCTTGATACCGAGGTCGGTACCTAAGGGACGAAGTGACAACTGAGGCCAATGTAGAAAGTAGCCAACACCAAATGTTAGGGTGATTTTTCCGCCCTCAAGCAATCCATAGTTATCGAGTCTGTTTGCTCGACTCATCTGTCTCATACATATGTTGTCACGCCCCGAATTCCGGCACCTGGGTATACCCGACCCTGATTTCGTACCCGTAGGCATGACTTATGTTTTGTATGTTTACATTTACTAATCCACATATATTGACAAAATGATCTTATTCATAAAATATAACAATCCAAAATTTTAATAATTAAACATTTATTTAAAGAAGAAAAATGTCCATGTTCCGACTATTCAAGATTATCATCAAACACATGTCATCGTAAGGTTGTTCATTACACTTATTTTGAAAATAATAAAGAAACAAAAATAAATAAAAGAAATCCCTTTAAGCTCCTCCACGTGATCCCGATCCTGAAATTTCAAAATAACCTCATATAACATGAATAAAGGTATTAAAAGATACAATACCTATTTAGGCAAAACAACAAATGAGGAGATTTAATAAACAAAATATTTCCATGTAAATTCAAAGAAAAATGAATGAATGAAATCAACATATGTTATGCTCCATAATAACATGTGCGGTTTATTCTTTTTAACACCAGGGCCAGTTTACACCAGTTGGCCAACACCCGCGCCAATACAACACCTAGCCTGGCAATGGGAACCTTTCGCATGACATGCTCACCCATCCAAAGGGCACTTGGTGAGGGACCCATTTGTACGTTAGCTGGTCAAACTACTACCGTACCGAACTTGGCAGTGGGAACCTTTTGTAATCCTAACATGCTCACCCACTCAAAGGGTACGGTAGAGGTTCCAAAAGGTACCAGTTGGGTTTCTGGGACTTTCAACCCAAGGGTCTTAATCACCCCACTTATTTACACTTTAGGGATTTTCAACCCAGAGGACTTGATCGCCCCACCTCTTTTCTGGTGTTCCAAAACTGTTTGAAGGATATATAATTTTAATATTTCATCAGCAAAATATTTCTAAGGACAAATTGTTTCTAATCATTGTAGACTGTTCATACATGATTTAAAGTTCTATGTAAAAATATATTTGTGCAATGCAATCCGTCAAATTCAAGAATCTGGAAGAGTATACTAAACTTGAAGTTTTTTTTAAAAAGATGATCTAAATCCTAACTTTCTTAAAATTACAAAAATAAAAATAATAATCAAAGAATTATTAATGCATGGGTAAACATGTATCTAAATTTCAAGTTGATTCATATCTTGCTAATTAAAATAAAGAGAACTACAAAAAAATCATGTTAAATAAACATAACAAACTATGAATCAAATAAATAAAAATGCACAATTATTGAGTTATTTGCATAATAATAATAAATAAATAAACCAAGTCGAATTTGTTACAAGAAAAATAAATAAATAAATAAATAAAATATCAAGTGAGAGAAACTCACCTTTTTTTTTTCTTAAAAAGTATATTATTTTCTTTTTCTTTTCTTCCTCTTTCTTCCTTTTTCTCTCTCCTCTTTTCTTTCTTCCTTTTTCTCTCTCTTCTCTCTCTCCCTCTCTTTCCAACGTGAATGTCCAACAACCCCTTCTTATTATTTTTTTGTTATCTCTCTCTCTCTCTCTCCCCTCTCTCTCTCTCTCTCCCTCTCTCTCTCCTCACTTCTCACTTTCTCTCTTCATCTCAACTTCCGACATTCACACCGAGTGAATAGTCACCCCTCCCTCTTTATAGTGCCCTTTTTACACACGTTGCACAAGCAAAACGCTTCACATGCATTTATGCTTCCGTTTTGCATATCTTTTCATCACGTTTTTCTTTTGTTTGTTATATATATATATATATATATATATATATATATATATATATATATATATATATTAATTTGAAATGTGGGCTGGTTAAATGCACACATGCACCATGCATCCTATGTGCACCGCATGCATGTGCCACATGTATGTGTAAGTTATGATGCATGCATGGGCTACTTGTGTGTGCGTGAGAGGTATGTATGTGATGTGTTTGGTGCATGTGTATGGTTATGATGTACTCCATGGTGCATAAATGGTTGATGTATATGGACGGATCAATGTATAATAGATGGATAGATGTATGTATGGATAGATGGATGGATGTGCATGATGTGTGGTTGGATGAGTTCATGTGTGATTGGGGAAATAGACTATGTGATGTACTCATGGATTAGTGGTGAGATGGATGGTCAATTTAGATGGATGGACAAGTATTTTGATGATTTCAGCATGTGGACGGTTAGATGATTGTATCGTTGGATGGATGGTTACGTGTATGATTGGATTTATTAGTTAACGAACAGTCGGATCAGATATGTCCAAATCAATGGTTGAGATTGAGCCAGTTGATCTTGTAGATCGATGGTCACATCGGACTAATTGGGTACGTCAATTAATGATTAAAATTCGACGGTCAAGATTTATTTGGGTTATTACATTCTACCCTCCTTAAAAGAAATTTCGTCCTCGAAATTTACATACCTATAATGCAAATAGATGAGGGTATTTCTCTTGGATCTCGGCCTCCCGTTCCCAAGAAGCCTCTTCCTCAGTACGGTGACTCCACTGAACTTTGACTAACGGTATAACTCGAGATCGAAGCACTTGGTCTTTCCGGTCAAGAATACGTACTGGGTGTTCGATGTATGAAGCGTCTTCTCGGATCTCTAATGGTTGCCAATCTATAACATGAGAAATGTCCCGCTCATATTTCCTTAACATCGATACATGGAAAATATCATGAATACCAGACAACTGAGGTGGTAAAGCAAGCCTATATGCGATAACACCAACCCTCTTTAGAATCTCAAACGGACCTATATACCTTGGAACCAATTTTCCCTTTTTACCGAACCTCATGATGCCCTTCATAGGAGAAATCTTTAAGAAGACATGATCTCCAACTGCAAACTCTAGATCTCTTCTGCGATTGTCTGCATAACTCTTCTGACGACTTTGGGCTGCACGCAAATGGTTTCGAATGATAAAAATCTTCTCTGTTGTCTCTTGCACAATCTCTGGTCCAAGCAAACTACTTTCTCCAACTTCTGTCCAACAATTTGGAGATCTACAAGGCCTCCGTACAAAGCCTCATATGGCGCCATGCCGATACTCATCCGGTAGCTATTATTATAAAGCGAACTCGATCAATGGTAAATAATCATCCCGCCTCCCTTTGAAATCAAGCACGCAAGCTCGGAGCATGTCTTCAAGGATCGATTCACTTGTTCACCTGTCTGTCACCGAGGATGAAAAGCGGTGCTAAAATCAAGAGTGGTTCCGAGTGCCTTCGTAAACTTCTCCAAAAACGAGACGTAAACCCGGAATCCCGATCGGATACGATAGATACAGGCACTCCGTGCAGTCTAATTATTTCTTTAATATATAGTTTACATAATTCCTTCAGGGGATAGGTAGCACGTATAGGAAGAAAATGTGCAGACTTAGTTAACCGGTCAACGATGACCCAAACTGCATCATGATTATTACGTGTACGTGGCAATCCCATAATGAAATCCATGGATATGTGCTCCCACTTCCACTCGAAAATCGGTAGTGACTGTAACATCCCTGACGGCTTCTGATGCTCTGCTTTCACCTGTTGACATGTCAGACATTTGGCCACAAAATCGGCGATCTCTCTCTTCATATTATTCCACCAATATTGCCTACGCATATCGTGATACATCTTCATACCTCCAGGGTGGACTGTGAACTTAGTGTGGTGTGCCTCGTCTATAATTTCCTTCTTTAATTTAGCCACATTTGGTATACATAATCTTCCTTGGAACCTTAACCCGCCATCGGAACCAACTTTTCATTCTAACTTATCACCTTTTTCAGCTTCTTTTACCTTAGCTTATAGCCATGAATCTTGTTGCTGAGCTTCTATAACCTTACTAATTAAGGAAGGTTGAACAGCTAGGTTAAAGAGATGAACTACAGATGTTTGCGGATTCAATTGGATGTCAAAATCCTTCACCGTATCTAACATTTTCCATCGTTGAATCATAAGGTGAGCGATTATCTCCGTCTTGACTTACGACTTAAGGCATCTGCTACTACATTGGCTTTACCTGGATGATATTGGAGGGTGAAATCATAGTCCTTTAAGAATTGCATCCACCGACGTTGCCTCATATTTAATTCTTTCTGTGAGAAAAGATACTTCAAACTCTTATGGTCTAAAAATAGCTCGAACTTCTCCCCATATAGATAATGCCTCCATACTTTAAGAGCGAAAACCACAGCTGCCAACTCCAAGTCATGAGTAGGGTAATTCTGCTCATGCACTTTCAGTTGCCTAGAAGCGTAAGCTACAACCTTACCTTGCTGCATAAGGACGCAACCTAAACCTTTATATGAAGCGTCACTGAAGATTACAAACTTTTCACCACTCGAAGGAATGGTGAGGACAGGCGCTGTCGTCAACCTAATCTTTAACTCTGAAAATGCTTGATCACAAGTATCATCCCAAATGAACTTTACACCCTTCTTGGTTAATCGAGTTAACAGTACTACAATTCGAGAGAAGTCTTTGATAAATCTTCAATAATACCCCGATAAACCAAGAAAACTACGTATTTCGGTCACACTCGTGGGTTGTTCCCATTTAAATACTGCTTCTACCTTTGATGGGTCTACTGACATGCCCTTCTTCGAAACTACATGGCCCAAAATTTTCACTTCCTCCTTCTAAAAGTCACACTTTTCAAATTTAGCATATAATCGATGTTCCTGCAGTGTTTGAAGAGTAACTCTGAGATGTTGCTCATGTTCTTCCTGGGTCTTAGAATATATAAGAATATCATCTATGAATACTATGACAAAACAATCTAGGTGTGGCTTAAATACTCTGTTCATCAAGTCCATAAATACTGTGGTGCATTTGTTAGTCCAAACGGCATCACGAGAAACTCGTAGTGGCCATAACGAGTCCTAAAGGCTGTCTTTGGTATGTCCACTTCTTTAATTCTAAGCTGGTGGTACCCTGACCGCAAATCTATTTTGGAGAAAAACTTGGCTTCTTTCAACTGGTCGAAAAGGTCATCTATCCTAGGAAGTGGGTATTTGTTTTTTATGGTGACCTTTTTTAGCGGCGATAATCAATACATAATCTCATCGAGCCATCCTTCTTCTTTACAAATAAGACTGGCGCACCCCACGGTGACGTACTCGGCCGAATGAAACCCTGCTCCAATAACTTTTAAATCTGCTCCTTCAGTTCCTTCAACTCTACTGGTGCCATACGGTACGGTGCTATGGAGATTGGTGAGACTCCGGGCATAAGATCTATACCAAATTCGATCTCTCTTCTTGGGGGCAACCCCGGTATGTCTTGAAATACGTCGGAAAACTCACACACTATTGGAATTTGATCAATACCTATTTCCTATGGTTCTTCCTCCGAAAGTGCTAAGAAATCTCATAACGGTCCATTCTTTTGCTTTTCAAGAAACTGGAGTCTCGGTCGCCCAGGAATAGAGAATGTCATGGTCTTCTCAAAATAATCCAACTTTGCATGGAACGAAGCTAACCAATCCATTCCCAGAATAACATCGAACTCTTGTATATCTAATACGATAAGGTCGGCTAATAATACAGAATCTCCAACCATGACAGGGCAAGATCTACATATCTGATTTAATACTACGGAGCTTCCTATTGGTGTAACAATTATTAAATTCTTATCTAGGAGTTTAGGAGATAGACCCAATGTATGCACGAAAAGAGTCGAAATAAAAGAATGCGTAGCTCCTGAATCAAATAAAGCTTGAGCAGGTGAGGAATAGATAATTATGGTACCTTCCACCACTGCTCCATTAGCATTTGCATCTGATGGTACTATAGTAAACACACGACCCGGGGCCAGTTGTCAAGAAGCCTGACCTTCCTGCCTCAACTGGTAGTGTTGTTGCTGTGAGCGCTGTTGCTGCTGAGGGGGTCTTTGTTGTGGATGTCTCTGACACTGTTCCAGTACTTGATGATGTGGAGGTCTTTGGTACTGTGGCTGAGGTGTTTGATACTGTAGCTGAGGTCTCGAGTGCATCTGCGGTGGCGCCTGATAATGTAGTTACTGAGGCGATTGTTTACAAAAACGAGCAGAGTGACCCTCCATTCCGCAGTTATAACATTTACCCGTAAAGCGGTTCATTGGCTGAGCAGGAGTTGAGGTGTTTGTTATCGTCATCTTTTGTTTCTTAGAAGCATCACCCTGTGCTTGATATGTATTCGGTGTAGCCCTACCATTGCTCTTCGCTTCTCTCTTCTGGTTACGACTTTTCCAGAATTCTTCGTTGTCTCGTTCTATCATTAGAGCACGTTCTACTACATCGGCATACAATCTAAGCTTAAGTGGAGTCAACTTGTTACAAATTGACCCTCTCAGACCTCGCTCAAACTTCTTAGCTTTGTGAGCTTCATCCTGAATCATAAATGGGGCAAAATGGGATAATTCATTAAATTTAGACTCATACTGGCCTACAGTCATCTCCCCCTGTTCTAAGCTTATGAATTCTTCTACTTTCTGCTCCCGTGCACACTCAGGAAAGTATTTTTCATTGAACTTTTCACAGAACATATCCCATGTCCATATGGTATTTTCATCAATTGTTCTAGCAATTGTCTCCCACCAATGGTCGGCCTCTCCCTCGAACATGAAAACTGCAAGTGTAATCTTCTGCTCATCATCACATCTTAAAATAGTGAATATCTTTTCTATTTTCTTTTTCCACTTTTCTGCCTCCATAGGGCCCGACAAACCCTCAAAAGCAAGTGGTTTCAATCTCTTAAATTTCTCTATTAAGCCCCCAACGCCATCCTGCATAACTTGGGTGACTCCTCTATTATCACGACGAATGTGTTGTCCAAGAATGGCTGCCATGTCATCTAAAGCACGAAAGACCCCATCAAGTGATTGGCCACTTTCGGTGTTCCTCGGTGTGGCCGCCACAGGACTGGCTCTACCTCTACTTCTATCTCCACGCCGGCTCCCAGACATGTTCTAAATCAAACAATAAGCTTTAGATGTCACATAAGGATGGGTCGCTAAAAGACAATACTACAAGTTAAGTTTTTTTTTTTTTTTTTTTATATCACAACAACACTCGCAGGGGATATATCCTAATTTTCAAAGTGACTACATTTTCAAGTAAAACCCTAGGTCCTCAATGATTCTAAACTTAAGCTCTGATACCAATCTGTCACGCCCCGAATTCCGGCACCTGGGTATACCCGACCCTGATTCCATACCCGTAGGCATGACTTATGTTTTGTATGTTTACATTTACTAATCCACATATATTGACAAAATGATCTCATTCATAAAATATAACAATCCAAAATTTTAATAATTAAACATTTATTTAAAGAAGAAAAATGTCCATGTTCCGACTATTCAAGATTATCATCAAACACATGTCATCGTAAGGTTGTTCATTACACTTATTTTGAAAATAATAAAGAAACAAAAATAAATAAAAGAAATCCCTTTAAGCTCCTCCATGTGATCTCGATCCTGAAATTTTAAAATCCCAATAGGGTAAGCTGCGAAGCCTAATGAGTAATCTCAACATAGGTTTCAAAATAACCTCATATAACATGAATAAAGGTATTAAAAGAGACAATACCTATTTAGGCAAAACAACAAATGATGAGATTTAATAAACAAAATATTTCCATGTAAATTCAAAGAAAAATGAATGAATGAAATCAACATATGTTATGCTCCATAATAACATGTGCGGTTTATTCTTTTTAACACCTGAGGCGATTTACAGGTTGGCCAACACCCGCGCCAATACAACACCTAGCCTGGCAATGGGAACCTTTCGCATGACATGCTCACCCATCCAAAGGGCACTTGGTGAGGGACCCATTTGTACGTTAGCTGGTCAAACTACTACCCTACCGAACCTGACAGTGGGAACCTTTTGCAATCCTAACATGCTCACCCATTCAAAGGGTACGGTAGAGGTTCCAAAAGGTACCATTTGGGTTTCTGGGACTTTCAACCCAAGGGTGATCACCCCACCTATTTACACTTTAGGGATTTTCAACCCAGAGGACTTGATCGCCCCACCTATTTTCTGGTGTTCCAAAACTGTTTGAAGGATATGTAATTTTAATATTTCATGAGCAAAATATTTCTAAGAACAAATTGTTTCTAATTATTATAGACTGTTCATACATGATTTAAAGTTCTACGTAAAAATATATTTGTGCAATGCAATCCGTCAGATTCGATAATCTGGAAGAGTATACTAAACTTGAAGTTTTTTTTTTTTAAAAAGATGATCTAAATCCTAACTTTCTTAAAATTACAAAAATAAAAATAATAATCAAAGAATTATTAATGCATGGGTAAACATATATCTAAATTTCAAGTTGATTCATATCTTGCTAATTAAAATAAAGAGAACTACAAAAAAATCATGTTAAATAAACATAACAAACTATGAATCAAAAAAATAAAAATGCACAATTATTGAGTTATTTGCATAATAATAATAAATAAATAAACCAAGTGGAATTTGTTACAAGAAAAATAAATAAATAAATAAATAAAATATCAAGTGAGAGAAACTCACCTTTTTTTTTCTTAAAAAGTATTTTATTTTCTTTTTCTTTTCTTCCTTTTTCTCTCTCCTCTTTTCTTTCTTCCTTTTTCTCTCTCTTCTCTCTCTCCCTCTCTTTCCAACATGAATGTCCAAAGAACCCCTTCTTATTATTTTTTTGTTATCTCTCTCTCTCTCTCTCTCTCTCTCTCTCTCTCTCTCCTCACTTCTCACTTTCTCTCTTCATCTCAACTTCCGACATTCACAGAGTGAATAGTCACCCCTCCCTCTTTATAGTGCCCTTTTACACACGTTGCACAAGCAAAACGCTTCACATGCATTTATGCTTCCGTTTTGCATATCTTTTCATCACGTTTTTCTTTTGTTTGCTATATATATATATATATATATATATATATATATATATATATATTTTAATTTGAAACGTGGGCTGGTTAAATGCACACATGCACCGTGCATCCTATGTGCACCGCATGCATGTGCCACATGTATGTGTAAGTTATGATGCATGCATGGGCTACTTGTATGTGCGTGAGAGGTATGTATGTGATGTGTTTGGTGCATGTGTATGGTTATGATGTACTCCATGGTGCATAAATGGTTGATGTATATGGACGGATCAATGTATAATAGATGGATAGATGTATGTATGGATAGATGGATGGATGTGCATGATGTATGGTTGGATGAGTTCATGTGTGATCGAGGAAATGGACTATGTGATGTACTCATGGATTAGTGGTGAGATGGATGGTCAATTTAGATGGATGGACAAGTATTTTGATGATTTCAGCATGTGGACGGTTAGATGATTGTATCATTGGATGGATGGTTACGTGTATGATTGGATTTATTAGTTAACGAACAGTCGGATCAGATATGTCCAAATCAATGGTTGAGATTGAGCCAGTTGATCTTGTAGATCGATGGTCACATCGGACTAATTGGGTACGTCAATTAATGATTAAAATTCAACGGTCAAGATTTATTTGGGTTATTACATATGTTTAGCTCAATTTTACCCATAACAGTAGCCTCTCTACTTCCGAGCTTTATACTTTATGAGTTCGAGAAGTAACTTTTGAACTAATGTATAAAAAGCTCAACTCATTCCATTCATGTTCCTTGATTTTATTGCATTTATGTGTGGGTGGTCGTGTATGATGACTTAGTAGATACGATAGCTGAGCATGTAGTAATAGGTCACGCACGGTAGAATTAATAGGTCGACTGTCAAATAGTAGACGTAACAATAAGCCGAGCATTAAGGACTTTCTTCCCTTACATTAAGGGAAGTCCTTTTGGTCGATCGTACAGCTCAGATAGTCGGAATTTGAAAGAAATTATCCTCCCTTGACCTAGAGAAGTTCTTTCATTGTAGAATTCACAATGGAGGACTTTCTTCCCTTACATTGAAAGAAGTTCTCGTAGTCAATTGTATAGGCCGGATAGTCGAGAATAACATTTAAAAGAACTTCTCTTCACCCGACCTAGGTAACTTTTATTGTAGGTAGTAGACAGAAAAATGATAGTGTTGTTTCGAGCACCTTTTTCCCTCTGAGAAGGGAGGTTGCTTATCGAGTAGATCAGTCAGTTGACATGCTCTTGGTCAAAGGACTTCTCGAGTCCTCAGGAGTAGTAGATCTTTAAATGATTGGCATTTCATGGGTGAGGTAAGAGCTTACCCTTAACACCTTTTAGTCAATACGTCTCTCAGTACTTAATATCGAGGTCGGGGTTGGTCGATGAGCCTTATTACCAATCTTGGTTGATTAGTTCAGCTCAGTCATCGGGTTTTCTTGCTCTGCTCGGCTTCCTTAAGTACCTGCTCTAGCTTGGTGTTCAAGGGAGTGTATCGATAGAAGTGACTTGCTGGATGTCGGTTGGTACGTTGGCCTCGGTTTTGGTCATTATCCTTCTTTCTTTTGGCGTTAGTGACAGAGGGCTCCCCTTCTTCCCTCTGCTTCTTGTCCTTAGCCAAGTTATTTCCTTCTCGAGTAGCTCTTCATGAACTAAAGAATTACTTAGCATTAGAATATTTTTTAGCTTGGTTAAGTAGGTCGGTAAGGGTATTAGGGGGGTTCTTACCAATAGAGAAGATGAATTTTTCTTATTTAAGGCTGGCTACCATGGCAGTCAGAGCTATATGGTCGAAGTAATTGTCGATCTGCACTACTTCCATGTTGAATCAGATGATATAATCTCTTAACAGCTTGTCTTCCCTCGTGCAATTGTGAAAAGATGATTTGATGGCTTTCTTTTGTCTTTCCCACCGATGAATCGTGTGACGAAGGCTTTGCTAAGTTGAGTGAAGTAGTAATAGACTTTGACTTTAATTGCATGTACCATTTTCGTGTAGTCGCCAAAAAAGTCAGAGAAAATGCTTTGCACATCACGGACACATAGGCACCGTGAAGTTCCATCCAAGCTCTGAAGGATTCCAAGTGTTCGGCCAGGTCCCTAGATCCAGAGAAGGGGGTGATCTGGGGAATCCGGAACCTAAACGATAGCTAATATCTCATTATTTCATCAGTATATGGGGGCTCAGCTTCCTCAAGCATGGCTTCGACAGAGGCCTGTGCTTTTTCTCGGCCTGCTCGTTAGATATCACAGAGTTGATCTCGGATCTCTTCGAGTTCTACCTCCCATTGGACCTTTCTCTCTACGACGTCTTTGGGGGACTTCCCACGCCTCTTCTTTTCTAAGGTGTGGCGTAGGTCGAAGTTTGCCAACACGGTCGTTCCTGTTGTATGCGGGTAGGACTAATCGTACTGCCCTAGTCGTTGCTCTACGTATGAGTCATGAGGTGCCTGGGGAGGTCAAGATAATTCAGTTGTCGTAACTACTTCTAATTCATGGTCAAGAGGCAATTGCTGCCTCTCTAGTATTTGCATTATGCGGTCTATGTTATCGGCTAAGGCCTCGACATGGTTTTCTAAAGAGATGAGTCAACCAGCTCTGTTGCGAGGCCTACCCGAGACCACCACTGGAACATGGTCGGTATGACGTTCCAAAGGCAGTTCTTGGAGATTTCCAGGCCGTTCCTCTAGTGCGGGGGTTGGTGCAGCAATAGTGGCCCTCTTCTTCCCTTTAGCCATTGTAGGGTAGATAGATATATGATAAGTGATGGATTTACTGTCGTTCCACAGACGGCACCAAACTATTGATGCATAAATCTGGTCAATCCTGCCTCACCTCCCTCGAGCCACTAAGTAACCTGTAATTAATGGATAATAAGAGAATACACTGACGACGTCTGTTAAGGCCAGGGACCCTCCGATGCCTAAGTCAAGCTTATCGACTCTTAGTAAGCATAGTAGAATCAGGATATTTGTTGTGTACCTTGTTCCATGGCGGAGGGTGTATTTATAGGATTTTTAGGTGGTCTTGTATCTGAGTTGATTTGTTGGATATGATGGAAGTGTAGTATTGGAGTTAGACTCTAACTTCAAGAATATATCTAACTTTACCTCGATCATCGTGATCTTCGGCGAAGATCTTGCAAAGTAATCTTATCTTTCTATATTGTAAGGATATTTCTATCCCAAGGTGGTGGTCGATATCTGAGGTTGAGATTGGTACACGAGGTCGAGGATGATATCTGAGGTCGTGGTCGGTACCTGAGGTCAAGTCGGTATCCTAGGCTAACCTCTGAGGTCGAGGTCTATGATTGAGGTCGACCTCCGAGTTCGAGGTTGTCCCTTAAGACCGCGGTCGGTACCTAAGGTCTATACCCGAGGGCCAAAGTGACAACTAAGGCTGAGGTAGAAAGTAGTCAACACCAAAGGTCGAGGTGATTTCTGGCCCTAAAGCAATCCATAGTCATCGTGTCTACCTGCTTGGTGCATTGTCTCATACATTTGTTTAGATCTATTTTACCGATAACACCACCCACCCTACCCATCCATCATACCAGCTCATTTTAGGGCATGTGCCCACTATGATGTCCGTTGTTGTCCAACCTATTGTGACAATCACACAAAACCTGGATGAATACGTACCACAGATGTCAGGTCGATCAAAAAATGTGGTGAGGCCCACCCTAATGTTTAATGGCCACTATGTGACCCACCGCCAGGAGGCACCAGGGCCTAATGTTTTAAATATATAAGGCCCACTGGGTGAGGCCTGCAAGGCATGAACACTATGCTTTTAGTAGTGTGTTTGAATTTGTTAATGCGCTGATTTATAAACCTTATTTGTCAATCACATGAGTCCTTGCGTCATGTAGTTGGATGAGACCTTGGAAGCTAAAGACCGAAGGCACAAGCGAAGGTGGAGGATCAAGGAGAAAAGAATAGGTAAATTTCATGCCTTGGTGACCCTAATCCTTGATCCAAAACAATATAAACCTCAAGATTCTCTTAAACCTAATATGTAACATTTTATTGATCATCCCTTAAGACATAGGGGACTGAATTGACCATCCTTAAATTGGCTTTAGAGGTCCCGTATTGCTCATGTAGTTGGATGAGACCTTGGAAGCTAAAGACCGAAGGCACAAGCCAAGGTGGAGGATCAAGGAGAAAAGAATAGATAAATTTCATGCCTTGGTGACCCTAATCCTTGATCCAAAATAATATAAACCTCAAGATTCTCTTAAACCTAATATGTAACATTTTATTGATCATCCCTTAAGACATAGGGGACTGAATTGACCATCCTTAAATTGGCTTTAGAGGTCCCGTATTGCTTGTAAAACTACACAATTTCAGCAACCTTCGGTCCTACCAAACCCACTTTTGGTCCTATCAAAAATAGCTAAACTAGGACAACGGACTTAAACAAAATTCCAGGTAATTCAATTACAACTGAGTGCCACCTTCAGTCCACTTTCGGTGCGACCGAAATTGCCCAAGTCTGTCCAGCAGCTTAGTTATCAAATTTGGTACAACTGAACCTAAATTCGGTATGACTAAAGACTAGGTATTTTTGCCCGTTATATGACCATTGGAACTTGATTTCTTTATAAAGTAGATCCGATCTTTGGGCATTTATGACGGTTTTTTATGAAAATGAAGCTTAGGTGAATCCCCAATCATATCCCACATCCTAAGTCTCATATTCCATGAGATTTTCTTCATTTTCTTGAGTTTTACTACTCTAATGAGGATTCCAACTTCAATGTTGAAAATAAACTCAATCCCCACCATTATCTAGAGTTTAGACTCAACCTCTTTAGGTATATCATTGTCTAAATCATCTAGACTCTTCTTGGTGAATCCCCTAAGCTTTACAACTTATTAGTTGTAGGAGATTCATCGTACCTCCCATCACCTTGGTCACCGCAATAGAGAATCACATGCAATGTGTTTGATCTTGGAGCTAAAGCATTCGCGATGCAGTGACATCATGATCGAGTGAGCATTTGAGGAGCGGATTCAAGCACGAGAGATCTTTGAAGAAACAAATTAAGAATGGCGCATTAACTGTGGATCAATTCGGCAAATAAGTGTCATTGAATGAGACATACTCTCTTTCCTTGTGTAGGATTGAGGGTAAGAGTTTGTGACCCAAACTCGAATAGGCTCTTATATAAGACCTGAGCTCTTGTATAGGGCTAAATTCACTGGATACAGGTGTTTACGTGTTAGTATCCGTGGGAGCCTCTGGCGGGAGTGAACGTAGGTCCTTGGATTATGACCGAGGTTATTGGTTAGCAAATAAAAAACTAAAGTCTCTTACCACTACGTGAAAAATGGAAAAAAGGACGGATTTAGAGACGGTTCTGGACCGTCTCTAAAATTGTTTGGTTTAAAGACGCTTTAGAGACGGCCATAAACCGTCTCTAAAATTTTAGACGGCCCCTGACCGTCCTTAATATTGTCTTAAAAATTTAAGCGTCCACAAATCATTTAAGACGGTCGTTGACCATCTTATATGCGGTCATCTGAGACGGTCATTGGCTGCCCGCATTAGAGACGGTCCTTGACTGTCTTATATTCGATCATCTGAAACAGTCATTGGCCATCTGCATTAGAGACGGTCATTGACCGTCTTTTACTTATAATCTGAGACTGTCAAAGACCTTCTCTATTAGAGATGGTCCTTAACTGTCTTATAGCCTTGGCAAAGACCTTCTCTATTAGAGACTGTCAAAGGCCGTCTCTATTAGAGACGGTCATGGATCGTCTTTATTAGAGACGGTCCTAAACCGTCTCTATTAGAGACTATCAAAGACCATCTCTATTAGAGATGGTCCTAGACCTTCTTATAGCCCTAGCAAAGACTGTCTCTAATGCTCAAGTCAAAAATTAAGAACAAAAAATTTATAAATTTCGAAAAAATTTTAGTTGAGAAGCTTAGAAAAATAATTAACAATGTTTAATAAAAATTTAAATTTTGAAAATAAAAAACTATAATTTTATAAAAATCTAGATTTTGAAAAAAAAAAATTAAGAACTTCGAATAATGTTAATAACTTTGAAAAAAAAATCGATAAAAAAATGGTATTTTGAAAAATAAAATTTAAAAAATTAAATAAAATTGTGAAAAAGTTGACAAATTGTAATATATATATATAAAGAAAGCTAGATTTTGTATTTTGACAAGAAAAATTAAAAAGTTATATAACAAAAGTGAGATTTAAAAAATGATATTTTGAAAAAGAAAATTTTAAAAATAAAACCAAATTGTGAAAAAAATGACAAATTGTAAAAAAATATATTTTTTAAAACAGAAAACTAGATTTTGTATTTTGACAAGAAAAATTAAAAAGTTATATAATAAAAGTGAGATTTAAAAATTGATATTTTGAAAAAGAAATTTTAAAAAAATTGAACAAATTTGTGAAAAAATTGACAAATTGTAAAACATATATTTTTTAAAAAAGAAAACTAAATTTTGTATTTTGACAAGAAAAATTGAAAAGTTAGATAACAAAAGTGAGATTAAAAAAATGATATTTTGAAACAGAAATTTTTAAAAAATAAATAAAATTGTGAAAAAATTGACAAATTGTAAAAAAATATATTTTTTAAAAAAGAAAACTAGATTTTGTATTTTGACAAGAAAAATTAAAAAGTTAGATAACAAAAGTGAGATTTCGATAAAAAAATGATATTTTGAAAAGGGAAATTTAAAAAATTAAACAAATTTGTGAAAAAATTGACAAATTGTATAAAAATATATTTTTTTTAAAAAAGAAAACTAGATTTTGTATTTTGACAAGAAAAATTGAAAAGTTAGACTTAGATAACAAAAGTGAGATTTTGATGATGTGTTGTATATCCTTGCCACCCATACGTTTCTCCAACACATTTTTGGGCCGAGTATAAAAAATTGTGTAGATTTAAATCTTAACTGGACCACACCACTTGAAAGAATGATAATATAGTACCTCACCATTAAAAACTATAAAGAGCCCATCGTAAGTTTTAGTAATGTTTATTTGTAATCCAACTTGTTGATAATGTAAAGAAGATCTAGATGAAGGTAAACTACAAAGATCAAATTTATCCAAAACTTTTGTGGCCTTCAAAAGGTTTTTAATGGTTATTCATCATATTGTTTTGATTGTTATGGCCCACCTAAGATTATTTAGTTCTTATGATTTGAAATCACATCCTAAAATATGATGGAAAAATAAATGGACGGTGTCGATATACATAAAATATATCAAGGTGGGCCCTACACAGTTAGAGTAACACCCATGAAGGAATTACCTAAAATAGTGAAATGGTAATATAAGGTCACCTCATGGGAACTTCCCATGAGGTTAATCTGTGTGCGCCCCACCATGATGTGTGTAGAACATCAACACCATGCATTTGATGTGTCCCCTTTAAGTCCAAAAATCAGTCATATATGAAACTCAGGTGGGCCATAACATCTAAAACTATGTGAAAACATCCCTAAAACATATAAAAGCATTTGGTGGGGCCCACATGAGTTTTGGATGTGTATGAAACTTGGTCCGACTCCTCATCCAAGTGGGACACACATAATGAATGGGTTGGATCTATGAACCACATCTAGGTGGGCCCAATAAATGATTATGAATGTTTCAATGGGAGGGTAATTAATCCTCTCAACTATAGTATGTGGTGTGGCCCACCCAAGTCATGGATTAACTTTATTTTTAAGCTCGTGGCCCACCATAGAATGGTGCATCTGATCGACGGGGTAGATCCAAAGTTCAAGTGGACCCACCATAAAAAAGAGTGGGATAGTGACACCCACTATTGAAACCCTCTTAGGGCCCGCCGCGATGTTTATTTGAGATCCAAACTGTTTATAAGTTAATACAGGCATGGATGCGGTTGAAACTTGGTTTGATATCCCTCATCCAAGTGGGACACACATAATGAGTGGGTTGGATATGTGAATCACATTTAGGCAGGCCCAATATATGATTATGAATGTTTTAAGAAAACCCTTCTCTATTATATTTAGGTGAGTTACTCGTTACTTTTACCAAAGTAAACTCTGTGGGGTCCACTGTTATTTATTTATTTTATCCACTCCATTCATCCATGTTAACAGATAATTTGAGGTCTAAAGAATAAAAAGGAAGCATATCCAAAGCTCAAGTGGACCACACTATGGGAAATAGTGTGATTGAACCTCTACCATTTAAAATTTCTTGGAGGCCATAGAAGTTTTGGATCAAGCTGATGTTTGTGTTTTCTATTCATTCATATATTTTTGATATTATGAACAACCTTTAACCGATTTTGGACAATCCAATCAGTTCAGATTGAAAAGAAAATAACTTCAGATGTTTAAATTAAAATTCACTCAAATTGTTGATCAATCTTGTTTGCCCAATATCTCTCTCATATGTAGCATGATCGGGGCGAGTAACTAGTCAATTTGAGGGTAATGATCAGTAAAATAGAGTGAATGGGCCAGACATGTAAAATGGGCCAAATATTTTGGTCAAAATTGTGACCCAACTTATTGACCTCGTGAGAACCTAAGAATTGATGTTAGTAAGTTTTGTGGGCCCCATCATGATATGTCGAACATCAACACCGTGGATTTGATAGAAGTTTTGTATCAAGTTGATGTTTGTGTTTTCCCTTCATTCATATCTTTTCGATATTATGAACATGTTGGATGGCAAATAAACATTACTGTGGGCCTAAGGAAGGTATTAATGGTGGAAATCATTATTCCACACTATTTTGTGTGGCATCGTTCACTTGAGTTTTGGATTTACCGAAAATTTGGGATCAACACACCGTTCATCCATTTTTTGAGATCATTTTATAGAATTATCTAAAAAATAAATCATATCCACAGATTAAATGGACTACACCACAAATAAGGGGAACAGATTGCCTACTCCCCCTAGACCATCCAATGGCTGGTGGTTGGTGCTGTGTGGGCCCCACTATGATGTATGGCCCCACAAACCATTTTTTTTTATATTTACTTTTGAACCAGTTGGATTTCAAATAAACATTACGATGGGTCTTAGGATAATTTCAACGGTGGGAATCACCCTCCCGTTGTTTTCTGTGGTGGGGTCCACTACAGATTTTTATCTGTCTCATTCTTTTGCTCGTGACTTAAAATGATATCTCAAAATGGATGGATGTTGTGGATAGAACAAATACATCATAGGTTTTTATAAATGATTATGAATGTTTTAATGGGAGGGTAACCCTCTTAACTATAGTATGTGGTGTGGCCCACCCAAGTCATGTATTGACTTTATTTTTAAGCTCATGGCCCACCATGGAATGGTGCATCTGATTGACGGGGTAGATCCAAAGTTCAAGTGGACCCACCATAGAAAAGAGTGGGATAGTGAAACCCACTATTGAAACCTTCTTAGGGCTCGGTCGCCATGATGTTTATTTGAGATCCAACCTATTTATAAGTTAATTAATATAGACATGGATGCAGTTGAAAATTGGTCTGACCCCTCATCCAAGTGGGACACACATAATGAGTGGGTTGGATATGTGAATCACATTTAGGCAGGCCCAATATATGATTATGAATGTTCCAAGGAAACCCCTCCATTATATTATGTGGTGTGGCCCACATTTAGGCTGATGTTTGTGTTTTTCCTTCATTCATATTTTTTTGATATTATGAACATGTTGGATGACAAATAAACATTACTGTGGGCCCAAGGAAGGTATCGACTGTAGAAATCATTATTCCACACTATTTTGTGTGGCATGGTCCACTTGAGTTATGGATTTACTGAAAATTTGGGATTAACCCATACAGTTCATCTATTTTTTGAGATCATTTTATAGAATTATCCAAAAAATGAATCATATCCAAAGATTAAATGGACCACAACACAAATAAGGGGAACGAATTGGCTCCTCCCCTACACCATCCAATGGCTTGTGGTTAGTGCTATGTGGGTCCAACCATGATGTATTTTTACAAATACATGGATGAAGGGAAAACTAAAATATCAACTTGATCCAAAACTTCCGTGGCCTTCCAAAATTTTTCAATGGTAGACGTTCGGTTTATATTATTTCTTATGATGTGGTCCACTTCAGATTTTTATAGGCTTCATTTTTGAGCTTATGTAATAAAATTATATGTTAAAATGGATGGATGGAGTGGATAAAATGAAAAAAAAATCATGTTGGGCCCCAAAGGATTTATTAGCATGCTTGGGAACAGATTGGCTACTCCCCCTTACACCAGCCAATGGCTGGTGGTCGATGCTCTGTGGCCCCCACCATGATGTATGTGTTTCATCCATGTCGTCCACATATTTTTACAGATAATTTTATAATATGAGACCAAAAAAGAGATATATCCAAATCTTAAGTGGACCACATTATAGGAAACAGTGTTGAATGAGCGTCGACCATTAAAAACATTTTGGTAGCCATACAAGTTTTGGATCAAGCTGATTTTTGTTTTTTCCATTCATCTGGTCCCGTATGACCAAATCAATAGATTGGATGTCAAATAAATAGTACAGTGGGCCTTAGGAGGATTTCAATAGTGGATATCTAATCACTATTGTTCTCATGTGGTGTGGACCACCTGAGATTTATATTCCTCTAATTTTTGGCATAAAGCTCTAAAATGATCTTTAAAAATGGATGAACAGAATGGATGAAACACATACATCATGGCAGGGCCCAC
This sequence comes from Magnolia changhungtana, assembly GCA_030180095.1. Classification (NCBI taxonomy): domain Eukaryota; kingdom Viridiplantae; phylum Streptophyta; class Magnoliopsida; order Magnoliales; family Magnoliaceae; genus Magnolia; species Magnolia changhungtana. Next base: position 6,487,851 of record JASAUF010000160.1, read on the forward strand.
AGAGCACCGACCACTAGCCAGCTCAAAATTGGGCGCACGCTCAAAAAAGAGCCACGCGCGCCCAATCTCTCACTCGGCACCCTCCCTCTCTCACTCGGCACCCTCCCTCTCTCTCTCTCTCTCACCCCTACCCTCCCTCGTCGCCCTCTCTCTCTTGCGCATCCTCTCTCTCTCTCTCGATCCTCTCTCCACCGTGCCCTCTCTCTCTCTGTTTCTCTCTCTCTCTCTCGTGCATCCACATGAGGTATCTCTCTCTCTCTCTCTCGCTTATCCACATGAGGTATCTCTCTCTCTCAATCTCTCTCAATCTCAATACCGATTGAAATGATTTAGGGTTTGGGGATTTGGGGAGTTGGGGATTTAGGGCCTATTTGGCTGGGCAGATTGGATGGGATTAGATGGTATTATAGTGGATTGCACGGATTTCAAGGTAATGATAGCTGCGTCAGTGGATTGGTGCAAGATCTATGAGATTACTATATCCTGGGATTCCAATATCCGGTCTGTTTGGCATGCCCAGCCAATCCTGGGATTAAACCTTCCAATCCCTTTCGATCCCTCAAACCAAACACGTCCCAGGCAATTTTGAAGGGATTAGGGTGGATTGGATGGGATTTAAAGGTAATGATGGTGATGTCAGTGGATTGTCTTAAGATCCATGGGATTGGTATATCCTGGGATTAGGATCCCGTGTCTGTTTGGCACGCCTAGCCAATCTCGGGATTTATCTTCCAATCCCATCCAATCTACCCAGCCAAACAGGCCCTTAGGGATTAAGGTGGGCCCTACTGAGTTTACTCAGTACAATAAGAGCATACTAAGTAACTTAGTATGCAATCTGATTTCCTCTGTAGCACCACCATGATCTATGGACCTGTATGATCTATGGCCCCACCATGATGTATATATTTTATCCATGCCATTCATCCATTTTTACAAATCATTTTAAGGCTTTATCCTAAAAATTAGAGGGATGTAAATCAGAGAAATGGAGAAAAATCAAAGAAATGGATGAATGGCATGGATAAAAATTAGAGAAATGGATGAAACGCATTCAACCTCCGTTGGTGTTAATGTAGCTGGGAATATGTCTTGGCATTGTTTCCCTAAGAACAGTAACATGGCTGCAAAATATAACTAAGTAGGGAAATCCATCAACATAGGCCTGCAACACAACAATTACAGAACCATAGATTAGGTTGATTGCTTCAACTTTCTTGGGAAAAGAGTCCTAACAGTAAACCAAACTCCAATTGGTATCACGAAATCCTCTATTGGCGGGACCATCGTAGGAAAGTTTGTATTTTAATTGTTCAATGCATAAACATATACAAAGTTTGTATTTATGATCTATGAATATAGATCTAATTTTTGTTGTATTTCTTTGTATAGTCGAAGCATTACTTGCTTTCAAGAGTGCCGTCGGTAATCCCCAACAGTTAAGTAGTTGGGTTGGTATAGCTTTCATTTTTAAATTACAGAAATCGTCTGTTAAGTTGATATAGCTTTCATTTTTAAACTACTTCCCTGTGCATGTTTGGTATTTCAAGGAAGCCCAAATCTTATGAGATTTGAGATTCGACTGGTCTAGAATCAGCACCTAAAAGAGTTTCAATGTTTAAAAGAGCTGGATTTTTTTTAAAGAGTTTTTTAACTCTTTCATTGTAAGTTTGGATTTTTAAGAACACTTAGAAACCTTTTGAGTTTGATGCAAATACCTTATACTTTGGAGCATGCATTTGGAACCAGTCAATTGGCTTGTTTTGATTTGTATGCTTTATTCAGCTCTCACCGTACAAACTAAATCTTTTATCATTCCCATTCCTCAATTTCACCAAAGTATGGATTTTTAAGGAAAACCCATGAATTATTTTGGATTTTGAGACTAAAATCTTGAGGAACTTGCTTATTTGTCATCTTGAAATTGTTTGTGCATATTGGCACCGTTATGGGGCCAATATGCCATTATAGACCAATACGGCCATAAAGGGCCCATTTGATTTATTATTACTATTATTTTTTTCATTTTTTTCTCTTTTTCTGCCTCTTTATTCATGTTAAGCACGAAGGAAGTTTATAAGCTAAGTTTAAACTAGATGTAGGCTTATTTTGAGGATCAAAACACAAAATAAAGTGGATTTCAATGAGCTGATGTGAAGTGGACCATATTGAGACATATCGAAAGGGATATACTATTCACTTTTTTCCATCTTTGTGTTGTTGTACTTATATATCATAGGCCCTAATCCACCAAATCATGCTTGACTTTTAGTGCTTAAATAGCGCTTACATAACAGACCTATAATTGTGTCACCAATTCATCATTACTCATGTGTAGACTTATATTTGTTATTGTATTTTGATATTAGATATTTAGAAGCCTAAATATTAAAGTTTTGCTGTTTTAGAGTCGGTTTCAGGTTAGTAATATCAGGCAGCTTGAGACGGCATTGTTTCCAAAGAATAGCCCATTACACCATCAAATACATGTTCCAAACCAGAAAAAGAATACATTTTTCAGAGATCAATTTGGCCATGAACATCATTGGACCCATTGTAGATGGAGCATAGCTGGAAAATTGCATTGATCAGATAATTCCATCCATCCTATTGATTATTGTCACATATTTAAATAATGATATGTTCAATGAGTGAAATCAGTTGGTTAAGATCATTCAATCAGTGCATAGTTTAGAAGGTGCTCCATCAAGAATGGGGCCCATGATATGAATGGGTTAGATGGCCCTACATGTGGCACACGTATGGTCAAATGCCAATATAATATTGTTGACTCTAATCATCCATCAAAAAAAGGAAAAAAATTGTTAACTCTAATCATTTAGACACCCAATCGTGAATGGACATTCAGTGATTACAATGTATGTAGTATAGTATCTCTAGGAAAAAAATCCAAAAAAAATAATAATAATCTAGAAATGTGTACATCAGTTCCAAATTTGTTAATGCTGCTAGTGCTGCTTGTCTATTGGTCAGATAAAATATGTTTATGTCTACATAACACTGCTCGTTACATTCTATGCTTTCCCCAACATTTTCACATAAAAAATCATTTGTGTTGTATCCATGGCTACATGGAGTCAGACCTTATAAAAATTGCAGCAGAAGGTACAGAACGGTTTAAGAAGGAAAATTGTGATCTGATAATTATAGACACAAGTGGACGCCATAAACAGGAAGCGACTCTGTTTGAAGAAATGCGCCAAGTGTCTGAAGCAACGGTATTCATTTTCTTATCCTAAAGGTCTACCACTCTTATTCATTTATGTTGGTTGCCAACATGCTGTCTATGTCTAATTTAAGTTCCTTGATGTTGTAGAAACCAGATCTTGTTATATTCGTTATGGATAGCAGTATTGGCCAAACAAGATTTGACCAAGCTCAAGCTCCACTCTAACTAAGAGCTGAAGTTGTTCAATTCATTCATAGGACCTGAAAATCAGACAGCTGAAGATTTTTCTATAACTTTCAGCTTTTAAATTATTGACATGTTGGCAACTTTTGTTATTTGACATGAATCATTTATGGCATGCTACTTTATATTCATCAGTTGGCACAAAAAGGTAAGCATCACTTTTTTTTAGAGTGGAACACATGTAATGAATACTGTTATTTTTGTTCTACTTTACATTTTTGTCTAGCTGACAACGTCCTTTACATTCTTTTCAACAGCTTGGTGGAATGAATTCCTTAGTTACAGTTGAACACTCCTTACTTTCCATTCCCCTGATTTCTGAAGTTCTCACAATCATCCTGGGGATAGATGTATCACATAGTTCCCCAGGCCAGTCCGACTTGCCGTTAATTACGGCGGTAAGATAAGATGCATGATTTTTCTTTTCAACTGTTAGTCATAGAGTGCCAGTACTTGTTTTAATTTTCTTGGATGGATGATGAATGTATTTGTGAATGTAAATGAAAATAAAAAAAACGTATAATATATATATGTTATCAATAGAGGATACCTTGTTTAGGGGGACATGAAATTCTTGCAGCTTATGGTATGGTGCCCCAATATTGGTTGTATGTTACTAGTATGTAGTAGATAATACTAGGTTCAATAGTAGATAATACTAGTGAATACCTAAACCCAATTTGAACCCGAAATCGAACATGATTCCTTAAACCTAGACCTAAACCTATAACCTTAACCTAAACCTATGACCTAAACCTATAACCTAAACTTATAACCTAAACTTATAACCTAAACCCAAACCCAAACCTATAACCTAAACCTAAAACCTAAACTTATAACCTACACTTATAACCTTAACCTAAACCTATTCTCAAATCCCAAAACTTATACTTATAACCTAAACTCGAACCTTAACCTATAACCCAAACCCATACTTATAACCCAAACTAAACTCGAACCCGAACCCATTTCCTAAATCTAAACCTACACCTATTCTCAATTTCCTAAACCTTAACCTATAACCTGACCTAAACCTAAACCTATAACCTTAACCTAAACTTAAAACCTAACCTAAACCTTAACCTATAACCTATAACCTATAACCTAAACGTAATCCTCTAGAACCTAAACCTAAACCTTAACCTATAACCTAAACTTATAACCTTAACCTAAACCTATTCTCAAATCCCAAAACCTATACTTATAACCTAAACCTAAAACCTTAACCTATAACCTATACTTATAACCTAAACCTATACTTATAACCTAAACCTAAACTTATAACCTTAACCTAAACCTATTCTCAAATCCCAAAACCTCTACTTATAACCTAAACCTAAACCTTAACCTATAACCTAAACCTATACTTATAACCTTAACCTAAACTTCTAACCTTAACCTAAACCTATTCTCAAATCCCAAAACCTATAACCTAAACCTAAACTTAACCTATAACCTAAACTATAACCTATAACCTATAACCTAAACTCAATTCACTAAACCTTAACCTACAACCTATAACCTATAACCTATAACCTATAACCTATAACCTATAACCTCAACCTATAACCCAATCCCGAACCCAAACCTAAACCTAAACCTAAGCCTAAACTTGAAAACCCAAACCTAAACCCAATCCCAACCCGAACCCGATTTTCTAAACCTAAACCTTAGCCTATTCTCATTCCCTAAACTTATAGCTAATAACCTAAACCTAAACCTTAAACCTAAACATATAACCTTAACCTAAACCAAAACCTATAACCTATAACCTTAACTTATAAACTATAACACCTAATAACCTATAACATAAACTTATAACCTATAACCTAACCTTAACCTAAACCTAAAACCTAAATGTATTCTCAAATCCCTAAACCTAAACACCTACACCTAATCTTAATCTCAACTCTCTAACCTAAACCTAAACCGAAACTTGAAAACTCAAACTTGAAAATCCCGAACCCGAACCCGATTTCCTAAACCAAACTTAAACCTTAACCTATTCTCAATTCCTTAAACCTATAACTTATAACCTATACCTATACTTAAACCTAAACCTATAACCTATAACCTATAACCTATAACCTAAACCTAAACCTAAAACCTAAATGTATTCTCAAATCCATAAACCTAAACCTACACCTAATCCTAATCTCGACTCTCTAACCTAAACCTAACCTAAACTTGAAAACCCAAACCTGAATCCGATCCCGAACCCGAACCTGATTTCTTAAACCTAAACCTTAGCCTATTCTCAATTCCCTAAACCTATAGCTTATAACCTAAACCAAAACCTTTGACCTAAAACCTTAACCTATAACCTATAACCTAAACTTATAACCTATAACCTAACCTTAACCTAAACATAAAACCTAAACCTTAACCTATAACCTAAAACCTAAACCTAAACCTAAAACCTAAATGTATTCTCAAATCCCCAAACCTAAACCTACACCTAATCCTAATCTCAACTCCCTAACCTAAACCTAAAACTAAACTTGAAAACCCAAACCTAAACACGATCCTGAACCCGAACCCGATTTCCTAAACCTAAACCTTAACCTATTCTCAATTCCCTAAACCTATAGCTTATAACCTACACCTAAACCTAAACCTAAACCTATAACTTATAACCTAAACCTAAACTAAAACCTAAATGTATTCTCAAATCCCTAAACCTAAACCTACACCTAATCCTAATCTCAACTCCCAAACCTAAACCTAAAACTAAACTTGAAAACCCAAACCTAAACCCGATCCCGAACCCAAACCCGATTTCCTAAACCTAAACCTTAACCTATCCTCAGTTCCCTAAACCTGTAGCTTATAACCTAAACCTAAACCTATAACCTATAACCTAAACCTAAACCTAAAACCTAAATGTATTCTCAAATCCCTAAACTAAAACTTGAAGACCCAATACCGAACCCGAACCCGATTTCCTAAACATAAACCTTAACCTATTCTCAATTCCCTAAACCTATAGCTTATAACCTTAACCTAAACCTAAACCTAAATCTATAACCTATAACCTAAACCTAAACTTAAAACTTAAATGTATTCTCAAATCCCTAAACCTAAACCTACACCTAATCCTATTCTCAATTCTCTAACCTAAACCTAAACCTAAACTTGAAACCCAAACTAAACCCGATCCCGAACCTGAACCGGATTTCCTAAACCTAAACCTTAACCTATTCTCAATTCCCTAAACCTATAGCTTATAACCTAAACCTAAACCTACGACCTAAAACCTAACCTAAAACTTAAATGTATTCTTAAATCCATAAACCTAAACCTACACCTAATCCTAATCTCAACTCCCTAACCTAAACATAAACCTAAACTTGAAAACCCAAGCCTAAACCCGATCCTAAACCCGAACCCGATTTCCTAAACCTAAACCTTAACCTATTCTCGATTCCCTAAACATATAACTTATAACCTTAACCTAAACCTAAACCTAAACCTATAACCTATAACCTAAACGTAAAACCTAAATGTATTCTCAAATCTCTAAACCTAAACCTACACCTAATCCTAATCTCAACTCCCTAACCTAAACCTAAACCTAAACTTGAAAACACAAACCTAAACCCGACCCCGAACCCGAACTAGATTTCTAAACCTAAACATTAACCTATTCTCAACCCTAAACCTTAGCTTATAACCTTAACCTAAACCTAAACCTAAATCTATAACCTATAACCTATAACCTAATCATAAACCTATAACCTAAATCTATTCTCAAATCCCTAAACCTAAACCTACACCTAATCTTATTCTCAACTCTCTAACCTAAACCTAAACCTAAACTTCAAACCCAAACCTAAACCCGACCGAACCCGAACCCGATTTCCTAAACCTAAACCTTAACCTATTCTCAATTCCCTAAACCTATAGCTTATAATCTAAACCGAAACCTATAACCGAAAACCTAAACCTAAACCTACACCTAATCCTAAAACTCCCTAACCTAAACCTAAACCTAAACTTGAAAACTCAAACCTAAACCCTAATCCCGAACCCAAACCCGATTTCTAAACCTAAACCTAACCTATTCTCAAACCATAAACCGCTTATAACCTTAACCTAAACCTATAACCTAAACTTAAACCTATAACCAAAACCTATAACCTAAAACCTAAATGTATTCTCAAATCTCTAAACCTAAACTTACACCTAATCCTAATATTAACTTCCTAACCTAAACCTAAGCCTAAACTTGAAACCCAAACATAAACCCGATCCCGAACCCGAACCGATTTCCTAAACCTAAACCTTAACCTATTCTCAATTCCCTAAACCTATAGCTTATAACCTAAACCTAAACCTATAACCTAAAACCTAAACCTAAACCTAAACCTAAACCTAAAACCTAAATGTATTCTTAAATCCCTAAACTTAAACCTACACCTAATCATAATCTCAACTCCCCAACCTAAACCTAAACTAAAATATGAAAACCCAAGCCTAAACCCGATCCCGAACCCAAACCCGATTTCTTAAACCTAAACCTTAACATATTCTCATTTCCTAAACATATAGCTTATAACCTTAACCTAAACTTATAACCTAAAACCTAAACCTAAACCTAAAACCTAAATGTATTCTCAAATCTCTAAACCTAAACCTACAAACTAATCATAATCTCAACTCCCTAACCTAAACCTAAACCTAAACTTGAAAACCCAAACCTAAACCCAACCCCGAACCCAAACCAGATTTCCTAAACCTAAACCTTAACCTATTCTCAATTCCCTAAACCTATAGCTTACAACCTTAACCTAAATGTAAACCTAAATTTATAACCTATAACCTAAACCTAAACCTAAAACCTAAATGTATTCTCAAATCCCTAAACCTAAACCTACACCTAATCATATTCTCAACTCTCTAACCTAGACCTAAACCTAAACTTCAAACCCAAACCTAAACCCGATCCCGAACCCGAACCGATTTCCTAAACCTAAACCTTAACCTATTCTCAATTCCCTAAACTTATAACTATAACCTAAACTTAAACCTATAACCTAAAACCTAAACCTAAACCTAAAACTTAAATGTATTCTCAAATCCCTAAACCTAAACCTACACCTAATCCTAATCTCAACTCCTAACCTAAACCTAAACCTAAACTTGAAAACCCAAACCTAAACTCGATCCCAAACCCGAACCCGATTTCCTAAACCTAAACCTTAACCTCTTTCTCAATTCCATAAACCCATAGCTTATAACCTAAACCTAAACCTACGCCTAAACCTATAACCTATAACCTAAACCTAAACCTAAAACCTAAATGTATTCTCAAATCCCTAAACCTAAACCTACACCTTCCTAATATCAACTCCCTAACCTAAACCTAAACCTAAACTTGAAAACCCAAACCTAAAGCCGATCTCGAACCCGAACCCAATTTCTAAACCTAAACCTTAACCCATTCTCAATTCCCTAAACCTACGACTTATAACCTAAACCTAAACCTAAACCTATAACCTAAAACCTAAACCTAAAACTTAAATGTATTCTCAAATCCCTAAACCTAAACCTACAACTATTCCTAATCTCAACTCCTTAACCTAAACCTAAACCTAAACTTGAAAACTCAAACCTAAACCCAATCCCGAACCCGAACCTGATTTCCTAAACCTAAACCTTAACCTATTCTCAATTCCCTAAACCTATAGCTTATAAGCTAAACTTAAACCTAAACCTAAACCTTAACCTATAACTTAAACCCGAACTTAAAACTTAAAACCTAAATATATTCTCAAATCCCTAAACCTAGACCTACACCTAATCCTAATCTCAACTCCCTAACCTAAACCTAAACCTAAACTTAAAACCCAAACCTAAACCCGATCCCAAACCGAACCCGATTTCCTAAACCTTAACCTATTCTCAATTCCCTAAAATTATAGCTTATAACCTTAAACTAAACCTAAACCTAAACCTAAACCTAAAACCTTAACCTAAACCAAAACCTATGACCTAAAACCTTAACCTATAACCTATAACGTAAACTTATAACCTATAACCTAACCTTAACCTAAACCTAAAACCTAAACCTTAACCTATAACCTAAAACTTAAACCTAAAAAACCTAAAACCTAAATGTATTCTTAAATCCCTAAACTTAAACCTACACCTAATCCTAATCTCAACTCCCTAACCTAAACCTAAGCATAAACTTGAAAACTCGAACCCAAACCTAAACCCGATCCCGAACCCGATTTCATAAACCTAAACCTTAACCTATTCTCAATTCCCTCAAACTTAACCTATAACCTAACCTAAACATAAACCTATAACCTGCACTTAAAACCTAAACCTAAACTTAAAACCGAAATGTATTCTCAAATACTTAAACCTAAACCTACACCTAATCCTAATCTCAACTCCCTAACCTAAACTTAAACCTAAACTTGAAAACCCAAACCTAAACCCGATCCCGAACCCGAAACCGATTTCCTAAACCTAAACCTTAACCTTAACCTATTCTCAATTCCTTAAAGCTATAGCCTATATATATAACCTATAACCTAAACCTAAACCTAAACCTAAACCAAAACCTATAACTTAAACCTTAACCTATAACCTATAACCTATTACCTAACCTTAACCTAAACCTAAAACCTAAACCTAAACCTAAAACCTAAATGTATTCTCAAATCCCTAAACCTAAACCTACACCAAATCTTAATCTCAACTCCCTAACCTAAACCTAAACCTACACCAAATCTTAATCTCAACTCCCTAACCTAAACCTAAACCTAAACCTAAACCTAAACCTAAACCTAAACTACATCCATCCGAACCCGATTGTTGTAATAATGTAGCCCAATCACATGGCAACAAACAAGAATGTATCCCTTTTAACACATGCCCCTTTTTTACAAAGCTTTAATTTTTGTTGTTGTTTCTATTAACTTGAATTGAAACACTTTTTTGCATTATTTACTTGCATTAGTTTTATTTTAATGATCAGTTCTATTTTTAAAAAGTGCCCACTTTTTTGGAAGAACTTTCTGCAATTCTTCATGATTCTGAATTATAATGTTTTGTTAGTTGAATGTTTTTTTATTAGATGAAAGACGCGAAAAGAAAATTGTTGTTGATTTTTTTTCCTTTTTTTATTTATGATGTTAAACTTATATGTATTTATGTGTGGATGAATGTAATGTGGATAAGATTGTTTGTGTTTGGATGGATGTAGTTTATGTTTGGATGAATGTAGTTTATGTTTGGATGGATTTACATAGTTTGGGTTTAGATGGATGTGAATGTGAATATGATGAAATATATTATATAACAGGTGTATATCAGGAAGAATACGATGAAATATATTGTAACAAGTGTATATTGACCGTCTCAAATTTGAAAATGTGCCTTTAAGAGGCAGAAGAGACGGTTGATAACAGTCCTTTTAAAGGACGGTCCATGACCGTCCTTTGAAGGCTCATAAGAAATGGTCCATAGCAGTCATTTTTAAGGACGGTCCATGACCGTCCTTTTAAAGAACGGTCTATGACCGTCCCTTGAAGGCTCATAAGAGACGGTCCATAACAGTCTTTATTAAGGACTGTCCATGACCGTCCTTTTAAAGGACGGTCCATGGTCATCGTTTGATGGCTCATAAGAGACTGTCTTTAAAGACGGTCCATGACCGTCCTTTTTTCGTCAATAAGAGTGACTGTTTTCGACCGTCCTTTAAGTAATAAGACACGTCAAAATTTGACGGCCCATGCGACAGTCCATGACGGTCCTTTTTGGTCATTTGGGACAGTTTTGGACCGTCCTTTTTTCGCTATTTTGGCGTAGTGTACAGGGCCTCTAACAGGAGTGTACGTCAATAAGTTCTTGTGTATGACTGAGGTTCATGGCAAGTCTATAGAAAACTACATAGAGTATCATCCGGGAGCCAGTCCTTGTCTAAAATTTTAAAGGTTAGAGATGAACTTGATTTAAAACATCCAATAGTGAAATCCAGTACACTCATGGGTTGAGTGCATCCACCGGTAGTGTGTAGGAAAACCAAACCACTATACATGCTTGTATTTAAGATTGTCTTCGAGCACTTATTTAACTATTCTTATGTGATTAAATATTTAAATTATATGTATGCATGATTAGATGAATGTCAGGAGTTGATATGTAACACATCCCACACACACATGTACACTATCATATATAGACTAGTGGCTTCATTAGCATATTTTTTGTAGTATATGTGATTGGACTCAATATTAGCTTGGAAGCCTTAGAGTTAATTTCCTTGTTTAGTTTAACGTGTATATTAGTTTAAGTAGACAATTGCATTTTAAAGGTGAAAATTTTATGTCATGCTCAAACTCGGGAAACGGGCTCACAAATTTTCTTATCATCGAATCCGATGCTGAAGTTGAAGCGTATGGTCGGTCTCACAGTGTTATGGATCTTACATTTTATTTGGTCCTAATCAAACCCCATTTAGGACAACCATCATTCCATATCCCCGCCAAGCTTCCGCACATAATCATGGTATTCTATTCTATGCAATTTTAAAGTTGTCGTTCAACTATGAGAACGACACTTATATCAATGGCTTGACCATATGAATGTTAAGCCTAGCTAACGCGAACATACTCTAAGGGCTAAATGGGTCTACCAGAACTTGGACGAGGATGCATAGAGATGATTCTTGCACATGGTACACTAGATGGTGTGGACAGGAATGCATGTACAAGTACACTCTTAAGGAAATATTATACTAACGAAATATGCACAAGGGGTATACACATGCAGACTTTGCTTGGGTATGCTTAGATAGTATATTTGACTTTTGTGATGTACACCAGTATGTTATGCAAGTAACCTTATTTGAATACTTTAGTAAAATCCCTTCGTGATACGAAAGTGGCCTCTTGCGTTAAAGAAGTCTAGCGCGTCAAGGTAGATTCTTGTAGGTGATCTAGTGTATGAATGTGGATATACATAGACCCTTAAAATCATAATATTGGGAATTGACACTTTTATATTCATGTCTTATTGTCCAAATAGAACCCATGTACTTCGAATATATCGTACTTTGACTTTGATTATCTTTATCATTGAACCATATGAGAACTTGGCATACATTGAATGCATCTTAAACATATGCATCATATGGCTTATACATGAGCATTTGGAGCATAATAGAGGGTAGTTGGATTATTGAGAGTTGGATGCTTATGACTTTATAATGAGTTCTGGTTATTATATACTTAGGACATTATGAATAGCCATAGTTACTATACCTAGCACTGGGTCCTCCATTGTCAGGTATGGGCATGGGTGGGCATTTCGAATGTGCAACAATTCCCCCCTGCCGAGTACAGGTGGAGAAGAGGTATGACGAGACAACCTAGCATAAGGCCGAGTTGAGTGAACATAGTTGTAGAGTGGGATCCCCAACTGTTGAGGTTGATTAGGGTGATATACAATGTGTTCGTTCATCATCATGTTTGAGTAGGATGATGTGCATTGATTCTGACTAAGCAGCTCTACTATCGAGGGCAGGTGGACCGGAGGGTAATCATCATCAGGTCTGAGTGGGATGCCCTACTGTCGAGGATGGGTGGAGGTGGATCTTTTGGAGACAAGATCCGTTGAGAAGGCATATCCCTGTTGTTTCACTTAGATTCACGGTACTAGGATATGGTGGAGATGGACTTCATGCGCACTGCATTCATACTCATCACATTCATGGCCCACTACATTTATGACTAGTGTTATGACTTTATATTACATATTCTTTTATCTTGATTATTATGTTTATTGCACTTTTATTATTACCCCTAATTTGAGATGTACCCCACTAGGCTTTTAAGGCTCACCCTAGTTATTGTTTAACTTTTCAGGAAATCCTAGCTAGCATGGGTAGTTGAGCGAGAAGAAGATTACATTCTTGTTTTGATTAAAATTGACCTTTTAAGAATATAATAATGTATTAAAAAATATGTATATTTTGGATTTGATATATCATATTTTGGTTATTAGTATATCTTAGTTTAGATGTTGTTATATCATTGTTAAGGGGGGATCCTACTAAACCAATCGTACAAAAAAAAATCCCCTAGGCCATATCCCAAGAATAGAGCAAAGGGTCTGGGCACCATTTTCGAGGTGTGACAGTCATAGTAGAATCGCATGAGGTGAGTTTACACTATGGAGATGTGAGAGAGGAAAAGAGAGACTCAATACTATTTACGGAAGAGATAGTTACATATCTCAAATCCTTCCCCTATTTTATCAAATCTACTCATCCCTATTTATAACAATTTATACAAGAAACAATTGGGAAGGTTGCGTTAACCATCAGGAAGTTGTATGGTGTATTTGAAGATCTTTAGAGGCATGCGAAGAGGATTTTGCGGTAATACAGTTGGTGTTTATCGTGCAGTGTCACATCATCCATTAAGAGAAAGTGGTCGAGCGAAGAGTGCACATGCTGAAGCAGATTCAGAAAAATGATAGGATTAGAAGTAATGAAAGTAAGTAGTGTTAAAATGATTACAGCAATCGTCAAAACGTGGGAAGTATTCAGATGATTAGGTTAAGGCTATAAATAGAAAGGAAATGTAATGGAAGAAAGCATCTCATACCAACTAAACCAAACTAGACCAAATCTATCTTTCAATTACCCTTTCAGTTATCAGTCATTTACATTCCTCAAGGCTTGTTTATTAATACGGAATTTGGAAAGCGCTCGGTGCTTAGCGGTGTTTTCTTAACACCGAATGTGGAAAGCACTCCATAATTTAGACTAAAAATTTTTGGCCATCAAGGTTAGTTTAATGGTGAATCCAGAATGCGCTATACAAACTTTTTTTTTAATCTAAAATTCTCCTGTGTGACAGAAATTTTCTCCTTGACATAATTATAGACACCTCACCCAGGCAAACATCTTGAGAAGGCTAAAGACAATCTGGGAATCATGATTAAATCCTAAACCCATCCCAGCTTAAACCGAAACCTAACCCAAAACCCTAACCCAAACCTCAAATTCCCAATCCGCAACCTGAAACCCTAATCCAAACTGTTCAACCCACATACAGCCCCTGCATATACCTTATACCTTGATCTAAGTCCTTTACCCAAACCTAAGTCCACTTATTTGAACCCCAAAAGGAGGACTATCGGACGAACCAGTGTACCAAACAAACCCACATGCTTGAGCCCGGCCTGAGCCCTTACCGGGCGGTAGTCCAACTATCACCGGCGGTAGTTTGCTACCGCCGGCGGTACTTGGAGTGCCGCCGCTCGCGGCCCACGTGTGATCTTCTGGGGACAGCTGTCTCAGCATCCAAAAGTCAACTTTCTTCAAAAAATTACCCCTCATCTGACTTTATTTACTATTTTACCAATCCCAAGAGCCAATGAGAGTGCGCCACATGGCATTCCTCTCCCCTCAACCATTCACCACTTGCCATGTCATCATTTACCCCTCTCAAACCCAGAAATTACCACATTACCATTGGAGAAGGCTATAAATAGCTATTTCCTCTTCACATTTCACAACAACCACTCCTCATTTCCAAGCTTAAGTGAGAGGGAGAGGAAGAGAAAGGAAGAGAGTGAGGGTGAGGGAGAGCTTCCTAGCCTCCAAGATTAGATTTTTCTACCCATCTCTTAGCCTCCTCCTAATCTTCTCAATCCCAAGTCTGGCCCGGATTGATCATGGTGAAACCCATGTCTTAGCCTACTCAAGTTCAAGTTAGAGATCTTTTTACCTTATGCAAGCATTCATCATGACATCTATTCCCTTCTCAACCCCCTTGCTCCTCTAGATCTCTAATGAACGTATACTCTGTGACTTGCCGTACGTCGGATCTTCTCACATCAGAAATTCCTAGTGATCTAGTCCACTTTCCCTTATCTTTTTGCATAAGTATCATTACATCCGTCTTCTAGATACAACGTTGGACATATGCTCTATAGCTTGCCGAAATCTCGGATCTTGCTACATTAGAAATCCACATGTGTGCCTAGTCCCATCTCGACCACAACATTCATCGTCCCTTGAGATTGTTTTACCACACTAAGTAGAGGTCGTACATTTGTAAGGGTAAAGAGGGTGCCTAACACCTTCCCTCTTTGTAACCGATGTCCCTTACACGGAATCACTGATCACATACTAGGAGTCAATCTAAGGTAGGAGAATCTTCGGATTTCTCTAACCTTACGTATTTCACGGTTCTAGCTGACCACAGGATTATAAGATTCATCGGCTAGTGGTGACTCCAACATCCACAAATTAGCCTAGTCACTCCCACCATCAAATCTAACCATATAAACCAACGTGGACGTCGATTTTCAGTGTCTACAGAATGGCGACTCCATTGGGGACATGCTAAAGTGCATTAGCTAAGACCCAACTCGAAAGTGTGTGGCTCTTCAATCCCACAGGACATCAATACTGCATTTATATATAAACCATCATTCAATCTTTGGCTTATACTTATTTAGGCATCAACTCGAACTATGACCACTTGACCCCAGGCAGCCATGACTTCTCAAGCTACCCATGAAGAAGAGCTGGCAGCTCCGCCAGGTCCTGAACCATCAGCATCATCACCTATGCCAACACCGATACCGGTATAGATGGCCCAAACAGATTTTCCAGTCACAGGAGTCTTGAATGAGATGTCTCAGAATTTCAGGTCATTACAAGAGTTACTACTTCACATGGTACCAAGTGTAGTACCAAACACGCAGGTAGCACAGCCTAGCGTATAGAATAGTTCAATCTCTCAAACCCCTTTTGCCTTTTTCCCTCATTCCTCCAGCAAACCCTTTTCCCGCACAAGATTAACAGCAACCAGCAAACGGGAGCAACCCTCCCACACATCTCTACTCAACACATCATAACAATCAGGTTATAACACAAGTTCCCCCTAACGGGAACCACAGACAAGAACTGGCGAATGCCCACGAAGGGGGTCAGTTTCACATCCAACTCACTCCCCCTAATGGGAGCAACATTCCAGAATTGGCAGATACCCCAGGTAGGAACCATTTTCAAACATCACACCCTCCTCTGAAAGGGAGAGGCGTTCAATTCCAGCTACCTCCCGCCACCAGGAGTCCATCTTCTTTCCAACAACCCCCCATTCTTGATCCGTATGAAGAGGAAGCAGCACAAGCCCTGCAGCAAGAGGTAAGATATCCACAGCAAAGCAAGTTAGAAATCGATGAACTGTGAGAACAGCTGTAAATGGTACAAAATCAGCTCCAAAGGCAAGAAGGAGTAGATCACCCATCCACCAAATTTAGGGATTTATGTCCCTTCCCATATGCCCGAGTACCTTCGAACTTTGAGGTACCCAAATTCAAAAGATATGACAGTAGAGGGGGCCCCACAGCACATCTGAAAGCATTTTGTGGGGAACTCAATGCGATAGCAGGGAACGATGGAGCCTTGATACGACTCTTCCAAAAAACTCTTAAGGGCGATGCTTTGGATTGGTACACATCGTTGGATAGCCATCAGATTAGGATTTAGGAGAGGCTCTCCCAGGCATCCATCGACAGATTTTCAAACAATTTAAACATGGCTCCGAGAAGGGCAGATCTGGCTGTCTTGAGACAAAAAAAGCGACGAATCATTGTCAGCATACGTGGGATGATGGTGGGCCATGGAAGCCCAAATGAGAAACCCCATGGACGATGAAGAACAGATATCCATGATCGTTCATTCAACAAATCCCAGCATTTTAGGATATCTAATCTAATACCCATACAAAAACTTCTCTCAGCTCATCCGAGTTGGAGAACAAGTGGAAGCCGTAATCAGAGTCGGGACTATTTCCCCATGGCCATACTAGGCCTCCACAATCAGAAGAAACAAAGTCGAGGGGAAACTCGTTGTATATGGGAATGGAAACGGCACTGATCCCACGCAACGCACTATGGAAGTCAACAATATCATCGCCAACACTCAAGGTAATTAGTACGCTCTGCGACTGGAGCCACAACAAGACAAGCAATACCAGCCATAATCAAATAGGCAGTACTAACCACAACAAGCCCAACAGGGATATCAAGCACAGTCGCCTCAACAACAACAACAATAGCCTAGGGGGAATGCTCAAGGTCCATATAAACAGGCAATGTTAGGCAGGAATTTCACCCCTTTAGTACAAACATACTGTCAGGTTCTAATAATGTTAATGTAAAAGAAACTTCTCACACCACTCCAGCCTCGACTTCCACCTAATCTGTAACACCCTAGATTTTTGCCAACCTGGAATTAGACGTCCTTAGGCAATGTGTCGATCCTAACACTTTATTAACTTGTCAGAACTGAATCCTACAGTCTAAAATCGCTCCTTAACCCATTTCCTTCACAAATCCCACCCTTCACTACCTTGTTCTTTCAATTTTTCAAAGCACTTTACTTCTAGACACTATCTTAAACTAGCTAAGTAGTATAACTTGGATCACTTTATATACAAACTGCAAAGGACTAAATACTACCTCAGATGGAAATCACTTAGGATTAAATCCTTTAGAAATTTGACAAAGTTAACTAAGTGCTAAACTAGATTAGCTACGAAATCCATTTGAATCTTTTTAAATACGATCTGTAAGACCCAAAACTTGTAAAATCATTGACGCTAGGTTACCCTAAAGCCTAGGATCAAACTCATTACCCGCCTGCTCTCGGGAGCACGTTGAAACTCCGTATTAGATCTAGACCGCACGTCGAGAGTCCGAATAAAATGAAGTTAAGGACTTAGGACCGCCTCACTGGGCTCGACAACCATCTCGGAAATCAAGTCCAGACAATGTCCCACGGCCATTCGATCGCGTCCAGAGCGAGGGAGTATGAAAACCACTCTTTCCTTTACAAAATAAATATCTTGAATAGTGATCTGGCACCATTCGGTTGCGGATCAGTATTAAGCAACCAAACCATCAGAATCAGACCAAATTACACCCTCAGATCAGGAAAAATTTCAGGAACATTTACATGTACTTGGAATTTCGGATCGTGGCCCACTGACCGTTGAACTGAAACCAGTCCGCCATACGTGATCTGAGAACCCTACTGAAATGAAAACTTAATAGTACGTAAATCTGGCGTTAGTGAGCTTAAGTTCGACCTTTGGCTCAAGGAGGCCCGCCAGAAGTCCTCTGTTGAGCTGAAAAAGTCTCGTTTTGGTTATAACCTAGGTGAACCTTGTCTAGAAGCCTATTTTGGTGAAGTTTTAGACTATATAAGGACCTTAAACCCTCTCCCATTTTAGCCATACGAATTTGGATTTGAGAGAGAGAAAAGAGAGAGAAAGTGTAGGAGATGTGGGAGGAACTCCTATTTCGCCATTCCTGCTTAGCTATTCGGGCTCCATCGCCTGATTCTTATCGCTTTCCCGGTGATTCCGGCGTTGTTTCTAGGTAAGAAACCCTAACCCTAACCTGTTTTAGGGTTGTATAGGTTGTATGTTATGAAATAGCTAACATGTTTTGTTCTCTAGGCTGCCAAACTCCCGTATACGGAAGCTTAGCAAACCTATCGACTCCGTTACGATTCTACAACAAAAGGTGAGGACTTTATGTGTATAGGTTGCAGTTTTCAATGCTATCAATGTCAGATAATGGTAGATTCATGATCTACATGCAATTACACATGTACAAAGTGCTTTCCGTTTTCTGTTTCGATTAAAATTGTAGAATTTGGAATTTCACATACGCTAGGTATTCGTATAAAATACCGTATAGGTATTTTTTATGGAAATGTGTTTGACATGTTTATTTGTCGTATGGATATATGACGTATGGATAAAATACTTATTTGGCGAAAGGATTCGCCTAAATACATGTTTACTAATAAACACTATGTATGTAGAAATACGGTATTTTATGAAGTACCGTATACATGTATATTTTAGAGATGTATTTATCGTGATTATTTGTTGTAGTAATATATTATACATGGATAAAATACTCGCTTGGCTAAAGGATAGCCCTAATACATGTTTTGCTAACATACACCATGTATGTTGTAATAGTGTATTTTAAGTGTTTCTTGAAATGTCTGAATGAGTAGTAGTTAGCAAATTGTAATGTATAAGGGTGTTGAGATATGATTCTCAACCTCTTTTAACTATGTGTATGATCTCCTTGGATAGTTGTGTGAATAGGAATTGAACATGTGCAAATTCATGCTTATGTTGTGCTTCATAACATGCTCAACTGCTTTATGATTTTTACTTGTAATGCATATGTTTAAATTTATATTTACGTTGTATGATCCATCATGGGTGATGGGGGAGTGGAGCAACGAGTGCGTCTGCAATTGACCACAGCGACCCTAAACGGATAATACAGACCTTGATTGTATGTGTTGAATCTTAATCCACTACTGCTTTATCTATCTGCACTTGATTGTGTTTGGGGCTATGATTATAATCCAGACAATCGGTACCCGAATTGGATTTGTGGCTATGATCCATTTGCCACGTGAGATGTGTTCGACGAACTCGAGTCGTACTGCGGTTGACGATAGTAGTTGGCCACACGAAGTGCTTATACGCTTCATATCGTTCAACTTATTGTGCGCTCGAGCTAGCCGAGCTCGTCAAGCAACCCGATCTGTCCTATGTATGTTCACCATGTTTGGATGCTACCGCTTGAACCTAGGGTACCAAACTTACCAGTGGCAATCTCGTTAACCATGGTACCTCGATCTGCTAAGACTCATGAGCCGGACATGGTGGTATGGGACACCGTGGTCGAGCTGTGGGCCTACGCTGGGGCCACGTGCCTCCCCGTAGTGACCAGTGAGTAACCAAACTCGTGAGCCGATTATGGTGGTATGGGACACTATATTCGAGCTGTCGACACCTACGGCGAGAGCCGAGTATGGTGAGACCTGTACTCGTGCTGACGGGCGACGAGTCCTCTGTAGTGTCTTCGAGCATACTCTATGGTCTGTGATTGGCGACGAGCCCTTCACAGCAACTAGAGCATGAGTTGAGCCGAGTACGGTGAGATCTGTATTCGAGCTGATGGCTAGTGATTGAGCCGAGTATAGTGAGACCTATACTCGAGCTGACGGTCAGCAATTGAGCCGCATACGGTGAGATCTGTATCAGTGCTGACGGGTGACGAGCCCTTTGTGATGCCTTCGCTACGCCTCTCAAACCATAATATCGTATGAGATTAACTAGGACTGACGACCCTAGAATGGATCATGTTTGGGAATGATACAAGGGAAGTACCGTAGTTTCCCAATCTGGCTTGTTTGAAATGAACTAATAATTACTCGGTAATCATGCTCATCATCGCACTGCATGTGCCTAGTAGATGTGGAGCACTGAGGGATGGACGCATTCGCGAACATAAGATGATGTCGTATGAGGGTGGTTTGGCAAGGGCATACATCATGTCATTTCATACTTGCATTAAATAAGAGTAGTTAAAATTGTTTGATTGTATTGCTTTATCATTACTGCTTAATTGAATTGATAACATGTTAACCTATGCTTTATTGTTCCACTGAGTTGATCACTCACTCCCACGATACAGGACGGTGTTCCGAACACCCACCGGACTGTCTGATTGTAGATGGCGATGCTACTTCTGAGGCGGGGCCGAACTTCTTTGATGACGAGAATGCTTCCTCGTATATGCTGTTTTCTGGCGGCTTCGTGAAAGTCGTGCCTTGATTGTCGGGGCTACAGGGATGTTGATTAGATCATACTACACAACTTGGTATAATTTAAAATCATACTTGTAATTGTTTAACCTGGTGACTTTATCACACTCTGAAGACCCACCACAATTTATATATTTTATCTATCTATCACAGTCTTCCGCTTGCAAATTTAACTGTCGGTCAAGTATAATATGTTGTTTTGGCTTAATCTCACTCATGTTCATTGCACTAATACCGATCACATTCAATCATCATTCATTTTGTTGCATAAGTGATGCGTTGGAACTCGGGAGTTGAGTTTATGCTCGACCCCGATTTTCATGGCGTTACAAGATGATATCGAGAACATGATTTGGATTAAACCGGACTGGGTTATGGTCACACGACGCACCCTGATGCACTCGACTTAGGAGGGAGCGACGGAATGTAGAAACAGTCTTAAACATCCCTGTTCCGTCTAACGGCTAGTTCATTGAGAACGAACGCCGAAATCGAGTCTATATTCAACTATGGTCGCACGGGTCGACCTTAAAACATTCCTAGGCCATCTAGATAACAATCCACCTCATCCCAACCGTTGAATATCGGTAGAATACAAGATAAATGGATGAGAATAGCTACTCCGAATCCTCGGAGCTTCTCTGAACTCCTCACAGAGACTTCTCGAGTCTACGAGAAATGAAAAGCGAAAGTAGAAATAAATTCTAATAAATTTAAAATTGATTAATGAATGTCAAAAGAAAAATGAGTTCATAACCCTTTAATTAGGGATACCAAGTAATGGGAAGGAAATCAGAAACAAACTACAACTAAAACTCCTAGGTTGTGATGTCTACTAGTGCGAAAGGCTTTCAGCCAAAAATAGTAAGTGTCCTATTTGACTTCACCAAACCATTCTCCTAATTATTCTAAGCTCTTTACGTGATGAGCGCAACTCCTAAAGCCCAACGGATAAAGAGTAATCAAACAAAAATTACTATTTTAGTATAACGAAATTAAAACAGGAAATGGTATTTGTCAATCGGAGGTTTTTTTCGCAATTCGGGATGTGTAACCCCAGCATAGCAAGGTTGGTTGAATTTCATTAGCTCGTTACGCCCCCCCAAATTCATATATTTTACGTCAGATAACTCATTCCAGATTGTAAGATACGTCTGAATTGACTCGTAACGACTCGAAACGGAGTCGGGGGCCACACGCGTCAATCTGGGGGTGAAACAAGTGGGCCCAGGGTGCATTTGGCACCTTGGGACCATGAAGAACATGGCCCCACTGCGGTGGCGTGGCTACGGGCAAGGCGGACCGCGGTGGCACCGCGGTCATCGAGGCGCCCCGCGGTAGGGTGGCTCGGCTGGTGTTGGGCCGGGCCTAGGACTGGTCAGCCCGACCTCCCCTACCCCCTGGCACGTGCGGTTTTGGCTGGGGTTTGGGATTTTGGGGGCTGGAGCCCCCCCTCTCTCTCACATCTTTCCTTTCAAACGCCCTTCCCTTATACTTTCGAATTTCCCTCTCAACCCTTTCCCCAAATATGTCAATCCATCATTTTCGCCTATGATCCACCCACTCCCATCAATCACAGCAGCCCTAACCTCCTACCTTTCCCCTTTCTTCTACATTTAAGCTCTCACACCTCCCATTCGAAGCTCACATTCGTGTAAGCTCTCAACCCATCCCATCTATTCATTTTTCCTCCTTCAATCCCTGTCAATTGGGGCCTTTGCAATCTCTGTTGAGGCTCAAGTCAGTGGGGAACCAGTGAAATCAGCCCTTGTTCTCCCCTTTTCTTCACTTTTCTATAGCCTTCACAATCTCCAAATGATGGGACATTTGGGGCCCGTTCAATCAACTACATTAAGTGGGATTAGGTGGATGGAATTGTAAAAGTAACAATAAATCTATGTGTAGTTATGGTCCCTAGATTGGGTGTATCCCATGTATTCCGACATCATGTTTAGAATGTACGCAATTTAAAAGTAAATTCTGAGATTTCCTTTCCAATAACACTTAGAAGTTCATTATCCTGGGATTTGGAACTCTCACCTCACGCTTTCCCACATAAGACTCATTTTCCAAAGCCTATGATATTAATTTTAATCCCCACCCACCCTCCTACCAAACATGTCATTCCTAATCACGAGGAAGGATTAGTAATATAATTCCATTTAATACAACTTAAGACCACTGGCCAAATAGTGTTGAAGTGATAAAGTCCCTTGATATACATTAACCCACCACACTCTGACAATTTAAGCTTTTAGAGTAAATGGTTATTTGACAAATAGACCCTAAAGATTTGAACCTAGAGCGGTACTCCTAATATTCGATAGACCTAACCGTATAGGAAATCCAATAAATTAATAATGTGAACCCCAGGATCTTCTTAGCGAGTATGAACATGTGTGGAATGCTTGAGCGTCAAGTGCAGGCAACTCAATTCCAATTGGACAACTTTGACCCTAAGTGATAAAACTCTTCCTTGTATTAGAAATTATGTGAAATCATCTAGCGTATGAGCATAGACTTTAGACTACACCTATGGTTTTCCGCTACTCCTAAATTAAGACTAGACTACTGATTAGGCTAAGGAAATTAAAAGACTAATTAATTATGCTAAGCCAATTGAATAATAGACTTAGTTATTCGGCTTAACCGACTCAGACCCACTACACAATTTTCTTTCCGTGTTGGCCCGACCATTTACAATTAAAAGTTTATAATTTTGTCCTTGAAAAGTGTTAGGAGTATATAGCTGATAGAGACTTTGTCTTTTAGGCCTAAGGAATTGCCCAAATGGGCAACAGACAGTTAGGAATTAGGTCCCAAATCACATGCCATGTCGGCATACATATTGTGCTTATGAACGTAAAAAGATAGCTTGCCTATTAAGTTAGACATGATTAAATAGGATAAGTCTGGACCGCGACAAAAAAAAATTCCTTGGTAGAATTAGGCATCTTGCCTCAAACTCACACCCATCCGTGAGAGCCCCTTTCTATAATCCTAGGTACCAAGACTGATGTAGTGGGAGACCGCATCTCATTTCATGACAAGGATAGGTTATAAATTACACCTTGTTCCGATGTACGGAGCAGGACATAAATCTTAAGCCTTGAGGGTGAAAATAAAATTTTCAGGGGGGTAAAACATTATGAGCCCAATCTGGTTAGGTCACCTATTGCATCTCTTTGATCTGGGTGGCACAGCGGAAGCGTTGTGGACCCTACTCCACTGGCCCAGGATCGAAACTGTGTTCGTTGAATACGAACATTATAGAAAGCCCTAGCAAGTTCTAATATGAAAGCGATTTATCATGATCTAGAAAGATTTGATTCACCATTTCCTTTGACATAGATAATAACGAGGACTCTCTTAGACTAAGACCTAAAGGGCAACCTTAGAATAAACAATTTGAACCTTCCAATGATAGACATTCCCTACGTTTCTAGAGTGATCGGACTACGGAGTTACTGAAATATACAACTGCGAAACATTCGCGGCTTGACCCAATTCTCAATCCTGGGCGACTACCAATGGACTCACTGCGTGGCCGAGCAGAAGACCAGGATCCACTAGGATTCGGAAGTGATACGATGAGCTTCCTGCCCTGGCCCGGTAGATGATCGATGTATCAGTATCGAGCCCACTATTACCGTCTCTCCGTGTTGGTCAAATAATGAAAACAGCTATCTTACTCTAAATTGGTGGGAATTATCGTCAAGACTCCAAATAGGTAAAGAAATAAATTGTAGTAAACCATCAGGGTATGAGAAATGGATAAAGAAATAAGTTTTAAGGGGGGTAGACTAAAATGAACCAGCTAGTACATACCCTACCACGTGTAGAAATGTGGAACCAATAAGTCTTAGGCAAATAAAATAATAGAAATCTTCCCTTATTATCCTTAGCCAATTTCGGGGACGAAATTTTGTTTTAAGGGGGGTAGATTGTAACACCCCGAATTTTTGCCAACCTGGAATTAGACGTCCTTAGGCAATGGGTCGATCCTAACACTTTATTAACTTGTAAGAACCGAATCCCAGAGCCTAAAATCGCTCCTTAACCCATTTCCTTCACAAATCCCACCCTTCACTACCTTGTTCTTTCAATTTTTCAAAGCACTTTCACCCTAGAAACTATCTTAAACTATCTAAGTAGTATAACTTGGATCACTTTAGATACAAACTACAAAGGACTAAATACTACCTCAGACGGAAATCACTTAGGATTAAATCCTTTAGAAATTTGACAAAGTTAACTAAGTGCTAAACTAGATTAGCTACGAAATCCATTTGAATCGCTTTAAATACGATCTGCAAGACCCAAAACTTGTAAAATCATTGACGCTAGGTTACCCTAAAGCCTAGGATCAAACTCATTACCCGACTGCTCTCGGGAGCACATTAAAACTCCATATTAGATCTAGACCGCACGTCGAGAGTCTGAATAAAACGAAGTTAAGGACTTAGGACTGCCTCACTGGGCTCGACAACCATCTCGGAAATCAAGTCCAGACAATGTCCCACGGCCATTCGATCGCGTCCGGAGTGAGGGAGTGTGAAAACCACTCTTTCCTTTACAAAATAAATATCTTGAATAGTGATCTGGCACCATTCGGTTGCGGATCAGTATTAAGCAACCAGACTATCAGAATCAGACCAAATTACACCCTCGAATCAGGAAAAATTTCAGGAACATTTACATGTACTTGGAATTTCGGATCGTGGCCCACTGACCGTTGAACTGAAACCAGTCCGCCACGCGTGATCTGAGAACCCTACTGAAATGAAAACTTAATAGTACGTAAATCCGGCGTTAGTGAGCTTAAGTCTGACCTTTGGCTCAAGGAGGCCCGCCAGAAGTCCCCTGTTGAGCTGAAAAAGTCCCGTTTTGGTTATAACCTAGGTGAACCTTGTCTAGAAGCCTATTTTGGTGAAGTTTTAGACTATATAAGGACCTTAAACCCTCTCCCATTTCAGCCATACGAATTTGGATTTGAGAGAGAGAAAAGAGAGAGAAAGTGTGGGAGATGTGGGAGGAACTCCCCGCCACTTCCTGCCGCTATTAGCTATTCGGGCTCCACCGCCTAATTCTTATCGCTTCCTGCGATTTAGCGTTGTTTCTAGGTAAGAAACCTAACCTAACCTGTTTTAGGGTTGTATAGGTTGTAGGTTATGAAATAGCTAACCTGTTTCGTTCTCTAGGTTGCCAAACTCCCGTATACGGAAGCTTAGCGAACCTATCGACTCCGTTACGATTCTACGACAAAAGATGAGGACTTTAGGTGTATAGGTTGTGGTTTTTAACGCTTTCAATGTCAAATAATGATAGATTCATGATCTGCATGCAATTGCACATGTACAAAGTGCTTTCCATTTTCTGTTTCGATTAAAATTGTAGAATTTGGAATTTCACATACTCTAGGTATTCGTATAAAATACCGTATACGTATTTTTTATGGAAATGTGTTTGACATGTTTATTTGTCGTATGGATATATGACGTATGGATAAAATACTTATTTGGCGAAAGGATTCGCCCAAATACATGTTTACTAATAAACCCTATGTATGTAGAAATACGGTATTTTAAGAAGTACCGTATACATGTATATTTTAGAGATGTATTTATCATGATTATTTGTTGTAGTAATATATTATACATGGATAAAATACTCGCTTGGCTAAAGGATAGCCCTAATACATGTTTTGCTAACATACACCATGTATGTTGTAATAGTGTATTTTTAAGTGTTTCTTGAAATGTCTGAATGAGTAGTAGTTAGCAAATTGTAATGTATAAGGGTGTTGAGATATGATTCTCAACCTCTTTTAACTATGTGTATGATCTCCTTGGATAGTTGTGTGAATAGGAATTGAACATGTACAAATTCATGCTTATGTTGTGCTTCATAACATGCTCAACTGCTTTATGATTTTTACTTGTAATGCATATGTTTAAATTTATATTTACGTTGTATGATCCGTCATGGGTGATGGGGGAGTGGAGCATGAGAGTAACATGCTTTATGAGCCCTAAACGGATAATACATGCACCTTGATGTGTATGTGTTGAATCTTGATCCACTCCTGCTTTATTGATATCTGCACTTGATTGTGTTTGGGGCTATGATTATAGTCCAGACAATCGGTACCCGAATTGGATTTGTGGCTATGATCCATTTGCCACGTGAGATGTGTTCGACGAACTCGAGTCGTACTGCGGTTGACGATAGTGGTTGGCCACACGAAGTGCTTATGCGCTTCATATCGTTCAACTTATTGTGCGCTCGAGCTAGCTGAGCTCGTCAAGCAAACCGATCTGTCTTATGTATGTTCACCATGTTTGGACGCTACCGCTTGAACATAGGGTACCAAACTTACCAGTGGCAATCCCGTTAACCATGGTACCTCGATCCGCTAAGACTCATGAGCCGGACATGGTGGTATGGGACACCGTGGTCGAGCTGTGGGCCTACGCTTGGGCCACGTGCCTCCCCGTAGTGATCAGTGAGCAACCAAACTCGTGAGCCGATTATGGTGGTATGGGACACTATATTCGAGCTGTCGACACCTACGGCGAGAGCCGAGTATGGTGAGACCTGTACTCGTGCTTACGGGCGACGAGTCCTCTGTAGTGTCTTCGAGCATACTCTATGGTCTGTGATTGGCGACGAGCCCTTCACAGCAACTAGAGCATGAGTTGAGCCGAGTACGGTGAGATCTGTATTCGAGCTGATGGCTAGTGATTGAGCCGAGTATAGTGAGACCTATACTCGAGCTGACGGTCAGCAATTGAGCCGCATACGGTGAGATCTGTATCAGTGCTGACGGGTGACGAGCCCTTTGTGATGCCTTCGCTACGCCTCTCAAACCATAATATCGTATGAGATTAACTAGGGACCGTGACCTAGAATGGATCATGTTTGGGAATGATACAAGGGAGGTACCGTAGTTTCCCAATACTGCTGTTTGAAATGAACTAATAATTACTCGGTAATCATGCTCATCATCGCACTGCATGTGCCTAGTAGATGTGGAGCACTGAGGGATGGACGCATTCGCGAACATAAGATGATGTCGTATGAGGGTGGTTTGGCAAGGGCATACATCATGTCATTTCATACTTGCATTAAATAAGAGTAGTTAAAATTGTTTGATTGTACTGCTTTATCATTACTGCTTGACTGAATTGATAACATGTTAACCTATGCTTTATTGTTCCACTGAGTTGATCACTCACTCCCACGATACAGGACGGTGTTCCGAACACCCACCGGACTGTCTGATTGTAGATGGCGATGCTACTTCTGAGGCGGGGCCGAACTTCTTTGATGACGAGAATGCTTCCTCGTATATGCTGTTTTCTGGCGGCTTCGTGAAAGTCGTGCCTTGATTGTCGGGGCTACAGGGATGTTGATTAGATCATACTACACAACTTGGTATAATTTAAAATCATACTTGTAATTGTTTAACCTGGTGACTTTATCACACTCTGAAGACCCACCACAATTTATATATTTTATCTATCTATCACAGTCTTCCGCTTGCAAATTTAACTGTCGCTGAAGTATAATATGTTGTTTTGGCTTAATCTCACTCATGTTCATTGCACTAATACCGATCACATTCAATCATCATTCATTTTGTTGCATAAGTGATGCGTTGGAACTCGGGAGTTGAGTTTATGCTCGACCCCCGATTTTCAGGGCGTTACAAGATGATATCAGAACATGATTTGGATTAAACCGGACCTGGGTTATGGTCACACGACGCACACTGATGCACTCTGACTTAGGAGGGAGCGACGGAATGTAGAAACAGTCTTAAACATCCCTGTTCCGTCTAACGGCTAGTTCATTGAGAACGAACGCCGAAATCGAGTCTATATTCAACTATGGTCGCACGGGTCGACCTTAAAACATTCCTAGGCCATCTAGATAACAATCCACCTCATCCCAACCGTTGAATATCGGTAGAATACAAGATAAATGGATGAGAATAGCTACTCCGAATCCTCGGAGCTTCTCTGAACTCCTCACAGAGACTTCTCGAGTCTACGAGAAATGAAAGCTGAAAGTAGAAATAAATTCTAATAAATTTAAAATTGATTAATGAATGTCAAAAGAAAAATGAGTTCATAACCCTTTAATTAGGGATACCAAGTAATGGGAAGGAAATCAGAAACAAACTACAACTAAAACTCCTAGGTTGTGATGTCTACTAGTGCGAAAGGCTTTCAGCCAAAAATAGTAAGTGTCCTATTTGACTTCACCAAACCATTCTCCTAATTATTCTAAGCTCTTTACGCGATGAGCGCAACTCCTAAAGCCCAACAGATAAAGAGTAATCAAACAAAAATTACTATTTTAGTATAACGAAATTAAAACAGGGAAATGACTGTCAATCGGAGGTTTTTTTCGCAATTCCGGGATGTGTAACCCAGCATAGCTGGGTTGGTTGGTTTCATTAGCTCGTTCTACCCCAAATTCATATATTTTACGTCAGATAACTCATTCCATATTGCAAGATACGTCCGAATTGACTCGTAACGACTCGAAACGGAGTCGGGGGCCACACGCGTCAATCTGGGGGTGAAACAAGTGGGCCCAGGGTGCATTTGGCACCTTGGGACCATGAAGAACATGGCCCCACTGCGGTGGCGTGGCTACGGGCAAGGCGGACCGCGGTGGCACCGCGGTCATCGAGGCGCCCCGCGGTAGGGTGGCTCGGCTGGTGTTGGGCCGGGCCTAGGACTGGTCAGCCCGACCTCCCCTACCCCCTGGCACGTGCGGTTTTGGCTGGGGTTTGGGATTTTTGGGGCTGGAGCCCCCCCTCTCTCTCACATCTTTCCTTTCAAACGCCCTTCCCTTATACTTTCGAATTTCCCTCTCAACCCTTTCCCCAAATATGTCAATCCATCATTTTCGCCTATGATCCACCCACTCCCATCAATCACAAGTGAGCCCTAACCTCCTACCTTTCCCCTTTCTTCTACATTTAAGCTCTCACACCTCCCATTCGAAGCTCACATTCGTGTAAGCTCTCAACCCATCCCATCTATTCATTTTTCCTCCTTCAATCCCATCGATTGGGGCCTTTGCAATCTCTGTTGAGGCTCAAGTCGAGTGGGGAACAGAGAAATCACCCTTGTTCTCCCTTTTCTTCACTTTTCTATAGCCTTCACAATCTCCAAATGATGGGACATTTGGGGCCCGTTCAATCAACTACATTAAGTGGGATTAGGTGGATGGAATTGTAAAAGTAACAATAAATCTATGTGTAGTTATGGTCCCTAGATTGGGTGTATCCCATGTATTCCGACATCATGTTTAGAATGTACGCAATTTAAAAGTAAATTCTGAGATTTCCTTTCCAATAACACTTAGAAGTTCATTATCCTGGGATTTGGAACTCTCACCTCACGCTTTCCCACATAAGACTCATTTTCCAAAGCCTATGATATTAATTTTAATCCCCACCCACCCTCCTACCAAACATGTCATTCCTAATCCTGAGGAAGGATTAGTAATACAGTTCCATTTAATACAACTTAAGACCACTGGCCAAATAGTGTTGAAGTGATAAAGTCCCTTGATATACATTAACCCACCACACTCTGACAATTTAAGCTTTTAGAGTAAATGGTTATTTGACAAATAGACCCTAAAGATTTGAACCTAGAGCGGTACTCCTAATATTCGATAGACCTAACCGTATAGGAAATCCAATAAATTAATAATGTGAACCCCAGGATCTTCTTAGCGAGTATGAACATGTGTGGAATGCTTGAGCGTCAAGTGCAGGCAACTCAATTCCAATTGGACAACTTTGACCCTAAGTGATAAAACTCTTCCTTGTATTAGAAATTATGTGAAATCATCTAGCGTATGAGCATAGACTTTAGACTACACCTATGGTTTTCCGCTACTCCTAAATTAAGACTAGACTACTGATTAGGCTAAGGAAATTAAAAGACTAATTAATTATGCTAAGCCAATTGAATAATAGACTTAGTTATTCGGCTTAACCGACTCAGACCCACTACACAATTTTCTTTCCGTGTTGGCCCGACCATTTACAATTAAAAGTTTATAATTTTGTCCTTGAAAAGTGTTAGGAGTATATAGCTGATAGAGACTTTGTCTTTTAGGCCTAAGGAATTGCCCAAATGGGCAACAGACAGTTAGGAATTAGGTCCCAAATCACATGCCATGTCGGCATACATATTGTGCTTATGAACGTAAAAAGATAGCTTGCCTATTAAGTTAGACATGATTAAATAGGATAAGTCTGGACCGCGACAAAAAAAAATTCCTTGGTAGAATTAGGCATCTTGCCTCAAACTCACACCCATCCGTGAGAGCCCCTTTCTATAATCCTAGGTACCAAGACTGATGTAGTGGGAGACCGCATCTCATTTCATGACAAGGATAGGTTATAAATTACACCTTGTTCCGATGTACGGAGCAGGACATAAATCTTAAGCCTTGAGGGTGAAAATAAAATTTTCAGGGGGGTAAAACATTATGAGCCCAATCTGGTTAGGTCACCTATTGCATCTCTTTGATCTGGGTGGCACAGCGGAAGCGTTGTGGACCCTACTCCACTGGCCCAGGATCGAAACTGTGTTCGTTGAATACGAACATTATAGAAGCCCTAGCAAGTTCTAATATGAGAAACTGATTTATCATGATCTAGAAAGATTTGATTCACCATTTCCTTTGACATAGATAATAACGAGGACTCTCTTAGACTAAGACCTAAAGGGCAACCTTAGAATAAACAATTTGAACCTTCCAATGATAGACATTCCCTACGTTTCTAGAGTGATCGGACTACGGAGTTACTGAAATATACAACTGCGAAACATTCGCGGCTTGACCCAATTCTCAATCCTGGGCGACTACCAATGGACTCACTGCGTGGCCGAGCAGAAGACCAGGATCCACTAGGATTCGGAAGTGATACGATGAGCTTCCTGCCCTGGCCCGGTAGATGATCGATGTATCAGTATCGAGCCCACTATTACCGTCTCTCCGTGTTGGTCAAATAATGAAAACAGCTATCTTACTCTAAATTGGTGGGAATTATCGTCAAGACTCCAAATAGGTAAAGAAATAAATTGTAGTAAACCATCAGGGTATGAGAAATGGATAAAGAAATAAGTTTTAAGGGGGGTAGACTAAAATGAACCAGCTAGTACATACCCTACCACGTGTAGAAATGTGGAACCAATAAGTCTTAGGCAAATAAAATAATAGAAATCTTCCCTTATTATCCTTAGCCAATTTCGGGGACGAAATTTTGTTTTAAGGGGGGTAGATTGTAACACCCCGAATTTTTGCCAACCTGGAATTAGACGTCCTTAGGCAATGGGTCGATCCTAACACTTTATTAACTTGTAAGAACTGAATCCCACAGTCTAAAATCGCTCCTTAACCCATTTCCTTCACAAATCCCACCCTTCACTACCTTGTTCTTTCAATTTTTCAAAGCACTTTCACCCTAGAAACTATCTTAAACTATCTAAGTAGTATAACTTGGATCACTTTAGATACAAACTACAAAGGACTAAATACTACCTCAGACGGAAATCACTTAGGATTAAATCCTTTAGAAATTTGACAAAGTTAACTAAGTGCTAAACTAGATTAGCTACGAAATCCATTTGAATCGCTTTAAATACGATCTGCAAGACCCAAAACTTGTAAAATCATTGACGCTAGGTTACCCTAAAGCCTAGGATCAAACTCATTACCCGACTGCTCTCGGGAGCACATTAAAACTCCATATTAGATCTAGACCGCACGTCGAGAGTCGAATAAAACGAAGTTAAGGACTTAGGACCGCCTCACTGGGCTCGACAACCATCTCGGAAATCAAGTCCAGACAATGTCCCACGGCCATTCGATCGCGTCAGGAGTGAGGGAGTGTGAAAACCACTCTTTCCTTTACAAAATAAATATCTTGAATAGTGATCGAGGCACCATTCGGTTGCGGATCGGATTAAGCAACCAGACCATCAGAATCAGACCAAATTACACCCTCGGATCAGGAAAAATTTCAGGAACATTTACATGTACTTGGAATTTCGGATCGTGGCCCACTGACCGTTGAACTGAAACCGGTCCGCCACGCGTGATCTGAGAACCCTACTGAAATGAAAACTTAATAGTACGTAAATCCGGCATTAGTGAGCTTAAGTCGACCTTTGGCTCAAGGGAGGCCCGCCGTAAACACCCCTGTTGAGTGAAAAAGTCCGTTTTGGTTATAACCTAGGTGAACCTTGTCTAGAAGCCTATTTTGGTGAAGTTTTAGACTATATAAGGACCTTAAACCCTCTCCCATTTCAGCCATACGAATTTGGATTTGAGAGAGAGAAAAGAGAGAGAAAGTGTGGGAGATGTGGGAGGAACTCCTCTGCTTTGTTTCCGCCGCTATTCGGGCTCCACTGCCTAATTCTTATCGCTTTCCCGGCGATTCCGGCGTTGTTTCTAGGTAAGAAACCCTAACCCTAACCTGTTTTAGGGTTGTATAGGTTGTAGGTTATGAAATAGCTAACCTGTTTCGTTCTCTAGGTTGCCAAACTCCCGTATACGGAAGCTTAGCGAACCTATCGACTCCGTTACGATTCTACGACAAAAGATGAGGACTTTAGGTGTATAGGTTGTGGTTTTTAACGCTTTCAATGTCAAATAATGATAGATTCATGATCTGCATGCAATTGCACATGTACAAAGTGCTTTCCATTTTCTGTTTCGATTAAAATTGTAGAATTTGGAATTTCACATACTCTAGGTATTCGTATAAAATACCGTATACGTATTTTTTTATGGAAATGTGTTTGACATGTTTATTTGTCGTATGGATATATGACGTATGGATAAAATACTTATTTGGCGAAAGGATTAAGCCCAAATACATGTTTACTAATAAACCCTATGTATGTAGAAATACGGTATTTTAAGAAGTACCGTATACATGTATATTTTAGAGATGTATTTATCATGATTATTTGTTGTAGTAATATATTATACATGGATAAAATACTCGCTTGGCTAAAGGATAGCCCTAATACATGTTTTGCTAACATACACCATGTATGTTGTAATAGTGTATTTTTAAGTGTTTCTTGAAATGTCTGAATGAGTAGTAGTTAGCAAATTGTAATGTATAAGGGTGTTGAGATATGATTCTCAACCTCTTTTAACTATGTGTATGATCTCCTTGGATAGTTGTGTGAATAGGAATTGAACATGTACAAATTCATGCTTATGTTGTGCTTCATAACATGCTCAACTGCTTTATGATTTTTACTTGTAATGCATATGTTTAAATTTATATTTACGTTGTATGATCCGTCATGGGTGATGGGGGAGTGGAGCAACGAGTGCGTGCAACAGCCCTGGCAGCCCTAAACGGATAATACCAGACCTTGATTGTATGTGTTGAATCTTGATCCACTACTGCTTTATCTATCTGCACTTGATTGTGTTTGGGGCTATGATTATAGTCCAGACAATCGGTACCCGAATTGGATTTGTGGCTATGATCCATTTGCCACGTGAGATGTGTTCGACGAACTCGAGTCGTACTGCGGTTGACGATAGTGGTTGGCCACACGAAGTGCTTATGCGCTTCATATCGTTCAACTTATTGTGCGCTCGAGCTAGCTGAGCTCGTCAAGCAAACCGATCTGTCTTATGTATGTTCACCATGTTTGGACGCTACCGCTTGAACATAGGGTACCAAACTTACCAGTGGCAATCCCGTTAACCATGGTACCTCGATCCGCTAAGACTCATGAGCCGGACATGGTGGTATGGGACACCGTGGTCGAGCTGTGGGCCTACGCTTGGGCCACGTGCCTCCCCGTAGTGATCAGTGAGCAACCAAACTCGTGAGCCGATTATGGTGGTATGGGACACTATATTCGAGCTGTCGACACCTACGGCGAGAGCCGAGTATGGTGAGACCTGTACTCGTGCTTACGGGCGACGAGTCCTCTGTAGTGTCTTCGAGCATACTCTATGGTCTGTGATTGGCGACGAGCCCTTCACAGCAACTAGAGCATGAGTTGAGCCGAGTACGGTGAGATCTGTATTCGAGCTGATGGCTAGTGATTGAGCCGAGTATAGTGAGACCTATACTCGAGCTGACGGTCAGCAATTGAGCCGCATACGGTGAGATCTGTATCCGTGCTGACGGGTGACGAGCCCTTTGTGATGCCTTCGCTACGCCTCTCAAACCAAAATATCGTATGAGATTAACTAGGACTGACGATCCTAGAATGGATCATGTTTGGGAATGATACAAGGGAGGTACCTTAGTTTCCCAATACTGCTGTTTGAAATGAACTAATAATTACTCGGTAATCATGCTCATCATCGCACTGCATGTGCATAGTAGATGTGGAGCACTGAGGGATGGACGCATTCGCGAACGTAAGATGATGTCGCATGAGGGTGGTTTGACAAGGGCATACATCATGTCATTTCATACTTGCATTAAATAAGAGTAGTTAAAATTGTTTGATTATACTGCTTTATCATTACTGCTTGACTGAATTGATAACATGTTAACCTATGCTTTATTGTTCCACTGAGTTGATCACTCACTCCCACAATACGGGACGGTGTTCCGAACACCCACCAGACTGTCTGATTACAGATGGCGACGCTACTTCTGAGGCGGAGCCGGACTTCTATGATGACGAGAATGCTTCCTCGTATATGCTGTTTTCTGGCGGCTTCGTGAGAGCCGTGCCTTGATTGTCGGGGCTACAGGGATGTTGACTAGATCACACTACACAACTTGGTATAATTTAAAATCATACTTGTAATTATTTAACCTAGTGACTTTATCACACTCTGGAGACCCACCACAGTTTATATATTTTATCTATTTATCATAGTCTTCCGCTTGCAAATTTAACTGTCTCTGGAGTATGATATGCTGTTTTGGCTTAATCTCACTCATGTTCATTGCACTAATACCGATCACATTCAATCATCATTCATTTTGTTGCATAAGTGATGCGTTGGAACTCAGGAGTTGAGTTTATGCTCGACCCCCGATTTTCAGGGCGTTGCATAATCCCTTGCCACTTAGTTATAATGAAAATTAATATTGCGCATATCACCAGGCTCCTGGCCATCTAACGGATCGTTGCTTCACTTTGAAACTTGCAGTCCAAGATTTAATCGAAAGCCAGAAGATTATGTTCACTCCACAGGCTAACAATACGACTCAAGCCAACATTCTCCAAAATCCTCTGCCATAGCATCAAGCGAGACCCAGCACATCTAGCACCTCTACCATCAACCACATTGAGGGAGAGCGACCTACGTACTCCTCTCCACATCATTCTATACAAGCAATCATGCCCTATGCAGCAAATTGGACATGGGGATATCGATAGGTGTCATCGCCTGGGCCATAGGTATTCCTTGAAGCAGCACCAACAACATAGCCTCTCATATTCCTTGAAACAGCACCGACAATGTAGCCTCTCGTCCTTGAAGCGGCACCAACAACATAGCCTCTCATCTTACTCGAAGAAACACTTAAGAGGTCATACCCTCATCATCTTGCTCTACAAGGGAAGCATTCAACTCCATCCTCGACAAATCCAAAAAGGTCTTATTCTGAACCCCTCATCTTCCAATAGGCATCTCAGATCTAGCTCCGTTAACCTTGCAAGGGGCACCCCTAGTCCAAACACCAAGGTCCCTAATGCCTCACCAACTGGCACATGCCCGAAGGATCCCTCCCACACTTCAAGGGGAGGAAGAAAACTCCATTACCAAACCTTACCAAGATTCGGCCGCACTCCAAGGGAAATCATCAAATCCACTACAAATAGTTCTAGCTGCAATATCTCAACCTTAAGAACCAATGATATACCTGGAGGGAAGGATGGTTTCCTCCTACAACCCAAAGGCAGTCCAATAGCATTACCGAGAATGCACTGAAGTGGGCAACAATGCGAGGTATTTCAGGACAGATAACTAGAATCCAAAAGAAACCCGGAAAACTTTGTCAGGAGTCGCCCATAAAGCCAACACTGCTTATGACATGGCAGCCCAACTCAAATCCATCCCCGCACAAATTTCTATCGGGGAACTCTTATGCACATCAGATCGCATCGAGAAATCTTTGCGAAAATATTGAATGATGCACATATCTCCCCTGACGTACCTCCTGAAATGGTGGCAAGTATGATCGGACAACTCCTCGCACCACGAGCAATCACTTTCTCTGATGATTAGTTACCCCCAGAAGGACACAAACATGGGCGCTCATTAAACATAGTAGTTCATTACAAAAATTTCAAGGTCTTACTCATGCTCATAGATAACGGATCAAGCTTGAATGTCTGCCCTTTGAGGATTGCCGAATGTTTGGGGATAGAACCATCTTCTTTCAGGCCTAATACTATGAGCGTCCGAGCCTTCAACAACTCCCGGAGGCAAGTAGAGGTTGAAATCGACATTGAGATACAAATTAGACCAAACATGACACTTGTCACGTTCCAAGTCATTAACATCCCTGCCTCATTTAACCTTCTGTTAAGATGGCCATGGCTCCATGCTATTGGGGCCATCACATCCACTCTCCACCGGCGGGTTAAATTCCCTTCGGGAAATCGGATCATCTCAGTGCTGGCCAAGCCAAAAACCATCCTACCGGTGATGGTCAATATCTCAGAAACTAACATTCCAATGATTGAAATCCAGCATGCAGAGGGTGACATATCATATCACAGCTTCGAGTTCGAAGTTGTGAACTCAATCGCCAACCCTCGCCCACTTGCCATTGAATATGCCATCCCCCTTGCTGAATGATTAATCCTAAACTACCGTACTGAATTGCATAAGAAAGGTATGGCAGTAAAGCCAGCACGTGGCAACGTATAAAGACAAGGACTGAGATATCAAAAGACACCGGAAGATCAGGCCACAAGGTCAAAGAAGAGGTAACCATTCAAATACACACCTATCGAGTTTGTCAAGGCCGGAATGGTCTGTAGTGACACAATGACTTCTCTTAAGGATCACCTCCAGCAGCTCAAACTCACCAAACATTCCCACCAGGAATCCATTTGACTACCCATACGGTGGGACAAGATCCTTAAAACATCAAAAGCACATCCAATGCTAGGGGCAGAACCCCCAAACTCATCATATGAGGCTAGGGGCATGAAAGCAGGGCCATCCACGGAGGACCTAGGACTAGGAGTGCCCATTACAAAGGACACAAGCAAGAACAGGGAGGCACCTATCCCCACCCACAGTCAAGGGGACACACCCCCACCATCAACTCAATAGCACAAGGGGCAGAAGTAGCCCATCCCTTGGATCGATAAAGGGAAGTGGTCTTCCCTTGACTGGACAGACATTAGGATCCCATCGCAAGGTGAGTCCGAGGAGCCCAAAGAGCTCCAACTTCTAAGTGAAGAGATCGAATCAGATTCTGACTTTAAGCCCAACCCAACAGATATCATGGTCATCAGGACAGATGACCCCCAGGAACAAACAGGTCAGAACAGCAGGATCGAAAGAGGAAAAGAACCAGGATGGTCAGCCATCCCTCTGACAGTCAAATCAGCCGGTAGGCCATCCATGGATGCCAGTCTAAAAAAAAAAAAAACATCAATGTAAATAGCAGCTGGTATCCCGAACTAGGATAAGATCAATAATAGTTCGCAACACCGTCCTATTCGGGACCTCTTGGCAACATAAAAAAATTAGAAAACCTTCAAAACACAAAAACATCACATATTCCAAAAAAGTACAAAAACATCAAATATTTCTCAAAATCACAAAACACCAGAAAATCTTCAAAATACAAAAACAACAAAAAAAACTTTCAATAATCATTGTGCTAAACACTTCACATGTGACGCACGAGTTTGAGGTTGACTCCTATGATTTCGATCTAGAGTTGGACTTCGAGCTCATGGGTTTGGATGAGGCCCAAGATGAGGGAAATGATGATACAGCTCTCAAATACAAGGATCCCTGAAAAAGTTTGAAACAAAGGCCAACATTGTGGCAGACGACTTTGAGGTTGTGAACTTGGGATCGCCAGAACTTCCCAGAGAAGTGCGTATCGGTAGATCACTGTCTCCTGAATACAAGCAGAGGATAATGAAATTCCTGAGACCAAGGTTGTCCAAATTTTCTTTCTCTTACAAGGACATTCCAGGGCTCAATAAAAATTTGGTAGTGCACCACTTGCCTATAAAGCCAGACGTGAAGTCTATTAAGCGGAAGTTGCGAAGAATGAAGCCAGAATGGGCCCTGAAGGTCAGTGATGAAGTCATCAAGCAATACAATGCAGGATTCCAGGTAGTCTCTAACTATCCAGAATGGCTCGCAAACATCATACCAATTCCAAAGAAGGATGACAAAGTCAGAATGTGCATTGACTTTAGGGACCTCAACAAAGCAAGTCCTAAAAACGATTTCCCTCTGCCTCAAATCGATACACTGGTAGATAATATCACGGGACAATATTTTCTCCTTCATGGACGGCTTCTCCAGCTACAATCAGATCAAGATGGCCATTAAAGATCGTGAGAAGACTTCTTTCATCACACCATAGAGAACTTTCTACTACCGAGTTATGCCTTTTGGGTTGAAGAACGCGGGAGCCACATATCAGCAAGCCATGACTGCCTTGTTCCACGACATTATAAACAAGGAAATGGAGGTCTATGTGGATGATATGATCGTTAAATCTCGCACAATCGAAAGACATTTCGAAGACCTCAAGAAGCTCTTCGACAGGCTGAACAAATTCAAGCTTCGCCTTAACCCGCAAAAATGTGTCTTCAGTGCAACCGAAGGTAAGCTGCTAGGCTTCATCGTCAGTAAAGATGGTATCTGGGTGGATGAAACCAAGACTAAGGTAATCATCGAAATGACACCGCCTAAGATTGAAAAGGAAACTCGGGGTTTCCTCGGACAGATTCAATATATCAGTCGATTTATCGCGTAACTCACGCCCATTTGTGAGCCCATATTCAAACTTTTCAGGAAGAACTCGTTGAAGGAATGGAACGACGACTGTCAAGCGGCCTTTGACAAGATCAAAAAGTACCTGTTAAATCCTCCAGTGCTTATGCCATCTACCCTAGGAAGGCCACTACTGCTGTATATTTTCGTCGCAGCAGAAGCAATCGGATGCGTCCTTAGCCAACATGACAACACAGGAAGAAAGGATCAAGTGATCTACCATCTAAGTCAATGATTCATAAGCTACGAAGCCAAGTACTCCAACCTAGAAAAAATGTGCCTCGCCCTGGTATGAGCAACACAACGGTTACGACAGTACATGATCGCTCACCCAATCCTCCTTCTCGCTCGCATGGACCCGTTAAAATACTTGTTCGAGAAACCAGCACTAACGGGTAGGATCGCAAAATGGCAACTACTGCTTTCCGAGTTTGACATCACCTATGTCATTCAGAAGGCAATCAAGGGGCAAGCACTGGCCGACCACTTAGCAGCACACTCTCTGCCTTATTACCAACCGCTGAAGACTTTTTTCCCTAATGAAGACATCCTCCTGATTAAGGAAGAAGAAGAAAGAAAGACAGGAGAGTGGACACTCTTTTTCGACAGAGTCGCAAACTCAAAAGGGAGTGGAGTAGGCGCCATACTCTACTCTCCCAATGATGTCCCAATTCCCATATCCAGGCAATTGTCATTGTAATGCACTAACAATGTAGCTGAATATGAAGCATGTATTGCTGGTCTGAGAGAAGCCATAATCCTCAACGTGAAGAAGTTACGAATCTTCAGAGACTCGCAACTCATCATCAATAAGACAAATGGTGATTGGAAGACTGAAGATAAAAAGTCGATCCCTTATCACGTCTATCTGCAGAACCTAACCAAGGAATTCAAAGAGATCACGTTCTTTTACATGCCCCGAGCCGAGAACCAGTTTGCGGACCCTTTGGCTACCCTCGCCTTAATGCTGGAAATCCCAAAAGGAGTTGTTGAATGGGAGCTTACCATCGAACTTCAGGAAGAACCCGCGTTCTGCTTGCAAATAAACAAAGCCGAGACACTTCCAAACAACCAACCATGGTACGCAGACATTAAAGAATATCTCGAGCATCAGAAGTTCCCAGAAGGAGCGACATCAACTGATCGTCACACAATCCAACGGCTAGCAGCCCAGTTCACGATCACGGGGGGTATCCTTTACAAGCGATCCTTCAACCAAGTCCTTCTCCGCTGCGTGGATGAAACAGAAGCAACCCAGATCATGACAGAAGTCCACGAAAGATTATGCGGCCCACATATGAACGGACACATGATGGCAAAGAAGATCCTATGACTTGGTTATTATTGGTTGACAATGGAGACATTGTTGCAAACATGTCACGAAGTGCTTTAAATGCCAGGAGCATGCAAATCAGATTCATGTGCCTCCTTCTGAACTCTACAAGCTGATGACACTATGGCCCTTCTCTATATGGGGACTCGACATCATTGGCAAGTTCAGCCCCAAAGCTTTAAATGGGCATGAATATATCCTGGTGGTAGTAGATTACTTCACCAAGTGGATAGAGGCGGCATCCTTCACCACCATCGCAGCATCTCATGTGATCAAGTTTATGAAAAACAATATCATCAGCTGATATGGGATTCCTCAGGTCATCATTACAAACAATGGAATTCCGTTCGTCAATAAAAGGATGAGCGACTTCCTCGACAAGTTCAAGATTCAACGTCATCTGTTAAGCCCCTATCGTCCTCAAATGAACGGTGGGGTCGAAGCCGCAAACAAGACTATCATCCGCATACTGGAGAAAATGGTGAAGACATATCGCGACTGGTCGGAGATGCTTCCCTACGCACTCTGGGCCTACCGGACATCTGTACGGTCTACTAAAGGCGGAACTCCATACGAACTCGCATACGAAATAGAAGTAGTGTTACTAGTCGAAATCGAAATCCCATCACTTCGGATATTGCTGAAAAGTGAAGTCGAGGAAGGCGAGTGGCAACAAGCGAGGTACGATCAACTGCATCTGGCAGATGAAAAGTGCATGCGTGCGCTAAGCCACTCCTAATGTTATCAATGAAGGATTACACGGGCCTATAACAAGAGGGTCCGAAAGAGAAATTGCAAGGTCACTGACATGGTTATGAAGTGTATTTTACCGCCGCACTTATCAGACCCCAGAGAAAAATTCAAACCCTCATGGGATGGACCGCTGATCATTCGAGAAATACTCCTAGGAGGCACTCTTCGGCTCACCAATCTGAGAGGAGAAGATCTTCTCGAGCCCATCAACGCCAATAATGTGAAAATCTATGACGGGTAATCATACCTAACATTGTCAATGATTACAAATGCAATGCTACTTTCCCCAACAAAAATAAATAAATATATATATATATATATATATTCATCATCTCTCCCATCAGAAACACCCATCATTTCTCCAATAGAAAAAAAAAAAAAAAAAAAAAAAAGAGAAAACAAAAGCACAAAAAAAAAAAAAAAAAAAGCACAAATAAAAATTAAAAAAAAAAAAAAGAAAAGAAAAGAAGAAAAGAACAAGAAAAGCCTCAAAGAGAAGATAGAAAAGAAGAAGAGAATAAGACCATCCCCAAAAATCTGACCAAAAGCAGCTTACGATTGTGATCAAAGACAAGGATAGGAATGTAACCAGGTGGCCGACTATGAAGGAAATCTCTCCATCTCTTCCGATACTAAAAAAAAAAAAAGAGAAAAAGAAAAACATGCCTAAGCACAAAGGGCGAGTTGAAAACCCGAAAGGGCAACTCGAGTAAAAACAGTGGGCATGTAATGGACTTGGTGAAAACCTGAAAAGATGCCAAGGGTAAAAATAGCACAGCTGCCAAGGGGAAGGCAAGAGCAAAGACCCGAGACGTAGTGAAAATCCGGAAGGATGCTACGGGCAAAAATGATGGGAAAAGTCGGCCGTAGTAAAATCCTAAAAGGGCACTACGAGCAAAAAGGGCTGACAAAACAAAAACAAAATAAAAGTGCAGGTCAGAAGAGGCCAAGGTAAGAAGTATAACGAAGAGATACGAGAAAAAGGCCAGCCTCGGATCAGTGTTCTATCAAACTTTGTTCGAATCCAAAAGGCACAATCCTGGACACCTTCTCAGGGAACCAAGATCCTAAGTACACAATCCAGACTACTGCACACAACGTGGGCTTAGCCTAATATTTTGATCCCAATCATACAAAACACAAATCCAAACACAAGCAAGCACTGGAAAATTTGGCACAAACAAATTTATTTTTCTTTAAAGTCTTTTTTACAAGTACACTGCTTTCTTTCCTTACAGAAAACAAAAATGAAAAAGGTTTTTTTTTTGTTATGCATACAAGACAAACAGCCAATCAAAACCAAGGACCTCAGGTAAGCTCCTATCTCTCGTACATCGACAATCTCTGCCTGAGCCTCTCTATCTCCACGCGTAGGTAAAAATCCTCATCCCTCTCCAGGCGATGCGCCTCAAACATGTTCTCTCATCCCACTACCAATCGACAGGCCATATCCTCACATGTATGGTGAAGGACAGCGATCTCGGAGATCAGGTGACCATGCGTGGCAAGTAAGAAGGACGGATCAATGAAAGCCGCTCCTCGAAGGCCTCGAACGAATTGTCAACACATGAAGAGGATGAAGCAGTATTGTCAATCATATCCTGATCATTGGCCTCATCAACCAAGTTCCAACCGGGGACCTGACGATAAAGCGATTGCTCGGCCACCCACCGCTGGTATGGCACTGTCGCCAATGGAGGAGCTTAAGACTCAAGATCCAAAGTTGTCGCATCTAATGAGCCCTGCCAAGAAATCCAGACTCATTGTTACAGGGCGACCAAATTAGAAGGAAGAGGAATATGTCCAAATCCAGAAAAGGTGAAATCTGGGTATCCTGCCAAAAGCCAAACTGTCGGGGGAAACGAGTGGGATGATAAGGCAATATCCTCGGAGGCTTAACAACAACAGAGGAGTATGA
This sequence comes from Magnolia changhungtana, assembly GCA_030180095.1. Lineage (NCBI taxonomy): Eukaryota > Viridiplantae > Streptophyta > Magnoliopsida > Magnoliales > Magnoliaceae > Magnolia > Magnolia changhungtana. The sequence goes on from JASAUF010000160.1 coordinate 6,531,991, forward strand.
GCGGCTGTAACGCCCTGAAAATCGGGGGTCGAGCAACTCCCGAGTTCCAGAACATCACTTATGCAACAAAATGAATGATGATTGAATGTTGACTGTATTCGTGCATTGAACATGAGTGAGATTAAGCCAAAAAAGACATATCATACTCCAGAGACAATTAAATTTGCAAGCGGAAGACTATGATAGATAGATAAATTATATAAACTATGATGAGTCTCCAGAGTGTGATAACATTACCAGGTTAAATAATTACAATGACAATTCTAAAATATACCTAATGTGTAAGTTTAATGTCTTCTATCCCCAGTACCACAGCCCCGACAATACAGTACCAGGTCTTCAGAGACCCGCCAGAGAATTTCATGATAGGAGAACTCCTCCTCATCACCATAGAAGTAGTCCGGCTCTGCTTCACAAGCATCGCCATCACCTGAAACTCAACAAATCTGTTTGGTGTGTACAACACCGTCCCGTAACGTGGGAGTGAGTAGCTAACTCAGTGGAACAATAAGACATAAGTTATCATGTTATCAATACAGTCAAGCAGTAATGATAAAGCAGTAAATCAAACACTCCTAGTTACTCTGATTAATGCAAGTATGAATGCAGGTATGATGGATGCCCTCTCCGACATACTCCCTCAAGCGACACCATCTCACGTTCGCGCATGCTTACATCCCACAGTGCTCCACATCTTCCAGGCACATGCGATGCATGATGAGCATGATTACCGAGTTTTTAATTAGTCCATTTCAAACAAAGCGGGATTGGGAAACTAAGGTACCTCCCTTGTATCATTCCCAAACATGATCCAATCTAGGGTCGTCGGTCCTAGTTAATATCGACGATGGTGTGTTTTCTAGGTCACTGCGAGAGGTCTGCCGAGTACATTACGCACAAAGGTTGCACCACTCCCCCATCACCCCTTAAACGATTCATCACGATACAACTATACGAAACAGGCCTAGTTCATACTCTATATATCGCGGCGAACCCTAAGGCACGCCGCAACCGAGTATGCTCGCGGTCACTACAAAGGGTCGCTGTGTTTGTACACACAAAGACTCGCACCACTCCCCCATCACCTTATCAGTGTAGGCCGACAGCCGCGAATATAGTGTCCCATACCACCATAATCGGCTCACGAGTTGAGTTGCTCACTGGTCACTACGGGGAGGCACGTAGCCCCAGCGTAGGCCGACAGCTCGACCACGGTGTCCCATACCACCATGCCCGGCTCATGAGTCTTAGCGGATCGAGGTACCATGGTTAAAAGGGTTTTCACTGGTAAGTTTGGTACCCTAGGTTCAAGCATTAGTGACCAAACATGGTGAACATACATAAGACAGATCGGGTTACATGACGAGCTCGGCTAGCTCGAGCGCACAACAAGTTGAACGACATGAAGTGCATAAGCACTCCGCGTGGCCAACCACTATCGCCAACCGAAGTACGACTCGAGTTCGTCGAACACATCTCACGTGGCGACATGAAACTCAACCACGATCTCCAATCTAGTACCGATTGTCTGGACTATAATCATAGCCCCAAGCACAATCAATTGTCATCCATAGCATGTGGAGTAAAGCATGATAAACAAGTAATTCAAGCATGATAAATAAAGTAATTCAAACATACTAATAGGCATGTTAAAAGCATATTGTAAAGCATGATATAAAGCATGTTGTAAAACACTACATTAATAGTAATACAAACACATGTATTGTAAGTAAGTGTTTTGAGTGATCAACCTCATGGAGGTAATTATACACGTCGCTAGGGTAGTTGAGAATCCAATCTCAACATCCTTAAACATTACAATTTACTAACTACTACTCATTCAGACATTTCAACAAATACTTTAAAATACAGGAATCAACATACATGACAAATGTTGATCACAGAGGTATAAGGCCAAATCCTTTCACTAGGGAGTTACCCCAATTATAACACGCATACACCCATGACGGATAGTCATGGCAAGCAGGAAACCAAGTTCCATATTCATTCAGTCATTTCCACAAACACTTGGGCCACACATTTTAGCATATGTAGTGTGTATTGGCCGTGGCGTGATTTAGGATAAATCCTTTCGTTAAAGGGGTATTGCCAATACAACAATTTATTTTCCATGACAATTAGTCATGGCGAACACGAACGAGAATTCTATACTCATTCAGTCATTTTCACAACACTTAGAATACACTATTACAACATACATGGTGTATGTTAGCAAAACATGTATTAGGGCTATCCTTTAGCCAAGTGAGTATTTTATCCATGTATAATATATTACTCTGACAAATAATCATGATAACTATATCTCCAAAATTTATACGTATACAGTATTTTCTAGAATATGCATTTTCAACATACATAGTGTATACAAGCAAACATGTATTACGGCGATTCCCTTCGCCAAGTAAGTATTTTATACGCACATAATATATTTATACGACAATTAATCATGACAAACACATCGCTAAAATATACATGTATACGGTACTTCGTACAATACCGTATTTCTACATACATAGTGTTTTTTAGTAAACATGTATTTAGGCGAATCCTTTCGCCAAGCTAGTATTTTATTCATATATTGTATAATCATATATTAAATAAGTATGTCAAACATTATTCCAAAAGAAATACGTATACGGTATTTCTAACATACACAATTTCAACATACGTCGCATTTACAAGTGAACATGTATTTTGGCGATTCCTTTCGCCAAACTAGTATTTTATTAATATGTTATATAATTATACATTAAATAAACATGTCAAGCATTTATCAAAAAAAATCACGTATACGGTATTTCTACGTATACCTAGAATATGTGAAATTCCATATTTCACACCGTTAATCAAAACAGGAAACGGAAAGCACTTTGTACATGTGCAATTTCATGCAGATCATGAATCTACCATTATCTGACATTGAAAGCGTTGAAAACCGTAACTTATACACTTAAAGTCCTCACCTTTGCCTTTGGAATTCCAACAAATCAGCAAGGGTAATAGAGCTTCAGTATACGGGAGATTTCTAGCCTAAAGAGCGAGAATCGGTTAGCTTTTACACAACCCACGACGATTCTACCTTGAATCAGACCTAGGGTTAGGGTTTCTTACCTCCAAATGGGCTGGATACCGCCGGGAATTCACTTAGAACGGAGCGGTGTAGGCCGTGTGGTGAGCCAATGCAGGTGGAGGAAGATCGGCAACGATCTCTAAGTCCTTCTCTCTCTTTTCTCTCTCTTTTCTCTCTCCCAAAACCCAAATTCGTATGGCTGTGAGAGAGGGTGCTCTAAGGTCCTTTTATAGCCAAAAATATTCTGAAAATAGACTCAGGTTCAAGGGGTACTGCTAATATAGGATTTTCGCCGCTTTTCCAGCTCAAAAGGGAAGTTCTGGTGGCCCTCTTTGAACCAAACGTCAGACTTAAGCTCACCATCAATGAATCTACATGGGATTACGTTTTTGACTCATTCGGATACGCAGATCGCACGTGGCGGACCACTTTCAGTTCGACGGTCAGTGGGCCACGATCAGAAATTCCAAGTACATGTTAATGTTCCGAAATTTTCTTAATCCGAGGGTGTAATTTGGTCTGATTCTGACGGTCAGGTTGCTTATCGACCGCGTCAACGAACGATGCGATCACTATTCCGGATATTTATTTTGGCTTATGAATAGTGTTTTTCACACTACCTCGCTCCGATTCGAAACGAATTGCCGTGGAACATCGGATAAGGCTGATTTTTGAGATGATTGTTAAGCCCGAGGGGCGGTCCTAGTTCCTTAGCCGGGTTAATCGGAATCCGATGTACGATCTAGACCTAATACGAAGTTTCATTTCATTCAGAGAGCAGACGGGAAATGAGTTTGGTTCTAAACTTTAGGGTAACCTAGCGCCAATGATTCTACAAGTTTTGGGTCTTGCAGATCGTATTGAAAGCGATCCTAACAGATTTCGTAGCTAATCTGGTTTCACACCTAGTTACTTTGTCTCATTTCTAAAGGATTTAGTCCTAAGTGAATTTTGGTCGAGGTGGTACTCAGGCCTTTGGAGTTTGTATATAAAGTGATCCAAGTTATACTACTTAGCTAGTTTAAGATAGTGTCTAGGGCGAATGTGCTTTGAAAAATTGAAAGCACAAGGTAGTGAAGGGTTGGATTTGTGGAGGAAATGGGTTAAGGAGCGATTTCAGACTAAGGAAATCAGTTCTGACAAGTTAATAAGGTGTTAGGATCGACCCATCGCCTAAGGACGTCCAATCCCAGGTTGGCAAAAATCCGGGGCGTTACAATCTACCCCCCTTAAAACAAAATTTCGTCCCCGAAATTGGCTAAGGGTAATAAGGAAATATTTCTATTATGTCATTTGCCTAAGACTTGTTAATTTCGAGTGCCTACACGTAGTAGGGCAAATACTAGTCTGGTTCCTTTTAGTCTACCCCCCTTAAAACTTAATTCTTCATCCATTTCTCATATCCTGATGGTTTGCTACCATTTATTTCTTTACCTATTTGGAGTCTCGACGACAATTCCCACAATTTAGAGTAAGATAGTTGTTTTCATTGTTTGACCAACACGGAGAGACGGTAATAGTGGGCTCGATCCCGATACATCGATCATCCACCTGACCAGGGTAGGAGGCTCATCGTATCCCTTCCGAATCTGGTGGATCTGGTCTTCCGCTCTACAAGCAGTGAGTCCATTGGTAGTCGCCCAGGATTGAGAATTAGGTCAAGCCGCGAATGCTTCGCAGTTGTATATTTCAGTAACTCCGTAGTCCGATCACTCTAGAAACGTAGGGAATGTCCATCATTGAAAGGTTCAAATTGTTTATTCTAAGGTTGCCCTTTAGGCCTTAGTCTAAGAGAGTCCTTGATATTATCTGTCCCAGGGGAGGGTGAATCAAAACTTACTAGATCATCCTAAAACATTTTCATAGTAGAACTTGTTAGGGCTTCTATAATGAGCGTATGTTAACGAGCACCGTTTCGATCCTGGGCCAGTGGAGTAGGGTCCACCACGCTTTTGCTGTGCCACCCAGATCAAGAGATGCAATAGGTAACCTAACTAGATTGGGCTCATAATGTTCTACCCCCCTTAAAATTTTAGTTTCACCCTCAAGGCTCAAGAGTTATGTCCTGCCCCGTATATCGGAACAAGGTGTAATTTATAACCTATCCTTGACATGAAATGGGATGCGATTTCCCACTACATTGGTCTTCTTTTCATCAATGTTGGGTATGATGGCATTGATACCTATGGGGATCGAGAGGAGTTAAAAATGATGGGTAATGTGGTTGATGTCAGGGGTAGGTGTGGGTTTGAGGCAAGATGCCCAATTTTACCAAGGGGTTTTTGTCGCGGTCCAGACTTATCCTATTTAATCATGTCAAGCTTAATATGCATGCTATCTTTCTACGTTCATAAGCACAATACGTATGCCGACATGGCATGCGATTTGGGACCTAATTCCTAACTGTTTGTTGCCCATTTGGGCAATTCCTTAGGCCTAAAAGACATAGTCTCTACCAGCTATATACTCCTAATACTTTTCAAGGATAAAATTATAAACTTCTAGTTGTAAATGTCGGGCCAACACAGAAAGAATGTTGTGTAGTGGGTCTGAGTCGGATACATGGATCTTCTGCCTAGCTAGGACAGAAAATAGTCATATCATTTCTTAATCCCAGTTGATCCTGACCTTCCGCTTGATCAGAGCATAAGGTTCATTGGTCACAACCAGGATTGAGAATTCGATTCAGACCGCGAATACCTCGCTTAAATGTAGTTTCTCTACTCTGTGTTCCCATTGTACTAAGTCCGTGAGAAGGTGATTCTAAGGGGTGTATCGATTTGACCTAACATTAAATCAATGGGATACTGAGCGTGTATAGTTACTAATCAAACAACTTTTCTAAGAATTATTAAAGGCGCCTATGAGTATCAAGGGGTCCGACGAAGGAGTGAGGTCTCACTCCAACCTAATCCAGCCTATTAACCAAGTCCATCTTTCAACTATCGTGCAATTATCTTAGCATAATCAGTCTTTTACGTTCCGTAGTAGAACCAGTAGCCTAGTCTCAATTTATAAATAGTGGTAATCTATTAGTCTATGCTTACACACTAGATGATTTCAGATCATTTCTAATACAAGAAATTATTCATCGTGTAGGGTCAAATGTTGTCTAAGTGGAATTGAGTTATCTGTACTTGACGCTCGAGCTTTTCACACATGCTCACACCAGCTAAGAAGATCCTGGAGTTTACATTATTAATTTGTTGGATTTCCTATACGGTCAGGTCTGTCGAAAACTAGGAGTATCGCTCTAGGTCCAAAACTCTATGGCCTATTTGTCAAACAACCATTTACTCCAAAAGCTTAAGCTATCAGAGTGTGGTGGGTTAATGTATATCAAGGGACTTTATCACTTCAACGCAATTTGGCCAGTGGCCCTAAATTGTATTAAATGGGACCGCATTACTAATCCTACCTTGGGATTGGGTGTGACATGGTTGGTAGGAGGGTGGGAGGGGATTAAATTTTATAGGCCTTGGAAAAATGAGCCTGGTGTTGGAAAAACGTGAGATGGGATTTTCTATACCCCACGATGAGAAAATTTCTAAGTGTTATTGGAAAGGAATTCTCGGAATTTACTCTTAATTGCGTACATTCTAAACATGGTGTCGGAAGACATAGGATACACCCAATCTAGGGGCTATATCCTACATACACATTTATTATTACTTTTATAATTCTATCCATCGTAAACTTACCTAATGGAATTTGGCCGAACGGACCCTACGTTCTCAAATACCTTGAACATTCTACCAACTACTACACCTATCATCAGGAAAACAGAACCACCCTACGATAGTAGCCCACGCAAACTACAAGACAACATATGGATGAGCTCGGATAGAGCCATGGAAAATGAAGATAAAGGAAATAGAAAGTGGAGTTTTTGGTTCTCCATGGACTTGAGCCTCAACAGGGATTGTGAAGGCCAAAAGGTAGGGAATGTAGAAGGTAAAAGGGAGAAATGAGGTAGGTTTGGCAGTTACACGATTTTGAGCTCCAAATGGGGAGATGAGAGCTCAAACATGAAAGGAAGGGGTAGGGTAGGTGGCTAGACTGTTGTGATCGATGGGAGTGGGTGAGTTATGGATAAAAATGGGGGATTGAAAGACTGGAGGAAAGATTTGAGGGAGAAAATCGGAAATAGAAGGGGAGGGCATTTGGAAGGGAAGATGTGAGAGAGAGGGGGCTCCAACCCCAAAAATCCCAAACCATTGCCAAAATGGCACGTACCAGGGGGTGTAGGAGGTCAGTCCGACCAACCTCAGCCCAGGCCCCACCTCGGAAAAACCGGGACCGCGGTCCGCCGCCGGTGCCGCGGTGGCGCCGCGGTCGGACTTGGCCGGAACCGCGCCGCCGCGGTGGGGACGTGTTCCTCCAGTCCCCTGGGCCCCAAAAATACTGGGTCCCACCTTGGATCCCTCCGGGAGTGCTCCGTTTGGCCCCTCGATCCCGATTCGCTTCATTTTAGGTAGTTTCGGGGAAACCGGACGTAACTTGCAATCCGGAATGAGTTGTCTGACGTAAAATATATGAATTTGGGGTAGAACGAGCTAATGAAGCCAACCAACCCCGCTATGCCGGGTTGCGCAGCCCGAAATTGCGAGAAAACCCCCCGATTGATGGTTATTTCCCCGCTTCAATTTCGTTTTGCCAAAATAGTAGTTTTAGTTTGATTTCTCTTCATCCGTTGGGCTTTAGGAGTTGTGCCCAATGAGAAAAGAGTTTAGAATAATTAGGAGAACGGTTTGGTGAAGTCTTTTAGGACACTTACTATTTTTTTGACCGAAAACTTTACCCACTAGTAGACATCACGACCCATAGTAAGTCGCGAATTCTAGAAGTTTTTTGTTGTAGTTTGTTCCTGATTTCTTTCCCATTACCTGGTATCCTTATTTAAAGGGTGGTGAACTCGTTTTTAGTCATTCACTAATCAGTTTTAAATTTATTAGAATTTCTTTCTATTTTCTGCTTTCTCCTCTTGTAGATTCGTGAAGTCTCTGGTAGGAGTCCAGAGAAGCTCCAAGGGTTCGGAGTAGTTATCCTTATCACGTTCATCCCTTATTCTACCGATTTTCAACTGTTGGGATGAGGTGGGTTGTAATCTAGAATTCTCTATAGACGGCCTAGGGATATTTTAAGGTCGACCCGTGAGACCAAGGGTTAATACGGACTCGATTTCGGCGTTTGTTTTCAGCGAACTTCGCCAATTGGTGAAATTGGGATACCTATGACTGTTTCTACATCCCGTCGCTCCCTCCTAAGTCAGAGTGCGTTAGAGTGCATAATGTGACCATAACCCAAGTCCGGTTTAATCAAAATCATGCTCTGATACCATCTTGTAACGCCCTGAAAATCGGGGGTCGAGCAACTCCCGAGTTCCAGAACATCACTTATGTAACAAAATGAATGATGATTGAATGTTGACTGTATTCGTGCATTGAACATGAGTGAGATTAAGCCAAAACAGCATATCATACTCCAGAGACAGTTAAATTTGCAAGCGGAAGACTATGATAGATAGATAAATTATATAAACTATGATGAGTCTCCAGAGTGTGATAACATTACCAGGTTAAATAATTACAATGACAATTCTAAAATATACCTAATGTGTAAGTTTAATGTCTTCTATCCCCAGTACCACGGCCCGACAATACAGTACCAGGTCTTCAGAGACCCGCCAGAGAATTTCATGATAGGAGAACTCCTCCTCATCACCATAGAAGTAGTCCGGCTCGCTTCACAAGCATCGCCATCACCGAAACTCAACAAATCATTTGGTGTGTACAACACCGTCCCGTAACGTGGGAGTGAGTAGCTAACTCGGTGGAACAATAAGACATAAGTTATCATGTTATCAATACGGTCAAGCAAGAATGATAAAGCGAGAAATCAAACACTCCTAGTTACTCGATTAATGCAAGTATGAATGCGGGTATGATGGATGCCCTCTCCGACATACTCCCTCAAGCGACACCATCTCACGTTCGCGCATGCTTACATCCCACAAAGGTGCTCCACATCTTCCGGGCACATGCGATGCATGATGAGCATGATTACCGAGTTTTAATTAGTCCATTTCAAACAGGATTGGGAAACTAAGGTACCTCCCTTGTATCATTCCCAAACATGATCCAATCTAGGGTCGTCGGTCTAGTTAATATCGACGATGGTGTGTTTTCTAGGTCACCGCAGAGTTGCCATGAGGTCTGTGTACGCACAAAGGTTGCACCACTCCCCATCACCCCTTAAACGATTCATCACGATACAACTATACGAAAACAGGCCTAGTTCATACTCTATATATCGCGGCGAACCCTAAGGCACGCCTGCAACTTTAGAGTATGCTCGCGATCACTACAAAGGGTCGCTGTGGTCAATACACACAAAGATCGCACCACTCCCCCATCACCTTATCGGTGTAGGCCGACAAGCGGCGCGAATATAGTGTCCCATACCACCATAATCGGCTCACGAGTTGAGTTGCTCACCGGGTCACTACGGGAGGCACGTAGCCCCGTAGGCCGACGGCTCGACCACGGTGTCCCATACCACCATGCCGGCTCATGAGTCTTAGCGGATCGAGGTACCATGGTTAAAAGGGTTTTCACTGGTAAGTTTGGTACCCAGGTTCAAGCATTAGTGACCAAACATGGTGAACATACATAAACAGATCGGGTTACATGACGAGCTCGGCTAGCTCGAGCGCACAACAAGTTGAACGACATGAAGTGCATAAGCACTCCGCGTGGCCAACCACTATCGCCAGCCGAAGAAGTACGACTCGAGTTCGTCGAACACATCTCACGTGGCGACATGAAACTCAACCACGATCTTCAATCTAGTACCGATTGTCTGGACTATAATCATAGCCCCAAGCACAATCAATTGTCATCCATAGCATGTGGAGTAAAGCATGATAAACAAGTAATTCAAGCATGATAAATAAAGTAATTCAAACATACTAATAGGCATGTTAAAAGCATATTGTAAAGCATGATATAAAGCATGTTGTAAAACACTACATTAATAGTAATACAAACACATGTATTGTAAGTAAGTGTTTTGAGTGATCAACCTCATGGAGGTAATTATACACGTCGCTAGGGTAGTTGAGAATCCAATCTCAACATCCTTAAACATTACAATTTACTAACTACTACTCATTCAGACATTTCAACAAATACTTTAAAATACAGGAATCAACATACATGACAAATGTTGATCACAGAGGTATAAGGCCAAATCCTTTCACTAGGGAGTTACCCCAATTATAACACGCATACACCCATGACGGATAGTCATGGCAAGCAGGAAACCAAGTTCCATATTCATTCAGCCATTTCCATAAACACTTGGGCCACACATTTTAGCATATGTAGTGTGTATTGGCCGTGGCGTGATTTAGGATAAATCCTTTCGTTAAAGGGGTATTGCCAATACAACAATTTATTTTCCATGACAATTAGTCATGGCGAACACGAACGAGAATTCTATACTCATTCAGTCATTTTCACAACACTTAGAATACACTATTACAACATACATGGTGTATGTTAGCAAAACATGTATTAGGGCTATCCTTTAGCCAAGTGAGTATTTTATCCATGTATAATATATTACTACAGCAAATAATCATGATAACTATATCTCCAAAATTTATACGTATATAGTATTTTCTAGAATATGCATTTTCAACATACATAGTGTATACAAGCAAACATGTATTACGGCGATTCCCTTCGCCAAGTAAGTATTTTATACGCACATAATATATTTATACGACAATTAATCATGACAAACACATCGCTAAAATATACATGTATACGGTGCTTCCCACAATACCGTATTTCTACATACATAGTGTTTGTTAGTAAACATGTATTTAGGCGAATCCTTTCGCCAAGCTAGTATTTTATTCATATATTGTATAATCATATATTAAATAAGTATGTCAAACATTATTCCAAAAGAAATCATTATACTGTATTTCTAACATACACAATTTCAACATACGTCGCATTTACAAGTGAACATGTATTTTGGCGATTCCTTTCGCCAAACTAGTATTTTATTAATATGTTATATAATTATACATTAAATAAACATGTCAAGCATTTATCCAAAAAAAATACGTATACGGTATTTCTACGTATACCTAGAATATGTGAAATTCCATATTTCACACCGTTAATCAAAACAGGAAACGGAAAGCACTTTGTACATGTGCAATTTCATGCAGATCATGAATCTACCATTATCTGACATTGAAAGCGTTGAAAACCGTAACTTATACACTTAAAGTCCTCACCTTTGCCTTTGGAATTCCAACAAATCAGCAAGGGTAATAGAGCTTCCGTATACGGGAGATTTCTAGCCTAAAGAGCGGAATCGGTTAGCTTTTACACAACCCACGACGATTCTACCTTGAATCAGACCTAGGGTTAGGGTTTCTTACCTCCAAATGGGCTGGATACCGCCGGGAATTCACTTAGAACGGAGCGGTGTAGGCCGTGTGGTGAGCCAATGCAGGTGGAGGAAGATCGGCAACGATCTCTAAGTCTTTCTCTCTCTTTTCTCTCTCTTTTCTCTCTCCCAAAACCCAAATTCGTATGGCTGTGAGAGAGGGTGCTCTAAGGCCCTTTATAGCCAAAAATATTCGAAAATAGACTCGTGTTCAAGGGGTCCTGCTAATATAGGATTTTCGCCGCTTTTCCAGCTCAAAAGGGAAGTTCTGGTGGCCCTCTTTGAACCAAACGTCAGACTTAAGCTCACCATCAATGGATCTACATGGGATTACGTTTTTGACTCATTCGGATACGCAGATCGCACGTGGCGGACCACTTTCAGTTCGACGGTCAGTGGGCCACGATCAGAAATTCCAAGTACATGTAAATGTTCCTGAAATTTTTCTTAATCCGAGGGTGTAATTTGGTCTGATTCTGACGGTCAGGTTGCTTAATACTGACGCGTCAACGAACGATGCCGAGATCACTATTCCGGATATTTATTTTGGCTTATGAATAGTGTTTTCACACTACCTCGCTCCGATTCGAAACAATTGCCGTGGAACATCGGATAAGGCGATTTTGAGATGATTGTTAAGCCCAGAGGGCGGTCCTAGTTCCTTAGCCGGGTTACTCGGAATCCCGATGTGCGATCTAGACCTAATACTGAAGTTTCATTTCATTCCCGAGAGCGGACGGGAAATGAGTTTGGTTCTAAACTTTAGGGTAACCTAGCGCCAATGATTCTACAAGTTTTGGGTCTTGCAGATCGTATTGAAAGCGATCCCAATGCATTTCGTAGCTAATCTGGTTTCACACCTAGTTACTTTGTCTCATTTCTAAAGGATTTAGTCCTAAGTGAATTTTGGTCGAGGTGGTACTCAGGCCTTTGGAGTTTGTATATAAAGTGATCCAAGTTATACTACTTAGCTAGTTTAAGATAGTGTCTAGGGCGAATGTGCTTTGAAAAATTGAAAGCACAAGGTAGTGAAGGGTTGGATTTGTGGAGGAAATGGGTTAAGGAGCGATTTCAGACTAAGGAAATCAGTTCTGACAAGTTAATAAGGTGTTAGGATCGACCCATCGCCTAAGGACGTCCAATCCCAGGTTGGCAAAAATCCGGGGCGTTACAGCGGCGCTATAAATTAAGGGTGTCCGATAAAGCCACGAAGACTCCCAACTAATCTCCCATCCTCGAAGCTGAGAAAGCATGCAACGATAAAGCGACTTAATGGCTTCAGCACCAAGGGGAAGGCCATCAATCAATAGAAAGAACACATCATCATGGCCGGAATTGGGCCACACAAGCAAAGGAGTCATACAAATATGCTCCCACAGCCACACCTAGAGAACATACCAAGCTCAAGTTGCAAGCAAATAACAAAGCAGAGGAAAGTAAATAGGACAAGAGCAAAGAATACCTGAAGAAATGAGCAACAACCCCAGAGGATACGGGTGTGTCCGAGTGAGCACTCAGTCAACCCCAAAAAGAGCTCTGCTAGCACCACAGAAATGATACTCCTACGGAACAGAATGCGGCGGAATACATCCAGTAAAACTGCTGACGATGACTGACACCAGCCCGAGAAAAGCAGCTCAGCCAAGGCACAGAATATCAGTGCATTCAAATACTGAAGCTGGAGATCTGACCCAGGGCCTCCTCGGGCGGTTGAACAACGATCATATAGAAGCTCCAATGAGAGCTCATTCGTCCTACCTCTGCAGTCGGAAGAGTAACTGGAAATCCAAACTAGGAGATCAGATCTGCAGGATGAACCAGCTCAAACAAGGGAACATAAGGCTCCCAGGTAAGAGGAAGACCAGACAAGCGCGCAAACTCCTCCAATGATGGGCCCAACTCCAGATCATTGAAGGAAAAAAGGTTCAATGCTGGAACCCAATCGTACGAAGCCGCACTCAACAATCGCCAGTCTAAATAAACTCGGTGAAAGTGAAGAACCTCTCGAAAGTCCAAAGAGCCCAGCTCAAAGATCTCAGACTCGGTCAATCTCTCGATCCATATGTGCAACCACTCAGAATAGGTGTTGCGTGGCTACAAATGGCAAGTCCGGCCAAGCATGCCCTCTAAGATTTGGAACCCAGGATCCGCAGGAGAATCATCAAAGATGGGCATCCCCTCCTCCAACAAATCTATCTCATGGTGTCGGAAAAATCCTGACTCCCCCATCGCATCTCGAAGAGCATCCTGAAAAGCTACAACAGGCAAGCCCGAATCTCCAATGATCGCCACATCAAGAGCAGTTTGGAAAAACATATGCCCCAAGAGCTGTAATGCCTAAAGTATCCCAATAGCTGACTAGACTGGTATCCCGATCCCCGACAATAGCTATCCATCCCATCACTACCTCGAAGTCCGCACCAAATATCTGACCAAGCCATCCACAAGGAATCCATCACCTGTTAGATCCAAACCACTCAAACCACCAAGCTGAGGCCCACCACCCATCTGGACCCGATCCATCCCATCCACACCATCCACTCCTGTCAACATATCATCTACGACACCCAAAAGTAGCCCACCAAAATCCAGACCACCCACCATCCCTCCAACACCATCTCCACCATCTAATGGTCCATCTATAACCATAACTCCCATGGGCCCACCAATTAAACTATTCATCACCATCGTTGCATCATCCATACCATCAAACCCATCCACACTCATCACATCAATATCCACAAGCCCTGGTGACCCACCTGGCGTAGGTCCACCAAACCCATCTAATCCGATCAATCCATTCCCCTAACCACCATCAATGGAGGTGGGAGTCATGCCATAAATAGCATTAACCTCCTCCAAAGAGCCTGTCATCCCATCACCAACTCCTATTAATCCATCCATAAATGGATCCTCACCACCATAAATAAAGGATGATCCATCAACACCTCTACCATTTATAAACCCACCAACCCCCTCATCATGGCTAGCCATAATAAATCAACAAAAAAAAATGGGGGGGGGGGGAGGGGAGAGGGACAAAAGAGGAAGAAGACAAGGAGGAAGAAATTAAAAAAGGAGGAAGGGACAAAGGGAATGATCAGAGGGCGTGGATGGACGAGAATGTCCAGAAAGTGACTGGAAGAATGAACAAAGAAGAAGAGGACTTGCTGGAAGAAAAGATGGATAATCGATTACCGCCAGCAGTAATTGAATTACCGCTAATGGTAATCGGAGTACCGTTGCAGGTACTGACACCAATGTATTGCTGCTGCACCTGACAAGATAGGAGGAACGGGCAAAAGTCAGTGGGCGGTAGTCGGACTACCGCCGGGGTCCACTTTTTGACAAAATTAAGGCAGGGTCCACTCCAGAGGGCCAGGACCATGGAATGTACATCCAAATGCCCAAATGAGATGACAAAATGACTAAGAACAATCCGGGAAGCAACATTAAGCAACTGAAATTTCATATATACAGAGGATTACACAGCTAGTGATGCATGATGACATGATACAGTGGAACTAATCATCGTCTGGGAGATAGGCATCAGTATCCTTCCGATGAAAGTGAGGCCCCAAAAGCCCTCCTCCAGCAAAGCGAGCATCGTCACCTGGAGCGTAGCCAAACTGCAAAATTGGGCCGATACCGTACTGTTCGTACCAAGAGTTGTACTCTCTCGCTGGATCAATGAAGGCGTTGGCATCAAAACCCTCCAAAGCAGCAACTAACTCCCACTCGGGCACCAATCTCCAATCAGAAGGACCAGACGGTGGACTAAGTGGAACCAGTGGACTACCAGTCAGCTGCTAGAAGAGCCTCTCTCTGAGATACCACTTCGTCACATGAGGATCTTCCAGGATGCGGCGTTGTCGTGAAGGTTGAAAAGCCTCCTGAGCTCTAGGGATAAGTGTCGCGTTCGACCGAAAGTACGGCCTAGTCCGAAACTGCAGGAAAAGAGAAATATTAGGGGCAGAAAGATATGGAGAAGTAGACAACGCATGGGCAACATAGGGCAAGATAATCACTCACATCAACAGGGACAAGGGCATCTACATTTGACCTCCAAACAAGTTCAGAAAATATACGCATACGGCTGTGGTTGTCTTTATACCACAGCGTCATGCGTAGAAAAGGAGGTGAATGGTCAATCAAAGTGGTCGTCAGATGGGGAATATGATCAAAAAAGAAAGCCTGCACAAGGCCATAATTAGAAAAAGTGCAACATATCATCCCCAGGAAGAATAGTGCATACGAGAGATCTAAAAGGTACCGCGATGACCGGATAAAAACTAGTCAAAGATCAGCTAATGCAGTGGCTGGCTTTGTCCAGCTCTTCATACAAATGGGCAAGGAGGTCTGCATTCCAATTGTACAGCGTGGGAAAGGTGATATAGGCCACAAGCGATAACAGACGGGAACTCACCAGCTCGTTCCTATGACAGAAAATCATCGCCCCCATGGTGTACAAAATCAGAGCATGGGCTTTCACCATGACCATGACCTCAATCTCGAGGACATGCCTAGCAAAGTTCGAGGATAGCAGCAGTCTAAATCAATAGCCAAAAAAATCTGAAGCATTCGGCATCATCCCCAGTAGTTCCATCCAGTCATCATCAGAAGGTACCGGAAGATCCTCCTCAAAAGGAACAGATCCTCCATCATACCGAAGACCCAACTTCATATATATGTCATAAGGAGTAATTCCCCACTCCCCAAAGGGCAAATGGAAGGTATGAGTCTCGGCATGCCATCGCTCGGTCAAGGCAGATAGAAGAAACATGTTCGTCTTGCTTAGACGAACACGAAATAGGCTGGCAAATGGAGTGCGCTCCAATACCTTGAAGAACAGAGGTTGTGTCATGAAACCAATCAGGCCAATGTGTCCTAACCTTGCGTCCCCTCAGAATAGCAGGTGCGCCACCTTCCCGGGCCACATCAGAAAGGTGTCAGCCCTCTCGAGGTACATAGTAAGGATCAGCCGATTGACGAGAAGGGCTAATCTCGCTCCTAACACGGCAAGGCATACTGCACAAACAAGGCTCACAGGTAAGTACTCTTCTCACCACAAGGTCCAAAAAGCCCAAGCCCGCTTCCATTGCCCATTTTCAAAAGCCCACTTCCATGGCCCATTTTCAAAAGCCCAAGCCTATTTTTAAAAGCCTACTTCCAAGTCCTATTTTCAAAGGTTCATTTTCAAAGACCTAAGCCCACCTTTAAGAGCCCACTTTCAAGGCCCATTTTTGAAGGTTCATTTTCAAAGGCTTAAGCCCACCTTCAAAAGCCCACTTCCAAGGCCCATTTTTAAAAGGCCCATTTTCAAAAGGCCTAAGCCCACCTTCAAGAGCCCACTTCCAAGGTTCATTTTCAAAAGGCCCATTTTTAAAAGCCCACTCCCAAAGGCCTCACAAAGCCCATTCCCAAAGGCCCATTTTCCATAAGATCCATGAAATCACATCTAGGGACCATATCTCCAAATCAATGTCCACCTCAACTAGGCCAAGTCAAAGTCATCATTTTGGGTCCACTCAAGATTTTGGGCCCACTCAAGGAAAGTCATCCATGCATCAAATCAAATAAATCACATGGGAAGTACCACAAATGGCGGCCCGCCATCCAAGAGCTCAAGTAGGCCCTAAATCATCAATCCTACGATCCAGATCATCCCACACAAAAAATATAAAAATAAATAAATAAATAAAATAATAAATAAAAACCAAATAAAAGAGTGGGGCTCCCTTTCTTATCACACCCCACTCTAACAAAACAAAAAAATAAAAAATAAAAAAATAAAATATATATATAGAAAATTCTAGCCAACTCTATGTCCTAAAACAAAAGATCCAACAAGATCCAACGGTTAAGATCTAGTAACAATGTCCTGATCATGGCCTCCTATGGTCCAAAAGAGAAATCTAAAACCATCAAGATCTTCTCCCAAAAGTTCAATAAAAAAATCCTCAAGCTTCAAATATATGATCCAATCACCTGAAAATGTGAGAAGGGAAGGAAATACAAGAAGAAAAATCAAGAAAAAAACACCACCAGAGAACTTCCTGAGACCACAATGGAGTCCCTGGATGTCCAAGGGATGGTTTTAAAAAGAGGGAGAAGCCCCATCATTCGAACCAATACACGGCTCGGACCACCGGACCAAATGATGAACCGACGGTAATCGGACTACCGCCAGCGGTAGTCCGACTGTCGCCCCGACCAAAAGTTACATGGGACAGCGAGCCTGTCCCCCATGGTGAGATGGGACGACCAGATCCTCCTTTGATCCGTTGGGTAATAACCTTAAATAAAGATTAAAAAAATATTCTTTTTCAAAATCTCATGATAAATTCAATTTTTCGTGAGAAAATGAGAAATTCAATAAAGTAATATCTCAAAAATTGCTGAAAAAGCACAAAAGATGAAAAATACAAATAAATGGTAATGAAATGCCCTATTAGCTTAGTAGTGGAGGCCATCTACAATACAATAAAAATCGGACGATCTCGACCATCTGTGAGAACAGATGGATGTTTCAAAAATATAAAAATATTTCAAACCATTAGCTCCATTAATTTATTAGTGGTAGCCATCTGACTTTTTACAAATAAAAACCAAACGACGACGCCCCCCACAAGATTGAACAGATATTTCCAAAAAATCCAAAAAATATTTTTTCAAATAAAATCCTTAAAGAGTCTAGCTCTAAAGAGGATAGTTTTCAAACAAAAATTTTTTAAAATTGCACGCGACGTGTAGTACACTGAGGAATCTTCCATATTCTCCAGTTGTGGTTAGTGCAAACAGCTAAATAAGATTCGGTCTCTTTCAGTTTCCCCGAGGGATGATCGAATCCATACACAATACAAATACAGTTGGCCCAATCTCTATATCTGGACAGTCGTACGAATGTGAGTAAAAATGATTGGATCTATCTCTGGAAGGAATAATCAAACTCAAAGTGATAACAATCCATTGTAACTAAAGTATCATAATCAGAAGATTGCATGGCAAAAGATTACCTACACATACCTAGTCTGGGATGTTCACAAATTTTGATCGAGTCCAAGTCTGCTTAGTGATTTCCCCGTAAGGCGGCATCAACACGCAGGGTAACTAACCACTTTGACGATCAAACAGAACGAATACTCCTAGGTGATTATGCAGCAAAGGAAACGACAGAGCAAATAGTATGGGAATCCTCGTAAAGCCGCATGAACTCGCAGAGGCCCTACTTTCAGACTTACCCTCCAATGCTATTAATAATTGAACGTGAAAAGGTTGTGATTGGTGACTCGTAAAGCCGCGACGAATGCGCAGGGAACAATCACAACGTTTTCCTCAGCCCTCATGATATGTGCAAGTCATCTTTTTTTCCAATTAGTCAACTGACAATGATACAATGGCAGACAACAAATTCAAATCTCTATCCTTTCTGACTAGAAGGGTAGGGTGTCCACTCACTTTGACCTTCGGTTGCTCATAACCTCGGCCAAAGAGGGGCATCTATAGACACCCCACCTAGGAAAACATCTTGAGAAGGCTAAAGACAATCCGGGAATCATGATTAAATCCTAAACTCATCCCAACCTAAACCAAAACCTAACCCAAAACCCTGACCCAAACCTCAAATTCCCAATCCGCAACCTGAAACCCTAATCCAAACCGTTCAACCCACATACAGCCCCCGCCTATACATTATACCCTAATCTGAGTCCTTTACCCAAACCTAAGTCCACTTATCTGAACCCCAAAACCCCAAAAGGATGACTATTGGATGAACCAGTGTATAAAAAAACCCACACGCTTGAGCCCAGCTAGAGCCCTTACCGAGCAGTAGTCCAACAACCTCCAGTGGTAGTTTGACTACCGCCGTGCAGAGTGTTTGAGCCGCCACTCGCTCACGGCCGCGTGTGATCTTTCGGGGGGATAATTGTCCCAAAGATTCAAAAGTCAACTTTCTTCGAAAATTACCCCCCCTTCAACTTTATTAACTGTTTTACCAATCCCAAGAGCCAATGAAAGTGCGCCATGTAGCATTCCTCTCCCCTTAACCATTTACCACTTGCCATGTCATCATTTACCCCTCTCAAACCCAGAAATTACCACATTCCCATTGGAGAAGGCTATAATAGCCCGCCTCTTCACATTTCACAACAACCACTCCTCATTTTCAAGCTTAAGTGAGAGGGAGAGGAAGAGAAAGGAAGAGAGTGAGGGTGAGGGAGAGCTTCCAAGCCTCCAAGATCATATTTTCTAGCCATCTCTTAGCCTCCTCCTAACCTTCTCAACCCCAAGTCTAGCCCGGATTGATCATGGTGAAACCTATGTCTTAGCCTACTCAAGTTCAAGTCAGAGATCTTTTTACCTTATGCAAGCATTCATCATGACATCTATTCCCTTCTCAACCCCCTTGCTCCTCTAGATCTCTAATTTACGTATGCTCTGTGACTTGTCGTACATCAGATCTTGTCACATCAGAAATTCCTAGTGATCTAGTCCACTTTCCCTTATCTTTTTGCATAAGCATCATTATATCCGCCTTCTAGACATGTCATTGGACGTATGCTTTGTAGCTTGCCGAAATCTCAAATCTTATTACATCAGAAATCCACATGTGTGCCTAGTCCCATCTCGACCACAGCATCCATTGTCCCTTAAGATTATTTTACCACACTAAGTAGAGGTCGTACATTTGTACTGGCAAAGAGGGTGCCTAACACCTTCCCTCTTTGTTAGCGAAGTCCCTTATAGGGAATCACTAATCACAGACTAGGAATCAATCTATGGTAGGAGAATCTTCAAAATTTTCCAACCTTACGTATTTCGCTGTTCTAGCCGACCGCGGGATTCTAAGATTCACTGCTAGTGGCGACTCCAACATCCACAAATCAGCCTAGTTACTCCCACCATCAAATCTAACCATACAAACCAACGTGGACACCAATTTTCAGTGTCTACAATAATATACAACCCAACTTTAACATGTAGCACTTCTTTAGGCCTACCATGATTTATGTGTTAGATCCACACTGCCCATCAACTTTTTATATCATTCTAGAGCATGATCCTAAAAAAAAAAAAAAAAGCACATCCAAAGCTCAAGTCAACCACACCACATAAAGTACTGAGAATAGAACGACTACCATTAAAACCTTCCTGAGGTCCACCGTGAAGCTTATTTGCCATCTAACCTCTTCATAAGGTCACACAAACCTAGATGAAGGGAAAACACAAAAATTAGCTTGAATAAAGCCTTTTGTGGCCTTAAGAAGTTTTCGATGGTAGGCACCCAATTCCCACTTTTTCTTGTAGTGTGGCCCACTTGAGCCTTAGATTTGTCTTGCTTTTTGTGTTATTTTCTAAAATGATATGAAAAAAATGGATGGACGGTGTGGATAAAACATATACATCATGGTAGGCCCCACAAAGCCCTTTGACGGGATTGTCCATCTCTAGCTAGATCTTGGTGGTGGTAGTATGCAATCCCTGCCCAGATTTGGGGGAGTAGATTAGCTGAGACCTCAAATCCACCGAGGTGGGTGGGGCCCCTGACTGTGGGGCCCACTGTGATGTATGTGACTACATCCACACCATCCATCCATATTGAAAGCTCGTTTTAGGGCATGACCCAAAAAATGAAGCAGCTCTAAATCCCAGATGGACCATAGTATGGATTAACCACTAAAAACTTCTTGTGGGCCACTAAAGATTTAGATTAAGATGATATTTGTGTGGTCTCTTCATCTAGTTGTTTCTGACCTTATCAATAGGTTAGATGGAAAATAAACATTTCGGTGGAATTCATGAAGTTTTTTTATGGTCAGAATTAAATCATGATTGTTTCCTATGGTGTGGTCCGCGTAAAATTTGTGTCCGCTTCATTTTTGGGATAACGCCCTAAAATGAATTTTCAAAATGGTGTGGATTTATAGTACACGCATCATTGTGAGCCCCACAGCCAGGGTCTCACTCATGTCAGTGGATCTAGGGTCTCCCCTAATCCACTCCCGAATTTGGGGGGTCGTGGATTTTCTGTAAAACCCTTCTGTAAGAACTTCTAACATTAGATGTTAGGTGGGGCCCACCATGATGTTTGTGCAAAATCCACCCCGTTCATACATTTTGCGAGCTCATTTTAGACCACGATACAAAAAATGAAGTGGATCCAAAGCTCAAGTGGGTCACACTAGAGGAAATAGTAGAAATTCAGTGACCACTATTGAAACATTAGTATGGCCACAAAAGTTTTGTATCAACCCAAGTATTTTGTCTTTTAACTTCATCGTAGTGCCCATGACCTTATAAACGGTTTGGATGGCATATAAACATCAAAGTGGAGCCAAAGAAGGTTTCAACGGTAGGCATTTCTTTCTCTAATTTTCCCTCTCATGTGGCCCACTTGAGTTTCGGATCCGCCTCAGTTTTGGTCATGTGTCCTAAAATGAGCTCACAAAAGGGATGGATGGGTAGATTTCTCACTAACATCATGGTGGGCCCCACCTAGCATCCAAACTTCCTACGACCCTTTCTCAGGAAATCGACATCCACCGACCTTCCTTCTTTGTCACACCCCTGACTCACCCAAGATGGTGCAACCCTTACCATGGGGCCCACCTTGATGTATATATTCTATATTGACTCTGTCCATCCATTTTTCCAAATCATTTTAGGGAATTATAAAAAAAAAAAAAATGAAGCAAATCCAATTATCAAGTGGACCATACCATAAGAAACAGTGGTGATTGACCATTAATGGGCCACAAAACCTTTGGGTCACATGAGATTTAGATCATCCTCATTTTGGGGATCATTCCTTAAAATGATTTGGAAAAATAAATGAACGGCATGGATAAAACACATACATTATGATGAAGGCCACACAACACCATCTAATAGCTAAGGGCTACTGACATCATCGATACGCAATCCAAATCCACCGAGGTGGGTGGGACCCCTAACTATGGGGCCCACCGTGATGTATGTGACTACACCCATGCCTTGCATCCTTATTGACAGGTCATTCTTAGACATGATCCAAAAAATGAAGCAGATCCAAATCTCATATGGACCATAGTACAGGAAATAGCAGTAAATAACCATTAAAAATTTCTTGTGGGCTACAAAAGCTTTGGATTACGATGATATTTATGTGGTCTCTTCATCCAGGTCTTTTTTACCATATCAATAGATTAGATGACAAATAAACATTCTGGTGGAATCCATGAAGTTTTTAATGGTAGAGATTTGAGGAAGATTGTTTCATATGGGTAAATGTGTCAAATTAACATATTTCAAACATTTCAAACGTTAGTTAACAAACTGGTTGTTAGTTTTCCGACTTCAAATTCAAACTTTAGATTCAGATTTTAGATTTGGCTTCGGACTTCGGACTTTAGATTTAATAAACATGCCCTTAATGTAATTCTTACCTTTATCTGTTATTTACATTTCGTAGTGTAATCTTTTACCTTTACCAACTATTTACATTCCTTAATGTAATCCGTAATAACAATTAAATAGTTGTTAACTTTAGCTATAATCTGAGTCTATGCTCATACGTTGGATTTAGTTCGAGTCTCAAGTGAAGTTCTCCATCGAAAGAGGCATTCTGCGGTTGTTCTCCGCGACCAACTGTAAGAATTTCCTTTTTATTTTATCTGTACTGAAGAGAAAAAAGTCCTTTTATATGGAAGGCAAAGGTGTGATCCATTTTCAGAGGTCGAACCCCACCCTCTAACTTCGCCTGATCATCTTAAGCAATACTATGCAAGTGCTAAATAGGTGACTGATCTTATTATAACTCAGTCATATACGGTCGATTTCTAATGTATCTATCTATCTTGGCGCTTGAGATCATAATTGTTTGGTTTGAATTGAGTTGCAAATTCAATTCTGGCACCCCCGCACTAATCACGTGACCAATTTTGAAATCAAAGCACAACAAAAGTTTGGCACGCCCAATGGGACCCTCGTCCTACCTTAATGGTGCGGCATTGCCAATCGACCAATCTGAAATATGAACAGAAGAAGCAATCGAATTGTTGGCGCCGAACCCTCGACACCAACCACACCACCTTCAACTAGGGAAGTAGCGGTTCAAGCGTCTCCTGAATTATTGAATCTAAATGCTAGCCCGACACTCAGTCTTGCAAACCAGGAGGAGGCATTAACCACTTAGACCACATCTCTTAAAGAGAAAATGGTCAGACTCGAGGATGTGCAAATGAGTATTTAGCACGAAGAGTATGGGAGAGCTCAGACAGAACTAGTACACGCTCAAGCCAAGCAATTCCGTGTTCAAATTGAGAGCGTGAATTGATGGATGACTAACCAGACCATATCCATGCACCGATTATTGGCCATTGTCACCGAAAGTGCCCTTACGACAACACTATATAATGTCGAAGGAAGTTCTATCGGTAACATGTCTCAGTCGCTACCAATACCTCCCCTTTAGCGAAGCTCGCCTCTTATCCCAATGCAAGAAGGGCGAATGCTCCATTGCACATCGAGTTCAGGCAGCCAAAATTCGAGATCATGAATTTTGTTCCTGAAATTCGAAATCAGGGTATGCCGGGAGGACAACCTTTATAGCAATTTTCTAAAAATCCGTTATTTCATGAGAGACAAAACCGAATATGTCCTGATCCACCGTCCATGGTTGAACGATAGCGGATAGATCATGACCAGATCATACAAATGGTGTAAGAGGATGCAGGCCAAGTTATCAGCCGCAATACCATCCTGGTCTACCATAAGCCATATCTCAAGTAGATTAAACAACAACACCCGTTGCCGAGGAACTATCGGCTAGATTTTACCCTATTCTTGGGAGACCCTGGTCAATCAACCATCGAGCACGTAGGTCAGTTTACTATGCAGTGTAGTGAACTGGCTAATAATGAATATCATAAGTTACAATTGTTTGGTCATTCATTGACGATAGATGCCTTTACTTGGTACTCTAACTTACTGCCAAACTCGGTCATACCTGGCAGGAGATGGAGGAGAAGCTCTGTGCCCAGCTCTTTTCCAAGGATAGGGAAATGACTATGGACAATCTCGCACATTTTCAGCAGTTGCCTGGGGAATCTTGTGAGAGTTACATCACTCAATTCAAAAGAGTGAAAAGCCAGTGTAAGGTCGTCATGACTGAGGCGGAATTCATACAACTTGGCGCAAGACGACCTAAAATACAAATTCCATAAGAAGTTCATTGGAGCAGAGTTTTCCAATTTGTATATTTAATTAAGAAAGTTTCTAGGTATGAGGAGCTCGGTAAAAGAATGCGTTAATGGAAACATATTATCACGACCCCAACTACAAGGTCACGATTGTCATAGTGGAAATAAGCCACTCATTTGCTCAACATTGTTTAAGGAGGAAACAACTACGCCGACCATGCAAAAGGCCCAGAAGATATACACCCGTGATATCACCTAGGCCAATGAGATATTTAAGATACTATTAACATGAAAGTTCATCAAAATGCCCAGTAATCACAAAATACACACGTTCGATGAATTAAAAAGATCGAATATTGTAATTGGCACGGAACACGTTCTTACTCTGCTAATAAGTGTGTTGTGTTCAAGAACACCGTTAAGGACAACATCGATCGTGGACTGTTGAAATTCCTGAAAAGGGAGAAGAAGCAATATTGATAGATATTGACCCATTTTCACCTAATTTGTATGTCAACAAGATTATAGTGAACCTGAGGAGATTAGATCAGCCAAGGCAGAGGGTTGATATTGGTCTAGGTCATTACCTTGGTACACTGCAACGACCAAGATCAAGATGGTACCGGTCTGATACAGAAACTGCAAGTTCCACATGACAATCTAGAGCAGCGTAAAGCAATGGTCGAGCCTTATCGATGTACCGGAATGCCCTAGGTCATGGAAATCCCACCTCGACCAGTAAGGAAGGTCGAACATGTAAGTCTAAGACAGACAGATAGGAGAGACATTGATCGACCATGGAAAGCGTTCACACCCCTTAATTGCTAGCTTCAACAGAGAATTCTGAGTCAAAGGATGGTCAAGCCTCCACTGACTTAGAGGAGATTCTAGAAAATGTTCACGTATTCCAAATTCCCTGCTACCCTTAAAGCAATGACTCAAACACAGAAGCATCGGTGGTAGTGGCATCAAGCATCCATGAGAAGAGAATTAGCAGAGTCGAGAATACATCTTGGCTAGGGGCAGTGCGGTTGCGACTATTCTGAAGGATTCCTCAATCGAAGCAACAGTTGACCATGAACATGGTCGAAGAACTTCTGAAGCCCATTGTTTATGACCAGGTCACAGAAGATGGTGTCCAGCCAAATAGTACTGCAAAAATTAAACAATATTGGTGATTGTGATGATTTATCTGAATATCTCAGCAATAAGCAGTTTTCGAGGGATAATTTGGTAATTGAGAAACTAATGGCAACAACTGAAGTGTTTGAGGTATCGCCACTCGCTTTCAAGCAAGTGGAGGCAACTATAGTAGCCAATAATTAAACATTTTGATATATGTGCTGATGAGCACCACGGCTTGGAAACATTTGGGGGGGTAATGTCTAGGTTCGGAAATTGTTTTCAAATCATTGCCACCCATACAGTTTGATTGTAACATGATGCTCACCCTTTCGTCTAGTTTCTAAGACAGACTATACCTAGTCAAATGGTGGGCGATGTGGAAGAACTCGACCCCCCGCGGCAATACAACATACTTCCTTTCCTCCGAAAAATGCGATTGAGGAAGTACCAAGAACGAACGAGATACCATATGTAAATACTGTTACCGTGGCGTCAGGGCCATCATCCGAGATAGTGTTCATAAAAAGGGTCACTCATGACATGACTTAGGACATTAAATGTTATATATATTCACTCATCTCGAGGGCTGCTCAGTCACCAGAATCTTGGTTAATAATGGGGCCATTGTTAATTTTCTCCCGACGAGAATGATGCCAAAATTGGAAAAAACTACAACCAATCTGATTCCGTCTAAGGTGACGGTTAGTAACTTCATTGGACATATCACCAACACGTGTAGCATACTATCGGTCGACTTAACCGTAGGCACTAGGAGAGTATAGGCCTTGTTCTTTGTGGTCAATACATCGTCCAGTTACAATGCGTTGCATGGGAGGGATTGGATCTATTCCTTTGCATGCATCCCATCATCCCTATATCAATTCATAATATTTTGGAATTAAGATAAAGTTGAATAGGTCTTTGTTGCTAGCAAGTCATTCCCAACTATCTCAAACACAATTGAGGCTTATTACTATGGAGACGAAGTGGGATTGATTCACTTTATGGGGAGAAACCAGCATGGATGACCAACTAGAATATTTGTAAAAAAGAACCCATGGAGCATTGTGCGAGACATTGCCATCGTAATTTGTCTGGTCGATAACCTGTTGAGGGACATTTACCTTCTTGGTAGGTTCCACATTGTACCATTGAAGAGGTCACATGACCAGTACACTGAGAGACGGGAAGCAAACAAATGATTTCATGGCTAGAATAAAAAACTTGAAGAGAGCATGAAAAATGTTGACAATGCTTGCTTTGTAAATCTAGCCGACATGATTGTTTCGGCCGATGAGGATGAGATAGACATGGAATTAAAGTATGAGCCTGACAAACTAGGAACCGAGCAGGACCTGAAGCCAACTTTTATCAGTGGGTTGATAAAACCGCAAGATAGATTTGAGCTCACTGGTTTTTTTTTTTTTTTTTTTTGGAGAGTTTGTCGATTATTTCACGTGGGATTAGATGCAAGGACTAGATCGAAGTCTAGTCTAGGAGGATAATAGCAAAGGTCACGCAAAAAATAAAGGAATAAATCGAACAACTACTGAAGGCCAATTTCATCATGCCTATTAAGTATGCTGAGTGGATCTCGAACGTGGTCCCAATCGTTAAGAAGAATGGTAAGTCGCGAGTATATATTGATTTTAGAATTTTAAATTTAGTAACACCAAAGGACAAATACCCAATACCTGTATTCGATCAACTGATCAACTGGGCAACCGAGCATTAGATGGTTTCTTTCATGGATGGACATTCTAGTCATAATCAAATATACATCGCAATGAATGATGTGCTGAAAAAAGCATTCAGGTTTCCTGGGCCTTTGAGAACCTATTGTTGGACAGTTACATTGTTTGGGCTCAAACTTCCTATAAATAGAAAACTTAGGGTTTCATTTGGGACTTTTGCCAAGAGATTCCAAAAGTAAGTTTTTTAGAGCTTTATGGCAATTTGAAAGTTGATCTGTACATGGGGCACCATTGCCCATGCAGAGAGGGCACATACTCTTGCATGGAGCAACACTGCCTACACATAGGTAGGGGTGTACATCGAGTCGAACCGAGTCGAGCTGGCCTCAGCTCGACTTGGCTCAGCCACTAGCTGACCTCAGCTGAAACTTGGCTTGGCTCGGCTCGGTCCTTGAGCCTGACTGGCCAACTCGGCTCGGTTTGGTCAGCGGCTTGGGCCAGCTCAAGCCGAGTTTGAGCCAAAATCAAACCGAGTTTTCCATTTAGGAATTTTCACAAACACCTGGACTGTACCTTCAAAATCTTACTGTATTTGAGATAGTAGCAATGGTTTTATAGATATTTTATCAAACACCTTCTAAGCAACATAAAAACCAAGAAAAAAAAGGGTGTTGGTTTCATATACATACCTTCCTTGCCACCAGCCACACTTCTTTGAGTCATTTCATCAAACACTTGGTGAGTAACATCAATATCAAAGCAACCGAGTCACTGAGCTAGTTCGATCCGAGTTCGATTCGAGCTGGGTTCGATCCGAGTCAAGTCAAGCTAGGGCTACCTCGAACTCATTTTCGAGCTCAAAAAATCAGCTCGACTCAGCTTGAACTCAACTTCAAACCGAGTCGAATCGAGCTTTTTCGAGTCGAGTCCAGCAAGCTAACCGAGCTAGCTCGGCTCGTGTACACCCCTACGCATAGGGCTCCTAACCCAATACACGCCCACCGTTGCCAGCACACGAGCTGGATTGCCCTATGCTCGACTACCTTAACCCAAGTATACATCATGTGCGTTCCTGCAACATCCCCGCGTGTGATGTGTTATCTATTATGAGGGTTTTACCTTGCTGCCAAAACTTTTTTGGATCCGTGCATGCCCCCCTTCTAAGGGGAGATACTGCTGAACCTTTCCAAGGCAGAAGGCCTTGAAAATAGCTCAACATGAAAGAGTTTGCATGTGGTTTAGGTGAGTCGGCACATGTCAACAACATATTGGCACGCGGCCTTGGGAGTGTCTATGAAACCCCATGCTTGGCTTATGCACCGTCGGGGTGTAAGAAGTTGCTTGCTCGACCTAGACCCTACATTGATGCATCGTTTCTTCATGCTAGTGCCTTCGAGGCCTTTGCACGTTATGCTTCGTATGGGAAACTCTACTGGATTTTCTATTAGGGAAAGGTATAAAATGTTTGAGTCTGTAGTTTCTAACTTACACTAGGCACACACTTTGCACACAACCTACCTAGGCTAGTGAAAGTCTTCACACAAAACAACTTAAGTCGACGCACACCTGTGCAAAGATCCTTTCAAGCTTGCTCCCTTCCATAGTTTCTAGCAGTGTTGTATCCACTTCAAGTCATTATTTGACAAGTAAATGATCGAGATTCAATTCGGAATATGATAGCTCATCGAAAACCATAGAGAAATCCCTTCCAAACAAGTTTTAACCACCTCAATTTGACTTCGAATGAGAGAATTGTGACAGTTCTATCTAAATTGTGCAGTGTAATCGACATAACCAAAGCACCTTGACCTACCAAGGCAATAAGTAGCCTATGCACATGGCCATACAATAGCGGGCCTAGCACACCTTGCCTACTCAATAATTCATCGAATAAGCTTCTGAACCAGCTTGACAACATCTCATTCCTTTTCAGGATAAGAGAGATATAAGCCATTCATCACAAGAGTGCTAGCCCATACATGGTACTGTGCGTAGGCTACTTTCTAGTGACTTCTCACCAACTCTCATTAACACAATTAACCCATGACTGAAATGATTTAAAGAATGTTGGAAAACCTAAACATTCCCCTTTCCAATAGTATAAACTACACCCAATCCGATACTAGACAAATCATCTATGGGCGAATACAGAGATCATTCAGATGCAGCCTTTAATATGTGCAGATCTAACCTGCTCATTTTTCCAATCTGAGCAACTTATATTTGCATTTCAAACCTACACATTTATACCAATCAGAGCTGCTACTGTATTGATTATCTGGACCCATGCGCCAAATCATCATGGTAACATCTTAGGCCCTCTTTATATATTAGATCTTTTTAGGGACCTTGAGGTGTCCTTAAGGCATCCATCTTGCTTCTCTTGGTTGTTACACCCATCAAGCTTGTCAATACATGTCGAGCATCGTGACTCTCAAGCCAGTTAGTTGCCTTTCTTTAGAGTCAGTGACAAGTTATGCCACATTATATAAGACTCTGGCAGTAAAGGCCCTCGCATTCTGACTGGGTTTTACTTAGACATTACTTCGAATACTCAAATAATCATCATCACTTTATGGCCTTTCTAAGTCAACTCTATACATCATCATGCACACGTCTTCCTCTACATCTCATCTCATCTTATTTATCAATTATAGCCTTGAGCTGAATAAAGATGATATTACTTGGCCCTGTCCTTGAGACATAGAGGATTCCCTTTTATAGCCCACAATTGGCTATTTTATAACCTTCACTTGGCTTAAGCAAGCGATCTCCTTGGAAGTCTGTGATCACTCAATACACTCACATCTATCATATACTAAATCTCACTCTATTTGTATAGTCATATGACATTTTGAGAATGGATAATTCTCAAGAAAGTTATAAGCTTCAATATTTGAATTCAAACTCGCTATCATATGGCTTTTGATCATAACCGATCTGACACGGCCATAAGTTGTCTATGGTTCTAACATAGTATCTCTATACGTTATTATGTAATGCGCCCATGAGGTCAACATCACCTTAAATAACTCAAGAACAGGTCAATTCTCACAAGTTAATAATAAGATTAGTTATATCGCTCATTGAGTGATCACTTATCTTCCAAACACCACCCAATGTTATTCACCCAAGCAACGTATTATAGCCCATGTTATAAAAATCACGCCTTAAAGAGACCAAATTGATCCCTTTAGCAGTTAAAACTATCTTGCGTAGCATGTCTATATGCATCATGCACTGCATTACAGCTCATTGAGCCTTGCTTGTAATTAAGGGGCATTATACCTCACACCCAGAATGTACATGTATCTAGAGAATTAAAATAGCCCTTGATATACTTATCTCGTCTCTCATCTGTTTATAAATATTTTATGGATGTCTGTGAAAGATCCCGAACAAGCATTACACATTCCGTATATCAATCCAAATGCAATCAATAGTTTCACGCGCATGTCTGGCATTTTGGCCTTCATAATGTTTGGCTTACTCATTAACTTCAGTCGTTATCAGGTGTACACTGTAATATCCAGAAAACATAACTTTGGTCACCATTGGGTGTGATATTCTACCCAGAGTGACTTTAGTCCCTCGAGTATGCAATGTACTACTCGGCAAAGTGATGGCATTGGGCCCTTCGAGTGTGCAATGCACTACTAGATAAAGTGATGGTGATGGGGTTTAAGTTTCAACCATTGGATTTTAGTCCTTTAAGTGTGCAATGCAATGCTAGAAAAAGAGATGTCAATACGTCTGAGTTTCGACCAATGTTTTTTTTTATTAGTGATGAATTTAGTCGAAGCTCTTAACCACATAATTAAGTGGGCTTCTAGTCAGACTTGTAAGCCTCAATTTGAGTCGCTTTAGCTTATTGACTTCTATCCACGAGTAATGCTGTCGAGTTGCTGACCATGACTAACAAATGGTAGTGTTATTAAGTTCTTGACCGCGATCTGCAAGCATTAGTCTTTGGCTGAGGATTTTGAACTATTAAAACATGTGAGTATTTGGCACGTCTTCAGAGATGTATATTCATTTATCTTTTTTTAATGAAAGTAGATAGCAATTACCCTCTCGTTGGAATATGTATACGTATTTGTCTCCTTTTTCCTACAATGGCATAGATCAGGTGAATATTATAGGTGAAACAAATGATTAGGTTATTCATGTAGATATCCATAGGCGGAATCATGTATCACTCTGTATCTTACTATTGTGAGCGGGATTAAGCGTCGCTCTAATTATTGCCCAAGATAAGTGGAATTAAGCGTCGCTCTAATTATTACCCAAGATAAGTAGAATTAAGCGTCAGTTTGGGGTATGTACTTTATCCTCATGCTAGAGATTGAGTGTAGAGACACCAAACACCAGTTTAAGTTCTTACAAAGTTTTGGAGCAAATGACTCATTGTAATTTTACTAGCATAATATTATGTCCCATCGTGTAGTCAACTATCGGTGCACTGTTTTTCATGCATTGAAGCAAGGCACTTTTCTCAGCTAATCTGAATTTTGGCTAAGTACGAGGCCGTTGCGTACCCACTAGTGCGACCACCTTGTTCACGACGAGCATGGTGCGGTGCCCTTTCGAATTCCTAAGGCATAAGGCTACCAACCATCCATGCGCCCCAAGAATAATGTAGTGTGGACCATAAAAGCTTGAGAGGTAACATCGAATGGATGTTGCATTGCCACGCCAGCAACGAGACCCACTCCAAGGAGATGAATTGGATAGTCGCCTAGTAACACTTAGCACATCCACCCAAGACCACATATCTACCATGTAGACAGTTGTGGAAGGCCTGACGCACCATGAGGGTTGCACACAGTAAGGTCCTAAGGTCTATAAATACCCTTTGAAGGCATTGTTTCATTCCCTTCAAGACACTGAAACTATGTATCTCCTCCGAGAGACCCACGCAAAGCCCTTAGCTGCGCATCAAAAAGAGCCTTATTCCTACGTTGAGATTGGCATTGAATGGAGAATTAATCTTATAGTGGACCCACAAACTCCTTGAGTCATC
The DNA here is from genome assembly GCA_030180095.1 of Magnolia changhungtana. NCBI lineage: Eukaryota > Viridiplantae > Streptophyta > Magnoliopsida > Magnoliales > Magnoliaceae > Magnolia > Magnolia changhungtana. The sequence continues at coordinate 6,564,577 of JASAUF010000160.1, forward strand.
CCTTTGGAACTCCAATGTGAGCGCAAGTGGTCATCATACAGCTAGTGTGCCCTATGGGCCCAAGCAATGCCACTGGTGCCCCCATGTTCTGCATATCTTCATGTATAAGCCCTTATCCTAGACTATGCATTACTTATGCAAGTACTTGATCCCTTCGGAGATTGTGCTCCTTTGCACACCCCACCACACAAGTCATGCACCTAACAATCTGCATTGCACTAAATTTCGGCCATTGGCTTGACTCTTAACCTTCAACAAGGTGGCATGCTCCAACTAGTCGTGCCACGCCTCTGCGGCGCCAATCGATATTGCCCCTCACAAGGCCCATATCATACCGGTAATTATGCCCTAAGATATCCATGACCCATGGATAGGGATCTTCACTAAGAGTGCCTCCTTTATGAGGAAGGTTGAAAGCCATGCTCGCTTGATTTTGGACCAAGAACACTCAATTACGATTACCCCTTAGCGCGCACTCTATACCGGTCATGCCATTGGAGCACAATAATTGCATCTCGATCGTAAGGCCACCCTCATGGAGCTCAGGTAACACCTCCATGAAGGGACCCGGGCGACACTTCTTATCCAAGATAAAAGGGTGCACCTGCCTTATCCTTTTTTTATATGTATTGCACGTTATATCTTAAACTCAAGAGTATTTCCCCTAGAATTTAATTAGGATTGTGGTATGTCACAGCCTACGATATAATTTGAATTCAAATATCAATAAAACTCATATTTTTTCTTATGTGTTCCTTCATGCATGATTTTGAAAATGCTTTGTGAATAATTTGTATATGCCTTACCCTCAAGCAATCAAATACATCAATAATACACATAATGACATAACATCAACCTCCTACCAAGTTTCTTGCCTCATCTATTTTCTTAATAAGGTTTCTAATCATAGCATTGTGGTCCTTTGGCTAATTGGAGTTTTGTTAACTCTGTCCCCCTGGTTTTATTTCGCTACCACCAATGAGCGGGCGATTGTAGGGTTTACCATGGGATGCCCCCAATGTGGTCTATATCCTAAGTCCTCTGTGCTAGCTTTTTTCTACCTGGCATGTTTTTTTTATAAAGTCTCATCTTTCAAATCGGGACTGCTATGGTATGTTTCAGGTGTTCACAACTCTAATTCTTGTGGTGGCATAAATTCAGCTAGTGTAATCAGAGGTGAAAGATCCCACATCAAGAGGTGTAACACCCCCTAATTACTAGTACTCGGGTGTTAATGTATAACCAAACGTAGTATAAATACAAGCCTGACATAAGTAAACATTCATGTTCATCCTAGTTTAAATCTAATCGTTGAAAACAGTCAGCACCTGTGCATCAAACAATCCATCAGTTAATCATCGAGACAAACCATCCAGTAGTCATATAATATTTAATAAGTATATTTATTTTATTTATTATATTTTCCACAAACATAGATTACAAAAATTATAGATGTATCTTGATAAATCATTTATTATATAGAAGTGTATGGAAATATATATTATAATAAGAGTAATATAGATATATATATATATATATATATTTAATGTACGCAAAACATTATGAAAGTAATATTATATTAACTAAACCTACGGAATAATAATTTTATAATATATAATTGAATAATAAATATTAATGTAGTATTGAATATTTTTATAAACATGTATTCCAACAATGAGTAGATATTTGAATAACATCTTATATTATTTAACGATATGATTTTAAATAGGATATTGTACAATTTGCAATTCATATATATGTATAATATGAGACTATATATTATGAATTATATATTAATAAATAGGTGATCAACGGCATGCATATAGTACTATATTAATATTAAAAATTATAGGAATATATGTATATGAGATTTTAATTATTTTAATTATAAGTAATATACAAAAGTAAGGAAATCTGTACTAATATTCGTATTGGTTAGTAATATGTGATGAAAGTTTTACAAATGGACCATTAGGACTTTTTAGCTGCTAATGTTCAGCTTCGAAATCATCCGACCAGTAGGCTAATAAGAAACCACCCTTAGGACTACAGATCAAGTGGTGGGCCCCACCTGGACCTTGGATTTACCCTATCTTCGGTGAAAGGCTATGGCAGGACCCTGCAAATGGAATGAATAGTGTAGATTATGGTGATATCATTTCAGTGGGCCCCCACATAATGCATGTGCACAAAGAGTGTTGGTGCATGAAGTACACTACAACCATTGGCTCGGTCAAACTAGCTTTGACCGAGCATCTCTCAAACTTCTTTTCCGCTCTTTTCTCTCTGTTTAAACCGACTCACTTCAAGCCCCTAAGTGACCCACCACGGCCACTTTTCGAGCCATCCAAGCCATCCAATCTCTTCATGGGACCCACACGATCAAAACTGTATAGTTGTTCGACTACTTGTAAGCGAACGGGGGAGATAGATTGCCACCTTCCATCCTTGCCAAAAAATGGCCCGACTCGAGCCTGTGGAAGGAGGGAAGGAGAGAGAGAGAGAGAGAGAGAGAGAGAGAGAGAGAGAGAGAGAGAGACTAACTTCCTCTTAGGGAAGGACAAAGCTCAGTCGTCCACGGTAAGGACGATCACAACCGTCCATCCCTCTCTCTCGCTGACTATAAAAGGGGCACTGTAGCCCTAAGAATTCTCACTAGGAGAGAAAAACAGAGAGCGCCCCTTCCTCTTATAGCTCGAAAACAGGGGATGATGTCCACCCACCGCAGGTGACCATTTCTCCTCCCCTCTCTCTTGAGTTCTAACTAGGCTGGGGTAGCATCGTCTAGGCCAAAACCATGTCAAGTAATGGCTGGGAATCGGTCTAGCGATAGAGTTGTGTGGAGGCTAAAGTCAAACCAAGTAATGGCTTCACTTTGGCTGCAACACAGTCGAACCAAAGCACTGTTTCTAGTGCCCATTTGAGTGTTGTTTGGAGCTCTCAGTGGAGCTTCAAGACAGGCCCAGGGAACAAGCCTATCAACGGTCGTAAGTCGAAAGAAAAGACCAGTCAGTGCAGTCTCTGTTTAAAACTGGCACAGTAGCCAAGTTATGAACACGTCTTCGGATCGAAAGCCTGCTGTTGCATGGCTGCAGTTCGAACCCGGGATATGTCAAAAGGTGGGTCCGATTTAGGCCGAAAGCCAGACAGATCTATGTCTGAGCAATAGAATGAAGCACGACCAAGAACATGGTCCTGCTCGAGGCCGAAAACGTCCCGACTAATGGACAAATTCTATGCAGGTATCTGGACAAATGATGGTCTGATTTCGTGCATGTATTGTGGCCTGAAGCCAGTTCTTAATCAAACTCTATAACACGCCAAGGTGGCCGACAAAAAAAGCCACCGTCTGGATGAAAGGCAGGGCCGAAGAACACTCTCAGCAGCACACCGCAGAGGGTACTGTTTTACGTATAAGGCTGGTGGGCTAACTACCGACCTAGGCCCTGCACAAATGCAGGTGGGCCCTACTAATCGCAAGAGAGCTACACTGTGTGGGGCCACACGTTGAGAGTTGGTGGGCTGCACAAGTGTCGTAGGCCCTGCAAGACGCAAGTGAGCTTGATGTGGGACCCACATTGATACATATATCATGTGCATAATGGTCCATGTGGGACCCACGTACAAGTGCCAAATACAGACCGTCCAAGTCTGGGCACGGTCCACCAAAATACAAATCCACTCCGCCCCCTTATTGTCAGTTGGGTGGGACCCACCCTGCACATGGTACACCTATGGGATGTGGGGCCTACCATGATAAAGGTATAATATGCCCACCATCCAGGGGATTGACGGTGGGAGGCAGTGTGGCTGGAACACCTCCCGCCAACTCATAGTTGTTGGACTCACTAGCAATGTACCGTGAGAGTCCTACTGCCGTCTGATGTCAACGATTCTGTGGACCCCACCTTGGTGCCTATTGTTCATCCAAACCATCCACTCAGTAGATGAGCTCGTCCTAAGGGCCTGAAAAGAGATTTAGGGCTGGTCTGACAATCAGACGGGCCACGTCAAAAGACTCCCTATGGGTTCATATGTATTCAGTATTTTCACATTTTCTTGAATATGGTTGGGCGTTGTATATGGTTCAGCTATGCCATCTAAAAAGTTGGCCACACCTTATATCAATTGGTGGGCCACGTTTGAGACTCTCCACCTTGACGATCGAGATCATCCAGGCCGTCCCTCCAGTACACATCCCAGTGCTGGACATTGGAAAAAATTATATATATAAATATATATATATATATCTACATATATAAAAATAGTTATAATTGAGATATGACATATATATATATATATGTATACTTGATGAGACCCACCTGCCTTTAGTTTGGCTAGGGTCTGCTAACACAGAGCCGTCCATCCACCTAATTAATGGACCATGCATATGAGGCCCGCCTTGATGCATATATGTGGTATCCAACCAACAGTCGGATGGACCACCTTGGGGGCTTCTTAGATGAGTCCAACTAGGCTAGAGTAGGCCCATTCTTTGGGCAGGTTACGGCTGGGCCTGGGAGCCCCTTTGATGTGAACTAAAACCATAGTGATTTCGGGTCATCTAACTAACCCTGGAGTTCTAAAAACCTTAGATTGATGATCTAATATGAACAAAATTTCCTTTCGGAAAGTATCCAAGCATCGTGGGGCCACTAACTACTTACAGGAGTTTGCATCTAGGAACGTACTATAATAGCTCAAGTGATGATTCTTCCCCTAGAGCTTTCCATTTTCTCATTAGCTTAAGTTATAGCTTTTAAAATTTATAATTTATATCTTCATTCTGTAATCACATATATTAACTGTTGGAATTGAAATGTTATATTACATGCTTAATGTTTATCCTGCATATTTATTTCATGCCTGTGGACTATTTATGGATTGCTTATGGGATTTAAACTGGTATATTAGTGGGAAACCCCCACGTATAAATGTGCACCCATACTTGGGATGTAACTCGATTGATGGGTTTGCATTAAACATCCTAAGATGGTAATCTCATGGGCTGAGGATGGTGGTCATGGGACACTATGCCCGAGTCGTCGGTCTACGCTGGGCCATGTGCTCCCCGTAGTGACCGTGAGCTTCTTTAAATTGGCTGGTAGCAATTGGACTAATAACGGGTTGGGTAATCATGCATACATAGTACAGACCAGCATCTATTGCTGTAATACGTAACATACAAATTCACTTGTCTGGATGTTTTACCCGAGGCACCAACCGTCATCTGTTGTTATCGTACATATTTTCCTGTCTAGATGTTTTACCCGAGGCACAGACCGTCTGGATGTTTTATCCGAGTCGATGATTTCATGGGCGACGAGCTCATTGTCCGTCTGGATGTTTTACCTGAGACAACAATTGCATTCGTGCATCTATGCATATAATAAGACTGCATTTACTCTATTTTGGTTGTTTGGATATTTTATACTATTTCTTACTAATAGCGGCGGTGTGTAATCTTGAGGGGTGTTCACACTGAGTTGGTCACTCATCCATCAAATAAACAACCGTACAGGTAGTACAGATGGCTTAAGTGATATGCATGTTCAGACTTAATGAGGAGCAGGGTACGATCGCCAGGGATGCATCACTATATTTGTTTGGTGGAGCTACGTGATCTTGCGGTTTATATTTATATGCTTTCTGTTATTCTTCATGTATTGAATCATGTAAATCTTGTACTTATTTAAATTCTGAGACATTGGTTCGTATAAGTCATTATGGGCAGCTTCTTGTATATTTGAATGATAATGAAATTTTCCTTTATGTCGATTTGTCCATACTACGCTCATCTGCTTACTCTGATAGAATGAAAAATGTACACTCGAATTTGACCATCCTTTAAGGTTAACACTCGGGTTTTTGGAAAATGGGTCGTGTACTCGGGTCCTGAAAAGTCGGGGCATTACAGTTGGTATCAGAGCATAGTTTGGACAAACTTGGCCTTGAAAAATGATCTAATACAAACCTTGAATGTCTCAAGTTAGGATATTTGAAATTAGAAATTTGAACTTAGGTGAAATTCCCTTAGACTTAGAAGAACGGTTGAGAATGTAGAAACTCAAACTTAGTCTCCCTTAGAAATTTATTAGGAATAACCATTTGAACTTATGAGAATTTCCCCTCTAGCTAGGAGAAATTGAGGACATAGAAACTCAAAGATTTTAGGCTTCCTGGAAAAATTGTTTGGATAATTTTAGAAGTTAAAAGTGAACTTGGGTTCTCTTAGAATTAAAGGATTAGTCATTTGGATGTATGTGGAATGCCCTTCGACTAAGAGAAAATTTAAAACATAAAAATTTCAAACTTTAGACTCCATTGAAAATTTTGAGTTAGACCCTTAGACTTTAAACTTATGGAAATTCCTTAGACATAATTAGGGTAGCCATTTGGAAATTAAGTGAAATTCCTTTAGAATTAAGGAAGATTGAAAGTATAAATACCAAATGTGTTAGGTTCCTTAGAGAATTGTTGATAATCTTAGAAAATAATGAACTAAACTTAAGTCCCTCAGACATCTTAAGCTTAGTCATTTGAACTCAGAAACATAAACTTTAGTTTCCTTGAAAACTACCAGAAATATCATTTGAACTTAGAAATTAAATTCATGTACATTGGGAGGACAAGTACCTACTATGATGCAACTGAGATTGAATAGGAACATTCCTTGAACTTGATTTTCAGTGAACAACTTTTAGAAACACAGAATTGACAATTCTTAAAATCTCTAGCTAGAAATAGCATTGCCACAATAACCAACAAATGGAACGAACTTAAACTATAGGAATATCTTTACCCACCATAATACACATGAGGCCAAACATTGGCACTCCATAAACTTGAGGAGGCTAATTAGGAATTATTGTTGAACTCCCTAAAATGTATCTGTAATAGGAGTAACACTTTCCCACAATTCCACCACATGAAATTTATTGGAGGTGGAATTATAGGATTTTAGGTAAAGTTCCAACTAAGCGTATTGGGACTTGGTTTGAAGTCCCAGATAGATTTGGCAAAATTTTAAAACTTATGTTTCATGTAGGGATCCTAAACCTGGAATTTCCAAGTAGTGCTTAGATGATCAAAGTGCGCAGCAAAAGCGTAACGGGCAGCATAGACTTGTCATAAGAAGAATATAAGGTTTCATGACATTTCCCAGGAGTCTAGAACAATCGGGATTCACGGACTGATGAAAACATGTTTAAACGATGTTTACGCAGTTTGGCTCAAGTTCTAAATCCTAGCAAATCTCAACGATCTCGTTGCCCTGATCAAGTAGAGGATCGAGATTTAACAGGATTGTGAATTGATACCAAAATCCTTTGTCTTGCAAGCAGACGATTGATGTATCGGGCTCAGACCTACTACAACCATCTATTCGTGTTGGCTCGAGCGTTGAAAGTAGAAAACTGTAATGTACCTTAGTCAGTAGTGGAACCTTGCTACTTGAACCATTAATAATTGGAAAAGGCATCATTAAATCTCGGGGACGAGATTCACTTTAAGGAGGGTAGATTGTAACACCCCGTACTTCCCAGTACTAGGTATTACCGTATAACCAAACTTAGTATAAATACAAGCCTGACATAAGTAAACATTCACATTCATCCTAATTTAAATCCGATCGTTAAAAACAGTCCACACCTGTGTATCAAACTATACATCCGTTAATCTTCGAGACGAACCATCCAGTAGTCATATAATATTTAATAAGTATATTTATTTTATTTATTATATTTTCCACCAACATAGATTAGAAAAATTATAGATGTATCTTGATAAATCACTTATCATATAGAAGTGAATGGAAATATATTACAATAAGAGTTTTATATATATATATATATATATATATAAAATGTACGTAAAACATTAATATGAAAGTAATATTATATTAACTAAACCTAAGGAATAATAATTTTACAATATATAATTGAATAATAAATATTAATGTAGTATTGAATATTTTTATAAACATGTATACCAACAATTAGTAGATATTTGAATAACATCTTATATTATTTAACGATGTGATTTTAAATAAGATATTGTACAATTTGCAATTCATATATATGTATAATATGAGACTGTATATTATGAATTATATATTAATAAATAGGTGATCAATGGCATGCATATAGTACTATGTTAATATTAAAAATTATAGGAATATATGTGTATGAGATTTTAATTATTTTACTTATAAGTAATATACAAAAGTAAGGAAATCTGTATTAATATTCGTATTGGTTAGTAATATGTGATGAAAGTTTTACAAATGGACCATTAGGACATTTTAGCCACTAATGTTCAACTTCGGAATCATCTAACCAGTAGGTTAATGGCAAACCACCCTTAGGACTACAGATCAAGTGGTGGGCCCCACCTGGACCTTGGATTTGCTCCGTCTTCGGTGAAAGGCTATGACAGGACCTTGCAAATGGAATGAACGATGTAGATTATAGTGATATCATTTCAGTGGGCCCCTACACATTGCATGTGCACAAAGAGTGCTAGTGCACGAAGTACACTAAAACCATTAGCTCGGTCAAACTAGCTTTGACCGATCATCTCTCAAACTTCTTTCCCGCCCTTTTCTCTCTATTTAAACCGACTCACTTCAAGCCCCTAAGTGACCCACCACAGCCACTTTTCGAGCCATCCAAGTCATCCAATCTCTTCATGCGACCCACACGATCAAAACCGTATAGTCGTTCGATGACTTGTAAGCGAAAAAATGGCCCGACCCGAGCCTGTGGAAAGAGAGAGAGAGAGAGAGAGAGAGAGAGAGAGAGAGAGAAACTGACTTCCTCTTGGGGAAGGACAAAGCTCAGCCGTCCACGGTAAGGACGATCACAACCGTCCATCCCTCTCTCTCGCTGACTATAAAAGGTGCACTGTAGCCTTAAGAATTCGTACCAGGAGAGAAAAACAGAGAGTGTTCCTTCCTCTTGTAGCCCGAAAATAGGGGACGACGTCCACCCACCGCAGGCGACCATTTCTCCTCCCCTCTCCCTTGAGTTCTAACTAGGCTGGGGTAGCATCGTTTAGGCCAAAACCATGCCAAGTAATGGCTAGGAATCGGTCCAATGATAGAGTTGTGTGGAAGCTAAAGTCAAGACAAGTAATGGCCTCACTTCAGCTGCAACACAGTTGAACCAAAGCACTGTTTCCAATGCCCATTTGAGCGTTGTTTGGGGCTTTTAGTAGAGCTTCGAGACAGGCCCAGGGACCAAGCCTATCAATGACCGTAAATCAGAAGAAAAGATTAGTCTGTTCCGTCTCTGTTTAAAACTGGTACAGTAGCCGAGTTATGAACACATCTTCGGATCAAAAGCCTGTCGTTCCATGACTGCAGTTCGAACCCGGGATATGCCAAAAGGTGGGTCTGATTCAGGCCGAAAGGCAGACAGATCCATGTCTGAACAATAGGCTGAAGCACGACCAAGAACGTGGTCCTGCTCAGGGCCTAAAACGTCCCGACTAATGGACAAATTCTATGCAGGTAACTGGCCAAATGAAGGTCTGATTCCGAGTATGTATTGTAGCCCGGTGCCAATTCTTAATCAAGCTCTATAACACACCGAGGTGGCCAACAAAAAAGCCACCCTCTGGTTGAAAGGCAGGGCCGAAAAACGGTCTCAGCAGCACGCCGCAGAGGGTGTTGTTTTACGTATAAGGCTGGTGGGCTGACTGCCAACCTGGGCCCTGCACAAATGCAGGTGGGCCCTACTAATCACAAGAGGGCTACACTATGTTGGGCCGCACATTGAGAGCTGGTGGGCCACACAAATGTCATGGCCCCTGCAAGACGCAAGTGGGCTCCATGTGGGACCCACATTAATTCATATATCATGTGCATAATGGTCTATGTAGGACCCACGTACATGTGCCAAATACTAACCATCTAAGGTCAGGGCACGGTCCACCCTAATACAGATCCACTCCGCCCCCCATATTGTCAGTTGGTTGGGACCCACCTTGCACATGGTACACCTATGGGATGTGGGGCCTACCTTGATAAAGATATATTATGCCCACCGTCCAGGGGATTGACGGTGGGAGGCATTGTGGCCGGAACACCTCCCGCCAAGTCATAGTTGTGGACTCACCAGCAATGTTCTGTGAGAGTCCGCCTGCTATCTGATGTCAACAATTCTGGACCCCACCTTGGTGCGTATGGTTCATCTAAACCATCCACTCAGTAGACGAGCTCGTTCTAAGGGCCTGAAAAGAGATTTAGGGTTGGGCTGATGATCAGACGGGCCGCGACAAAAGATTCCCTATGGGTTCATATGTATTCAGTATTTTCACATTTTATCGAATATGGTTGGACGCTGTATATGGTTCAGCTATGCCGTCCAAAAAGTTGGCCACCCCTTGTATCGATTGGTGGGCCACGTTTGAGACTCTCTACCTTGACGATCTAGGGCATCCAGGCCATCCCTCAGTACACGTCCCAGTGCTCGACATTGGAAAAAATATTTTATATATATATATATATATATATCTACATAATATAAATAATTATAATTGAGATATTACATATATATGTGTGTATACATGATGGGACCCACCTGCCTTTAGTTTGGCTAGGGTCTGCTAACACAGAGCCGTCCATCCACCTAATTAATGGACCATGCATATGGGGCCCGCCTTGATGCATATATGCGATATCCAACCAACAGTCAGATGGACCACCTTGGGGGCTTCCTAGATGAGTCCAACCAAACTTGAGTAGGCCCGCTCTTTGGGCAGGTTGCAGCTGGGCCTGGGAGCCCCTTTGATGTGAACTAAAACCATGGTGATTTTGGGTCATCCAACTGACCCTGGGGTTCTAAAAACCTTTGATTGATGATCTAATATGAACAAAATTTCCTTTAGGAAAGTATCCAAGCATCGCGGAGCCACTAACTACCTACAGGAATTTGTATCATGAACGTGCTACAATAGCTCAGGTGATGATTCTTCCCCTTGAGCTTTCCATTTTCTCATTAACTTAAGTTATAGTTTTTAAAATTTATGATTTATATCTCCATTCTATAATCACATATATTAATTTTTGGAATTGAATTGTTATATTATATGCTTGATGTTTATCCTGCATATTTATTTCATGCCTGTGGACTATTTGTGGATTGCTTATGGGATTTAAACTGGTACATTAGTGGAAAACCCCCACCTATAAATGTGCACACATACTTGGGATGTAACTCGATCGATGGGTTTCTATTAAACATCCTTAGATGGTAGTCTCATATGCCGGGGATGGTGGTCACGGGACACTATACCTGAGCCGTCGGCCTATGCTCGGCCATGTGCTCCCCGTAGTGACCTTGAGCTTATTTAAATTGGCTGGTTACAATTGAACTAATAACGGGATGGGTAATCATGCATGCATAGCACAGACCAGCATTTATTGCTGTCATACGTAACATACAGCTTTGCCTGTCCAGATGTTTTACCCGAGGCACCAACCATTATCTATTGTTATCGTACATATTTGCCAGTCCGGATGTTTTACTCGAGGCACAAACCGTCTGAATGTTTTACCCGGGTCAATGATTTCATAGGTGACGAGCCCAACGTCCGTCTGGATGTTTTACCGGGGACAATGATTGCATTCACGCATCCATGAATATAATAAGACTGCATTTACTCTGTTTTGGTTGTCAGGATGTTTTATACTATTTCTTACCTAATGTCGCGGTGTGTAATCTTGAGGGGAGTTCACACTGAGTTGGCCACTCATCCATCAAATATACAACCATACAGGTAGTACAGGTGGCTTAAGTAATATGTATGTTCAAACTTGATGAAGAGCAGGGTACGATCACCAGAGATGCATGACTGTATTTGCTTGGAGGAGCTACGTGATCTTGCGACTTATATTTATATGTTTTCCATTATTCTTCATGTATTAAATCACGTAAATCTTGTACTTATTTAAAATCTGAAACATTACTTTATATATGTCATTATGAGCAGCTTCTTGTATATTTGAATGATAATGAAATTTTTCTTTATGTCGATTTGTCCATACTACGCTCATCTGCTTACTTTGATAGAATGAAAAATGTACACTCGAATTTGACCATCCTTTAAGGTTAACACTGGGGTTTTTGGGAAACGAGTCGTGTACTCGGGTCCGGAAAAGTTGAGGTGTTACAGTTGGTATTAGAGTATAGTTTGGACAAACATGGCCTTAAAAAATGATCTTATACAAACCTTGAATGTCTCAAGTTAGGATATTTGAAATTAGAAATTTGAACTTAAGTGAAATTCTCTTAGACTTAGAAGAACGGTTGAGAATGTAGAAACTCAAACTTAGTCTCCCTTAGAAATTTATTAGGAATAACCGTTTGAACTTATGAGAATTTCCCCTCTAGCTAGGAGAAATTGAGGACATAGAAACTCAAAGATTTTAAGCTCCCTGGAAAAATTGTTTGGATAATTTTAGAACTTAAAAGTAAACTTAGGTTCTCTTAGAATTAGAGGATTAGTCATTGGAATTCCCTTAGAATAAGAGAAAATTTAAAACATAGAAATTTCAAACTTTAGACTCCATTGAAAATTTTGAGTTAGACGCTTAGACTTTAAACTTGTGGAAATTCCTTAGACATGATTAGGGTAGCCATTTGGAAATTAAGTGAAATTCCTTTAGAATCAAGGAAGATTGAAAGTATAGATACCAAATGTGTTAGGTTCCTTAGAGAATTGTTAGATAATCTTAGAAAATCATGAAACTAAACTTAAGTCCCTCAGACATCTTAAGCTTAGTCATTTGAATTCAGAAACATAAACTTTAGTTTCCTTGAAAACTACCAGAAATATCGTTTAAACTTAGAAATTAAATTCATGTACATTGGGAGGACAAGTACCTACTATGATGCAACTAAGATTGAATAGGAACATTCCTTGAACTTGATTTTCAATGAACAGCTTTTAGAATCATAGAATGACAATTCTTAAAATCTCTAGCTAGAAATAGCATTGCCACAATAACCAACAAATGGAATGAACTTAAACTGTAGGAATATCTTTACCCACCACAATACACATGAGGCCAAACATTGGCACTCCGTAAACTTGAGGAGTCTAATTAGGAATTATTGTTGAACTCCCTAAAATGTATCTTTAATAGGAGTAACATTTTCCCACAATTCCACCACATGAAATTTATTGGAGGCAGAATTATAGGATTTTGGGTAAAGTTCCAACTAAGCGTATTGGGACTTGGTTTGAAATCCCAGATAGATTTGTCAAAATTTTAAAACTTATGTTTGATGTAGGGATCCTGAACCTGGAATTTCCAAGTAGTGCTTAGATGATCAAAGTACGCACAGCAAAAGTGTAACGGGCCGCATAGACTTCTCATAAAAAGAATATAAGGTTTCATGATGTTTCCCCGGAGTCTAGAACAATCGGGATTCACGGACTGATGAAAACATGTTTAAACGAAGTTTATGCAGTTTGGCTCAAGTTCTAAGTCCTAGCAAGTCTCAACGATCTTGTTACCCTGATCAAGTTGAGGATCGAGATTTAACAAGATTGTGAATTGATATCAAAATCATTTGTCCTGCAAACAAACTATCGATGTATCAGGCTCAGACCTACTACAACCATCTATTCGTGTTGGCTCGAGCGTTGAAAGTAGAAAACTATAATGTACTTTAGTCAGCAGTGGAACCTTGCTTCTTGTACCATTAATAATTGGAAAGGGCATCATCAAATCTCGAGGACGAGATTCTCTTTAAGGAGGGTAGATTGTAACATCCCGTACTTCCCATTACTCGGGTGTTACCATATAACCAAACTTAGTATAAATACAAGCCTGACATAAGTAAACATTCACGTTCATCCTAGTTTAATTCTTATCGTTAAAAACAGTCCGCACTTGTGTATCAAACTATCCATCCGCTAATCTTCGAGACAAACCATCCAGTAGTCATATAATATTTAATAAGTATATTTATTTTATTTATTATATTTTCCACCAATATAGATTAGAAAAATTATAGATGTATCTTAATAAATCACTTATCATTTAGAAGTGTATGGAAATATATTACAATAAGAGTAATATATATATATATATATATATATATATATATATATAGTAATGGTCTCCTGCGAACCATACCGCAAGATACCTTGGTGCAATCCAAGTCGCAGCGCAAGAGACCCTTGTGTGGGTATGCTGCTACTGAATTTGTGGCCCCACCATGATATATGTTTTATATCCACACCATCCATCCATCTAAAGAGATCATTTTAGGGTGAAATCCAAAGAATGAGTGACATCCAAAGCTCGAGTGGACCCCACTACAGAAAACAGTGGGGAGAGTGATGTCACCGTTAAAAACTTCTAAAGGCGACAAAAAGTTTTCGATCAAGCCTATATTTATATTTTCCCTTCTTTAATGCCTTTGTTAACTTTTGAACAGGTTGGATTTTGAAAAAAAAAAAAAAAAACATCATGGTGGGGCTTAGAAAGGTTTCAACGGTGGGCATCAATCTTCTCGCTGCTTTTGTGGTCGGATCCACTAAAGCTTTGGATCTACCTCATTCTCTGGCTCATGGCTTAAAATAATATCTCCAAATGGATGGACGTTGTGGATATAACCCATACATCATACTGGGGTCCACAGAGCTTGGTGACGTCACTTCCGTCGAGTGAGGTCCCGTGTTCGGAAGTGGATTGTGTGGTGAGTAACTCGCTACGCTTAGCGTGCTGAGTAAACTCTGTGAGGTCCATCATGGTTTATTTATTTTATCCACTCCGTTCATACATTTTAAAAGATAATTTTAATACTTAAACCAAAAAATGAGGTATATCTAATGTTCAAATGGACCACACCATAGGAAATAATTGAATTGAATGTCTACTGTTGATAAATATTTGGAGGGCCACATGAGTTTTGGATTAAGCTTATATTTGGCTTTTTCCTTCATCCATGTCTGCATGATCTTATGAACAGGTTGGATGAAAAATAAATATCAATGTGGGGCCTAGAAAAGTTTCAACGGTGGAAATCATTATCCCCACTGTTTCCAGTGGTATGATCCACTTGATCTTTGGATATGTATCAATTTTGGGCTCAACCCCTTAAATTAGATGGAAAAATGGATGGATGGTCTAGATAGACTACAAACATTCAACGTGGCTCAACTCTGTTTACACAGTACGATAAAAGCGTCCTCAGTAACTCAGTACGCAATATGATTTCCCCGTGGCTGGTAGCGATGCTCTATGGCCCCACCATGATGTATGTGTTTCATCCACTCCGTTCATCCATTTTTAAAGAAGGGAAAATATAAATATAATCTTGATCAAAAACTTTTTACGGTTTTTAGAAGTTTTTAACGGCGGAGTCACTCTCCCCACTGTTTTCTGTGGTCCACTGGAGCTTTGGATGTCACTCATTCTTTGGATTTCACCCTAAAATGATCTCACCATATGGATGAATGCCATGGATACAAAACATATATCATAGTGGGGCCACAAATTCAACATCAACTAGCCAATGTGCGTCGTTACAAGGGTCTCTTACGATGGGAGTTGGACCGCAATAAGGTATCCTACGGGATGGTTTGCAGGAGACCGAGACTCTATAAATAAATATATATATATATATATATATATATATATATATAATGTACGTAAAACATTATGAAAGTAATATTATATTAACTAAACCTACGGAATAATAATTTTACAATATATAATTGAATTATAAATATTAATGTAGTATTGAATATTTTTATAAACATGTATACCAACAATTAGTAGATATTTGAATAACATCTTATATTATTTAACAATGTGATTTTAAATAAGATATTGTACAATTTGCAATTCATATATATGTATAATATGAGACAGTATATTACGAATTATATATTAATAAATAGGTGATCAACGGCATGCATATAGTACCATGTTCATATTAAAAATTATAGAAATATGTGTATGAGATTTTAATTATTTTAATTATAAGTAACATACAAAAGTAAGGAAATCTATATTAATATTCGTATTGGTTAGTAACATGTGATGAAAGTTTTAGGACTTTTAGCCGATAATGTTCAGCTTTGAAATCATCCGACCAGTAGGTTAACGGGAAACCACCCTTAGGACTACAGATCAAGTGGTGGGCCCCACCTGGACCTTGGATTGCCCCGTCTTCGGTGAAAGGCTATGACAGTACCCTCCAAATGGAATGAACGGTGCAGATTATGGTGATATCATTTCAGTGGGCCCCTACACATTGCATGTGCACAAACAGTGCTGGTGCACGAAGTACACTAAAACCATTGGCTCGGTCAAACTAGTTTTGATCGAGCATCTCTCAAACTTCTTTCCCGCCCTTTTCACTCTGTTTAAACTAACTCACTTCAAGCCCCAAAGTGACCCACCATGGCCACTTCTCGAGCCATCCAAGTCTTCCAATCTCTTCATGGGACCCACACGATCAAAACCGTATAGTCGTTCGACCACTTGTAAGCGAACGGGGGAGATAGATTGCCACCATCCATCCTTGCCAAAAAATGGCCCGACCCGAGCCTATGGAAAGAGAGAGAGAGAGAGAGGGAGAGAGAGAAACCAACTTCCTCTTAGGGAAGGACAAAGCTCGGCCGTCCACGGTAAGGACAATCATAACCATCCATCCCTCTCTCTTGCAGACTATAAAAGGGGCACTGTAGCCTTAAGAATTCGCACCAGGAGAGAAAAACAGAGAGTGCTCCTTCCTCTTGTAGCTTAAAAATAGGGGACGACGTCCACCCACCGCAGGTGACCATTTCTCCTCCCCTCTCCCTTGAGTTCTAACTAGGCTGAGGTAGTATCGTCTAGGCCAAAACCATGCCAAGTAATGGCTGGGAATCGGTCCAGCGATAGCATTGTGTGGAGGCTGAAATCAAGCCAAGTAATGGCCTCACTTTGGCTACAACATAGTCGAACCAAAGCACGGTTTCCAGTGCCCATTTGAGTGTTGTTTGGGGCTCTCAGTAGAGCTTCAAGAAAGACCCAAGGACCAAGCCAATAAACGACCGTAAGTTAGACGAAAAGACCGGTCAGTTCAGTCTCTGTTTAAAACTGGTATAGTAGCCGAGTTATGAACACATCTTCGGATCGAAAGCCTATCATTCCATGGCTGCAGTTCGAACCTGGGATATGCCAAAAGGTGGGTCTGATTCAAGCAGAAAGCCAGACAGATCCATGTCTGAGCAATAGGCTAAAGCACGACCAAGAACGTGGTCCTGCTCGGGGCCGAAAACATCCCGAATAATGGACAAATTCCATGCAGGTATCTGGCCAAATGATGGTCTGATTCCGAACATGTATTGTAGCCCAGGGCCAGTTCTTAATCAAGCTCTGTAAGACGCCAAGGTGGCCAGCAAAAAAGCCACCATATGGATGAAAGGCAGGGCCGAAGAACGGTCTCAGTAGCACACCGTAGAGGGTGTTGTTTTATGTATAAGGCTGGTGGGCTGACTGCCAACCTGGGCCCTGCACAAAAGCAGGTGGGTCCTACTAATCACAAGAGGGCTACACTGTGTTGGGCCACACGTTGAGAGCAAGTGGGCTGCACAAGTGTCATGGGCCCTGCAAGACGCAAGTGGGCTCCATGTGGGACCCACATTGATACATATATCATGTTCATAATGGTCCATGTAGGACCCACGTATGTGTGCCAAATACTGACCATCCAAGGTCTGGGCACGGTCCACCCTAATACAAATCCACTCCGCCCCCCTTCTTGTCAGTTGGGTGGGACCCACCCTGCACATGGTACACCTATGGGATGTGGGGCCTACCTTGATAAAGGTATAATATGCCCACCGTCTAGGGGATTGACGGTGGGAGGCAGTGTGGCCGGAACACCTCCCGCCAACTCATAGTTGTGGACTCACCAGTAACATTCCGTGAGAGTCCGCCTGTCGTCTGATGTCAATGATTCTAGACCCCACTTTGATGCCTATGGTTCATCCAAACCATCCACTCAGTAGACAAGCTCGTCCTAAGGACCTGAAAAGAGATTTAGGGCTGGTCTGACGATCAGACGGGCCACGTTAAAAGATTCCCTATGGGTTCATATGTATTTAGTATTTTCACATTTTCTCGAATATGGTTGGGCGCTGTATATGGGTCAGCTATGCTGTCCAAAAAGTTGGCCGCACCTTGTATCAATTGGTGGGCCACGTTTGAGACTCTCCACCTTGACGATTGAGGGCATCCAGGCCACCCCTCAGTACACGTCCCAGTGCTGGACATTGGAAAAAAATTTATATATATATATATATATATATATATATATCTACATAATATAAATAATTATAATTGAGATATTACATATATATGTATACATGATGGGACCCACCTGCCTTTAGTTTGGCTAGGGTCTGCTAACACAGAGCCGTCCATCCACCTAATTAATGGACCATGCATATGGGGCCCGCCTTGATGCATATATGCGGTATCCAACCAACAGTCAAATGGACCACCTTGGGGGCTGCCTAGACGAGTCCAACTAGACTTGAGTAGGCCCACTCTTTGGGCAGGTTGCAGCTGGGCCTGGGAGCCCCTTTGGTGTGAACTAAAACCATGGTGATTTTAGGTCATCCAACTGACCCTGGTGTTTTAAAAACCTTTGATTAATGATCTAATATGAATAAAATTTCCTTTAGGAAAGTATTCAAGCATCATGGAGCCACTAACTACCTACAGGAATTTGCATCTATGAATGTGCTACAATAGCTCAGGTGATGATTCTTTCCCTTGAGCTTTCCATTTTCTCATTAGCTTAAGTTATAGTTTTTAAAATTTATGATTTATATCTCCATTCTATAATCACATATATTAATTGTTGGAATTGAATTGTTATATTACATGCTTAATGTTTATCCTACATATTTATTTCATGCCTATGGACTATTTGTGGATTGCTTATGGGATTTAAACTAGGACATTAGTTGGAAACGTCCTCCTATAAATGTGCACCCATACTTGGGATGTAATTCGATCGATGGGTTTCCATTAAACATCCTTAGATGGTAGTCTCATGAGTCGGGGATGGTTGTCATGGGACACTATGCCCGAGCCGTCGGCCTACGCTCGGCCATGTGCTCCCCGTAGTGATCGTGAGCTTATTTAAATTGGCTGGTTGCAATTGGACTAATAATGGGTTTCCTAATCATGCATGCATAGCACAGACTAGCATCTATTGCTATCATACGTAACATACAGATTCGCCTGTCTGGATGTTTTACCCAAGGCACCAACCATCATCTATTGTTATCGTACATATTTGCCTGTCTAGATGTTTTACCCGAGGCACAGACTGTTTGAATGTTTTACTCGGGTCGATGATTTCATGGGCGATGAGCTCAATGTCCGTCCGGATGTTTAACCCGGGACAATATTACATTCACATATCCATGCATATAATAAGACTGCATTTACTCTGTTTTGGTTGTCTGGATGTTTTATACTATTTCTTACCTAATGCGGCGGTGTGTAATCTTGAGGGGAGTTCACACTGAGTTGGCTACTATCCATAAAATATACAACCATACAGGTAGTACAGGTGGCTTAAGTGATATGTATGTTCTAACTTGATGAGGAGCAGGGAACAATCGCCAGGGATGCATGACTATATTTGCTTGGAGGAGCTGCGTGATCTTGAGGCTTATATTTATATACTTTCCATTATTCTTCATCTATTAAATCATGTAAATCTTGTACTTAATTAAATTCTGAGACATTGGTTTGTATAAGTCATTATAGGCAGCTTATTGTATATTTGAATGATAATGAAATTTTCTTTTATGTCGATTTGTCCATACTAAGCTCATCTGCTTACTCTGATAGAATGAAAAATGTACACTCGAATTTAACCATCCTTTAAGGTTAACACTCAGGTGTTTGAGAAACGGGTCGTGTACTCGGGTCTTGAAAAGTCGAGGCGTTACAGTTGGTATCAGAGTATAGTTTAGACAAACTTGAACTTAAAAAATGATCTTATACAAACCTTGAATGTCTCAAGTTAGGATATTTAAAATTAGAAATTTGAACTTAGGTGAAATTCCCTTAGACTTAGAAGAACGGTTGAGAATGTAGAAACTCAAACTTAGTCTCCCTTAGAAATTTATTAGGAATAAACGTTTGAACTTATGAGAATTTCCCCTCTAGCTAGGAGAAATTGAGGACATAGAAACTCAAAGATTTTAGGCTCCCTGGAAAAATTGTTTGGATAAGTTTAGAACTTAAAAGTGAACTTAGATTCTCTTA
Organism: Magnolia changhungtana; assembly: GCA_030180095.1. NCBI lineage: Eukaryota > Viridiplantae > Streptophyta > Magnoliopsida > Magnoliales > Magnoliaceae > Magnolia > Magnolia changhungtana. Next base: position 6,584,876 of record JASAUF010000160.1, read on the forward strand.
GAATTAGAGGATTAGTCATTTAGATATATGTGGAATTCCCTTAGAATAAGAGAAATTTTAAAATATAGAAATTTCAAATTTTAGACTCCATTGAAAATTTTGAGTTAGACCCTCAGACTTTAAACTTGTGGAAATTCCTTAGACATGATTAGGGTAGCCATTTGGAAATTAAGTGAAATTCCTTTAGAATTAAGGAAGATTGAAAGTATAGATTCCTTAGAGAATTGTTGGATAATCTTAGAAAATCATGAACTAAACTTAAGTCCCTCAGACATCTTAAGCTTAGTCATTTGAACTTAGAAACATAAACTTTAGTTTCCTTGAAAACTACCAGAAATATCATTTGAACTTAGAAATTAAATTCATGTACAATGGGAGGACAAGTACCTACTATGATCCAACTGAGATTGAATAGGAACATTCTTTGAACTTGATTTTCAGTGAACAACTTTTAGAAACATAGAATTGACAATTCTTGAAATCTCTAGCTAGAAATAGCATTGCGACAATAACCAACAAATGGAACAAACTTAAACTATAGGAATATCTTTACCCACCATAATACACATGTGGCCAAACATTGGCACTCCATAAACTTGAGGAGTCTAATTAGGAATTATTGTTGAACTCCCTAAAATGTATCTTTAATAGGAGTAACATTTTCCCACAATTCCACCACATGAAATTTATTGGAGGCGGAATTATAGGAATTTAGGTAAAGATCCAACTAAGCGTATTGGGACTTGGTTTGAAATCCTAGATAGATTTGGCAAAATTTTAAAACTTATGTTTCATGTAGAGATCCTATACCTGGAATTTCCAAGTTGTGCTTAGATGATCAAAGTGCGCAGCAAAAGCGTAACGGGCCGCATAGACTTGTCATAAAAAGAATATAAGGTTTCATGACGTTTCCCAGGAGTCTAGAACAATTGGGATTCACGGACCGATGGAAACATGTTTAAAAGAAGTTTACACGGTTTGGTTCAAGTTCTAAGTCCTAGCAAATCTCAACGATCTCGTTACCCTGATAAGCAGAGGATCGTGATCTAACAGGATTGTGAATTGATACCAAAATCCTCTATCCTGCAGGCAGACAATCGATGTATCAGGCTCAAACCTACTACAACCATCTATTCGTGTTGGCTCGAGCGTTGAATGTAGAAAACTATACTGTACTTTAGTCAGTAGTGGAACCTTGCTACTTGTACCATTAATAATTGGAAAGGGCATCATCAAATCTCGGGGACGAGATTCTCTTTAAGGAGGGTAGATTGTAATACCCCGTACTTTCCAGTACTCGGGTGTTACTGTATAACCAAACTTAGTATAAATACAAGCCTGACATAAGTAAACATTCACGCTCATCCTAGTTTAAATTTGATCGTTGAAAACAATCCGCACCTGTGTATCAAACTATCAATCCGTTAATCTTCGAGACAAACCATTCAGTAGTCATATAATATTTAATAAGTATATTTATTTTATTTATTATATTTTCCACCAACATAGATTAGAAAAATTATATATGTATCTTGATAAATCACTTATCATATAGAAGTGTACGGAAATATATTGTAATAAGAGTAATATATATATATATATATATATATATATATATATATATATTGTACGTAAAACTTTATGAAAGTAATATTATATTAACTAAACCTAAGGAATAATAATTTTACAATATATAATTGAATTATAAATATTAATGTAGTATTGAATATTTTTATAAACATGTATACCAACAATTAGTAAATATTTGAATAGCATATTATATTATTTAATGATGTGATTTTAAATAAGATATTGTACAATTTGCAATTCATATATATGTATAATATGAGACTGTATATTATGAATTATATATTAATAAATAGGTGATCAACGACATGCATATAGTACTATGTTAATATTAAAAATTACAGGAATATATGCGTATGAGATTTTAATTATTTTAATTATAAGTAATGTACAAAAGTAAGGAAATCTGTATTAATATTCGTATTGGTTAGTAATATGTGATGAAAGTTTTACAAATGGACCATTAGGACATTTTAACCGCTGACGTTCAGCTTCGGAATCATCCGACCAGTAGGTTAATGGGAAACCACGCTTAGGACTACAGATCAAGTGGTGGGCCCCACCTGGACCTTAGAGTTGCCCCGTCTTCGGTGAAAGGCTATGACAGGACCCCGCTAGTGGAATGAACAATGTAGATTATGGCGATAACATTTCAGTGGGCCCCTACACAATGCATATGCACAAAGAGTGCTGGTGCATGAAGTAGACTAAAACCAATTGCTCGATCAAACTAGCTTTGACCGAGCATCTCTCAAACTTCTTTCCCACCCTTTTCTCTCTGTTTAAACCGACTCACTTCAAGCCCCTAAGTGACCCACCACGCCCACTTTCCGAGCCATCCAAGCTGTCCAATCTCTTCATGGGACCCACATGATCAAAATCGTATAGCCATTCGACCACTTGGAAGGGAACGGGCATCCTTGCCAAAAAACGGCCCGACCCGAGCCTGTGGAGAGAGAGAGAGAGAGAGAGAGAGAGAGAGAGAAACCGACTTCCTCTTAGAGAAGGACAAAGCTCAGCCGTCCACGGTAAGGACGATCACAACTGTCCATCCCACTCTCTTGCTAACTATAAAAGGGGCACTGTAGCCCTAAGAATTCACACCAGGAGAGAAAAACAGAGAGTGCTCCTTCCTGTTGTAGCTCGAAAATAGGGGACGACGTCCACCCACCGCAGGTGACCATTTCTCCTCCCCTCTCCCTTGAGTTCTAACTAGGCTGGGGTAGCATCGTCTATGCCAAAACCATGCCAAGTAATGGCTGGGAATTGGTCTAGCGATAGAGTTGTGTGGAGGCTGAAGTCAAGCCAAGTAATGGCCTCACTTCGGCTGCAACACAGTCTAACCAAAGTACTGTTTCCAGTGCTCATTTGAGTGTTATTTAAGGCTCTCAGTAGACCTTTGAGACAGGCCCAGGGACTAAGCCTATCAACGTTCGTCAGTTGGACAAAAAGATCGGTCAGTGCACTCTCTGTTTAAAACTAGTATAATAGCCGATTTATGAACACATCTTGGGATCGAAAGCATGCCATTCCATGGATGCAGTTCAAACCTGGGATATGCCAAAAGGTGGGTCCGATTCAGGCCGAAAGCTAGACAGATCCATGTCTAAGCAATAGGCTGAAGCACAACCAAGAACATGGTCTTGCTAGGGCCGTAAACGTCCCAACTAATGGACAAATTCTATACAGGTATCTGGCCAAATGATGGTCTGATTCCGAGCATGTATTGTGGCTCGGGGCCAGTTCTTAATCAAGCTCTGTAACACGCCGAGGTGGCCAGCAAAAAAGCCACCGTCTGGATGAAAGGCAAGGATGAAGAACGGTCTCAGCAGCACGGCGAAGAGGGTGTTGTTTTACGTATAAGGCTGGTGGGCTGATTGCCGACCTAGGCCCTGCACAAATGCAGGTGGGCCCTACTAATCGCAAGAGGGCTACACTGTGTTGGGCCGCACGTTGAGAGCTGGTGGGCCGCACAAGTGTCGTGGCCCCTGTGAGATGCAGGTGGGCTCCATATGGGACCCACATTGATACATATATCATGTGCATAATGGTCCATGTAGGACCCACGTACGTGTGCCAAATACAGTCCGTCCAAGGTCTGGGCACGATCCACCCTAGTACAGATCCACTCCTCCCCCCTTATTGTCAGTTGGGTGGGACCCACCCTGCACATGGTACACCTATGGGATGTGGGGCCTACCATGATAAAGGTATAATATGCCCACTGTCCAGGGGATTGACGGTGGGAGGCAGTGTGGCTGGAACACCTCCCGCTAACTCATAGTTGCTGGACTCACCAGCAATGTTCTGTGAGAGTCCGCCTGTCATCTGATGTCAACGATTCTGTGGGCCCCACCTTGGTGGCTATGGTTCATCCAAACCATCCAGTCAGTAGATAAGCTTGTCCTAAGGGCCTGAAATGAGATTTAGGGCTGGTCTGACGATCAGACTGGCCACATCAAAAGATTCCCTATGGGTTCATAATTATTCAGTATTTTCACATTTTCTCGAATATGGTTGGGCGCTATATATGGTTTAGCTATGCCGTCCAAAAAGTTGGCCGCACCTTGTATCGATTGGTGGGCTACGTTTGAGACTCTCCACCTTGACAATGAGGTCATCCAGGACGCCCCTCAGTACACGTCCCAGTGCTGGACATTGAAAAAATTTATATATATATATATATATATATATATGTGTGTGTGTGTGTGTGTGTGTGTGTGTGTGTGTATGTATATATATATCTACATATATAAAAAAAATTATAATTGAGATATTACATATATATGTATACATGATGGGACCCACCTGCCTTTAGTTTGGCTAGGGTCTGCTACCACAGTGCCATCCATCCACCTAATTAATGGACCATGCATATGGGGCCCACCTTGATGCATATATGCGGTATCTAACCAACAGTCAAATGGACCACCTTGGGGGCTGCCTAGATGAGTCCAACCATGCTAGAGTAGGCCCACTCTTTGGGCAGGTTACAACTGGGCCTAGGAGCCTCTTTGATGTGAACTAAAACCATGGTGATTTCGGGTCATCCAACTGACCTTGGTGTTCTAAAAACCTAAGATTGATGATCTAATATGAACAAAATTTCCTTTAGGAAAGTATCCAAGCATCGTGGTGCCACTAACTACCTACAGGAGTTTGCATCTAGGAACGTGCTTCAACAGCGTAGGTGATGATTCTTCCACTTGAGCTTTCCATTTTCTCATTAGCTTAAGTTATAATTTTTAAATTTTATAATTTATATCTCCATTCTATAATCACATATATTAACAGTTGGAATTGAATTGTTATATTACATGCTTAATGTTTATCCTGCATCTTAATTTCATCCCTGTAGACTATTTGTGGATTGCTTATGGGATTTAAATTGGTACATTAGTGGGAAACCCCCACCTATAAATGTGCACCCATACTTGGGATGTAACTCGATCGATGGGTTTCCATTAAACATCCTAAGATGGTAGTCTCATGGGCTGGGGATGGTGGTCATGGGATACTATGCCCGAGCTGTCGTCCTACGCTGGGCCATGTGCTCCCCGAAGTGACCGTGAGCTTATTTAAATTGGCTGGTTGTAATTAGACTAATAACGGGTTGACTAATCATGCATGCATAGCACAGACCAACATCTATTGCTGTCATACGAAACATACAGATTCGCCTGTCTGGATATAACCCGTGGCATCAACCATTATCTGTTGTTATCGTACATATTTGCATGTCTAGATGTTTTACCCAAGGCACAAACTATCTTGATGTTTTACCCGGGTCAATGATTTCATGGGCAACGAGCCCTATGTCTGTCTGGATGTTTTACCGGGGACAATGATTGCATTTACGCATCCATGCATATAATAAGACTGCATTTAATCTGTTTTGGTTCTCTGGATATTTTATATTATTTCTTACTTAATGCGGCAGTGTGTAATCTTGATGGAAGTTCACACTGAGCTGGCCACTCATCCATCAAATACACTACCGTACAGGTGGCTTAAGTATATGCATGTTCAGACTTGATGAGGAGCAGGGTACGATCACCAAGGATGCATGACTATATTTACTTGGAGGAGCTGCGTGATCTTTCAGCTTATATTTATATACTTTCCATTATTCTTCATGTATTGAATCATATAAATCTTGTACTTATTTAAAATCTGAGACATTGGTTTGTATAAGTCATTATGGGTAGCTTCTTTTATATTTGAATGATAATGAAATTTTCCTTTATGTCGATTTGTCCATATTACGCTCATCTGCTTACTCTGATAGAATGAAAAATGTACACTCGAATTTGACCATCCTTTAAGGTTAACACTCGGGTTTTTGGGAAACCGGTCATGTATTCGGGTCCTGAAACGTCGTGGGGCATTACAAGAGGTCCCTGCTATTTGTCATTTGGCCTTTTCTTTTGCCTCTTCTTTGCTTTGGATGTTGATATCTCCTAATAGCCCTTAACAAAATGTACTTGGTTCTTTAGCTAGATGATATTGGTTCTCTCGCTCTTAATAAGCAATTTATTTGGTATTGCATTACTGGTTGCACATGCAACTTTTGCTAATCATAATTTGTCATTATTTGCAATCTGACGTTGATTCTTCTATTAAAGAGCTTGGAGATGTATATTAAATAAGCAGGACTAAAAGTGTAGTCCCAAGTGAGTGTGTACGTAGTGAACAGACTATAGAGACGTGGCATAGGCAGTTGCCCTATTTCACTCCTTATTGTCAAAGGCAATATATCATTTGCTTATCTTCCCTTGAAATATATCCTTGAGTGTGTAACAACTTTGGTCTTGTGCCCAATCATTATGTGATAGTAACTACAATTTAGGTCTTTAATTTTGTCAACCTCATTAGGGCTTCATGGCTCTGACAATTTGATGGTCTCTTCTACAACCAACTGCTTCATCATAGGCATAAGATCTTTGAAGGGAAGGTGTATTCCTAGTCTAGCTGATCTCATCTTGGCCTCTTATCCATGTTCAAAGCTTTTGAGCTATTGACATGAGAATCAGGTTTGCCTTGCTCTTAATTGGTCTCTTTTCTTTTTCGATCATATTTGAAGTAAGAGGCTTGCCACTATTATGATGTGGCTTGTCTTAGTGAGGAAGAGCACCCCAGAACACTTGTTCGATTGCTTGGGCTTTCATAGACAAGTCCCAAAAAGTAAGGATGCTCAAACCTATTAAGTCAAAAACCACTTCATAAATCATGTATGTTATACACAGCGCTTGACCTGCTCATCTTCTTACGGGAGTTGATGGCATATGATCCCCGGTGATCTCCATCGAGCAATGTATTCTTGCACTGTCTCACTTTAGCATTGCTTTATCAGGGCAAGATCAACTAAAGTGATATCTCACTCTAAGGAGAAAACGTTGACCAGGAACATGCTCTGCATTTGTTCCCAAGATTGGACACAATCAAGTTCTAGAGAAGCATACCACCTAAATGCCTTTCTGATTAAGGAGCAGATGGTATTGCTATAAAATTCCTATAGCTATGAGGAATGAATTAATGTTATTCTAATTAGCCAGCGTCATTGCATTTCTAGAAGCTAGACACTTATAGTTAATAGGAAATTGAATGTCCTCAAACTAGTGGGGATAGGAGTTTGGTATATGAACTTTCCTTTTCTGTTGCAATCTTTTTCTTAATGGACCACAACTCAAATCTTTTTGAGTGGCCATGGGAACAGGCGTCAACGTGGACCCATGCGATATGATCCCTCGATGTTGTTATGTTGGGGCACTTTGAGCTATAGGTAAGCCATTTGGTGCCTGGTTTGGCTTATGGTCAAGCTTCATATTTTTACTTACAGGAGGGGTAACTGGTAAAACTATTGTATGAGCAAAAGAGGCTAAAATGCATTGTAAAGCTTATTGTAGCCATTGTCATGAGAAATAAAAGTTACTATAGGCATAAGATATGTGGGGACCACCATGATGTACCATGAGAATCTGCTCTGACCACAAGTTTTATAAGTTCACAATAGAACGGAAGTCCAAAAATGAGGAAGATCCAAAACTCGAGTGGACCACACAATAGGAAAGAGAGAATGGAAATACCCATCATCGACACCTTCTCGGAGTCCACATTGACGTTTATATGCCATTAAAATCATTGATGACGTTATTCCCACTAGGAGAAATTGAATAAAAAATATCATCTTAATCTAAAAATTTTCTGGATAACACTATTGACCAAATTTCCAATTTTCTTGGAAGACTTTGCTTTCCAGCCATTGCTTGGCATATTTGGAAAGAAAGGAATAACCGCATTTTCAATTCTACGCTCAACCTAAAGGAAGTCATTTTTATATTTATAATCTCATGTCTGAGAGTTAAAATCATCTTCCTTTTTTCCCTTTAATTGCATCAAAGGCTCCTAGCTCTCCTTCTACTGCTTGGGATCTGCTTACTTCATAGTCCACACCCGGTCCCCTAACTCCTCGAAGTCTCCACACTGATAGAGATAGGCCACATTGGATGCATGCCTGTGTCGAGATTAGTGATTCTAAAGTTGGTCTCCTTTGTTTTTCCCTTCATTTCAAGCAATCTAAGGAATAATCTCTGATTCTAACATGCATGGGCATTCAGATAAATGCCTTCAAATTTGTTTCAAGGAATGTTTAAGTTTGATTCTACTAATCTTGCAGGTGCCAACATCCAAGTCTACAATGTGAGTGGTAATGATTCATCACCATGGGCGGTAGTAACATGCCTTGAAATTACTCAGTCATAGTAACATGTATCATGAGATGCCATCAGGTATCACTCGGTTAAATAAATTACCATTATGAGTGAAATTAGGCTTCACTCGTTCAAATTACTATTGGTACAGAGGGGGGTGAGAAGGACCACTTAAAAAACTTTACCTACTTAAAACAATTTTTCAATTTAAACTAAGAAGGCAAATAACACTTAGGCTTCCAACCCAAAGTGTGTCAAATCATATACACTACAATAGATGCATCATTATAAGCAACCAGTCTAGAAGGTAAGATAACGATCTTGCATTTGGGATGTGCTAACTACGCAACACCTAGCATACATTTAATTATGCATTGATATAATTCAAACAATTAAACTCACAAGCATAAATAGAAATACGCATAAATAACAATCCTAAACACAAGCATGTATAGTGGTTCGACTAGTTGCCTATTCCACTCCTGATGGACACACTCTCTTCGAGTGTACCAAAATTTCACTATCGGAGGTTTTAAATTAGGTTCACTTCTAACCTTTACAATGGTTTTTCCTAAGCTAACCACTAACCTACAAATAAAATACCATGTCGAAGGAACACATTTTCACCCATGTCAGTGGCCCTCATGGAGACTTAATTGGTTTTCTATCGGCTAACTAACAACCACTAGCGATCCAAATTAAAGACGATATGTATACTCCCGCCGGTGGCTCTCTATAAAGACTAACATGTACGCACCCGTGTCTGGTGAATATGGTCCTAATCTACGGCCCTATATACACTCTCACAGGAGGCTCCCCATGGAGACTAACACGTACGCACTCATGTACGGTGAACTCATCCCTATACATGAGCTTAAGTCCTAAACAGGAACCTATTAGAGTTTGGGTCACAAACTCTCCACTCAATCCTACATAAAGAAAGAGTGTGAAATGGACTCTAACAAATGACAAACTTACTTGTCGGATTGAGCCCTTTCATAGTGCCTTGACTGAGATACTTCTTCAATACTCTCCTATGCTTAAATCAACTACAAAATTTCTCCTATTTTCGTCAATGCTAATGATTCAGCAACATAATCAAACACCTTGTATGTGATGCTCCAATGAGGTCACCAAGGTGGTGGGAGGATGGTACAATCTCGTACAACTAAAGGGATAATTTTTTTTCCAAGGGGGATTCACCTAGATGGGTGTTCTAGAGGATTTATACAAGGATTTGCCTATGAATTTAGGTCTAATCTATAGAACAAGGGAGAGAAGATGAACAACTTCATAATCAAACTTGGAATGTTCATCGGGTTCCAATGGAAAAAAAAAAAAAAAAAAATCGACTCTATCAATCAAGTAATGCCTTTGATCGATCAAACTCCCAGTCGATAGGAATGAAGGCCCTTCAATAATATCGAGAAACTCCAGAATATAAGTTAGTTTGCTGTTGGACATTCCTGATTGAGCTTCGATCGATCAAGGCTTCGATTGGGACACATCAACAGTCAATCGATGGAATCGAACTCCACTCGACAACTATTGTTTGGGCAATGTGATTTACAATTGCTTTGCACTTCTCCAAGACCTAACTTAACATGTTCATTAAGGGTCTAAGGCTTGGTTTAGATGAGTCAGATTTTTACATATGAGATGAATCATATAGAGGTGGGTTGTTTTGGTACTAAAGGTGGTCTAGGGCTAGGTTTACCAAGGCACCTCATGCTTTACCTAATGTCTTCGGCCTTAATGCTTCAAGTCTGCGAGTCTCTGATCTTCAATGTCTTCCTATAAAGGCTCAACCGACTCAAGACATCCTATCTCACATCATTGACAAAAACTGAGGCACTAACACTCTCATTCAGTGACGTGATCGTAACTAGATGAATGTTATAGTAGGCTTGACTTCTAATGTGCAACCTTGATCATGAATGAGGGTCGAAGTAGCCTTAACTATTTTGTGCACAACCTAATTACTTATGAGGACTGAAGTAACCTTAATTACTTAGGGGTTGCGATCTTAATCGCGTATGAGGACCAATGTAGCCTTGACTACTCAACGCACAACCTTGATCACGGATAAGGACCAAAGTAGCCTTGACTACTTAGTGCGCGCCCTTCATCATGGATAAAGAACAATGTAGCCTTGACTACTTTATGTTTTTGTATCATGAGTGGGATTAAGAATCGCTCAAATTTTCATATGACGAGTGGGATTAAGCATCGCTCAAATTTTCATATGATGAGCAAGGTTAAGAATTGCTCGACTTTTTTATATCATGAGCAGGGTTAAGCATCGCTCGACTTTTCATATGATGAGTAGATTAAGCATTGCTTGGGTTTTTCATATCACGAGCGGGATTAAGCATTGCTCGGCTTTTCATATGACAAGCGGAATTAAGCATCGCTTGACTTTTTCATATCACGAGCGGATTAAGCATAGCTCGGCTTTTTCATATGAAGAGAGGGATTAAGCTTCACTCAACCTTTTCATATTGCGACCAGAATTATGCATTACTCGACTTTTTCATATGACAAGTGGGATCAGGCATCGCTTAACATTTTCATATTACGAGCATATTAAGCATCATTAGTATCATTATCCCCCGTGAGCGGAATTAGGCATTACTAGACTAGGTGATTGGTAATGCTACATCACTTTATGCTCGTAAGGGTTTTGAAGCCATAATGATCAGATTTATCCATGGGAGGATGGGCCGTGTGCCATGGACCATAAGAAAAAGTAGTCTTATCTGTGAGATGGATATGGAACCACGTAACGAAGTGTCGTATGAATCAACGCTTCCCACTGAGATGAGCCATCTATTGGTCATGTTGGCGGCACTATGGCGTGTCTTTGCCCCCTATGAAATGAATCACTAGGATACTTCAGGGTCTATTGAACAATGGTCCCATTATATTTTGAAGGGAGCTAATTGGAGAGAAAAAAAAAAAAATCTACCCCCAATCGATGCCTTAATAGTTAGGGTTGATATCAACTTTAGAGTTGTTGGGAAAGATAAGTAATTTAGTTGCTTTGTCCTAACAAGTCAAATCCTATAAAATAGCAAATCAATGCCCCCTTGCAGGTAAATGAGAAGAAGGTATACAAACTTGCTTTAAAGATGAAGGGATGAATGTTTTCATTAGGAGTCGCCAATTTGGCACCGATGATGGTGCCTAAAAGCCTTTGAACTAAGCATATTGTATGAGCACTGGAGTTACTCAAAAATATCTTATGGAAATTCCTAGTGGAGTGTCACTTTATTTACATAGATTTTTAGGTGTTAAGATTGGGAATGATTACCACAGGCATTCATAAAGCATAGTCGAGTTGCACGTTACTTCCGTTTCTTACTGCATGTTTGTGCGTGGAGGGGGGTGATGGTATGATTGACTTGGAGTCACCAGTAATCAATAAAGCTCAAAATCTATGGTTGACTACAGATTGAGTGAGGATTACATTGTAAGGAGTGCCTATTGTTGACTTTACAAGATGTCGGATGCAAAGATGATTTTTAGGCCTGATGAAGGCGATGGGCTTTCTTAATTTCCTTGTTTTTCTCTTTTTTTATATTTTATCTTCATTATACACACACACACACACACACACACATATATTTGTAATGTGTTAAAAGCATTTTATGTACAATTGCAACTTTGGCTTGTTAACTTCAATGGGTTCCTTAAGCAATATACCTCATGGCTTAGGCAACTAAGTCTTTAGTACATATTTTGGGTGGTGCTTTTCGAGAGGCCTTCTTAACAACAATATTAGAGAAGAATCCTCTATGAGCACGAATGTAAGACTCGTATCCTAGACCGTACCATTCCATAGGCTTTCGCGATGCTCCCTGTCGAATTTCGGCAACCCACGACCTATAACCGGCATTTACGCGTGACCCTGAGTCACACACTGTCAACCCGAGTCGACTCAACACGAGACTTGTACTCTTCTGACCTCGTCGTCACCATGGTTCTAACGCCGTGACTCGCGCACCGAACCGATACCCAAGCCAGGAGATGTGGGCCCACGTTCAGTTCAAGGAAAATGCCGCGCGTACGAATTTTGAGAGAATCTCTACAACATGTCACATTAATCAATCAATCAATCAATCACCTCAACCAAGTACACACCCTATCATAAGTACAAGTCAAGTACAAGCAACCCATCTCCCTCCCATTCCCAAAGTCAACTCTCTCTCTCTCTCCACCTATCCCTTCCTTACACCCATCACCCATCACTCCCTCACATTTTCATCCCATCACTTCTCTTCCTCTCTCTCATTCTCTCTCTTCACTCCCAAGCAACCCAGGCTCCAATGAATGAGCTTCCCAAGCTCTCATGGAGAAGCTCTAGTGTGGCCCACTTCCTACCCTCTCATCTCCCATCTCAACCATCAAAACTTCATCATCTTCCATTGAAATCAAAGCCAAGGATTTCAGTGTTTCAAACCAAGAAGGAGGCCAATAGGTGGGTGATCCACCGTTGATTTTTAATTTAATGGCCCACTTGTGATGGGACACAATTTGATTTATGTGTTGTAATCATATGAGGGGTCCATAGTAACAGGGTCCCTCTACTTCAACGTGTCTCTCTTTCTCTATCTCTATTTTTCTTTCCTATTGCGGCCCACCTTGAAGAATGGATTAGATCCACACCATGGGCGGTGGAAATCCCACCATGATGTGTTATCCTCACCGTCCTTCCCAAACGAACCTGGATGAAGGAAAAACACTAGTATCAGTTTGATCCAAGCGGTGGGCCACACTGATGTGGACCCACCATGAATTATTTATTATATCCATACTGTCCAACCATCTGTAGAGGCAATGCAAATATCAGCTTCATCCAAAGTTGTGGTGGGCCACACGTGTGAACCCACCTTGATTTGGTGAGTATCCACCCACACGTCCAGGCGTCCAGGGTTGGACGCTGGAACCCTCCCTTTAAAGCAATATTATTTAGTAATATAATATAATATTATAATATGTAATATTCATATGAATATATACATATTCGTACATGGTGGCCCCATGTGGGACCCACCTGCTGGTGGAATAGCTGGAGTACGTCACCGGCCCCATTGACGTCAGGGAGTTCTGTGGGACCTCTCGGTGATATATGCATTGTGTCGTCAATCCATATCGTCCATCTGGACAGTGGTTTGGTCTGGTCGCACACCCCAGCTATAAGTGCCCCATGCGCCCACCTTGATGTATTTGTTCTTGCCATGCCGCCCATCCATCCGACATGCTCGTGGTCCCACTTTAATGGATAATTTCCATCCAAACTGTCCATCCACTTGGTGGATTTAGGACCGTCCATCTGCTGGACGGTCAGCGCCCCACCCCCTGATATTTGTATTACATCCAAACTGTCCATTCATTTTCATGGGACCACCATGATGTAAGGGTCTTAGCCGCACCGTCCAAATGGTTGGACGATGGGCCCTACCCACTGATGTACGTGTAACCATCCATCCATTTGACAGCTCATCTAAGGCTTGAGACTAAAATTAAGACAGATCTACATCAAGTGAACCACACTGCAGAAAACAGTGGGATGAACGTCCATCATTGAAACCCCTTGGGTTACAGGAATTTTGAACCAATATGACATTTGTTTTTCCTCCTTATCTAGGCCTTTGTGACCTTATGAACAGGTTGGATGGGAAATAATACTACGGTGGCCCACTGGAATTTAATAGTGGAAATCATCATCACCACTGTTAGGTGTGGTATGGTCCATATGATCCTTTGGATATGATTTTTTTTATGCTCTATAATGATCCCTAGCATTAGATGCATGGTGTATTGGATTCGGTCCATTTGTATTGGCCCATTTGATTCAGCCCATTTGTACCGGCCCATTTGAATCGGCCCAATTGATTCGGCCCATTTGACTCGGCCCAATTGACTTGACCCAATTGGGCCCATTTGATTCAGCCCATTTGAATGTAATTGAGGCCCATGATGATGTATATTAAGCCCTTGTGCGAGGCCATGGGCCCACAATATGTTTGGCCCTATGTAAGCCACTCCTTGGGAGCAATGTTAGTTAGATGTCCACATTGATGGGTAATGATGGTTGGATGTCCACATTGTAATCTTCCCTTAGGCCTTGTTAGGCCCATTCTCATAATTCTCTTGCGGGTTAACCCAAATAAGTGGGCCCCATTCGCCATAGACGGATGGTTTCGCGCTATTGGATTTGATATAACCATGGCCGAGGGCCGATCTTTATATTATGGTTGATCGGTTGTTCATCTATGGATCTCACCTTGTTTATATGTCGATTATCGAGGCCGATTCTGATTGTTTAGGCCGATTGTCGAGGTTGAATCCGATTGTCGAGGCCGATTCCGATTGTCAAGGCCGATTATCGAGGCCGATTCTGATTGTTAAGATCGATTCCGATTGTCGAGACCGATTCCGAATGTCAAGGCCGACCGCCAAGGTCGATTTCGATTGCCAAGGTCGATTGTCGAGACTCATATGATGTATATGCGACCTATGTTTGAGGCCCAATATGATGTATATGCGGCCTGTGTTTAAGGCCCAATGTGATGTATATGCGGCCCGTAGTTGAGGCCCATTGTGATGTGTATTCGGCCTGTGTTTGAGTCCCAATGTGATGTATATGCGCCCGTATTTGAGGCCCATTGTGATGTGTATTCAACCCGTGTTTAAGGCCTAATGTGATGAATATGAGCTCTATGTGATGAAGCCCATTGTGATGCATTTGAGGGTCAGGCGATGGAGCCCATTGTGATGTATATTAGGCCCATGTGAGAGGCCCATCGTGATGTGTATTAAGCTCTTGAGCGAGGCTCATGGTGTTGTATATTCGGCTCTTGTATGAGGCCATGGGTCCACTATATGTTAGGCTATGTGGGCTATTCTTTGGGGCAATGTTGGTTAAATGTCCACATTGTCGAGGCCGATTGTTAACGTCGATTATTGATACCGATTATGAGTATGTGACAGCATAACATCATGATACATACCTATACGCATCATCTGCATGTTTGTTATGAGATGTGGTTGACCATTGCATATGTCATTGGGCAAGTTATTATGAGACTCCCTGATAAGCGGAGGTTATCTCACATGAGCGCACTGTATAAGCAGGATTCATGCATGACTGGATTGTATGACTCATGCATCTTACATTATGTGTTGTGATTACTGTACGCCCTAGCGACATCAGGGTCGTAGCCTCCACAGGCATATCGTGGATGGCCAGATGGGACACCGAAAATGTTTGGTTCGAGCATCGGGCTGCCATAAATGGCCCTGGGTGAAAATCTCTAAACTCTCTTGGTACCAGAGGACGCCCCAACATCGAGACTGAGTGGATATATATGAGCGCATGAAGGCCGTATACCAGTAGGCCGCGTCTCCCACTATGTCGTGGTCGGTTAAGAGGGGGTGTGGCCTTACTCGCCTGAGGGAGTAGGCAATGCTAAGCTGAGTTTGATTAGCTCGTAAATGGGTCTGCTATTGACGAGCCGGGCCGATATTGGTAGGCGGATAGTAAGGTCTCTTCCACTTACCCAGTTGTGCGCTTGATGGGGCGGCAAGCTAGTGTTGAGTGTATTAGACTCCGGTGATGATCTCAGAGATGTACAGTACTGATATATAGACTTATTGAGCAGGAGTTGCATACTCATTCATTCATTCATTCACTATCCACTCGGGCTGGCAGTGCGTAACTATTTGTTACGTGTACATTAGCAATGGCTAGGATTTCGGTTAGGGCGCGCGACTAACCTGAGATCAGAAGTTTACCACATTGAGTCTGACTATCCAAATTAGGTATGGGACTAGTTTAGATAGAAGTCCCTTGTGATGGACCCCATAGCCTGTAATACTACGTACTATCATCCCGACTTCACACTCCAGCATGGTCATTCCATTCGCACCGTATATCGCATTACATCCACGTCATATGGCATTTTGGGTTGTTATATTTCTGCATTTATATGACCTAGATAAGGCTAATGGTATTAGTAGCTCTTTCGAATTGCATATTGTATTGCATCCTCAATATCTGATATCTGGTTCATCATATTTCCACATTATATAGATGATTTACATTACTTTATCAGTATATGACATTGACTTGCTATGTCTTTTCATCGCATATCCTGGATGAGGTTGATGATATTTTTATGGACTTGCAGTATTTCCGCTTACTCTGATATCGTATGATTCATGCCAGTAATTCCGATATTGTATGATTAAGGCACTGTATTGAACACTTGGCACTTATCTTGAGCACACACTTACACCATCCTCTAAGCTTTTTATAAGCTTATGCACAATAGCTGTGTACAGGTGACGATAGGATACAGTCTAGCTGGGGCAGGAGTGTGCAGCAGAGCTTTTGGAGATTTTATTATATGCATGTATTTCTTTCTCAGTATTGTACTCAAATGATTATATTAGTGGATATGTGGTGATGATGTTGTTCTTATGATTTGGGTATACTTGTGGTTATACTTCTTATGAGACAAATTCATGTTAAAAATCCTCCTTGTAGGATCTCAGGATAGGAATCTGGCGTATGAGCGCTGGGAGTCGATAATGGGGTACTATAAAGGCTGTCGGCACCGAATTCGGCGATCGAGATTCCTGTGAATCCGGTTTCCAAGTTTGGGGCGTGATAATGAATACATTCTTACATGGAAAATAGTGCTTGCATTATGAATGCCAATAGTGCAAGAACACCTATCAAAAGAAAAAGAAAAAGAAAAGTAATTAAAGTACAAAAAGTAAAGATGATAAAATTAAAATATTGGAATGTAAATTGTTAAAATGTAATGCACCAAAATGTAAATGGACTAATATTACATATCCTAGAATAAAATTCAAAAATCTTGTGTTTCGAGTCAAGTCTGGCTAGTGGCTAGCGGCAAGTCCCCAATGGAGTCACCAAATCTGCGGATGCTTGCTCCGTGCTCCTGCAAGTCATCGCTTCCTCTTCCTGTTGCGTGTGTGCAGCTAACTCAAGAAATGGTATGATTGACTTGCATTCGCAACTAGACGATAAAGCTTGAAATCTACAATTAGCTAGATAGACCAGAATCGTTGAGAGTTGGGGAATCGAAGACTTTCCAACTTGAGTTACTCTAGTGATTGACTTGTTAATGCAGGTGCATTTTCACAACAAGCTTGAGTGGGGTAGCCTGTGGGATGCAGGGACAGTTGAGGTGAGTGGCCCGTGTGAGGTGGGGCCCACCCATGTGAGGTGTGTGGCTCGTGTGAGGCAGTACCATGTAATGTGGGGCCCACGAGGAGGTTCGATCGAGGTCCTAACTAGGGTTGCACATCGAGCCAAACCGAGTCGAGGTGGACCAAGCTCGACTTGACTTGTCCGTGCTCGCTCTCGAGCTCAACATTGGAGCTTGGCTTGTTTGCCAAAGCTTTTGAGTTGAGCCTATTCCCACATCAATTTATTATATGTTTTGCTAAAAATACAAATTAAAAGTCAACAATATTAAGTCTAAAATGTCTCATATGCCACATTACTAAGACAAAAAAAAAATAAAAATGTCACATATACCTCTAGATACTACATGTTGGTCCTCAACATCAAATCCAAAAAATGAAAATACATTACTAAATATAAAACCTTAAACGAAATTTTAAAAGCTTACATTCCTTCAAGCAGTTTTAAATGCATTCTGGACCTCATCTTCACTTCCATTCTTGTCATCATACTCTTCAACATCGAATTGCCACCATCCCAAACTGGATGCAACCAATCTTATATACATATCAATTTTTCAACTGTTTTTGAGGCGAGTGAGCTTTGATACTTGCTAACAACCCTACTTCTCATGCTAAAAGTTGATTCTGATGCTACAGTCGAAATTGGAATTGATAATATGTCTCGTGCCATTACCGAAAGTCTAGTGTATTCACGAGCTCTCAACTTCCACCACTGCAAAACACCAAAATCATCTTCTTCTAACCTTATGACCGGCTCCTTTAGATACTTCTCCATTTCTGATTCAGTTTATGCGTCTCCGTTTCTTTTTCGTCTAAAAATACATAAAGTCACGAAGTTGCTTCCATCCAGTAGAAGTACTACCCGACCCCGTAGATTGAGAAGTAACTATTGAATTGGATATTGTGGCCAAAGTACCAGCATATGAAGTGAACAGCTCTTTAACCACAGCATGAATAATGGAGGTCTCCGCTGAAACTCTTTCAGAAGTGGAATAAAGTGAAATGAAAACATATCTAACCATTGCCATCTTATATTGTAGATCCATAACAACTGTAATGACCATTAACAAGTGGCAGTCAGACCAATACTTATCTAAAAAAAATTCGGACCCTCCTCACACACTTTTTTAACGTGTCCATAATTAAAATAATTTCTAGAAGAAATTGATTTGCCTTAAGATACTTATTCCCTGAAAAAAAAAAAAAAAAAAAAAAAAAAAAAAAAAAAACTTCGCGCAGTCATAAAAACTTTGAGAAATTGATGAACATGTTCAACTTTTGTCTAGTCTTTATCACTAGGCACGTATATGTACATTTTATCGCGCGCCGCAAATTCAGGGAATGTAAATTTAAATTCTAAAGTTGTATCCAACATTTCATAAGTTGAATTCCAGCACGTGCAGACATCCAACTTCAACTGCTTTTTATATTTCAATTACAAACATTAGATTATATCATTCCACGTACTCAGTCTTGAAGGTGACCCCCTTATACATTTAACTCTCTCCATCGTATGTTGACAATCATGGAGTCAATTGCTTTCAGCCCTTCTTGCACAATCAAGTTCAGTATGTGGGCACAACATCTAACTTGAAAAATTTTACTCTCAAAGAATAAATTTGCAGCTGTCTTGAATTGACTACGTAAGAAAGAAACCAAAGTGTCATTGGAAGATGAATTATCTAAAATTATTGAAGAGAATTTCTTTCCGATGCCTCACTCAACAAGATAATTGTAAATGCAGTCAGACATTACCACACCAGTATGAGGAGGAACGTAGCGGAAGTTTATAATCTTCTTTTGTAGTTTCCAGTCTGCATCAACAAAGTGTGCGATTAATGACATATATCACTTTCTTTGATTTGATGTCGTCCACATATCTAAAGTCAAAACTTATTCTTGATATGGATGCTAGAAGAGCCTTCAAGTTTGCTTTCTTAATCACATACAACTTCATGCACTCTCTTTTCATAGTAATACAAGAGGCCTTCTCACATTTAGGATTAAGGAATTTGTAAAATTCTATAAAAAAATTTACTTTCTACCATGCTAAATGACTTCTCATTAATTATCACCAATCTTGTATACCACTCTTTCAGCTTTTTTGGATCATACTTATAAGTGGAGAGCATAGCTTGAGAGTCGTCATTTTTAGAAGTGGTAAATGAAAACAGCTGCTGGATTCCACCCTTCGATGTTCTTATTCTCTTCACACATTTATCAAGATGCCTTTGATAATGAGTTACAGAAGAACCGGAATGCCTTTTATAAAGAGTTTTACAATACTTGCATTTAATCTTGACTGAACCAACTGATAGCGTGATCTCATCAAAAAATTCACATACATTTTTTCCCTTCACTAAACCTGAAGTTGTTTCAACCTTGTTTTTCAATATATCTCCTTCCACGATAAAAGGAGATGTGACCGACACACTAGCACCAGGGGTAGTTGGGTTTTCCTCACTAGTCATCTAAAATTCAAAAGATAACAAAGGTAAGGTAATATTAAGGCTTTTATAGGTTGAAGTTGTCAATCACATTTAAACGTATATATAAATATATAGTACAAATAATATCGGGCCCATCCATAAACTGAAAGACACAAGTGTCTCAAATAGTCCCCTAATAAATAAATCCACTAGGGTACATACATATACGTAACTATATATTGTCCATAATTATTTTAATTTTTGTTTATTAATTGTCTCTAAATATCTCATATATTCCTACTTATCTCTATCTAAAGGTGTTAATTGTCTCTATCCTATTCAATAACATATCATGTACTGTCCCCATACAGTTTACATGCGTGCTGAAATTTCGACGACACCTCCCCTTATTCTCTAGATATAAGTAAAATTCAATACTAATTAGTTGCCACATGTAATACATTACACATGTATAGTGAAAACCAACTAGTAAATAACCACATATCCAGAGAAAATATAAGGAAACACTACCGAAATTCCAACTACATGTAAATTGAAAATGAGAACAACCTAAGTACATGGTATGGTACTAAACTATCCAAAATGGGATAATTTAAGAATCCATAAAGAACAAGCATTTTCAGTTGAATGATTATACTTGTTCAATATAAATTCCTAAACAGGGGGCACAATACTAAACCACTAGGTGACCTAAATACTAATTAACAACATCAGATGACAAAGAATCATAAGCATCAACATTTAAAGAACAAATATTGAAATATAAAAGAAAAAAGTTACTTCATATAACTAAAAGTTTACAAGTAAAAAAAAATTAAGAATAAATAAGAAGATAATGCATTTATAGTATGCAAGTTAAGTTAGTGCATTATAGTAGGAAAGTTAAGTTAATGTATTTACTCTATACAACTACAAGTCTACAAGTAAAAAAACTTAAGAACTTATTAGAAGATAATGTATTTATAGTAAAAAGGTTAAGTTAGTGCATTATAATAGAAAAGTTAAGTTAATGTATTTACTCCATACAACTACAAGTCTACAAATAAAAAACTTAATACATCAAAGTTAAGTTTTAATATTCTCCTAATCCTAGATCGGATTCATAATTTTCGTCGTCCAAGCTCGGGTTGGTGGTATCCTCTCCAATATGCTCATTAACCTCTCTTAAATTAGAATGTGAGGAGACTTTTCCACCATTCTCTTACATAGATTCAGCTAATTTTTTCAAACTTTTTTTGTGAGTTGATTTATACGGAATACCCAAGATCTTGTAAAATTAGGCGAGTTTAGAAATAAATTTTGATGGCTTCTTGCTTGTCGAGCTCGGCCCTGCTTCGGTGCCACGTTGTCGAGGACATCGTTGATATTTAGATGCCTTTGCCTCTTCCTTGCTTAACTCAAGGTTATTTGTCATTGCTCTTCTTCCAATCTTCTTAATCTACCTTCATTATCCTCTTCCTCTTCCTCTTCCTTACTAATTCTTTTCACTCTCTATTTCAAATTATTCGTTGATTAGAACAGGTTTGTTAAGGTATATCTTGTGGCTAGTTGTATTCGGTGTGGGGAGGAGGTGGAAGGCTTCTTGTTGGAATCTACGAGAGCCTGGAATAAAAATCGTACCTCCCCTGATGCTTTGGGACACGGTTTTGCATCTCCCCTCGACCTAATAAGTGTAATCTAAGTCAATTTATTTTGTTAACAAATCTGGCCCCACACAAATTGCATTAAATCTTGATTTTCCAAAGTCCGAGGAGTATACTTGAGATCCATAATCTCAAATATTGATGGATGGATCATCTGAAGACATTGTTGCACACCATTTGTGTTAAGAAAAATATTGTTATGAGTAAATTAAAATAATTCATGATTATTACTTTATTAAATTGAGATGGAATCATTTTTACTGTTTATTATAATGAGATGTAATCATTTTTTAGATTAGGTATTTTTCACTAGCGCACCCGACCCACACCCGCACCCGACCCAACCCAGTGCCCAACCAAACCCAACCCAGCGCCTAACCCGACCCAAATCTGCACCCGACTCGACCCAACCTAGCAGCTAAACCAGCACCCGGCTCAACCCAGCACCCAACCCGACCCAACCCAGCGCCCAACCCAACCCAAACCCGCACTTGACTCAACCCAATGCCTAACCTGCCTAACCCAGGGCCCAACCCGACCCAAACCTACACCCGACTCAACCCAACCCAACCCAACCCAACACCTAACCCAACTCAACCCAGCGCACAACCCAACACCCAAACCCGACCCAACCCAACCCAGTGCCCAACCCGACCTAGGACCCAACCCAAAATATGTGTGTGTGTAAATTAAAAAAAACATTCATGAATTAATATTGAATCATTGATTGATTGAGGTAAGGTAATCTACCTTTGTGGTGGCCGAGTGCGCTGAGACGTGTGGTCGAGTGTTGAGTTGGGCTAAGACGAGTCGCCAAGTGGGCTGAGACGAGTCGGGTTGGGCACGAGCGATTGGCTAAGTGAGGATCAGAGAGAGAGAGAGAGAGAGAGAGAGAGAGAGAGAGAGAGAGAGAAAGAGAGAGCTGCTCGGACTGGCGACCGGCGGGAAAGAGAGGAAAATAGATGGGAATGGGAATGGGTTGGGTGTATATATATATAATAGTCAAGTGTATGTGTGTGTGTCTAATATAATAGTCAAGTTGAGCTACAATATGCTCAAACTTGGCTTGATTTCAAATCGAGTTGTTAAGTAAGGAGCTTGACTCGCCCCGAGTCGGCGCTTCAAGTCGAGTCAATCCGAGCTAACTCGAGCCAAGAAGAGCAAGTTATTTGAGCCAGCTCGACTCGTGTACAGCTCTAGTCCTAACCCATGGGATGTGGGGTCTGGTGTTGAGGGTCAAATATTGCATATCAGACCCTAGTTACTGCTTGGATTTACGAACATAATACTGTTTAACGCCCGGTTTTAATTGTGTTTTGTTGCAGGATTCAATCAGGAGCGTTGACTGAAAACTGATAGTAAAAGCATGAATTTGGCACTCCAAAGTCACCAGAGCAAGGGACAGACCCCAGTGAACCAAGATCAACGCCCGAGATCCAAGAAAATCGAGAAACTGAAGCTCAAGCGGCCGGAAGGACGTCCAGAATACAAGATCATGGGGTTCCCACAATCCGCTCGGCCCGAAACTTCATACATGGCCTGAGGACCATAAATCAACCGTACACGTCAAAAATCAGCCATTGGATCTCTGTAGAAGTGGCTCAACAAGCAGATCAGCCCCTTAAATCCTTAAGTGGGGCCCATCTGATGTCTGAATACACTTCATCTTTGGTCCGTACGGCTAGAATGATATGACAGAATGAATGGTCGGATCAGATTTCACGCGAACATCACAGTGGACCCCACACGAGGGTGCACATGCATATAGTGCAGGCAATCAGGAGGTGCACCGGACGGGCAGCCCAGTCAATTCCTTCGTTCGCAGAGACAGCGGACGGATGACCGTCCGCCGTTTGTAAGTAGTGGGGCCCACTCCTCATCCAAGTCACCAATCGGGACCGTCCATTGTGTGAAGAAGGGGGATATTCACCGCATCAAGGTGTCGTTTTTGACCCATACATGGACAAACATGTAGATCTCTGACTAAACGTAAGACGGACGGCTGGGTTACAATTCAATGGGCCACACCTAACTCGATCCAAAACCAGCTATTCCTGAATGGTTTTTCGTTGTGATGCTAATGGACGGTGTGGATTTCCCATCAGGATTCAAAAATGGGTCCACCGACTTTCCAGCAGAGCTCTGTTTCCGTTTTCGCAAGAGTCGTCCGCTGACCCGTCAATGGCCCACCATCATCGTGCAAATCGATGATCTGAGTCGTTCATCATCTCTGTAGGGGAGCTGTGACCCTCACCTAGGTGAAAGTTTTCCAAGAAGAAGCATGTAGCAGATTTTGACCGTTCGGACGCAGGACGAACGGTCGGTTGATAATTCTGTGGACCACACAAAAATCAATATAAAACTCACTACTCTCGACCGGTTTTTTGAGTAGAGCATAATGGACGGTGTGGATTTGTTATCCAATTCTGTTCATGGGCCCCGCCAACATCAACAGCGTAAGCTGTTTACGCAGCCACTGCTTCTACGTTCGAAACCGGCCGATTTCAGGGTGGTTACACGCCCAGCGTGATGGTCGGACGATCGATCTGAACCGTCCATCGTGCAGGTCTGCTCATAACGCCCCAAGAGACGTTGTTCTTTTGGACAGAATCAAAGGAAGATGAGAGTTGGGAGGCTCCACTTTTGGTTGCGTAAGGAGGGCTGCGCATCTCTCCGCACCGACTCCAGATGTATGAAGTGCGAAAATTCTACACCCGGACTCCTGTTTTACACCAATCACTAACTTCAGCAGCTATAAAGGAGATTGAGAGATGCAGAGAGCTGGGGCTGGAGATCTGAAGCTTGGCTTGGACGTGAGGGCAGGCAGTGGAGAGGGAGTAGATTTATTTTGTTTTTCTTTTATTTTTATTTTTATTTTTTATTTTGTTTAAGAGGTTCCAGCCCACTCATGTGTGGCTAAATCCTCTTAGCTAGGGCTAAGAGGTGAAACTTGTAGCGTAATGGGAGGCCTCTTTGCTTGTGCCTTTTGTTTAGACTGATCTGATATTGATTTGGGTTTAATTAAGGGAATGTTTTCAGTCTTTAATGGTCTGTTGTGACTGAAATTACAATGGGTCTGCAATGGCTTTGAGCATGTTCTTTTCCTTTTTATGTTTATGACGTTAGGAAGCCCTGTTGTTCACCATCGTCTCCTGGGCATGGTCGGATGTCAGTACCCTCTCCTGATTTTCATGGCATGTTGATTGGTTGGTAATTAGATTAATTCTGTTGTTTGCTTTGTCTCCTGGGCATGGTTTGGTGATGGAATCCATTCTAATTCATATACCTCTCATCTCTTGAAATCTACATCAATGGCAGTTCAGTTAATTTTCCTGATTTGTAATACCGGCATAAGATCTCCCTGATCTCTACAAGTGGATCCTCTGAATCCCTAGTTTCCCTTTCTCTGAATTTTCTTAAGTTTTAGATAAATATTTCATCATTATTCCTCAAATCATAATTGATTTAGATTTCATCTTAGCCTAGTTCTAGATCTGGAACGTACAAGTATCAGTCCCTTGGGATTCGACCTCGGTCTTACCGAGTTATTACTACATCACAACCCTATACTTGGGGAGTGAACAAGTTTTTTGGTGCGTTGTTCTTAGGGGACCGAATGCTACGATTTTATGAAATTAATTGGATTTAGAGTTAGTTTAAGATTAGGATTTTACTAATTTTAATTTTTGATTTTGTTTTCTATTTTGATTTATAGAAACTAACCAGTTTTCTTGTTTTGTAGGATTCTAAGATAGAAACTTCTAATTTGGTGATATCTTCCTAATTTCTTTACTTTTTTTCTATTTTTAGAATTGGGGTTTTATTTTTAGAAATTTTCTAACCTTAGACTTACTATTCTTAAAAACTAACTTGTTTTGTTTTGTTTTTTGAGTTTTTTTACTTAGGAATCTTTAACCTGGTAACTTCTTTCTAACTTCTTCCCCTCATACTTTCCATCTTGTTGTAGGATCTTTTCTTTTATTTTTCCTAGAAGTAGATTAATTTGGGTTTTACTATGCAAGAGTTGGAACGTATATATCTTTGAGATAGCTAAGGAATCTTGGGAAAATTTTTTGATGTATGATGATAATGATGGAAAACAGCCTATGCCTCAAATATTTTCTGAAAATTACTTCAACCAATCGAAACATGATGCTCCACCGATTAAGAAGTCCTTCGGTGATTATCTACGGGAAAATAATTGCATTCCACGAGTTAAGGAAACAGTACGTGATTATTGGAATGATAACGCGTATCAACTCTCGACCAATGACCCGTATGACTATAACCAGTGGAACCATCAAAACTGGGAAGATGAACCAACCAATTCTCTTGAATACCCTACCGTTGAGAACCTACCAGAAACGATCCAAGAGGATGAAATTCAGTATACCATGGAATGCCTTACGAAAATAAGAAAAGCAATGGAAGCACTGAATTCGCGCCTTGAAAGGATAGAAGAAGCTCGTGCATCCCAACTACAATCCAATCCAGAAATACAATGCCAGGAAAGTGATCCTCACTCGCTTTTGACGAAATCTGGAATTTGGAATGAGGAGTTGGATTCCATTAACGAGCACGTGGTTCAATTTCCCAATGAGCCGATCTCGATGACTGTTCAAAAGAATGGTGGAGATACATGGGTGTCTTTCAAATACAGTGATGATGACACACCTCCCTTACTTGACACACATGAATTCAATGATGAGGTAGAGGTTAGTTCATTCGAACCTCAACCGAATTTAGGAATAGATTGTGAGGAAAGTGATCCCATCTCAAGTGTGTACTGCACTGAATTGGAAGCTGAGAAGTATTGGGATGAGATTCATGAGAGCACAACCCAAATTCCCCTGGAATCAATCTCAAGTATGGTCCAGGTCAATGCTCAAGAAGCACATGAAGTGATCGGTCATACTGAGCTACTCCACTCATCTAACATATCTGATTTAAAAGTGGAAGATGAGCTCATTAAAACTGACCCTTCCAACACGTGAGACATGTTTGGACCACTCTCTTGAATTGAATGATAATGTGATTCGGGAGAAGGACGAGCTGCTCGCTACGACTCTAGAATTTGAAACCACTCAATTAAGATCACCATCTGAGTTGTACACGTCTGACAGTTCAATGCCTCGATTGAGTAGTTTCAATGAACAAAGTGATCCCATCGATGCTTCCCCTATTGATCTTCAATATGTTTGTGCGAGTGGGAGCAAGAGAACATATCTTCATATACTTTTAAGGGCGAGGGAGTCCTTGAGCATCTCATTCTGATTTCCATGAGGAAAATAAGTCACTCTCACTGAAATTTCGACTCTTTTGATAATTCTTTGGGCACACTTTTTAAAGTCAAACGATCTCATGTCAAAAGACAAAGTGGATGCCTTGCAGAGACAACATCTCGGTAGTTATCACGACCGAGAGAACCCTTATTTTGAAGCCCCTTCTTCCCCGATCCTAACCGTCTACCATTAAAGGAGGAGGAGCTGAAAATTGAACCGAAGATTGACACTTGAAATGTGTTGAGGCTACATCACTTTTGCGAAGTTTTCTAAACTTTATCTACTTGTAGTCTCGATTCACCATGGGATACTAACGTTGAAACTTCATCACAGGTGAATCGTACATACTCTGGTTACCTCAAGCAATGCAATGGAAAATTTCTTATGAGGTACATAAGTCTCTCTGGAAAGTCATGCTCCAGGGCACCCAAGCCTTTTGCAAAAAGGGCTTTTGGATGATCTTGTTGAGGAACTTACTGAGGAACTTATCAAGATACTGGCCAGAAGATGAACCTTGCAGCATGAGTAGTGAGTTCAATGTTTGTGGGTAACATTGCTGTAAACCCTCACGAGACTACAACTCGTCCACTAGGGGCAACCTAGGGGTTTAAAGGCTTGTTGCATATGCTAAATGCAATCGAGAGCACCTGCGAAAGTGGTATAGGTAGGATTTTATTTCTTGTTATTTTTGTGTTGCTTTTTCTCTCGTGCTCACCCGCTCTCATGTTGAGATCTCTTGGAAAGTCTCTCACGATTCATCATTCAGGTACTATCTTCCCATCACTTCTCTTTTACTTTCGTTGTCCCATGTACATTCCATGCTCCTATCTTTTACATTGAGGACAATGTAGATTTTAGGTTGGGGGTGGGAGATTAGGTTACCTAATCAGTGTTTTCTTCGTCTTGAGCAAAAATTGTGAAAATTTTTAATTTTTTCTAGACTTTCTTGTGAAGTCAAAGTGATTTTGACAGATATCCTGGATTTAGAATTTCAAGATTCATGATGTTGAAAATTTATAACTTTTGGATTCAGTTATCTGTAGATTTCACAGTTAAGTTTGAATTGTTAATCCATGATTAGAAGTTATAAACATTGATTGAGTCATGATTTCACATACCACATCTCACCTACATATTGAGATTTCAGTTTGATATTGAATGATTAACTTGGTAATCACTGAGCATGAAAGAAACCAGCCTAAAAGATTTGGCCATCAGGGTATAAAAAAAAAAAAAAGAAGAAGAAGAAGAATTACACCATGGGCTTGCTCCCTATAGGTGTGGATTCGATTTTCCATGATTAACAGTTAGACAGAAGCTGGCGACTAGTTTCACCATAGGTCTACTCCCTATAAGTGAAAATTTGATTCCTATCTTGACATTAAAAAAAAAAAAAAAAAAAAAAAAAAAAAAAAAAAAAACAACAACAACAACAACTTGTAAATAAAAGAATGATCTGTGAGGTAAAGTATTGGTTTAGGTGATGGTTGTTATGAATTTTCTGATTGATTACTAATGATATCATGAAATCAACAATTTGATCTCTTAATGATGTTAGGCTGAGATTTCACTATACACCCATGAAACTCAATGTTTAAAATTATTCTAGTTTATGAATTAATATTTGAACTTGATTATGAAATTCACCGCGCATGAGAGGCCAGGAGAAATTGATAATCAGCATTCATGAATCTTAAGATTTCTCATATCTGGATTGTTTTTCAAAATATCACTCGGCTTCACAAGAATTATCTCATAATTCTCAACTTAATTTTCACATATTTTGCTCGGGACTAGCAAAATGCTGGTTGGGGGTTATGTTGAGGGTCAAATATTGCATATCAGACCCTAATTACTGCTTGGATTTACGAACATAATACTGTTTAACGCCCGATTTTAATTGTGTTTTGTTGCAGGATTCAAT
Source organism: Magnolia changhungtana (assembly GCA_030180095.1). Classification (NCBI taxonomy): domain Eukaryota; kingdom Viridiplantae; phylum Streptophyta; class Magnoliopsida; order Magnoliales; family Magnoliaceae; genus Magnolia; species Magnolia changhungtana. The sequence goes on from JASAUF010000160.1 coordinate 6,613,718, forward strand.
CAGGAGCGTTGATCAAAAACCGATAGTAAAAGCATGAATTTGGCACTCCAAAGTCACCGAGCAAGGGACGGACCCGGTGAACCAAGATCAACGCCCGAGATCCAAGAAAATCGAGAAACTGAAGCTCAAGCGGCGGAAGGACGTCCAGAATACAAGATCATGGGGTTCCCACAATCTGCTCGGCCCGAAACTTCATACATGGCCTGAGGACCATAAATCAACCGTACACGTCAAAAATCAGCCATTGGATCTCTGTAGAAGTGGCTCAACAAGCAGATCAGCCCCTTAAATCCTTAAGTGGGGCCCATCTGATGTCTGAATACACTTCATCTTTGGTCCGTACGGCTAGAATGATATGACAGAATGAATGGTCGGATCAGATTTCACGCGAACATCACAGTGGACCCCACACGAGGGTGCACATGCATATAGTGCAGGCAATCAGGAGGTGCACCGGACGGGCAGCCCAGTCAAAGACGGGCTGACCCGTCTTCCTTCGTTCGCAGAGACAGCGGACGGATGACCGTCCGCCGTTTGTAAGTAGTGGGGCCCACTCCTCATCCAAGTCACCAATCGGGACCGTCCATTGTGTGAAGAAGGGGGATATTCACCGCATCAAGGTGTCGTTTTTGACCCATACATGGACAAACATGTAGATCTCTAACTAAACGTAAGACGGACGGCTGGGTTACAATTCAATGGGCCACACCTAACTCGATCCAAAACCAGCTATTCCTGAATGGTTTTTCGTTGTGATGCTAATGGACGGTGTGGATTTCCCATCAGGATTCAAAAATGGGTCCACCGACTTTCCAGCAGAGCTCTGTTTCCGTTTTCGCAAGAGTCGTCCGCTGACCCGTCAATGGCCCACCATCATCGTGCAAATCGATGATCTGAGTCGTTCATCATCTCTGTAGGGGGGTTGTGACCCTCACCTAGGTGAAAGTTTTCCAAGAAGAAGCATGTAGCAGATTTTGACCGTTCGGACGCAGGACGAACGGTCGGTTGATAATTTTGTGGACCACACAAAAATCAATATAAAACTCACTACTCTCGACCGGTTTTTTGAGTAGAGCATAATGGACGGTGTGGATTTGTTATCCAATTGTGTTCATGGGCCCCAACATCATCAACGTAAGTAAATTACGCTTGACGCAGCCCACTGCGTTCGAAACCGGCCGATTTCAGGGTGGTTACACGCCCAGCGTGATGGTCGGACGACCGATCTGAACCGTCCATCGTGCAGGTCTGCTCATAACGCCCCAAGAGACGTTGTTCTTTTGGACAGAATCAAAGGAAGATGAGAGTTGGGAGGCTCCACTTTTGGTTGCGTAAGGAGGGCTGCGCATCTCTCCGCACCGACTCCAGATGTATGAAGTGCGAAAATTCTACACACGGACTCCTGTTTTACACCAATCACTAACTTCAGCAGCTATAAAGGAGATTGAGAGATGCAGAGAGCTGGGGCTGGAGATCTGAAGCTTGGCTTGGACGTGGGGGCAGGCAGGGAGAGGGAGTAGATTTATTTTGTTTTTCTTTTATTTTTATTTTTATTTTTGTTTTTATTTTTATTTTTATTTTTTATTTTGTTTAAGAGGTTCCAGCCCACTCATGTGTGGCTAAATCCTCTTAGCTAGGGCTAAGAGGTGAAACTTGTAGCGTAATGGGAGGCCTCTTTGCTTGTGCCTTTTGTTTAGACTGATCTGATATTGATTTGGGTTTAATTAAGGGAATGTTTTCAGTCTTTAATGGTCTGTTGTGACTGAAATTACAATGGGTCTGCAATGGCTTTGAGCATGTTCTTTTTCTTTTTATGTTTATGACGTCAGGAAGCCCTGTTGTTCACCATCGTCTCCTGGGCATGGTCGGATGTCAGTACCCTCTCCTGATTTTCATGGCATGTTGATTGGTTGGTAATTAGATTAATTCTGTTGTTTGCTTTGTCTCCTGGGCATGGTTTGGTGATGGAATCCATTCTAATTCATATACCTCTCATCTCTTGAAATCTACATCAATGGCAGTTCAGTTAATTTTCCTGATTTGTAATACCGGCATAAGATCTCCCTGATCTCTACAAGTGGATCCTCTGAATCCCTAGTTTCCCTTTCTCTGAATTTTCTTAAGTTTTAGATAAATATTTCATCATTATTCCTCAAATCATAATTGATTTAGATTTCATCTTAGCCTAGTTCTAGTTCTGGTTATTTCCAGAAAACGTACAAGTATTAGTCCCTTGGGATTCGACCTCGGTCTTACCGAGTTATTACTACATCACAACCCTATACTTGGGGAGTGAACATCTGGGCTATGAGATAAAGGAATTACTTCACCATGCTGTATCAGTTCGAACTTTTAGAGCAAGTGATTAATGGTCCTGCATCATAGTGGTATCAAAGCGGGAGGTCTCGCGTTCAAGACTCCTTATCAGGACATAAAACACGAGTTGATAAAGTTACCGCCTCAATTAAAAAGGCCTACAAAACTTCATTTATTATTCTAAAATAATCAATATATATTAAATATGTTTATTGTTAAAACCAACTCAACCGACCCAGACCAGTAGACCCAATTTTAAACTGGGTCTAAAGGTGAGACCTGAATCCAACCCGTTTTCTCAATGGGTCCAATAAATGGGAGCAGCAACCATTAAAATATGGTCGGTTCCATTGGCAGCCCTAACCCCCAACTATCCAATCAGATATCAGAGGAAGTGAACGGGTTCTTATACAACTACAATAATACCTATGGCTACATGAATCTTTCTACCATTCCACTCTATCAAGGGTTAAACCTTTAATTAGGCCACAGGTTATCAATCAAGTCTTTTCTTATTAGCTCCATCCACACATCCTTTTGGGCATTCCCCTTACTATTTTAGAGCCTTCAACTTGTACCAACTCCTAGCTGGTGCGCTTCTTGGAAATGTGGAAATATTATATGTGAATGAGAAAGCCTACTCAAAAAGAGAGAAACAAATGAGAGGGAGTGAACCTGTACTCATATATCTTTCATAACAATGACCACAATTATTTTGATATCAGGCAGAAAAGTCTTACTGTAGCTTTCTCAAACTCGTGGGTCAAAGTCCCACATGGGCCCAATATAGTCCAATACGACTTTTATATGAGCCAAGCTCATCTAGGCTTTGCAGGACAGCTTACATTATTCAACAGTGATTAAGAACTTCACTTCCATGGTATGTAGTAACTAATAAAGTGCCTGAACAAAGCACAGAGTGTCTACTTCGCTCTTCTGCCAACTTCATAGACGTAACTAAGGATTACCACAGCGGCAGCAACGGCAACTCCAACTGCACTTTGCGCCAATACAGTACTGGTCTTTGCATCTATTTTGTTGACTGAGGTGGACGAACTAGGAGAAAATCCCAGTTCAGAAAGTTTCTTGTGTGATTCTGCATAGTCTTTGAAAAATGCATCCTCATCCTGCAGAAGTTAACAGGCGTACATGCTTTTGATTTAGCATCAGGTACTGAATACTGAGAGAACATTACTCAGAAAAGAAATAAAATAAAATAAAAAAGACAGTGGACAAGGATAGGAGGAAAGAAACTATATGGTCCACAACCCGAGGATGTGTACATCTGTGGGGTCCAATTACAGAGACCACGTCAATCTGAAGGGCCCCACCGTGGAAGCAAAATGGCCCAAAAATCTCCTCAATGGCACAATCATGTAGCCCTTCAATTGGTGCCTGAAGATAATAGTTCGAGGAAGAAATATAGCAAAGTCCACATTGAAGTGAAAAGGACCATGAATGGATAGCAAGGATGTTTAAATGATGGTATTTGGGGAATGGCCCATTCAGGCGGGAGACATCATATCAAATTGGTGGTGGATAAAAGTTCTATGCAGTCCTAAAATTCAGTGGGTTGGCTCAAAACTCAGCCGAGTCAGATCTCCTCTGAGATGCGAGACTCAGTTGGAGACCGTCAAGACAAATAGAGTCATCTCTAAACTCAGTTGACTGGTATGAGTCAACATAACTCAACTGAGTCACTTGCCCAGTCAGCAACATTTTGGGTTATAGAAAGACAATGATGATTGCATGGCTCAAACTAAAGAGCTAACAGTTCAATCATTTAAATATTTCCCCACCACTCCAAATAATTTTTATTCAATTACTAATACATTGGATCAAGTCTAGTAAAGACTCAGTCGAGTCTTTGAGTTCACCCAACCCGATTGGACATCGAGTCAAGTTGAGTTTTTGGATTTTTAAACTCTGGTTATATTATGTTCTCTGCGTGATATGGAAAATTGACAACACTTTCTGGATGGTAAGAGGCTTGATTGTTTAGTTTTAATCAGTGACAGGTTTTCATCGACTTGAATCACAGTGTGCTTCCATTCTCCTGTAAGTGCAAAATCCAGTTAAAGATTGAAGAGGAATTATAAGGTACTTTACCTCAAAAACACACGGCTCATGAATGCTCCCAAATATGTATATTTCAAACCCATGGTTCAGTCTTCCAGGCAATCGACTAAACTGACAAACTGGCCATCGGGGGATGCCACGAAATATCCCATATTTCAAGATATTAACTTTTCAGTGGGTGGTCAAGAAGCAGAAATGAAAAAGAGAACCATGAGGTCCCGATTCATGTTAGGGTCAACTTGTGCAGCTCTTGGGGCATCGACCATGCACAGTAAGGCCCATCAGATCAACAGTCTGGATCACCTACCCATAAACCCACGCCTGTACAGAATCAGGAGAATCTGAAAACTTTACATTTGCTGAATAGATTCTCTGGTTAGAAGATATGCAAGAGTGTAACTCGAAGATATTTCCAAACCGATGCCATTCGTGCCAAATATGTCAACCTTTAGCTGATTTAATACACACATCAAATGTTATCCTTTATCGAGGAAATCATGTGCATAGTTAGCAAAACTCCCTTTTGAACTCCATCTTTCTGAAAGGAAAATAAATAAAACCCTCGTATAATTGATTAAACATTTCAAACAGTATACTTTAGAAGATAGGCAAAAAAATAAAAATAAAAAACTCCTTCTTATTCTTTTTTAGGCAAAATGAATTGAACACTTTCTTTTGAATAAAATACATTTTAATAATTTTTAAATAAAAAAAATTTTTAAAAAAAGGACTTTTGGGGGCAGTTTAAAAAATAGAGATTGGTGGGCACTGCCCATTGATAAAATTGAGTAGAAGGTGAAAAGTTTTAGTAGAGATGGACTGATTTATATGCAGAGTACTTGAAAAGGAAGGATTTGCGAGCTGCAAAGAACACCATTCAACTATATATATACACATTATTGTTCATAAATGTAGAAATTGTAAATTTTTTTAATTAAAGTGTTCTATTTTAACCTCATTTATATATAATATATAGACACATATTTGCACATATATAGCCATTCTTTTCGCTCTGTTTTCTTGAGTCCAAACCCATATTAAACCCGAACTTCTCATTCTCCAAAATTTTGGCATTTCCTTCTCTTACTGTATTTTTTTTTTCTTACTGTATTTTTATAGATCGAGAACAAATTAAACACGAACATTTCCCATAACCTTTTTTTTTCCTTTTCGTGCATGCCCTTTTGTTAACTATGATCATGTGTTGATGTAGATATATTGGTAGTTCAAAAATCAAATGCTGCACAAGAAAAAGGCCATACCAGCAATATTACCTTTGCATACAGCTCGACATAACGTCGAAACTCAGGATCCTCCAATAGAGTCTTGTCCGTTGGAAGTTTCAACAGCCCTTCTGTTTCCCCTTTCAGCAGCTCCCTGATACAAACAAACTTTGTAGTGAGATTTGCTTGGTTCCTATTACTATATAAATTAATTGGAAAGTGAGATCGAAGATTGAGTCCGAAGTTTCAATTGGCATGGAAAATAGTTAAGTTTCTATTAGTCTTACACAAAGTAGGAGTTGTCAAATTTCAGAGGCTCCTTTGTCCAAGGTCCTTCAAAGCCTGACCTCTCTGGATGTGCCCTTCCCTGCAACAGCAACCCAATAGGATGCAAAGGATGATATGCATTTACACCATGAAGATGTATGGTACCTAGATGTGCTTCTACGCTTGCTCAATCAAAAGAAATAATGCGGGCCCCACCTTGCATAACCAAAGTGGTGCACCTGCTGGGAAACATCGTTTGATGGGACATGCCCTAATATCTTTCTACCCATCAGATGATACTATCCATCTGATGAAAATGGATAATTACAACCAATTGCACATTTAATATGGGCTCAATCATACATAGGATCATCTGGTAGGGGTAATTTTGGAACTTCTTACATCCACCCATCATATGAACGGACTGGATCACCAGAAGGTGGTCCTGCACATACATTTTCTTGGGCCAAGAAAATGCTTTGATTAAACGTTGAGAGTTTCCTCATAATATTTGTATGTAGGTGTAGAAACGTGCATCTTATCCTTGGACAACATTACCAGTGTATGGCCACCAGACAACGCCACAATATCCTTGTCAGAAAGACCCATCCGATAAAAAATGTCTCTCAGATGCTGTGAACCTACAACCAACACCAGCAATTAAAATGATCATTATCAATGTCTTTGTAATTGTAAAGTCAAACTAATCAATTACAAATGCTGCTGTTTAGCAGATTCAATTTTTCACTTGTTTATATATGAATCCTTTACAATATTATAGAGAGCATTAATCACTCAAGATTCCTGATCAGGCTTGAGTTAGAAAAATCCAAATATTCATGAATTGCATTACTAAAGAAGAAATGCCCCCCCCCCCCCCCCCCATTCTTCATAGAGCAAAGAAGATCAAAGAAAAATATTTCTAGACCCCATTAGAAAATGTCCATCTCCCAGAAAATTTGCACATGAATCCTTGCAAATGACAAATAGGGTGGACACAGCCAAGAAAGTCGGGTGAAGGACATTCATGACCAGCAGTGCCCTAACCTCCATTTAGAATTGAGATCACTAAGGGCCTGTTTAGCATTGCTTAAATAAACACTTTTAGGTAATTGTGATTTCCAAAATCACTTATTTAATCATTAATTACATTATGCTCGCCTCCAACATGTATCTTTTGGCTTTATAAGTGGAGCCAATGACAACTCTGCTTTAACATCCTTTACTGGTCAAGGCCGAGGTGATGGTCATAGTGGCAGGGGCAATCAAGGTGATCATGATGAAGCAAGAGGACGTGGACCTAAGAAGTGCACCCATTGTTAGCATAGGAATCATTCTATAGAAAATTGTTGTGCTCTTCATGTAAAGTCAGCATAGGTTAATCCGGCATCTCACATTGGAGAGCAATGGGTCTTATTCGGCTGTTTCTATATCTACAACTCAACAGTCACGTATATATGGTGAAACAGTTACACATACTCAAGAAGTGTATTCCAAGTTGCTGAAGAATCTACAAATAATATTAGTTTATTCCTACTACCTCTGCAACTACTTCAACTCCTATGGCTACATTTGTGACCTCAAATATGCCATTTTTAGGATCCAAGTTCCATGCTCCATGGGTAATTGATTATAGAGCATCTGACAGTATGACAAGTGAGTCCATTTCTTTTTCCTCTATTAATAGTATTCATGGGTTCATCTATCACTTTGGCAAATGGTACCCAGTCCAAAGTATGTGGAAGGAGTATTGTTCATCCAAGTTCTTCCCTTTCATTATCATATGTCCTTTATATCCCTAAATTCCCTTCAAGTCTTTTGTCTGTTAGCAAGCTCACCAAATCTCTTAATTGCTTTGTGACTTTCTATCCTTCATATTATGTTTTTTCAGAATCTATAAACGAAGAAGAAGATTGGTAGAGGACATAAATATGATGGGATGTACTATCTTGATCGTGACGTTGTTGGCGCAACAGCCCATAAGAATATTTCTCCATATCAGTAGCACTACGATCTTGGTCATCCATCCTTGAAGATTCTTAAAGGCGTTATTTCTTCTTTGTCAACTGTGTCAATTCTATAATATAAAGTGTGTGAATTGAGTAAACATCACCATGTTAGTTTTCCACCATGTGTGGAAAAGTATAGTTTAGTTCATTTTTGAGATTTTTGGAGACCGGTTAAATTTTTCAATAGGCCAAGGCATAAATATTTTGTAACATTTGATAATGATTTTTCACAAATGACTTGAATTTATTTAATGAAAGACTGATCTAAATTATCCTCAAATTTTAAGACTTTTCACATGGAATCATAAAACTAATTTAACTCAAAAGTGTCTATGTTTCATTCCGATAATGCCAATGAATATATGTTCCAATCCTTTAATCAGTAATTTTTTTTTTTTTTTTGAAATAGGTATCCTTCATCAAACATGATGTATCCACACCACACAACAAAATAGTATTTTGGAATGGAAAATTTGTCACTTGTTTGAGATGATTCGTGCTCTATTAATTCACATGAATGTTCCCAAAAGTTTTTATAGTGATGCAGTATTGACGATATGTTTTTTAATAAATCGAATGCCCTCGATTGTTTAACTGTGTCAATCACCCCATGAGGTTTTACTTCTAGATACTTCATTGTTTTCTTTGCCTTCCAAAGTTTTTGAATGTATATGCTTTGTTTACTTATTGGAGTCAGGCCACGATAAATTAGATCCTAATGCCTTTAAATGTATCTTTCTTGAGTAATCCAGGACACAGAGGTTATCGTTGTTAGTCCTTCGCTTCGAAAACAACGTGTGCAAATGTTACATATTTTAAGTCCACTCCGTATTTCTCAAAAGATAGTAAATCTATTGATGTTAAAATGTGCCTATACTTATTGTCATTCAAGAAGACATCATCCAAGCTCCTCAAGTTGCTGACCCTTCCATTACCACTATGCCTCAGCTGAAAATCTATTCACGCAGAAAATGAAACAATAGTGCAGCCAATCATGATGTGCAACCCACCATATATTGTTTCAAACCTAGTGATCTAGTGAGCTCTCCAAATAGGTTTGATGTTCCTATTGCCTTGAGAAAAGTTAAGTGTGCTTAGACTGATCATCATATCTCCAAAAATGTCTCTTTCCAATGCTTACCTCCCACTTTCCATAGATTTGTCCCTCCTAGTCCTCTCACTCTATTCCCAAGTCACACTAAGAGCACTTTTGCATAGGAGGTAGGTGCAAGTAATGAAAGAGGAAATTGGTGCTCTTTATGAAAATAACAGTTGCAAGCTAACTAATCTACCTACCGGTAAACGTGTTGTTGGTTGCGGATGAGTGTGTACTATTAAGTTTCATCCTGCTAATACGGTTGAACGTTTAAAGGTGACGCAGGACAGCCCTAATTATGATGCATGCTCATGAACATAATTAAACAGCGGAAATAAAAGGAATAAATGATCTAAAATTCTAGCAGTAATCATCATAACTGAGAAAATCATAAAGGAAACATGCAATGGAGCGGACCATCATCACAGCCATGGAGTATGGCATTCAATTATTACTTAGGTTGGATCCGACGAGGGATGAGACATCCCGATCTTGCATGGTCACACCCAATCGATCGATGAAGATCACTAGTCCGAAGAACTAAGAAGTTTCTCAGATTAGGGACTTGAGAATTTGGGGGTTTAGGGTTTAGATCGATTCTCAAGATTTTGATCGAAGAAGGATTAGCCAAAACTGGAAAATAGAAAGAAGAAAATAATTACCTTGAAGAAGTTGGAGGGGCACAAGAAGAAATTAGAAGAGGAAGATCAAGGGAAGAGTAGAAGCACCATTATAGAGAAGAGAGGAAGGAGGCAACCAAAGGGCATGCTTTTCATTAATCAATAGTTAAAAATTCGAGTTTAGAGCTTTAGCCCACTTAAATAAGCAAATAAAGACATAAAATTACTAAAATACCCCTAGAATAAGCAAATAAAGACATAAAATTACTAAAAGACCCCTAACTAAGCAAAAACGCACAAATAACATAAGTACGGAAAAGTTTAGGTGCTTGGTCTTCTTTCTCCAATCTTCCTTCACATGTGTCTTCCCTGAGTGGAGTCTTCTATACGTCCAATCACATGTGAAAGGTCTTCAGCTCCTCAATAGTCGCCTATCCACAAGGACGGCACTTGTGGTTGGCGCTTTCTTTGTTGGTACACCTTAAATGCGCTCGTGTCCGCATCAAAAGGCATGCTTTGGTTGCTAAGGGATATATTTAGACCCTTGGCATTGGTTATACTACAACATTCTCTCATGTTGCCAAGTTGAACTCCTATTTATGTATCCTTTACGTGGCCAATAATCATGGTTGGCCACTCTTCCAACTTGACGTAAAAATGACTTTATTCATAATGATCTCACTAAGGAGGTCTATATGGAGTAACTACCTGGAGTTGTTGCTCAGGAAGAGTCATACAAGTTGTGTAAGCTGTATAAGGCAATTTTGTGTTAAAGCAATCATCATATGCATAGTTTGACAAATTTAATAAAGTTGTGTTAAACTATGTCTTTGTTTGAAGTCATACTAATCATTCTATCTTTGTATGGAAATGCACCTTGGGTTTTATTGTATTAGTAGTATATGTTAATGATATTATTGTTACAGAAAATGGCAATGGGGGATTAAAGATCTTAAGAAGTATCTCCGAATATATTTTCTTACAAAAGATCTTGGTCATCTTTTATACTTTCTTGGTATAGAAGTAAGTCACTTTCAAGGAAGAATTTAAATTGTCTCAACAGAAATACGTTCTAGATTTACTCACGAAATAAGTCTTCTTGGTACTAAGCTAGTTGATACACTAATGAATCTGAATCACAAACCTTTTGGTGATCAAAGAGATGTAGTTGAAGACCTATGGAGGTATAGAAGTTTGGTTGGGAAACTTATCTATTTAATTATCACTCGGCCAGAGATATCTTATGCTGGGAGTGTGATGAGTCAGTTTATGAGTTCTCTAAGAGTACCTCGCATGTATGCAGTTGTTTGAATTTTGCAGTACCTTAAAGGAGCGTCACGACAAGAAATTATGTACAGAAGGAATAATCATCTTCAGATCATAAGGTACTTTGATGCAGACTGGGCAAGTTCTTTAATAGATGGGCGATCTACTACTGAGTACTACACATTTGTGGGAAGAAATCTAGTCATATTGAATAGTAATAAGCAGTGTTGTGACCTGATCAAGCACTGAAGCAGAACATTGAGCAACAGCTCATACTACTTGGAGTTTAAGGGCCTGTTTGTTTTTCAAAACAATAGGAAATGCAAGGGAAATGGTAATTATTACGATTTCACTGCGTTTGAAATTTCATAGGAAGTTGTGCTAGTGAAATTAGTTCAAAAGATGCAATTTTAATTTTTGAACTGAAGGGTAATGTGTATGAAATATCCATTCCGTCCGTCTGTTTTATTACAATAGTTTGGAGCATGAGACAAAAAATGAAGCGGATCCAACACTCAAGTGGCCCACGCCAAAAGAAACAGTGGCCATACAAAGTTTTTAACGGTAAGTATTCGATTCCCTTTTTTGTATGACGTGGTCCAATTGAGTATTGGATATGTCTCAATTTTTTACTCATGCTATGAATTCAAATGGAATAATGGATGAACGGTGTGGATAAGCGAAATGCATCACAGTGGGACCCACAGATATTTTGTAATATTTTTGGTTTTCGTGTAAAAAGTAAGCGGTCAAATTAGGCAAGTTGTAAATGCATGGGGAAGTAATTATTACTTTTTTACCCGGGATTTACCATTTCACCGAAAATCAAATAGGCCCTAAGTGGATATAGAAACTATTGTAGGAAATTGGGTTTGCGATAAATCTACCTATGCAGCTGTTTTGTGATAAACAAGCAGCAACCCATGGTGCAAACTTATTGAATTCATCATGAAAGAACTAAACATAGAAAAGTCAACTGTCACTTATACATGAGAAGGTCTCCAATGGTGAAATCTCTACACCATATGTCCAGTCTTAGGATTAATTTGCTGGTTTGTTCACCAAGGACCTTCCTTACAACCAGTCTACATACATATACTCCAAGCTTGGCATCGACAACATCCATGCTCCAGCTTGAGGGAGAGTGTTAATGCATTAGGATATGGCTTATACAACTGTATGGCCACCTAATGGATGTGGATGTAGGTCATCTCACTGTATAGCCTACCTAGCTTCTTTCTATTTTATCTTTAGTGTTTATATTGGATTAAAACTTGTTTGGAATATGAACAATGTTAGTGAGGATATTTTTGTGCTTTTGTTTTTTATTATTAATGTAAAGGAGTGGGGACATGATGAGGACATCCAAGCAACATACCAGAGGAGGTTTGAGTCAGTCTCCTTATGGCTAGACGACCATTACATGCGACTCACTTGGCCCAATTCACATTCCTAACCACGTTGAAGACCCCACGAGCATGTCCGTGCATTTTTTAACACCCCACACTAGGAAGATGCACATGGGCTGAATATAGGAGCATGGACACATCGGACCGTTGGATCGAGTGGACACAAGGATCAGATTGTTGGATCATCATCATCATCATCAGACATCTTTATCGTGGACCCTCATGGGCCACGAAATAATTTAGTTTTTTAGTTTGTTTACATGTTTCGTTATTTTTGGTATAGCTCATATTTGTATTGAGATTAGGGAGTTGGGAACAACTTTTAATTAATAAAGCATCTTTGGAAAGAGCGCCTTTTTATAAAAGGTCTTTTCTGAGACTATAAAAGGTTGGATGTCCCTGCCCTAACCGATATGCATGTTATGAATGAAAGAGATTTCTCTCCTTTATCTTTGAGATTGAGCAAAATTTCATCCTATGATTGGATTAGTGGTGATAAACCACGACGAGCGATTCCCTAGTTATCTTTTCGACTTTTCTCTCTTCTCAACAAGGTGTCATCTTTTCTCATCATCTTTTTTTCTTCTTTCATCTCTTCCTTTCTTTTCTTCTTTGTTACCATCCAAAACCTAAATCGACCAATTCCAAGCCCAAATCGACCATAGTTGGCCATCCTTTGTTGTCCGTACAAATAGCCTTGTAAGTGGCCCTCTTGTTTCATCGCGAATGCTCTTTCCTTCCCTTAGCTTCCCTCCTCAAAATCCCTAAACTAATTTTCTCATCATGTTAAACCACAATGAGCGATTCCCTAGTTATCTTTTCTACTTTTCGCTCTTCTCAACAAGGTATCATCTTTTCTCATCATCTTTTTTTCTTCTTTCATCTCTTCCTTTCTTTTCTTCTTTGTTACCATCCAAAACCTAAATTGACCAATTCCAAGCCCAAATCGACCACAGTTGGCCATCCTTTGTTGTCCGCACAAATAGCCTTGTATGGTGGCCCTCTTGTTTCATCACGAATGCTCTTCCCTTCCCTTAGCTTCCCTCTTCAAAATCCCTAAACTAATTTTACCAAACTCCAACCCTAAAATCCCCTAATTCCAAAATTCCCAATTTCTCCAAACCCAAATCCCCAAAATCAAAAAATCCCTTGACCAAATCGTAAATCCCTAATTCCCATAACTTGAAACCCATATTCTTAATTCTAGAAACCCTAAATCCTAAATCCCTTAAACCCAAAATCTGAAATCCAAACCCAAAACCCCAACCCTAATGATCCAAACCCTAATTCCTCTAAACCTAAATACCCCAAACCCATTCCCCACATTCCCTGGCCTTTAAATAGCCCTAGCACGTCAAAACTCTTACAAGACACATGATTTCCATTGAATTCAGATTTAACCCTATGATAGGATGGGGGTTATATCTCCCATAGGTCCCTGTTAATCAGTACTTTATGAGATTTGCATTGTAGGACTGTCGTAAGCTTAGATTTGGATATGTCATGAATCTGATATTTCTAAATTTATGGTAAATTAAATTTATTTTATTGTTCCATTGCCGTAGTTAATCTGTCTTTTAATTTCATGGCATCATATTAGGTTAGATCATTTTGTCCTGCATCGGGACATCTAACCCTAACTCTTTTTCCGCTCTTCTCCTAACTTTCTCTTCTCTCTCCTCATCTTCTTCTCTCTTTAATCTATATGATTCTACATGTATAAATGCCTCAGAATGGATAAAGAAAGAAATGAGAGACTGGAGGTTAACAAAAATAAATAAAAATTGTGAGTAAAGTAGGGGAAAAGCAAGGGTCGGGATTTATGGTTTTTAAGTCTCAATAAGAAGATGAGTAGAATGAGGAAAAGGAGAAAAAAGGAGAATAATAAGAAATGGCTTAGCGCCACTTACCCAAAAAGTAGATAAATTTAATTTGGGAAACAGGATCTCTACAGTTAGTATGTTAAATCTTAAGCTCTTAGGGCTCATGCTATCACACCAATGTTTTAAATATTGATATCACAAATACGATGTAACACCCAGTGTTTTAAATATCGACAATATTGGCCGATATATCCCATGATATATCTTGTATCCCGCCTGTGCAATACGAAACGCACAAGTAGTGGGATATATCCCACATGTTTGATCTGGTGACCATTTTTTTATTTTCAATACTTTTTTCTGTAAATCATATTAAATCAGTGTCAAATTGTTACAAATCCATGTGAAAAATCATGGACTTGGAGTTTCGATTTCGAGATTTGGAGGAGAAGGACCGAGTTGCGAAAAATTGAAAAAAATCAAAATCAAACATGCATGTAACCTAATCTAGTGCTTCTTCTTTTGCTTTTGAATGTATTACTTGTGTTTCCACACGTCTTCTTACATTTATAAATTATATGAATGGACTTTGAATATACTTGCATCAATTCAGTTAGACAACGCATAGATTATGACCCCATACAAATAAAACCTATTATGTGCACTTGATTTTTATAATGTTTTGATTTGTAAGTGTATATTGATGTCTTTTTTAACAATCACTGAAATTTCATTGAAAAATTCAACCAATTTCCAATGTTTCCAACAACAACGATACATTACGTGATACAACCGATATATCCCATGCGATAACCGATACATATCTGTATCCCAAGGGTACGATACGTAACGCAATACCAATATTTCAAACACTGGTAACACCTTGGACAATGGGAAATATCGCAGATATTGCGTGAAGTTTTATAATTTACAAGGTCATTTGGATGTAAGGTTCCTGACCACTTTTTTTTTTTTTGAAAGGTGAATACACACACTCTCTCTCTTAGACCCACACACACACACACACTACATGAGTTCTCAAACCCATAACCTCATAATGAAAATCTAAAAGTCAAAACCCGAGTGAAAATTTACAACTACGACTTCTTGTATGTCTTCCGTCTATGCATTGAGTCTCTCTCCATCCACCCCGACAAACTGAGAAACACCTCTCCCTCTCTCCATTGCCCCAACTCTCTCTGATGATAGAGTGATTTTTATTAAGGAAACAATAATCACGATCCCTTGTGTTTTTAGGCCTCAGCTTCTGTCACAGAGTGTTATGTAAAGATCACTAAGAAGGTAAAAAGGATCGACTTTGTTCCTTGACATTGGCAACAATCATTGACATGTTCTTGCAAGCGGAGCCTTTATTTCATTCATGATGCTATGATGATAGTGGGAATTAAATCCGTTTAAACCAGTCAAGGATCTCCCATACAAGTGCTAATGATAATCCACATGGTTGTAGTTCATTCGTCCTCCAAACCAATGAATAAAAACTTATATTCTTGCACTCCCAAATCTTCACCTTGAATTTTCTCTCAAATGGAAAATATTGGATTCCATGTAACTCTAGAGTTGTCATCGAAAAACTTTCACTCAACTTCCTGTAAATCTTCTTTCTTGTAACCAAACTTACAAGGATCTAGACTTCCCATGTAACCCAACTTCCCAGCATCCAAATGAGCCCTAAGGGAAACTTCAGGAAAATTGGTGGAATTTTTTTAATGAAACTTCAACAGATATTAAAAGACACTTGATTGAACTCTTAGAACTTAGAGCATTAAAAAAATATACAAAATAGTTTTCCATTGTTCAGGAGACGAACAATTGCTATCGGCCATAAGTGATGCAATTGTATCCAAACCGAGTTCATGTCATTCAAATGTCATACAGTACACACAATAAAACAAAAACAATACAACAAAAAATATACCTTGGTCATATCCACAAGGAGTTACCCAACCTTAGAGATTGTCTATTATGTTTGACAAAATACAGGATTGAGCTGCATGGACAAATGTTTCAATTGCCCATGCCAAGAGGGGGAAATGTAATCACCAACATCCTTTGCTAGAGAGGGGATCAAAAGATCATCTCTTTGAATTGGGAACTCTTGGCCTCTAGTTTGATGTAGCTCTTTCGATTTTGCACATCAGGATACCTTCCTAAATTTCTGTTTACTAGCTCTTATAAAATCTCAACCTAATCATAAGGAAAATAATAATAACCAAAAGTTATGTGGTCTCTCTATAGCGAAGAATAAATTCTCTTCCTCAGGAGCCCTCTTCATCAGATGGTGGAGTTGTACATCAATAATCATGGCCTTATACACCCAATGAATTGTGATTCGAAAGGGAATATCAAAGTCACATGTTCCTTTTTTTCTGCATACTAAATTCCTAATAAGTTATAGCATGACTGGTTAACTCATAATTGTTTTTCTTACTCAATTGCATTTTCGCCCTTGAGATGTAGCGGAGGGATCGAACTTTTTTATGGGTGAGGAGTTAAACTTATTAAGGGAGAAAATGTTGGCATACGAATTGGAGATTCACCACACCCATTTAATTGCTGCAAATAGAGAAGAAAATATCCAATAATGAATGCAGAATTAAGCTCCCATAGACTTGTAGTTTATTTACCTAGGAACAAAAGCAAGAAACCCTCCTATAGAATGGCGGATTGAAGTCTAGGTCTTGGGTAGCATGGTCATGGAAATACGCAGGTAATGCGGGAAATATCACAGATTTTGTCGAAATATTGGTTATGTGACAGATATCACAATCTATCATATATCAGCCGATGTCAACAACATCACTGTTGATTATCTTGTAAAAATTGAATTCCAAGAAGATATCATAGTGCACATGTGGGGAAACTGTTGGCCAATATCGTCAATATTTTAAAACTGATTACATCAAGAAAGAATTCAAACAACTCTCACTAAACATATGTGGAAACAAAATATTAATAAGAATTCAATCGGGAAATGCCACAAGTAAAACAGGAAATATCACAGATATCACGACAAATGTTGCGAATATTGGAGATATCACGATATGTCAGCCGATATCAATGACGATATTATCGTTGATATCTTGTAAAAAATGAATTCCAGAAAAGATATCATATGAACATGTGGGGAAACTGATATTGGCCGGCATCGCCAATATTTTGAACATTGATTACACCAAGAAAAGAAAATTCAAACTTTTTCTCACTAGACAAGTGAAAATAAAATATTCATACAATTGTATTATGCTCAGTTGCATAACATATTATAAATCCTACTTCTTGTACCCTCTATTATTTGGAATTCTTTAATAATGCCACATGGACCTATCACGTTGTATTAGAAATTTGAATACGTACTCCTCACCAGTGTTTTAAATATCAACGATATCAGCCGATATTTCCCACGATATATCTCGTATTCCACCTGTGCGATATGAAACGCACAAGTAGTGCAATATATCCCATATGTTCGATCTAGTGAGCATTTTTCGAATTTCGATCCTTTTATTTTCTATAGATCATGTTAAATTAATGTCAAATTGTTACAAAGCTTCGATTTTGAGATTTGGGGAAGATGGGCCAAGTTGTGGAAAATTGAAAAAAAAATAATAATAATAATAAATCAAAAAAAAAAAAAAATCAAAATTTCCCAATTGCAAATCGTTTGCAATCTTTGTGTCCAAACATCAAATCAAACATGTATCTAACCTAATCTAGTGATTCTTCTTTTGCTTTTGAATGTATTGCTTGTGTTTCCACACATCTTCTTACATTTATAAATTATATGAATAGACATTGAATACACTTACATCAATTTACTTAGACAACGCATAGATTAGGACTCCATACAAAGAAAACCTATTATGTGTACTTGTTTTTTGTAATGTTTTGATGTATAAGTGTGTATTGATGTCTTTTTTTAACAAGAACCAAAGTTTCATTGAAAAATTCGACCAATTTCCCAATGTTTCCCCATGTTTCCAACAACGGCGATACATTACACGATACAATTGATATATCCCATGCGATAACCGATACGTATCTGTATCCCAAGAATGGGATATGTAACGCAAGACCGATATTTCAAACACTTCTCCTCATTGCATTTTGTAATTGGGACCTTTTTGGGAGATATAATGTAGTTGTTTCTTAAATATGAAATAAAAACTGGTTAGCACAAGCACCATCATCATCATATTAGCCATTCTCCGAGAAATTTGGCGTTGACTTTTAAATGGTAGATTGGCCAACATTTAGTACCTGCCGACATTTAGTGCTTGCCGTCCATGAGGCATCAGCCTTCCGTTTTTACCCAAGCTCTTTCTTTTTTCTTTTTTGTTTTTATGACAACAGGGTGTCCCCGCCCCTTTTGAAGGCGAGACTATTCCCTGCGGATGCACGCAATCACCCACAAACCACGTGCAGCGGGTAAAGCACGGGAAGGGGAATCGAAGCCGCGTCTGGGGGGAGCAAACCCACGACGCTAGCCGTTCGCCCAAACCCCAGGATCTTATTACTAACTAATTGAACTAAAAGACAACATAATACTTTAAAGAAGAAAGAGTAAGCTTGAGTCATGCATGGATTCTAGTGTCAACATGACATTGGATTTAAGATAATCATATCATAACTTACATGATCTGTAACTTAGAAAATTTACAATAAGATTAGAATGTTAGGGAGTGTCGCATGTTAATTTTAAATGGATATGTACAGTTAAAGGATTTATGAAGTTAGTAGTTTATATCATATGGATGCCCCTATGTTACTTCCCATATTGTGCAACATTTTATCATATTGTTCAGTGTGTGTAAACATGGATATATGTATTCACCATTTATATAACATGCCTCTATAATGTCAATAACCGACCATACATGTTACAATCACTGAAAGGTGAACATAAACTTCTACTTTTAGATTAGCAGATAGATCTAAGAACATCTACTTCAAAGAATATCTAAAAGCATTGACCATGTGATTAACATGTCTTATGCTCATCTCCTGCAAATTTTCTTTTTGTTCATAAACAGGTCTCAATAAATAGTGAAAACTTCTAGACCATCGCGGTATAGAGGAACCTTGTTTGGCATCAGGAAGCCGTCCTTCTTTGGGAGAAACCAACGAATCCTGGTAGCAAGACAACAACCGATTGTTAATCAGCACCAAGCCACTGACTCGATTACCAGGTATTCCCAATAAAATGCAACATCACCATACCTTTCTACCTGGACGGAAGTCAATAGTCGGTCCTCCAGTGACCTCGACAGCAACAACCCCAGCAAGCTGAAAATGTCAATAGGATCAATGGATTAGTTCATGATAAAGTTTAGATTATAAAAAAATAAAAAATAAAAAAAGAACAGCCCAAGCCTACTTGAAATTACAGCTGTTTTTACCAAAAAATGGCACTGCATCTCATCATCTAACACATATTTAAGAGAACATTCTGCGTAAATATTGGCCATTATTCCGTTGTATAAAGGCCAGTACAGAGAAAATAATGTCATTATTTATCAGGCATTTTTCACTACATAACAAAACATCGAGTGATGGTATGTAGCACGTGCTACATACCATCACTCAATTACAGCTGTTTTTACCAAAAAATGGCACTACATCTCATCATCTAACACAGTTATATTTAAGAGAACATTCTGCGTAAATATTGGCCGTTATTCCATTGTATAAAGGCCAGTACAGAGAAAATAATGGTCATTATTTATCAGGCAATTTTTGCTACATAACGAAAGATTGAGTGATGGTATGTAGCACATGCTACACAAAAACCCATTTATGCAGTAAACTTCCCATGGTGTATGCAGCAAACATGGTGTTCTGAACCTTTGTTCTGCTGGGACATCACGTGAATAAGCTATAGCCCAAAAATGAAGGGGAGTGAACTGTCGTAGTTATCGTAACCAGCAAAGGAATGGTTAGAGAATTGGTCAATATGGCACCAATATACACAAATGTATATATTTATTATAGTCTGACTCAACTATATTAAATTCAGCTTTCACTAAATATTCACACCCAATGTACCCCAAATGTACATATTTACAAGTCCTTAGCAGTGTTTTAAATAACAAATGGCGTAGCACAATGTTCACTCCTATAAAACATGAGGCGTACACCACAGTGTCACATAAGCAACACGCTACTTCTAGATTTTAATTAAGGTTTCACTTGGTTGCACCAAATTTTATGAACAGCCTAAAATAATAGGAAAAATAGGCCAAAGACTAAGGATAAAGATAAAGAAATAATGACGAAATTTATGTAATACTTTCTTCTAAGGAAAGGATTTAACACTACTACTTCAATTAATTTTATTAAATCATTGAAAAGACTAACAATTTTTAGTGGAAATAGAAAAATGTAACAGATCATTGAAACATATATTGATTTTAATATTCTAGTGCAAAATAACTTATAGTGTAAGGTACCTAGCATGTAGTAGGCTACATAGCATGTAGCGTATGCTAATTAGCGTATAGAGCAGGCTACACACAATAGTCATCAGTGTTTAAGCTGTCGGTGTGAAATCGATAATATTGCTGATAATTTCAGTGTCGCCACCACGGCGATACCAAAACCCACTAATGTCGTTTCTCTGCCAAAAGTCGGCGAAATTTCGACTATTTTTTTTCGTTTTTGCGATAAATGGGTTGTCGGCAACGGTGTAAATACATTAAAATAATAATAATAATAATAAGGAAAAATTTTCGTTTCGATTTATTTTTTTACGATTCGAGAGAGAATGAAAGTGATTTCCAATACCTGTAGAAGAAAACTGGTAGATCAGAAACCATATTTGGTGGACCAATCGCGAAACAATCGACAGTTGTGAGCTAGTACTCTGTAGGAATGAAAAAATCTCCAATTTTTCTTCGATTAGATGACATATTTCAAACAAGGTGTTCTGTAACGGTAACGGTGGCCGTAACGGCCACCACCGTTACCTTTACGATACGGGTCGTAACGGCTATTACTGCCCCCATAACGGCCGTTATAGTCTCTTTTTTTATTGAAAAAATAATCCTGAAAAACTTGTATTTGCCCCATAATATTGATTAATAAGTATGGAAAACATGTATCTGCCCCCATAACAGACAATTATGGGGCTGTTATAGCCTTTATAGGGGACATAACATGACGTTAATGGCAATTACGGATCTTTTTTTCTATAACAGCTGTTACAACCCCGTAACATGTAACGGTTGCCACCGTTACCTTTACATAAAGGCCTTTACGGCACACAATGATTTCAAACGCATCAAAGATTTCGGCAAATCTTCAAGGATTTTTTTTGTGGATTTTTGGTAGATATTTGGGTACAAATGTAAGGTTTTGAAATGGTGAGTTCAAAACCCTTTTCCCCCAAATAGCTTCCACTTTCGCTTTTTATGGGGACGGTGTTGATGCGAGTTGCAAATCGCGACTACGCAATGGGCCACCTTCAATGCTATGTGGGCCCCTGATCTAATTTGTTTTATCCTCTCTGTCCATCTATTTTGGGAGGTCATTCTTAGGGCTTGAGCTTAAAAATGAGTCAGATCCATGTCTCAAGTGGACCACACCAAAGGCAACAGTGGTGATTGAACACTTACCATTAAAAACTTCTTAGGGCCCATTGTAATGTTTATTTACCATCCAACCACTTGATTAGGTAACACAGACCTGGATGAAGGGAAAACAAAAATATCAGCTTGGTCAAAACTTTTATGGCTCCCAAAAAGATTTTAATGGTGGTCATTCAATGACCACTGTGTTCATGTGGTGTGGTCCACCTAAGATTTAGATCTGCCTCATTTTTTGGCTCATGGCCTAAAATGATCTGCCAAAATTAATGGAAGGCTGGAAGGTACAGATATACAATGAAATGCATCGAGGTGGGCCATGGTCAGGGTCTCATGAGAGAGGTGAATTGCCTGCTAAAAGGCTTTCTCAAGAACTTCCTGAGAGAGGTGCTCGATGGGGCCCACCGAAATGTTTGTGAGAAATCCACTCCTTCCATCCATTTTTCCAGATCATGTTAGGACATGAGACAAAAAGTTAGGCAGATCCAAAACTCAAGTGGGCCGCACGACAGGAGACAACTGGTAAGGAAATGCTTACCATTGAAACATCCTCGGGGTCCACCGTGATGTTTATATGCCATCCATGATGTTCATAAGGTCATTCCAACTGGCATAAACTGAAAACAAAAAAATATTAACCTCATTCAAAATTTATGTGAGCTCACGAATGTTTCAACGGTGGAGGTTCAATTCTTGTTGTTTCCTGTTGTGCAACCCATTTGAATTTTGGATTTGCCTCATTTTTTGGCCCATTTTCTAACATAATCTCACAAAACTTATGAATGGAGTAGATTTCTTACAAAAATTACTGTGGGCCCCACTTACATTCCCGTCATAGGAAATTGTTGCGAAACGCTTTGGCAGGTCATCTACATCTTTTTTCGAGGAGTGTGACTTGGCTGAACCCTGAACCATTGAAGTGGGTGGGACCCTGACCGTAGGGCCCACCTCAATATATGAATTGTCTATCCATGCCATCCATATGTTTTTCTAGGCTATTATAGGGCATATTTCCAAAAAAAAAAAAAAAAAGTAGATACAAATTTCAGGTGGACCACGCTACAGAAAATAGAGGTCATTGAATGCCCCCATTAAAAACTTCCTAAGGTCTACCGTGATGTTTATTGACCATCCAATCTATTGATAAGGTCACATGGACTTGGATGAAAGACAAAATACAAATATCAGCTTAATCGAAAACTTTTGTGGCCCAAAAAAGGTTTTTTAATGTGACCATTCAATGACCATTGTTTCATGTGGTGTTAGGCATGGTCTACTTGAAATTTGTATCTACTAAATTTTTTGCACCATGCCTTAAAATAGGCTCGCAAAACAGATGGGAAGCCTGGATATACAATGCACACATCTAGATGGACCCTACAGTTAAGATCCCATGGTGTTCACAGCCAAGTTTTGGGTCGCAACCTAGTCAAGCTAGATTTTTTGGATAATGAGTTCATATTGCCAGTTTGGGAATTTAGGATTATCATCATACATCGTTGGACTGGGCCCACATGCAGAAATATTTTGACAAACCAATCCATCCTTCATCTTGGAAATTGAATGGATTTATCACAATTCACAACTCTAAATCCAAAATTCTTAATGAATAGATGATTCTATACATTTTTATAAATAATTGAATACTGGCTTTTACACATGAAATTCTCGAATACTTGTGTGAGATCTAAGCCACTCACCAAATTGGACCCACTGCTGTGTAGATGCCTCGTGTCAAATGATAGGATATTCTCATTAGCTAGGACAATTCTATGAATACCCACCAATTTGATGTCTCAAGTGGACCATGCCACAAGAAACAGTGGTCATTGAATGCCCACCATTAAAAAAAAAAAAAAAAAAATTGGGGCCACAAAAGTTTCAAATGAATGCATACATGGGATGGATGGATGGATGGATGGTGGGATGGATAGATGGTGGGATGGATGGATGGTTGGATGGATGGTGGGATGGTTGGATAGATGGATGGATGGTTGGATGGTTGGATGTGATGGTTGGATCGATTGTTGGATGGATGTAGGATTTCAGTTACTATTGGAGTAATTTCTTATGGCAATGCATGCTTTTAGGCCTTCATTAAATGAAAACTTATTATGTATGTATTCTTTTTACAATTTTTTATTCCTAAATATGCAAATATGTGTACTTAGGTATCTCCTGAAGTTTCACTGAAAAATTCCACCATTTTCTCACGTTTCCCCTTGTTTCCCCATGTTTCTCCTGCATTTCCAATTATCAGCGACATTATCGACGATAACGATATTTTTTCTTTATATCTGGCCAACGAAATCTGTAGCGATACCGAAAAAACTCAAACATTGATAGTGATTAAGTATCGGTATCGACGCAGGTATCACACCCTTGGGATATGAAAAAATATCAATATCGCATGAGAAATATTGCATGTATCACAAAATGTATCATTGTTTTTAGGTTGAAAAACATTCAAAAATTGGTAGAATTTTTCAATGAAACTTCAGGAGAAGTTAAAAAAGACATTATTACACATTTAGAACTCAAAAGATCATAAATAAAAAAGTACACATAATAAGTCTCCTTTATATAGGGTCCTAAAATATAGGTTCTAACAGAAGTAATGCAATTATATTCAAAATCAGTTCATATAATTCATATCATTTATTAACACATTCAGTGTATTAATTACTTATAGTAAATCTGTTCTAAAATGCATGCATTTATTTTAATTTATTTTTATATTTTTTTTAAAGAATTAAAATTAGTTTTGAAAATAAATAAATGAGTGGTTCAATGTTTTTTTGTATCGTTATCGCGTAATTTATCGCTCCCTTGGGATATGGATACATATCGATTATTGCATGGGATATATCGGTTGTATCGTGTAATGTATCGTTGTCGTTAGGAAACATGGGGAAACATTGGGAAATTGGTCGAATATTTCAATGAAACTTCAAGGATTGTTTAAAAAAAAAAAAAAAAAAAAAAACAAACAAACAAAAAAAAAAAAAAAAAAAAAAAGACATCAATAAACACTTAAAAATCAAAACATCACAAAAAACAAATGCATAAATCTATGCTTTGTCTGACTAAACTGATGCAAGAATATTCAAAGTCTATTCATATGATTTATAAATGTAAAAAGACATGTACGGAAACACAAGCAATACATTCAAAAGCAAAACTAGGAATATGCCTATGAATAATAATGTGTGGCTGTGACTCGGACCCACAGATTTGTGTAGTTGCTCACAATCATTATCTCCATCTCAACGGAACTGGGCATATTACTACTTCTCCATAAACCAACAATACCATGCCCAAGTTATAGTAAAGGATTACACTAGAAACATGTGAAGATTACTAGCATGCAAATACTTGATTAAGAAATACACAAACAATCCGCATTCAATGGAAAAGATGCTAAAGATTAAATGAAACAAAGGAGGCACCACATACAATTAGAAAACAAAACTTAATAATCTAAGGATCCTTACAACCTATAGCCTGGTCTAGAAGTTTTTAAAAAATTACAAAACAACTAAATAATGAAGTTTCCATTAGCACTTTGGGCCAACCAAGGATTTCACCAAGCATCACATCTTCAAATGTCCTATCATCACCAAACAACTTCGAAGTGGGAATCTCGATACCATCTATTACGACCCTGACATAGTCTGAAGAGATGCCCGTATTGTCTCTTGTGGGGGAATAGTTGTAAGGAATCTTATGTGCAAAAGAGATTTCCAGGACTGGGAGATCGAAGATTAACCTGCTCTCCTTAGTCGATTAAATACTTGCATGATGGATCAGAACAGTGAAGATACCCTAATATGAAAATTGGACAAATCCAGCACATTTTCGGTTAAGTCCTTGTACATCTCTATTGGTAGCGAATCCTCCGCCAACTTCGAGAACTTGAAAGAACGAGTGTGGAAATCTAAAGTTCCTCCAAAGATAGCGGCCCTCGGATGGCTAGTTGGAAAGAAGAAAGTCCGACAATCGACAATTTGAGAAAAAGGGGCATGATAATCACAAATGTTTGCCTGTGTTGTATGGCAAACGAAGAATCAATAGACCATTTGTTCATTCATTGCCCGCTTGTTAATTAAATCTGGCTAGTTATTTTATCCCTCTTTGGAATGTAGTGGTCCTTTCCAGAATCCATAGGTCAGTTGCTCAATGCCTGTCAAGGTGCTAGATTAAGCAATCAAAGAAAGGAGATTTGGAGAATGGCCCTCCTAGCTGTCTGGTGGTCCGTGTGGGAAGAAAGGAATGGAAGGTGCTTCAGGGATACCTCAAACTCGGCGGAGTCTCTAGTTAAACGGGCGAAATACCTGATTGTAGAATGGGCTTCTACTGTTGGTTCCTTAAAGGGATGTAATTTATCTTTTCTAGGCGAGTAGTATGTCCGCTATCTCGGCGGGCAGATTATCCCTGTTTGTGTACACCTTCATCATCTAATATAGAAATTGTTACCTTTAAAAAATAAAAATTAAGATACTATCTAACATAACACTAGTACTCATCCTATCCGATTTGAGAAAATTTGAGGAAATTTCGAATTTCTCTCAATTTTCTGCAAATCAGCACATCTACCCCTAGATCTCAAAATTAGAGTGTATGTGATTATGATTTCATCAAACACTCCTGAATAATCAGAAATAAGGGATAATTGACTACTGATCGAAGAGGAATTTTGAAAAAATAATAATAATAATAACATTTTTAATGAGTTTTTAATTAAAAAATAAAAATTTTTCGAAAAATCCCTAAATTTCCAAGAATCACATATTAGGTCACATACATGTTTGATTTTGTATTTGGACACAAGGATTGCAGCCGATTTGTGAGAAATTGGAAAATAAAAATAAAAATAAAAAACTCCAATTTTCCACAACTCGCCCATCTCTCTCAAATCTCAAAATCGAGACTTCAAATCCATGATCTTTCATGCAAAACATGAAGAATCATAGATTGGTAACCATTCAACACTGATTTAACATGATATACAGCACAAAAAATGGATTTAAAATAAAAAATGTTTACCAAATTGAACATGTAGGATATATCAACATTACTTGTGCATTTCATATCGAAAATGAGGGATACAATACAAGATATATCGTGAGATATATTGGTTGATATCATCAATACTGAAAACTTTGGTGGGTTTGATATTAAGATCAGCATACACTCATAAATAAATAAATATTAGGAATAAAAAACACTTGGTCATTGTAATTTAAAAATATATCTTTTTATTTATTTATCGATATTTTTAATTAAAATCCATTTTTCAAAAGTTACAAAAAGTTTTGTCAATATATGGATCTACCTCCAAGCACTATCACATGATTTTTCGACACTCTAATTACAAGTTAAATGGGTGAAATATTAAAATCTTTGGATTTCCCCCAAAATAAAAAATCGGAGGTCAAAATCCATGACCGAGCATTAAAAAAAAATGCAAAATCATAAAATTACTCACTTTTTCACAGATTTTAAGCAATTCAAACAAGAGAAAACAGTTTAAATTAACCAAAATTCACCGATTGGGTTTTCGATACCATGCTCCGATCTTAATTTCTGCACCCAAATCCTCATCTCCAAACAAATGAAAAGGATTGGTCAAGATTCCCTTAAGAATGTGATTAGAGAAAGAGAGAGAGAGAGAGAGAGAGAGAGAGAGAGAGAGAGAGAGGGTTTTTTAATTTTAGTGAATTTTCCTTCTTTTTTTTTTTTGGTGCCAGGGGACTAATGCAGGTGTGAAATCGTCGACAAGTATTACACGTATTGATGATATCAGGCAAAATATAACTGGGATATTTTGAATATATAGCAATGTATCGAAAGATCATCGATACATTGCAACATATCATGATATTTCAACCAACGCTATGGAGTTTTTCAACTCCATCCCTGTTTCGTATCGGCCTGTGCGATATCGATAGTATCAGCCAATATACCAGCCTATACTATCGATATTTAAAACACTACATGTGACTAAAGCTATTCTCGTGAGTTATGTATCATGAAAGCTAAGCTATGCTACATAGTGTACGGCTGTAGGCTACACGCTACGTAGCATAAGCTAATTTAAAGTGGTCCTTAGGAAACATGAAGACTTAGGCAAAATAGCTACCATACTTGTAACAAAACCTTTAATCAAATGTAAGAAGCACAATGCACTTAAAGAAATTACAGATCAGGTGAGCGTGTTGGACTCATGACTAACAACATGACACAGGAATAAAAATTAAAAGTCAATGTTCTTTTATTATCTGTAGCATTATTTACAAAATTTCTGTAGGTTTTTCATAAATCTTTGTTTGTCTAAATACTAAATAGGGTTGCTTCTCCACTCCATGAAATCTGATAAAATGATGAACAAGCTTTCCTAAGCCCACACGCATGTACAAGTCAGCTAATGCACACACCACCACAGATGACAGCGTGGCAGACAGGTGAAATATCCAAGCCATCCATCAGGTGGCCCTCTGCCAGAAGATAGAAGTGATCCATTCAGTAGGTAAGTAATGATATTAGAAACAAGTTGACGGGTAAGAAAACCTCTGCTGATTTTTTTTTCACAACCGTACATCGGAAAAAATGGACCCGATTCTTGCATAGGGAATCTACAAAGTGATACCCTTCTGATGGATAGCTTGAATATTGCACCTGTCCGCCACATAAGGCATATGTTGTAACATGTGCATTAGCTGACTTGTACAGGAGTGTGGGATTAGCAAAGCTCATTAAGTCCTGAAAGATCATTGGCCATCAAGAATTTCTGTGAGGTCAGTAGAGCTATTCAGTGACTCATAATGGTGGAAAACAGTCTTCCACAGGGAGATTATCAGCACTTCTGTAATGCCAGGCTTTCAATTGTCCTGTTTGGCATTCAAGAAGTCAGTCGAGCAGTGGGAAACAAGTGTACGTGGACAATAACGAAAGGGAATTTTTTTGAGAGATTAAGGAAAATTGATGGCAACTAAAAGAAACAAGACCATCTTTCAAGCCGTAGTTGCAGGAACCGTCGGCCAAAGTTGCCAGTCTCACTCCCATTCCTGCTTAGGAAGCACGCTCCCCTTTCCTAGGCGTTTACACTTGCTAACATTTGAAACAGCCACTTCTTTCCCCCAGATCCGAATCTGCTCCTGCTTCATGCTCGGTGCAACTAAGGTTAAAGCTCACATCAAGGATGACATAAGCGACCTTATTAATTAAATAATCTTCAGTGGCATGAACACCAGCTGCAGTGAAGCTATTTTTTTTTTTCTATTTGTAAGTTTAAGACATGCTATTGTTGCATGCAGTCATTACAGCTTTTGGTTCACTGAATGTAATCAATTTAGTGTACTATGTTGTTCATATTTATTTAATAATGTGGGGTGGACTGCGGTGGTACCAGTACCACCATAAGCTACAGTGACACAGGACAGATGTAGGGACCACGTGATGTGTGCATGACGTCCAACCCATCCACCAGATGCATCACGACAAAATACCTCTAGGAAACAAAAACGAGGCTGATCCAAAACTCAGGCGGGCCAAGGCACATGGAACAAGCTACAAGGGAACGTCCACCCTTGATTTTTGCAGGGGCTGAACGTGTTGTGTATGTAGAAACCAGGCTGTTTAGACCCTTCATCGTTAGGCCATAAATCAGGCGGTTTTTCAACTCAGGTGGGCCCAATGAAAATCAAGGGTGGGCATCACCTCCCACCTTGTTCCCTGTGCTGTGGTCCACCTAAGCTTCAGATCAAGCTTATTTTTGGGCCTTGTAGTTTATTGAGGTGATGCATCTTATTAACTGATTGGATGTCATGCACACATCACGTGGGGCCTGTCTCCCCCCCCCCCCATCATGAAATAACAGAAAACAGTTATAGTTTCAGCGACTAACCCTGACTATAGAATGGGAACCAGTATTCTATGTTGCACTTCTAATTTCATATTTGCAATGATGGTAAACTTTTTATGTCTTAGTCAGCAGTAAAGATCTCTATTTTATTTTTTTTACGTTTTCCTTACTCGCATGTTTTCCTAGTTTCTCTTTATCGTGTAGGAAAAATTGTCTTAATGCTTGGATTTTACATTTCCATTTCTCGGGTCACGATCGTTAGCATTGCAGTCAACTTTATAGTCTCTTGAAAACTTCATAACATATCAAAGCTGTATCCAATGTTTGTTGAGTGAGGCATAGCAAACAACATCAATCTTATATAGACTGATGCAGGTGTCAATCAATCTGGACTGTTAGGCAAGGTATTGAAAATCAGTTATGGTATGACCGTATGAAGTCTATATTAGCCACCCCGTTATGAGCAATGTTTTAAATATCAACGATATCGGCAGATATATCCCATGATATATCTTGTATCCCACTTGTGCGATATGAAACACACAAGTAGTGTTGATATATCCCACATGTTTGATCCGGTAAACATTTTCAATTTCCAATCTTCTTCTTTTTTGTGAAATTATGTTAAATCAGTGTCAAATGGTTACAAATCCATTAGTTCTTCATGTTTTGCATGAAAAATCATGGAGTTGGAACTTTGATTTTGATATCCATTGGTTCTTCATGTTCTCCATGTTTTTTTCCAAAATTTTCCTTAGATGTCAATTGAGACTAATTTCAAAGTATTTAGGTGTAATTGATGAAATGATCATGACATACATTGATTTCGAAATTTGAGTGTAGGTAATCCGATGTGGGGAAAATTCAAATTTTCCCAAATTGCTTGCAATGTTGCATTCCGAACATGAAATAACGCATGTATGAGGGCTGATCTACTAATTTTTTAAGTCCTTGTCAATTTTCGGAAAATAAAAATCATTTTTAATTAAAAATTAATATTAAAAAAAATTATTAAAATATTAATTTTTTTCCGAAATTTCCCTTCAATCAGCTGTTGATGCGGACACAAGCGCATTCAAGGTGTACCAACGAAGAAAGCGCCAACCACAAGTGCCGTCCTTGTGGATAGGCGACTATTGAGGAGCTGAAGACCTTTCACATGTGATTGGACATATAGAAGACCCCACTCAGAGAAGACACATGTGAGGGAAGATTGGAGAAAGAAGACCGAGAACTCGAACTTTCCCGTACTTACGTTATTTGTGCGTTTTTGCTTAGTTAGGGGTCTTTTAGTAACTTTATGTCTTTATTTGCTTATTCTAGGGGTATTTTAGTAATTTTATGTCTTTATTTGCTTATTTAAGTGGGCTAAAGCCCTAAACTCGAATTTTGAACTATTGATTAATGAAAAGCAAACCCTTTGGTTGCCTCCTTCCTCTCTTCTCTCTAGTGGTGCTTCTTCTCTTCCCTTGATCTTCCTCTTCTAATTTCTTCTTGTGCCCCTCCAACTTCTTTAAGGTAATTATTTTCTTCTTTCTATTTTCTCGTTTTGGCTAATCCTTCTTCGATCAAAATCTTAAGAACCGATCTAAACCCTAAACCCTCAAATTCTCAAATCCCTAATCCGAGAAACTTCTTGGTTCTTCGGACTAGTGATCTTCATTGATCGATTGGGAGTGACCATGCAAGATCGGGAAGTCTCATCCCTCGCCGGATCCAACCTAAGTAATAATTGAATGTCATACTCCATGGTTGTGATGATGGTCCGCTCCATTGCATGTTTCCTTTATGATTTTCTCAGTTATGATAATTACTGCTAGAATTTTAGATCATTTATTCCTTTTATTTCCGTTGTTTAATTATGTTCATGAGCTTGCATCATAATTAGGGTTGTCCTGCGTCAAATTTGGTATCAGAGAATAGGCTTGCATGGTTTTTTGTCTAGATCGAGTTATCAAATTAGGGTTTTGATTTTTAGGTTTAATTTAGGAAAGTTCCAGATTTAGAAAGTTTTCAATTTTAGAAACTTTCCAATTTTAGAAAGTTCCTAATCTGGAAAATTTCCAGATTTGAGTTGTTTCCTGTTTCAATTTAATTGTGTCAGTTCATAGTAGTTTTACATTCATCGCATTCATCTTGAAAGTCATAACACCTAGTAGTCTAGTTGGGTAGAATTTGGTTTAAGTCTTCATTGTACGCCCACGAGAAGAGGTAGAGGTTTCGGACTTCAACCTACCATGAATAACGAGCAGTTATCTGAGCAACTTGCTCAATTGATACAAAAGATAACCGCCTTAGAAGTGGGTCAAAGGCTTGAGTTTGCCCGCCTTGAGAAACAAATTACCACTACCATGACTAAGGTCAAGCAACTAGAGGTGTCCCAAAAGGAAAACCCCGCTGTAGGGGATGATGCGCACTCCCAAGTAGGAGGAATCATTGAAGAACGCGCTGCCACACGTGGTGGTAGTGAGGATAGAGATCATGGTAACGGTCGTGGTATAGTACGAGAGGCACGCGTCACATGTGATCATCAAGACCGCTATGATCCAGATGAGCGTGCGATGAAGAGTGTGAGAGTTGAGGCCCCGAGTTTTGATGGGCGCTTGGATCCCAAGGCATTCCTTGACTAGGTTGTTGACATGGACCACTACTTTGAATGGTATGGCATGTCGGAAAACCATCAAATGCAGTTTGCTAAGATGAAGCTTGTGGGTCAAGCCAAGCTCTTCTGGACCAACACCGAGCGTAGGATAGAGAGAGTTGGTAGAGCCCCTATCACACATTGGTATGAGATGAAAGAGAAGTTGAAGGAGAAGTACCTTCCTCTCTCATACCGTCAGAAGTTCCTTGACCAATGGCAATCCTTACGCCAAGGGTCAATGTCTGCCGCTGACTACATCGCTAAATTTGAAGAATATGTGATGCGACGTGATATCCGAAAAGACTCTCTAGTAACACTCGCGTTTCAAGACGGGCCTTTGTGCGGATCTTCAGCGCGAACTTATGACTCGGCCCTTAGCGGACTTAGATGAAGCATATCAAGTCGTGTAGGAGATCGAGCAATATCTGAAGGCTCTTGTCATTCGTCGTTTTGAGTCCAGAGACTTCAGTGCTAGATCGAGTTCCCAAGGAACTAGACCTAATATTGGTAGTCAACCTAGGGCACAAGCGACCATTCCACCTAGGCCTATGGAGGACAAGAGCAAAGGGGTTCTTGGTGCCGGTCCTAGTAACGTGAGCCAAGTGAGGTGTTATGAGTGTGGCAATCTTGGCCACATGTCTAATCAGTGTCCTACGAAGAACCATGGGAGAGCCTTAGTTATAGACGAGTTCCACGAGGGTGGAGATGACCAGGGTAATTATGAAGTTGAAGAGTATCACCCTGAAGGAGGACTTACTGATGAAGAAGTGGATGGAGAAGCAACGCTTGCAGTAGTCAAGCGTGTGCTAGCTCAGTCTCTAAGCAGTGTTGACTAGCATCGAAGCACTATCTTCTACACTATTGCCAAGTGTGGTGAAAAGAATTGTAAGGTGATAGTGGATAGTGGAAGTTGTTAGAATGTGATTTCCACTAGCACCTTAGATCGCTTAAAACTAAAATCCACACCTCATCCAGACCCGTATAAAGTTTCTTGGGTTGACAAGACATCCCTACCTGTCACCCAGCAATGTCTAGTCCCCATCGAGTTTGGGTCATACAAAGAGTCCCTGTGGTGTGATGTTTTACCTATGGATGTGGGACATGTTATCTTTGGCCGTTCGAATGCGTGTACTTTTATGTATAACGGTAGAAAGATCAAACTTAATCCCATGCCACCTGAGAATACACTAGGGAAGAAGAAGGATGAGAAGGCAAGTGAGCCTAGAGGAATGGGGAAATCCAAACCTAAGTCTCTACATATAATTAGCGCAAGAGAGTTTGAAAAAGAGGCTAAGGAGAATTCTATGGTGTATGCCCTTATGGGTAGAGAGATTACACCTGAGGTTCCATCAGAGTTGCCCCGTGAGGTGACCTCGGTCCTGAAGGAATACAATGATGTATTTCCTAAAGACTTACCGAATGAGTTGCCACCTATGAGGGACATACAGCATGCCATTGATCTTGTCCCAGGGTCTACTCTACCGAACCTTCCTCACTATAGGATGAACCTTGCAGAGCATGCAGAGTTGAAGAAGCAAGTTGATGAGCTTCTGCAAAAGGGTTTCATCCAAGAGAGTATGAGCCCATATGTCGTGCCTGCATTGTTGACGCTAAAGAAAGACGGCAGGTGGCGCATGTGTGTGGATAGTCGTGCCATAAACAAAATTACTGTTAAGTATAGGTTCCTTATACCTAGACCTGATGATATGCTTGACATGATGGTCAGGTCCACTATATTCTCGAAGATAGACCTCAAGAGTGGATATCACCAAATCCGTATACGCCCAGGAGATGAATGGAAGACGGCGTTTAAGACGAAAGATGGGCTGTATGAGTGGTTGGTCATGCCCTTCGGCTTGACTAACGCACCCAATACTTTCATGCGGGTGATGACACAAGCTTTAAGGCCGTTCATGGAAAAATTCCTAGTGGTGTACTTTGACGATATTCTTATTTATAGTACCACTAAAGAATCACACCTTGAACATTTAAAGAAGGTCTGTAGTGTCCTTAGGAAGGAAAAGTTGTATGCTAATCTTAAGAAATGTGCATTCATGTCTAGCCAAGTTGTGTTCTTAGGATTTATAGTGTCATCTGAAGGGATGCGCGTAGACCCTGAAAAAGTTAAGGCCATAGTTGAGTGGCCAGAACCAAGGAACGTTCATGAGGTGCGAAGCTTTCACGACCTAGCAACTTTTTATCGTCGGTTCATTAGGGGTTTTAGCATGATCATGGCTCCCATTACCGAGTGCATGAAAAAGGAAGAGTTCGTGTGGTCTAAAGCCGCAGTCAAGGCTTTTAAAGAAATTAAGGGCAAGATGGTGGAAGCTCCTGTAATGCGTCTACCTGACTTTTTTAAAGTCTTTGAAGTAGCGTGTGATGCGTCTGGTGTCGATATAGGTGGAGTGTTGAGTCAACAAGGACACCCAGTAGCCTATTTCAGTGAGAAATTGAATGATGCAAAACAAAAATACTCCACTTACGACAAAGAACTTTATGCGGTAGTGCAATCCCTGAGACATTGGCGACACTATCTCCTACCGCAAGAATTCGTTTTGTTTTCTGACCATGAGGCTTTGAGATATTTGCATTCTCAGAAGAAACTCAACCCAAGGCATGCAAAGTGGGTAGCATTTCTTCAGGAATATTCGTTTGTTTTGAAACACAAGGCCGAAGTTGAAAACAAACCAGCAGATGCCATTAGTAGGAGAGTGGCGTTGCTCAACTCCTTGAGTGTAGAGGTAGTCGGATTTGAGCAACTGAAAGATGAATACCCCATATGTCCTGATTTTGGAGGTACTTACGGGTCGCTCGCTAGTGACCAGCATATTATGGGTGAATATGTTCTTAAAGAGGGCTTCCTTTTCAAAGGAGATAGACTTTGTATTCCCCGTATGTCCCTTCGTGAATTCCTCATCTGGGAGCTTCATTCAGGAGGGATAGCTGGCCATTTTGGTCGTGATAAGACCATTGCCCTCGTGGAAGATCGTTTCTATTGGCCAAGTCTCAAGCGAGATGTAGCCAACGTTTTAGGGCAGTGTAGAGGTAGTCGGACTTAAGCATTTCTTATGTTCTTAAAGAGGGCTTCCTTTTCAAGGCATGCCAAGTGGGTAGCATTTCTTCAGGAATATTCGTTTGTTTTGAAACACAAGGCCGAGGTTGAAAACAAACCAACAGATGCCCTTAGTAGGAGAGTGGTGTTGCTCAACTCCTTGAGTGTAGAGATAGTCGGATTTGAGCAACTGAAAGATGAATACCCCATATGTCCTGATTTTGGGGGTACTTACGTGTCGCTCGCTAGTGACCAGCATATTATGGGTGAATATGTTCTTAAAGAGGGCTTCCTTTTCAAGGGAGACAGACTTTGTATTCCCCGTATGTCCCTTCGTGAATTCCTCATCTGGGAGCTTCATTCAGGAGGGATAGCTGGCCATTTTGGTCGTGATAAGACCATTGCCCTCGTGGAAGATCGTTTCTATTGGCCAAGTCTCAAGCGAGATGTAGCCAACGTTTTAGGGCAGTGTTGAACATGTCAGCTGGCAAAGTATAGAAAGTAAAATACCAGGCTGTACACGCCATTGTCAGTGCCACATGCTCCGTGGCAAGACATTAGTATGGACTTCGTGCTTGGGCTTCCCAAGACTATAAAAAAGCACGATTCCATTTTTGTCGTTGTGGACCGTTTTTCTAAAATTGCGCATTTCCTCCCATGTTCGAAGACGTCAGATGCGTCTCATATTGCTCGTCTCTTTTTTGATGGTGTGGTGCGTCTTCATGGGTTACCTAAAACCATAGTGTCTGATCGTGATGTTCGATTTACTAGCTATTTTTGGAAGACACTGTGGCACATTATGGGAACTCGTTTGCAATTTTCTACTGCTTGCTACCCACAAACAGATGGTAAAACTGAAGTGGTAAACCGCAGCCTTGGAATCCTCTACGTTGTCTAGAGGGTGAACATGTTAAGACTTGAGACCTAATTTTACCAACTATTGAACTTGCTTATAATGGGTCAGTTAATAGATCTACAGGATTGAGTCCTTTTGAAATTGTAAGTGGTTATAAACCTAGAATGCCCATAGATCTCTTACCTATGTCTGTTACCCAAAGGTCTTCTGAGTCAGCCGATACATTTGCACACAATATTCATGATTTGCATACACATATTAGACAGCGGTTAAATAAGAGCAATGATGATTATAAAGTTTCAGCCAATTCTCATCGTAGAGTGCAAGAATTTCAAGAAGGAGACTGTAATGGTGCGAATAAGGTCAAATCGATTCTCTCAAGGATCTGCTAAAAAATTACAAGCGCGTAGTGTTGGACCATTCAAGATATTACAAAAGGTTGGGTCCAACGCGTATCGGATTGACCTTCCACCTGAAATGAGCATTAATCCAACTTTTAATATGGAAGATCTAGTCCGTGCTCATACTCTCATTGTTGATACATCGTCCCTTTCATGGCCTTTTTCTGAGTTTGCTACCCAACCCCTTCCCCTCCACCCATTTCCCATAAAGAAGAAATTGAAGAAATCTTGGATGACGAGATAGTATCCACGAGAGATGGAGATTTCCAAAGGTATCTTGTCAAGTGAAGGAACAAACCATTGTCTGAATCTACGTGGCTGTCGAGCAACGCATTATAGGGTATTGATCTAGATCTACTAAAGTGCTACAAAAGTTTCAACTCGTCGGAGTCGAGTTTTTCTCACCCGAGGGGAATTGATGCAGACATAAGCGCATTCAAGGTGTACCAACGAAGAAAGCGCCAACCACAAGTGCCGTCCTTGTGGATAGGCGACTATTGAGGAGCTGAAGACCTTTCACATGTGATTGGACATATAGAAGACCCCACTCTAAGAAGACACATGTGAAAGAATATTGGAGAAAAAAGACCGAGCGCCCGAACTTTCCCGTACTTACGTTATTTGCGCGTTTTTGCTTAGGGGTCTTTTAGTAATTTTATGTCTTTATTTGCTTATTCTAGGGGTATTTTAGTAATTGTCTTATTTGCTTATTTAAGTGGGCTAAAGCCCTAAACTCGAATTTTGAACTATTGATTAATGAAAAGCAAACCCTTTGGTTGCCTCCTTCCTCTCTTTTCTCTAATGGTGCTTCTTCTCTTCCCTTGATCTTGCTCTTCTAATTTCTTCTTGTGCCCCTCCAACTTTTTCAAGGTAATTTTCTTTTTTCTATTTTTCGATTTTGGCTAATCCTTCTTCGATCAAAATCTTGAGAACCGATCTAAACCCTAAACCCTCAAATTCTCAAATCCCTAATCCGAGAAACTTCTTGGTTCTTCGGACTAGTGATCTTCATTGATCGATTGGGTGTGACCATGCAAGATCGGGAGGTCTCATCCCTCGCCGGATCCAACCTAAGTAATAATTGAATGCTATACTCCATGGTTGTGATGATGGTCCGCTACATTGCATGTTTCTTTCATGATTTTCTCAGTTATGATGATTACTGCTAGAATTTTATATCATTTATTCCTTTTATTTCCGCTGTTTAATTATGTTCATGAGCATGCATCATAATTAGGGCTGTCCTGCGTCAGCTGTCAATTGAGACTAATTTCAAAGTATTTAGAAGTGTTTGATGAAATAATCATCACATACACTCGAAATGTTATGCATTCAATTTGAATATAGTTGCATCGGTTTAGTCAAACAATGCATAGCTTAAAACCCTATACAAAGAAAACTTATTACGTGCACTTCTTTTTTGAGATGTTATGATTTAAAAGTGTGTATTAAGGTCCTTTTAACAATCCCTGAAATTTCATTGAAAAATCCAACCATTTCCCCAATGTTTCCCCATGTTTCCCAAAAAGTGCAATAAATTACCCGATACAAATGATATATCATGTGACATAACCTATACGTATCTGTATCCCAAGGATGCGATACATAACGCGATACCGATATTTCGAACACTGGTTACGAGATACATGGGTAAAACAACCAATTAAAGGTAACTTCTGTATCGGCCTGTATCAATGTCATTACGCTAACAGTTATTGGACCTGACCATTAACACACCTATAAAGGGGTTGGGTTTTTCGTTGTTTCCCATTCTTCAACTTCCCTATTTTTTTTTTCCATTCTTTTTCCTTTTTTTTGGAAAGATAAATGGGATTTTATTAAGAGGGCGACGAGATGGTGCCTTAAAGCTTACAACCCTTTCTAGCAAAAAGCAAAGGAGCATCTTTCAAAAACGAAATACAAGAAGCCCATTTGACAACTAGAGGTTTACACAGGTCGAGTTAGCTCGTTAGATCGCTCGGATCGACTTGGAAAAGCTCGACTCGACTCGGATCGAAACTATGTTTGAGCCGAGTCGAGCCAGTTTTAATGAGCTCAAAACATTTCGAGTCAAGTCCAAGCTGGACCTAGCTCGACTCAACTCGGTATTGAGCTCGACTTGACTCAATTAGGCTTAGATCGACTCAGATCGATTTTTGAGTCAAGTATATATAGGTTTAAAAATTAAAAAAATAAATAAATAAAACCTCTTACCCGTTCGCCCAACCCTAACTCCAGTGCGCCCAAATTGTCTCTCACCTGTTCGCCCAACCCTAACCCTAGCACCCAAATCGTCTCGCCCGTTCGCCCAAATCCTCTTAGTCGTTCGCCCAAATCCTCTCCGCTGTCCGTTGGCCCAAATCTTCTCGGTCGTTCACCCAAATCCAAACCAAACTTCTCGCCATTCTCCAGCGCCCGACCGGCAATTACTCTCCTTCTAGCGTCTGTCTAGACGACCGGCAACTGAAAGTGAGTCTCCTCTCCTCTCTCTCCATTTTTCTAGCATCTGTTCGGCAAGTAGTGTCCGTCTGATTAGCGGACCCCACCCGACCACTGGTCGGGTGGCTCTGGTACAGTCAGAGAATGGCCATAACTCAATCGAACTTGAAACCGGCTCGAAGACTTGAAACTTGAACTCGGCTCGAACTGGACCAAGCTGTTGACCGAGCCAAGCCGAGATGCTGATCCAAGCTCGAAAGCCGAACTGAGCCGAGCCGAGCTACTGATCCAAGCTCAAGGGCCAAACCGAGCCGAGCTCGAGCTGAGGACTCTAGTTGGCTGAGTTGAGCCGAGCTGGGCAAAGCTCAGCTCAGATCGACTCGTGTACACCTCTATTGACAACAATAAATTTCACCATATAATTACAAAAACAACTTCCTTTATAGTATCATTGAAGCATTGCCCATTTCTCTCCCAAATAGCCCAAAAAGCCACTAAAATAGCTAATCGCCACTTCGCCCAAGCTTGCTTCGGAATACAAACCCCATGCCCTCCTTAAATTTTTCTTTTACACTACCAACACCCTAATGCCGTGTACAATGAAGCATACCTTCTCCACCAAGGTGTCCCGTATCGGTATCGGTTGGCGTAACGGTGCCCTCCGAAACCGATCACGGATCTGGAAGCGTAACGGCGATCTGGGCGTAACGCATCTTGGTATGAAAAAAATTTTTTTGCCAAAAAAATATGAAAAAATATGGATTAAATCCGGAATATTCTAAGCATTCCAAATATGCATTCATTTATAAATTGGAACATGTTTATGGTGGTGTAACGGTCCACTCTTTGGTGAGAAGTTGTATCGGACTGTCTGATGAATTTATGAACTAGATAACCTAAATTTGACTACAAAATTCATATATTTAATTTTCTAACTTACTATTAATGATAGATATATTAGAATGAATGTAATATGAAAATATCTTACATTTAGGTGTTTGCAATTATTTTTGAGGGCCAAAATTCATGCGTAAATAGAAAAAAAAAAAAAAAAATATAAAATGGCACCCCAAATATGTAAAATGCACATTAACATGTTCTACTATGATTAACACATCATATGGCATCATTAAAACAGCAAAAGAATCATTAAGAAATGATTTTTCGAATTTTCAAAAAAAGGGCCAAAATAAATGCGTAAATAGAAAAAAATATTTAAAAAAATATAAAATGGCACCCCAAATATGTAAAATGCACATTAACGTGTTCTACTATGATTAACACATCATATGACATCATTAAAACAGCAAAAGAATCATTAAAAAATGATTTTTCAAAATTTCAAAAAAAAGGCCAAAATTCATGCGTAAATAGAAAAAAATATTAAAAAAATATAAAATGGCACCCCAAATCTGTAAGATGCACATTAACATATTCTACTATGATTAACACATCATATGGCATGATTAAAACAGCAAAACAACTATTAAAAATTGATTTTTCGAATTTTCAAAAAAGGGGCCAAAATTCATGCGTAAATAGAAAAAAATATAAAAAAAATATAAAATGGCACCCAAAATCTGTAAAATGCACATTAACATGTTCTACTATGATTAACACATCATTTGGCATCATTAAAACAGCAAAAGAATCATTAAAAAATGATTTTTCGAATTTTCAAAAAAAGGGCCAAAATAAATGCGTAAATAGAAAAAAATATTAAAAAAATATAAAATGGCACCCCAAATCTGTAAAATGCACATTAACATGTTCTACTATGATTAAC
The DNA here is from genome assembly GCA_030180095.1 of Magnolia changhungtana. NCBI lineage: Eukaryota > Viridiplantae > Streptophyta > Magnoliopsida > Magnoliales > Magnoliaceae > Magnolia > Magnolia changhungtana. The sequence continues at coordinate 6,654,469 of JASAUF010000160.1, forward strand.
ACATCATATGGCATGATTAAAACAGCAAACCAACTATTAAAAATTGATTTTTCGAATTTTAAAAAAAGGGGCCAAAATTCTTGCGTAAATAGAAAAAAATATAAAAAAAAATATAAAATGGCACCCAAAATCTGTAAAATGCACATTAACATGTTCTACTATGATTAACACATCATATGGCATCATTAAAACAGCAAAAGAATCATTAAAAAAATGATTTTTCGAATTTTCAAAAAAAGGGCCAAAATAAATGCGTAAATAGAAAAAAAATATAAAAAAATATAAAATGGCACCCCAAATGTAAAATGCACATTAACATGTTCTACTATGATTAACACATCATATGGCATGATTAAAACAGCAAAACAACTATTAAAAATTGATTTTTCGAATTTTAAAAAAAGGGCCAAAGTTCATGCGTAAATAGAAAAAAATATTAAAAAAATATAAAATGGCACCCAAAATCTGTAAAATGCACATTAACATGTTCTACTATGATTAACACATCATATGGCATCATTAAAACAGCAAAAGAATCATTAAAAAATGATTTTTCGAATTTTCAAAAAAAGGGCCAAAATTCAGCCGATACGGGCCCGTAACGGCCCTGTAACGGCCCGTAACGGCCGATACGCCCCGTATCGGGCCCGTATCGGCCGATACGGGTACAAAATTGCGTAACGGCTGATACGACCCCGAAACGCGTAACGGTTCACACCGTTACCGTTACGTATCGGCCGTTACGGCCGATACGTAACCGTTTTGGCATACCATGTTCTCCACCATCCCCCATCCGGACATCCATACTTTCAAGGCGATCGTTCTTCTCCAAAGAGAATAATCCTCTATCCCTAACTTCCATTACCATTTCCCTATTCATAGACCCTCCCCCTGCTTGCATACCTCCTCCCTCCCAAGATAAGAGGTGAAATTTATTTTTGTCTTGTGTCCCTTGCCATAAAAAGATTGAAAATAATAAAATAATAAAATAATAAAAAAATAAAACCCTCTTAAGCTTCTCCAAGCGCACAAAACCGATTCGGGCATTTAGGGAGATAAGAAATAAAAACACACGTTAGAAGAGCTGCTTTAATAAGTGTAATTCTACCCCTCAAAGACAAATATCTGACTTTCCACCTAAAGAGCTTCCCCTCAGCCCTTTGCCAGCACCTTGTCCTAGGGATGTTTGGAGGCTTCCCAAGACACAAAAGGAAGCCTAGATAAGAAGAAGGAAACTTCCCCACCTTGCATTACACCCATAGATACCTGCAAGAACATTCATCTCCCCCTCCATTCTAACTCCCAACAACTCGCTTTTAGCTATATTAAACATCATGCCCAAAAACAATTCAAAACAAGTTATGATCATGTAAAGCCCATCCACCATATCTGGATCTGCATCACAAAATATAATCATATCATTCGCAAACTAAAGATGAGTAATTGGATGTCTATTCCTATCAACCTTGAAGCCATTTATAAAGCTCATCTGCTGCCCTTTTAACAGCATTGAACATTCTACCCAAAGCCTTTGCCATAAACAGGAATAGAAACGGGGATAAGGGGTCCCCCTGCCGCAATCCTCTCGAACTTCTTAAGTACCGTTTAGGAAATCCATTGATAAGGATAAAGAACCTAATTGATCAAACACACTCTTTCATCCACATTCTCATGAAGGGGCATGTTAGAAAGGGTTGCTTTAATAAGTGTAATTCTGCCCCCCCCCCCCCCCCCCCAAAGACAAACATCTACCTTTCCACCTAGAGAGTTTCCTCTCAACCCTTTCCACCACCTTGTCCTAGAGATGCTTTGGAGGTTTTCCAATACATAAAAGAAGGCCTAAACAAGAAGAAGGAAACTTCCCCACCTTACACCCATAGATACCTACAAGAACATTCATCTCCCCCTCCTCTGTTCTAGCTCCCCAACAACTCACTTCTAGCTATATTAACCTTCATGCCCAACACCTCTTCAAAACAAGTTATGACCATGTAAAGCCTATCCACCATATCTGGATCCGCATCACAAAATATAATTGTATCATTTGCAAACTAAAGATGATCATTGTTCGAAGTATCCCCAAGATTATCAAAATATACCTGATATTATCCGTAGCTCCAGCTCGCGATATCAATAACGCTGAAAGTCTTAGAAATTCTAAGTATCAGATATGTATCATTAGTGCATCGATATTGCCAATGTATCACCAATATTTTCAATTGTGTAAATTTCAGGTGTCGCTTGCATCGCCAATGTATTGATATTGCCAATATTTTTTACTACGTAAATTCCATGCATCGCTTGCATCGCCAATGTATTGGTGATATTTGGATAATATCGTCAATGTATCGATATTGGCAAAAATCTATTTATTAAAAAAATTCCATTTCAATTTTCTTTACGGACACATGGTTGTATGCAGTGTTCAAATTGTCGACGATAATATCGATCGTATCACAATATTAGTGTTATCACAAAATGGGCGATATCAAGACCAAAGTCTTTCATTTGGTCTTTCATTTCCTTTTCAATTGTCGAAGATTTTTGGGGAAATATCATGTTGCCGATATTCTGAAATATCGATGGATGTTTGGATGTTTAGATGGGGAAGGTTACATGGACAGTTAGATGGATAGATGGGATAGTTAGATGGATAGATGAGATGGTTATACTGGTTTCTTATGACAATACATGCTTTTAGGCCCCCATTAAATGGAAACTTATTATGTATGCATTCTTTTTGCAATTTTTTATTCCTAAATATGCAAATATATGTATTTTAGCATCTCCTAAAGTTTCACTGAAAAATCCCACCATTTTCCCCCATGTTTCCCCACATTTCTGGTTATCGGCAATATCAATGTGGTTTTTGTGTCCCCGGCCAGCAAAGCTTATAGCAATACCAATACTTCGAACACTGAAGATGAGTAATTGGAGGTCTATTCCTATCAACCTTGAAGTTGTTTATAAAGCTCAGTTGCTACCCCTTTAATAACATTCTACCTAGTGTTTAAATTATCGGCGATAATATCAAATTGTCACTGATAATATCGGTATTGGTGGGTAATTGAAACATATAACCCATTTTTTCGTCTCTCTGTTGGATATCGCTGAAATCTCGCCAATAATATCATTTTTTCGATATTTTCTAAAAATCACTGATAATTCCTTGTTCCCACCAACCACAGCTGGGAACTATAACCAATTATTTCCATTTTTCCGATAAAAGGGCAACATTTTCGATGATTCTTTCCAATTGTAATTAGTACTTGGCAGCTAAAGCCAAATTGGCAGGGAGTTAGGATATTGGATGGTAGCATGGGTCTAGATTGGGTGGCAGTGGATGGCAGCCTCTTTGAGCCTATTGTCACAAGACTGTAAATTAGGATATCAGCGTTAACAACACTCGACCCCTCAAAAGGAGCAAATCACTGCATGTCTAAGTTCCTAGAGAAGGAAGCTAATGAGAAGGCATTTAAAAGAGATGAAGGGAAAGAGGAGTAAGATGCTGTCAGTGTAGCTTGAGAAGAGGTTGGGGTTGAGAGGTATGAGAGGGGCTATGACATATAGTCAAACTAAATATGACAAGGAGAATGAGTCTACTAACTACTTGTGGATGAAAAAACGATGATAAATGTTCAAAAGAGCAGAATTAGTTTGTGATGTAACAGGAGTGGGATGGGGGGAGGAGTGGAGTGGGAGTGGTCTACAGCATGCTTTAGCACGTGGTCTCCATCAATTGGAGCTAGTTGATAATTAATTTGTATTAAAAGAGGAAAAGCAAGAATTTGATCAAAGACGAGGAGGTTCTCAGCATGATGAGGAGGAGCTAGGCAGACCTTTCAAGGGACTCCATTCTGTTTAGAAAAGAATACACAGAGAAAAAGAGGTTGAAGCAAGTGTGAGGGAAATGGGTGAATGAGAAGCTTAGGAGGGCAGCATCAAAGCTGTTCATACATGACAACATTGCTTTAAATGTTGCAGAATCTCCCCACTGGCAACTTATCATAAATGCAACAGTAAAGACAGGCATAGGTGTTCGTGCACCTACAACATATGAAAGGGGAAAATATATGGAGTGTAGGGAAGTGATGGAGTTTGTGGCAACACTCAAGATGATAAGGAGGTCTAGAAATTGCACTATTTTATGCGATGGTTGGTACACAATTTGATCGATTTCATTGTTTACTATCATATGAGAATCATTTTCCACTAATGCAACAAACCAAGTAAAAGATGCAAAATACATTTCCAATCTCATGGATAAGATTTTTTTTGTAAGCTTAATCTCATGGAAAAGATGGTAGACGAAATTCAGAGAAGAACATAATGCAAATTGTGACTGACAATGAGGCCACCTATACGGCAGCAGGAAAATAGGTGATGGCAAAATGACCTCACTGAATAGTTAGGGTAACCATCTTCCATAAGATCCTCCCCTTAATTAGTTGAGCACCCATCCCAATTTATGTGGATGCACCCTCGTAACCAGCTCTAGCGAACAGCTTAAAAGTGACTATAAGTCCAAGCTAGCTCAACAATGTGGAATGTCTAATATGGAACTCATGTCAAAGGAAATATCAATCTACATAGCAGATTTACAGCTTTACAGATTTACAGATTTACAGCAGATTTACAGCTAATATCTACAGCAGATTTACAGCTAAATATCTACAGCAGATTTACAGCTAATTATCTACAGCAGATTTACTGATATGACAGATATACAGGATATACAGTTATACAGATTTATATACAGATTTATGACAGATTTATGACAGATATACAGGATATATACAGGATATATTAATTAAGATATACAGATTTATGACAGTTATACAGATTTATTCCTTCATTAATTAAGATATATTAGCTGTACAGTATATTTAGATAGATGTATATATGGTAGGGGCTGAAGATCAGCTTGTATTTCTTCCCTAAATAGCTTGTAATCTACCTATATAATGGGCAATTGTCAATGAAGAAAGGCAGACTTTTTCAAAAGGACTCTAAACTGTCATGGTATCAAAGCTATAGCTCTAAATTTCCATTTGTCTCGTGCTCTCAAGTTTCTTAGTCTCGGTTATTCTTGTTCTAGTTCTGTTGACCTCATGTCTTCCGATAAGTCTGATGTTTCTTTGATTCGTTTCAATGGCAAGAACTACTCTGCTTGGGCGTTTCATTTCAGGATTTTCGTCAAAGGTAAGGAGCTGTGGGGACATGTTGATGGCGATAACCTAGCTCGACAAAGACAAAGACAAAGACCGACACGCCAAGTGGGAAGTCAAGGACGCACAAGTTATGGCATGGATTTTGGGATCCGTTGAACCCAACATCATCTTGAACCTTCGATCTTCTCGGTACGACTCGGATGTGGACATACACGAAGAAGAAGGTCTACGATCAACAAAACAACGCTCGTCGTTTCCGGCTTGAACATGAATTGGCCACTCTCCAACGGGATAGTCTTTCTATCTCTCGATTTTTACTCTAGATTCACTAATCTTTGGGTGAATACACCGATATAGTTTATCTTTGACTTACCATCCGAAGGTCTTAGTTCTGTTCAATCTGTCCATGAAACTACTCGAGAGGACCAATTTCTAATGAAACTAAGGTCTGAATTTGAAGGCACCAGATCCAATCTTATGAACCGAGAATCTGTCCCCTCCTTGGATACATGCCTAAATGATCTTCTTCGCGAGGAACAGCGCCTTCTCACTCAAACCACCATGGAACAACGACGATCTACATACGTTCACTCGTAGCCTGCAAAGCCAAGGCGAGCCACGAAGCGAGGATATGAGCACTTGCATTCGGTGCTTACATTGCAAGGGATTTGGTCATTATCTTTTGCAAATCGTCGTCCCGAAAATTCTGCAACTATTGCAAAAAGGATGGCCATATCATCAAGGAATGCCCAACTCGACCCCAAGAAATCGGAGACGGCATATATCTTGTCTCGGTTGGCTCTTCTAGTGCGGGTAGTTTGGTGAATACAACACAAAGTGCTCCTGCTCCTGCTCCGTTTCGGTCCAACCCGTGACCCACGACATGATTCAACAAATGATCATTTACGCATTTTCGGCTTTAGGACTCTCGGGTAAACCCTTCACTACATCATCTCCTTGGTACTTTGATTAAGGGCTTCCCATCATATGACAAACAATCTTTGCTTCTCTTACCAATGTAAACAAATATTTTGGAAATCTCAAAATTCATACTGGCGATGGCAATCATTTACCTATCACGGCCCCTTTGGTGATGTTTCCTCCTCTCTCACTTGATGTCTTCGTATCTCTGGTCTTACCACCAATCTTGTGTCTGTCGGTCGGTTAGTTGATAATGATTGTAAAGTAGAGTTTTCTAAATCTGGTTGTGTTGTGCAGGATCAACGGTCGGGCGGATGATCGCGAGGGGGCCTAAAGTGGGACGTCTTTTTCCTCTTCAATTTCCTTTGTCTTCTTTTTCTTTGCCTTTTGTCGCTTGTAATTATGCTCATGTTGATTACCGAGCATGGCATAAACGTCTCGGACATCCAAACTCTAATGTACTTCATGCTTTATTGAAATCTGGTTTTCTTGGGAATAATGAAACACCATCTCTTAGTGTTGTTCAGTTTGATTGCAATTCTTGCGAGACTTGGCAAAAGTAAAACTCTACCCTTTCCTTTTCACACACCGCATGTTGTCAAACCTTTCGATCTGATACATAGTGATGTGTGGGGTATGGCACCAGTCACTTCGCATGCTAATTACAAATACTTTGTCACTTTTATTGACGACTATAGTCGTTTCACATGGATTTATTTCCTTCATTCCAAAGACGAAGTATTTTCTGTTTTTAAGATTTTTCATGCATATATTCAGACACAATTTTCGGCCCATGTCAAAATCCTTCGTTCTGACAATGGGGGTGAGTATATGTCTCATTTGTTTCAGGACTTCCTCTCAGAATCATGGCATCATCTCTCAACGGTCTTGCCCTTCGACACCTCAACAAAATGGAGTGGCTGAAAGGAAGAACCGTCACCTTCTTGATGTGGTTCGCACTCTTCTGTTAGAATCTTCCACGCCCTCTCGATTTTGGTGTGAAGCTCTTTCCACTGCTGTCCATCTCATTAACAGATTGCCTTCTCCCATATTGAACCATGACTCACCTTTTACCAGGTTATTTGGTCACCCTCCAACTTATTCTAACCTTCGTACCTTTGGTTGTATTATACATTATGTTCATCTTCCGCACATGAACGCACAAAACTTACGGCTCAGTCAATTAAATGTGCTTTTCTAGGATATTCAGTACAACAGAAAGGTTTTCTTTGCTATGATCCAAATCTGTGTCGCATTCGAGTTTCTAGAAATGTGATTTTTTTCGAAAATCAATATTTCTTTTCTACCCATCAGGATCATGTTTCTCCTTCATTTTCTGTTTTGCCTATGTTTCCTAACTCTCTTGCAGATCCAGTCCCTTCTAAACCTCTCCTAGTGTATCGACGACGCTCCACCACCACTTCCCACCAACCTTCAGCACCTCCTGAGTCCCCTCAAGCTTCTTCCCCCGCCTTGCTCTGTTTGACACTGCACCTCCCTCTCTCAGGACTCGGTACTCGGGTTCATAGACCCCCAGATAGGTTTGGTTTCTCTTCTCCTTCATCCTTCTGACCACTTTGTCGTCTATTTCTCTTCCTTCATCTTATAAACAGCAATGGAGCATGAGTGTTGGCGAAAAGCAATTGAAACCGAACTTCTCGCACTTGAAGAAAACCAAACACGGGATGTTATTCCATGTCCCTCCTCCGTGAAACCCCTTGGCGGTAAGTTCGTGTTTTCTATCAAGCTTAATTCGATGGGTCCATAGATCGTTACAAAGCTCGGTTAGTGGCACTTGGCAACAAACAAGAATATGGTCTCGACTATGATGAGACCTTTGCACCGGTCGCCAAAATGACCCTTGTCCGAACTATACTCGCTCTTCTTTGCATCCCAATCCTGGCCCTTACATCAAATGGATGTTAAGAACGCATTTCTCCACGGTGATCTCAAGGAAGACGTTTACTTGAAACTTCCCTCTGGTATGCCCACTTCCTCACCTAATGATGTTTGCTGGCGAAACGTTCTTTGTATGGTTTGAAGCGAGGCACCAAGAGTATGGTTTGAGAAGTTTCGATCTACTTTGCTTAGTTTTCTTTCACTCAAAGTCGGTATGACTCCTCTCTTTTTCTACAAAGGACATCCACAGTATCGTCGTCCTCCTTGTTTATGTGGGGACGATATCGTCATCATCGGCGGCTCGACTTGGAGGCAATCTCTGTGATTCGGACTTTGTTGAATTCCACATTTCACATGAAAGATCTTGGCGACTTACCTATTTCTTGGGTTTAGAGGTGCATCATCGGCCGCACGGTCTCCTCTTGCATCGGCACAAGTATAGTCAAGATCTGGTTCGACTAGTTGGTCTCACCAACGCTACTGGCCGGTTGACACCCCATGGAACTTAATGTGAAATATCGACGTGACGAAGGGAGCTTCTTGAGGATCCTACTACCTATCGGAAGTTGGTTGGTAGTCTTATCTATCTAACCATTACCCGACCGGACATCTCTTATCTTTGTTCATACCGTCACAAATTCATGCAAGCAGAGGCATCTCCATCTATCGTGATCCGCCGCATAATTCGCTACATTCTTGGGACACCTACTCGTGGCTTATTCTTCCCTTAGGTTCTTCACTTCATTCTACAAGCCTATAGTGACGCCATTTGGTGGTCGCCTTGAGACACCGGGAAATCTACTACCGGTGGTGTATGTTTCTTGGTGATGCCCTTATCTCTTGGAAATGCAAGAAGCGAGGACCACGTCTCCAAATCATCTCGAGGCCGAGTGCACCGAGCCATGTCCGCTGTGACATGCTCCGAGATCATTTGGGCTGCGTGGTCTCCTCCTGAGCTCGGTTTCATTCCCGTACATCCTACTCCACTCCATGCCGACAACACTAGTGCCATCCAAATTGCCGCAAACCCGGTCTATCACGAACGCACCAAGCACATCGAGGTTGTTGTCACTCAATCAGGGAAGCCTATGATCATCAAGTCATCACTCTTCCACATATCTCCACAACTTTGCGGATCGCCGATATCTTCACAAAAGCCATGCCACGTCGGCGCCATCATTTTTCGTTAGCAAATTGATGCTTGTCGATTTACCAAACATCAATTTGAGGGGGATGTCAAAGGAAATATCAATCTACATAGCAGATTCTGACTTTCTGATTCTGATTTACTGATTCTGACTAATATCTACAATGATTCTGACTAAATATCTACAAGATTTGACTAATTATCTACAGCAGATTCTCGATATGATGATATCTGGGATATCTGATTATCTGATTTATATACTGATTTATGATGATTTATGATGAGATATCAGGATATATACAGATATATTAATTAAGATATACTGATTTATGATGATTATCTGATTTATTCCTTCATTAATTAAGATATATTAGTCATGACAAGTATATTTAGATAGATGTATATATGGTAGGGGTGAAGATCAGCTTGTATTTCTTCCCTAAATAGCTTGTAATCTACCTATATAATGGGCAATTGTCAATGAAGAAAGGCAGACTTTTTCAAAAGGACTCTAAACTGTCAACTCATGCAATTCTTTTTTGGTCCTTTGGTTTTGCAAGGCAATCCATCTGCTAACTATCTCTTGGGCTGAACAATATAAACAAACCAACAATATCCTCAAGTAAAAGTCAAGAAGCACAAACAATCTGAAAAGTAGTTCCCATCTCTCACCATCATAAATGAATAGAATTGTGATCCATGAACCAAAGATCTTAATTATAAAATTTTCATTTGCAATTTTTATCCTAAAGAGAATTTACTAGAAACCAAAGTAGATGACAAAACCTAAATTCTCCTGTCTATTGATGGCCATAATCATTTCTTGTAGTTTTTTAATTCCTGACCCTTATTTGTCCATGTTTTTTATTATCAAATATCCACAACAAAAAGAAAAGACCATAGAGGCACACGACTATAAAGATCATCCATCTTCAAATTGAACCAACATAACTTAATAATTCTGTAACCGAATATAATTTTATTTAAAAAAAAAAAAAGACAACATGCAGAAATACTTTCCCTATTTTAGTCACCTGATAAAGGTCTGCATATGTAATCCTTGAATGTTTTGCCTTCACTTCCTCTAAAATCACAAAACAAAACAGTCACTCTTCAGTAATTTTTATTTTTTTTTTTTGAAGGATCACTCTTCAGTAAGGTCATGTACATTGTTAAACAAAAGTTCGATACATGCAAGCCAAGCTCACACATTGAAGCTGAGAAAAGTTGCAACAAGAATTATGTTCACATCTAATATACCATGGCCAGTGTCTTGTAAAAAATTGCTTAAGCAATGTTGTCTATTCCATAGTAACAAAGTATACAAGCCACCTATGGTAATACACAATACGTGTGGAACTGCTGGAACTTCTAAGTGGAAAAAGAGTTTCCTATGACAAAACCATCAAAATGAAGATGGATCATATGATCCTTGGCCCAAGGTATGTATAGCTTCCTTGAGCCCTCAGTTTGTGCAAGTGGGGCCAATGGGTCAATGATCTAAACCATTGATCCTTGATCCACGTTTCCTATTACAAAACCATCAATATAAGAGGGATCATATGATCCTTAACCCAAGGTATGTATGGTACCCTTAGGCCCTCAGTTCAGAAGTGAGGACCATGTTTGATGGTTTTATGCTAGTCTTGGGTGCTAAATTTCAAAGAGTATCATTTACTATTTTGGAAGACATGAGTGCTGACTTTGAAGATATTATTGTTGAGTTTGACAATTCTCTGAAGATTTGGGGACGATTATCTACATTTACTGTTTTTAAGGCCATTATGGATAGGCTAAATCATCGTGGGTAGAATTTTTGCAATCTTAGATTGATTAGATTTATTTCAGATCAATGTAACAGTTAGAAAATCTTAATTAAAGATCAATAGGGATTTTAGTATGTGCCAAGGTATCCCGTATCGGTATCGGTTGGCGTAACGGTGCCCTCCGATACCGATACGAATACGAGGGCGTAACGGCCCGTAACGGTGCAAAATATTTTTTTTTCCAAAAAAATATGGATTAAATCTGAAATATTCTAAGCATTCCAAATATGCATTCATTTATAAATTGGAACATGTTTATGGTGGTGTTACGGTCCACTCTTTGGTGAGAAGTTGTATTGGACTGTCTGATGAATTTATGAACCAGACAACCTGGATTTGACTGCAAAACTCATATATTTAATTTTCTAACTATCTACTATCAATGATAGATATATTAGAATGAATGTAATATGAAAATATCTTACATGTGTAGGTGTTTGCAATTATTTTTCATAATTTATTTAACATACCTGTGGTTGTGGCTGTGATTCCTGTCCTATGACCTGTCATCCTCAATTCATTTGGTGCCTAGTACCACCAACCTTCTGACAATGTTGACATCCAACATCCTCACTTACTTGTTGGCCAGACCAGACCCAGACATTTCTTTAGATTTAGGTAGATACTAGATATAGATTAAATATGACCTATGTCTATGTGAGATTGTGAGTCCAGTCTACTTGTTATTCTAAATTTATATACAGTTTTAGAATCTAATCAATAAAGATGATTTTATGTTTTAAACCCTAAGAAACTCCAAAACCTGTCCAATATAAATATATATATATATAAACATAAAGTCACTAATTCGAAAATAGAAAAAAATTATAAAAAAATATAAAATGACAACAACAATCTTTAAAATGCACATTAACATGTTCTACTATGTTTAACACATCATATTCTACCATTAAAACAACAAAACATTCAATAAAAAATGATTTTTCGAATTTTAAAAAAAAAAAGGCCAAAAAGTGCGTAGATAGAAAAAATTTATAAAAAAAATATAAAATGACCTCAACGATCTGTAAAATGCACATTAACATGTTCTAATATGATCAACACATCATATTTTACCACTGAAACAGCCAAACATTCAATAAAAATTGATTTTTCGAATTAAAAAAAAAAAAAGGCCAAAAATAGGGCGTAAATTTAAAAAATTATAAAAAAAATATAAAATGACATCAACAATTTGTAAAATGCACATTAACATGTTCTACTATGATTAACGCATTATATTCTACCATTAAAACAGCAAAACATTCAATAAAAATTGATTTTTCGAATTTAAAAAAAAAGGGGCCGAAAATAGTGCATAAATAGAAAAAAAATATAAAAAATATATATAAAATGACAACAACAATCTGTAAAATGCACATTAACATGTTCTACTATGATTAACACATCATATTGTACCATTAAAACAGCAAAACATTCAATAAAAATTGATTTTTTGAATTTTTAAAAAAATGGCCGAAAATAGTGCGTAAATAGAAAAAAATAATTAAAAAATATAAAATGACGACAACAGTCTGTAAAATGCACATTATCATGTTCTACTATGATTAGCACATCATATTCTACCATTAAAACAGTAAAACATTCGATAAAAATTAATTTTTCAATTTTTTTAAAAAAGGGCCGAAAATAGTGCGTAAAATTATAGAAAACAATTATAAACAAATATAAAATGACAACTGCAATCTGTAAAATGCACATTAACATGTTCTACTATGATTAACACATCATATTCTACTATTAAAACAGCAAAACATTCAATAAAAATTGATTTTTCGAATTTTTTTTAAAAAAAAAAGGGTAAAAAATAGTGCATAAATAGAAAAAAATTATAAAAAAAATATAAAATGACATTGACAATCTGTAAAATGCACATTAACATGTTCTACTATGATTAACACATCATATTCTACCATTAAAACGGCAAAACATTCAATAAAAATTGAATTTTTGAATTTTTTTTTTTTTTTTAAAGGCCAAAAATAGTAAGTAAATAGAAAAAAATTATTAAAAAAATATATAAAATGAAATCGACAATCTGTAAAATGGACATTAATATCTTCTATTATGATTAACACATCATATTCTACCATTAAAACAATAAAACATTCAATAAAAAGTATAAATCCCTATTTTTGAGGAATTTCTGGAAAATGGCCCACAGAGCTTCAAATCAAGAAAATCCTTAATATAAGTTGTTTTTATCTGAAATATCAAGCTAAGATTGGTCGAAAATAGCAATAAAATGATTTAGGAAGAGTTTGGAAGAAAGAAGTTTCAAAAAAAGTGAAAAAGTGGACCTTAAAAAAAAAAAAAGACCGTTTTCTGACCGTTACTGGGCAATAACAGCCGTTACGGCTACAAAAATGTGTGTGTGTGTGTGTGTGTGGGGGGGGGGGGGGGGAGGTGTTGCCCGTTACAGCCCTGTATCGCGTAACGGACACGGCCGTTACCGATATGCCCCTATCGTAACCGATACGGGACACCCTGGCATGTGCCTTCTAGGGTCTGTAAAAGAGGGTTGTCCTAGGAGGTAGAGGGAACTAAATTTTCTGAGTTTAGTGATGTTTTATTCGAGAATTTGTGGGAAGTGAACAAATTTCAATTTCAATAAAGTTTTGTCTCTCTCCATTCCAATATTTCTGTGGTGTGTTCTTTGCCCATTCTTGCGACTTGGGCATCAAGATCTCAATGGTTTGATAACCAAATTGCATCAATCTGCTTGCAATGGGACCTAGCTTCAACTCTAAAATAAACTACATACACATTCGTGTGCCATGCACACTTTAGTCAACTCCAAAAAAGGTCAAGAGTTCATGAAGATGAAGCTGACCACTGGATAGTTTAAAACACATGAAAACTCAAAAGCTATATCATGTAGCCCTGTGCTAGTGTTCGGTAGATGCATCACGAAATACTAAATTATTGAAAACCTATACTGTAAGGGCATCCACAATACTATACTGTAAGGGCATCCACAATACTAAAAACAATTGTTCCATGATTACATTCAGAATGATGCACAGAGACTTGTCAAAGGTAAAGATACTGAGCAACAAACTATACCACAAAAGTCTAATGCAATTTTTAAGCCGTTATTTGAACCATGTCTGTACTCTTCCTCGTTCCTGATTGACCCATTAGGACCACCTGTCTTTGTGTTAACATCATAAGTGCCAGCATCATGCCATCTGCAAGAAAAAGGCAAACGTCATTTGCTAAGCTGCCCATTGTACACCTGAAGTTTCATCAATTGAAAAAGGACAGCATAACCCTTAGAAACCATCCAGCACAAATACAGATTTTCCAAGATTAATGCAATAGTACTTAGTTACACTAAAACAAGTAAAAGATGAAGAAAAATGAGTAAATGTCTTTAATCTGTGTCGGTTAAACTGAACCAATTGTTAATAGAAGAACATTAGTTGAGTTGAAAAAAAGAAAGGCAGATTTGAAGTGAACATATCATCATCGTCATCACCAGATCTTAGCCTTGCCACAGCCATTTGGGTCGGCTTCATGAATCCTGTTTCAAACCAAAGATCCAAAACGGCAATTCTCTTGAAAAGAAAATGCAGCAATTGTTTTTAATTTATATAGCTTGAATTGAACCAGTAGTCAATACATGAACATGAACTAAATTGGGATGAGAAAGGCAGATCGAAGAGAAAATCCCCCTGCCGTGGCCTTGTCCCAGCTATTTGGGTTGAAAGGCAGATCGAAGAGAAAATCCCCCTGTCATAGCCTTGTCCCAGCTATTTGGGTTGAAAGGCAGATCAAAGAGAAATCCCCCTGCCGTAGCCTTTTCCAGCTATTTGGGTTCAGCTTTATGAGCCATTGTTTCACCAAAGATCTGAAACAGGAATTCTGATGAGCACTGTAAAGATAACATACACATACATAGAAGAAGATCCCCTTTTAGAAATTATGAAAACATTCAACTAGTCGTTGATACACATTGAAATATCTATAGCAGTACAGTAATGTGTAAGATTCATGTGTATGTAATCACTACGTATCATGAATGATGTGCTCCTTCCAGCAGGAAAAAAAAACAGACGACCTTGTATAATTGAACAAGTAAAACATAATACTTCCATTATCTACATATTCTAATGAATGCTTTTGATGCCTACATACTGAAAATGAGTATGAAAGACATCGCCAGTCTCTTCCATAGGAGCCAGTATAAAGATGATTACATTGGTGAAACTTAATTTGCTTCCACACTGCCCACTCAGCATCACTACTGTTTCTAAAAAACCCGAATTCTCAATATGCCCGATGAAGAAGAAAACTAGATGGAGAGGTCACGAGTCCAAGAAGACAGATGGGGTAAGCAAGCTGCAAGCCAAATTTCTAATTCCAATTTACGAAAATAAAATAAATCCATCACACATCTCCGTGAGCTCCCAAAAGTAGTCTAAATAAAAAAGAACATCCCAAAATCACAATTATGCTAACTAATACTCCTACAGTGAGAAGGGAAACTTCTGAGCTTTTCTAAACTTTATTTTTAAATAAAGACTTGACAAACACTAACTAAATTTTCTAAACAAAAGAACCTTCATAGGAAGCTATGTACGGATATTTGTAATAATGTGGAGTAATTATACATTCTTTCTTAGCCCTCGCATTCTTATGTAGTCATGTGGAGTACCATATTGGACTTCTTTTCTTATATTAATAATAATGTGTCTACTTGAGTAATACAAATACTAGTGTGTTACTATTGAACATAATGGTGTGTTATTATATTCGATAATGGTAACAATGGCCGTAACAGCCACTGTAATTACTGTTATGATACGGGCCATAACAGCCAAAATAAAAAAGTTCCGGCCCTATAACATAGGCCATTACTGGCCACTTTTTTTGTAATGGCCACTGGAGCCACAAAACGCATAAAAGTTTCCACCGTTACATTAACCATTTTCTATTATCAA
This sequence comes from Magnolia changhungtana, assembly GCA_030180095.1. NCBI lineage: Eukaryota > Viridiplantae > Streptophyta > Magnoliopsida > Magnoliales > Magnoliaceae > Magnolia > Magnolia changhungtana. The sequence goes on from JASAUF010000160.1 coordinate 6,670,400, forward strand.
CCGTTACGTAACCATTTTCAATTACTTTGCCTGGCACTAGGATGAGGGCTATAATTTTGAGCAGTGCTTTAAATAGTGAATAGTGTGCAGCGTAGAATTCACCCCTCTGAAGTGTGAGGTGTAAACTACATACACTACTGCTACTTCTCGATCTTTAATTAAGGTTGCGTTTTGTTGCACCAAATATCATGACATTTTGCACCAAATTGCTGATCAATAATGAAATTTCATGATATTTGGTGGAACCAAACAGCCTAAAATAATAGGAAAAACAGGGTAAAGATTTAAGTACAAGGATAAAGAAAGGGCAAAGGAATTGAATCAACACTATTACTTGTATTATTCTACTAAAATTATTGAACAGATTAACTAATTTTTATTGAAAATAGAAAAATATCATAAATCATTGAAAACATTAATATTTTATTGAAAAGTAACTTTTAGTGTAAGCTAAGTAGTGTGTTGCGTAGGTTATGTAGTGTGTAGCATATGCAAATTAGCATGTGGCATAAGTTGGACCCGACTTGAACTATTTTCATGAGTGACATAGCATTAAGGCTAAGCTACACTACGTAGCGTAAGCTACATGCTACATAGCGTAAACTATTTAAAACACTGATTTTGAGTGATGAAAATAAGAGAACCAACTTGCTACATCCTTGTACAAACTCATAGGATACATTTACAGTAAATCCACCTGTTTGTGACTATAGCATAACTCTACTCTCCCTCAATTTGAAACCATTACCTCCACTAGAGGACCAATATCGACTATTGAAGTTTTGGAAATCAATGAACCAGTGATCATTTATGAGAATTGTAGGAAAAATAAAATGCAAAGCACTCCCTATTCCATTGAGCTTAAGGACCCATTTGGACACACCATCAAAACAGTTGTTCAGAAACCAAAACTTCGTTAACGAGGGTTTTGCAGCCTGTTTGGAAACTAACTGAAAATATCAGTTTCAAATCCACCCAATGAAATAGACGCTGAAAGTCCACTTGCCAAAAACCAATTGAATTGGTTTTCAATGAGTCGACAAAATCGGGTCGGATAGTGGCAAAAGGCCTTTTGCGGAAGTCACATTGAAACAGGCCCATGAGATGTTTCAGTCCATTATCATGATTTACTAAACCCTAATCAGAAGATAGAAAATCAGTTTACAAAAATTCATTAGCTTATGTAAACCTTTTAATGGACTAACATTGAAAAGGCTCCAGTACCACCAAACTTAACGTTGCCAAGATCATATTTGTTCGCTTAAGAATAAATTAAAACAAGCATATGAAGTAGTTTCCCTGCTTTCTTATCTCAACGTCTTTTAGGGAATGATTGATTTGTGATAGATATGTATCTTTGCCTTGTTCCAAGACCCAAAATAGCTTGGACAAGGCGATGATGATTATGATGATGGTGGTGGCTGCCTATATTTTCCTTGTTCTGAATAAAACAAATAGGCCTGGTGACGAACAAGATTATACACACTGTACCACATTTTGTTGGAATCAAACCTTCAATTTTTAGACACCCAATAAAATATCGTTCAAGGAAATCATCATCATCTCTCAAGATTAGTTTAGTTCAAATTCATCATGTGAAGGGGCCAAGGGGAAGCGACTCATTTAGCTGACCGTCAGGCTCACTTGGGTCTTAAGTGCAGAGTCTTGTACTCAGTAGATGGGACTTCTTCCATTCCAGAAGAGATTGTAATTTCACTCTTTCCGCCACTTCTCATCTCTCTGTGGGACTTGTTCCCTCTTCTTATCAGCAAGCTAAGTGACAAACAAGATTATACACGCTATACCACATTTTGCTGGAATCAAACCTTCAATTTCTAGACACCCAATAAAATATTGTGCAAGGAAATCATCATCATCTAAGCCTTATCCCAACTACTTTGTCGGCTACACAAATCTTGTTCCACCATTCCACACTATTGATGACCATATCCTCAATTAAAACATGCATCATCAAGTCTTTTCTTGGTACATACCCCCATGTCCTTTTGGGCCTTCCCCTTGCCCTTTTATAGCCTTCAATTTGAATCAACTTGCTCCTTCTGACCGGCGCAGTTCTTGGCACATGGCCAAACCATCAAAGTCAAGTTTCCCTCATCAAATTACCTATTGGTGGTACACCTAAGATCCCTTGACTGCATTCATTTCTAATTTTATCATTCATCTTGCCACTCATCCATCTCAGCATCCTCATTTCAGCTACATTCATTCTATCATGTAAGGATATATTGGAGAAGCAATATGATAATACCTTTTGTGGCTCATTGATTTTTCCAAATCCCAAGCTTCCAATTTCCATCTCTATATTTTAGACATTTTTTGTGGTAACCAAATTTGTATAAACGCCGATGCCATTGGAATGTCCATAAACTCTTTTCGTAAAGAATGACATCCTTGTCACATAATTCTTACCCATAAACATGTTATAGACAATCAACGAGTAAAGCTAGACTTGATAGTATGACCGCCCACAACCTTAATATGCAAACTAGGTGAAAAGTGGTGCCTACAAGATAGAGAAATATTGCAAGCAATCTTAAGTAATTGCTTCGGCTTCTCTAAATTCCATATAGAATTGAAATTAGATAGAGAAAAAAATAATCAAGGGAAAAAAAAAAAATCTCTTATTTCATACTTTGAGTCACATATGATGGATTAGCAATGGAAATAACTTTCGGAGCCATGACCTAACACCCACCTTTTCTGACTTGCACACACTAATTCCTTCATTTTGGGACTTTAGTATGATCCTTTTTTATAATTTTTTTCAAAGATAACGATTATTTTATTAGAAAAGCACCGAGATGGCACCCCAACAATTTACAAAACAAAATACACTCGTTCTCCCCACCATTACACAAACCCCATTCAACAACAAAACCTTTCACCCTTGCTATCACCTAGTCAGTACTGTGGCTAACATCACAGAAGCACCTCCCACTCTTCTCCTACAAAATCTACCGAAGGCCCACCAACAGACATAGCTACCATGATACCTTCACCTCCTTCCCTACCTCCGTGTCATGTCAAGACTTCAGAAAAATTACCAGTTGAACTTGGCATAACCCAAGAGGCATTGAATTTGGATTATAAAAACGTTCCACACCTTGAGAGCAAACGGACAATGGAGGAAAAGGTGGTTGACCTATTCAAGATTTGCAACGCACGTTAAGCAAGCATTAGGTTAGATCATCCCCCATTTCTAGAGATTATCTATAGTCAAAACCCTTTCCCTACCAACTAGCCAACCAAAAGCTGCAATGCTCAACGAAGCATTGTAGGACTCCACATGCAATCCTTGAATGCTTCACCAAACCTAGCTTGTGTAGCATTTTGTAGAATGACCTAACTGAGAACCTCCCTGACTTCTCCTTTCACCATATCATCCGGTCCTTCTCCCCACTATCTAGACTATACAGATGAATGTGATTTAAAAGGGAGGGCATCTTATCACCTCTTCGTCCGTGAGGAAAAAAGGGCACAGAGGGGGCCACACCACAAAATTTCCGCATGGTGAGAAGCATCGCGCCACCAAAATATTGCAGGCCATCAACAGTCAAGCAATTTTTTTAGAACGGGAATTGCAACGCCACATTCCCAATCCATATGTCCTCCCAAAACGAAATCTCTTCCCTATCCCCAAGAGCAAAACCAACAACCCCTTCACCAAAGTTTGACTTTACTGAAAGAATCCCTTTACAAATTGTTGAGACTCTATAAATGGATGATTCCGTAATTGGATCTTATACGGTTTACATTCCCAAATTGGAAAAGGGTGCACGCAAATCAATCAATTTAGGTGTAGATATAAGTTCTTGTTTCTCTAAACCCTATCTCCTAAAGTGTCAAGGACAAGCCAATTTTCTACCACAAAAATAAAATCAACAATACAGAAGAACTTCAACAATTAAAGAAAGATTTCAAATATTTCAGATGATTAAAAAAAAAAAAAGGACGGAGGAGGGCATAATGATAGGCAAGGAAAACATGAAAATTGCAGAAACTGAACCACCACACACATACGCACGCACACACAAAAAAAAATTACTGCATTTCCCTGGGCTGAGTACAAAGAAACTCCTACAAGATGATCGATAGAAAATGAAATCTCAGTAACGAAAACTAAAATAGATAAATGACAAGAAATCCTTCAAAGAAGTATAATACAAAGGAAAGAAGAAAACCAATAAGAGAAGTGAAAAGAATCATTGCACTGAAATTATCATGTGCACCATGCAAAATGCTCCTTATCATGTGCTCACCCAAAAATCAGACAAGCGGAACAATAGAACAGTGATCCGAGCCATTCATCCAGTGAGGCCTGCAAAGAAGAGCAATCTTAGTAGCCTGATCAACAAACATCCTTTCATTGCAGGTCACCATTGGATGGTTAAGATCGTCTTGTTGCCTCTTTTCTGTTTTTTAGGGGGTTTTGTGTCTCATCCATTGCAAGAAGCACTAGATGAAAGATCCAGGCCACTAGAATAATGTGCCATATATCTTCTTTTGTAGAATGCAGACCATCGCTTTACAGGTCGCCATATACAGTTAAGATCATCTCACTGGCTCCTTTTTTTCGCGTTGTATGGTTCATCCACGGTGAGAACAACCAGATGAACGGTCCAGATCACCTGACCAATGTGGCGTATATCCTCTTTTGAAGAGGAAGACGATAACAACCTAAATATGAAAAAATAAAAAGAGAAAGAAAAGGAAAAGACATGAAAGCCAGTTGAAACAAAACAAAACCCAGAACCCAAAATTCTTCATAGAAGCAGAAAAACAGGACAGAGGAAAGTCACACGATAAGTAACGAGTGCGGAGAGAACAGGTTAAAGTTCCCCAAGAACCTAAATATGAAAAATAATAATAATAATAATAAGAAGAAGAAAGGATAAGACATGAAAACCCAATTGAGAAAAATGAGAACAAAACAATACCCAGAACCCAAATTCCTCATAAAAGCAGAAAAACAGGAAAAAGAATCAGAACAGGAGTGAGAGAGAGAGAGAGAGAGAGAGAGAGAGAAATTACGCTAAACGAAGCATGATGGGAGCACAGTTCTTGCTAGCAATGAGCGCTCTGAGGTCTCTACGAGACTTTTCAACATCCTTCTGATACTCCGCATCGACTACAGGACCCCTCGCCATTACCTCTCTCTCTCTCTCTCTCTCTCTCTCTCTCTGAAACAGAGCGTTGATTTATAAGGAGAAGATGAAAATAAATTCTGGGAGAAAGGTGCTTTCTAATTTTAGAGAGAAGAAGACAAAAATAAGGAAATGAGACGATATTGTCTTAATTTGTGTGGCATTATTATTGTTGTTGTTGAGAATATATATATATATATATATATATATATATATATATGTGTGTGACTGAGTCAATTCGCGCGAGGATACTTGAAGAGTACATACGCAGCCTGCATGTGGACATTTGGCTCCTTCAAGGAGTGGCAACGTCGGGTAAGAGTCCGTGTAGGACTCTTGTTAAGTGGGCGGGACATTATCGTTAATGTTGATATCATTATTGAATTATTTATATTAAACCATTCAATAAGCCAATGTAGTTTTGATTATTATAAATAAGTTTAGGGTGAGACGACACTTGAATAGTGGTATTTATATATGGTTATTGAAATAAATATGATAACTGATAGTGTTGAGAATTTATTGGGGAGAAGTGTAATAAGTAAATTTCTTGATTATTTTTTTCTATAAATACATATTTTGATCTTCAATTTTAACATGATTATTAGATTATTCAGTAATTATTATAAATAAATCTGAAACAAGATGCCTAACTCATGGTCCCTATACAGATAGATATGAAAACCTGCACTGTAGAGACTTCAAATAGTGTAAGTGTGATGGTATACCTCTCGGCCTTCATTTTTTATAAATATATATCTTAATTTCCTCATTAATATAAACAGAAATTGTAAAGTTTTCAAAAGAATGTAAAGTACATATGGTTGAGCATCTTCTTTCAATGATATCGAGGCCTTGAAAATATATTCCCACCGAAGTATGTTTCTAACTTTTCAGTTTAAGATATATATTAATCATGTATTCATTTATTGCACTATTCAATTTACACTTTGGCCCTATAATAAGACCAAACTTAAAATCTAGACGGCAATACTTGAGCCAATGATGAATGGCCTGGTCAAATCATCAAGTGTGGACTACCTTTATATGATAAGAATAGATGATTGAAAGATACTTCTAAGTAATTCCCATTCACCATGTACATGTGACACTTTAGATCGTGTTATGCTTTAAAGTCTGATGTGATTCGAACTCTTTGTAGGCTATTTTAAACTTTTTAATTAGATTATTTTAAGTCATTGAGTATTTAACTTTTTTCTTGTACTTGGGTATCCCCATCTTGGCCCATTGCCACCCCTAACTAATTTCAGAGTGAGACCCACTTAGGACATGCATTAGGATAGAAGGTTAATAAAATTCAAGCAAAGTTATTCTAACAAGCAGTTCGGCCTAATCATACTCGAGTATGTTGTTATTTACCGAACACCTGCAAATGCAAAAGTGAAGATGGACTGAGGCACATAGGAGTAACTCAATATGGGGGACTTAATGAAATAGGAGAAGAAGGTTCATTTAAATAACAAGTTATATCTTTTCTTTTGCTGGGGGAATCGTTACTGACAGTTCCGGCCCGAAAGAGCCATTGAAGTCGGAACATAAAAATAAGTTGAATTGTGCAAGAATCCATAGCTCCATTTTTTTTTATTCCAGTAAAGTAAGTCAATCGATAAAAGGAAAAACAAAGAATAATAAGAAATGACACTCCTGTCATAGGAATGGAAATAGCCCTTCTTGCTGCTTCAATAACGAGTATTTTCGTTTTCAAATCAGATAAATCATTTGATCTATGATTCATTGGAACAAAACAAGGAATGGCCTGTAGTACATACATCAATGATATGCCTTGTTGGTGTTTTAAAACACTGTCCCAGGTGGGAGTGAGTAGCTAACTCAGTGGTTCCATTAGTTCTAAGTTACACATGCTATCGACACAATCAGCATGGGTAATGATAAAACAAGAAATCAAACATTTCTTAAATACTCTTGTTAAATGTGCATATGAAGATATGACATGATGCATGCCCTTTCCAAACAACACTCCCTCACACGTGACTTAGACCACCTGTTTTGCAAATGACAACACTTCCTCATCACACGACACCATGCCTGTTCGCCACATTCTAAGCTAGTGCAATGCGGTGAATGATCATGTTAGCTAAGTAATTATTAAGTTCAATTCATCCAACATATTGGGGAAGTCAGGATACCGACGTTATATCATGAGTCCTTATCCAAATCACGTGGCTCGTTGCCGCACGTAATAGCTCCTTACCAGTGTCCCTTGATCCAAATTTAGGTATCAATCGTTTATATCACAAATCAATAATTTCAACAATACGGTATGATACCTAAATGTATGAGGATCAACCCGGTATGAATCGTCACCCAATAACGGGTATGATCACTCAGTTCCGAGGTGCGGGCTTGTCATATAAAACCAAAACACATAAAGGAAAATGGCTCATCACCCAATTTCATTCACGCCCGAGTCATTTGAACGGTATTTTGGCACGCAACCATCGGCCGGGTAATTTGACGGGGGCCGTTCGAACAATGATATATCACCTCCATCAGTGCTCACTGGTCACTATGGGGAGGCTCGTCACCCCAGCATAGGCCGATAGCTCGAATATGGTGTCCCATACCACCATGCCCAGCTCTTGAATCTCAGTTGCTCACTGGTCACTACGAGGGAGGCTCGTCACCCCAACTAGGCCGACAGCTTGGACACGGTGTCTCATACCACCATGCCTGGCTCATGAGTCTTAGTAGGATCGATCACACTAATAGTTATGGGTGAACACATCCATTGGGAACGGGGTATCCTAGATTCCATTTAGTCGTATCATATATTGTGAACATACATGATTAATCGGCTAGTGGGCTAATTTGATTGACCTGGGAGAACTACGACGCAACTAGCATTGGGTGTAAGCATCCCGTGTAGTTCAGCTACTGTCGGTCATTCGTATCCAACCCAGTACGATCAAACAAGTTTAGGGTGGCTACCCTAACTTGGGCCTCCCTTTTAGTTCAGGCGGTTAGCCAACTGACCCAACATCATAACAATCCTAAGTATCGCTATATACTAACATTATATCACATAATTATAGCATAAATTTCACTACGCAACAACTTAGGCATTTCATCGAACACATGAGCATCCATAAGGTATTACATTCACTAAAGCATTAAATCAAATATGTGGGCATGCATAAAGTAATACAATCACTTAGGCAATAAATCAAGCATGTGAACATTAACAATCAACACATTTTACCACTTAGACATTTCATCAAATATGTGAGCATCCATATCTAACCAATAACATATAATACAATCAAATGTGAAATATGAACATGCTAGCTATTACAACCCATTCAACACAAGATATCATTAACTGAGACCCTCAAGGGTCGATAAATGAAAACCTATAAATAATGGTCCGCACCTTAAGAAGGAATATCCGATTTTGAGCACCTAGGGTTAAGGATTTGGAGAAAATCACAAATTCCTATATAAACACCAAGAACTACATGAGATTTATGTAATTCATTTTAGAAAAACCAAGGTTAGAAAGTAGGATTTGTTTCTTACCTCCCAATCGCAAGTAGGGTGGATTTGGTGGAGGAAAATGACCGAGGCTAGGGCCTTGATTGGAGGAGACCGATTAAAGGAAGCACCAAAACCTCCCACTCTTCTTCTTCTTCTTTTTCCTCTTTTTATTTCTCTCTTTCTCTTCTTTAGAAAATGTAAATTCGTATGGAGAGATGGGGTGCCCAAATGAAGCTCTTATATAGTGCCAAATTTAATGCAAATGGCTCTAAGGGCTAGGTTTTTACTATACTAGCCCTATGGGAGAATTTTTCTAACCTCTAGGGTCCACTATGGGGTGTACATGTTGATATACAGCGTATGATAGTTAGGCCTAATGATGATCTACGTATGGATATGATCGGCCCGTCATTTGGATGCATCAATCAACGGATATGATTAGAAGTCTATTTAACGGTCACCGATGGTCGATCGAGGTCGCGGCTATACGGATATGAGTAGAGAAATATCATTAACTCATGCATCGAGTTTGGTTGTGATCTAACGGACGAAAAGCCACAGCTTCACGAAAGAGCGAAAGGTTTAATTCACTTAAGTTTTAGATTTCGGCGTAGGGGATTTGTGCGTTGCAAGCACTTAGCTTCCGGCCCACGTTGAGCCATTCTAAGCACTTTCTTGGTTCGCCACCCGCGATAGGCATCAAGCCCAGTGAGACGGACACTATTCTATAGTTTTGAAACTAGTGGCCCACTAACGAGGGGTATAAAGCTTGTTCGGAAAGTCGAGGTATTTCTGGAATGAATTAGGTATTGAGATTTCTCGTGGGCAATGATTAGGGTTTAGATTAACTATGTTCATAGTGTGGCCTACTTATAATTAGTGAAAGTGGAGATTTGGTCATGATTACTCTAAACCGTCTGTTTTAGGCTAACAAAGTAACGGGGTTGATTTGGTCTATTAGTCAAGATCCGGGCCTTATCTGACTCAGCTTCGGGTAAATCTGAGAGTGAAGGAGGGTTTAGAAAAGTTTTAGGGGAGCGAAAATTAGTTGGAAAGGGGTAAAAGGGTCGTGTAGAGGGGACCCTTGCACATGGGAGGGACCCACATAGTCGGGCTGACGGCGGCGTGCCGCCGTCATGGCGGTGCCGCCGGGCTCCTCTGGAACCTTCGGCGGTGCGCCGCCGATTTGGCGATGGCCACCCCCTGGGGTTTGTGGTTTTGCTCCGTAAGACCCCCTGGGTCTCCTTAAATGTACATTTTTTCATCTCTAAGTTGAGTATGGTGCATGTATTCCGGTCCAGTGACTGTTTTTAATTAGTGGTAGGTCGGTTATATTTGGGCCCTATGTGAATATATCATGGGGATAAACTTGATTTTAAGTGATCGGTTGGGTTCATTGGTTTTCTACAGTTGATCAATCTTATTTATACAGTTCTTTATCGGTACTAGTCACGTGTAAGCTCACCTCGAGCGTCAATGGTCCGTAAGTGATAACGTGGCTAGTTATTAAAAAAAATTTAAGGATTTTTGACAAATCCAGAACAGTGAAAATCCAGGACATTACAGCGTCAGACTCCATGGTACCTGCATCTATGATATGATTTGGTTGGTGTTTTAAAACACCGTCCCAGAGTGGAAGTGAGTGATCAACTCAATGGTTCCATTAACTATAAGTTACACATTTTATCGATTCCACTAGCACAAAGCAACTTTAACACCCAGTTCTTAAATACTCTTATTAATGCACATGTATGTTGTATGAGATGATGCATGCCCTCACAATCCTATACTCCCTCACAGCAACTCCAACTCCCTATTTACAAATGGCCAACACTCCCTCATCATGCGATCTCAACTCCCGAGTCACCGCACCTAACTAATGCAATGCGATGAATGTTCATGTTAGCCAAGTGAATTAATTAAGTCTGTTCATCTAGTAAAATCGGGGAAGCTGGAGCATCTCCATATAATTAATGGACTTATCCAGATTGTTAGGCACAGGACAGTCGTAGTGGCTCTATGCCTATGATCCTTGATCCATACAAGGGTTTGTCACCCATACGACAACTCTCCAATCAATGCGAGGCTAACTGTAACACCCCATATTTTCTATACTCGGGTGTTACTATAGAGATCTAAATAACTTTATACATGTGTGAGAACACATGTAATTTAGACCACACACCTCCATCCAACTATCCTCAATCTATCCATCTTGACCATTATATTTAAACTATGACGACCACAGCGTACCTGCAAGGTACTTCGAGTTGGCCCTTGACCTTTCAATCGAAGAGTACATCAATATGATGATCCAACTGTCAATCGTCATCCATAAATTGGACCATCCCTCCATTGAATTTCAAGTAAGACTAACACGTCATCTAGGATCTCTATCTTCTTGATAAGTGGAATAAACCAACCATCGTCAATAACAAACCCCTAATCATCAAACCCGCCGTTCATCAGGTTGCAATGACTAAGATTTATAATCCACACTAAACACTCTAAGTAAACCAGATGACCAACTACAAATTCTAATCAAACTAGAAAACCCTATTGTTGATAACCAATCCATCTAACCATTAGATCACTTAACACCACTATTTAAAATCCCTAATTTCGTACTATAGGTACTCCTGAATGAATACAATTGTCAGGGAATTGATGGCATAGATCACTAATACATTGATTGTTAGGCTCGTGTCACTCGATATGAAAATCCAGCACTGACCATCATAATCAAGTTATTAGACCATTGAATCCAGGGCTAAACAAAACCGTTAAACAAATCCCAAAAACCCTGTACCTCAGTGTAAATTAGAACAACTCCGACAGTTGAAAAACACTCAAATCACTTAGTGTGATCCGCTTGAACCTTGAATTTGCCCCATCTTTGGTCAAAGGCCTCGAATGAGACTTCTAAAGAGAATGGACGAAGTGGATCACACTGATCATCACGTGGGCCCCATGTTCATCCATGCGTGTACACAGAACCATGCACACTCGCCGAACACGAGATCAAATATCAGTTCAAATAGAGTTTGACCCAATGAAAACTAAAAAAAAATCAGGGAATCCACCCGATTTCCCTTCGCGCTCACGTTCAAAAATTGTCGTTCGTTTGTCGTCACAAAATGACCCACCTCCAAGTGTTGTCCCCATGATCAAGACCGCCCATCGTGATCAGTGAGGCCCACCGGCCATAACTACACTAGAGTTACACGTAGTAGTACCCACACCTGGGCACAAATGTCCACCCAGTCGGCATTCTACGAAGGCTCTCGCCAAGGGAAGAAATCCCCGACCCTTGAGGGATAAAAATCCACATCAGCAGTGCCTTGCTGGAAAATCCTTTAGCCTAGAATGCTCGAAGCTTGTCTACGCACCAAGCTAACATCCTAGTCAGGCCTAGGGTTTCCAGAAATAGCTCCCTATGCACCCGAAAACGGAAGGAATAACTTCCATCTTTGGCAAAATTCGATCCCAACCTTTCCCCGTCTTCTAGAAAGCCCTTCCAGTTAATCTGGAGCGTCCGACTTAGGGCTACTCGAAAATCTCGTGGCAAACCGAGATTTTGATGCAACTTTGCCGCGACGCGAATCGACTCTCGTATCGAAGGGATGTGTAATCAGTGGCTCCAGTCTCTCCATAAAGCGGGACCCACAAGCCTCATGGCCATCATCTGGACCGTCTAACGCCCCTGATCATTAGATTTCCCGATCATTTCAAAATCGCCATGACCAGTGGGTCATCTCCTCCAAACCAACCATAAAACCCACCTTCTTAAAAACTAGATCTTTTCTCCGATCTAAGACATCCATCGTGTGGCCCACCCCCTTTAATACCTAACTGATCAGTGACCCCTACATAATATCTGATGTGTAGTGAGGCCCTAATGACAACCTATTCTCGACCGAACTTAAAGGCTCCTCAGCAAGGATTCTCAGTCCTTCTCTCTCTAATAACGCAACTAATTGGCGATTAATCATAGAGGCCTTTAGAAGCGGAAGAGAGCCTATTTAAACCCGAATTTTTAGGGTGAGCTTCGAGAAAGCATCAGGAAAGGAAAGTGGAGAGAAAGAGTCTGATAGTGTGTGTAGCGTCGCAGCTTATGCGACCGTGTCCTAACTCGATCGGGTCACTAAGTCGCAACCAAATCCCTATGTTGGTCCGAGTCCAGTAGCAAAGCCTAAGAAGAGGTTGTGTAGAAGAAAGGAGAATCTCTCTCTCTCTCTCCAATCGCCATCCGTTCATCTCCTATGCCACGCAGGATGATGGACTGAGCCAGACCCACCGATGGATCATCTCAATGCAACCAGGGATCTGGAGCTGATCCATTATTTTCCCCTCTCCACCAGCAACTGCCGCTTCCGCCAAGGTCATGATAGGATCGGACCAGATCGACCCAGGCACGCTCCGACCTAATCAACCCAATCCATTTCTTTTCTTTCTTGGAAACTCCTGACGAGTGAAACTCATGAACCAGGCCATGTTCACGAGATCAACGTCCTGATCTAGTCAGGCCCATTATAAGACGCACTCAGATCTTCTCTACACGGTCAAGTATCACAGTCGAAATCCATCTGTATGAAACAATCTTGCCCTTAACTCGTAGTGAGTTGGCTTTATAGACGCCCCAACTGAGTCATCAGCGAGATATTGTTTTATTGACTCAATCGACCTCTGTATTGTAGGGTGAGGCCTCGACTTAGTGCAAACACAACAAGAAACCTATTTAGATCTATTCTACATCGTCTCTTAACCACCATTGAACAGGTATGAGAACTGACAACTGTTACCTACATTTATATCTGTAACATCCCGAATTTTTGCCAACCTGAAATTAGACATCCTTAGGCAATGGGTAGATCCTAACACCTTATTAACTTGTCAGAACTCAATCCCAAAGTCTAAAACCGTTTTTGAACCCATTTCCTTCACAAATCCCACCCTTCACCACCTTGATCTTTCAATTTTTCTAAGTACTTTCACCCTAGACACTATCTTAAACTAGCTAAGTAGTATAACTTGGATCACTTTATATACAAACTACAAAGGACTAAGTACCACCTCAGACAGAAATCTTATAGGACTAAATCCTTAAAAAATTAGACAAAGTAACTAAGTGCTAAACTAGATTAGTTACGAAATCCGTTTGATCCACTTTAAATACGATCTGCAAGACCCAAAACTTGTAGAATCATTGACGCTAGGTTACCCTAAAATCTAGGATCAATCTCATTACCCGGCTGCTCTCGGGAGCATCTCAAAACTCCATATAAGATCTGGACCGCATGTCGGAAGTCCGATTAACACCAAGTTAAGGAATTAGGACCGCCTTGCTGGGCTTGACAACCATCTCGGAAATCAAATCCAGATAGTGTCCCAGCGTTATTCGCTTGAGCTCGGAGCGGGGAGTGTGAGAATGTGAAAATAATTCTAAATAAAATTCAAAATAATGAAATCTGAGACTTGTCGCTTGCGGGTCAGTATTAAGCAACCAAACCGTCAGAATCAGACCAAATTACACCCTCGGATCAGAGATATTTCTCCAAACATATCCATGTACTCAGAATCTCCGATCGAGATTCACTGACCGTTGAACTGAAACTGGTCTGCCACGCGTGATCTGGGAATCCGACTGAAACGAAAACATAACTCGACCTAGATCTAATGTCAGTGAGCTTAAGTCCGACCTTTGGCTCAAGGGGGCTCACCAGAAGTGCTCCGTTGAGCTGAAAAAGAGTCATTTTGGTTATAACCTAAGTATACCTTGACCATAAGTCTATTTTAGTGTATTTTTAGGCTATATAAGGACCTTAGAACCCTCTCTCTCACAGCCATACGAATTTGAGAGAAACACTAGAGAGAAAAGAGAGAGAAGGAGTAAGAGAAGTGAGAGAAACTCCTTACAGCTTTTCCCTGCTGTTCTACAAGCCTATCTTGTTGCTTTCCCGGCGAATCCGACTTCGTTTCTAAGTAAGAAACCCTAACCCTAATCTGTTTTGGAGTTGTGAAGGTTGTATGTTATGAAATAGCTATATGGAATTTTACATACTCCAGGTATTTGTAGAAAGTACCGTATATGTATAAATTTTGGAAATGTGTTTGCCATGATTATTTGTTGTATGAATATATTATATATGGATAAAATACTTATTTGGGGAAAGGACTCGCACTAATACATGTTTTGCTAATATACACTATGTATGTTGAAATAGTGAATTCTAGAAAGTACTGTATACATATAAATTTTGGAAATGTGTTTGCCATGATTATTTGCTATATGAACATATTATATATGCGTAAAATACTTGTTTGGCGAAAGGACTCGCCCTAATATATGTTTTGCTAATATATACTATGTATGTGAAAATAGTGTATTTTAAGTGTTTGTGAAACTGACTAAATGAGTATAGAATTCTCATTCGTGCTCGCCATGACTAATTGTCATGGATATATGATTGTTGTATTGGCGATACCCCTTTAGCGAAAGGATTTGCCCTAAATCATGCTACAACCAATATACACTATATATGTTACAATGTGTGGCCCAAGTATTCGTGGAAATGACTGAATAAATATGGAACTTGGATTCATGCTTGCCATGATTATCCGTTGTGGGTGCACGCGTGTTATAATTGGGGCAACTCCCTAGTGAAAGGATTTAGCCTAATGCCTATGTGATCAACATATGTCATGTATATTAATGTATGTAGTTTAAAGTGTTTGTTGAGATATCTGAATGAGTAGTAGTTAGTAAATTGTAATGTATAAGGGTGTTGAGATATGATTCTCAACTTCTTTAACTATGTGTATGATTTCTTTAGATATCTGTGTGATTAGGAATTGAATATGTACAAACTCATGCTTATGTTATACTTCATAACATGCTCAACTGATTGCATGATTCTATCTGTGTAATGCTGTAACGCCTTGAAAATCGGGGGTCGAGCAAAGCTCAGCTCCCGAGTTCTAACGCATCACTTATGCAATACAGATAATGATGATTATGATGAGAGCATGGAAACATGAATGAGATTATACCAAAACAGCATATCATACTCCAGAGACAGTTAAATTTACAAGCGGAAGACTGTGATAGATATGTAAAATATATAAACTGTGGTGAGTCTCCAAAGTGTGATAATGTAACTAGGTTAATTCATTTTAAGTACAATTTCAAATTATACCAAGTTGTGTAAGGTCATCTAGTCAATATCCCAGAAAGCCCCGTCGATCAGGACACGACTCACAGGAACCTGCCTGAAACTGCATAAAGGAGGAATCCTCCTCATCCTCATAAAAGTCCGGCTCCTCTTCGTAGCATCGCCATCATCTGAAACTAAACAAGTTTGGTTGATGTGTACAACACCGTCCCGTAACGTGGGAGTGAGTGATCAACTCAGTGGAACAATAAAGCATAGGTTAACATGTTATCAATTCAGTCAAGCAGTAATGATAAAGCAATACAATCAAACACTCCTAACTACTCTTATTAATGCAAGTATGAATGCAGTCATGATGCATGCCCTCACTGACATACTCCCTCATGCGACACCATCTGACATTCGCGGCATGCTTTCATTCCCTAGTGCTCCACATCTTCCAGGCACATGCAGTGTGATGATGAGCATGATTACCGAGTTGTTATTAGTCCATTTCAAATAGCAGGATTGAGAAACTAAGGTACCTCCCTTGTATCATTTCCAAATATGATCCATTCTAGGGTCGTCAAACCTAGATAATGGTGGTTCTAGGGCGCTACAAAGGCTGTCAGGGCTGTTACACGCAATTGTTACACCACTCCCCTATCACCTTTTTAATGGTTCATCACTAAATTGATACAGGCCTAGTTCATACTCTATCCACTGTGGTAAAACTCGTCGTCTCACCGTAAATTTAGAGTATGCTCGAGATCACTACAAAGGGCTCGTCACTCATCAGTGTAGGCCGACAGCTAGAATATAGTGTCTCATACTACCATAATCGGCTCACGAGTCTGGTTGCTCAATGGACACTACGGGGAGGCACGTGGCCCCAGCGTAAGCCGACAGCTCGACCACGGTGTCCCATACTACCATGCCCAGCTCATGAGTCTTAGCGGATCGAGGACCATGGTTAACGGAATTTCACTGGTAAGTTTGGTACCCTAGGTTCAAGCAGTAGTGTCTAAACATGGTGAACATACATTAGACAGATCGGGTTACTTGACGAGCCAGACTAGCACGAGCGCACAACCAACTGAACAACATGAAGTGCATAAGCACTTCGCGTAGCCTAACCACTGCCGCTAACCGAATTACGACTCGGGTTCGTCAGACATATCCTACGTTGTGAAATGAATCTCAACCACGAACTCAAGTCTGTTACCGATTGTCTGAACTATAATCATAGTCCCAATCACATTCAATTACACAACAGTTAAAGCAGTAATAGATCAAGATTTCAAATCATTCAATCAAATATCCAATATTGTTCGCTTAGGGCTGCCAGGGCTGTTGCACGGAAACGTTGCACCACTCCCCCATCACCCTTCATGGATTTTATGGAATACAACTTAAGCATATGAAGTAATCAGAGCAGAATTAAATAAACAAGTAATTCAAACATATTAACAAGCATGTTATAAAACACAATGTAAACAGGAAATCTAAACACATACGTTTCATAAAACAGTAAGCAATTAAACTAAATAACTTACATGAAGGAAATCATACACATCACTAAGGTAGTTGAATCCTATCTCAATACCTTTATACATTACAATTTACTAACTACTACTCATTCAGACATTTCAACAAACACTTTAGACTACATACATCAACATACACGATGTATGTTGATCACATAAGTATTAGGCCAAATCCTTTCACTAGGGAGTTGCCCCAATTATTACACGCGTGCACCCACGACGGATAATCATGGCAAGCATGAATCCAAGTTCCATATTCATTTAAACATTTTCACAAGCACTTGGGCTACACAATTTAACATGTTGGCCGTGGCATGATTTAGGAAAAATCCTTTCGCCAAAGGGGTATCGCCAATACAACAATCATATATCCATGACAATTAGTCATGGTGAGCATGAATGCGATTTCTTTACTCATTCGGTCATTTTCACAAACACTTAGAATACACCCTTTTAACATACATAACGTATATTAGAAAAAACATGTATTAGGACGAATCCTTTCGCCGAGTGAGTATTATACATATATATAATATGTTTATACAACAAATAATCATGGCAAACACATTTCCAAAATTTATACGTATACGGTACTTTCTACAAATACCTAGAATACGCAAAATTCCATATTCTTCGTATTTAATCGGAACGGAAAACAGACAACACTTTGTACATGTGCAATTGCATGCAGATCATGAATCTATCATTATCTGACATTGAAAGTGTTGAAAACCATAACCTATACACCTAAAGTCCGCACCTTTTGTCGTAGAATCGTAAAGAACTCGATAGAGTTGCTAAGTCTTTGTATACGGTAATTTGGCAATTTATAGCATGCTTTAGGTTAGTTATTTCATAGCATACAACTATCAAAACTCCAAAACAGATTAGGGTTAGGGTTTCTTACCTAGAAACGAAGCCGGCATCGCCGGGAAAGCGATTAGAGTGAGGTGGTTAAGCATGGATAGCAGCAGGGTAGAGCATCAGGGAGATCCTCCCACATCTCCCACACTTTCTCTCTCTTTTCTCTCCTTTTCCTAGGATTTTTCTCAAATTCGTATGGCTGAAATGAGAGAGGGTTTAAGGTCCCTATATAGCCCCAAAACTCACCAAAATAGACTCAGGACCAAGATATACTTGGGTTTTGTCCAACGGGCATTTGTTTCAGCTCAACGGAGCATTTCCGGAGGCCCCCCTTGAGCCAAAGGTCGGACTTAAGCTCACTGACATTGGATCTAGGTTGAGTTACGTTTTCATTTTCGTCGGATTCCCAGATCGCACGTGGCGGACCAGTTTCAGTTCAACGGTCAGTGAAACTCGATCAGAGATTTCAAGTACACTGACACGTGTATGAAATTTTTCCTGATCCGAGGGTGTAATCTAGCCTGATTCTGACGGTCAGGTTGCTCAATACTGATGCGCAAGCGTCACATGCCAGATTTCATAAATCCTTATTTATTTTGGAATTATTTTCATGTTTCTCACACTCCTTGCTCCGGACTCAAGCGAATTGCACTGGGACACTATCTGGATTTGATTTCCGAGATGGTTGTCAGGCCCAGCAAGGCGGTCTTAATTCTATAACCTCGTATCATTCAGACTTTCGATGTGCGGTCCAGATTCGATACGGAGTTTCAATGTGCTCCAGAGAGCAACTGGGTAATGAGATTGATCCTAAATTATAGGGTACTATAGCATCGATGATTCTACAAGTTTTGGGTCTTACAGATCGTATTTAAAGTGATTTGAACGAATTCTACTGATTGTTTAGTTCAATACTTAACCAAATTCTGCCCTAATTTTGACAGAATACGGTCCTAGGGAAGTTCTATGCCTCTTTCTGGCATTTCTAGTTGGTCTATTATTTTAATTATTTTTTTACTAGTTCATCATCAAGTCTACTTCATCTTCACCAAATTTCATTAAGTTTCGTATTGTAAAAAAATTCTAAAAATTCTAGAAGCAGCAGCTGTCCAAACTAATGACTTTCGGATAGTTGTCACCACAAACTATATTTAACTATATTAATTATTTTATTATATTTTTAACTTATTTTTATATGAAACTAAACTTATTAAGCTTCAATCTAGCTTTTGAATCACCTAAATCGGAGTTATAACGAAGGAGATATTAATTTTCAAAGCAGGGCAAGAATCACAAAATTTTTTTACCAAAAACGGCTCACCGGCCCGCTGCAGCCCTGTCAGGCCCGCCTTTTGACGAGGCCTCGCCAACCGGGCGATGCCCTCGCCTGTCACTGACCTATTTGGGATGATTTTACTGTCCGATATGTAAAATGGATGTATTTTACAAACAGAGATGAGTTATTCAACGTGCAATATATGTTTTTGGGGTAGGAGAAGCTGACCTATCCATGTAGCCTACTTATTTGGTGAGATTCCAAAAGGTTAATGGTTAAAAACCCATTTTATTTATTTATTTACTATTCATAGTAATTTTTAGGTTAAGTATTGATCAATATCACCTAAACTTTAAGATTTGTGTCTAATATGAAAGCACTTAGGAAATTTTGAAGGACGAGGTAGTGAAATGTGAGATTTTGAAGGAAATGTGAGATTTTGAAGAAAATGGTTTGAAAAGGGATTTAAGACTTTTGAATTGAGCGTTGGAGAAGTTAATCAGGTGTTAGGATCAACCCATTGCCTAAGGACGTCTAATTTCAGGTTGGCAAAAATCCAGGATGTTACAAACGCATATGTTTAAATTCATGTTTATGTTGTATTCCATAAGTGCCGTGAAGGGTGATGGGGGAGTGGTGTAACGACTGCATGCAACAGCCCTGACAACCCTAAGCGGATATTATCAGACTTTGATTGTATGATTTGAATCTTGATCCATTACTGCTTTACCTATCTGCAATTGAATGTGATTGAGGCTATTGTATAGTCCAGGCAGTCGGTAATGGGATCGAATTCGTGGCTGAGATTCATTTGCCACGTAGGACGTGTTTAACGAACCCGAGTCGTGCGTTGCTTGTCGGTAGTGGTTAGGCCACACGAAGTGCTTATGTACTCCATGTTATATAACTCAACAGGCACTCGTGCTAGTTGAGCTTGTTAAGTAACCCGATCTGTCTTATGTATGTTCACCATGTTTGGATGCTACTGCTTGAACCTAAGGTACCAAACTTACCAGTGGAAACCCCGTTAACTATAGTACCTCGATCCGCTAAGACTTATGACCGGACATGGTGGTATGGGACACCGTGGTCGAGCTGTCGGCCTACGCTGGGGCCACGTGCCTCCCTGTAGTGACTATTGAGCAACCAAACTCGTGAGCCAAATATGGTGGTATGAGACACTATATTCCAGCTATCGACACCTACGGCGAGAGCCGAATACGGTGAGACCTTTATTCGTGCTGACGGGCGACGAGCCTTTCGTAGTATCTTCAAGTATACTCTACAGTCTGTGATTGGTGATGAGCCCTTCGCAGTAACTAGAGCATGAGTTGAACCGAGTACGGTGAGACCTGTATTCGAACTGATGGCCAGCGATTGAGCCGAGTACGGTGAGACCTGTATTCGAGCTGACAGCCAACAATTGAGCCGCACACGGTGAGATATGTATCCATGCTAACGGGTGACGAGCCCTTTGTGATGCCTTCGCGATGCCTCTCGAACCATAATATTGTATGAGATTATCTAGGTTTGATGACCCTAGAATGGATCATGTTTGGGAATGATACAAGGGAGGTACCTTAGTTTCCCAATACTGCTCATCATGCATTGCATGTGCCTGAAAGATGTGGAGCACTGAGGGATGAACATATGTCGCGAATGTAAGATGATGTCGCATGAGAGTGGTTTGGCAAGGGCATACATCATGACTGCATTCATACTTGCATTAATAAGAGTATTTAGAATTGTTGATTGTATTGCTTTATCATTACTGCTTGACTGTTTTGATAACATGTTAACCTAGCTTTATTGTTCCAACGAGTTGATCAATCACTCCCACGTTACGGGACGATGTTGTACACACCAACCAGATTTGTTTGAGTTTCAGGTAATGGCGATGCTTATGAAGCAGAGCCGGACTACTACTATGATGTTGAGGAGGGGTTCTCCTGCATGTAACTCTCTGACAGGTTTATGAAGACCTGGTATTGTATTGACGGGGCGATAATATTTGGAATAGAAGACATTACACTTCCACAACTTGGTATAATTTGAAATTATACTTGTAATTCTTTAACCTGATAACCTTATCACACTCTTGAGACTCACCATAATTTATATATTTTATTTATCTATCACAGTCTTCTGCCTGCTATCTCACTTGTCTCTGGAGTATGATATGCTGTTTTGGCTTAATCTCACTCATGTTCACTACACTAATACAGACAACATTCAATCAGCATTCATTTTGTTGTATAAGTGATGCGTTGGAACTTGGGAGTTGAGTTTATGTTCGACCCCCGATTTTTAGGGCGTTACAAGATGGTATCAGAGCATGATTTGGTTAAACCGGACCTAGGTTATGGTCACACGACGCATCTGACATACTCTGACTTAGGAGGGAGCGACAGAATGTAGAAACCGACTTAGGATTTTCCAATTTCGCCGAACGGCGAAACCGACCGAAATCGACAGTTGAGATTGGACCCGTACACACCAATGATCATGCGAAACGATCCCAAATCACTTCTAGACCGTCAATCGACGGATTTGAGTCATTCCTTAGAAACGAATATCCTTTGGTTGTGGGTCAACGACAACACCTTACACTTAATCACAAAGCCTAAAACCCCTGTTTTATCCAATTCCATCAAAATCTCACCCTCCACCACTGTATTATTTATTTCTTTTAAGCACATTCATAATACATGCCAATCCTAGGGTATAAATGATGAAGAACAATACCGAAACTAAAAATTATCATAAATAGGAAATAAATGGATAAAATGGGTTTTGACCCTTACCATTTTAGAATCTAACTAAATAAATGGGTTAGTTGGATAGATTGGCTCCTCCTACCCCAAAATCATATGCCACACGTTACATAAACTCTTTCCAGTTTGTAAATTTACCCCGAAAATGCTTCAAATGGAGTCGGGGGCCACACTATGAAATCCGGGGGGAACCAGAACAGAACCAGGGTGCATTTGCACCTTAGGAGGGTGGTGAACACCACCCTACCACGACGGCACTGCGGTTGGTCCGGTGGACCATGGTGGAACCGTGGTCACCGCGGTCTACCACGGTCAGGTTGGGCCGGTGCTGGTCTGGTCGGCCCGACCCCTAGGCACGTGTGGTGCCTACCAAATTTGGTGGGGCCCCTGTTTTTGCTCCATTTTGACTCATCTCTCTCAAAACACCCTCCAAGCTCTCCCTTTCCCTCAAATTTCAGTTTTTCTCTCCCAAACCTCTCTTCCAATCACCCAATCTACCATTTTCGGCCACAACCTATACCCCTCCATCAGTTACAGCAATCCCTACCTCCCTACCCTCTCTATTCTCATTCATTTGGGCTCTTATATGCCCCATTTGGAGCTAAAAAATGTGTAAGCTCTCAACCCATCCCATCTTTCCATTTTCCCTCTTTATTCCCTTTCATTTGAGCCTATGTAGGCTCAAGATTCTGAAACCTAACAACCCCTCTCCTATCTCCCATGTTTTCCAATACCATGTTTGGAATGTATGCAATTAAACTTAAACTTTGAGATTCCTTTCAAAGTACACTTAGAAATTCATTATCTTGGGATTTGGAAATCCCATCTCACACTTTTCCAACACCAGACTCATTTTCCAAAGTCTATACCATTAATTTTAATCCCCTCCCACCCTCCTACTAACCATGCCACTCCCAATCCCGAGGAGGGATTAGCAATACAGTCCCATTTAATACAACTTAAGACCACGGACCAAATAGTGTTGAAGTGATAAAGTCCCTTAATATACATTAACCCACCACACTCTGACAGTTTGAGTTTTTAGAGTAAATGGTTGTTTGAAAATAGGCCCTAGAGTTTTGGACCTAGAGCGGTATTCCTAGATTTCGACAGGCCTGACCATGTAGGAAATCCAACAAATTTATAATGTGAACCTTAGAACCCTCTTAGCTGGTATGAGCATGTGTGAAGTGCTCGAGAGTAGTTAAATTTAAGTCCGTACAACTCAATTCCAATTAGACAACTTTGACCCTAAGTAATAAGACCCTTTCTGTATTAGAAATGATGTGAAATCATCTAGTGTATGAGCATAGGCTTTGGACTACACCTATGGATTTCCACTACTCCTAGATTAAGACTAGACTACCGGTTACATTAGAGAATGTCAGAGACTGATAGATGTACCTAGGTCAAATCAATACACCTCTTTGATCTGGGTGGCGCAGTGAAAGCGTGGTAGACCCTACCCCACTGGCCCAGGATCAAAACTTTACTCGTTAAATACGAACATTATAGAAGCCCTAGCAAGTTCTACTACGAGAAACCGTTTTAAGATGATCTAGTAAGATTTGACTCACCGTTTCCTTGGACATAGATAATAATGAGGACTCTCTTAGACCAAGACCTAAAGGGCAACCAGAGAAATAGGACATTTGAACCTTTTTGTGATGAGCATTCCCTACATTTGTAGAGCAATCGGTCTACGGAGTTATTGAAATATAAACTGTGAAGCATTCGCGGCTTGACCCAATTCTCAATCTTGGGCAACTACCAATGGACTCACTGCTAACGAGCAGAAGACCAGGATCCACCAGGATTCGGAAGGGATACGATGAGCTTTCTACCCTGGCCTGGTAGATGATCGATGTATCGGGATCAAGCCCACTATAACCGTCTCTTCGTGTTGGTCAAACATTAAAAACAACTATCCTACTCTAGATAATTGGGGATTGTCGTCAAGACTCCAAATAGGTAAAGAAATAAATTGTAGAAAACCATTAGGATATGAGAAATGGATAAAGAAATAAGTTTTAAGGGGGGTAGACTAAAATGAACCAGGCTAGTATATACCCTACCACGCGTAGAAACTCGAAATCAATAAAACTTAGGTAAAAGAAATAAGTAAATCTTTCCTTATTACCCTTAGGCAATTTCGGAGACGAAATTTTATTTTAAGGGGGGTAGATTGTAATATCTCGGATTTTTGCCAACCTGGAATTAGACATCCTTAGGCAATGGGTCGATCCTAACACCTTATTAACTTGTCAGAACTCAATCCCAAAGTCTAAAACCATTTTTGAACCCATTTCCTTCACAAATCCCACCCTTCACCACCTTAATCTTTCAATTTTTCTAAGTACTTTCACCCTAGACACTATCTTAAACTAGCTAAGTAGTATAACTTGGATCACTTTATATACAAACTACAAAGGACTAAGTACCACCTCAGATAGAAATCTTATAGGACTAAATCCTTTAGAAATGAGGCAAAGTAACTAAGTGCTAAACTAGATTAGCTACGAAATCCATTTGATCCACTTTAAATACGATCTATAAGACCCAAAACTTGTAGAATCATTAACGCTAGGTTACCCTAAAATCTAGGATCAATCTCATTACCCAGCTGCTCTCGAGAGCATCTCGAAACTCCGTATCAGATCTGGACCGCACGTCGGAAGTCCAATTAACACCAAATTAAGGAATTAGGACCGCCTTGCTAGGCTTGACAACCATCTCGGAAATCAAATCCAGATAGTGTCCCAGCGCTATTCGCTTGAGCTCGGAGTGGGGAGTGTGAGAAATGTGAAAATAATTCTAAATAAAATTCAAAATAATGAAATCTGAGACTTGTCGCTTACGGGTCAGTATTAAGCAACCAGACCGTAAGAATCAGACCAAATTACACCCTCGGATCAAGGATATTTCCCCAAACATATCCATGTACTCGGAATCTTCGATCGAGATCCACTGACCATTGAACTGAAACTGGTCCGCCATGCGTAATCTGGGAATCCGACTAAAACGAAAATATAACTCAACCTAGATCCAAAGTCAGTGAGCTTAAGTCAGACCTTTGGCTCAAGGGGGACCGCCAGAAGTGCTTCGTTGAGCTGGAAAAGGGTCGTTTTGGTTATAACCTAAGTATACCTTGACCATAAGTCTATTTTAGTATATTTTTAAGCTATATAAGGACCTTAGAACCCTCTCTCTCATAGCCATACGAATTTGAGAGAAACCCTAGAGAGAGAAGAGAGAAAAGAGAGAGAAGGAGTGAGAGAAGTGGGAGAAACTCCCTACTGCTTTTCCCTGCTATTCTACAAGCCTATCTTGTCGCTTTCCCAGCGAATCTAACTTCGTTTCTAGGTAAGAAACCCTAACTCTAATCTGTTTTGGAGTTGTGAAGGTTGTAGGTTATGAAATAGCTAACCTATTTCATTCTATAGGTTACCAAACTGCCCAATACAGAAGCTTAGCAAACCTATCATATTCGTTACAATTCTACGACAAAAGGTGCGGACTTTAGGTGTATAGGTTATGGTTTTCAACGCTTTCAATGTCAGATAATGATAGATTCATGATCTGCATGCAATTGCACATGTATAAAGTGCTGTCTGTTTTTCGTTTCGATTAACGATGAAGAATATGGAATTTTACATACTCTAGGTATTTGTAGAAAGTACCGTATACGTATAAATTTTGGAAATGTGTTTGCCATGATTATTTATTGTATGAATATATTATATATGGATAAAATACTTATTTGGCGAAAGGACTCGCCCTAATACATGTTTTGCTAATATACACTATGTATGTTGAAATAATGTATTCTAGAACGTACCGTATACGTATAAATTTTGGAAATGTGTTTTCGATGATTATTTGCTGTATGAACATATTATATATGCGTAAAATACTTGTTTGGCGAAAGGACTCGCCCTAATATATGTTTTGCTAATATATACTATGTATGTGAAAATAGTGTATTCTAAGTGTTTATGAAAATGACTGAATGAGTATAGAATTCTCATTCGTGCTCGCCATAACTAATTGTCATGGATATATGATTGTTGTATTGGTGATACCCCTTTGGCAAAAGGATTTGCCCTAAATCACGCCACGACCAATATACACTATATATGTTACAATGTGTGGCCCAAGTATTCGTGGAAATGACTGAATGAATATGGAACTTGGATTTATGCTTGCCATGATTATCCGTTGTGGGTGCACTCGTGTTATAATTGGGGCAACTCCCTAGTGAAAGGATTTGGCCTAATGCCTATGTGATCAACATATGTCATGTATGTTGATGTATGTAGTTTAAAGTGTTTGTTGAGATGTCTGAGTGAGTAGTAGTTAGTAAATTGTAATGTATAAGGGTGTTGAGATTTGATTCTCAACTTCTTTAACTATGTGTATGATTTCTTTAGATATTTGTGTGATTAGGAATTGAATATGTACAAACTCATGCTTATGTTATACTTCATAACATGCTCAACTGATTGCATGATTCTATCTGTGTAATACATATGTTTAAATTCATGTTTATATTGTATTCTATAAGTGCCGTGAAGGGTGATGTAGGAGTGGTGTAACGAGTGCGTGCAACAACCCTGACAGCCCTAAGCGGATGTTATCAGACTTTAATTGTATGATTTGAATCTTGATCCATTACTGCTCTACCTATCTGCAATTGAATGTGATTGAGACTATTGTATAGTCCAGGCAGTCGGTAATGGGATCGAATTTGTGGCTGGGATTCATTCGCCACGTAGGACGTGTTTGACGAACCCGAGTCATGCGTTGCTTGTCAGCAGTGGTTAGGCCACACGAAGTGCTTATGCACTTCATGTCGTACAACTCAACGGGCGCTCGTGCTAGTCGAGCTCGTCAAGTAACCCGATCTGTCTTATGTATTTTCACCATGTTTGGACGTTACTGCTTGAACCTAAGGTACCAAATTTACCAGTGGAAACCCCGTTAACTATGGTACCTCGATCCGCTAAGACTCATGAGCCGGACATGGTGGTATGGGACACCGTGGTCGAGCTGTTAGCCTACGCTGGGGCCACGTGCCTCCCCATAGTGACCATTGAGTAACCAGACTTATGAGTCAAATACGGTGGTATGGGACACTACATTTGAGCTGTCATCACTTACGGCGAGAGCTAAATACAGTGAGACCTCTATTCGTGCTGACGGGTGACAAGCCCTTCGTAGTGTCTTCGAATATACTCTACAATTTATGATTGGCGATGAGCCCTTCGCTGTAACTAGAGCATGAGTTGAGCCAAGTACGATGAGACCTGTATTCGAGCTAACGGCCAGCGATTGAGCCGAGTACAATGAGACCTGTATTCGAGCTGACGGCCAGCAATTGAGCCGCATATGGTGAGATCTGTATCCGTGCTGATGAGTGACGAGCCCTTTGTGATGCCTTCGCGATGCCTCTCGAACCATAATATCGTATGGGATTATCTAAGTTTGATGACCCTAGAATGGATCATGTTTGGGAATGATACAAGGGAGGTACCTTAGTTTTCCAATACTGCTGTTTAAAATGGACTAATAACAACTCAGTAATTATGCTCATCATGTATTGTATGCGCTTAGAAGATTGGAGCACTGAGGGATGAACGCATGTCGCGAACGTAAGATGGTGTCGCATGAGGGTGGTTTGGCAAGGGCATACATCATGACCGCATTCATACTTGCATTAATAAGAGTATTTAGAATTATTGATTGTACTGCTTTATCATTACTGCTTAACTATTTTGATAACATGCTAACCCATGCTTTATTGGTCCACTGAGTTGATCACTCACTCCCACGTTACGGGACGGTGTTGTACACACCAACCAGATTTGTTTGAGTTTCAGGTGATGGCGATGCTTATGAAGCAGAGCCAGACTACTACTATGATGTTGAGGAGGGGTTCTCCTACATGTAACTCTCTGACAGGTCTATGAAGACCTGGTATTGTATTGACGGGGCTATGGTATTTGGAATAGAAGACATTACAATTCCACAACTTGGTATAATTTGAAATTATACTTGTAATTCTTTAACCTGGTAACCTTATCACACTCTGGAGACTCACCACAGTTTATATATTTTATTTATCTATCACAGTCTTCCGCTTGCTATCTCACTTATCTCTAGAGTATGATATGCTGTTTTGGCTTAATCTCACTCATGTTCACTACACTAATACAGACAACATTCAATCATCATTCATTTTGTTGCATAAGTGATGCGTTGGAACTCGGTAGTTGAGTTTATGCTCGACCCCCGATTTTCAGGGTGTTACAATATCTCCCTCAACTAGGTCGTGAGTCGACTCGTCTGGTTTTCCCAACTGAGTCAAAATAAAACTGATACAAGGTCATTCAGGGAGAGTTTGGGGAAACATTAGAACCAGGAAACCGAAGATCTTATTCTATAGCCAGTAGTATTATAAACTCCATCTCAACTAGCTTGTTGTTTGAAAGCTTTAATCGAGTCAACTTAGTGGTGACTCACTGACATCTTATAACCTTCTATCCAGGTACTACGTCCAATTATCTGCCTTGAAGGACACTCCTTCCTTCAACAAGTCCCAACAAGATCCCTGCATTCACCTCACAAGAACCTTACAAATCAGAGAAAACACCCATCCAAGGTGAGGGATATCCCACATGGCTTCCTCATTTCATTGAATTCTAAGATAGTTAAACCTAAAAGTATAAAGATATTTTAAGTGTGTATATTTTAAGTGTGGAATTGTTTTGAATCTTGTTGTTTTAATCCATCTTATAAGGATTGTATTACGCACATTATGCCACATTTAAAATTGCTTACGTACATGTATACTTCTACTATCTGCACTAAGAGGTAACGGATCTTGTTTCCGTGATGAGGTTGCTCCATTAATTCCACATATATGTTAGATTACTTTTAAATTGAAGTTAATGATGTATTAGAATATTGCAAATAATAACTTGGTTCCTTAGTTTCTCATTTGAATGTGGTGAACATGAGTTATTTCATTAACTTCTATCACTCAAGTCTTATGATTAATAATTATGTGACTAGGACTTAGAATTGCATTCTTTATGCTATCCTAGCAATTTCTCAATTTTGTACATAGTTTTATTAGTGAAGAAAAGAATTGTGATGCCTATATTCCTTCTATCTCATAAGATGTATAATGAATATCTCTTTTCTTAAGATGTGTAGTAATCCTGTTACTATCCTAATGTGTTTGTAATGTCATATTTGGGCCCTCCTTTGGACCTTGGGAAAGTAGATGAATTTATATTGAGCTCATATTTGAATGCTAGATATCCTATTAAAGGACTACAAGTCTTGATCATGCTTATGAGAGTAATCTTATTCATCCTATGGAATGTGCATGAGCATTATGGTACATGACATTCACGCATGACATATAAGCTTTTTCGAGTGCTCAATGTAAGCCACACTCTGTTTGATTTACTGAAAGCTCCAACACTTTAGTTTAACTCATAGAACTTGTGCATTTGGGTCACTTGGGCACTTTTCTTTACATAAGGCTTTTTCGGGATTGGACACTCCTCGGGCGTACCCCGTGTATTTTTTCAGGAGATATCCTTAGGCAAACTCACCTATATGGTCTTTTTCAAGTGGTTAGTTCTCCTTGGGCGACCTTTTATTTTGACAACTGGATGTGCATCCTCAAATCTGTGACTTGAGCATACATTCATACATCCATACATTTACATTTAAATTTACATTATCCTCGTCATGATTGATTATGTTTGGTATAAATTGTTTTGGAATGACATGGTATGCATGAATCATTGCGAAAAATTCTCACTAAGTTTTCACTCACCTAATCGTGCGGTTGCACCAAATAGATGCAGGTTTGATGACAGCTAGAGACCCCTATAATGGGATCCCAGGGGCGGTTGAGGTGGAGTTTGGCGAGGAAGTACTCTATGTGAATGTAGTTGAGCCGTTGGAACTCAATTGATATCTTAGGATTTTACTTACTTTCGTATCTTAGACTTTAAGTTTTGTTTGAGCTGTAATAACAATTCCCCTGCTGAGGGATTTCATGTTACTTTCATTTACTTGTATTAAACTTTCTTATTGTTACTCTTGATATTCTAGTTTACATGGTAGTTGTCTAGTTTACGTTATGAAATTTTCTAGTGACTAGATGTAAAGTTGTTCACTTCATAGTGTAATAGTTGGGTTCTCATACTCGAGCGATTGTCCTCGGGTTTTAAGAACCAGGGTGTTACACTAACACTGGCCTGACCAACTAGCCCGATCGACCGCTCAGGACCTGGATGACACAGCCCAGATGCATAAGGTTAGACCGCCCATCGATAGGTGGAGGGTGCCCACAAATGATGTAAGGGCCGTCACTCAAACACAATTGTGGAATGATCGCGACATCATTACAGTTTGATATACTAGGCTCGTAGCCATATTGGTTATTTATTGGTCAATACGGGGAGGCTCGTCACCCCAGCATAAGCCGACATCATGGACACAGTGTCCCGTACCACCATGCCCGGCTCCTGAGACTTGGGGATCATATCACTAATGGTTATCAGTAGGCCTCTTTAGGGTATTAGGATGCTCTAGATTCATGCAGCACATGTGGTTGGTCAACTAGTAGGCTAGTTCAATGGACTCGATGAACCTTGGTGCAACTGGTACTGGGTGCAAGCATATCGCGTAGTTCAATTATTGTCGGTTGTCCGCGTTCAACCCGAGTCAATCAGACTAGTCTAAGGCGGCTGACTCAATATGGCTACCCTTGTAAATTTATGGTTTGTCGACCAACCCAATTAACCAAATAGCCATAATTAATCAATATACTAATAAATTAATTATCGCAGGTACACGAAGGTGTACAAACAACAAATCAGAAAAATTCTACTTTGTTTGGGCATTTTATTGAACATGCTGGACGTATTACGACTAACATAGCAATTCATGGGTGGTAAGGCAAATAAATTAAGTCTGTTCATCCAATAAAATTGGGGTAGCTGGAGCATCTCCATATAATCAATGGCTTTATCCAGATTGCTGGCCTAGGGTGGTCGTAGCGGCTCTATGCTTGCGATCCTTAATTCATATTAGGGTTTACTACTCAGATGACAAATCTCCAATCAATGTGAGGCTAACACTAGCCCGACCGGTCACTGAGGACCCAAATGACACAACCCAGATGCACAAGTTAGGCCGCCCATCGACGGGTTGAAGACGCCCACAAATGATGTAAGGGTCGTCACCCAAACACAATTGTGGAACGGTCGCGATATTGTTAAAGTTTGATGTACTAGGCTTATAGCCTTATTGGTTGCTCATTGGTCATTACGGGGAGGTTCGTCACCCTAACATAGGCCCACAACACAGACATACTATCCCATACCACCATGCCTGACTCCTGAGACTTGAGGATCGTATCACTAATGGTTATCAGTAGACCTCTTCAGGGTATGAGGGTTCTCCAAATTCAAGCAAACGTGAACATACATGGTGGACACACATGATTGGTGAGTTAGTAGACTAGTTCGGTGGACTCAATGAACCTTGGTGCAACTGGCATTAGGTGCAAACATCCTGCGTAGTCCAACTACTGTCGGTTGTCCACGTTCAGCCCGGGTCAATTGGACTAGTTTGGGGTGGCTGACTCAATTATGGCTACCCTCATAAATTTATGGTTTGTCGACCAACCCAATTAACCAAATAGCCGCAATTCATTAATATACTAATAAATTAATTATCACAGGTAAATGAAAGTGTACAAACAACAAATCAGAAAAATTCTACTTTGTTTGGGCATTTTATCGAATATGTAGGCCGTATTACGACTAACATACCAATTCATGGGCGGTAAGGTGATGTTTTATTTAAACCAACACAATTTAAATGATTTATAAACTCGCAAGTATACGAATCAGATGCAAATATGGTACGTATTACGAGATCGTTCCCACGAGGACTGGTTGTCACAATTCAAATCTATGATTCTTCTTAACTAATCCAATGAATAATGAACTAAACTACTAAGCACAATTTTAGGAAAAACAATTAAGAATAGGGAAGAAAATTCAATCAGAGAGAAAGCACTAGGACTTTCGAATCCACCCCTAATTATCCTAACCCTTGTTTCGTCTGTTGATTCACCTTGATCTAAATTGATACCACTTAAATAGAGAAAGCACAATCTGTGTCCTTAATTGGGCATACAGACTGTCTAATTCCTCTAAGCAATGCCATGAATAACAAATTCCATGTCCTTGGTCGGGAACATGAAATGTACATTCATTAAAGCACCCTGTTTCTTCCTCTATAGGAAACTTGTTCCTGATCAGACACAAGCACCTGTAATAAGCATCTAAACAACATCCATATATATACTTTGATCAAGTTCATAGATGGAGAAGCATAGAATTTAAACCAATCAAGCCCATTAGAGAAAAAAATAAATTAATTAATATTCAAAGTAAATCAACCAACACAAGAGCTAATCAAATTAGGGGCTTCATCTCAGCCCTAGCTGAGAGATTAGTTACCCATAAAATCCATAAAAAGATATTAAATAATATTCATAAAATAAAACACCAAACCGAACAATCTCTCTCTTCTTCCTTCTCTTTCTTCTCTTTCTCTCTCCCGGCTCTGGATCTCGAATTCCTGGATCTCGAATGCCTCTCCCACGTCCAAAACTTCCTTTTATATCGTGTTGGATGGTGGAATCGGTGGCGAGTCGTAGACGGACTCGAAGTGCGATTTTCGCAACCGTGATCGGTGGGCCCCACAGAGGTGTTTTCGGAAAATCCACCCCGTCCATTTGATTCGGGACGAAATTTCGATTAAGAATGGGTGGTTTTGAAGGTCCATTGGCGCGACCCACGAAGAAATCTTGAAAAGATCGATTTGAACGTTCTTGGGGTAGCCCTTTTGTGGCTCTCGCACGCACACGTGTGTACGCATGGGAGTGGAATCTCAGCATGTTTTTGTAGTATTCGCGGCCGTCTACAAGATGAACGGTTTGGATCGTCCGGAAAGACCACGTGTAGGGCCCACTGCTGTTCGCAAAACGGACCAGCGGCGTACGGCTTTCGCTGACACCTGCGAAGAGAAACTCGTTCACTTACGCTGACGAATTTGGTGGGGTCCACTACGATGTATTTTGAAGAAATCCGAGTCGTCCATTGAATAGAAGACGAAATTCCAGGTGGGAATGCTCATTTTCTCCTTCTTTTGATGGGGCCCACACATTATCTCTTTCTACCGTTCAACCTGCTTTTGAACGGTTAGATTTCCATCATCGCTCTCATTTGAAATTCGGCAACCTACACTTTGGTAACATCGACCTTAAACAGAGAATGGACAGATTGGATTGTCCGTTTGAACAATAGGTGGGACCCACAACTGAAAACCGCGGTCGGTTTGCGGGACGCTGGAAACGGCCATTGCCGTTTTGGCGAAGAGGGCGCTGGTCAGCGGTCTGTTTGACCGGCTGGCGGTCCCATGCACGGAGGGCACGCATGTACATGGTGTACATGCATCACGTGCGGGGCCCACTGTAATGTTTGTGCAAAATCTGCACCATCCATC
Organism: Magnolia changhungtana; assembly: GCA_030180095.1. NCBI lineage: Eukaryota > Viridiplantae > Streptophyta > Magnoliopsida > Magnoliales > Magnoliaceae > Magnolia > Magnolia changhungtana. Next base: position 6,704,297 of record JASAUF010000160.1, read on the forward strand.
TTTTTCCTCATATTATTTCACCCGTCAAAACCCAATTTGAGACAGTTCCAGATATCAGGTGGGCCCCAAATTGAAGATTAATGGGCTGATCTGTCCGTTGGGCCACTTTCTGAGATCTTTAGTAGATGAAATTTAATATGTACGGTTAATTTATAGCCTTCATCACATCTATGAAGCTTCGAGCCAATCAGACGGTGGGAAATACGTGATCTTGCATTCTGGACCCTTTTTGGGTCCCCTTGGCTTGCTTTCCTCAAATTCCAGGCGTTTAAAATCTTCATTATTGGTTTTCTGGAGTCCATCCCGTGCTCTGGTAATTTCGGAGCGTCAAATCCATACTTTTACCGTCATTTTCCAATTAACGCTCTTGATTTCATCCTGCAATAAAAACACAATTAAAATATGAAGTTCGGCGTTATTATGTTTGTAAAATCAGGCAATAGTCGGGGTCTGAGATGCAATATTCAACCCTGATCACAACCCCCAACCAGCATTTTGCTAGTCCCGAGCAAAACATGCGAAAAATAATTTTAGAAATAAAAGACAATTCCTGTAAACTCAAGTGTCTTGTGAACAGATAGCTGAGATGTGAAAATTCTACGATTCATGATCGGTGTGTGGAATTTTTCTCTTGGAATCAATCTTAGAGTAAACTTCATAATCAAGTTTAAAATATTCATCCACCAATTAGAACATTCCTAAACATTGAGTTCCACGAGTGTAAAGTATAATCTCGACTTACAATCAATAAAAGATCCAATTTGTCAATTTCATGATAATTCATGACAATCAAAACTTGAAACCAACACTTATCTCACAGATTAACTTTTCATGTTACCATCTTTTGATTTTCTTTACGAGCAGTAACGCAACTGAGGGGAATCAAATTCTCACCTATAGGGAGCAAACCTATGGCGAAAACTTGTCGCTTAACTTTTTGTTTTTTGTTTTTTTTTTTTTTTTCATATGTCAACTATGGAGAATCAAATCCACACCTATAGGGAGCAAACCTATGATGAAGATTTAGCCTTTTAATTCTTCTTTTTACTAAGTTAATCATTCAGTTATTGAACCAACACTTAATGTGTAAGCGAGATGTGATATGTGAAATCATGGCTCAATCAATGTTTACAACTTCTAATCATGGATTAACAATTCAAAATTGACCGTGAAATCAAGCAGATGGCTGAATCCAAGAGTCATAAATTACGAACATCACGTATCTTAAAATGTTAAAATCACAACTATCCTTCAAAATCACTTTGAATTCAATAGAAATTCCAGAAAAATTTTTAAAATTTTCACCAATTTTGCTCAAGACCAAGAAAATACCGATTAGGTGACCTAATCTCCCACCCCCAACCTAAAATCTACATTGTCCTCAATGTAAAAGAAATAAACATGCAATGCACATGGGACAACGAAAATAAAAGAGGAGTGATGGAAGGATAGTACCTGGACGGAGAATGAAGAAGCTTTCTCAAAAAAAAAATTGCAACGTAAAAGCGAGTTAGCACAAGAGAGAGATCAACAGAAGTAAAAATAACAAAAAGAAAAATCAAAGAAGATCCTACCTATACCACTTTCGCAGGTGCTCTCGATTGCATTTAGCGCATGCAACAAGCCTTTAAACCCCTAGGTTACCCCTAGTGGACGAGTTGTAGTCTCGTGAGGGTTTGCAGTAATGTTACCCACAAACATTGATGGAACTCACTAGAAAAATGAAAATAATCAAACAAGAGACTGGGTTGCCTCCCAGGAGCGCTAAGTTTAACGTCTTCAGCCAGACAAGTACAGACCATGAATGAGTGAATCGTTATAACCACGGTCCGCCAAAGAAATTACCTTACCACCTTAATTAACCAATCCCAGATAAGTGATGTGAGTTCCCATGAGCTGTGCTATCTGCAAGGAGGTAACTGACACTGTCGTCAAATAATTTAAGGACTTCTGCTCGAACGACTTCTTCCATGTGAGGATCACGCTTCCCTTGCAGTTCACGCGACATTTCCACAACATGATCCATGCATATCGTGGGGCATACTCCTTGTATTTCCACTATCTTCCTTTCAATTGCTGCCTTATATGTTCTAAGAAAATTAAGCAGCCTGCTCGCCTTTGTCTTCTCAGAGTTCGAAAATGTGCTGTCAGGAGGCGTCTCAGAGAGATGAAGAGGTTCCACTTTCGCTCTCCATTTTTCAGTCTCCAAGATAGGAGTAGAGTCGAGCAGTGCATTGACTTCATGGATGAGACTATCGATGTCAAAGTCCATGCGAGCTTGTGCTAAGCAGGTCTCAAGTGGATCTTCAAAAGATGTACGGAAGGAGTCCTGCACAAGGCTCTCGATCATGTCCACTTCAAATATGTCATCCAAATCTGCGGATTGTTGTCCTGCATTAAAAACATTGAGTTTAATATTCATGTTACCAAAGGACAATTTCATAACTCCATTTCGGCAATTTATAATAGCATTAGATGTGGCCAAAAATGGACGACCCAAAATGACTGGGATCTGACTATGAAGATTCTGAACAGGCTGAGTATCAATGACTATGAAATCCACTGAAAAATAAAATTTATCAACCTGGATTAACACATCTTCAATAACACCCCGGGGCACCTTGACAGATCTATCAGCCAGTTGTAATGTTACCTTAGTCGGTTTCAACTCGCCAAGTCATAGCTGCTCATAAACCGAATAAGGTAACAAATTAACGCTCGCTCCCAAATCAAGTAATGCCTTTCCGATCTTATGATCTCCTATGCCGCAAGAAATGGTGGGAGCTCCTGGATCCCTAAATTTACGAGGAGTGTTATGTTGAATCATGGAGCTGAGCTGCTCTGCAATGAAGACCCTCTTATGAACATTCTGCTTACGCTTTTGAGTGCATAAATCTTTCAGAAACTTAGCGTAAGCAGGGACTTGTTTAATAGCGTCAAGCAATGGGATGTTGACTTGTACTTTTTGAAACACATCCAAGATTTCATTAAAATTATTTCTTTTCTTTATTGGTGCCAGACGTTGAGGAAAAGGTGCTTTGGGCACATACGGTGGCACATTAGTGGCTCTTGGAGAGTCAGAGGGCTTTTGGACTTTGGATGCATTGGTGTGTCCCTCTACTTCATCTTGATCTTCTATTTTAGAACTTGATTCATCCCTAGGTATCTCTATTCTGTTATCAATCTGCTTGCCTGACCTAAGGGTAGTAATCGATTTGGCCTGTTCATGATATTGCCCTTGGTTGGAATTAGAGCCAATCTCATACTGTCCCTTTGGGTTAGCCTCAGGTTGGCTAGGGAACTTGCCCTTCTCTCTCTCACTCAATGTGGCAGCTAGTTGACCCATTTGTATTTCTAGCTTAGCAATGGATTGTGCATTTGCATGTAAGCTTTGCTGGTTGGCCAGTAAGGTTTGTTGGGTATCTTTTTGGAATTGGAGAGAACTCTGCATGAAAAGATGAAGTGTATCCTCAAGAGATGGGTTCCCATGATTGTGTAGGCGTTGTTGATATTGCGGAATTTGTTGATCGCCAACTTGGAGGTGCGGTTGCATGGGAGGATTTCCAGATGGTCCTCCTTGATGTGGTCCTTTGCCCAAGAAAAATTTGGATGCCTAGCCCCCCCGGGTTGTATGTGTTCGAGTAAGGATCATTCCTGTGTTTTTGAAAAGTGTTCATAGCATGAACTTGTTCGAAAGAAGTTCTGGGGATGCGCCCAGATGGACAAGATTAGGCAGGACTAGAACATGTGGCACATGCCTCCACTTGAGCTGTTTGTGGAGGTCCATTATTTAATACCAGAGCATCAACTTTCTTTGTCAGGTTATCAAGCTTAGCACACAGTTCTGGCACGACTCCTATCTCATATATACCACCTCTCTTTTGTGGTTGGGGACTTCTGTCACCTCTATTTGAATAGTCCCATTGCTGAGAATTTTCGCACAAGGTTTCAAAGAAGTTCCACGCTTCGACTTCACTTTTGGTCATGAATGACCCTCCACTGGTGGCATCAACCATGCGACGGTTCTGGGGTGTCAGACCGTCATAGAAGTATTGAACTTGTTGCCACTTCTCAAAACCATGGTGAGGACATTTAAGAAGCAAGTCTTTCCATCTTTCCCAACATTCATGAAAGTGCTCGCCCTCTTTTGTGTGAAGTTAGTAATTTCTCTACGGAGGGCATTGGTTTTGTGAACGGGGAAGAACTTATTTAAGAACTTCTTAGACAGTTGGTCCCATGTAGTGATAGTTCCAACTTCTAGAGAATTCAACCATGCTTTCGCCTTATCCTTCAAAGAAAAAGGGAACAGACGTAGGCGGATTGAATCATCTGAGAAGTTTTGGAACTTAAAAGTGGAGCAAATGTCTAAGAATTCTTTCACATGATGATATGGGTCCTCCTTGTCCAATCCATAAAAGGATGGTAACAATTGTATGACTCCAGGTTTTAGTTCAAAGTGTGCTGCCGTAGTGGTTGGCAACACTATGCATGAAGGCGCATTAAATTAGACAGGAGCTGAATAATCTTTGAGAGCCTTAACTTCAGTCTCATTCGCCATTTCAACAGAATTATTTCTCAATCTTTCACGCAGTGTTCTTTCTATTTCAGGATCAAATGGCGCTAGTTCTATATTCAGAGATCTACGTCCTAGCATAAACTATGTTATTGCAATGGAAGAAAAAAAAAATTAAACTAAGAAGCAACCTAAGAGAAATAAAACTAGACTTAGAACTATGAGATTTTAAAACAAGTTAAAACTATGTAAGTAAGAATGAGAAGAAAGAACCCGGAAAGGGAGATGAATGATGTCAGAAAATTTAAGATGTTCCTCCTTCACTTAGTAGCTTCCTTCCTCAATTCCTGTAAACAAAAAAAAAAAAAACAAATTTAGGTTTCCTAAAATAATGATAGAAAAATCCTAAGCAACGGTTAATTTCTAAAAATAAAATAAAAATAAAATAAAATTAAAACTTTAACCTAAGTTAGTAAAATCCTAAGCTATGAATTATGATAAGAGAGAATCCTAAATTCAATTTGGAACGGAACAGTCCCCGGCAACGGCGCCAAAAACTTGGTGTTTTATTTAAACCAACACGATTTAAATGATTTATAAACTCGCAAGTATACGAATCAGATGCAAATATGGTATGTATTACGAGATCGTTCCCACGAGGACTGGTTGTCACAATTCAAATCTATGATTCTTCTTAACTAATCCAATGAATAATGAACTAAACTACTAAGCACAATTTTAGGAAAAACAATTAAGAATAGGGAAGAAAATTCAATCAGAGAGAAAGCACTCGGACTTTCGAATCCACCCCTAATTATTCTAACCCTTGTTTCGTCTGTTGATTCACCTTGATCTAAATTGATACCACTTAAATAGAGAAAGCACAATCTGTGTCCTTAATTGGGCATACAGACTGTCTAATTCCTCTAAGCAATGCCATGAATAACAAATTCCATGTCCTTGGTCGGGAACATGAAATGTACATTCATTAAAGCACCCTGTTTCTTCCTCTATAGGAAACTTGTTCCTGATCAGACACAAGCACCTGTAATAAGCATCTAAACAACATCCATATATATGCTTTGATCAAGTTCATAGATGGAGAAGCATAAAATTTAAACCAATCAAGCCCATTAGAGAAAAAAAACAAATTAATTAATATTCAAAGTAAATTAACCAACACAAGAGCTAATCAAATTAGGGGCTTCATCTCAGCCCTAGCTGAGAGATTAGTTACCCATAAAATCCATAAAAAGATATTAAATAATATTCATAAAATAAAACACCAAACCGAACAATCTCTCTCTCTCTTCTTCCTTCTCTTTCTTCTCTTTCTTCTCTCCCTGGCTCTGGATCTCGAATTCCCTGGATCTGAATGCCTCTCCCACGTCCAAAACTTCCTTTTTATAGCTGTTGGATGGCTGGAATCGGTGGCAGAGTCGTAGACGGACTCGAAGTGCAGATTTTCGCAACCGTGATCGGTGGGCCCCACAGAGGTGTTTTCTGGAAAATCCACCCCGTCCATTTGATTCAGGACGAAATTTCAGTCAAGAATGGGTGGTTTTGAAGGTCCATTGGCGCGGCCCACAGAAGAAATCTCGAAAAGATCAGATTTGAACGTTGCCGGGTAGCCCTTTTGTGGCCTCTGTACCGCACACGTGTGTACGCATGGGAGTGGAATCTCAGCATGTTTTTGTAGTATTCGCGGCCGTCTACAAGATGAACGGTTTGGATCGTCCGGAAAGACCACGTGTAGGGCCCACTGCTGTTCGCAAAACGGACCAGCGGTGTCCGGCTTTCGCTGACACCTGCGAAGAGAAACTCGTTCACTTACGCTGACGAATTTGGTGGGGTCCACTACGATGTATTTTGAAGAAATTCGAGTCGTCCATTGAATAGAAGACGAAATTCCAGGTGGGAATGCTCATTTTCTCCTTCTTTTGATGGGGCCCACACGTTATCTCTTTCTACCGTTCAACCTGCTTTTGAACGGTTAGATTTCCATCATCGCTCTCATTTGAAATTCGGCCACCTACACTTTGGTAACATCGACCTTAGACAAAGAATGGACGGATTGGATTGTCCGTTTGAACAATAGGTGGGACTCACAACTGAAAACCGCGGTCGGTTTGCGGGACGCTGGAAACGGCCATTGCCGTTTTGGCGAAGAGGGCGCGGGTCAGCGGTCTGTTTGACCGGCTGGCGGTCCCATGCACGGAGGGCGCGCATGTACATGGTGTACATGCATCACGTGCGGGGCCCACTGTAATGTTTGTGCAAAATCTGCACCATCCATCTTTTTCCTCATATTATTTCACCCGTCAAAACCCAATTTGAGACAGTTCCAGATATCAGGTGGGCCCCAAATTGAAGATTAATGGGCTGATCTGTCCGTTGGGCCACTTTCTGAGATCTTTAGTAGATGAAATTTAATATGTACGGTTAATTTATAGCCTTCATTACATCTATGAAGCTTCGAGCCAATCGGACGGTGGGAAATACGTGATCTTGCATTCTGGACCCTTTTCGGGTCCCCTTGGCTTGCTTTCCTCAAATTCCAGGCGTGTAAAATCTTCATTATTGGTTTTCTGGAGTCCATCCCGTGCTCTGGTAATTTCGGAGCGTCAAATCCATACTTTTACCGTCATTTTCCAATTAACGCTCCTGATTTCATCCTGCAATAAAAACACAATTAAAATATGAAGTTCGGCGTTATTATGTTTGTAAAATCAGGCAATAGTCGGGGTCTGAGATGCAATATTCGACCCTGATCATAAGGCAAATTAAGTGTATAGACAAGTGAGTAGTAAGAAGCATGAGCAACAAAATAGCAAATTCAACCTATTCTAGCAACCAATCGAACATAAAGGCTTCATTACACATGGATAACAATTCATGGAAAGTAAATGGGCCATATGAGTACGGACAAGTTAGCATGCATTCATATATTCATGACACAAATCATTAATCGTGACATGGGATTCGATAAACGGCAATATGGGATAATGTTCCGCACCTAGAAGTGGTTTATCGAATTTCTAGCGCCGCTCCTAGGATTTGGGTCCATAAATCAACGTATCGGTGCCCTGCACCAATGAGATTAGTTTGCAAGGCGCATGCAAATGACTTCTAAGGTCCAAATCACAAGATAGGTTCAATAGTTACATCTACTTATGGCCGAGTTGGTTTCCTATAGTAAGACGTAATCGTGGGCTATGTTGCGGCCCGTGGTGGTAGGAAAAATCTCTCAATTCGGCTCCCCACATGCCTCTTCTATCATTCTCTCCCAACTCTCTCTCCTTGCTGTAATAAAATTCGTATGGGAGTAAAGGAGTGAAAATCTGGGCTACTTATAGCCCCGAATAAGTGTGTAAATGGCCCTGAGGGCCTCTTTCCTATTAAACTTGTCCCTACTAGGGCTATCTTCGGCCTCCAAGGCCCTTTCGAGGGCTTGCTGGCCTATCCATACCAAGGGGTAGGTTTCCCACCATGGGATCTATGGTCTGTCACAATCGGGCGGCGATCAAATGCTTTGATTAACCGTGGGGGCCCCACTTATAATCGATGGTCGTTGGTGCTCGATCGGGGCCGTGGCTATATGGATATGAGCTGGGAAATATCTTTAACTCATACCTCGATTTTGGTTGCGATCTAACGTTTAGAAAGTCACAACTTTGCGAAATAGTGAGGGGTCTATTTCACTTAAGTTTTCAGATTTTAGCTTAGGGGATTCACGCGTTTCAAGCAGTTGGCTTCCGACCCAAGTTGAGTAGTTTTAAGCACTTCCTTGGTTCGCTACCCCTGAAGGACGTTAAGCTTACTAAGATGAACGTCTTTCTATAGCCTCTGGCTTAGTGTCCCACTAATGAGTTATCTAGGGCTTATTTGGATAATCAGGGCATTTTTTTGAATGAATTAGGTAGGGAGATTTCTTGTGCGTAGTTGTTAGGGTCTGGATTAACTAAGTTCATAGTGTGACCTTTTTGAAATTAACAAAAATGGTGATTCGGTCATGAGCACTCTAAATCGTTGGTTCTTATGCTAAATGAGTGTAACGATTTAGAAATTTCCATACAAAGACCCGAGTATCACCTCAGGTAGAAATCGCTTAGGATCAAATCCTTTAGAAATTTGACAAAGTTAACTAAGTGCTAAACTAGATTAGCCATGAAATCTGTTTAAATCACTTTAAATACGATCTGTAAGACCCAAAGCTTGTAGAATCATTAACACTAGGTTACCCTAAAATTTAGGATCAAACTCATTACCCGACTGCTCTCGAGAGCACATTGAAACTCTGTATCAGATTTGGATCGCACATCGGGAGTCCGAATAATACGAAGTTATAGACTTAGGACCACCTCGCTGGGCTTGACAACCATCTCGGAAATCAAATCCAGACAGTGTCCCACGGCTGTTCGCTTGAGTCCGGAGTGAGGAGTGTGAGAACACTTATTTTTCTTTACAAAAAATATCTCAAATAGTAATCTAAGACTTGTTACTTGTGGACAATTTGTAAGTAACCAGACCGTCAGAATCTGACCCAAATACACCCTCGGATTAGGAAAATTTCATATTCATGGCAGTGTACTTGAAATCTCTGATCGAGTTTCACTGACCGTTGAACTGAAACTGGTCCGCCACGTGTAATCTGAGAATCTGACTGAAAAGAAAACTTAACTCCACCTAGATCCGGAGTCTGTGAGCTTAAGTCCGACCTTTGGCTCAAGGGGGGCTGCCAGAAGTCCTCCGTTGAGCTGAAACTAGCTCACTTTGGTTATAACCTAAGTATACCTTGACCTTAAGTCTATTTTGGAGTGATTTTAGGCTATATAAGGACCTTAGAACCCTCTCTCTTCCAGCCATACGAATTTGAGAAAAACCCTAAGAGAGAAGAGAGAGAAAAGAGAGAGAAAGTGTGAGAGAAGTGGGAGAACCTCCCTACTGCTTTCCCCTGCCGCTCTACAAGCTTGTCTAGTCGCTTTCCCGATGATTCCGATTTTGTTTCTAGGTAAGAAACCCTAACCCTAATCTGATTTGGGGTTGTGATGTTTGTAGGTTATGAAATAGCTAACCTATTTCATTCTATAGGTCACCAAACTGCCGAATACGAGAGCTTAGCAAACCTATCGGATTTGTAACGATTCTACGATAAAAGGTGAGGACTTTAGGTGTAACAGCTTGGATTTTTGCCAACCTGGAATTAGACGTCCTTAGGCAATGGGCCACTCCTAACACCTTATTAACTTGTCAGAACTCAATCCCACAGTCTAAAAATCGCTTCTGAACCCATTTCCTTCACAAATCCAACCCTTCACCACCTTGTTCTTTCAATTTTCCTAAGTACTTTCACCCTAGACACTATCTTAAACTAATTAAGTATTATAACTTGGATCACCTTATATATAAACTACAAAGGCCTGAGTACCACCTCGACCAGAAATCACTTAGGATTAAATCCTTTAGAAATGAGACAAAGTAACTAAGTGCTAAACTAGATTAGCTACGAAATCCTTTTGAATCGCTTTAAATATGATCTGCAAGACCCAAAACTTGTAGAATCATTGACGCTAGGTTACCCTAAAATCTAGGATCAATCTCATTACCTGGCTGCTCTCGGGAGCATCTCGAAACTCTGTATCAGATCTAGACCGCACATCGGGAGTTCGAATAATACGAGGTACTTAGGACCGCCTCGCTGGGCTTGACAACCATCTCGGAAATCAAATCCAGATAGTGTCCCACGGCTGTTCGCTTGAGTCCGGAGCGAGAGGGTGTGAGAACACTAGTTTCTTTACAAAATAAATATCTTGAATAGTAATCTGAGACTCGTCGCTTGCGGATCAATATTAAGCAACCAGACCGTCAGAATCTGACCAAATTACACCCTCGGATCAGGAAAAATTTCATATACATTTACATGTACTCGGAATCTCCGATCGAGATCCACTGACCGTTGAACCGAAACTGGTCCGCCACGCGTGATCTGAGAACCCTACTGGAATGAAAACTTAATGAAACCTAGATCCATAGTCTGTGAGCTTAAGTCCGACCTTTGGCTCAAGAAGGCCCGCCAGAAGTCCTTCGTTGAGCTGAAACCAGACCACTTTGGCTATAACCCAAGTATACCTTGAACTTAAGTCTATTTCAGAGACTTTTTAGGCTATATAAGGACCTTAGAGGACCCCCTCTCACAACCATACGAATTTGGAAAAAGTCCTAAGTAAGAAGAGAGAAAAAGAGAGAGAAAGTTAGAGAGTTGTGGGAGAATCTCCCTCCTACTGTTTCCAATCACCACACGGGCTGCACCACCCCTTTCTTGTCGCTTTCCCGGTGATACCGACTTTGTTTTAAGGTAAGAAACCCTAACCCTAGATCTATTTTGAGGTGTGAGGGTTATAGGTTATGAAATAGCTAACCGATTTCACTCTTTAGGCTATAAAACCCCCGAATACGGAAGCTCATTAAACCTTGCTGATCCGTTGAGATTCCAAGGAGTAAGGTGCGGACTTTAGGTGTATAGGTTATGGTTTTCAGCACTTTCAATGTCAGATAATGATAGATTCATGATCTGCATGCAATTGCACATGTACAAAGTGCTTTCCGATTTCTGTTTCGATTAAATATGTAAATTATGGAATTTTACATATTCTAGGTATTCGTAGAAAATACCGTATACGTATATTTTTTGGAAATATGTTTAACATGATTATTTGTTATATGAATATACGATGTATGGATAAAATACTTATTTGGCGAATGGATTCGCCCAAATACATGTTTTACTAATATACACTATGTATGTAGAAATACTGTATTGTAGAAAGTACTGTATACATATGTATTTTAGAGATGTGTTTGCCATGATTATTTGTTGTATAAATATATTATATGTGCGTAAAATATTTGCTTGGTGAAAGGACTCGCCCTAATACATGTTTGCTAACATACACTAAGTATGTTGAAATAATGTATGTTAAGTGTTTATGAAAATGCTTGTGTGAGTAAGTGTTTGGATGTTGATGCCTTAGGAGGGTGTTGAGATGAGATTCTCAACTACCTTAGAGACATGTATGATTTACTCCATGAGGTTGTTTACTTAAACCGCTTACTTGTGAAATATATGTGTTTGTATTCCTATTTAAGTAGTGCTTTATAACATGCTCTACAACATGCTTTATAACATGCTTCAGGACATGCTTACTTACATGCTTGAATTACTTAGTTTATCATGCTTTACTCCACATGCTACGAATAAGGTTTGATTGAGTTTGGGACTATGTCTATAGTCCAGACAGTCGGTACTAGACTTGAGATCGTGGTTGAGTTTCATGTCACCACGTAAGATGTGTTTGACGAACCCGAGTCGTACGTCAGTTGGCGACAGTGGTTAGGCCACGCGAAGTACTTATGCACTTCAGGTCGTCCAATTGATTGTGCGCTCGAGCTAGTCAGGCTCGTCATGTAACCCGATGGTCTAATGTATGTTCACCATGTTTGGTCGCTACTGCTTGAACCTAGGGTACCAAACTTACCAGTAAAATCCCTTTTAACTATGGTACCTCGATCCGCTAAGACTCATGAGCCGGGCATTGTGGTATGGGACACCGTGGTCGAGCTGTCGGCCTACGCTGGGGCCATGTGCCTCCCCGTAGTGACCAGTGAGCAACCAGACTCGTGAGCCGATTATGGTGGTATAAGACACTATATTCGAGCTGTTGGCCTACACTACTTGATGGGTGATGGGGGAGTGGTGCAACGATTCCGTGTAACAGCCCTGACAGCCCTGACCGTATTCGGTGTAGTGACCTCGAGCATACTCTAAACCTACGGTGAGGCGCCGAGCCTTTCCGTAGTAACAAAGTATAAACTAGGCCTGTATTGATAAGGTGACGGGGGAGTGGTGCAACGATTCCGTATAACAGCCCTGGCAGCCCTTGCAGTCACCTAGAAACACACCATCGTATGAGATTGTCTAGGACTGACGACCCTAGAATGGATCATGTTTGGGAATGATACAAGGGAGGTACCTTAGTTTCCCAATCCTGCTGTTTGAAATGGACTAATAACAACTCGGTAATCATGCTCATCATGCATTGCATGTGCTTGGAAGATGTGGAGCACTGAGGAAAGAAAGCATGCCGCGAACGAAGATGGTGTCGCATGAGGGAGTATGTCGGTGAGGGCATACATCATGACTGCATTCATACTTGCATTAATAAGAGTAGTTAGGAGTGTTTGATTTTACTGCTTTATCATTACTGCTTGACTGAATTGATAACATGTTAACCTATGCCTTATTGTTCCACTGAGTTGATCACTCACTCCCATGTTACGGGACGGTGTTTGCAACACCAACCAGATTTGTTGAGTTTCAGGTGATGGCGATGCTTATGAAGCAGAGCCGGACTACTACTATGATGTTGAGGAGGAGTTCTCCTATCTGTATCTCTCGACAGGTCTATGAAGACTTGGTATTGTATTGGCGGGGCTATGGTACTTGGGATAGAAGACATTACACTTCCTCACATTAGGTATATTTTAGAATTGTACTGTAATTATTTAACCTGGTAACTTTATCACACTCTGGAGACTCACCACAGTTTTTATATGTTATTTATCTATCACAGTCTTCCGCTTGCAATTTAATTGTCTCTGGAGTATGATATGCTGTTTTGGCTTAATATCACATGTTCAATGCACAAATATAGTCAACATTCAATCATCATTCATTTTATTGCATAAGTGATGTTCTGGAACTCAGGAGTTGAGTTTATGCTCAACCCCCGATTTTCGGGATGTTACATTAGGTGTATAGGTTACGATTTTCAACGCTTTCAATGTCAGATAATGCTAGATTCATGATCTGCATGCAATTGCGCATGTACAAAGTGCTGTCTGTATTCCGTTTCGATTAAAGATGAAGAATATGAAATTTTACATATTCTAGGTATTTGTAGAAAGTACCGTATACGTATAAATTTTGAAAATGTGTTTGCCATGTTTATTTGCTGTATGAACATATTATATATGTGTAAAATACTTGTTTGGTGAAAGGACTCGACCTAATACATGTTTTGCTAATATACACTATGTATGTTGAAATAGTGTATTCTAAGTGTTTGTGAAAATGCTTGTGAGAGTAAGTGCTTGGATGATGGTGCATTAGGTAGGTGTTGAGATGGGATTCTCAATTACCTTAGAGACGTATATGATTTCCTCCATGTTGGTTGTTTACTTTACCGCTTACTTATGAAATATATGTGTTTGTATTTCCTGCTTATATGGTGCTTTATAACATGCTTTATAACATGCTTGTTAACTTGCTTGAATTACTTTGTTTATTATGCTTTACTCCACATGCTCTTAATATAGATTGATTGCGTTTGGGACTATGATTATAGTCCAGACAATCGGTACCAGACTTGAGCTCGAGTTTGACGAACTCGAGTCGTACTTCAGTTGGCGACAGTGATTAGGCCACATGAAGTGCTTATGCACTTCACGTCGCTCAGTTGATTGTATGCTCGAGCTAGTCAGGCTCGTCAAGTAACCCGATATGTTTAATGTATGTTCACCATGTTTGGACGCTACTGCTTGAACCTAGGGTACCAAACTTACCAGTGGAATCCCGTTAACCATGGTACCTCGATCCACTAAGACTCATGAGCCGGGCATGGTGGTATGGGACACTGTGGTCGAGCTGTCGGCTTACGTTGGGGCCACGTGCCTCCCCGTAGTGTCCATTGAGCAACTAAACTCGTGAGCCAATTATGGTGGTATGGGATATTATATTCGAGCTGTCGGCCTACACTGATTGGTGACGAGCCCTTTGTAGTGACCTCGAGCATACTCTGAATTTGCGGTGATGCGATGAGTTTTGCCGCGATGTATAGATTATGAACTAGGCCTGTATCAATTTAGTGATGAACCGTTAAAAAGGTGATGGGAGAGTGGTGTAACAATTGCATGTAACAGCCCTGACAGCCTTTGCAGTACCCTAGAACCACACTATTGTATGAGATTATCTATGTTTGACGACCCTAGAATGGATCATGTTTGAGAATGATACAAGGGAGGTACCTTAGTTTCCCAATCCTACTGTTTGAAATGGACTAATAACAACTCAGTAATCATGCTCATCATCGCACTGCATGTGCCTGGAAGATGTGTAGCACTGAGGAATGCAAGTATGCCGCGAACGTAAGATGGTGTCGCATGAGGGAGTATGTGGTGAGGGCATGCATCATGACTGCATTCATACTTGCATTAATAAGAGTAATTAGGAGTATTTGATTGTACTGGTTTTTCATTACTGCTTGACTGAATTGTTAACATGTTAACTTATGCCTTATTGTTCCACTGAGTTAGCTACTCACTCCCACGTTATGGGACGGTGTTGTACACACCAACCAGACTCTGTCTTAGGTGCAGATGAGGTGACAACTCAGGAGGCTGAGCCGGACTACGACGAGGACCAGGACGAGTTCTCATATATACAGTATTCTGGTGGCTTTGACTAAACTGCCTGGATCGACAGGACTTACAGGACTTACTTCTCTAGTTGTACTTTTGACATTTGATTGTAAAATAGATATATGTATATAGTGACTCAGTTGGGTTCATACTCTGGAGTTTGAGATGGTTTTGTTCTTTTATATACATTTATATAAAGTTTCAGTCTTCCGCTTGCCTTTATACAGTTGATCTGGAGTATGAATTACTGTTTTGGTATAATCTCACTCATGTTTATTGCACTAACATAGACAACATTTAATCATCATTATCTATGTTGCATAAGTGATGTTTTAGAACTTGAGAGTTGAGTTGCTACTCGACCATCGAATTTTAGGGCGTTACAAGTTGGTATCAGAGCATGATTTAGATTAAACCGGACCTGAGTTATGGCCTCACAACGTTCATTGACGCATTTCGACTTAGGAGGGTGCAAGAACAATAGAGAAACAGTTTTAGGCATCCCAGTTTCGCCTAACGGTGAAGTTCGTCGAAAACGGTAGCTACAAACGAGTCTGTACTCAACCTTGGTCGCAGGGGTCGACCTTAAAACACTCCTTGGCCGTCTCTTGACAATTCTAGATCACAATGCACTTCATCCCAGCCATTAAAACTCGGTAAATACAAGTTTAGCTCAGAAATTTTGTGAAATTACCCGAAACGGAGTGAAACGGGATCGTGGGCGTACCCACGCTTGTCTAGGGGCACCCAGGGTGGGACCCACATCAATTTTGAGCCTAGGGGTCATGAAGACCTCACCCAAATGGCGAGGGATTGCCAGATCTTCCAGAGAGTGGCGAGGCCCTCGCCCAGTCGGTGAGGCCTTGCTGGATTTTGGGCCCGGCCGGGCGGGCCGTGCGGGCCGATCGACTTTAGGGGTTTAAGAAACGCCCTGAGTTAGGTCTTGTCCATTTCCTCCCTCCCAAACCCCTATTTCCTTCATAAACCCACCTCCAAGCCCTCCTTTCTCTCTAAACTTGCTGCCCTCTCTCTCAAATCACCCTTCTAATCGCCCCATATGCTATTTTCGACCACCACCCATTCATTCCCATCGTCTACAGCCATCCCTACCTCCCTACCCTCTCCATTTTCTCTTGTTTGAGCTCTCACACCCCCATTTGAAGCTCAAAAATCATGTGAGCTTCCTCACCCATCTTATCTCTCCACTTTCCTCCTTCAATCTCTATCATTTGGGCCTCTACAACATCTGTTGAGACCCAAGTCCGTGGAGAACCAACTCTCCAGCCCTTTTCTTTCCTTTCCTTCCCTTTCCATGGCTTTTCTCGCAATTGTTTCGGCCATTTTCTCCATCTCCACCATCCTCTCTCTTACGGGTAAGAGAAAGGGTGCTGCTGATGAGGCTGGGCCTAGTCGCCCTGCATGTTCAAGGCGGCCGAGAGGCACCGCCGCTAGCTCAAGCATTGCCCGGGAATTTCGAACAAAGAGGGATCTTGATCCCTGGATCTCGGCTGAACGAGCTCAGTTGGCGGCTCTACCTCATGGAGTTTATGAGGACCGCAGGGTTCTCTTTGAAGCCCAGGTGGATGGACGACTCTTCGGTGAATACTACTTGCTCGAGCAAGTGGAGGCGGCCCACTGGGGTCCGCTATTTGAGGCCAGAGGTCGCGCCAATCCCGGTACTATCTGAGCCTTCTACGCTAACATTCGTGAGCCTACACTGGAACCTTTGCAGTTCCGACTCTCTTGTGGTGTGGGTCTGTTTGCCACGGTTAATGTTAAATTGATTGCGCAGCTTATGGATATGCCCCTTGGCGAAGTACATGCTAGTGAGAAGAATCTAGGAAGTGCACGTGAAAGGGATCGTTGCACACGTTACCTTTGTGGTGGCCGACTGGTTGAGTGGCAGCCGAACAAAAGCCTGCTAGCATCCCATATGTCAGACGACTTCTGCCTACTACATCACATCTTCACATACAACCTCTACCCCAGACACAGTAATCGCAGCGAGTGCACGCGACTCATGGTAAACTTTTTATACCAGGTGGGGCAGAGGGCGAACTTGTGCGTGCCTACATTCATGTTGCGACAGATTGTGAGTATTGCATGCTCCACCAGGAGCTCTGATTCGCTTCCCTTCGGTCGACTTGTATGCAGGATTGCATGGGAGTTTGGCTACAGTCTGGGGGTGGAAAGGCCAGTACCGATTCACCAAATTGACGAGAGTACTCTCCATCAGATGGAACTCGGGGCACGGCGACGACGGGCCCGACATGAGGAGAGTGAGGATGAAACTGAGAGCGAAGGGGATGAGAGTGAGAATGAGAGTGAAGCTGAAGAAGAAGAAGAGGAACCTGAGGCTCAGGATACCGAGGAGAGCTCCCCTCCTACACCACGCGAGCATGATGCGGTTTAGGCTGCAAGGGATGCTCGTATGGTTCGCATTGAGAAAAACCAGGCCGCTCTACGGTAAGAGATTGGATAGGTTCGGGCTGAGCTTGGTGAGACCCGAGCCAAGCTTGAGGTGACCGAAGCCTTCATGAAGAGGAGTTTTAAGAAGGTATCTCACACATTGAAGACTATCCTATGCTATGTACAGGACAAGGATGCCCCTCCTCCATTGCCTGACTCAGATGCCTAGCCATCCATACTGATGTCTTGTAGTTGTTTTGCTTACCGCTTTAGGCGGTTTATGTTTTCATGTTGATGGATGTAGTAGTTAGTAGTATGTTTTGTAGTAGTTGAAGCTTGGTTGTATTAGCTCCCCTGTATCTTCTGTCATGATTCATGTAACTCTGTATTCCATGTATTATGACAATTTTGGTAATGAAATGCATACAACTTCTTTTGCTATGAAGTGTGTGAAATGCTTAAGTGATTATTTATTGTGTTGCCATGCTTTATCTCACATGCGATGTACCCTATGTTGTTTAGGGCATGCCACGGAGATATACGAGGAGCACGACACCCCTCTTGCTCACTGACTTGATGGACCAGACTCCTTCCCACAGGGGTGGTCCTACGGACCGAGGTTTAGGCTCAGATCAGCCTTCTGCTGATCCTACTGGTGGATTGCCACCTTATACACCCCCGGTTCAAGAGCAAAATCGGGCATCCTCTTTGACGTCGTATGAGCCACAGGTTGCTCCACCTATTGATAGGTTTGAGCAGTTGATGTTGATGATGCATCAGCAGTAGATGCAGCAGTAGCAGCAGCACCAGCAGCTTATGGCCACTATTTCTGAGGCCTTGTCTCAGGGTGAGAGTGCGACCCCACCTCTGACATCTACACGTCCTACCGAGACTGTAGAGCCTCCTGCTTAGTTTGAGGATGTGCCTCTGCCCACACCTGTTGTGTACCCTATGGGAGATGTGGGTACTCACGGTCTACTAGAGCGTTTCCAGCGCTTGAGGCCTCCGACTTTTACGGGTTCTCATAGACCCGAGGAGGCTGAGTACTGGTTAGACCGCATTTCGAAGATACTGAAGATGCTACATTATTTTGAGGCTGAACAGGTTGAGTTGGCCGCCTTCATGTTCGAAAAGGAGGCTATCTTATCGTGGGACAACATACTACGGACCATCGCAGTGGGTTATGTGTGGACTTGGGCAGCATTTGAGTTCTGTTTCCATGAGAAATATTACCCTCAAGCCTACCGACACGAGAGGGAGAATGAGTTTCTGCGCCTCAGACAGGGAGGCATGACAATTACTGAGTACGAGCATCGCTTTACAGAGTTGGGCCGCTATGTCCCGACTATACTTGCTGATGAGCCGATGCGGATTCGACGCTTCACTGAGGGCTTGCGACCTGACATCCGGTCGAAGATGTGCTGTGTCCGCATACCATCTTATGCGGAGTTGATTCATATGTCCATTCAGGCGGAGCAGGATGTGGACTGCTTAGCACGCTCCCGTGGTGTTATGGTTATGAGACCACGACCTGATGTTCAGGGCAGGCCTTTCCTTGGCAAGAGGCCTCGTGCTGACTCGCCTCCTAGGATCGCAGCGCCAGTGACTCCGATGAGGCACCCTATTGTGACCTGTACATACTGCGGGAAACAGGGTCATCCTGTCGGGAGCTGTTTTACACGGATGAGGGATAGCGGGTTCTCTCCGCTGCAGATGATTGGTCGTTCTCGCCCACAGGCTCTATCAACTCTACCACTTTGGGTGGCACCTGCACATCCGTCCTTCAGACCACCTACCCCTCGCTTTCAGCCTCCTCAACGGCCCATGGTACCTCAGCCTAACGGACCGCAACAGGCACGTGTTCATGCGCTTATAGTTAAGGAACCAGATACTGCACCTTCAGCGCCTATGGCCTTCGAGGTCACTGCACATGTCCAAGGATGAGATAGCAGTGGACCTTGCTGAGGTAGCCGCGGTTCAGGATTGGAAGCAGCCTGGCTCGGTTACCGAGGTGAGGAATTTTCTTGGCCTGATAGGGTATTATCGACACTTCATTCGGGACTTCTCGAAGATTGCCAGGCCATTGTCACAGTTGACGCGTAAGGATTTGAAGTTCACCTGGAATGAGAAGGCAGAAACAGCTTTTCAGGAGCTGAAGGATAGACTGACGTCCACCCCTGTGCTAGTATTGTCAGAGCAAGGGGTTAGGTATATGATATATACTGACGCGTCTCGCATTGGTTTGGGTTATGTCCTTATGCAGAAGGACAGGGTGATTGCGTATGCCTCGAGACAATTAAGGAAGTACGAGGAGAATTACCCTACACATGACCTAGAGTTAGTAGTTGTCATCTTTGCATTGAAGCTCTGGAGACATTACCTCTACGGAGAGGAGTTTGAGCTTTTCTGCGACCATAAGAGCCTTAAGTATATATTCACGCAGCGAGACTTGAATATGAGGCAGCGCAGATGGATGGAAACCTTGAAAGACTTCAAGTTCGAGGTCTCCTACCATCCTGGCAAGGCCAACCTTGTGGTGGATGCGTTGAGCTGTAAGAAGGCTATTACATTTGCGGCTCCGCTGATGATAACAAAGTGGGATATGTTGGAGTTCGTGCGGGACTTCGAGCAGAAACTCACCGTGGAGGAATCATTTGAGTGCATCGCTCACGTTCGGGTGCGGCCACTTATTGATGATAGGATCATCAAGGCCAAGAAGGGCGATGAGCGGTTGTCTGAGCTTCGAGAGTAAGCTAGCGACGCCGAGGACTCCGAGTGGAGAGTTGGCACAGATGGGGGTTTACGATACCGTGGCCGCCTATGCATTCCTGATATTTATGACTTGCGACAGGAGCTCCTCGAGACTGCCCACAAATCGAAGCTTGCGATACACCTAGGTAGCATGAAGATGTACCAGGACATGAGACGGTCTTATTGGTGGGACGATATGAAGACCCACATAGCAGAGTATGTCTCTCGTTGTCTGACGTGCCAGCAGGTCAAGGCAGAACATCGTCGACCTCCTGGACTGCTTCAACCCATGTCCATAGCTGAATGGAAGTGGGACTTCATTTCCATGGATTTCATATCGGGGCTACCGAAGACAAGGAAGGGACACGATTCTATCTGGGTGATCGTGGATCGGTTGACCAAGTCAGCCCATTTCCTCCCTATCAGAGTCACGAACTCTGCAGACGAGCTGACTAGGCTGTATATCAGAGAGATTGTGCGTCTGCATGGAGTTCCCCTAGAGATCGTGTCGGACAGAGACGCGCGATTCACGTCTATCTTCTGGACTCGTATCTAGGAAGCGATGGGTGTGAAATTGAAGTTCAGTACTGCGTTTCACCCTTAGACCGACGGGCAGACAGAGCGGGTGAACCAGATTTTGGAGGATATGTTACGGGCCTATGTCTTGGACTTCAAGGACAGTTGGGATGATTGTCTTCCTTATGCAGAGTTCGCATACAACAACAGCTTCCAGGCGAGTATTGGTATGGCTCCATATGAGGCCTTGTATAGTTGTCCTTGCAGAGCACCGCATTGCTGGGCTGAGGTTGGTGAGAGCAGTTTGATTGGGCCGGAGTTGGTACAGGCGACCTTAGAGAAGATCGACATTATCAGGCGTCGACTTCTTACAGCGCAGAGTAGGTAGAAGAGTTACGCCGATACGAGGCGGCGATAGCTTGAGTTTAAGGTCGGAGATCATGTATTCCTCAGAGTTTTTCCTATGAAGGGAGTCCTTCGGTTTGGGAAGAAGGGGAAGCTCACACTGAGGTTCATTGGTCTGTTTCAGATCCTTGATCGAGTGGGTGCTGTGGCGTATCGTCTCGCTTTGCCCACACCACTTGTAGCTGTACATAATGTATTTCATGTATCTATGCTGAAGAAGTACGTTCCTGATCCTTCACACATTATCAGATGGGAGCAGGTACAGTTGAGCGAGGATGCTACATATGTGCTGCGCCTGACACGTATCCTTGACAGGAAGGAGCAGGTACTGCGTAGCAAGGTGATTCCACTCGTGAAGGTACTGTGGACACATCATACAGAGGAGGAAGCTACGTGGGAGACAGAAGCCGAGATCCGAAAGAACTACCCTCAGCTCCTCGAGGAGTACGAAAAGGTACTAATTTCGAGGATGAAATTTTTCATTAAGGGGGGAGATTGTAACGACTCAGAAATTTTCGTACAAAGACCCGAGTATCACCTCAGGAAGAATCGCTTGGGATCATATCCTTTAGAAATTTGACAAAGTTAACTAAGTGCTAAACTAGATTAACCATGAAATCTGTTTAAATCACTTTAAATATGATCTGCAAGACCCAAAGCTTGTAGAATCATTAACGCTAGGTTACCCTAAAATCTAGGATCAAACTCATTACCCGACTGCTCTCGGGAGCACATTGAAACTCCGTATCAGATCTGGACCGCACATCGGGAGTCCGAATAATACGAAGTTATAGACTTAGGACCGCCTCGCTGGGCTTGACAACCATCTCGGAAATCAAATCCAGACAGTGTCCCACGGCTGTTCGCTTGAGTCCGGAGCGAGGAGTGTGAGAACACTTATTTTTCTTTATAAATAAATATCTCAAATAGTAATCTGAGACTTGTTACTTGTGGACAATTTATAAACAATCAGACCGTCATAATCTGACCCAAATACACCCTCGGATCAAGAAAAATTTCATATTCATGGCAGTGTACTTGAAATCTCTGATCGAGTTTCACTGACCGTTGAATTGAAACTGGTCTGCTATGCATGATCTGGGAATCCGACTGAAATAAAAACTTAACTCCACCTAGATCCGGAGTCTGTGAGCTTAAGTCTGACCTTTGGCTCAAGGGGGGTCGCCAAAAGTCCTCCGTTGAGCTGAAACTAGCTCACTTTGGTTATAACCTAAGTATACATTGACCTTAAGTCCATTTTGGAGTGATTTTAGGCTATATAAGCACCTTAGAACCCTCTCTCTTCCAGCCATACGAATTTGAGAAAAACCCTAAGAGAGAAGAGAGAAAAGAGAGAGAAAGTGTGAGAGAAGTGGGAGAACCTCCCTACTGCTTTCCCCTGCCGCTCTACAAGCTTGTCTAGTCACTTTCCTGGCAATTCCAACTTCATTTCTAGGTAAAAAACCCTAACCCTAATCTGATTTAGGGTTGTGATGTTTGTAGGTTATGAAATAGCTAACCTATTTAATTCTATAGGTCGCCAAACTGCCGAATACGAGAGCTTAGCAAACCTATCGGATTTGTTATGATTCTACGATAAAAGGTGAGAACTTTAGTTGTATAGGTTACAGTTTTCAATGCTTTCAATGTCAGATAATGATAGATTCATGATCTGCACACAATTGCGCATGTACAAAGTACTGTCTGTATTCCGTTTCGATTAAAGACGAAGAATATGGAATTTTACATATTCTAGGTATTTGTAGAAAGTACCGTATACGTATAAATTTTAGAAATGTGTTTGCCATGTTTATTTGTTGTATGAACATATTATATATGTGTAAAATACTTGTTTGGCAAAAGGACTCGCCATAATACATGTTTTGCTAATATACACTATGTATGTTGAAATAGTGTATTCTAAGTGTTTATGAAAATGCTTGTGAGAGTAAGTGCTTGGATGATGGTGCATTAGGTAGGTGTTGAGATGAGATTCTCAATTACCTTAGAGACGTATATGATTTCCTCCATGTTGGTTGTTTACTTTAACTGCTAATGAAATATATGTGTTTGTATTTCCTGCTTATATGGTGCTTTATAAAATGCTTTATGACATGCTTGTTAACTTGCTTGAATTACTTTGTTTATTATGCTTTACTCCACATGCTCTGAATATGGATTGATTGCGTTTGGGACTTTGATTATAGTCCAGACAATCGGTACCAGATTGAGCTCGTGGTTGAGAATCATTTCGCCACATAGGATGTGTTTGACGAACCCAAGTCGTACTTCAGTTGGCGACAGTGGTTAGGCCACGTGATGTGCTTATGCACTTCATGTCGCTCAGTTGATTGTGCACTCGAGCTAGTCAGGCTCGTCAAGTAACCCGATATGTCTAATGTATATTCACCATGTTTGGACGCTACTGCTTGAACTTAGGGTACCAAACTTACCAGTGGAATCCCGTTAACTATGGTACCTCAATCTGCTAAGACTCATGAGCCGGGTATGGTGGTATGGGACACCGTAGTCGAGCTGTCGGCCTACGCTGGGGCCACGTGCCTCCCCGTAGTGTCCATTGAGCAAACAGACTCGTGAACGATTATGGTGGTATGGGATACTATATTCGAGCTGTCGGCTTACACTGATTGGTGAGGAGCCCTTCGTAGTGACCTCGAGTATACTCTGAATTTACGTTGAGGCGACGAGTTTTGCCGCGATGTATAGAGTATGAACTAGGCCTGTATTAATTTAGTGATGAACCGTTAAAAAGGTGATGGGGGAGTGGTGTAACAATTGCGTGTAACAGCCCTGACAGCCTTTGCAGTGCCCTAAAACCACACTATATCGTATGAGATTATCTCGGTTTGACGACCCTAGAATGGATCGTGTTTGGGAATGATACAAGGGAGGTACCTTAATTTTCCAATCCTGCTGTTTGAAATGGACTAATAACAACTCTGTAATCATACTCATCATCGCACTGCATATGCCTGGAAGATGTGGGCACTGAGGAATGCAAGCATGCCGCGAACGTAAGATGGTGTCTCATGAGGGAGTATATGGTGAGGGCATGCATCATGACTACATTCATACTTGCATTAATAAGAGTAATTAGGAGTATTTGATTGTACTTTTTATCATTACTGCTTGACTGAATTGATAACATGTTAACCTATGCCTTAATGTTCCACTGAGTTAGCTACTCACTTCCACGTTACGGGACGGTGTTGTACACACCAACCAGACTCTGTTTTAGGTGCAGATGAGGTGATGACTCTGGAGGCTGAGCCGGACTACGACGAGGACCAGGACGAGTTCTCATATATGCAGTATTCCGGTGGCTTTGACTAGACTGCCTGGATTGACAGGACTTACAGGACTTACTTCTCTAGTTGTACTTTTGACATTTTGATTGTAAAACAGATATATGTATATAGTGACTCAGTTGGGTTCATACTCTGGAGTTTGATATGGTTTTGTTCTTTTATATATATTTATATACAGTTTCAGTCTTCCGCTTGTCTTTATACAATTGATTTGGAGTATGAATTACTGTTTTGGTATAATCTCACTCATGTTTATTGCACTTACACAGACAACATTTAATCATCATTATCTATGTTGCATAAGTGATGTTTTGGAACTCGAGAGTTGAGTTGCTACTCGACCCTCGAATTTCAGGGCGTTACAATGAGTAATTAGGTTGATTTGGTTTATTAATTAAGATTTGACTCATAGTTGTCTCGACTTTAGGTAGGTCTTTAGTTGGTTATGATTGGCTCGATTGGTCAGTGATAGGTTGAATGTATTTGGGACCTATGTGAAGAAATCACGAGGCCAAACTCGATGTTTAAGTGATTGGTCGAATTCGTTGGCTTTCTATGGTTGATTAATCTTATTTATGAGGTTCTTTATTAGTACCACCTACGTATAGGCTCACTTTGATCATCAAAGGTCAGTAAGTGGCGACGTAGGCTAGTTATATAAAAAAAAATTTTAAAAGGATTTTTAGCAATCCAAAATAGCAAAAATTCAAGACGTTACATGGACAGTTAGGCTTGAGGACAGAGCCAAGCCGAGTTCGAGCTAGGGTTGGCTAGTGGCCGAGACTAGTTCGAGCTGGGGTCGACTAGTGGCCGAGCCGAGTCGAGCTGTGCCAAGCTCGACTCGGTTCAACTCGTGTACAGTTTTACTCATACATCTCCATTAGATAATGGAATAAACTACTCGTCACATGTAACGTTCAACCTTTACACAAACATGAGCTCAATTTTAGCTACCTTGAGGCAAAGCAGACTTGGGCCAGGCCGAGCCAGGCCGCACTGGCCCATCCGTCAACTAAGAGAGGTGAGGTGGTCTTTGTTCGTCGTTGTTTCAAAATTTCTCTTTCTAGCACGGGTGACGAGTGCGCGGCGTGCCAAAATTAGGATTCCGGTTCCAATTCAAACCAAACAACAATGACCCCGAGCGCCAAAGTAGGCAAACACTGGGTATGACCGAGGTCTGAGGAGATCGGTCGCCAATTTGGTCACTCGCTCAAAGCGTAAATATGGATCAGGCGATGGTCAGAGGGTGGGGTTTTTCCTCTGATGATGGGTTCCTCTTTACCTTCCATACAAAAGTACTTTCTTAATGAAATGACAATGTAAAGTTTGAATGCTAAGGAGTTATGAATTATACTAAGGAAAGCAAGTAAACACAATAAGTAAATGATTACTCTAAAGGAAAAGAATTACTTGATAAGAGCTGTGATTACACTACGGAAGATGAATTTGACAGGATAATTGAAAGATAATTGGTTTGTTTGAGTTGGTATGAGACATTATTTTCTGTTGACATCTTATATTTATAGATCGATCCAGGCATTCTCGATTCTTCCCACGATTAGATGGTTATCATAACCATTTTTGCCCAAGTTCTGCTTCCTGCTTCCAAATTCTTCTCACGATCTGATCATTCCTAGGTCTTTAATCTCTGGTTAGACATTCATAGTGACTTGACCGCTTACCAGACAATTGTTTGGCCACTTGAATTCGGTCGCACTTTAATGATTACATGTTGTGTGCAAGGCACGTGATGGCAATCCTCTAAAACTCGGTCGCTTATGCTCTCCTTAACTTTTCAATCACTAACCTTATGCAGGTGTAATTCGCACATAACTGACCAAAAGCCGAATCGGGTCAAATAGGGTACAAACAGGCTTGTCATCCTGTCGAGTCACATGGATAATGGTTAATCCGTGGGATGGAAAGTTTTTTTTGTTTTTGTAATCTTTACATGTGGCCTCACCACATGGGGAGCGCCTCAGTTTGTTTGGAAAGGGGACCTTCACAATGGGTCTGACACTATGAGCGGCCGGATCTCACACATGCGTGCATATGCCGACATCTTTAATTGGGGTGCGGATTAAGTGTTGCCATTACCGTGGGTCCCTCTACATATATGTATTCTAGATCATTTTAGCAGTTGAGCCTAAAACTGAAATAAATTTAAATCTCACCTGGACTATACTATAAGGAAGTAGCAGTGATTGGCTATTAAAAACTGTTGGATACGGTGGAGGATTTTGCAAATCCAAAACCGTGTGAAGGGTGCGTGTGCTAGCTGTGCATGCTAGCTGTAAGATTTTTCTAGCTGTGAGATTTTTCTAAGTTTAGAATATTAGTTGGAGAAGATAAACAGTAGATTTTTCCTTTGGATTTTTTCTTTCTTTAGATGCCCCTAGGATGAATCTAGATGGGGATAAATTAGTAATTTCATAGTATAAGAAAGCCTATAAAGGCAAAGAATGTAATTCGTTTCTATTCATAGGAAAATATAGCAAATAGTTCATATCTTTCTCTTTTCATCTGTTATTCTACGGTGGGCTGTGCAGCCACACATCGGCAAGTAGTTGGGATACAAACCCAACAAAGTGGTATCGAGCAAAGATTCGATCATTGGGCCTCATCAAGAAAAGGCGAGTCTGTTGTACTCCCTGTTTTCAAAAATCAAATTGCGGCCGTGAGAAAGAGGTCCTGCCGCTGTTGCACTCCTTATTTTTTTTCAAAAAAAAAAAAAATGCTTTCAAAATCGATCCTAAAGTCTAAAATTTGTTTTTTTCAAAAGTCGTTTTTTCAACACTGTTTTTCAAAAGTCGTGAGAAGGAGGTTTGCAAATGCTTTTTTTAAAAAATCAGATTTCAAAAATCTGTTTTCCAAAAATCAGATTGCAGCAAACAATCTGTTTCAAAAAAATCAGAGAGTGAAAATTTTTTTCAAAAAATCAGATTTCAGCAAAAAAAAAAACAAAATCTCTTCTTCTAGTCCATCCTTTAAAAAAAATAGAAAAAGATGGCTAGCACAATCCAGCCGCAGGTTCCTAAGTTGTCAAAGGACAACTATGAAAAATGGTGCATCCAAATGAAGGCATTGTTCGGGTCGCAAGAACTATGGGAGATCGTCACCGATGGGTATGAAGAACCCACTATGGAAGAAGAAACCGCCTTCACCAACGAAGAAAAGACTGCTCTAAAAAATCAAAGGAAGAGAGACAATAAAGCTTTGTTTCTCCTCTATCAAGGGTTGGATGAATCCACCTTGAAAAGATGTCAAGCAACATTAAGCAAGCAAGCATGGGATACCCTTGGCACCATCTTCAAGGGTGTAGATCGAGTGAAGCGGGTTCGCCTTCAAACATTAAGAGCCGAGTTCGAAGCGACTCACATGAAGGAAGGTGAGAATGTTACTGATTATTTTTCGCGTTTGCTTGTAACTGTTAATAATTTGAAAAGAAATGGTGAAAAGATTGAAGATGTCCGAGTTATTGAAAAGATACTTCGATCCCTCACAACCAAGTTTGAGCATGTGGTTGTGGCGATCGAAGAATCAAAAGATATTGAGAAACTCTCCATTGAGGAGTTGATGGGATCGTTGCAAGTTCATGAGCAACGAATGCAGAAGAATGCCAGTTCCATGCCGATGGAACAAGCTTTGGAGTCAAGATTGACTCTGAATGATAACAATGGTGGACGTGGAAGTTCACAACGTGGTGGACGTTTCACTAACAATCGCGCAAGAGGCAGAGGGCGCGGAAACCAACAAAGTCATGGCCAAAACCAGCAGAAAAATACCAATTTCCGTGGAAGAGGAAATGGTAGAGGTAGATCTATGCGTGGACGAGGAAGTACAAAGAACACCCAATGCTATAATTGCAACAAGTTTGGCCACTATGCATCTGATTGCTGGAGCAAGCCGGTGAATCAAGACGAGCTATCCAACTATGCCGAAGCATCAGGTTATGAACAAGAAAGCTCCACCCTTCTCCTTGCACAAGAGAAAAGTAGTGATCAGCAGGACGTATGGTATCTCGACACGGGTGCAAATAATCACATGTGCGGTGACAAGAAACTCTTTGTGGAACTCACAGAAGGAGTTCATGGCGATGTAACGTTTGGAGACTCATCAAAAACGCCAGTAAAAGGTAAAGGTAAAATCAAGATCTTTCAGAAGAATGGTGTTCCAAACTATATTTCCAACGTGTACTACGTACCCAACATGAAAAGTAACATACTGAGCCTCGGACAACTCCTCGAAAAAGGGTACGTCATACACATGGAAAACTCTTCTCTTTCCATAAGAGATATACATGGACGTTTGATTGTAAAAGTCCAGATGGCGAAGAATCGTATGTTTCCTCTCCATATAAACACAATGCTTGAGAAGTGTTTTTATGGAAAAGCAAAGAATGATTCCTGGATGTGGCATCTTCGCTTTGGTCATCTAAACTTCAGTGGCTTGAAACTTCTGTCCTCATCAAGCATGGTGCATGGCTTGCCTGCCATTGAAGCTCCAGAACATGTGTGTGAGGCGTGCACACTTGGAAAACAACAAAGGAACTCCTTTCCAAGTGGAGTATCCCGAAGAGCAAGAGAACCGTTACAGTTGGTTCACACTGACATCTGTGGACCATTAGAGCCAATCTCTCTTGGAGGTAATAAATACTTTATTACCTTCATTGATGATTTCAGTAGAAAGTTGTGGGTGTATGTAATCAAAGAGAAGTCTGCTGCTTTTATTATTTTTAAAAATTTTAAGGCCCTTGTTGAAAAAGAAAGTGGTCTTAAAATAAAAACCCTTAGATCTGACAGAGGTGGAGAGTACACCTCAAATGTTTTTCGAGAATATTGCAGGGAACATGGCATTAGGCAACAACACACTGCAGCGTACACGCCACAACAAAATGGAATTGCGGAACGGAAAAACTGCACCATCCTCGATATGACGAGGACCATGCTGAAGGAGAAAAGTCTGCCAAAGAATTTCTGGGCAGAGGCAGTTGCATGTACTGCCTATCTGCTCAACAGGTGTCCAACTAAGAGCGTCAGATTCCAGACACCGCAGGAAGCATGGAGTGGTTACAAGCCGAGTGTGGCGCACCTTAAGATCTTTGGGTGTGTCGCCTACGCTCAAGTTCCAGAAGCGAGAAGGAAAAAGCTTGATGATCGTGGCGAGAAGTGCATCTTCATCGGCTACAGCGAAGAGTCAAAGGCATACAAGCTCTACAACCCACTAACCAATAAGCTGGTGGTAAGTAGAGATGTAGTATTCTGCGAGGAAGAATCTTGGAAGTGGAACCAGGAAGATTCGGCCAAAGAAAGTCAGGTTGAAGCCGAAGAATATGAAGAAGAGAGGCATGTGAATCAGGAGCAGACACCCACATCACCCCCTTCGGATCGTAGAAGTTCAGGAGTACGCTCCATATCTCCTGGAAGTACTTCATCAAATCAGAATTTATCCAGCACATCTTCATCACCCTTGGGTCCTATTAAAATGAGAAGCCTCAACGACATCTATGCAGAAACTGAGGAAGTGAATTTACTCTGCCTGTATGCGGACCACGAGCCTCTCACATTCGAGGAGGCTGTGAATGAAGAATGTTGGATAAAGGCTATGGAAGAAGAGATTCATGCCATCGAGAAGAATCAAACATGAGAGTTGACCTCACTCCCTAAAAGCCAGAAGACCATTGGTCTCAAATGGGTGTACAAAATCAAGCGGAATGTCGATGGTAAGATCGAACGATATAAAGCAAGGCTCGTAGCAAAAGGATACAAACAGAAATATGGCGTAGACTATGAAGAAGTTTTCGCCCCAGTTGCTCGCCTTGACACTGTAAGAATGATAATCTCCCTTGCAGCTCATCACAGTTGGATGATTTACCAACTGGATGTGAAATCTGCATTCTTAAATGGGGTACTTGAAGAAGAAGTATACGTTGACCAGCCTGAAGGCTTTGTCATGCAAGGGGAGGAACACAAGGTGTATCGGCTGAAGAAAGCCCTATATGGGTTGAAGCAAGCTCCTCGTGCTTGGAATGCACGGATCGACGGTTATCTTCAAGAGAATGGTTTCATCAAATGTCCATATGAGCATGCCGTCTACACAAAGAAGAATGCCCATGGTGATATGCTTATAGCTTGTTTATATGTTGATGATCTGCTGTTCACTGGGAACAGCCAGACGATGTTTGAAGAATTCAAGCAGACTATGTTCAATGAATTCGAGATGACTGATGGTGGACTGATGTCTTTCTTCTTGGGGATTGAGGTGAAGCAACAAGTTGGCGGCATTCACATATCCCAGAAGAAGTACACAAAGGAACTTCTTGAGAAGTTTCAGATGGTCGACTGTAAAGCCGTAAATACACCTGTTACAACAAGCCTGAAGCTCACAAAAGATGGAGAAGGAAGAAACGTCGACTCAACCCTATTCAAGAGCCTAATCGGAAGCTTAAGGTACCTCACAATCACAAGGCCAGATATCGTCTACAGTGTTGGGCTTCTAAGCAGGTACATGGAAGCACCAAAAGAATCACATTGGCTAGCTGCAAAAAGAATCCTTAGGTACATTAAGGGCCTGTTTGTTTTTCAGAGAATTGGAAAATGCAAGGCAAACGGTGATTATTGCGATTTCCTGTGTTTGAAAACTCGTAGGAGTTTGTGCCAGTGAAAATGGTTTAACGGATGTAATTTTAATTTATTTACTGCAAGGTAATGCGTATGATTAATCCATTCCGTCAATCTGTTTTATTACAATATTTTGGAGCATGAGACAAAAAATGAAGCAGATCTAACACTCAAATGGCCCACGCCAAAAGAAACAGTGGCCCTACAAAGTTTTTAACGGTAAGTAATCAATTCTCTTTTTTGTATGACGTGGTCCACTTGAGTATTGGATATGCCTCAATTTTTTACTCATGCTATGAATTCAAATGTAATAATGGATGAACGGTGTGGATAAGCGAAATGCATCACAGTGGGACCCACAGATATTTTATAATATTTTTAATTTTTGTGTCAAAAAGTAAGCAGTCATACCGGAATGCTGTAAATTCACGGGTAAATAATCATTACTTTTTTACGCGCGGTTTACCATTTCACCGAAAATCAAACACGCCCTAAAGGAACAATAGAATTCGGTCTTTTTATCCGTACAATGATGAGGCGATACTATATGGATACTCTGATAGTGATTGGGGTGGTGACCAAGATGAAAGAAAAAGCACCACAGGCTATGTTTTCTATCTTGGGTCAACAGCATTCACATGGAATTCGAAGAAGCAGAGTGTGGTCGCCCTGTCCACATGTGAAGCAGAGTACATGGCAGCATCATCCACCGTCTGTGAGGGAATTTGGCTGAGAAACCTACTAAAGGAGCTGAAGCATCCACAAGAAGAATCCACAGTCATATATGTGGATAACAAGTCAGCAATCGAGCTAGCTAAAAATCCAGTGCAGCATGGAAGAAGCAAACACATTGATACTCGATACAATTTTCTGAGAGATCATGTGAAGCAGAAAACGATGAAATTAGAGTACTGTCATACTACGGAACAAGTGGCGGATATTTTCACAAAGGCATTGCCAACTGACGCATTCAAACGACTAAGAACGATGCTCGGAATGAAGCCAGTTTTGGTTTAAAGGGGAGTGTTGGATACGGTGGAGGATTTTGCAAATCCAAAACCGTGTGAAGGGTGCGTGTGCTAGTTGTGGCATGCTAGCCTGTAAGATTTTTCTAGCTGTGAGATTTTTCTAAGTTTAGAATATTAGTTGGAGAAGATAAACAGTAGATTTTTCCTTTGGATTTTTTCTTTCTTTAGATGCCCCTAGGATGAATCTAGATAGGGATAAATTAGTAATTTCATAGTATAAGAAAGCCTATAAAGGCAGCAATGTAATTCGTTTCTATTCATAGGAAAATACAGCAGCAGTTCATATCTCTCTCTTTTCAGTCTGTTATTCTACGGTGGCTGCAGCCACACATCGGCAAGTAGTTGGGATACAAACCCAACAAAAACTTCTTTGGCCACAAGGTTTTGTGTTAAGCTGATATTTGTTTTTGTTTTTTTTTTTTTTCCTTTCTTTCTTTATGCTAGATTTGTGTGACTTATCAACTGGTTGGGTGGTAAATAACCGTTGTGGAAGCATTTTACAACGGGCCTTGGGAAGTTTTTAATGGTGGGGCGTTCAACGGTGTAATCCACATGAGATTTGGATATGCTTCATTTTTAATCTAAATTGTTCTGATAAACCGGATGGACAGTGTGGATGTAAGCCCCTCAGTACGGACAACACCGTCTTGGGAGAGGCCGGGCGCATGCGCATCCCGTTGATATCCTTTGGTGCGAATCACCTGAGAATCTGCCGGCAGGTTTTCCTCGTCATCTCGGGTTTCGTGATTCGGATGATGCGGGAAGAGAAAGTTTTTGATACTCGGGATGAGGGAGATCGATAATACGCAGAAATTACCTAAAAATTGCATACTCGAATATAAATAATCTAACTTAACGGGCAAAAAGTATGAGGTGCAGGTTAGATATATAGTGAACCAAAAAATAAGGTTATTTATTTACTTGACTATCATATTGGGCAGACGTTTATTGAACCGTTAAAAAAGAAAATTCTAATTGTTATATTTTAACCAAAAAAGTGTCCACGAAACAGAGATTATGATTGGTGTACCAATCTGATTTCAGGATCGTGACTTAGTTACCGTAGGATCCACAACTATAGCCGATTTAGTGTGATTTAGTATATGCCACGTGTACAATTTCCAAGTGGCTGAGTATCAAGTTTCGTACGCCACCGTAGTATCAAATAAGTCGATGAAAAAGGGCAATTCGTCATCCACGTTCAATCGGACAATTCTATCATCATCATTTTTATGGAGTTAAATATTATCCGCTCCCGTCAAAATTTGGAGGGACAGTATTCTATCAAAAGGGGAAATATCACAGGTGCCGACCTGGCATTTTTATGCTAGATCCGGGTCTTTCGTCTGGTAGGCCAAACCCTGCATGTGCTGGTGGCCAAGTTTCAGGCCATAAGATGGGCTACCCTATGAAAAAAAGAAGAAGAAGAAGAAGAAGAAGAAGGACAGTCACAAATATATCGACCAAAGTGTCACACTGGATCTATCCGGCCTTACTGGGATGGTACATCGTTCAAATATCATGTGGATTGGATGATCCTAAAATGCAATCAGCCGACAAAAATGGACGCCCCAAGGCAATAAAATGGAAGGTAGACATTCGGCAGGCAAAAGTTCTTCGATCGATGGATTTTTTTTTTTTTTTCAGCTGTAGAACCTCATGATATGGCCCATTGAATTTACAGAAGGTGGGTCCACCTTACACGTGGCACGTGGCAATAGAGTTCGTTTCTGACGCGGATTGGGTACTACCCAGCCGCTCCCCTCCCTTGCTCACCTGATGTACGGGTTTTATCTTGAGTTGTACACGAACCGAGTTAGCTCGGTTAACTCGCTTGACTCGACTCGAAAAAGCTCTATTCAACTCAGTTCGAAATTGAGTTTGAGCCGAGTTGAGTTGATTTTTGGAGCTCAAAACAAATTTGAGCCGAGTTTGAGCTGGAATCGACTCGATCGAACTTCAACTTGAATCGAACTCAGATCGAACTAGTTTGGTGACTTGTTATTTTGATATTGATGTTGCTCACCAAGTGTTTGATGAAATGATTCAATGAAGTGTTGTTTCGGGTGGATAAATTCTCTGTGGGATCGGCCGGTGGCGAGGAAGGTATGGATATGAAACAAATCACTACGAAAAAATAAATATTACATGATAAAACTACCATTGGATCTTGATTTTGATTTTGATGCAACCTACTAAGTGTTTGATGAAATACCTGTAAACTACTGCTGCTGTTTTGCAAACTGTGAGAGATGGTTCGGTCCGAGCCGAGTTCGAGCTAGGGTCAGCTAGTGGCCGAGCCGAGTCGAGCTGTGCCAAACTCGACTCGGTTTGACTCATGTACAACTCTAGTTTTATCCACCCTATCCATCCATTTTGCCATATCATTTGGCCTAAGCAAGGCATATCCAAGGCTTAAGCGGACCACACCATAGGGTAACTTGGATAAAAGGAAAAACACAAATATCAATTTTCAATAGAGGTGTTTAATCTCCCTATGTGTTCCGCTTGAGCTTTGGATCTTCTTCATTGTTGGGCTTAGACCAAAATGATATAGAAAAAAGAATGGACGGTGCGGATAAAAGCCATACATCATTAAGGACGAGCAGGGTAGTACGCAATCCGAATTTGTTCGTTTTTGCCATCATGGAACTCAGGGATTCAATTGCCTATAATAGCCTACAACCTAGGCGGACCATGTCCTGTATTCTATGCTATATAGGCAACTTCAATAAAATTAGGCTGAAGGGATGGTTACAACCATTTTTTACGGGTCTACTCATACCATTGAGATGCCACCATGTGTTGGCATGAACAATCCTACTTGTGTATGGAGTGTTTATGCATGGCTAGTCTGGCGTGGCCAAATCAAACAATTCAAAAGGTATCACATGGTAGCCAAGGCACATGTGATGTAGAAAAGGAGTAGTTAGAGATGCGTGTGAGTATTAAATATTGAACTTTTATTAAGAGCATCTCTCCGCAAAGCGAGAGTCCCATTAAAGGAAGTCAATATATATGTGTAACGCCCTGAAATTCGGGGGTCGAGTATGAACTCAACTCCCGAGTTCCAATGCATCACTTATGCAACATACACAATGATGGTTAAATGTTGTCTGAGTTAGAGCAATAAACATGAATGAGATTATACCAAAACAGTAAATCATACTCCAGTTCAATTGTATAAAGGCAAGCGGAAGACTGAAATTGTATATTTAAAGTACGTAAGGAAACAAAATTTTTTGAAACATCAGAGTATGATCGCTAACTGAGTACCCATATACATGTACTGTTTTTAGAGTCACAAATCAAAATACACTCTAAAGATGTGTCCTGTAATCCCCGCGGTGCAATCGGCCTAAGCAAAGCCGTCCGAATACTGCATAAACGAGAACTCGTCCTGGTCCTCGTCGAAATCGGGCTCCGGCTCCTGAACCGTCGCGCCGTCTATACCTGCGACAGAGTCTGGTTGGTGTTGCAAACACCGTCCCGTAATGTGGGAGTGAGTAGCTAACTCAGTGGAACAATAAAGCATAGGTTAACATGTTATCAATTCAATCAAGCAGTAATGATAAAGCAGTACAAATCAAACAATTCTAACTACTCTTATTAAGTGCGAGAATGAAATGACATGATGCTGTATGCCCTTGCCAAACCACCCTCATGCGACATCATCTTACGTTCGCGAATGCTTAACTCCCTCAGTGCGCCACATCTACTAAGCACATGCGGTGCGATGATGATCATGATTACCGAGTTATTATTAGTCCATTTCAAACAGCATTATTGGGAAACTAAGGTACCTCCCTTGTATCATTCCTAAACATGATCCATTCTAGGGTCGTCAATCCTAGTTAATCTCATACGATATTATGGTTTGAGAAGCATAGCGAAGGCATCGCAAAGGGCTCGTCACTCGTTAGCGCGGATACAGATCTCACCGTATGCGGCTAAATTGTTGACCGTCAGCTCAAGTACAGGTCTCACCGTACTCGGCTCAATCACTAGCCGTCAGCTCGAGTACAAGTCTCACCGTACTCGGCTCAACTCATACTCTAGTTACTGTGAAAGACTCGTTGCCAATCACAGACCCTTGGAGTATACTCGAAGATACTACAGAGGACTCGTCGCCCGTCAGCACGAGCACAGGTCTCACCGTACTCGGCTCTTGCCGTAAGTATTGATAGCTCGAATACAGTGTCCCATAACACCGTATTCGGCTCACGAGTTCGGGTTGCTCAATGGTCACTACGGGGAGGCACATGGCCCCAGCATAGGCCGACAGCTCGGCCACGGTGTCCCATACCACCATGTCCAGCTCATGAGTCTTAGCGGATCGAGGTACCTTGGTTAACGGGATCGCCACTGGTAAGTTTGGTACCCTAGGTTCAAACAGTAATGACCAAACATGGTGAACATACATTCGACAATCGGGTTACTTGACGAGCCTGACTAGCTCGAGCGCACAACAAGTTGGGCGATATGAAGCTCAAAAGTACTCCGTGTGGCCAACCACTATCGCCAACCGAAGTACGACTCGGGTTCGCCAGACACATTCCTTGTGGCGACATGAATCTCAGCCACAATTTCCAATCTGGTACCGAATGCCTGGACTATAAACATAGTCCCAAACTCATACAGTTCTCATCAATAGCATGTGGAGTTAAGCATGATAAACAGTGTAATACAACATGTTAGGAAGCATATCATAAAGCATGTTATGAAGCATGATATAAAGCATGTTGTAAAGCATGTTGTAGAGTACTATACAAATAGGGACACAATTACGTATACATCACAAGTGAGTGGCTAAAGTAAACCACCACATGGAGGGTATCCTACATGTCTATAAGGTAGTCGGGAATTCCATATCAGCACCTATCTAAGGCACTAACACTTAAACATTTACACTCACAAGCGTTTACACAAACACTTAGAGTACACCATTCCTACATACATGACGTATGTTAGCAAAATACGTATTAGGGCTATCCTTTCACCAAGCGGTTGTTTTATCCATGTATAACATAATCATATAGCAAATAATCACGATAAATGCATTTCCAAAATTTACACATATACGGTATTTCTAGAATACACAATTTCTACATACGTAGTATTTACAAGCGAGCATGTATTACAACGATTCCTTTCACCAAACTAGTATTTTATCCATATGTTGTATAATCATACATTAACTAAACATGTCAAACATTTTTTCAAAAAAAATACATATACGGTATTTCTACGTATACCAAGAGTATGTGAAATTCCATATTCTACAACGTTAATCGAAACAGAAAACAGAAAACACTTTGTACATGTGCATTTGCATGCAGATCATGAATCTATCATTATCTGACATTGAAAGCGTTGAAAACCGTAACCTATACACCTAAAGTCCTCACCTTTGCCCTTGGAATCACAACGGATCTGTAAGGTTTGGTGAGCTTCCGTATTCGGGAGTTTTCTTGCCTAAAGAACGGAATCGGTTAGCCTTTTCACAACCTATAGCCTATCTACTTCAAATCAGACCTAGGGTTAGGGTTTCTCACCTTCAAACGGAGTGGATACTGCTGGGAAAGGGCCTGTAAAAAGGCGGTGTAGGCCGTACGATAATCGAAAGTAGCAGGAGGAAGTTCTCCCACAAATCCCAAGCTCTTCTCTCTCTTTTCTCTCTCTCTCTCTCTAGGGTTTTATCCCAAATTCGTATGGTTGTGAGAGGGGCTGTTCTAAGCCTCTTTTATAGCAAAAAACCTTTCCAAAATAGACTCAGGTTCAAGGGTTACTGCTAATATAGGTATTTCGTCACTTTTCCAGCTCAAAAGAGAGGTTCTGGTGGCCCTCCTTGAGCCAAACGTTAGAATTAAGCTCACCACACATGGATCTATGTGGGATTACGTTTTCGACTCGATCGGATTCCCAGATCGCACGTGGCGGACCACTTTCAGTTTAACGGTCAGTGGGCCACGATCCGAAATTCCAAGCACATGTAAATGTTCCTGAAATTTTTCTTAATCCGAGGGTGTAATTTAGTCCGATTCTGACGGTGCAGTTGCTTATCTTGATGCTGCAAGCGAATGGTGCCAGATCACTATTCCAGATATTTATTTTGTAAAGGGAATAGTATTTTTCACACTCCTCGCTCCAGGATCCAAACGAATGGCCGTGGGACATCGGCTGGACCTGATTTTTGAGATGATAGTCAAGCCCAGTGAGGCGATCCTAGTTCCTTAACTTCGTGTTAATCGGACTTCTGATGTGCGATCTACACCTAATACGAAGTTTCGTTTCATTCCCGAGAGCAGCTGGGAAATGAGTTTGGTTCTAAACTTTAGGGTAACCTAGAGTCACTGATTTCGCAAGTTTTGGGTCTTGCAGATCGTATTTAAAGTGATCCCAACAGATTTCATGGCTAATCGAGTTTTGCACTTAGTTAACTTTGTTAAATTTCTAAAGGATTTAATCCCAATTGATTTCTGGTCGAGATGGTACTCGAGCCAAAGTATGGAAATTTACGGGTCGTTACAATCTACCCCCCTTAAACAAAAAATTTCGTCCTCGAAATTTATACCTTTTCGTATTCCTCGAGAATCTGAGGGTAGTTCTTCCTGACCTCGGCCTCAGTCTCCCAAGTAGCTTCCTCCTCGGAATGATGTGTCCATAGCACCTTCACAAGTGGAATGACCTTGCTACGTAGTACCTGCTCCTTCCTGTCAAGGATACGCATTGGGCGCAACTCATACGTAGCATCCTCGCTCAGCTGTACCTACTCCCATCTGATGATATGCGAAGGATTAGGGAACGTTCTTTCTTCAAGATAGACACATGAAATACGTTGTGTACCGACGCAAGTGGTGTGGGCAGAGCGAGACGATACGCCACATCACCCACTCGATCCAGTATCTGAAAGGGACCGATAAACCTCGGTGTGAGCTTCCCCTTCTTCCCAAACCGAAGGACTCCCTTCATAGGGGAAACTCGAAGGAACACATGATCCCCGACCTCGAACTCCAGCGGTCGCCGCCTCGTATCGGCGTAACTTTTCTGCCTGCTCTGCGCTGTAAGTAATCGATGCCTGATAATGTCGACCTTCTCTGTAGTCGCCTGTACTAACTCCGGGCCAATCAGACTACGCTCGCCAACCTCGGTCCAACAATGTAGTGCTCTACAAGGACGACCATATAGAGCCTCATATGGCGCCATGCCAATAGTCGCCTGGAAGCTGTTGTTGTAGGCGAACTCTGCGTACGGAAGACAGTCATCCCAGCTGTCCTTGAAGTCCAACACACATGCTCGCAACATATCCTCCAGAATCTGATTTACCCGCTCTGTCTGCCCATCAGTCTGAGGATGAAACGCCGTACTGAATTTCAACATCACACCCATCGCCTCCTGGATACGAGTCCAGAAGATGGATGTGAACCGTGTGTCTCTGTCCGACACGATCTCTAAAGGAACCCCGTGCAGACGGACGATCTCTCTGATGTACAATCTAGCCAGCTCGTCTGCAGAGTTCGTAACTCTGATAGGGAGGAAATGGGCCGATTTGGTCAACCGGTCCACAATCACCCAAATGGAATCGTGTCCCTTCCTCGTCTTCGGCAGCCCGGATATGAAATCCATGGAGATGAAGTCCCACTTCCACTCTGCTATGGGCATGGGCTGAAGCAGTCCAGGAGGTCGGCGATGTTCTGCCTTGACCTGCTGGCACGTCAGACATCGAGACACATACTCAGCAATGTGGGCCTTCATGTTATCCCACCAATACGTCCGTCTCATATCCCGGTACATCTTCGTGCTACCAGGATGCATCGCAAGCTTCGAGTTATGGGCAGACTCGAGAAGCTCGCGTCTCAAGTCAGGCACATCAGGAACGCATAGGCGGCCACGGAATCGTAAACCCCCATCAGAACCAACTCTCCACTCGGAGTCCTCGGCGTCGCTAGCCTGCTCTCGAAGCTCAGACAGCCGTATATCGCCCTCCTGGGCCTCAACAATCTTGTTGTCAATAAGTGGCCGTACCCGAACGTGCGTAACACACTCATATGGCTCCTCGACAGTGAGTCTCTGCTCGAAGTCCCGTACGAACTCCACCATGTCCCACTCAGCTATCATCAGTGGTGCTGCAAATGCAATCACCTTCTTGTGGCTCAACGCGTCTGCCACAAGGTTCGCCTTACCAGGATGGTAGGAAACCTCAAACTTGAAGTCCTTCAAGGTCTCCATCTATCGGCGTTGTCTCATATTCAAGTCTCGCTGTGTGAATATGTACTTAAGGCTCTTGTGATCGCAGAAAAGCTCGAACTCCTCTCCGTAGAGGTAATGTCTCCAGAGCTTCAATGCAAAGATGACGGTTGCCAACTCTAGGTCATGTGTAGGGTAATTCTCCTCGTGCTTCCTTAATTGTCTCAAGGCATACGAAATCACCCTATCCTTCTGCATCAGGACACAACCCAAACCAACGCGAGACGCGTCAGTATATATCGTGTATTTCTCCCCTTGCTCTGGCAATACTAGCACAGGGGCGGATGTCAACTTGTCCTTCAGCTCTTTAAAAGCTGCCTCCGCCTTCTCATTCCAGGCGAACTTCAGGTCCTTCCGAGTCAACTGAGACAATGGCCTGGCGATCTTCGAGAAATCCCAAATGAAGCGTCTGTAATACCCAGCCAGACCAAGGAAACTCCTCACCTCGGTAACCGAGCCAGGCTGCTGCCAATCCTGAACCGCGGCTACCTTAGCAAGGTCCACTGCTATCTCATCCTTGGACACTACATGTCCGAGGAACTTAACTTCCTCCTGCCAGAAGTCGCACTTCTTATACTATGCGAACAACTGGCTCTTCTTCAGTGTACCCAACACCGCTCTCAGATGCTCCTCGTGCTCCTCTCGACTCGTAGAGTATATCAAAATGTCATCAATAAAGACGATGACGAATCGGTATAGAAAAGGCCGAAACACCTAGTTCATCAGATCCATGAACACGGCTGGTGCGTTCGTAAGGCCGAATGACATCACCAGAAACTCATAGTGCCTAAAGCACGTCCTGAAGGCTGTCTTTTGCACGTCCTCATCTCTCACGCGCAACTGGTGGTACCCCGACTGAAGATCAATCTTCGAGAAATACTTCACCCCCCTCAACTGATCAAACAGATCATCTATCCTGGGCAAAGGATACTTGTTCTTCACTGTGACCTGGTTTAACCTACGGTAGTCAATACATAACCGTAGCGACCCGTCCTTCTTCACAAATAGCACAGGTGCTCCCCAAGGAGACACTAGGTGGTATAAAACCCTTGTCTACCAGATCGTTAATTTGCTTCCGCAGCTCCTCCATCTCACATGGAGGCATACGATAAGTTGGCAGTGAGATGGGTGTCGCACCCGGCGTAAGATCGATTGTAAAATCGATCTCGCATCGAGGAGGTAAACCAGGAATAGTCTCAAACACGCCTGCAAATTCTCGAACCACCGGCGTACCCTCTACTGTCGGACCATCAATCGGCACAAGTAAAGAAGCATAACAATCAACACGGCAGGGCCAACTGACCTGCACTGGAAACGTGAAAGCTGTGCCATCAGGCCCATGGCAGTCACGATCCGAGTATCGCAATCTATCTCCGCCCTCATCTTGGCGAGCCAATCTATACCAAGGATAACGTCATAGTGCCATAGTGGAGCAACAATGAGGTCGACGAGCACTGTGCTGCTACCCAAAACTATCGAGCAACCCTCGCATAACCGTTGACATCCGAGAAGGTCCCAATGGCCGTAGTGAGTCTCGCTCCCTTAGTGGGAATAGTATGCAAAGATAGACGTTTAACCGCCCCACAAGAAACAATAGAAGTAGTGGACCTAGTGTCCACCAATAAGGAAACGGAAGTACCATGGATGTAAGCCGTACCCTCAAAAGCTGTCGGGGCCGCAAGTGACGTCTCAGGTACCTCAGCCACAAGCGCATGCACGCACGCCTACTTCTGACGGTTCGGCTGAGGAGCCAAGGGTCGCTGTGGCGGCCTGAAGCGCAACACAGGAGGTCGGAAGGAAGGATGTGCAGGAGCAGTCTGTGGCGGTGGAGCTGATATGGCCTGTGGGTAAGGGCGATCCAACTTCTGCGGTGGCGCAAAGCCGCCAGCCCTCATGTGCGAGAAGCAACTCTCAGCAGGATGTCCCAGTTTCCAGCAAAATGTGCAGGTCACCATCGGGCATCTCACAGGAGCTACTGGTGCCGCGGCCCTGGGAGGCGAATCAGCAGGAGGCCTCTTGCCTAGAATAGGCCTACTCTGTAAATCCTGCCGTGGCCTCGCAACTATAGCACCACACGATCTGGCCAATCGGTCCACCTCCTGCTCGGCCGTAATAGACATGTGGACCAATGCCGCGTAGGTGGGGATACTGAGGCAGCATATCCTCGACCGTATGTCGGGTCGCAAGCCTCAAGAGAAGCGACGCATCCTCATCTGCTCATTGACGAGGATAGTTGGGACAAAGCGGCCCAACTCAGTGAAGCGGTGCTCATACTCTGTCACCGTCATGCTTCCCTGCCTGAGGCGCAGGAACTCATCCTCCCGCTCGTGCCGATAAGTCTGCGGGTAGTATTTCTCGTGGAACCGAAACTCGAAGGCCTCCCAGGTCCACACGTAATCCACTGCGACCGTCCGCAAAGACACCGTGTCCCACCATAAACTGGCCTCCCTCTCAAACATGAAGGAAGCCAGCTCGACCTGCTCTGCCTCTGAACAGTGAAGTATCCGTAGCATCTTGGAGATGCGGTCTAGCCAGAACTCTGCCTCCTCGGGTCTGTGAGAACCCATAAATGAGGGAGGCCTCAAGCGCTGAAATCGCTCGAGTAAACCACGTGTACCTACATCTCCAGTAGGAGGTGTGACGGATGTGGGCAGAGGCACATCCTCAAACCGAGTAGGAGGCTCAGAAGGCTCATCAGGATGTGTAGATGTCGTAGGTGGAGTCGCACTACCACCATGGGACAAGGCCTCAGCGATAGTGGCCATAAGCTGCAGTCTGCTGGCCAGCTGTATCTCGCTTCAGCCGCTTCTTGCGTCTCTTCCGATGCATCATCATCATCAGCTGCTCAAACCTATCAGTCGGCGGAGCAGCCTGAGAGTCATGTTGCGCAGAAGAAGACTGCCGATACTGCTCACGGACCGGGGGCGTGTAAGGTGGCAGTCCACCGGTAAGACCAGCAGGAGGCTGATCAAAACCCAACCCACGGTCCGCAGGATAGCCACTACCAGAAGGAGTCTGGTCCATAGAGCCAGTCAGGCGGAGATGTGCTGTGCTCCCCGTGTATTGTCGCGGCATGCCCTATACAACATAGGGAACAACACTTGTGAGATAAAGCATAACACGCATCATAAAAGCACTTTAAGCATTCCACACATCATCATAACAAAGAGGCTACATGCCTTTCATTTACCCAAAATTGTCATAATACATGGAATACAGAGTTACATGAATCATGACAGAAATCACATGATAGCCAATACATCCACAACATCAAACACTTAAAACATGCTACTATCGACTACATCATCTTCATGAAAATATAAACCGCCTATCGCGGCAACCAAAACAAACAACCACACACAACAACATGGATGCCTAAGCATCCGAGTCAGGCGATGGAGGAGGAGTGTTCTTGTCCTGCACACAGCACAGAATGACCTTCAACGTACGAGACACCTTCTTAAAGCTCCTCTTCATGTAGGCTTCGGTCTCTTCAAGCTTGGCTCGGGTCTCACCAAGCTCAGCCCGAACTTGTCCAATCTCTTGCCGCAGGGCGGCCTGATTCTTCTCAATGCGATCCATACGAGCCTCTCTCACTGCCTGAGCAACGTCCGACTCAGGTGCATTAGGAGGAGAGCTCTCCTCAGTATCCTGAGCCTCCTCCTCTTCTTGTATGTCATCACCGCCCTCCTCATCACTTTCTGCCTCAAGGTCAACGCTCTCCTCACCGGCACTATCCGACTCATCGCCAGACTCGTCGAGCCGGGCTTGCCGTGCCGGCGAGGGCCGATCTTCATATTCTTAAGTGTCGCCTCGCTTATGACTCGGACTGGTGCAAGGTCTTCCATGTTGAGCCTATAGCCGACATCACGAGCCATCCTACATATCAGGCGGCCAAATGGGAGCGAAAGGTCGTTCCTGGTAGATCGAACAACCTAAACTATCTGAAATAGGATGAATGTGAGCAGGCATATGTTGTCCCCGCATCCCATCTTGTACAGAAAGTCCACCATCAACCGAGTACACTCTGTGCGGTTACCCCACTGTGGGTATACATTGTATGTGAAAATGTGATGGAGTAAATGGAAGTCTTCGGCCATCTTTGTCGCCGCAATACAATTTTCTCGCGTCC
Source organism: Magnolia changhungtana (assembly GCA_030180095.1). Taxonomy (NCBI): domain Eukaryota; kingdom Viridiplantae; phylum Streptophyta; class Magnoliopsida; order Magnoliales; family Magnoliaceae; genus Magnolia; species Magnolia changhungtana. The sequence continues at coordinate 6,748,723 of JASAUF010000160.1, forward strand.
AAGTAACTCGGCGACTACAAAGGTATCGCGTGCGGCGATCCCTTTCCCGTGCACTCCTGGAGAAGTCGTCACTAGGAAGTACTTGACCACGCGAGATGTTCAGGAGTCGTGCCACCTTAGCCACAGTAATCGTACGCCTTATGCCCCTCACAGAGACAGTGAACTGAAGCGGCTCCAACGATGGATCTATGATATGAGCGTAGAAGGCGCGAACCGTGTTCTCACATGCGGGAGACTCGCCTTCAAATATAGGACCCCATCCGACGACATCCACCAAATGGTCCATCATCGGGTGTATTCTAAACATCCCTTCATCCACGTGAGCTTCAAACATGACCTTACGGTTAGCAAAATGACCGTATTCGAAACCGATCGGTAGTGCATCCCTGAGCGGCAGTTGGGGATCCAGGTCTCGCTTTGACCTATACTCCCGAACGGTGCTAGTGCCGGCCCCATTGTCAGCTCTTCTTCGGGAATGGGCTGGCGTCATCAGCCGCAGTCTTCCTCTTTCCCATGAGAGATAGGATGGAGGAAATGGAGAAAATAGTCGCCACCACACCAAAAAGGGCCATGGAAAAATGCCAAAATGGGGGAAAAGGGGCTGATCTCTTTGATCCTCCACAAGCAACAATCCAATAGGTGTGGAAGGGGCACTAGAGGTAGGAAATGAAGGAGGAACAAAAAGAAAATGGAATGGGTTAGGAGATTACCCGATTTTGAGCTCCAAATGAGGGGTATGAGAGCTCCAACATGAGAAAATGGGAAAAAGAGGAGGCTAGGGCTGTTGTGGAAAGTTGGAGTGTGTGGGTTATGGAAGAAAATGGAGGATTGCAAGGTTTGGAGGGATGGGTTGAGAGGAAAAATAAAAATGGGGGTTTGAAAGTGCTTGGAAGGGATGAAATGGGAGAGTGGGGTGCTCCGGCCCCTTAAAACCTAACACTTGCCAAAATGACACGTGCCAGGGGGTAGGGGAGGTCAGGCCGACCAACTCCAGCCCTGGCCCCACTCTAGATGGCCCACCGGACCGCGGTCCGCCGCCGGAACCGCGGCTCTGCCGCGGCCAGCCTTGGCCGGAACCGTTCCGCCGCGGTGGGGCCCTGTTTGCCACGTGCCCAGGGTGCCAAATGCACCCTGGTTCGATCTTGAGGCTTAGTGGGTTTAAGTAGGGAGGCCCCCGACTCAGTTCAGCTCCAGAACGGGTGGTCCTGAAAAATTTCTGAACTAAACTAATTTTTTTCCTGATTTTTTATGACTGGTTTTGGGTGGATGGTGATCTGGACACGTCAATAGGCGGTCTAGGAGTGATTTGGAATCCATATGTGCGGTCAGGATCGAGTACAAACTCGATCAACATGTCCATTTTTAAAGAACTTTGCCGAACGGCGAAGTCGGGAGACCCTAAGACTGTTTCTATATTTTTGCGCACCCTCCTAGGTTGTAACGCGTCAGCGTACGTAGTGGAGACATAACTCAGGTCCGGTTTAATCAAAATCATGCTCTGATACCAACTTGTAACGCCCTGAAATTCGGGGGTCGAGTATGAACTCAACTCCCGAGTTCCAATGCATCACTTATGCAACATACACAATGATGGTTAAATGTTGTCTGAGTTAGAGCAATAAACATGAATGAGATTATACCAAAACAGTAAATCATACTCCAGTTCAATTGTATAAAGGCAAGCGGAAGACTGAAATTGTATATTTAAAGTACGTAAGGAAACAAAATTTTTTGAAACATCAGAGTATGATCGCTAACTGAGTACCCATATACATGTACTGTTTTTAGAGTCAAAAATCAAAATACACTCTAAAGATGTGTCCTGTAATCCCTGCGGTGCAATCGGCCTAAGCAAAGCCGTCCGAATACTGCATAAACGAGAACTCGTCCTGGTCCTCGTCGAAATCAGGCTCTGGCTCCTGAACCGTCGCGCCGTCTATACCTGCGACAGAGTCTGGTTGGTGTTGCAAACACCGTCCCATAATGTGGGAGTGAGTAGCTAACTCAGTGGAATAATAAAGCATAGGTTAACATGTTATCAATTCAATCAAGCAGTAATGATAAAGCAGTACAAATCAAACAATTCTAACTACTCTTATTAAGTGCGAGAATGAAATGACATGATGCTGTATGCCCTTGCCAAACCACCCTCATGCGACATCATCTTACGTTCGCGAATGCTTAACTCCCTCAGTGCGCCACATCTATTAAGCACATGCGGTGCGATGATGATCATGATTACCGAGTTATTATTAGTCCATTTCAAACAGCAGTATTGGAAAACTAAGGTACCTCCCTTGTATCATTCCCAAACATGATCCATTCTAGGGTCGTCAATCCTAGTTAATCTCATATGATATTATGGTTCGAGAAGCATAGCGAAGGTATCGCAAAGGGCTCGTCACTCGTCAGCGCGGATACAGATCTCACCGTATGCGGCTCAATTGCTGACCGTCAGCTCAAGTACAGGTCTCACCGTACTCGGCTCAATCACTAGCCGTCAGCTCGAGTACAGGTCTCACCGTACTCAGCTCAACTCATATTCTAGTCGCTGTGAAAGACTCGTTGCCAATCACAGACCCTTAGAGTATACTCGAAGATACTACAGAGGACTCGTCGCCCGTCAGCACGAGCACAGGTCTCACCGTACTCGGCTCTCGCCATAAGTATCGACAGCTCGAATACAGTGTCCCATACCACCGTATTCGGCTCACGAGTTCGGGTTGCTCAATGGTCACTACGGGGAGGCACATGGCCCCAGCATAGGCCGACAGCTCGGCCACGGTGTCCCATACCACCATGTCCGGCTCATGAGTCTTAGCGGATCGAGGTACCTTGGTTAACGGGATCGCCACTGATAAGTTTGGTTCCCTAGGTTCAAACAGTAATGACCAAACATGGTGAACACACATTCGACAATCGGGTTACTTGACGAGCCTGACTAGCTCGAGCGCACAACAAGTTGGACGATATGAAACTCAAAAGCACTCCATCTGGCCAACCACTATCGCCAACCGAAGTACGACTCGGGTTCGCCAGACACATTCCTTGTGGCGACATGAATCTCAGCCACAATTTCTAATCTGGTACCGAATGCCTGGACTATAAACATAGTCCCAAACTCATACAGTTCTCATCAATAGCATGTGGAGTTAAGCATGATAAATAGTGTAATACAACATGTTAGGAAGCATATCATAAAGCATGTTATGAAGCATGATATAAAGCATGTTGTAAAGCATGTTGTAGAGTACTATACAAATAGGGACACAATTACGTATACATCACAAGTGAGTGGCTAAAGTAAACTACCACATGGAGGGTATCCTACATGTCTCTAAGGTAGTCGAGAATTCCATATCAGCACCTATCTAAGGCACTAACACTTAAACATTTACACTCACAAGCATTTACGCAAACACTTAGAGTACACCATTCCTACATACATGACGTATGTTAGCAAAATACGTATTAGGGCTATCCTTTCGCCAAGCGGTTGTTTTATCCATGTATACCATAATCATACAGCAAATAATCACGACAAATGCATTTCCAAAATTTACACATATACGGTATTTCTAGAATACACAATTTCTACATATGTAGTATTTACAAGCGAGCATGTATTACGGCGATTCCTTTCGCCAAACTAGTATTTTATCCATATGTTGTATAATCATACATTAACTAAACATGTCAAACATTTTTCCAAAAAAAATATGTATACGGTATTTCTACGTATACCAAGAGTATGTGAAATTCCATATTCTACAATGTTAATCGAAACAGAAAACGGAAAGCACTTTGTACATGTGCATTTGCATGCAGATCATGAATCTATCATTATCTGACATTGAAAGCGTTGAAAACCGTAACCTATACACCTAAAGTCCTCACCTTTGCCCTTGGAATCACAACGGATCTGTAAGGTTTGGTGAGCTTCCGTATTCGGGAGTTTTCTTGCCTAAAGAGCGGAATCGGTTAGCCTTTTCACAACCTATAGCCTATCTACTTCAAATCAGACCTAGGGTTAGGGTTTCTCACCTTCAAACGGAGTGGATACCGCCAGAAAAGCTCCTGGAAAGAAGCGGTGTAGGCCGTGCGATAATCGAAAGTAGCAGGAGGAAGTTCTCCCACAAATCCCAAGCTCTTCTCTCTCTTTTCTCTCTCTCTCTAGGGTTTTATCCCAAATTCGTATGACTATGAGAGGGGCTGTTTTAAGTCTCTTTTATAGCCAAAAACCTCCCCAAAATAGACTCAGGTTCAAGGGTTACTGCTAATATAGGTATTTCGTCACTTTTCCAGCTCAAAAGAGAGGTTCTGGTGGCCCTCCTTGAGCCAAACGTCAGACTTAAGCTCACCACACATGGATCTATGTGGGATTACATTTTTGATTCGATCGGATTCCCAGATCGCACATGGCGGACCACTTTCAGTTTAACGGTCAGTGGGCCACGATCCGAAATTCCAAGCACATGTAAATGTTCCTAAAATTTTTCTTAATCTGAGGGTGTAATTTAGTCTAATTCTGACGGTCTGGTTGCTTAATACTGATGCGCAAGCGAATGGTGCCAGATTTCTATTCCAGATATTTATTTTGTAAAGGGAATAATGTTTTTCACACTCCGTCGCTCCGGATCCAAACGAATGGCCGTGGGACATCGACTGGACCTGATTTTTGAGATGATAGTCAAGCCCAGTGAGGCGATCCTAGTTCCTTAACTTCGTGTTAATCAGACTTCTGATGTGCGATCTAGACCTAATACGAAGTTTCGTTTCATTCCCGAGAGCAGCCGGGAAATGAGTTTGGTTCTAAACTTTAGGGTAACCTAGAGTCACTGATTTCGCAAGTTTTGGGTCTTGCAGATCATATTTAAAGCGATCCCAACGGATTTCATGGCTAATCGAGTTTTGCACTTAGTTAACTTTGTTAAATTTATAAAGGATTTAATCCTAATTGATTTCTGGTCGAGATGGTACTCGAGCCAAAGTATGGAAATTTACGGGTCGTTACAATATGCAAGCATTAAATGTCAGGATCCTATTAAAGATCATCTTTATTTAGCATGCTAGAATCATGCCAAAAGTAACTCTCTGTGGATGCCAAAGCCAAGTGACATAAGAACTCTATCAATTTTCCTATGCAGGAGTCCAGTGTCATGAGGACTCCAACCGATGCACAACCGAATAAACGAGAGTTTTTCTATTGTAAATGTGGTTGTACGCATAAGCTATGCTTACGTGGATAATCAAGGAGATTTGTATAAACAACTATTCAAATCTCTCATGATATGAAAGTCTATGCATAACCACCGCCTCCTAAAAGCTATATGCAACAAAGAACTCCAAACTTCACACCATTATAGCCAAATCCAGCTCTATGCTACCCATTAACCATAGCTATTTATCTTTTTATTTTATTTTAGTTCAATCTCCCATCACTACTTATAGCATAGGGTCCTAATTTTTAATTTATTTCTCCACCTTTCATTAACGACATCCTGCTAGATCATAATGAAGATTGCTCGGTTTCGAACAGAAAGGCTGCGGAGCTTTCCTAACACGTGCTAAGTGATTCTGTCGGCCATCTAGCTACGAAATTTAATGCACACCAGACAACGAATGGATAGTCAAATCACCATAGTCTTGCCATGTAATTAGTTCCTGCCAAGACTATGAACAGGGTGTCGCTTCATCGACCATCTTACTATAAAGCCCAGTTTCAATCGAGCAACAAACAAATTGTCGAAGATCCACTCTCCATTTATCTCACCACGAGGCCCGATTTCTAATTAAGCAACGAACAAATGTCCATTCTGCACATCACGACTATCTTGCTACAAAGCTCTGTGTGCACTAAGCAACGAACAGATTATTGTCCCTCAAGCCAATCATGAGTGCTAATATTATAAAAATCATTAATAGAAGAATACTTTCAACTTTTATCTTCTTTCTCTATTATTTTTATTATTGAACTACAACTATAATCATGCTAAAGAACAAATTCATAAGACACAAGGAAAAAATAATACATAAAGAAGGACTAACCCCTACCCTTTTGCAAATCGCTTGATCGCTATTACAACTGGTGGTTGAGAGAGTGGCTGAGTCCTAGAATTCGGTCTTAAATGGTCCATCTCAACATGAGGGCACTAGCGTCCAATCAAACATGGAGTTGAGTATGACTCTAACACTCATGCACTTTCTTAATTGCACATGAAAACCGAATATAGGCCATCGCTTACACCCGTGGCCTCATGTTTGATTGAATTGTGTAAAGGTTGCGACCATCATTATCGGTATATGTATTTAAAATGATGGAAAGAAAATTTTCATTGCTCACATTCAACTTCAAAAATGAAATGTTAGGATCATTATTGAAGCATGATCACCAGAGAATAGCCTATATATGGTAGTAATAATAATGTGGATGGCTTAAATCATTGAAAATCTCAGCATGTGTGCTCTAAGTGGTGACACATGTTAGATCCTAAGTCAGGACGACTCAAAATGAACTAGAGGCAATATGGTTGGTGAGTCATGATGTTGGTCTTGAATTTTGCCACGTGGTACACGTGTAAGGTTTACGGGCTTGCCAGAACCGATTGGATCTGATTTAAACTATGACCACCGACCCCTGACATCAACATAAAGTGAGGTTTGATCATGGCTTGACTGTATGTCTATTCAGCCAACTGTTGAGTGCGTGCAATATCAAGCGACTGGTGGAGGTCGGGGCTCTTCCTCTTGTGAATTCTTTTTTTGCCTTCGAAATCAAGGACTTTCAAAGGTGCGATAATTGTGTGGTCAAATGGAATAGAGAAAGGATGAATGTGGAAATGAATGATACTTACCACTAAAACGGGATCACTAACTTGAGTGAGAGTAGTAGTGTGCTTTATGGAGCAATGTGCTGATGAACGAGACTGAAGCAATGCTATAAACTACAAATATTATCGACCTAGCGTATGAGTATAGGAAAATGATTTCTAAAGTTAAGATCTTCCTTAAGATGCAGCATGCAGGAATATATGAAAGGGAATTATAGCTACTGGCTACAGTTAGAAATCAGTCCGACGTGATCACAAGGACAAACTTGAATTAGACTACTCCTAGAGATTAATCATCCCGCCGCTGATGAGTGGGCAGGATGGTAAGCTAAACTAAGTTAAACATCATTGTGTTAGTTGGGTTTTGATTTTGGTTGATTGAGGATTCAAGGTCCTTCCCTTCACAAATGGCTTTGATATTTATAGCCTTTAAGTGAGAATAACTGCTTGTCTACGTGGCACCTTCGCGTGTAACCAGCTAGGTGTTGAGACTCAAATATTGCATATTTAACCCTTCAATTACATTAGTTTTTCTGGCATTTAATTGATAATTTGATTTAATTATATACATTTTTGTCATGTGAGGTGATTCAAAAGCTTATGATGAATATGCGCTTAAAAGGATGGATTTAGAGCTCAAAAGAAGATAATGAAGAATCAGAGATTTAGATGTCATTAATAAAGAATTCACATGCCAAAGATCTATGAAAAGCAAGTGAGGAATGAAGAGAATTGAAGGTTTGAAGTGAAGAAAAGGAATCCTGAAAATTGGCCAGAAAAATGATATTCTTAAACTCTGAGTCTAAAAGAGAAAATTTTGAAATAATTCTCAACATAGACTTAGATGGCATCGACAATTTATGAATTTCGGGCTCAACTCGCTGAACAGTTCTGGACAATTTCAATGACATTGAAGCCAGTTCGATGACATCGAAGGTGTTATTGAAGTTTGTCATCGAAGATGCGCAGAGTGCGTAAATTTGAGGCAGTTTGTGACCTTTTTTGAGGCGGTACGAAAGTTTGAATTGCAAAACTATTTAAAGCAGTCCATAGGCTATTCCAAATCACCTTCTAGGGTTTGAAAATGGATAGGAGGCCTAGGTGAAGCGTCGATAATGTTTTTCTACTTTGATTTCTTCACGAGTTATGGTAGATCTTTTTAGTTTTTCTTCTAAAATGTTAGTCTTCTCAGGATAATCTCTTACTTAAGGCTAATGGATGAAACCTGTAATTTATTTTGATGTTTAGTTTGCTTTGATTCAAGTATATGTTGAACTTTCATTAAGTTTTAGTTTAAATAAAGATATATTTCCAGTTTTCTATGGTTTATTGTGACTAAAGTTACAGTAGATGATGTGAAAGTTTTGATATGATCTTATTGGCTTTGGAATTGTGTGATCTATAAAATTCGTTGTTCACCATCATCTATAGGCATTATGGATGATTGAATTCTCTGCGATCATTGTAATTAGACAGATATTTGGGAACTAAGCTAATGAAAAGTTCAGATTATGTTTTAACTACTCCATCATCCAATTGGATAGGATAGGACTTCGATTCCAATCGACTTATCGTTGAATCAAGTGGATTGAATATTGAGATTGCTATAGGTAGATTCCTGAATCATTAGTCTTTTATCTTTATTATTTTAAAATATTTTTCTTCATCGCTGGATTAAAAACACAGATAACCAAGTTAGATTTATATTAGTTCTAAACAGTGTTCCCCATTCCCTGTGGATTCGACCTCGGTCTTACTGAGTTATTACTGCATCACGACCCTACACTTGGGGTTATGGACAAGTTTTTAGCACCGTTGCTGGGGAGTGGTGTTGAACATAATTAGGTTTAGTTTTTTCTAGGTTTGGTTTTTGTTTTAGGTTAGATTTTTCTTGTTTTCTGAATTTTTCTAATCTTGTATTTTCAGAACTTCCCAATTTCAGAATTTTGTTTTTAGGATTCATCTTATTTTATTTCTTCTCTTTCTTCTTATAACATTACTAACATAGTTTAGTTGTTTTGATTTTTTAAGATCTTCAATTCTAGTTCCTCTCTTCTAATAAGATCCTTCCTTACCTCCTCTACTAACTTTCCTTATTGTTGTAGGATTTTTTCTATAGAATTATTATTATTATTATTAGAGTTTCATCATGTTCATACAAGAGTGGACACGTGAATACTCTAACATACTTTTAGAAGATGACAGATACCGTGAAGGGCCGTCAAATGATTATGTTAAGAAACAATCTATGTCTCAAAATTTAACTGAAACTATGATTGAGAGCCAACTAGGCTATGATATTTTATTAGTTAAAAAGTCCATACGCGATCATATGAGGGAGAATAATTACATTTTACCGATTAAGAAATCATTACGTAATTATTAGAGTGAGAACAATTATCACCCATCTGTGTAAGACCCGTAACCTTGCGAGACATTCCATACACTTTTACTTAAACAATGACATGTTCCCAATATACCAGATCAATGAGTTTTGATCGTTACTGTACTTTTATATCGCGATACCCTTAGACTTGTACCCTAGCGACCATGCGGGCGTTACGATTCCAACGCCGCGTGACACACCCCATTTCAACCCTTAGATTAGAAGTTACAATTTTGGCACAATTCGAGGTGGGCTGCGTAATGCACGCGGGCCTCACTTGCACGAATCCCCATGTTGTCAAATCAATCAATCCATCCATCAATCAAGCCATCCATCACTCATGTCACTCTCTCCCTATTAGTCAAATAAACCCATGCCATTCTCATGCAACCCATACCCCTACCTATGCTAACCATCATTCTTTTATATTTTTTCTCTCCATTTTATCCCTCCATCTTCGCCTTCTTCCCTCCCTATCCTAAAATCTATATCATAAAAACTCCCTAACTCCCTCTCATTTATACCATTTTTAGTAAGAGTAGAGAGAGATTAAGAGAGAGAGAAATATTAGAAAGATTAGGGAGAAATTAAGAAAGAAAGAGAGAAAAGAAAGAAAGATTAGGGAGAGATTAAGAGAAAAGAAAGAGAGCTTATAAGAGTATTAGGACAGATCAAGAGAGTAAAAGTAAGAGAATAGAGAAAAGAGTTATTAGAGGAGGTTAGGGGTGGAGAGGAGCTTGGTGGATCGTTTGATCACTGATTCAAGCTGATCCAACCGTCCATCCTTTTAAGTGAGTGCATGGGAGGATCAAAACCCTCCCCTTCTTTATGATTTCTCTATTTTGGTTGGCCCGTAAGGGTCGGACCCACCTTGATCATGTATTGAGTATGTGGTGGATACCATAGTGGCGGGGGGCCACCCCGATGGCCGGATCTATTTCCCTTCTTTTCCATTTCTGTTCTTATTCTCATGGTGCTGTGGGACCCACAAGTGGGCCACGCTATTGGAGAGCGTGTCCAATAGTGTGTCCTGCATGCTATCATAGCGTGGACCACCTTGTGTGGCCCACCATGATACTTAATTTCTATTTAAACTAGTTGATTGTGTATGCACACTTGGATGGTGAAAATACACCGAAAATGGATGTGATTCAAAGCTTCTTGGTCCCACCATGAGTTGGACATTCAAATGGATGGAGTGGATTTCTTAGGTGGGCTATAGCACCCCGTACTTTCTAGTACTCGAGTGTTACCATGTAATTTAATTTAATATAAATACAAAAAATAATACAACCTAAATATATATACACTATGAAATGTATATACTTTGTAAAGATTTAAAATTTTATGCTAAAATGATACGGGTGTACTTAATGTATATAAGACATTATGAAAATAATATTATATTAAATGAACATAATGAATAATGATTTCACAACATAAAGTCAAATTAAAATGTAGCATTGAATAATTTTTTGTGCAATTGTATATTATTTAACAATATTATCAAATACAAATATAATTTTAATTAAATATAATATTGTACAATCTTCAATTTATTTATACGTATAATATGATATTATATATTATAAATTATGTATATTGATGAATGTGTGAACAACAGCATGTAATTAGTAATATACTAATGCTAAAATTATATATATATATATATATATATATAGGTATGAGATTTTAAATATTGTAAGTATAAGTAATATAACAAAATAATAAAAATTATATTAATATTAGTGTTTGGTTAGTCACTCATTACAAAAGACATACAAACAACCAATAGGACCCTTTTTAACCATTGATGTTCGATTCCGGGATGATCTGATCATCGAATCGATGAGAATCCACAAGTAGGACTCAAAATTCAAGTTGTATGGGTCACTTGAGCCTTGGAGTCATCTGATGTCTGGTCAAGGGCTCTTATTTGGCCTTACTAGTGGGATGGATGGAGTGGATTTATCACAAACATCACGATGGACCCCACTTGATTGGGTGAGTGTGCACCTTAGCTAATGTGCTGGATGTGCACCGTACCAGCAGGAGTGGTTAGAGCTCATTTGACCGAAATTCCTTAAAAAGAGGGTTCTCTCTCTCTCTCTCTCTCTCTCTCTCTCTCTTCATTGAGACAGCCGATGGACAACGTCCGTTCTCGTCTAACCATGGCCCACCATGATCATCACCATGGACGATCTGAACTGTCCATCGCGTGCGTCCCTCAGCCCTGACCAAAACCCGACCCACCTTGCACGTTGTGATGCTGCACGTGGTCACAATCATCGCTGGAAATAGGCCCTACTAAACCATGTTTCTAAAAATGGAAACTGCCCCTGTGAAGGGTCTTCAAGTGATCTAGGTCGTCCATTTAAGTGGCTCTTAGCCGTCTATTCTAGCTGAGCGGTTTATGGCTTCTTCAGCAAAGAAAACCACGAACAGTTTTGGATTCACCCACCATATTTGGAGATGGTTTCAGCCAAGGCGATCCGGACCACTTGCTGCTGATCAGACGGCTTAGGGTAGTTTAGGGCGAGCATAAGAGGCGTATGGATCTAGGAACAGTAGCTCGCCCTCCATTCTGGCAGCTGTGACTCGAAAATCGCCACTCTCTTCCCACTCACGAACCCACCGCCTAAACGCCCATGAAGCTTCGAAATCTCTCCTTTGCAAGCTCCATGACAACCATACGAACCGTCCCACACTCTCAGATTGGAGGAAGGAGCTGCGGGAGAGAATCCGCCATGAAAAGATGGGTCATCTTCCTCGTCTGAAGCTGTGCTGAGTTCGGTCCGGTCCAGACCAGCAACCCTACTGTTGCATGGGTTCGGTCAGCTCCAAACCATATGAAAGGTTAGAAGGAAAGGAAAAGAAAGGAAGAAAATGCAAGAAAGAAGAATGAGGGAGAGAAGGTGGTGCGGCTATTGCACCGCACCTTACTCATGAGTTAGGGATTCGTGACTTGGTCTCACTCGAGATGGGCTAAGTTGATGCCCAACGTCGTCCAGCTGAACTCCATCAGAGCATGGGCGCTGCTGGTCATTGCAATATGAGAGAAAGAGAGGGGGTGGATGGGTTTGCTGCCATTCGAGTTGGGCCTGAACTCGAGTTGGGTCCAACGCATGCAACTCGCCATTGAGTTGACTCAGCTGATGACTCACGACTAGGGCTGAGAGATGGAGGCTTAGTGCGTGCCATTTGGATCAAGTTTCGTTAAGTCCAGGTGTTGGACATGTGTAACAGGAAGGAATGGGAAGAAGAAAAAAAGGAGAAGGAAGAAAGAGAAGAAAGAGAAGAGAAGGGAGATCATTGGGCTGATTCGGCTGAAACCAAGTTTGACTCGGTCGAGCTAGGGATGGGCTTGGTCCAGCAAAGAGAAAAGAAATGGGGAAGAAAAGAGAAGAAGAAAAGAGATTGGGTCGTTTGTGGCTGCTGAGTTGACTCGGTTGAAACCGAGTCAAGCTGTGTTGACATAGGTGAGTTAACATTTTTACCCCATTCTAGTTACGTTTCAATGTACTATTATCATTTGTTGCTATTAGGATTATTAATATCAGTAAAGATTAGCCATTAGTAGACCATTATACTAAACTGGTCATTATAAATAAATTACAATTATTAAATAGTAGTATCCTGTTTATTATTCTTAAATATTCATTTTGGATAGTCGTTAGTGTCACCATAATCATTATTTTGCTACATTAGCTAGTATTAATTGTAACCCTAATGATTAACAATTATTCTATAACTATTAAAATAACATTGTTACCATTTCCATTATTAATAGGATTGTTAGGATGCATAACCATGAGTAATTTTCTATTCTAATGATTGTTATTATATATAAGAAATTAAGACGATACCATTATTAAATGCTAATGCGTTGTCTTATCATAGATAGTATATCATGATATTAATTATCATCATAATGGTTATTAACTAATATCAACTATAACACTAATGATAGTAAATATTTTATAACTATTAAATTAACATTATAAATAATTACACACCACTAGGGTTCAACCTTAAAGATCTAGCCTAAACCTCAACTCTAGAATGAAAACCCTAATTCCACATTAAAACCCTAAGATAGATAACTCAAACCCTAGGCCATGATCTTAAACCTAGGTAGTACATAGAACTTAGAACTAACGGTACAAGTTCATGAATTGTGTTAGGATTCAATTGTAAAAGCACAACCACTTTATGACATTGGTAGGTGATCCAACTATAAGGTGATGATTCTTCCTCTTGAGCTTTCCATCTTCTCATTAGCTTAAGTTATAGTTTTCATTTAAATTCATAATTGATATATCACATGTGTTAGTTGGTGGAAATTGAATTGCTGTATTACATACTTTATGATTATCCTGCATAATTGCTCATGCTTGTGGATTTCTTTTTATGGATTTCTTATGGAACTTAAACTGGTATGTTAGTGGGAAATTCCCACATATGAATGTACACCCATACTTGGGATGTAACTTGACTAGTTGTGATCGTAATGGACCTTCAACTTGGTAATTATTAAGTGGTGGTCTAGATGGATCATCGATGTGGGCCTACCATCCAGGGTTGTTGTGCCCAATGGTTTTTAAGGATGGTCTTTATCGTATGGTTTTGATATCAGCCCTATGTGGCATATTTTGATACTCACCCTATATGGTTTTGTTTTGGTACTTTTTCTAGATGGGTTCGATGTTTTATATAATGTAACCATGCGATGGTAAGCCCCATATACTGTAATATGATTGGCCACTAGTTGACGGGTTTCCATTAAACATCCTAAGATGGTAGCCTCATGGGCCGGGGATGGTAGTCATGGGATACTATGCCCGAGCCGTAAGCTTACGCTGGGTCATGTGCTCTCCATAGTGACTGTGAGCTTACTTAAATTGGCTGATTGCAATTGGACTAATAATAGGCTGACAAATTATACATACATGGCATATTATGATGACTTGGATCATTTTGCCCCGCGATTACGCTGAATGTTGCACTTATGACTAGTCATTCGATTTATGATGGTGACTTGGATCTTCATGCCCATGCGATTATGCTGAGTATTGCGCTGATGACCAGTCACATCCTTAGTTGATGACCCCAATGCCCGTATGGATGTTTTACCCGGGGCACCGACCGTCCGGATGTTGTACCCGGGTCGATGATTGCATACATACATCCATGCATATAATAAGACTGCATTTACTCTGTTTTAGTTGTCTGGATGTTTATACTATTTCTTACTTAATGCGGCGGTATGTAATCTTGAGGGGAGTTCACACTGAGTTGGCCACTCATCTATCAAATATATAACTGTACAGGTAGCACAGGTAGTCCTAATGATGTTTACATTTATATTGGTGAGGAGCATCCTATAGTTGACAAGGGTGCATGATTCTATTAGCTAAAGATTGCTACAGGATTTCACAGTTTAAGATTGTTATAGTTTACCTTGTTTCATATGTAATGTTATTTCATTTTGTATTTGTAAGAATGGGGACATTGGTTTGTATAAGTCATTATGGGCAACTCTTGTATATTTCAAATATAAATGAAAGTTTCCTTCACTTTGATTTGTCCATCCTACGCTCGTCTGTTAACTCTGATGAAAGAAAAATACTATATATTGAATTTGACCATCCTTTAAGGTTAACATTCGGGTTTTTGGGAAACGGGTCGTGTACTCGAGTCCTAAAGATTTGGGGCGTTACATAGGTCCTACCTTACCCTTAAAACACAAGAGATGAAGAGGGGTAGTGGCACCATCATTGTTGGACGCAACAATGTGCAACAATGTCCAGGGACATGTCTCTCGCACCATTTACCTTCCAAAGCCACCATGTGGGCTTCTCTCGTGGGGCCCATTATGATGTGTATATATATATATCATCCACACTGTTCATCCGATTTCCCTTCTCATTTTAGGTGTTGAGCTAAAAAATGAAGCTAATCTGAATCTTAGGTGGGCTATACCACAAATACTAAGGAGTTGGGTTACCCATCGTCATTTCTTACTTTGCATGGGAGGTTTGGAGTGAGTTTTCACTCATGGGACTCATATTGATGTATTTCTTAGATCCACACCATCCATCCATCCTTTGGCTTAATTTATCTATGGACCCCAAAAATCTAACCGATCCAACCATCAGGTGGACCACACCACAACTGACGGTGGGCTGGGAGCACCCCTCACGTCAGCCATGCGTACGTGGGGTGGGGACGTCCCAGTCGTGGACCCCACCTTGATGTATATGTTTAATCCACACCTTCCACCAGCTTCTACAAATTATTTTAGGCCATGGGCCAAAAAACGAGATAGATTCGAGTTCCTAGTGGACTGCACCGAGGGAAACAAAGTCCCACTGTTGGAACTTTCTAAGGTCGACTATTGTGTGTGTAGGTGGTGGACCTACCCATCATTGGACTCCTTTGGTCCATAAAGAATTAGCCGATATCATGGACGAAATGGATTATCCAGTAGTGGATCTAACATAATGGAAAAAAAAATATAGGAAGAAAGAAAAGGAAATAAAAAAGGATGTTGTAAGTGCTAAAATGATTAAAGCACACTTTAGTTGTCAAATTTCGTATAGTCAAAACAACTTGACAGGAGATCTTCAAGACCGGTCTAAGATCAAGAAAAGATCAAGCTTAAGATTAAGAGAAGATCAAGCTCAAGTCTGGTACATTCTCAAGAGAAGATCAAGCTAAAGATCAACTGATATTCAAGTATAAGATCAAGCTTAAAAGTCAGTAATCAAGTTCAAGACAAAGAAGTTAAGATATTTCACATATCTCAGGTGGTATAAAACCCTAGAAAGGCCTTAAGATTAGGTGCTTTCAAAAATTATTTAAATTGAGTTTTTATTTTTATTTTTATTTTATATTTGGGTTTGCTTGGAATTCGACCAGCCTAAGGTTTGGTTCGACTAGTCCAAGTTTTCTCGACCAGTGCAAGTTCAAGTTGAAGTGAAACCGAATTTTGGTTGCAAATTCGATTAGTCAAATTTTTGGTTCAACTAGTCGAAGCTTCACCTTCGACCAACTACAGATAATTCGACTTGAAGTCCAGCAACTAAAACTTTTTGATTTTTTAGATCTTCGACCAATCGAAAACCAAATTCGACTAGTTGAACATGACTCTTCGACTAGTCCAATTGGTCGTCGGGCTAGTCAAAGTTTGGATAAATCTTATCCTGCGCAAATCTGAAATCCGTTGAACTGAATCCCGTCTTCTTCAACTAATCAAAGACTGCCTCGGGCTAGTTGAAGATTCAACTTCTTTGCATATAAATTGAGTTCTTCTCTCAATCCGAAATATCAATTATTATTATCAAAATCCTTCTGCAAAAGAGAGAAGGTCCAATTTTTAGCAAGCTATTGAACGATATTTATAAATTTTATTTATACCTTTTGTTTAATTCCCTTAATATCAGATCTTTTCATTCTCATTCTAAAGAGAGTAAATACTACTATTCTTTTGAGATTTAAGAAAATTAACTCAAGAAGCCATTGGTTTGAACTTAATAAAAATCAATAGAACCCTGTACCTTTTTTATTTGACTGAACATTGAACAATCAACATTCAAGAGAGAGGTTCTTCAGCTACAGCTTCTTCTATAGTGAAGATAAGTCTACCTTCAATTCTTTATTTGATTTTTCTGAGATAGCTAGGAAATCTCAGTGTAGGTTTTGTCTAAGATAGTCTGAAAATCTTAGTGAGGGGTTCGATTGTGATAGACTGGTAAAATCACAAGAACTATATCAGGTTTTAAGGTGACCTTGAAAAAAACCTTTTTCATAGTGAAAGCCAAGATTATGTGGAGAGTAATTTTGGGAGTGGAGTAGGTGTGATTATTTTAGAACAGTTGTTGACACACCAAACTACTATAATTCTCTGAGTTATGTTGTGAATGTTTTTTCTTTTATGTGGTGAATAGTTGTATTTACATTTCAATTCAAGTAGTGAATGATTGTAATATTTATTTTTATTTACTCTTGCAAAGTTTGAGATTTTAATTTTAAAGGAATTCGTGAAATAAGGTTGTGCTGCCTAAACTTTTATGTGAAGGTTGTCCTAAGAATCTTTTGAAATCAACGTCTCAATACTTAGGCAATTGAGATATCTGATTTATTTATTATTAGGCACTTTATTCGATTATTTGGCATAGTCTTATTCACCGTCTCTCTAGGACTTCTTAAGCTCTCATTTTTAAGTGGTATCGAGCGGGTTGTTCTATATATTTTTTTTTTTTTGGGATTAACCTCCTTAAGTTAAGATTTAGAACTTTATAATGTCAAATTTTGACAGCTTATCTATTACCCAGCCACCTCCTTTTAAAAGCTTTAATTATTCATATTAGAAAGCCAGAATGCGGATTTTTCTCAAATCCTTAGATGAAAGTGTGTGGTAAGCCACTATGACTAAATGGAGACCTCCTATGACTAAAGTAGTAGCTGAGGATGGAATCAAATTTATGAGAAAAAATGCATTTTATTTATGGACTGTTGGTCAGAAAAGTGAAAGCAATGCTAATGCAAAAGCCTTAAATGCCATAACTTGTGCTCTTTCGCTTGATGAATTCAAAAGAATTATTTCATGCGATACAATTAAGCAAGCATGGGACATTCTCGAAATGACACATGAAGGAACTACTATTGTTAAGAAATCAAAAATTCAAATCCTCACAATCAAATTGAGGAAATTTGTATGGAAGAAAATGAGTCTTTCATGGACTTTTATACAAAATTGAATGACATAGTAAATTCCATGTGGGGTCTAGGAGATGGAATCCCTGAAAGTAAGGTTTGCGAAAAAATACCGTGATCTCTTCCTGATAAGTTCAATTCTAAGGTCACTGCTATACATGAATTAAGGGATACTGATATTATGAAGGTTGAGGAGTTAGTTAGTTCTCTTCAAACTTATTAGTTGAATTTTAAAGCTCCTAGAGCTAAGTCCATTGCTCTTAAATCTTCTAAATTTGTTTCAAAAGAAACTATTTTGATTTTGAAGAAAATGAAGATGATATGACAATATTAACTAAGAAATTTTATAGAATTTTTAAAAATAAGAAAAGAACAGATTTTCAAAAACCATTTGATAAAAGAAAAGGAAAAATCTAATTCTTGGAAATCTAAAACAAAGGACAGTCAATGTTTCAACGATCATGAATATAGGCACTTAGCTAATAAATGTCTTAAAAATGATAGATCTAAAAGAAAGGGCATGATAGCTACTTGGGATGAATCATCTGATTCTGAAAGTACTTCTGAGTTTGATGAATTAGATCAAGAAAATGCAAATGAGCTAAAAGCCTTTATGACAATTGCCAGAGTCACTTCATCAGATAGTTGTAATATATCTTACTATGAAAATCTTAGAAGTGACCCTGGAAATGAAACTGAAGACGATCTTCAAGATGCCTACAATGCCCTATACAGAGAGAGTTGTAAAATTACTGTCAAGTTGAAAATTTAAAAAGAAAAATATGCTGAACTAAAAGAAGAACTTGAAAAATCAGTTTTAGAAAAATCTCATTTTTTCGATTCTTTTGAAAAAGCAAAATTAGATTTAAGTTTTTAATCTTCTGAATTGCAAAAACTCAAAACAGAAAATGAGAAACTAAAACTTGAAGTTTCTTCCCTTCCGAGTTCAAAGGACATTTGGAAATATGCCCTTGGTGACCAAAAGCTTGAAAAATTGTTAACCTCATTGAGACGATGTGGTGACAAGTCTGGTCTGGGTTATATTAAAAATAATTTTTTGAAAACCAAGGATTTTGCTCCTATCTTTGTAAGAGGAGAATCCTCGAACTCTAAAGGAAAGACTTTAAGAGATTCAAATCATTATGATTTTAAAAACTCAAAAAATTCTCAAGTCTCTAAAATAAACAATAATGTCTTCGTCTATAAACATCAAAGGAATAATAAATCATCCTTAGCTGAAAAAATTGTGGACTTACTTAAAGAGCTTCTGAAATCCAACTTAGATGAAATTGGAGTTAATAGAAAAATAAGAAATCCTAACTCCCAAATACAGCAAAATCAAGAGATACTCTTAAACCTAGAATCGCAATAAAATAGGTTCCATAGGCTAAGTGTCTTGTTGTCCACACAGCTTTCAAAGCCATTAGCCACTCAAGATGGTACCTGGATAGTAGATGTTTAAGACACATGACAGATGATAAGGCGATATTCACGAATATCAAAGAAGTAAATGGCGGCTCAGTCACTTTTGAAAATGGAAGCAATTGCAAAATAATAGGCCAAGATAATGTACATCTTCCTAACCTACTTCTTTTTGAAAATGTGCTTTATATTGAAGGATTAAAACATAATATTTTGAGCATATCTTAGATCTGTGATAATAAACACAGTGTGAATTTTTCAGATCATAGATGTGAAAAGGCAGAGCTCTAAGTCCGACTATGCCAAATCAAAAAATAAATGTGGAATTCAAAGATATACAAAGATAGATAACACAAATAAAAGCAACCTCAAATGCACAAGTCTTGAGAGGTTGATATAAACTGAGTTCTAAAGACAACCTTACACCAAATGTGGGACCTCGGTCTTTTGCAACATCGATCGTGTGCACACGTGTCCCAACTCGCACAGTTGATAAGCCATACACTGTACCTTAGTACACCTAGAAAACTCTCCAAAGTGATTTGTTCTAGATGACCTTAAGACCTCTATCATGTGGATTGTGTCATCATTGCGGTCGCAATGGTAAAAACCATGTGTCAATCCGACGCTCCGTTAGTGAGATATGACTTATCGAATTTAAGGCCCAAATTATGTATCTAGTAACACAAGCAACCTTTATTAGGCTAGGCCCATTGGACTTGAGCCCATGTAGGCCTAAAGCCTACTTTTAGAACATGGAAATTACCAATAAATACAACAATTACTGCATGACAAAATAAGAAGCTAGCAAATATAAGACAAGTACTATAAGACAAAATTGGATACTCTCTTAAACCCATCATTAGCTCTCTCCCCATGCCTTAGAAACTAATCATGACCCATGTCCACCTCCTCCTATACATGTATCCAATGCATGTCTTAATTTGTGCCACATCACTTAAAACAACCAATTACAATACTCCACTTCATCATCCACCATGCATCACCTACAACCCATAACCCTAATTCATCCATTAACCAATGTATGTCTAGATTTCTTCCACCTTGGCCAATGCATACTTAGAACCATCCACCTCATCTATCCACTACCTATGCCATACACCACCTTCCACCTCACTTTTAGCACTAATAAGATCCCATAAACTTGCCATATCATCTTGCCACCTCAACCCCCAATTCCCTATATAAGAGTAGGAGCTTTCTTGCACTTATTCTTTTCCTATACTTAGAAAAATTCTGAGATTTTAAGAGAGAGTGAGAGAAAGTGGAGCCAAAGTGTGACCCATTATTTAACATAGAGGGAGTGGACCATACATCATCATCCAAACCATCCATCCATTGAGGTGACTTTACACCCTTCCTCCCATCCTCCTCATCCTCCTCTTTCTTCCTCTTTTTATTTTCTTGATATGTGTGGGACCTACTAGTGTGGAATTCTTGTGTGTATGTATTTATATCTGTAATGCCCCAGATTTTTTGCCAACCTGGAGTTAGATGTCCTTAGGCAAGGGGTTGATCCTAACCCCTTATTAGCTTCTCAAACCTCAAATCCTTTAGGAATTAGACAAAGTAACTAAGTGTTAAACTAGATTAGCTACAAAATCTGTTTGAATCACTTTAAATACGATCTGCAAGACCCAAAACTTGTAGAATCATTGACGCTAGGTTACCCTAAAATCTAGGATCAATCTCATTACCTAGTTGCCCTCGGGGGCATCACGAAACTCCGTATCGGATCTGGATCGCACGTCGAAAGTCCGATTAATACGAAGTTATATAATTAAGACCGCCTTACTGGGCTTGACAACTATCTCGACGATCAAATCTAGATTGTGTCCCGGGGCTATTCGCTTGAGCCCGGAGTAAAGTGTGTGAGAAACGTAAATATCTTTATAAATAAAAATCTAACTTAAGTAATCCGAGACGCGTCGCTTGCCTGCCAAATATAAGGATTCAGACCGCCAGAATCTGACCCAATTGCACCCTCAGATCAGGGGAAATTCATACACATGGCAGTGTACTTGTGGCCCTGATCGATGATCGTGGACCGTTGAACTGAAATTGGCCCACCACGGTCGATCTGCGAATCCGATCGGACTGAAAACTTAGGTCGAACTAGATCCAACATAAGGGAGCTTAAGTCCGACCTTTGGCTCAAGGGGGGGGCTCCAGAAGTGCTCCGTTGAGCCGGAACAGATGGGCTTTGGACATAACCTAAGTATACCTTGGCCCTGGGCCTATTTTCAGAAGTTCTGGGCCTATATAAGGACCTTAAACTCTTTCTCTCATAACCCATACGAATTTTCTAAACCCTAGAAAGAAAAGAGAGAGAGAAGGAAAGAGAGAGAAAGGAGAGAGAGACTTGGGATTTCTTCCTGGGATTCAATCCCACTAAACTACGTGTCAATCTACAACTACCATGTCGCTCTTCCGGCGATACCGATCCCGTTATTAGGTAAGAAAACCTAAACCTAACCTGTTCTAAGTTCCAAATAGCGTAACTGATGAAATAGCTAACCTATTTCATGCTATAGGTTGCCGTTCTGCCGTAGACGAAGACTCGGTATACAAATTGAGTTCTAAACTTGTTTAACGGCGTAAGGTGCAGACTTTAAACGTATAGGTTATAGTTTTTAAGGCTTTCAATGTCAGTTAATGATAGATTACTGATGTGGATGCTATTTCACATGTACAAAGTATTGTCCGTTTCTTCTTTCAGTTATACGTTAATTATGTTGAATATACTGTATTCCTCGTATTTGTAGAAAATACCGTATACGTATGAAATACAGATTTGTGCTTGCCATGATTAATCGCTGTCTATGTATGCTAGATGCATGTGAATTAACTTCTAGGTGAATGGATTAGCCTAATACATGTTATATTAAAATACGTTGTGTAGGTACACGTGTAACCTAAGTGTTTGTGAAAATATCTAAGTGAGTATAGACTATGTATTAACATACGCCACGACTAACCATCGTGGGTATGTGATTGGTATATAGGCGGCAATCCTTTGACGAAAGGACTGTCCTAATACGTATTCTAACTACTACATACCATGTATGATGTAATGTGTAGATTAAGTATATGTAAAAATGTCTGTACGAGTAAATACTGGTTGACTGCTCTTTAATTAGGTGTTGAGATAGGATTCTTAACTACTCTAATGATGTGTATGTTTTCCTCCATTTATGCCATGGTTAGATATTCGTTTGTTTGTGAATTGAATATGTACAAATTCATGTTTATGTTGTACTTCATCACATGCCCAACTGATTGTATGATTTGAAATATGTATTCATTACTACTCAATTATCTCATATGCTAATTTGTTGAGATTGATTGTGTTCGGGGCTATTGTATAGTCCAGGCAATCGGTATGAAGCCTTGAATTAGTGGCAGATGTTATTTCGCCACATGAGACGTGCCTGTTGAATCCGAGTCGTATATCGGTTGACGATAGTGGTTAGGCCGCACGGAGTGCTTATGCACTTCATGTCAATCAATTTGATGTGCGCTCGTGCTAGTCGAGCTCGTCAAATAACCCGATTAGCCGATGTATGTTAACCATGTTTGGACGCTACTGCTTAAACTTAGGGTACCAAACTCACCAGTGAAATCCCTGTTAACCTTGGTACCGTGATCCGCTAAGACTCATGAGCCGGACATGGTGGTATGGGACACCGTGGTCGAGCTGTCGGCCTACGCTATGGCGACAAGCCTTCCCGTAGTGACTAGTGAGCAACTAGACTCGTGAGCTGAATACGGTGGTATGGGACATTGTATTCAAGTTGTCGGCCTACACTGATCAGAAGACGCATTGTGCGTGAGCCTGTGTGGGCCATTGCCAAACAAAACCACTGCTTTGCACTCTGATACCTGTTTGTTGGACAATATCTGAAGGGGTGTTGTGATTGTGTCAACCCCGGATGACGCATTGTTGTAGTGACCTCGAGCATACTCTGAACCTGTGTTGAGGCGACGAGCCTCTCCGTAGTAACTAGAGTATAACTAGGCCTGCATTGATAAGACGACGAACCCTTTGCAGCGACCTAGAACCGTATCATCGTATGAGATTTACTAGGACTAACAACCCTAGAATGGATCCTTGTTTGGGAAGTAATATAAGAGAGGTACCTTAGTTTTTCAATCCTGCTGTATGAAAATGACTAATAAAGAACTTGGTAATCATGTTCATACACCGCATACGTGTGCCTTTGGCGTTGATGGTCAAGCACTGAGTGAGTGTGGCATGCCGCGAATGTAAGGAGTCGCTGAGCGAGTGCAGGCAAGGGCATGCATCATACATACATACCATTCTTGCATTAACAAGAGTACTTAGAGATGTGTGATTTACTACTTTATCATTGCTGCTTGATTGAGTTGATAACATATTAACCTGTGCTTTTTTGTTCCACTGAATTAACTACTCACTCCCACGTTACGGGACGATGTTGTACACACCAACTAGACCTTGTTGTAGTTTCAGATGATGGTGATGCTCGTGAAGCGGAGCCTGACTTTTATGATGGTGAGGAGGAGTTCTCCTACATGCAATGATCTGGCAGGTCTATGTGGACCTGAAGTTGTGTATCGGGGCCACAGGGATATGGATAGTTGAACATTACACTTTATCATTTAGTAAAATTTGAAATTTTATATGTAATTATTGACCTGGCAACGCATACATGCTTTAGAGACTTGTATTGATTTAGAAGGTTTTATATACTCATCTTGCGTATCACAACTGTCCCTGAATTATGTTTGCGGTTTTGGCTTAATCTCATTCTTGTTTCATGCACTAATACAGACAACATACAAACATCATTATCTATGTTGCATAAGTGATGCATTGGAACTCGGGAGTCGAGCTTCTGTTCGACTCCTGATTTTTAGGGTGTTACAATATCTATGGTGGTTAGTAAAGTGGCCCATGTCAGTATGATCCACCATAATGAACATTATATCTATACCCTTCATTTGTAATCCTATTTTTGTTTCTGGACAGCAAGTTCTAAAAATCATATAAAATTAACCATACTAAGATCATTGTTGAAACTTAAGAATATTATGAATCACAATATGGAATAACTCTGGACCAAATTTCATAGCCATCCAACGGTCCAATCATCCGTAACATCAAGTTTACTTGTCTTCTATCCAGCAGCACATGCAGGATTTCGATTTGCCTAAATGGACCCATTTTAAAACTCTTTTAATAAATATATTAAAAATATATGTTCCATTGGATTCGTAGAAAATCGAATCAGCTTTCTAACGGTATATAATAAGCCTCAATCGGAGTTCGGACGGTTGAGGTCTTGGCCTTATACGAAAGATGTATTGGGAAGCTTATTATGACCATTCTTGTTTGGGCCATATCCATGATTCCAATGGTCAGATGTATTTGATATTTGCTCTTAACTTACTTGAGATAGTTAATAATCATATGTATGGTCCCTATGATCAGATTCTTTCATGATAAATTTAGAAAATTCTGAACCGATAGATACTTCTGTAAGGACAAATCTTGAATTTTTATGTGTGGTACAGATGGATCCAAGGCTCTGTATGGTTGGAAACCTATAAATGACCTGAATGACTTTTTCTCAAATCATCTATTGGATCAGATATTCAAATAGAGAATTTGATCATAGAGATTTCATCAGTATATATATTTCATGTGTTACTTGATGAATATGTTGGATCTATGTTATACATAACAATTATCCTCTCATTGACCCACTTGAGTGTGGGATCACTTGTGATTTATGCATTTATTAGTTCATCCAATATGGGAACTCATGTATATTTTTGTGTCTCTTATCTATGGTTTGCTAGTATGTGGGCCTCACTTGCCATTGGATCTATTTCATTCCCTTTGCACTTTCTATTTGTTGAAAATTTTCCATGTACTTAACTGTATTACATGTAGGCCTCTTTGACACCTTGTACTAGGCTCCATACTCTGTAGTTAAGGGTCTCACTTTAGGGGATGTTTAATCCTTATATAAGTGAGCTGATATATCCCACCTTTTTGTCAGGAATGATCCCTAAGTGTTTAGAAATTGGGCCCTAAGTTGTGACAGACTTCATTTCTGAAAATTGTCTGATTATTTGTGTTTTGTACCAACTTTGGGCATCTGTAGTGGACTGCACACTGGAGGTTTGAGTAGGCCACTACTTGGAACCTCTAACATACACTAATGAATAGATAAATAATATTTTAATTGGGCCAAAATCAGACCCCACATGATCAGGGAGTGGATCCCAAAATAGGGTCAGGCATGGTTGTGCAGAAAATCAAAGTGCTTATGTTTGGCCCTATACCAAATAGTACGTGTGCACAACCAGTTGGTCCCAACTTATAATTTTTGAAGTGCACATATAGTACAACTAAGGGCACCTGACGACACACTGAAATGTGGTCCCTTGTAATCATGGGATATACTTAAAATTGGGCCAAAACTAATTCTGCACTATATTTCCCGCACAGTTTCTCCAAGTACTCATGTTTGGGCCATCACTGTAAATTATACTCACTCAACCAATGAGGCATGCCTTATAATTTGAAAAGCCCATACATAGAGCTACCAGGTGGTTATTCTCTTTCACCATATGTAGGCCCCATGTGATCATGAATCTGACTCTAAAATAGCCCAGAACCAACATTGCATAAAAATCTGTTTGATGTAAAATTTATGTGAGACCACGTCAGTGGGGTCTACCACCTTCCCAAAGCATTTAATGCAGCATGTAAACTCTGAAAAGTAACTCTCAGATATTGTTGGGCTTAAAAACCTAATGTGGGCCATCTAGTATGGGTTATCTTGTATGGGCCTTACCTTTCATGTAATGAGGTCCACCTGACATGTTTTGTAAATGAGTGTTGTATAACTTGTAAAATATTTAGTGAACAGATCTTGCTATCCAAATGTTCTACTAAGACATAGGTGGTGTAACGCCCTGAATTTCGACGGTCGAGTAAAGCTCTACTCCCGAGATCCAGCACATCACTTATGCAACGTGGATAATGATGTTCAGATTTTGTCCATATTAATGAGTTAAACATGAATGAGATTATAGCAAAATAACATATCATACTCCAGATATAATTAAATTAAGCAAGTGGAAGACTGAAACATTTATATTTAAGTATGTAAGTGTTTCACAACCTCTAGAGTATGAGTATGTTACCGAGCTGAATATATACATGTATTGTTCTAAAATTGACAAAATATCAAAATGTAAAGTTTCCAACTAATCCATATGTCCCTGTAATCCCGTCGAATCAGCACGAGGTCTATATAGACCCGCCTGAGTGTTGAACGTAGGAGAATTCTTCCTCCTCATCTATGAAGTCCAACTCCACTGCATAGGCTTCCCCATCACCTGTATCTAAACCAGAGTCTGGTTGGTGTTTTAAAACATCGTCCCAGGGTGGGAGTGAGTGATCAACTCAGTGGTACTATAAGGCAAAGGTTAACATGTTATCAAGTCAATCAAGCAGTAATGATAAAGTAATATAGCAATCACTTCCTAACTACTCTTGTTAATGCAGGAATGGAGTGCAAGTAATGATGTATGCCCTCACAATCGACTCCGACAACCAATTTCGCGTATGTCAACACTCCCTAAAGTGCACCTTCCTCGCCAAAAGTACATCCTAACTAATGCAATGTGATGCATGACCGTGTTAGCCGAGTACTTAATTAAACTTATTCATACAGCAAGTTTGGGAAGCTAAGGTACCTCCCTTTATATCATTAACCCAAATGAAGGATCCATCTAGGGTCGTCAATCCTAGTTAACCACATACAATAAGCAAGTCTTAGGGCATCACCCCTAATGAAAAGCAGTTGATAGACAAATTCAAAAGTTTATACTCATGGTCACTACAGGAAGGCTCGTCACCTCAGCATATGCTGACAGCTCGAACACGGTGTCTCGTACCACCATGCCCGGCTCACAAATTTGGGTTGCTCACTGGTCACTATAGGGAGGCTCGTCACCCCAGCGTAGGCCGACATCTCGACCACAGTGTCCCATACCACCATGTCTGGCTCATGAGTCTTAGCGGATCGTGGTACCATGGTTGAAACAAGCTTTTACATTGGTAAGTAGTACCTTAGATTCAAGCAGTGATATCCATACATGGTAAACACACAATAGACCAATCGTTTTGTTTAGCAAGTTCGATTGGTAAGAGCACACGTTAACTTAATCGACATGGAGCTCATAGCACCCCCATGTGGCCTAACCACTGTTGACAATCGTCGGGCGACTCGGATTCATCGAGTTACCTAATGTGGCGAGACTAATTCGGCCACCTGTACATGGACTGTTACCGATTACCTGGGCTACGTTGTAGCCCCAATCTTACTCAGATGCAATAAGTAGATACATGTGATATCATATCAGCATTTAACAAACAATCAAAATCAATTCCTCATTTGAGCATTTCATCAAACACATTGATCATATTACATAACCCTTGCATTTTATCCATAAATTTCGCAGCAGCAAATATGATTACATGAAAGAAACTATACATATGATTAAGGTAATTGAGAATCCTATCTTAATACTCTTAATAAATACAAATCATCAATATTTTCTCAATCAGACAATTTATCAAACACTTAAGCTACGCTTCACCAAATATATAGACTAGGCTAGTTACAACATATATTTTAGCAAATCCTTATATAAAGAGGTCACTATGCATATAGTGACAATGAATCCTAGATTAATAGTCATGACAAATGCAAATCATGTTTACATGTTCATTCAAACATTTCAACAAACACATAGGATGCATATTTGTTCAACATAGTTCATACATGTATAATACATTGAAATTGACATGTCTAAGACGGTATTGTAGCAATTAAGTCAGACATAAATCATTAGTTGACTTTGAAAGCATTGAAAACCATAACCTAAATGTTTATAGTCCACACCTTTCATCGAAATACTCGATTCGGACTCGGTTCAAATTTTACATTCCCGAAAATGGAACATCAGGCACCTAAACAACGAAATAGGTTGGCTAGTTTGTGATTCGAGGCGTGGAGTAGTGGGAGAGAAACACTACAGAATCTCCCAAGATTTCTCTTCTCTCCTTACTCTTTTCTCTTCTTTTCTCTCTTTTCTCTCCCATGGTTTAGAGAAATTTGTATGAGAGAGGTATATGGGATATATATAGCCCAGAAGTAATGTAAATGGCCCTAGGGCCATGGTATACTTAAGTTATATCCAAAGGGTGACTGCTTTTGACAAACAGGGCACATGGGGAGGTCCACAACTCACATACGTTGTAGGGTAAGTTCTCTGACAATGGATCTATGCCAGGATGTGATTTCGGTGAGATCGAACAAGCCGATCGATCGTGGAGGACCTGTGTCAGATCAGCGGTCGAACTTGCTCAATCGTGGCCACAAATGTACAAATATGTACAGGGAAATTTCCTTTTCCCATGGGCGAAGTTTGGTCAGAAACTGACGGTTCGAAATCCTCAATTTCGGGTGTGAGCGAATCGCCCAAGTCACTTAAGTTTCAATACATTTTTTAAAGGTATTTGCGTTTCTCACACACTTTACTCAGGGCTCAAGTTGTGCGTTTTTGGACACTATTTGGCCTTGATTCCTGTGATGGTTGTCAAGCCCAGTAGGACGACATAACCCTATAGTTTCGCTGTCATCGGACTTTCGACATGTGGTCCAGGTCCAATACGGGGTTTTAATGTACTCCCAAGAGCGACAGGCTCTTGAAATTTTTCCTAGGTTTTTCTATAGTGTTGAGTCAGTGGTATTAGTAGTTTTAGGTCTTCTCGTTTGTGAAAATGGTGGCCTAAGCTTAATCCACCGATTATTCCGTTTAGTACTTAACTAAATTTCACTTTAATTATGATAAAAATACGATCCTTGGGTGATTCTATCTGAGATGGTACTCGGGTCTTTGTATGAATTTTTTCGAGACGTTACAGGTGGCCTTGGGCCCATCTAAATGATGCAACCCTAAAGCCCAAGCAGGCCCAACACTAGGAGAAATCGTTAGGGAATGAGAAACCCACTAAGGTAACCTTCCTTGAGCCCGTTGGGCAGGCCCATTGCCTACTGGGTAGCGTGTCTTGTTTACTACCTCTAGTTAAGTAGACCATGCTTAGAGAGGCCTATTTTATAATGCATGTCATGCCCCAAACTCAAAAATAAGGCTCACAAAATTCTCGATTGCCGAATCTGGTGCCGACAGCCTCCGTAATATCCTGTTCTCGGCTCTCGGCACCCATACGCCAGGTTCCGATCCTGGGATTCTACAAGGAGGATTTCTAACATCAATTTGATTTGTAATGAGCATAACCATAAGCATAACTCATGAACAATAACCGCAAGAATACCATCACAAAATCCACTATGATAAAAAAAAACTTCACAGTATAATGCACATGAAGGGAAATATAGGATAATGATAACGGAAACTCCTGGAGCTCGACTGCACACTCTCACTGCGGTGAAGCTACATATAACACCTCGTACTTTCAGTACTCGGGTGTCACCAGGGAAGTTTAGAGCACACCGACACCTAGAAATCCTCGATCTATTCATCTTAACCGTCTTGTATAACATTCATTCGTACATCAAGCCATCCATTCGAGTGACTTTCACAATGGGCCAGAGACGTCTATTTTAAGATCTCAATCACTTCAACAGAAGAATCAAATCATCCGATAATGAATATATATATACATATATATATATATATATATTTACTGGCTATATTGTAAGATTTACACAAACATAGATCATAAGGGTCATGGATGTATTTGATAATTTATTTATCATGTAAACAATGTATAAAAATGTGTTATAGTAGAGTGATATGTATATAACTGACGTATATAAAATATTATGAAAATAATATTATATTAAATAGACATAACGGGTGATAACTTTTTAATGTACAATTGAACTATAAATATTAATGTAGTACTAAATATCTGTTGTAAATATGTATACAAAAGATTATTAATAGAATTGTATGTTATCTAACAATGTTATCAAATACAAATATAATCTTAATACGATACTGTATATTGTGAATTATATATATTAATAAATGTATGAACAACAACATGTAATTTGTAGTATGCTAATATTAAAATTATATTTATATGTACATATGAGGTTTTAAACATTTTAATTATAAGTGATATACAAAAAATAATAAAAATTATACTAATATTGGTATCAGTTAATAATATAGGACGAAAGCCTTATAAATGGTCCCTTGGACCTTTCCAGCCGTTGAGGTTCGATTTCAGGGTGATCCAAAGGACACTAGGTTCGTTAATATGGCCCACCTAAGCTTTGGATCCACCTCATATCCGGTCAAATGGCCTTAGTTAGACCCTTAGACTAGATGATAGGTGTGGATTCCATTAAAACATCATGTGGGCCCCACTATTAGGCCACTAGATACACTAACGAGTGTGCTCCTATGAAGCACCAAGCCATGAACCCGGTCAAGCAGGCGTTGACTCGAGCTTACCCAAAAAGGATAGTTTTTCCCTTCTTTTCCCTCCCAGTTTCAATTTAAACGGACGCCGTCCGTGATTTTGATTGTGGCCCACAAACCCGGGCCCATCTTCATAATCTGAACCGTCCATCTAGAGCGGACGGTCCCTCTGACCAAACCCTGCCTAACCTTATGCCTGGAAGCTCGTGTGCATGCATACGGTTCTTGCTACAAACAGACCCTGCAAACACATGTTTCCAAGAATGGGAACTGTTTCTCCTTGCCACGGTGGCTATCTGCATGAGGGATCTCTCCTTCAATCTCAGCCATCCACGTGGTCTAATCCCAGCCATCCAATAGCTCTCCACGTGGGAGCAGATTTTCACCCACAGGAAAAACCCAAAACAGTTGCCGGTTTGAGATTTCGGCTGTAATTGGAGCCATTGCAAAGCAGCGTCATCTAGGCCATCCATCCTTCATCCAACGGTCCTAGGACATTAGGGTAAGGAAATAAAGGAGCTAGGGATCGAACAGTAACAATAGATTTCCCTTCCATTCTTGCGGCGGCTTGAAAACGACCGTTTTCTTCTTCCTTCAAAACCACCACCCAAATGTTCATGGAGCTTCGATTTGAAGCATCCATAAGCTTCATAGCAATGATTCAGACCCTCCGACATGCTCGTTTCGAAGGAACGTGCTTAGTAGTGAAATCCGCCATTAATGGCCAGTTATCTTCCTCACTAAAACTCCATGTACGACCATCGTTTCGGCTCACCGAGTTGCTGCGATTCCAAGCCGATTCAACCTCAGATTGGAGGTGGGTGGAAGGAGAGGAAAGAAATGGAAGCGAAGAGAGAAGGTGAGCTTGACTCGAGCTGTTATGCACCACACAAGTCCGTCGGTGCTGATCGGACTCATTGCCAAGCTGAGCCTGTTCCAGGTTGCTGGGTGCTGGGAGACGGATGGAAGGAAAAGAGAAGAAAAAGAAGAGAGAAATGAGGAAAAGGAAGAAACGTGGAGGAAAAATGAAGAAGAGAAGAAAAAGAGTAGGTGGGTCGCTGCACCAGCTCGAACTGAGCAGGCCTGACTCACTGAAACTGTAAGGCTCGTATCCTAGACCGTACCGTTCCATAGACTTCCGCGGTCTTCCCGGTCGAATTTCTGCAACCTTCGACTCTTAACCAGTGTTTACGCATGACCCTGATTTACACGCCCCCAACCCGAGTCGACTCAACTTAAGACTGGTACCTTAGCGACCGCGTCGTCGCCGCGATTCCGATGCTGTGACTCACGCGCCGAGGCGATACCCGGGTCAGGAGATGTGGGCCCGCGTTCAGTTCGAGGAAACACCACGCATTTGCAAACCCAAGAGAATCTCTAATCAAATCAATCACATCACACCCATCAATCAAGTACCACATCACATGTCAAATACACATCACCTTTCACCCATCCCTAAGCAACCCCAAAGTCAACACTCTCTTACAACAAGGTACACCCATCACTCACCCATCTCTCACCCATCACTCACCTATCTCTCTCTCTCTTACACCTTTCTCTCTCATCTCTCTTTCTCTCTCTCATTTCCTCCCAAGCAACTCCCATGGAGCAATCGTCCATGGCTTCCATGGAGAGCTTATGTGGCCCACCTTCCTACCACCCAATTCAACCCTTGGTTCATCATCTCAACCATCGAAATTGTCCCCTTGAAGCTCTAGATTGCATAGGCAGAAGGAGGAGTTCGAGATCTAGAGGTGGGTGCTTCTTCCTCTCTCCTTTTCTCTCTTTCTCTCTCCCTCCATTGTTTATGGCCCACCTGATGTATGAGTTTATTCATGCTGTCCACAAGTAGGACAACCTTGCCGTCTATCAAGTAGGGTTCACCTTGCTGACCATCCAGTGGCAGCAGATCATCCATTGATGATAGTGCGTCTGAACTTTCCAAGCCCACTGTAATTTTTATATATGCCCTCCAATCTGACGACTGTGGGACCCTCCTTGATGTGTGTTGTGTATCCATATCATCCATCTGCTGGTCCAGGGCTTTTGTAGGCTGCACCATAGCAGCAACAGTAGTACCGTCTATGCTGCTGACGGTGGGCCAGCATCTCTGCTGTTTGCAGGGAAAGAAATCACAGATAGTAGCTTGATCCCTTTATGGGGTGGCCCACTCACGTGGACCCCACCTTGATATATGCTACAGCCACACCGTCCATTTGGAGAGATCATTTGAGCATGAGCCCAAGGTTGGGGTAGACCCACCGAGCAGTAGTGCCCAACCAGGCCTACTGAGGTGTATGTGTTTTATATCTGCTAAGTCCATCTGACTGGGTGGGTGTTTGGGTCCGGCCCACCTCCTGGGTGGCCCACGCCCTTGTGGGACCCACTTTGATGATTATATTGGATCCACACTGCCGTTGGGGCTGGCCCACAAATCAGGCAGATCCACTGCCCTCTGGATTGGTGTCCATCAGCAGGTGGGCTTACTGTGGTGGTTATCCACGCCATCCTTGCATTCCATGCCCAACTGGACGGGCCCCATGCCCATGGAGGGTCGTTTACAGGTGGGACCCACCATAATGAGGTGCTTAATCCAGGCCATCCATCTGTTACCGCCCAAACAGGGCCAGCAGCAGGTGGGCTAGACGGCCCACCTCGCTGCATGTGTTGTACATTCATGTTAGCCATCCTTGTGGGGCACATTATCGATGCATGGGGGCTTCGACACCATGTGTGTGTAGTATCCAGACCATCCACCCAAATTTTCATATCATTTTAGGCCATGGGCCAGGAAATGGGACAGACTCATAACTCAAGTGATCCACACCGCTGGAAGCAGTGGGCTGACCGTCCAATTGTGGCCTATCTGCTGCATGTATTGTACCTCCACGTTACTTCTCTGGAGGGACCCACCCATGCGTGGGGCCACACTTGATGTATATGCCTTGCATCCAGGCCGTCCGTCTAGGATGCTGGATGCTGGCGTGTTTACACAAAAAAATAAAATAAAGGTAAATAAATTACTATTATAATAATATAAACATATATGTTATATACACGTGGTGGCCCCAGGTGGGACCCACGTTGATGTGTTTATATATATATATATATATATATATATATATATAGAGAGAGAGTATATATGTAGTGGGCCCATATGGGACGCACGTTGATGTACATCCACCTGCACCGTCCCTCTGGATGGTGCTCGTGAAACCCACCTTTGCTGCATGTATATGATCCACACCGCTCATTAAAGATGGGACCCACCTTTGCTGTGTGTGTTTATACACACCGTCCATCTGGGACCCACGTGCAGCACACCACGTCAGCAAGATCCTCGGGTCCCATAATGATGTATGTGTTTTATCTACACTATCTTTGGATGGTGGACCATGATGTATGGGTATAACCTTGCTGTTTGGCCATTTTGATGGACGTATGACCCACATTAATGCATGTATTTTAGACATGCCGTCCGTTTGCTTCATCTGTGCCGTACCTAGCCTCGTCCGAATCACGAGCGCACGGTATGCGCATGATTGATGCATGACTGGATTGTATGGCTCATGCATCTTGCATTGTATGCCCTAGCGACATCAGGGCCGTAGCCTCCACAGGCATTTCATGAATGGTCAGACGGGACACCGAAAATCTGTTCTACATGGGGTGCTATAGATATTCCCGGGTGAAAGTCCCTAAACTCTCTTGGTTCCAGAGGTTGCTCCAACGTCTAGACAGAGTGGATGCATGAGCGCATGAGGGCCATATACCATTAGGTCGCGTCTCCCACTGTCGTGGTCAATTGGAAGGGGGTACGGCCTTACCTACCCGAGAGGAGGGGGCAATGCTAGGCTAAGTCTGACCAGCTCAAGGAATGGGTCCGCTATCGACGAGCCAGGCCCGATATTGGTAGGCGGATAGTGAGGTCTCTTTCACTCACCTTGTTGCGCGCGATGGGGCGGCAATCTGGTTTGGAGTGTAATAGACCCCGGTGATTTTTCCAGAGAGGAATCGTACTGATATGTAGACTTATTGAGTAGGAGTTGCATACTCACGCATTCATTTCATTCACTATCCACTCGGGTTGGTGATGCGCAACTAATTGTTGTGTACCTTCGCATGGCCAGGATTTCGGTTAGGGCGCGCGACTAACCTGAGATCAGGAGTTTACCACATTGTGTCTGACTATTCAAATTTAGGTATGGGACTGGTTTGGATAGAAGTCCATTGTGATGAACCCCGTAGCCTGCGATACTATGTACTATCATCCCGACTTCACACTCCAGCTTGGTCATTTCATTCGCATCGCATCTTGCATTGCATCCTTAGCACATTGTATTTTGGCTTATTGTCTTTGCATTGCATAGATGATCTACAGTGCTTCCTCAGTATATGATATTGGTTTATTATAATTTTACATCACATAGCTTGGATAAGGCTGATGGTATTTATGGGCCGATCAGCATGTCTTCGCATTACTCTGATTTCGTATGATTTATGAACTTGTCAGTATTTCTGATATTATATGATTTATGGGCTTGTTAGTATTTTCACTTATTTTGACTACTCTGATATTGCTTACTTGACATTTACCTTATGCACACACTTTCACCACCCACTAAGCTTTCTATAAGCTTATGCACGATAGATTCGTGCAGGTGGCGTTAGGTTGCAACAGCGTTGAGCATGGAGCATGCAGCGGTCTTCCAGGGCTTAATTTTCGATTTATGTATTTCCCTTTCAACATTGTACTCAAATGATTATATTAGTGGATATGTGATGATGATGCTGCCTTTGTGAATTGGGTAATCTTGAAGTTATGCTTATTACGAGTTAAATGTACAAAAAAAAAAAATCCTCCTTGTAGGATCCCAGGATAGGAATCTGGCGTATGGACGCTAGGAGCCGAGAATGGGATACTACAGAGGCTGTCGGCACTGGATTCGACTATCGGGATTCCTGTGAATCCGATTTCTGGGTTTGGGGTGTGACAGAAACCGCTGGCCCGAGTTCAGTCCGAGTCCAAGACGAGTCTAGGCCCTGTTGGACCATTAGATAAGCTTAAGAAAGAGAAGAAAAAAAAGAGTAGAGGAGAGAGTGGTGACAGTTCCTGGCTGTAATTACACTGAGGTAAATGGAGTTGAGCATAGACTCCTTGTTGATGACAAATCAGGTTATTGAAGCTATGAAAGAATCATGGCTGGAAGTTCATAAAAGACCAGGAGTCTTTATCTGCCAGGTGGTGTTTGATTTCTGGCAAGAACAAAACAGGTTTCCTTTATGTACTGCTTTAGCCAAATGAAATCAATAGATCTGGTGGTTTGCATTTGCCAACGTGGTCCTTGTATGTGAGGTCAAGCTGCTCATCAGGTGGGGGGCTCAACCTTGTAAACTTGACGGTCTATAAACCAGGCCAATCTGGTTATCTAGTGGGCCATACATAGAGTTCAATGCGAGCCATTGTGCAGTTTCTTGTGGGTGTTGGTCCAGCAACCTTGCTGGTGCTTGGGCCTGAGTTAAAGAAGAAAGTGAGAGAGAGAAGAGAAGGAAGGAAAGGGAGAGAGAATAATGGGGCGGCTGAGTCAACTCGGTTGGGACTGAATCCAGTTGAGTTTGGGTCACGCTCGATAGACCGCATCTTAAGGTGAGCCCGCATTTTTTTCCTAGATTGAAATTATTTCAATTATCATTTTTATTATTAATATCATTTTTTTTCTTTTAGAATTATTAAATTTAGATGTAAAAAACCATTGGCAAATGATCCATACTGATAATGGTTAATACATATAAGAATTATCATTATCAAAATATTAGTATTTTATTTTTCCATTCTTAAAACATTAATATTGACGTTAGAGTATACTATTTATTTCACCAAAATGATTATTAGTGTTGTGCTAGCTAATATTAGGAATATTGCTAATATTGATAATTGTTTGGAATTTTTAGCACTATTATTCATCATGGGTTGTTGTTAGATAATTTAATATGCTAGTAACCATTGTTTAAATTCCTAAAAATTTATAACTAATCTATTTGATTATTTCTATTCATTCATTATTCCCTTTAATAATATCGTTAATGGCCACACAAAAATAGGGTTCAGATCTAGGTGTAAAAAAATCTAATGTCGGTATATTTAAATACAAACCTATGAACTATCATTATTAACATATTAGCTAACATAAGTTATAACACTATTGCTAATAGTATTCTTGTAATTATTAAGATTTAGTTTTAACTAATACACCAAGTAGAGTCCAAATCCTAGAATATAAACTGAAGACTAAACCTTAAGATGAAAACCCTAATCTCACATCAAAACCCTAAAAATGAGTAATCCAAACCCTAGGTTATAATCTTAACCATAGATAATATGTAGAACTTGATCTAACCATACAATTTCGTAATTCATGATTGGACTCGATCATAAGGGACTACACGTCCCTTAGCGACACTGGTAGGTGATTCAAAGTATAAGGTGATGATTCTTCCC
The DNA here is from genome assembly GCA_030180095.1 of Magnolia changhungtana. Taxonomy (NCBI): domain Eukaryota; kingdom Viridiplantae; phylum Streptophyta; class Magnoliopsida; order Magnoliales; family Magnoliaceae; genus Magnolia; species Magnolia changhungtana. The sequence goes on from JASAUF010000160.1 coordinate 6,786,119, forward strand.
CTTGAGCTTTCCATCTTCTCATCAGCTAAAGTTATAGTTTTATTTAAATTCATAATTGATATTTCTCTTTCTAATCACATGTGTTAGCTGGTAGAAATTGAATTGCTATATTGCCTGCTTAATGTTCATCCTATATATTTGTTCATGCTTGTGGATTATCTGTGTATTGCTTATGGACTTTAAACTGGTACATTAGTGGGAAACCCCCACCTATAAATATACACCCATATTGGGATGTAACTTGACTAGTTGTGATCGTAATGGACCTTCGACTTGGTGGTTATTAAGTGGTGGTTTTGATGGATCATTGATGTGGGCCTACCATCCAGGGTTGTTGTATCTAATGGTTTTCAAGGATGGTCTTTTATCGCATGGTTTTGATACTCGCCCCATGTGGCCTACTTTGATATCACCCTATGTGGCTTTGTTCTAGTATTTTCCTTATATGGGTTAGATGTTTTATACTGTGTAACCATACGATGGTAGGCCCCATATATTGTAATATGATTAGCCATTAGTCAATGGGTTTCCGTTAAACATCCTAAGATGGTAGCCTCATGGGCCGGGAATGGTAGTCATGGGATACTATGCCCGACCCGTCGACCTACACTGAGCTATGTGCTCCCCGTAGTGACCGTGAGATTATTTAAAATGGCTGCTTACAATTGGACTAATAACGGGTTGGCTAATCATGCATGCATAGCACAGACCAACATCTATTGTTGTCATACGTAACATACAGATTCGCCTGTCTGGATGTCTTACCCGAGGCACCAACCACCATCTATTGTTATTATACATTGCTGTCATACGTAACACACAGATTTGCCTGTCTGGATGTCTTACCCGAGGCACCAGCCACCATCTGTTATTATTGTACATATTTGTCTGTTTGGATGTTTTACTCGAGGCACAGACCATCTGGATGTCTTACCCGGGTCGATGACTGCATGGATGACGACCCCTATGTCCGTCTAGATGTTTTACCCGGGACTGATTGCATTCACATATCCACACATCTAATAAGACTGCATTTACTTTGTTTTGGTTGTTTGGATGTTTTATACTATTTCTTACCTAATGCAGCGGTGTGTAATCTTGAGGGGAGTTCACACTGAGTTGGTCACTCATCCATCAAATATATATTAACCGTACAGGTAGCACAGGTGGCTTAAGTGACTTTCAGGTTCAGGCTGATGAGGAGTCGGGTACAAGTGCCAGGGTTGCATGACTACATCTACCTCGAGGAGCTGCACGGTCTTGTGCCTTATGTTTACATTCTTATGTTATTTTTCTTGTACTAGATCATGTGGATTCTTGTATTTGTTATATTCAAGACATTGGTTTGTATAAGTCATTATGGGCACTCTCTTGTATATTCTAAATGATAATGGATTTTTCTTTTATGCTTACTTGTCCATTTTACGTTCATCTGCTTACTTTGATAAAAGGAGAAGAAAAATATATTTTGACTATCCTTTAAGGTTAACACTCAGGTTTTTGGGAAACGGGTCACGTACTCGAGTCCTGAAAATTTGGGGCGTTACATTACGCTTGCGACCTGACGTCACCTGCATGCATCAATCATGCATAAGCTTATAGAAAGCTTAGAAGGTGGTGTAAGTGTTTGCGCAATATGAGCATGCTCAGAATACAATGCCAGAGTAATGCGGAATCAGGTTGATGAGTATATGAATGCAATCAGCCGTACCAAGGCTATACAGTGCAAGATATGAATGCTATCGGTCATATCAAGACCATGAGATGCAAGATGCAACTCAAGCATGCCAATCCTCATCCAAATCCACATATCAAATATCAGTACAGTTCTCATTTTGGATAATCACCGGGGTTTAGTACACTCCAAATGGCACTGCCCCTTTTCCAGGCCCGTAGTCTAAGTGAGCGTAAGAAACCTCACTATCCGCCTGACCAATAGTCTGTCAATACCTATCTAGCACGTCGATAGTGGACCCATTCATGAGCTGGCCATACTTAGCCTAGTAATGCCCCCTACCCTCGGGTGGGTAAGGCCACACCCCTTTCCAACCGACCACGACACAGTGGGAGACGCGGCCTCCTGGTATTCGGCTATCGTGCGCTCATGTATCCACTCGGTCTCGACATTGGAGTCATCCTCTAGTACCATCGAATTTAGGAATTTTCACCTAGGGACATCTATGACACCTTGATGCTTAGTAACAATATTTTCGGTGTCCAATCCTACCATCCACGATGTGTCTGTGGAGGTCATAGCCCTGATGTCGCTAGGGCATATAGAAATCATGTTATACAAATGCGAAGTGCTTGAATCACACTACCAGTCATGCAACAATCTTGCGCGTACCGCGCGTTCATGAAGGGCAACTGCCTATCAGGGAGCCTATAAACAATCTGCCCAAAGGCATATACTATGATCAGTCACTCCTCATATCAAGCATACATATGATGCGTATGAGCATGAATTATGGAACTATACTAAATATGTTATATGGTGATGGATCCTGTTCATAACGAAGAGGGGCCTAAACAACCTACGCATTACAAGTATGTACCTATCAATGGGCCCTAGGGAGAGTTACAATGCGGACATTTAACCATCATTGCTCTTACAATGTGGATGTCAAACCATCATTGCTCCCATGGCATGGCTGCCAAAACATCATTACATACATCATCACAATAGGCCTCATATACATCATATTTGGCCCACACAAAGGTCTTACATACGTCTCATTAGGCCTCATATAAATCAAATGGGTCGATCAAATGGGCCGAATCAAATAGGCCGATTCAAATGGGCCAATCAAATGGGCCGATTCAAACGGGCCGAATTAAATGGGCCGATTCAAATGGGCCAATCAAATGGGCCGATTCAAACGGGTCAAATCAAATGCCCCCCCTAGATACATTAGATCGAGCCTCATCAAGTGGGCCCCTAATACATTAAATGGGCCATACCAACTACACCCTTCATCCATTGTTAAAGGTCATTTTAGAGCATTATTTTAAAAAAATGAATCATATCCAAAGATCATCTGGACCATGCCACACCTAACAGTGGTGATAAGGGTCCCACTGTTAAAATCCTAGTGGGCCCACCATAGCATTTATTTCCCATCCAGTCTATTGATAAGGTCACAAAGACTTGATCTTAGAGGAAAACAAATATCATATTGGTCTAAAACTTCTTTAACCCAAAATGGGGTTTCAATGGTAGACATTCAACACCACTGTTCTCCGCAGTGTGGTCCACTTGATAACTGGGTCTGTCTCATTTTCGGTCTCAATCTTGAGACAAGCTAGCCAAATTGATAGACGGTTTGGAAGGGGAAAACATCCATCAGCGTGGGGCCGCTGGGACGCCAGATGGATGGATGGCGTAATATATATACATGCATCATGGTGGGTCCCACAACAGATGGGCCCCACATGAGTGGCGCACACACAACAACTCCTTAGCTGTGTTATGTACAACGTCAGCTGCTGTTGACGGTTTGAATACAGGTGGGTCCCACGTTGGGCCGACCACTATATATCTTAAAACATATATGTATATATATAATAGTATATTATATTTATATAATATAATATAATATAGTATATAATAAAATAACATAACATACAGGAGCTATAAAAAAAGGCCACCGTCCAGGCCCTTGGATGCTCTGGACGGTGATGATCTTAGGCATAAATCATGTGGGTTCCACACGTGTGGCCCACCTCGCATACATAATTAATGTATAATATATATATATATATATATATATATATATATATATATATATATATATATTAATAATATATTATTTAATATGATATATATAATATACCCATCCAGCATCCAGCCGTCCGTCCATTGCTGGACGCTGGGTGTATGGATCAGTATAATATATTATATATGTTATATACAACCCATTACAGTGGGCCCACATCAATTTCAACGGTGGGAGCTCATCCTCATTGCTTTCTACCGTGCAGTCCACTTGACTTTCGACCTGCTCATTTGGGCCAGGCCTTGAATGAGCTGGGAATGAATGGCTGGCAAGGGTATAAAACACACATTGGTGGGGCCCACTTCATCGCAAAGAGATAGCGATCGAGAGAGACGTGAAGGGGAGGGACCCCGCCACTATTGGGCCCTCCCTAATACAATGTATATATCAAGTGGGTCCCACATCATAAAATTAACGGTGGATCACCCACCTATTGCACTCCTCCTTGATCCCTTGGACTCTTATGCTCTTTGCCTTTAATTTTGATGGAGTTAATTGATGAATAGATGGTTGAGATGGGAGACGAGAGAGTGGGAAAGTGGGCCACACTTGGCTTTGGGAGAGAGAGAGCTTGGACGTTGGAATTTTTTGTTGCTTGGGAGATTTTTTTTTTTTTTTGAGAAATGAGGGAGAGAGAAAAGTGATGGGATGATAAGCGATGGATTGATGGGTGATGGGTGGAGTGATGGATGAAGTGATGTAAGGGTTGACTTTAGGGTAGCTTGTGTAAGAGAGAGGTAAGGGTAGGGTATGGGTTGCTTGTACTTGACTTGAGGTGTGATGTGTACTTAATTAATGAGATTGATTGATTGATTGATGAGATAAGTTGTAGAGATTCTCTCGAAATTTGTAGTCGCGGCGTTTTCCTCAAAATGAACGTGGACCCATATCTTCTAGCCTAGGTATCGGATCGGTGCGCAAGTCGGGATGTTAAAACTAGGGGTGTACACAAACCAGGCTAGCCCGGTTAGCTCGCTCGACCCGGCCCGAAAAAGCCTGACTCGGCCTGACCCGAAACTGAGTTCGGGTCAGGATGAGCCAATTTTCTAGGCCCGAAAGTGAGTTCCGGCCGAGTTCGGATACCTCCCAGTTCGGCCCGACTCGGTTCAAAATTCGACCTGACCTGACCCGGCCTGACCCGACCCATGTATGACTGTATTTAATTTGTATAAAATATTTTATTTTATGCTTTGTCAAATGTATGTAAATGTCCTGACTAGTTAGATTTTTTGTGGAGTCTATAGTTCAATTATCTAAACCGTTGATCGAGTGCCTTGTAATGGGACGTGGATTACCTGCCAAAGCCCTTCCCATAAACTTGCTGTAAGGTTCGAAATTGGCCCGAAATCGGGTTCGAAACTGGCCCAGACTTGAAGGTTCGAAATTGGCCCGAACTTGCGCCGGGCCCGGTTCGGGCTGGAGATGTTGGCCCGGAGACCAGGCTCGGTCGGATTCGGGCCTTGTGTGGCTGTTGAACGGACTTAGACAGGCTAAGGCCAGTTCGACTCGGTCCGACCCATGTACACCCCTAGTTAAAACCATGGCGATGGCGCGGTCGCTAGGGTACAAGTTTCAGGTCGAGCAGACTTCGGTATGCAGGACTCGGCTTAGGATCACGTGCAAACATCAGATATAGGTCAAGAGTTGTCGAAATTCGACCAGGTGGACCGCGGGAGCCTACGGAACGGTACGGTCTAGGGTGCGGGTCTTACAATGCATAAACTTGATAACTGGGCTTTTTCTTAGTTGTTGTGTATGTGGCTAGTAGGCCCAATATGATATATGACATGAAAGATGTTAACATGTTATCCTTTGTGTTTGAGATTGTGCATTGTTTCTAGTTGGTGGAATGTGTAGAGCCCACATAGTTGTGGAATTAGATCCACATCATTGAAAGCATTGTGGTTGGACATTTATGCCCTTGGGTTGGCCTATTGGTTCACCAAGTGGGACTTACAATTGACCTATACGACCTCATGCCTTGCATGTAGTTCAAGTCCAGTGCGGAAGTCACACTAGGTAGGACGCACCTAGTGATGGGTAAGATGATGATACATGTATGGTAATATGATAATGATGATTGCGAGTTGTTGGTTGAAATGATAGATATGATTTAATGGATGTTGAATTATAACATATGCATTGATGATAGATGAGTAATTATTTATAACACTTATGAAATTGTTTATGTTAAACATAAGTGAAAATGATTCTCATGGTAATGATGATGATATTATATATATATATATATATATGCATGATAATAAAACATGCTAGTTGACCACCATGCTTGATACCTAAGTGATGTATATGAGGCCCATGAGTGAGGCCCAATGTGATGTATATGAGGCACTTGTGTGAGGCCCAAAGTGATGTATATGAGGCCCATGAGCGAGGTCCAATGTGATATATGTGAGGCCCTTGTGTGAGGCCCAAGGTGATGTATATGAGGCCCAATTGTGATGTGTGATTCCACCATGGTGTATGTAAAGATGTTTATGATGCCCATTCGTCTTCTTAGTTGGTATTAAAATAAGTCCTGCGTTGGGAGCAATGATGGTTAAATGTCCACATTATAAGGGTAATGGTGGTTAAATGTTTGCATTGTAACCCTCCCTAAGGCCCGTTGTTAGGCCCATTCTCATCTCCTCTTAGTGGGCCAATTCTTGATATGAGTAGGCCGTCCAGGCCCATCCTTGATATGAGGAGAGTACATCATCACCATAATTCATGCCCATACGCATCATCTACTGCTTGATATGAGATGTGCTTGACCATTGCATATGCCATTGGGCAGGTTATTTATGAGACTCCCTGATAGGAGTTGTCCCACATGAGCACACGGTATGCGTAGGATTGATACATGATTGGACTGAGTGACTCATACATCTTGCATTGTGTGATTATGATTACTTACACCCTAATGACATTAAGGCTATAGCCTCTGCAGATATAGCGTGGATGACAGGATTGGACATCGAAAATTCTTATTAAGTATGGGGGCGCGAATGATGTCCCAAGGTGAAAGTCTCCAAACCCTTATGGTACCATGGAGTACACTCCAATGCCTAGACTGAGTGGATGTATGAGGGCATAAGGGCCGAATACTAGGAGGCCGCGTCTCCCACTGTGTCATGGTTGGTTGGAAGGGGGTGTGGCCTTACTTGCCTGAGGGTAGGGGCAATTGCTAGATTGAGTCTGACCAGCTCATAAATGGTTTGCTACCGACGTGCCGGGTAGATATTGGTAAACTACTAGTCAGGCGGGTAGTGAGGTCTCTTTTGCTTACGCGGTTGTGCGTCAAGTGTAGGGCGACAATGTGGTGTATAGTGTATTAGACCCCGGTGATTATCTAGAGAGAATTGTACTGATATGTGATGCTTCAGAGATGAGTTGGATTGATATGTGGATTGGTATGCTTGAGCTGCATCTTGCATATGACATTGGCTATGTAGGCCTTGCATCTCATCGTATGGCCTTGGTGTGGCCGATAACATTCATGCCTTGCATCGCTTAGCCTTGGTGCGACAAATAGCATTCATGTTTTGCATTGCATAGCTTTGATACGATAGATAACATTCATGCCCTGCATCGCATAGCCTTGGTATAACTGACAGCATTGTAGTAGACCCTGGTGAAGATCCCAGAGATGTATGGTACTGATATGATAACATCCAGTCACTGTTGCTCAGGTGGGAGGGCACATGTGGGCGGACATTGATGTGGGCAGGGCCTAAGGGCCTGGATGAGCTACTAGTGGTTGGCGGGCTACTGTGCTAGTAGACTACTGTACAATAGTTGTATACTCAGTGCCTGACTCATTCATTCATCCATCCACTATCCACTTGGATTGGTGGTGCGCAACAAAATCATTATGTGTAACTTTGCAATGGCCAGGATTTCGATTGGGGCGTGTAACCAACCTGAGATCAGGAGTTGTCACATTGAGTCTAGTTATCCAAATTTAAGTATGAGACTGGTTTGGATAGAAGTCCCTTGTGATGAACCCCACAACTTGCGATACCACGAATTATCATCCCAACTACACATTGCAGCTTGTTAGTTCTTTTGGATTGCATATTGCATTGCATCCTCAACATATGACATTTGACTTACTATGATCCACATGCGAGCTCTGCCATTGCCTTTCTATCGTACCCATATAGTAGAAAATGGAATTTAATTATCTTGTTCATAATGATTGACTATTTTAATGATTCATGGTCGTTTGTTGGGTGACATGCCTATTATTGATGTCCTGTTCATAATAACCTATGCAGTTATATGACATACTTAATTGACAACCTGCTCATATATGATAACATGCTCGTTTGATAACATGCCTATGGTTGTTTTGGATGTCTTTACGGGAGTACCCTGATAAGCCATATTTTACTCCCAGCACGTAGTAGACTCACGAGCTGTGGTTTGCTCATATAGATGACTTACACTTTTTCAGGATGCATGCAAGAGCTTTTGGAGTTGCTATTGTTTCCCTCATTACTATTGAGCTGGTGCACCATAGTATGTGTGATATATCAAAAAGGTTCGTCTCTTCGATATGCGTTGATACCATGTACAAAATGTGTAATCGCCTAAACAGATCAACCGTTCAAAAGAATCATACTAAAAATCCTCCTTGTAGGATTTTAGGATCGGAATCCGGTATGTGGGTGTTGGGAGTCGAGAATGGGGTACTATGGAGGCTGTAGGACTAGATTTAGCAATCGAGAATTTTGTGAGCCCGGTTTCCGAGTTTGGGGCGTGACATAAAAAACTAAAGGCTTATGGTAGGACAACCTTACTAGAAAGATGGTACGTTGTTCACTCCCCAAGTATAGGGTTGTGATGTATTAATAAACTCGGTAAGATTGAGGTCGAATCCCACGAGGACTGGTTGTCACAACTCAAATCTATGATTCTCCTTAACTAATCCAATAAATAATGGAACTAATTACTAAGCATACTTCTATGAGAAAAAAAACAATTAAGAACAGGGAAGAAAATTCAATCAGAGAGAGAGCACTAGGACTTTCGAATCCACTCCTAACTATCCTAACCCTTGTTTTGTTTGTTGATTCACCTTGATATAGATTGATACCACTTAAATAGAGAAAGCACAATCTGTGTCCTAAATCGGGCATACAGACTGTCTAATTCCTTTGAGTAATGCCATGAACAATACATCCCATGTCCTTGGTTGGGTACATGGTATGTACGATTCATTAAAGCATCCTGTTTCTTCCTCTATAGGAAACCTGTTCTTGATCAGACCCAAGCACCTGTAATAAGCATCCAAACAACATCCATCTATATACTTTGATCAAGTTCATAGATGGAGAAGTATGGAATTTAAACCCATAAAGCCCACTTAGAGGAAAAAAATAAATTAATTAATACTCAAAGTAAATCAACCAATACAAGAGCTAATCAAATTAGGGGCTTCATCTCAGCCCTAGCTGAGAGATTAATTACCCATAAAATCCATAAAAAATATTAAATAAAATTCATAAAAATTCAACACCAAACCAATCGATCTCTCTCTCTTCCTCCTTCTCTTTCTTCTCTTTCTTCTCTCCCTGGCTCTGGATCTCGAATTCCTTGGATCTCGAATGCCTTCCCACGTCCAAAACTTCCCTTTATAAGCTTTGGATGGTGGAATCGGTGGCAGTCGTAGAAGGACTCGGAGTACAATTTTTCGCAACCGTTATCGGTGGGCCCACAGAGGTGTTTTCTGGAAAATCCACCCCGTCCATTGGATTCAGGACGAAATTTCAGTCAAGAATGGGTGGTTTTGAAGGTCCATTAACGTGGCCCACGAAGAAATCTCAAAAGATCGATTTGAACGTCGCCGGGTAGCCCTTTTGTGGCCTCTGTACCGCACACGTGTGTACGCATGGAAGTGGAATCTCAACATGATTTTGTAGTTCTCGTGGCCCTCTACAAGATGGACGGATCAGATCTTCTGTACAGGTGACGTACGGGGCCCACTAAATTCCACAAGAACTGGCAGCCGTCGTGCGTTTCGCGGACGCAAACCTCCGTCCGCTGACAATGGTGGGGCCCATTCCGTTGATCACATGGAAAATTCACTCCGTCCATTGCGTGGAGGATGAAAAAACGGCTAGGAATGCCCAATTTCGAGTGATATTTGCGGTGGTCCACAGATTTTTGAACTCACCGTCCAACCTGCGTTTGAAAGGCTGGAGCCTGATCTATGCTTTCATTTGGATTTTTGCCACCTAGGCAATGGTAATGTAGGCCATTTAGACCTGATAGACGGTCCGGATTTGCGCTTTGGATGATCGGTGGGACCCACAACTGCGATCAGCAGTCGGACGGCGTTAACGCTGGAGACGGTTTTGAGAAGGCGCGGCGGCGCGTCGAGCGTCTTCTTGGGTGCGGTGCACGGCCGGCGTATGTGTGCTGTGTGTACACTCCTGGTATACATGGCATTCCGTGATTTTTACGAGAAATCTACTCCGTCCATCCTCTTTATCTCCCTAATTACTGGGTTGGGACCAAAGTTGAGGTATATCCTGCTATCAGGTGGGCCTGAAATCAACGATTTGTGGGCTGATTTGTCAGTTGGAGCACTTCCCGAGATCATCAATTGCTGAAATTTAATATGTATAGTTAATTTATGGCTCCCATCACATGTATGAAGTTTTGAACTGATCGGATAGCGGGAAACATGTGATCTAGCATTCTGGAACCCTTTCGGGCCCCTTTGGCTTGCTTTCCTCAAATCTCAGGAGTGTAAAATCTTCATTATTTGTTTTCTGGAGTCCATCCCGTGCTCTGGTAATTTCGGAGCGTCAAATCCATGCTTTTAACATCATTTTCCAATACATGCTCCTAATTTCATCCTGTAACAAAAACACGAGTAAAATCTGATGTTAGGCCTTATCATGTACATAAAATAGGGCAATAATCGGGGTCTGATATGCAATATTTGACCCTGATCATAACCCCCAACCAGCATTTTGCTAGTCCCGAGCAAAACATGCGAAAAATAATTTCAGACATAAAAGACAGTTCCTGTAAATTCAAGTGACAAGTGAACAGATAGCTGAGATGTGAAAATTCTAAGATTCATGATTGGTGTGTGAAAATTTTCTCTTGGAATCAAGCTTACAGTAAACTTCATAATCAAGTTTAAAATATTAATCCATCAATTAGAACATTCCAAAACATTGAGTTCCACGAGTGTAAAGTATAATCTTGACTTACCATCAGTAAAAGATCCAATTGTCAATTTCATGATATCATTAGTAATTCGTGACAACCAAGCTTGAAACCAACAATCATCTCACAGATTAACTTTTCATTTTACCAGCTTTAGATTTTCTTTATGAGCTGTAACGCAAATGAGGGGAATCAAATTCTCACCTATAGGGAGCAAACCTATGGCGAAAACTTGTCGCCTAACATTTTTTTTTTTTCTTTTTTTTATTTTTTTTTTTTTTTTTTTTTTTTTTCATATGTCAACTATGGAGAATCAAATCTGCACCTATAGGGAGCAAACCTATGGTGAAGATTATGTGACTTAGCCTTTTAATTCTTCTTTACAAACTGACGTTAACAAATTTCTCAGGCTGGTTCCTTTCATGCCTAATGATTACCAAGTTACCATTTAATATTGAACTGAAAACTTAATGTGTAAGCGAGATCTAATATGTGGAATCATGGCTCAATCAATGTTTATAACTTCTAATCATGGATTAACAATTCAAAATTGACTGTGAAATCAAGCAGGTGGCCAAATCCAAGAGTCATAAGTTACCAACATCACATATCTTATAATGTTAAAATCACAACTATCCTTCAGAATCATTTTGAATTTAGTAGAAATTCCAGAAAAAATTTTAAAATTTTCACAAATTTTGCTCAAGACCAAGAAAATACTGATTAGGTAACCTAATCTCCCTCTAATCTCCCACCCCCAACCTAAAATCTACATTGTCCTCAATGTAAAAGAAATAAGCAAGCAATGCACATGGGATAACGAAAATAAAAGAGGAGTGATGGAAGGATAGTACCAGGACGGAGAATGAAGAAGCTTTCTCAAAAAAAATATCATCGTAAAACAGGTTAGCTCAAGAGAGAAATCAACATAAGCAAAAATAACAAAAAGAAAAACAAAAGAAGACCCTACCTATACCACTTTCGCAGGTGTTCTTGATTGCATTTAGCGTATGCAACAAGCCTTTAAACCCCTAGGTTACCCCTAGTGGACGAATTGTAGTCTCGTGAGGGTTTGCAGTAATGTTACCCACAAACATTGAACTAACTAACTAGAAAAATGAAAAGAAATGAAATAAAATAAAAAGGCTGGGTTGCCTCCCAGGAGCGCTAAGTTTAACGTCTTCAGCCAGACAAGAACGGACCATGAATGAAATAATCTTTATAACCAGGGTCCGCCAAAGAAATTACCTCAATACCTTAATTAACCGATCCTAGACAAGTGATGTGAGTTCCCATGAGTTGTGCAATCTGAAATGAGGTAACTGACACTGTCGTCAAATAATTTAAGGACTTCTGCTCGCACGACTTCTTCCATGTCAGGATCATGCTTCCTTTGCATTTCACGCGTCATTTCCACAGCATGATCCATACATACAGTAGGGCATACTCCCTGTATTTCCACTATCTTCCTTTCAATTGCTGCCTTATATGCTCTAAGAAAATTAAGTAGCCTGCTCGCCTTTGTTTTCTCAAAGTTCAAAACTGTGCTGTCAGGAGGCATCTCAGAGGGATGAAGGGGTTCCACTTTCGCTCTCCATTTTTCAGTGTCCAAGATAGGAGTAGAGTCGAGCAGTGCATTGACTTCATGGATGGGACTATCGATGTCAAAGTCCATGCCAGCTTATGCTAAGCAGGTCTCAAGTGGATCTTCAAAAGATGTACGAAAGGAGTCCTGCACAAGGCTCTCGATCATGTCCACTTCAAATATTCATCCAAATCTGCGGATTGTTGTCCTGCATTAAAAACATTGAGTTTAATATTCATGTTACCAAAGGACAATTTCATAATTCTATTCCGGCAATTTATAATAGCATTAGATGTGGCAAAAAATGGACGACCCAAAATGACTGGGATCTGACTATGAAGATTCTGAACAGGCTGAGTATCAATGACTATGAAATCCACTGGAAAATAAAATTTATCAACCTGGATTAACACATCTTCAATAACACCCCGGGGCACCTTGACAGATCTATCAGCCAATTGTAATGTTACCTTAGTCGGTTTCAACTCACCAAGTCCTAGCTGCTCATAAACCGAATAAGGTAACAAATTGACGCTCGCCCCTAAATCAAGTAATGCCTTCCCGATCTTATGATCTCCTATGCCGCAAGAAATGGTGGGAGCTCCTGGATCCCTAAATTTAGGAGGAGTGTTATGTTGAATCATGGAGCTGAGCTGCTCTGCAATGAAGACCTTCTTATGAACATTCTGCATACGCTTTTGAGTGCATAAATCCTTTAAAAACTTAGCGTAAGCAGGGACTTGTTTGATAGCGTCAAGCAACGGGATGTTGACTTACACTTTTTGAAACACATCCAAGATTTCATCAAAATTATTTCTTTTCTTTATTGGTGCCAGACGTTGAGGAAAAGGTGCTTTGGGCACGTAAGGTGGCACATTAGTGTCTCTTGGAGAGTCAGAGGGCTTTTGGACTTTGGATGCATTGGTGTGTCCCTCTGCTTCATCTTGATCTTCTGTTTTAGAATTTGAATAATCCTCAGGCATCTCTATTCTGTTATCAATCTGCTTGCCTGACCTAAGGGTAATGATTGATTTGGCTTGCTCATAATATTGCCCTTGGTTGGAATTAGAGCCAATCTCATACTGTCCCTTTGGATTAGCCTCAGGTTGGCTAGGGAGCTTGCCCTTCTCTCTCTCACTCAATGTGGCAGCTAGTTGACCCATTTGTATTTCCAGCTTAGCAATGGATTGTGCATTTGCATGTAAGCTTTGCTGGTTGGCCAGTAAGGTTTGTTGGGTGTCTTTTTGGAATTGGAGAGAACTCTGCATAAAAAGATGGAGTGTATCCTCAAGAGATGGGTTCCTTGATTGTGTAGGCAGTTGTTGATATTGCGGAATTTGTTGACTGCCAACTTGGAGGTGCGGTTGCATGGGAGGATTTCCAGATGGTCCTCCTTGATGTGGTCCTTTTGCCCAAGAAAAATTTGGATGCCTAGCCCACCCTGGGTTGTATGTGTTCGAGTAAGGATCATTCCCAGGTTTTTGAAAAGTGTTCATAGCATGAACTTGTTCAAAGAGAAGTTCCGGGGATGCTGCCCCAGATGGACAAGATTGGGTAGGACTAGAACATGAGGCACATGCCTCTACTTGAGTTGTTTGTGGAGGTCTATTATTTAATACCAGAGCATCAACTTTCTTTGTCAGGTTATCAAGCTTGGCGCACAGCTCTGGCACGACTCCTATCTCATATATACCACCTCTCTTTTGTGGTTGGGGACTTCTGTCACCTCTATTTGAATAATCCCATTGCTGGGAATTTTCGCACAAGGTTTCAAAGAAGTTCCATGCTTCGACTTCACTTTTGGTCATGAATGACCCTCCACTGGTGGCATCAACCATACGACGGTTCTGGGGTGTCAGACCGTTATAGAAGTATGGAACTTGTTGCCACTTCTCAAAACCATGATGAGGACATTTAAGAAGCAAGTCCTTCCATCTTTCCCAACATTCATGAAAGTGCTCGCCCTCTTTTTGTGTGAAGTTAGTAATTTCTCTACGGAGGGCATTGGTTTTGTGAACGGGGAAGAACTTGTTTAAGAACTTCTTAGACAGTTGGTCCCATGTTGTGATAGATCCAACTTCTAGAGAATTCAACCATGCTTTCGCCTTATCCTTCAAAGAAAAAGGAAACAGGCGTAGGCGGATCGAATCGTCTGAGAAGTTTTGGAACTTAAAAGTGGAGCAAATGTCTAAGAATTCTTTCACATGATGATATGGGTCCTCCTTGTCCAATCCATAAAAGGATGGCAACAATTGTATGACTGTAGGTTTAAGTTCAAAGTGTGTTGCCGTAGTGGTTGGCAACACTATGCATGAAGGCGCATTAAATTGGATAGGAGCTGAATAATCTTTGAGAGCCTTAACTTCGGTCTCATTCGCTATTTCAATAGAATTATTTCTCAATCTTTCACGCAGTGTTCTTTCTATTTCAGGATTAAACGGTGCTAGTTCTATATTCAGAGATCTACGTCCTAGCATAAACTATGTTATTGCAATGGAAGAAGGAAAACTAAACTAAGATGCAACCTAACAGAAATAAAACTAGACCTAGAAAAAAAAATAAAAAATTAAAACTATGTAAATAAGAATGGAAAGAAAGAACCCGGAAAAAGAGATGAATGATGTCAGAAGAATAGGGAGCTCCTCCTTTACTTCCAATCTGGAGATCTATGTTAGAATCAACTTAGAAATTTATGTCAGTACCCTACAAAACAGGAAACAGGTTAGTTTCTAAAAATCAAGAAAAGAACTCTAAGTTAGAAAAAATCCTAAACTATGAATTATGATAAGAGAGAATCTTAAATTCAATTTGGAACGAAACAGTCCCCGGCAACGGTGCCAAAAACTTATTCACTCCCCAAGTATAGGGTTATGATGTAGTAATAAACTCGGTAAGATCGAGGTCGAATCCCACGAGGACTGGTCGTCACAACTCAAATCTATGATTCTCCTTAACTAATCCAACAAATAATGGAACTAATTACTAAGCATATTTATATGAAAAAAAAACAATTAAGAACAGGGAAGAAAATTCAATCAGAGAGAGAGCACTAGGACTTTCGAATCCACCCCTAACTATCCTAACCCTTGTTTTGTTTATTGATTCACCTTGATATAGATTGATACCACTTAAATAGAGAAAGCACAATCCGTGTCCTAAATCGGGCATACAGACTGTCTAATTCCTTTGAGCAATGCCATGAACAATACATCCCATGTCCTTGGTTGGGTACATGGTATGTACGATTCATTAAAGCATCATGTTTCTTCCTCTATAGGAAACCTGTTCTTGATCAGACCCAAGCACCTGTAATAAGCATCCAGACAACATCCATCTATATACTTTGATCAAGTTCATAGATGGAGAAGTATGGAATTTAAACCCACAAAGCCCACTTAGAGGAAAAAAACAAATTAATTAATACTCAAAGTAAATCAACCAATACAAGAGCTAATCAAATTAGGGGCTTCATCTCAGCCCTAGCTGAGAGATTAATTACCCATAAAATCCATAAAAAATATTAAATAAAATTCATAAAAATTCAACACCAAACCAATCGATCTCTCTCCCTTCCTCCTTCTCTTTCTTCTCTTTCTTCTCTCCCTGGCTCTGGATCTCGAATTCCCTGGATCTGAATGCCTTCCCCACGTCCAAAACTTCCCTTTTATAACTGCTGGATGGCTGGAATCGGTGGCAGAGTCGTAGAAGGACTCGGAGTACAATTTTTCGCAACCGTTATCGGTGGGCCCACAGAGGTGTTTTCTGAAAAATCCACCCAATCCATTGGATTCAGGACGAAATTTCAGTCAAGAATGGGTGATTTTGAAGGTCCATTAATGTGGCCCACAGAAGAAATCTCAAAAAGATCAGATTTGAACGTCGCCGGGTAGCCCTTTTGTGGCCTCTGTACCGCACACGTGTGTACGCATGGAAGTGGAATCTCAACATGGTTTTGTAGTTCTCGTGGCCCTCTACAAGATGGACGGATCAGATCTTCTGTACAGGTGACGTACGGGGCCCACTAAATTCCACAAGAACTGGCAGCCGTCGTGCGTTTCGCGGACGCAAACCTCCGTCCGCTGACAATGGTGGGGCCCATTCCGTTGATCACATGGAAAATCCACTCCGTCCATTGCGTGGAGGATGAAAAAACGGCTAGGAATGCCCAATTTTGAGTGATATTTGCGGTGGTCCACAGATTTTTGAACTCGCCGTCCAACCTGCGTTTGAAAGGCTGGAGCCTGATCTATGCTTTCATTTGGATTTTTGCCACCTAAGCAATGGTAATGTTGGCCATTTAGACCTGATAGATGGTCCGGATTTGCGCTTTGGATGATCGGTGGGACCCACAACTGCGATCAGCAGTCGGACAGCGTTAACGCTGGAGACGGTTTTGAGAAGGCGCGCGGGTCAGCAGTCGCGCTGACCGTCTTGCAGGTGCGGTGCACGGCCGGCGTACGTGTGCTGTGTGCACACTCCTGGTATACATGGCATTCCGTGATTTTTATGAGAAATCTACTCCGTCCATCCTCTTTATCTCCCTAATTACTGGGTTGGGACCAAAGTTGAGGTATATCCTGCTATCAGGTGGGCCTGAAATCAACGATTTGTGGGCTGATTTGTCAGTTGGAGCACTTCCCGAGATCATCAATAGCTGAAATTTAATATGTACGGTTAATTTATGGCTCCCATCACATGTATGAAGTTTTGAACTGATCAGATAGCGGAAAACATGTGATCTAGCATTCTGGACCCCTTTCGGGCCCCTTTGGCTTGCTTTCCTCAAATCTCAGGCGTGTAAAATCTTCATTATTGGTTTTCTGGAGTCCATCCCTTGCTCTGGTAATTTCGGAGCGTCAAATCCATGCTTTTAACATCATTTTCCAATACATGCTCCTAATTTCCTCATGTAACAAAAACACGAGTAAAATCTGATGTTAGGCCTTATCATGTACATAAAATAGGGCAATAATCGGGGTCTGATATGCAATATTTGACCCTGATCATACGTATCAAAAAGTCTAACTTAGAAAGAGACAAAGGAAATAAACTAAGTTATTACAACATTCACTATATATGCATAAAAGGAAATTACACCATTCACCACAAGTGCATAAAGTAAATTACAACATTTACACACATAAACAAATACTATCATCGACCACGACTCCTGGAATTATAGTGGTTCGTTTGTGTGTACACCAACTATTAGCAAACAACCACACAACTACTCCGCTCCTAATATTTACACCAACGGGATATTGGCTTTCGCTATGAAATAAGGTTTTCCAAGGTTCACCTTAAAACCTTCATAATTGTGTCTTTCAAATGGGCTTACACAATTACAAAAACCCCATAATGAGTTTTTCCTGGCTGAATTTCACAAACCAAAATTGCAGAAAATGAAATACTTATATGAAGATTCCGATGTAGCCCGGTATAACCAATTTAATGTAGACATTAATATTCAATGTCCAATCTCACAAATGAAAGGGTTTTAGGTCTAAATAATTTTTAAATTAAATTAACCTTGGGCTAGCTTGATTTGATTTTGATCTCAAAAGGGTAAATCACAATCCCCCCCCCCCTCCCCCATTTTTTAATATAATAGAGTTGTATAGAGATCACAAAATCAAATACAAAAAGCTATAAATAGAATCTAAAATGAATGAGTAATAGCTTCACAATTGTAGGAACTTATCTCTCGGAGTGATGACTTGATTAGGCTTGGAATAAATGAAAAACTCTGAGATTCGTCATCTATTTATAGGTGAAAATTCTGTTCCCTCGACTGGTCTAAGGGTCGGTTCGACTGCTCAAAGCACTAACCAATTTTTAAAATCTTTAGCGGGATAAGATAAACCCATTACTCGACTGGTCGAGTGGCCTACTCAATTGGTCGAGCAATGTAGTCGACTGGTCGAGTGGGACTAGAAAAGCTTACCGAACTTTGAGTTGAGCATTGCACGACTGGTTGAGACTGTTCACTCGACTGGTCTAGCAGTGTCCACGGCTGGTCGAGCCATAACAAAAAATTCCTAAAAATTCTCAACAAATCTTTAACTAGTCGAGAAACACTTTGGACTGGTCGAGCCAGTACTTGAACTAGTTGAACAAAGGCTAGGACTAGTCGAAGAAATGGATATAAACTTATATATTGACCCAAATTCAATATGCAATCAATATGACCCATCCTATGGTCAATCTAGGGTCATTCATACCTTGTTTGTGAGTTTGAAACATCAATCGCTTTTGATTACTTGAAGTATATGAAACTTGTCCTTGAAGTCTTGAACTTGAGCTAGACTTAAGGTAGATCTTTAACTTTAGCTTGAGCTTCAAACTTCAGTTCTTGTACTTGAGCTTATAGTCTTGAACTTTGTTAACGTTTTTCAACTTGAATATGTAGAAAAGTTCGACGATGACGTGGACAACTCAAAATGCATAAAGCTGATCTTTCTAACTTATCAAAACACGATATAGATTTTAAATGGTTTGGCATAACAAAATTTAACAAATCTGAGTGCTGGATTTCCAATATAGCACTTACAATCTCTCCCTTTGTCAAATTTGTGACAAAACCAACTAAAGAATCATGCACCAGTTCAATAAAGAATCATGCACCGGAAATGCTACTACAACTCACTACAACTCCCCCATAATCCAATACTCCCCCTCAATCTAGGAGAAGTGATTTATAGAGTACTTGTATTAATCAAATACATATCCAAAAAGAAATATATTCCCATATATCTCCACAATCACACATCCCCAATGATCATCATATATCAAAAACATATATTATCAAGAATCATATCACATTTCCCCCCCTTTTTATTATAACATGACAAAGGAAAGAAAAATGAAAGAGAAAAAAAATATAAGAGAAGAGTATGATTAAGAGAGTGAATAACATAAACATGTCCATAGAGTAGTATCAAAATATCATCTTGAAGCATAATAACATGTTCAAGTACTTTGTAAGCATAAGTAAAGTTAAGAGTTATTACAAACCCAATATGAATAACTCCTAGTCATAACCAGAAGATGGAGCAGGAATAGATAGATTAATTTGATGTAATCCATTGTTAATACGCCGAAGGTATTTATGGATATATTTGAATTTAGTCTCTTGGGATACATGCAAACCTTCCACCTTTTCCTCTAAGGTTCTCAACTGCTCATTAAAATCAGATAGCTGATAATCAGGATCAGCCTCAGAATTAGATTCTAATTCATCAAAGATATTATCCACAGTCACATCATCAGGGGGTAGTGCTTCTTACTGTTCAGCTTCTTCAGTAGCTCCTCCAGCATCCCTATCAACTTGGCCAGGAGCCAACTTCAAATTCATCTTGTTAATGTTGGAATTGTTGAAAGGAAGATGGGTAATAGGAGCTTCTCTAGTAGGCATGATCACAAGATAATGAATAGCAAGGGTGATCATCAAGTAAGCGAAAGGTATATCGCTATGGCCCGGATGGAGATGAAATTGAATTATCATATAACAAATTAGAGATGGAAGATACACTTGAATACCAGAAACAACAGAGTGAAGAATGTGCACCATGAAAGAAGTTAATTCAGTCTTATTACCAGATCTCGGGTAAATGTTCGAGATAAAGATACGATGAAGAACTCTGTATTTGGGTAACATATGATTAGATCAGAGCGCAATCCCAGAATTTCGATCCGAGTTCATGTTACATAAAACTCTGGTTAACATTTATTTTTCAGATTCATTTAATCTCTCAGACAATGTGGTAATTGGAATCCCTTAACAGGAATATCCATCAAGTTAGAAATCAAGTGACGATCTACTGGAAATGTACTTTCTCGAAACAAAATAATGAAGGTTAAATTTTCAATAGACACATCACTAATGCATGCAAACATGGCCCGGGCAATGGACCGATATGCAGGTCTGCCCCAATTCAATATGTTAGCTCATCCGGGTCCTCTTCGGGTGGTTGAAGAGTACGCACCAAAATCGATGTGGAACGGGAAGAAGGACCACGAGTGGTTCTCTTCTTATATCTACCTTCCATTCCAAAAAGTAAAAATAAAATGCAAGAAGGGTTTATGGATTTCATCCAAATTAGATTTTACTCAAATAATGCAAAGAAACCACTAGAAATCTTGAAATAAACCATAAAATCAAGCAAATAGAAGTGAAAAGAACCAAAATTCAAAAGGAAAATAGAAAAGATGAGCTAACCAAGTTGCAATCGTAGGTGGGTTCGACCAGTCGTGAAAGGGGCTGTTGGAGAAGATGAAGAAAGTGAAGAAAAAGTGTTTTACTCACCTTAAAAGCACCGTACATGTGCTACTCGACTGGTCATGTACTGTAAGACACATATCCTAGCCTGTATTGTTCCTTAGGCCTCCGCAGTCCTCCCTGTTGAATTTCGTGACCCGCGATCTGTTATCAGCATTTGCACGCGATCCTGAGTCATGTCCCATATTCCAGAGTCGGCTCGACCAGAGACTTATACCCTTGCGACCGCGCTGTCGCTGTGGTTTCAACACCGTGTCTCGCACACCGAGGCGATACCCAAGCCAGGAGATGTGGGCCCGCGTTTAGTTCGAGAAAAACGCTGCGCATTTGCAAACCCAAGATAATCCATCACATCAATCACCGCACTTGTCAAACGTACATCCATCACTCAACCCATTACTCTATTCCAGCCCCAAGTACAAAAGTAATCCCAAAAAGTCAACTTTCCATCACCTCACTCATCCCTCACACCCATCACTCATCCATCACACTCTCTCTCTCTCTCTCTCATCTCTCTCCCTCATTCTCCAAGCAACCCACGTCTAAGCTCCAAGCTCCATGGATAGAGCTAGGTGTGCCCACTCCCTACCACCCAATCCAACACTTCATAGCCGATCTCAACCATTAGATCATGGTTCGCCTGTGTGTACACCAACTATTAAACAATAGCCACATAGCTTGCTACTCCACTCCTAATATCCTCACACAGGGGATATTAGCGTTCACTATGTAAATAGGTTTTTCCAGGTTCACCTAAAACCCTCACAATTATGTCTTTTAAATGGGCTTACACAATCCAAAAACCCCACTTTCTGAGTTTTCTGGCTCTCCTCAGATAACCAACACTTAGATATTTTTCTAGCTTAATCTTATACAAACCAAAAACATAGAAGATTTACACAAATGTAAAATACTTGGATTTCTCCTCTTGTAGGAGCCCGGAAGAACCAAATCGGAGTAGAAGTTTGAATATAGAAGTTCAATGTCCACACTCACTTTGAAATGATTATAGATTCTAATTGATTTTAAATTAAACCAGTTGGGCTAGCTTTATTTGATTTTGATTCCAAAAAGTGGAATATCACAATTCCTCTTTCAAGTTAGATTGGAATGCAGAAACAAAATCAAATAAGTAAAGCTAATAAAAGAGAATATTAAATAAGCATGATGTAGCTTAAAAATAATACAAACTTATCTCTCAGAGTGATGCCTTGATTTTAATTAAATTGGTTATAAAACTCTGAAATTCTTGTTTTATTTATAGTTGGAGAAACCATGTCTACGACTGGTCGTATGGCCACCATGACTGGTCGTAGGACGAACTGCATTTTGAAATTTTAAGTGTGATCGGATAAAACCGTTCCATGACTGGTCGAAGGCTCTTCACGACCGGTCATGAGCCCTCCACGACTGGTCGTGACCTTCCTAGGGCTGGTCGTGAGGAACCAGAATTCGTTGCTATAGTTTGAGTCGTGGCTGTAGGACTGGTCATGAATTAGTCAACACTGTTCCTACGACCGGTCAAGCAGTCTCCAGGACTGGTTGTAGCTCAACCAAAAAATTTTAAAAATTTGTAACAACTTAGGACTGGTCCTGGAATTTCTTGGATGGGTCGAGCCAGTTCAAGGACTAGTCGAACAGAGTCCAGGACTAGTCTTAGAACAGACCAAACACTTATAAAATGATTCAATTTGAATTATGTATACAAAATGACCTACCCTAAGGTCAATTTAAGGTCTTTCATACCTTGAATGTGAAGTAAGGACATTGAAACTTCATTTCTTCACAAGATAGTTGACCTTTGAAGATTATGAAGCTTGAGATCTCGACACATGATGTAGCTTGAACTTGAGATCTTCTAAAGTTTGGATTTGAGTTGCACTTTATCTTGAGTCTTGAACTTGTCTTTCGATGTACCTCTTTAAAGACTCTGTAATTTGAAACTTACAGAAGAGAACACATGCTTGATCTGCAGTTCATGAAGTAGATCATTGTTCTTGACTTGAAGCATTGTGATGCAGTGCCTTGAACATATGTAAATCAACGTGCTACATAAGACACAGATTGAGGTTTTGGCACCACAAAATTTGACAATCAATGTAGCAAGAAAACATAACACTTATAACCTAGTCATAGAAAGGCTATCAAAATTTGACATCTTAAAAGCTCAGATCGGTTAGCTTAGGAATTAAATCCAAATAAACAAGCTATTAGGCTCTGATACCACTTGAAAAGGCCGAGCTATATGCCCTAGAGGGGGGTGAATAGGACTATGCCAAATAAAAATTAATAAGCGGAATATAGACAACAGATAGCCAAAAAGAATACAATTAACAAAAGGAAATAACAACCTCAAAAATCAAGTATTGAGAGGTTGATACAAACTTGGTTCTAAGGACAACCTAACACCAAAAACCAATGGTTTATGGTAGGACAACCTTACTAAAACATGGGTGAGTATCAAAAACTCAAACTTAAGAGGATATGAAAGAAATATAAATTAATCTATTACAACATTCACCACACAATGCTGAAATATTAAGATTACAACAGCGGGTTGCTTGACTCGAAGTTCAGCAACTAAAATTTGGCACCCTCGACCAGTCGAGTAGGGCCTTCGACCATTTAAAGAATAGTTTTATCCGATCGTGCCCAAAATTTAAAATTTGATTAGATTTTAGATGAGTCAAAGCAACAACTTTGCAGCTTATAAATAGAGGCCTTCTCTCAATCTGAATTTACTTATCCAAGCTAAGAAAAGCCTTCTCCAAGAAAGAAAGAAGTCCCCACTATCTTTAAGCTATTGTACGGTATTTTAATATTTTGTTTATATACCTTTTTGTTTTGATTCTTTGATCTCTTTGATCTCTTTTCGTGAATCTTACTTCGTAAAAGAGAGTAATTACTCTTCTTTGAGATCTTGAGGAATTTAAACAAGTAGCCTTTAGTTTGAATTAATTTAAAATCAATATAGATCCTAGAACCCTTGTTTGTATTGCTGGACATTGAATGTTCTACTTCAAGTAAAGCGGTTCTACCGACTACTTCAAGAGATTCATCTTCAAGAAGAAGATAAGTACACTTCTATATTCTGTATTTTTGATTTATTTGGGATAGCTAGAAAATCTCATGTGTTGGTTTTGATTGAGATAGCCAGAAAATCTCAGCGTGGGGTTTTTGTTTGTGATAGCCCTTCTAAAATCACAAATGTATAAGGTTTTAAGGTGAACCTATGAAAACCTTATTTTTAGTGAACGCCAATATCACGTGGGTTGTGATTATTGGGAGTGGAGTAGGTGTGACTGCTTGAGAACAATTGGTGTACACACTGAACCACTATAACTCCTGGTGTTTGTGGTGGATGTTTAGTTTTTGCATATGTGGTGAATGATTGTAATTTATTTATGTAAATGTAGTGAATGCTTGTAATAGATAGCTCTATTGTCTCTTGCTTGGTTTGAGATCTTGATTCTTACAAACGTTCGTGAAATCAGGTTGTCCTACCTAAAACTTTATTTTTGGTGTAAGGTTGTCCTACGAACTAAGTTTGAATCAATTTTTCAATACTAATGCTATTGAGATTTTTGATTTATTTTGATTTATTTTAATTTATTTATTATTTCAGTACTTTAAGTTTTTATTTGGCATAGTCCTATTCACCTATAACATCTCGAAAAAATCCATACAAAGACCCGAGTTCCACCTCAGGCAGAAATAAGGATCGTATCCTGTTGTAATTTAGGCAAAAATTGGTTAAGTGTTAAACTAAATAATCGGTGGATTTAATTCGAACCACCATTTCCACAAATGAGAAGATAAAAAAACCATTAATACCAATGACTTAACACTACATAAAGACCTAAGGAAAATCTCAAGAGCCTGTCGCTCTTGGGGGTACATTGAAACTCTGTATCGGACTTGGACCGCACGTCGAAAGTCCGATGAATGCAAAACTATAGGGTTATGTCCATCATACTGGGCTTCACAGTCATCACGGGAATCGAGCCCAGATGGTGTCCAGAAATGCACAACTTGAGCCCTGAGCGAAGTGTGTGAGAAACGCGAATATCTTTAAAAAATGTATTAAGACTTAAGTGAATTAGTCCATTCGTTCACATGCGAAATTGAGGATTTCAGACCTTCAGTTTTTTACCAAACTACACCCATGGGAAAAAGAAATTTTCCTACATGTATTCGTATACTTGTGGCCCCGATCGAGTTAATATGACCGTTGATCTGACACAGGTCCTCCACGGCCGATCAGTTTATCCGACCGCACCGAAATCACATCCTGGCATAGATTCATTGTTAAAGAACTTACATTATAACGTATATGTGTAGTGGGCCTCCCTATGTGCCCTATTTGTCAAAAACAGTCACCCTTTGGATATAACCTAAGCATACCAAGGCCCTGGGGCCATTTGCATCACTTATGGGCCTATATATAGCCCATATCACCCCATCCCTCTCTCATACGAATTTCTCCAAACCCTAGGAGAGAGAAAAGAGAAAAGAAGAGAAAAGAGTAAGGAGAGAAGAGAAATCCTGGGAGATCATTGTTGTGATTCTCTCCCACTACTCCACGTACTGATTCACCTCCTCATTTCGCTACACGATCTGTTTCGGCTATGATTTAGGTAAGAAATCCTAACCTTAATACTGTAGTTGAGATCTAGAATAGTTGTTTATCAACCTAGCTAATCGATTTCACTATTTAGTTACCCAACGTTCCGTTTTTTGGAACGTAGAATTCGAACCGAGTCCGAATCAAGTATTCCGATGAAAGGTGTGGACTATAAACGTTTAGGTTATGGTTATCAATGCTTTCAATGTCAGCTAATGATTTATCCATGACTTGATTGCTGCCATATTGTCTTAGATATGCCGTTTTCGATATAATATACATGTATGAACTATGTTGAACAAAAGATATATCCCATGTGTTTGTTGAAATGTTTGAATGAACATGTAAACATGATTTATGATTGCCATGACTACTAATCTAAGATTCATTGTTGCCACATGTATGCTCACCTCTCTGTATAAGGATTTGCTAAAATATGTGTTGTAACTAACCTAGTCTATGTATTTGGTGAAGTGTAGTCTAAGTGTTTGATGAATTATCTGAATGAGAAATTGTTGATGATTTGTATGTATTACGAGTGTTAAGATAGGGTTCTCTCTTACCTTATACATATGTATAGTTTCTTTCATGTAATCATATTTGCTTTTATGCAAATGATTGATAAAATGCTAGTATTTGGTAACATGATCAAGGTGTTTGATGAAATGCTCAAATGAGAACTTCACTTGGATTGTTTGTTAAATGCTGAATTAATTATCACATGTATTTAATTGCGGCATCTGAGTAAGATTGGGGTTACAACCTAGCTCAGGCAATCAGTAAAAGTTCTTGTTCGGGTGGCCAAATTAGTCTCGCCACATTGGGTATATTTGATGAATCCGGGTCGCACGATGATCATCGACAGTGGTTAGGCCACAAGGGGTACTTATGCACTCCATGTCGATTAAGTTAGCGTGTGCCTGTACCAATCAGATTTGCCGAACAACCCAATTGGCCTATTGTGTGTTTACCATATATGGACACCACTGTCTGCATCTAGGGTACCCCTTTTCAATGTAAAGACCCTCTCTAACCATGGTACCATGATCTGCTAAGACTCATGAGCCAAGCATGGTGGTATGAGACACCATGTTCGAGCTGTCGACCTACGCCGGGGTGACGAGCCTCCTCGTAGTGACCAGTGAGCAACTAAGACTTGTGAGCTGAGCATAGTGGTATGGGACACTGTGTTCGAGCTATCGGCCTACGTTGAGGTGACGAGCCTCCCCGTAGTAACTGCGAGTATAAACTTTGAATTTGCCTATCAACTGCTTTCATTAGGAGTGATGCCCTACAACTTACTTATCGTATGTAATTAATTAGGATTGACGACCTTGGATGGATCCTTTGGTTCAGGTTAATGATATAAAGGGAGGTACCTTAGCTTCCTGAACCTACTGTATGAATAAGCTTAATTAAGTTAGAATGTGCTTTTGGCGAGAAAGGTGCACTTTGTCATATGCGAAATTGGTTGTTGGAATCGTGTGTGAGGGAGCTTTGTGCGAGAGTATACATCATACTTGCACACCATTCCTGCATTAACAAGAGTAATTAGGAAGTGTTTGTTTTATTGCTTTATCATTATTGCTTAATTGACTTGATAACATGTTAACCTTTGCCTTATAGTACCACTGAGTTGATCACTCACTCCCACCCTGGGACGGTATTTTAAAACACCAACCAGACTCTGTTTTAGATGCAAGTGATGATGAAGTCTATGCAATGGAGCCGAGCTTCATGGATGAGGAGGATGAGTTCTCCTACGTTCAGCTCTCAGGCGTGTCTATGTAGACCTCGTGCTGATTCGACGAGAACACGGGGATACTTGACTTAGTTGGACGTCTTGCGTTCTCACATTTTGTATGTTTTGAAATAATACATGTATATATTCAGCCCAGTTACATACTCATACTCTGGAGGTTGTGAAACACTTACCTGTTAAATATATATATATATATATATATATGTTTAAGTCTTCCGCTTGCTTAAATTTAATTATATCTGGAGTATGATATGTTGTTTTGGTATAATCCCACTCATGATTAACTCATTAATATGAACGAAATCTGAACATTATTTTCCATGTTGCATAAATGATGTGCTGGATCTCGGGAGTAGACCTTTGCTCAACCCTCAAAATTTAAGGCGTTACATCACCCCCCCTCTAGGACTGTTAAGCCCACCCTTTTTAAGTGGTATCAAGCTAAGTTGCTCATATTTTTTTGATTAAGTTCCTTGATTTTAAAGATCTAGAACTTTCATTATGTCAAATTTTGATAGCTTGTCTATTACCAGGCTACCACCTTTTGATGGCTCCAACTATGCATATTGGAAAGCCAGAATGAGAGTTTTTTAAAAATCCTTAGATAAAAGCATGTGGCAAGCCACTGTAACCAAATGGAAACCACGTATGTCTGAAGTTTTAAGTAGTGATGAAACTAAATCTTTGAAAGAAACTCTATATTATTTATAGACTATACCTCCGAAAAGCGAAAAACAATACAAATGCTAAGGCCTTAAAGGCCATAACTTGTGCTTTATCACGTGATGAATTCAAAAGAATCATTTCATGTGATACAGCTAAACAAGTCTAGGATATTCTTGAAATGACACATGTAGGAACTACTATAGTCAAGAAATCTAAAGTTCAAATCCTCACTACAAACTTTGAGGAAATTCGTATGGAAGAAAATGAAACTATTATGGACTTCTATACGAAATTAAATGATATAGTAAATTCCATGTGGGGTCTAGGAGATGGAATCCCAGTAAACAAGGTCTGTGCTAAAATATTGTGATCTCTTCCTAAGAGATTCAATTTCAAAGTAGTTGCCATTCTGGAATTAAGAGACACTGATCTAATAAAGGTTGAGGAGTTAGTTGGTTCTCTCCAAACGTATGAGTTAAATTTTAAAGCTCCTAAAGGTAAGTCCATTGCTCTTAAATCTAAATCTGTTTCAAAATATAATTGCGTTAATTTTGATGCTGAAGATACAGAAGATGATATGACTTTACTTGCTAAGAAATTTTACAGAATTTTCAAAAATAAGAAAAGAACTGATTTAAAAAAAAATCATTTGACAAAAGAAAAGGAAAATCTAAATCTTGAAAAACTATAAAAGATAGTCAATGTTTCAACTGCCATGAATACGAACATTTGGCAAATAAATGTTCTAAAAGTGATAGATAAAAAAGAAAGGGCATGATAGCTACTTGGGATGAATCATTTGGATCTGAAAGTTTTTCTAAGTCAGATGAATCAGAACAAGAAAATTCAAATGAAGTAAAAGCCCTGATGACTATAGCCAGAGTCGTCTCCTCAGATAGCTGTAACTTATTTAATTATGATAATCTCAGAAGTGACCTTGAAAATGAGAATGAAGATGATCTTCAAGACGCCTAAAATGCCCTGCATAGGGAAAATTGCAAACTTACCATCAAACAAAAAATTCAAAAGGAAAAATATCTTAAACTAAAAGAAGAACTTGAAAACAATATTTTTGAAAAATTTCATCTTTCTGATTGTCTTGAAAAAATAAAACTTGATTTAAATTTCAAAACCTCAGAGTTAGAAAAACTCAGAATTGAAAATGATAATCTAAAATTCGAAGTTTCTTCTCTTTTGAGTTCTAAGGATATTGGAGATATGCCCATGGAGACCCTAAGCTGGAAAAACTATTAACCGCATCCAGAAAATGGCTATAAATCTGGTTTGAGCTATATCAAAGATAGTTCACTGAAAAATAAAAATGCATCTCCTATATTTGTAAAAGGTGAATCCTCAAACTCAAAAGGTCAGAATTTGAGAAACTATAGTCAAAATGATTTCAAAAATCCAAAATCTTTTCAAGCTTCTAAGATTAATTCTAATGCCATCAGCTATAGAAATCAAAGATATAATAAACATCCTTTAGCTGAAAAATTAGTGGACTTACTCAAAGAGCTTCTAAAATCTAACTTAAATGAAATTAGAGTTAATAGACAGTGGAGAAATTCCAACTCCCAAAAACAGTGAAATGGGTTTAAATCCACAACTCTTCAATGAAGTACATGAAGAAGACTTCCATCGCATTAGCCGAAGTTTGAATCAACTTGACCCATCAATGCTTGCTCCTTCCTCGTCTAGATCAGATTGAGATTAGTTATCTTTTTGTGGAATTTATTTTGATGGTTATGTAAACTTTTAATTTTACTTCTGTGACGGTGCTTGTATAATTTTCCTTTAGACTCCCTAAACACTTAATGTCATTTTCTTTCCTAACATTTATTATTTCATATGCTTAATTCCTACTTCACTTATTTCATAGTTATATCTTATGCTTCTTCCTAATCTTCATTGTCTATCAAGCTTACTTGTGGTTATTATCATTCTTCCTTTGTCAACTTATGACAAAAAGGGGGAGAGAGTTGATTGGAGAATGCATGATTGGAAAATGCATGTCATGTACTATTTTATGAAGAAAACTGTTATAAAATGTTATGTATGGAATGCTATATAATATGGAATGGTATGTTTGACAGTACAGGGGAAGTGCTATTTGAGGGGGAGTAATACCATTTGAGTTTTATGAACTTCAAAAAGCTCCTACAACAAGATTACGAGACTTCATTATTTATAATGATATGTGTTTTGTCACAAAATTGACTAAGGGTGAGATTATCATGCTAAAATAATTAAAGCACACTTTAGTTGTCAAATTTCGTATAGTCAAAACAACTTGACAAGAGATCTTCAAGACCAGTCCAAGATCAAGAAAAGATCAAGCTCAAGATCAAGAGAAGAACAAGCTCTAGTCTGGTACATTCTCAAGAGAACATCAAGCTAAAGATCAATTGAAATTCAAGTATAAGATCAAGCTTAAAAGTCAAGATGAAGTCCGTAATCAAGTTCAAGACAAAGAAGTTCAGATATTTCACATATCTCAGGTAGTATAAAACCTTAGAAATGCCTTAGGATTAGCTGCTTTTAAAAATTATTTAAATTGAGTTTTTATACTTATGTTTGCTTCGAATTCGACCAACCTAAGGTTTGGTTCGACTAATCTAAGTTTCTCGGCCAATCCAAGTTCAAGTTGAAGCAAAATCAAATTTTGGTTACAAATTTGAGTAGTAGAATTTTTTGTTCGACTAGTCGAAGCTTGACCTTCGACTAGACCGAGATAATTCGATTCGAAGTCCAGTAGCTAAAACTTTCTGATTTTTCATATCTTTGACTAGTTGAAGACCAAATTCGACTAGTTAAACAGGGCTCTTCGACTAGTCAAACTGGTCGTCGGGCTAGTCGAAGTTTGGATAAATCTTATCCCGTGCAAATCTAAAATCCGTTGAACTGAATCTGGTCTTCTTCGACTAGTTAAAGATTCAACTTCTTTGCCTATAAATTGAGCCCCTCTTAATCCAAAATATCAATTATTATTATCAAAATCCTTTCGCAAGAGAAAGAGAAGCTCCAGTTCTGAGCAAGTTGTTGAACGGTATTTATAAATTTTATTTATAGCTTTTGTTTAATTCCCTTAATCTCAGATATTTTCATTCTCATTTTAAAGAGAGTAAATACTACTCTTCTTTTGAGATTTAAGAGAATTAATTCAAGAAGCTATTGGTTTGAACTTAATTAAATCAATAGAACCTTGGACCTTTTCTATCTAATTGAACATTGAACAATCAACATTCAAGAAAGCGGTTCTTCGGCTATAGCTTTTTCTATGGTGAAGATAAGTATACCTTTAATTCTTTATTTGTTTTTTCTGAGATAGCCAGAAAATTTCAGTGTACGTTTTGTCTAAGATAGCCTGAAAATGTCAGTGAGGGATTTAATTATAATAGCCCAGTAAAATCACAAGAACTGTATCAGGTTTTAAGGTGACCCTGAAAAAACTTTTTTCATAGTGAAAGCCAAGATTACGTGGAGAGTAATTTTGGGAGTGGAGTAGGTGTGGCTGTTTTAGAACGGTTGTTGACACACTGAACCACTATAATTCTCTAAGTTATGTGGTGAATGTTTTTATCTTTTATGTGGTGAATGGTTGCATTTACATTTCAGTTCAAGTGGTGAATGATTGTAATATTTATTTTTTTACTCTTGCAAAGTTTAGAATTTTGATTTTAAATGAATTTGTGAAATAAGGTTGTCTTGCCTAAACTTTTAGGTGAAGGTTGTCCTACGAATCATTTGGAATCAACGTCTCAATACTTAGGTAATTGAGATCTTTGAATTATTTATTATTCAGTACTTTATTTGATTATTTGGCATAGTCCTATTCACCCCCCTATAGGACTTCTTAAGCTCTCCTTTTTAGATGTCATTGGGTTTTATTGCCCAGTGACGGTGAGGGCGGAAGCCTCGTTGGGCCGCCCCCACACGTGGACCCCAACATGATGAATTTGTTTAATCCACACCATCCACCATCTACTTCAGATAATTTCAGGCCATGAGACAAAATTTGAGGTAGATCTTAATCTCGAGTGGGTTGTTCTAAGGAGAACAATGCCCGTATGTTGAAACCTTCTAGTGCCCGCTTTGGAGTCCCTGATCATCTAAACCAGTCCTGGTCAGAATCTATTTGACCTCATTCGAGGTGGCCAAGACCGTGAACGGAGTAAATCATCCACTTGGGGCCCACCTTAATAGTCTACACAAAACATACAACGAATATAATAATAATTTTAAAAATATATGAATGCCATGCACGTGGGCGGTAACCCATTCTTGGCCAATTTTGGATCTCACAAGTGGGACCCTGTTCTGATGTTTATATTGTATCCACACTGTCTACCGACATCTCAAGATCATTTTAGGCCATGGGCCGAAAAATGAGACAAATTTGGGTCTCATGTGGGCCGCAATGAGGGAAACAAACCATTGCTGTTGAAATCTTTCAAGGCCCACTGTGGAGTCCCTGTTCGTCCAAATCAACCCAAATCAGAGCCCATTAGATCGCTCGAGATGGACTATGTAGTGAACGAAGTATAAGATCCACGTGGGGCCCGCACTGATAGTGTATAAAAAAAGAGAAACAAAGAAAAAGAAAGGTGTTACTGGGCAGTTTTGCCCAGCGATGTGAGGACAGAAGTCTCCTTGGGTTGCCCCCACAGGTGGGACCCTACATGATGTGTGTATCCTATCCACTCCGTTCATCTGTCTTGTCAGATCATGTTAGGCCATGGTACCAAAACTCAGGCTGATCCAGATCAAAGGTGGGCCGCACCATAGGATAATGTGGGGGTAAAAACCTCTTGGACTTGGGATTTCTTAGTTTTGGGATCCCATGGACTTGGGAATCCATAGTTTTTGGATCCCTTGGACTTGGGAATCCTTGGAATCGAGATTTCTTAGGTCTTTGGTTATGTTTGACATCTTGGATTTAAATCCTTAAATTAGTTGGTTTGTGAATATTGAAACTATGATTTTATTAAATCCATTTAAGCATATACTTTGCCTGAACTGATGAAATCCCAAGACTCAGATGGGCTATGAGCATAGGACCACATCCTAGTGACTAACCAATGATCTGTATCCGTCGATTTATGTTAGCAATGATCAGACATTGCAGATCATTTTATTAAAGTAATTATGGTGATGTCATTGATAATCTGATTATTTTGGGACATCATTAGTGGGTCATGTGCCCAAATGGATTGGTAGCCGAGTGACACACGTGTTGTAGATGTGGGTGTCCATTTGGGTCACTCCCAGTGGACCCCGCCTTGTTATATATATTTTATTCATGTGTTGCAGGCTACATGATGAGCTGATGTTAGTATAACGTGGGCCAAAACACATAGACTTTTATATTTCTTGTGGGGCATGTTGTTCAGTTCCCACTCTCTGTATATGATGTGCCGATTAAGGCCGATTAATGCATGATATGTCTGATAACATGCTAGTGTACTTGGCTTGGTAGGACACACTAAGAACATGCTTACTATAATGGCATCATGCCCAAAAATATGCCCATACGTATAATTTGTATCCATGTCGTGGGTGGTGAGTGATTATAGTATATGCCTATGAGCTGAGATACTTAGGGGACCCCATATGAGATAGGGTTGCCCAACATGAACGCGTGGTATGCGCAGGTTTGATATATGACTTCATAGTATCCCATTCTCGGCTCCCGACACCCATATGCCAGATTCCGATCTGGGGTCCTACAAGGAGGATTTTCAATGTGAATTTTTTTTGAACGATTAATCTATTTAGGTGGTTACACATTTTGTAAATGGTATCAATGCATATCGAAGAGATGAACCTGTTCGACATGTCATACATAATATGGTTCACTAGCTCAACAGTAATGAAGGAAACAATAGCAAACTCCAACAACTCTTGTATGCATCCTAAAAAAGTGTAAGTCATATGTATGAGCAGACCACAGCTCATGAGTCTACTGCGTGCCGAGAGAAAAACATGTCTTATCAGGGCACTCCCGTTGTAACATCTCAGAAAAATCCGTACAATGAACCGAGTACCACCTCATGCAGAAATTACTCAGGACCAAATCCTTTAGAAATTAGATGAAATTAAGTAAGTGCTAAACTAGTTTACTTATGAAATTAGCACTAACCACTTTAAATGCAATCTGCAAGACCCAAAACTTATAAAATCATTGACGCTAGGTTACCCTAAAATCTAGGATCAAACTCTATTCCCGGTTGCTCTCGGGAGCACATTGAAACTTCATATCGGACCTCGACCGCACGTCGAAAGTTCGATTACGACGAAATTATATAATTAAGACCGCCTTGCTTAACTTGACCACCACCTCAGAAATCAAGTCCAGATGGAATTTCGAAGCTATTCGCTTGAGCCCAGAGCAAAGTGTGTGAAAAATGCAAATATCTTTAAAATTAAACTCAAACTTAAGTAATCTGAGACTTATCGCTTGTGGGCCAAATATAAAGATTCTGACCCTCAGAATCTGACCCAAATACACCATCGGATCAGGAGAAATTTTCCATACATGGCTGTGTACTTGTGGCCATGATCGAGTTTCGGTGACTGTTAAATGGAAACTGGTCCGCTGTGGTCGATCTGTAAACTCGATCGGACTGAAAACATAACTTGACCTAGATCCATGGTCAGGGAGCTTAAGTCCAACCACACATCGAAAGAGGGCCTCCAGAAGTGCTCCATTGGATCGGAACAACTGATCTTTGGCTATAAACTAAGTATACCATGGCCCTAGGGCCATTCCCATCAGTTCTGGGCCTATATAAAGGGCTTAAACCCTCTCTCATTCACTCCATACGAATTTGGAAAAAACCATAGGAGAGAAGAGAGTAAAGAGAGAGAAAGTGAGAAAGAAGTTGGTGGAGATTCTGGGTATTCCACCTTACCTCTTCCCGTGCTTATTCATCGCTACCGGATCGCTATTCTAACAATTTTAATTCCATTATTGGGTAAGAAATCCTAACCATAATCCGTTCTAGGGTTTCAAATAGTTGAAATGATGAAATAGCTAACCTAGTTCATGCTATAGGTTGTCATTCTGTTGGTGGCAAAGACTACGTGTTTAAAACGAATCCGTTACACGTTTACTTGCGTAAGGTGTGGACTATAGACATATAGGTTATGGTTTTCAAAGCTTTCAATGTCGGTTAATGATAGATTCCTAATGTGGACGCTATTTCACATGCAAAATGCGATGTCTGATTTGCATTTCAGTTATATACGAACTATGTGGAGTTTAGGGTGTTCTTTGTATTTGTAGAAAGTACCGTATACGTATGAAATTTGAAAGTGTGTTTGCCATGATTATTTGCCATGTGTATATACTAGTTATACGTGTAACAACTCCTTGGCCAAAGGATCTGCCCTAATACATGATGTAGCCAACATACGTCATGTATGTTGGAAAGTGTAGTCCAAGTGTTTGTAGAAATTTTTGCATGAGCGAGTAGTTGTTAAGTTGTACTAATTAAGGGTGTTAAGATGAGATTCTCGACTGCCTTAAAGACGTGTATGATTTTCTCTATATACTGTATACAATAATACCTATATTATTTATGGAATGTGTATGTGTAAATTCATGTTTAACTTGTATCTTCTAACATGATCAAATGCTTATAGGATTTGAATTGTCTATTCATTACCGTTTGATTTCCTCATATGATTCCTTGTTGAAACTGAACGTAGTTGGGACTATGATATAGTCCAGGCAATCGATAACAGGCCTTAAATTAGGTAGCTGAGGTTGCTTTCGCTACACAAGATGTGTCGAGGAATCCAAGTCGTACTACGGTTACCGACAGTGGTTAGGCCACACGGAGTGCTTATGCACTTCATCTCGATTAACTCGATGTGCGCTCGTGTTGGTCGAGCTCGTTAAGTAACCCAATTGGCCTGATGTATGTTCACCATGTTTGGATGCTACTGCTTGAACCTAGGGTACCAAACTCACTAGTGGAATCCCCGTTAACCTTACTACCTCGATCCGCTAAGACTCATGAGTCGGACATGGTGGTATGGGACACCGTGGTCGAGTTGTCAGCCTACGCTGGCGCGACGAGCCTCCCCATAATGACCAGTGAGCAACACCACATCGTGACTCGAATACGGTGGTATGAGACACTACATTCGAGCTGTCGGCCTACACTGATAAGGTGACGAGCCCTTTGTAGTGACCTCGAGCATACTCTGAACCTGTATTGAGGCGACGAGCCTTTCTGTAGTAATCAGAGTATAAACTAGGCCTGCACTGATCAAGTGATGAGCCCTTTGCAGCGACCTAGAACCGCAATATTGTATGAGAGTTACTAGGACTGACGACCTTAGGATGGATCATTGTTTGGGAAATGACATAAGGGAGGTACCTTAGTTTCCCATTCCAGCTGTATGAAAAGGACTAATAAGAACTTGGTAATCATGTTCATGCACCGCATTACGTGTGCTTTTAGTGTAGTAAGTCAAGCACTGAGGAAGGGTTGCATCTGCGATTGTGAGATGAAGTCGCTGAGGGAGTTTAGGCGAGGGCATGCATCATTATTTCTTATCATTTTCGCATTAACAAGAGTACTTAGGACTTGATTGCTGTAATGTGTTATTATTACTGCTTAACTGAATTAATCACATGTTAACCTTTGCTTTATTGTTCCACTGAGTTGATCACTCACTCCCACGTTATGGGATGGTGTTTTAAACACCAAGTAGACTCTGTCTTGATTTCAGATAGCGACGTGACTCCTGAGGCGGAGCCGGACTTCATGATGACAAGGAGGCATTCTCGTACATGCAGTTTTCAGGCGGGTTCATGTGAGCCGTTTTGAATCGATGGGGTTTCAGGGTTCATACTTTGTAGAGGACTACCATTTTGAACATTTTGTATTTTGACACAATACTTATAATTATTGACCTGGCAACGCATACATACTTTGGGGACCTATACTGGTTTATAAGTTATACTTGTTTATTTCAGTCTTCCGCTTGTGTATTACAACTATCCCTAGATTATGTTTTGCTGATTTAGCTTAATCTCACTCATGTTTAATGCACTAATACAGACAACATTTAATCATCTTTATCCATGTTGCATAAGTGATGCATTAGAACTCGGGAGTTAAGGCTATGCTCGACCCTCGATTTTCAGGGCGTTACAAGTTAGTATCAGAGCATGATTTGGATTAAACCGGACCTAGGTTATGGTCACACGATATACGCTGACGTTTTTCGACATAGGTGGGTGTGAGAAAAATGTAGAAACAAGCTTAGGTTTCTCCAATTTCACCAATTGGCAAAGTTCATCGATATCAATCGCCGAGATCGAGTCCGTACACCTCTGTGATCGCTTGAGATGACCCCGGACCTTTCCTAGACCATCTATCTATGGGTTTAGACAGTAAATCACCTCTTCTCAGCCCTCAATACTGTACAGATGCAGTTGTACATCAGAAACACACCCATGAGGACTCGAAATGACTCAAAGCGGAGTCGGGGGCTAAACGGGACTCTTCCTAGGGGACCCAGGGTGGGACCCACATACATTTGAAGTCCACGGGGAAGGAGGACCTCGCCCAAAGGGCGAGCCCTCACTAGGAGGTCCAGAGACTGGCGAGGCCTCGCCATCAGACGAGCCTAGTCGGGCGGGTCGGCTCGGGTCGACGCCTTTTGGGTGTTGTGTGGCCCACTGATCCATGTGGGGTGGATTAAAACCCCTTCTAACACACCTCTCCTTCATAAACTACCCTCCCAAGCTCTCCCTTTCCCCAAAAATTTCTGATTTTCTTCTCAAATCCCCTCCTCCAAACACTCCTCTTCCCATTTTCGTGCAACCCCACACCACCCCTTCAAAAACCTCTACCACAGCTTCCAAACCTTTCCATTCTCTCTCATTTGAGCTCTTAAATTCCCCATTTGAGTCTCAAATTCGTGTAAACCCACCAACCCATCCTATTTCTTTATTTTTCCTCTTTATCCCCTTTCATTTGAGCCTTTACACCCTCCTTTGAGGCTCAAATCCGTGGAAACCTAAAGATCTCATCCCTTTTCTCCCTTTTCTTCACTCTCCCATGGCTCTATTCGAGCTTATTATGGCCATTTTCTCGATTTCCACCACTCTTTCTCTCATGGGAAAGAAAAGGGCACCCATGGAAGAAGCTGGGCTTAGCCGCCCTACTCATTCGAGGAGACTAAGAGGTGCCGCCGCAAGTACTAGTGTCAATCGGGAGTTTCAGACTAAGCGGGATCTCGATCCCTAGGCTCCCGTCAGAAGGGCTCTGTTAGCAAAGCTATCGCATGAAGTTTATGAGGCCTGTAGGGTCCTTTTTAAAGCTCATGTGGATGGGCAGCTATTTGAGGAATACTTGTTGCTCAAGCGCCCGAAATAGGCCAAGTGGGGTCCGCTATTCGAGGGCGAGTACCGCGCAAAATGTGGGCACTGTCCGAGCCTTTTATGTCCACATTCGAGAGCCTACACTGGAGCCCTTGCAGTTCAAGATCCCATTTGAAAGAGATCGAGAGGCCACAACTGACGTTGGTTTAATACCTCGACTTATGAATGTGCCCCTTGGCGAGGTACATGCAAGTGAGCAGAATCTGAAGAGTGCACGTGAAAGGGATCGCCGCACGTGGTCCCTTTGTGGTTGACTAGTTCAGTGGCAGCCGAATAATAGTCTTCTAGTGACCAATATAACTGACGACTTCTGTCTACTCCATCACATCTTCACGTTCAACGTCTACCCCATGTGGAGTAACTGCAGCTAGTGCATGCGCCTGATGGTAGATTTCTTGTATCAAGTGGGGTAGGGAGAGAAGTTGTGCATGTCTACGTATGTTCTGCGGTAGATAGTTCTTACCACATGCTCTAATAGAAGGACTGATTCGCTCCCCTTCGGCCGACTCATATGCAAGATTGCACTGAGTTTGGCTATAGACTTAGGGCAGAAAGGCCGGTGCCGATCCGTTATATCAATGAAACTACTCTCAATCAAATGGAAATCGGGCCACAGCAGCGGCAAGCCCGACTTGATGAGAGTGAGGATGAGACGGCTAGTGAGGAGTATGAAAGCGAGGAGGGAAGTAGGGAAGAAATAGAAGAAGAACAAGAAGAAGAAGAGGAGGCCCAGGATACGGATGAGAGCTCTCCTCCTACAGCACCGGAGTAGGACACTGATCGGGCTGCTAGGGATGCCCGTTTAACTCGACTTGAGGAGGGTCAAGCTGTCCTATGACAGGATATAATCGATCTTTGAGCCCTTGTGAAACACAAGTTTAAGAAAGTGACATGCACTTTGAAGTCTATCCTGTGCTACTTGCAGGATAAGGGTGCCCCTTCTCCATCACCAGACTCGGATGCCTAGTCATCCATGAGCGTCGCCCTGTGGCTTACTTGATGTTGTATTAGGATCTTTGTGTTGTTGATAGGCCTAGTAGTGTAGTGGTTGGTAGAATGTTTTAAATGTTTGAAGTCTTAGTTGTATTAGGTCACATGCATCTTCTGTCATGATTCATGTAACACTATGTCTCATGTATTATGACAATTTAGTTAAATGAAATGCATGAAGTTGCTTTAATTTGTGTATGAATGCTATGTAATAAGTTTTTGTGTATGCTGAATCTGACCTGTTGCACCCTATGTTGAATATAGAGAATGCCACTTAAGGCTGCACGGGTTGCGGCGTATCTCACTTTTGGCGATCCGATTGACGGGGTATCTTCCCTGAGTGATAGCCAGATGGACCCTAGTTCGGGCCTGACACACACTGCTATGTCGGATTCCCAGTCGGCCACTGGCCCTGTCACTAGGTCGACACCTACGACACTGCTCGTGGTGCCACCTGTTACGCCATTGGTTCCTGAGCAGAACCATGGGTCTACGTTGATGCCACCCATGCCTCAGCAGACTCCCCCTACTAATAGGCTGGAGAAAATGATGCTATTGATGCAGACAGCAGCAGTAGCTGTCACAATATCGCAACATCGTGTACAAGTATCACATGAAGAGCGAGCACAGCAGACGGCAGCAGTAGGCACGAGCAGTGACGGCAGCTTTTTAACCTCCATGGCTGGTATTTTTGTCCAGAATATGGGGTTGACTCCACCTGCATCACCTAGGCACTCTGTTGGGACCTCTAATGCTAGCGGCACGTTTGAGCGATTCCAGCACTTACAGCCTCCCACTTTTGCAGGTACTCACCGACCTAAGGAGGCTAAGTATTAGCTTGACCGTATCTCTAAGATGCTCAACCCGCTGCACTGCAGTGAGTCAGAGCAGGTGGAGCTGGTTACCTTCATGCTGGAGAAAGAGGTCAGCTTGTGGTGGGATAGTGTTCTCCGCACTGTTACGAAAGACTATGTGTGGACGTGGGAGGCTTTCGAGACGTGCTTCCACGAGAAGTATTATCCTCTCACGAACCGCCATGAGAAGGAGATTGAGTTCCTACGCCTTTGACAGGGAGGCATGACAGTGGCGGAGTATGAGAACAGGTTTACAGAGTTGGGCAGGTATGTCCCCCTGATATTAGGGGATAAGGATATACGGATGCGATGATTTGCTAAGGGTCTGCGACCAGAGATCCACTCAAAGATGTATTGCGCTAGCATATCTACTTATGCTGAGCTAGTTGGTATGTCCATGCGGGCAGAGCAAGACGGGGATAGACAGTCCCGTATGCGAGCACCCATAGCCCCTAGGCCCCGATCTGATTTTTCTCCCAGGCCGTTCCTCGGTAAGAGGCTGCGTGCAGATTCATCGCCGAGGCTTATGGCTCCACCTACCTAGACGAGATGACCTAATGTGTGGTGTGCCTATTGTAAGAGGTCGGGTCACTCAGAGGTGAACTGTTTCACCAAGATGCGGGATAGCGGCTTCTCACCGCCACAGAGAATCAATCACTAGGTTCCTCAGGCCATTTCAGCACCACCTCTATGGATAGCACCTGCACATCCATCCTTCATGCCCCCTGCACCTCGCTTCAGGCCACCTCAACGACCCATGGTTTCGTAGCCCAACCGTCAGCAGCAGGCTCATGTGCACTCACTTACAGCTGAGGCATCCGAGACGGTAGATGTAGCGCGAATGGCTTTTGAGGTCACATCACAGATCCAAGGTACTCCAATTTTCTTGTTGGTGGACACTGGGTCCACTATTTTCATCATATCATGCACAACAGTCAAGCGACTGGGGTTGAAAACTAGTCGGATGGCTAGGGTGAGGATCCTTTCGCCACAGGGACTTTCTCAGACGCTACCAGGATCTGTAGAGGGTGTTCAATAGATGTAGGGAGTAGAACAGTGCTTGTAGACGTGATTGTTACCCCGTTGCATCATTATAATGTCATTCTCGGTATGGATTGGCTCACAGAGATGAAGGCAGAGATCGACTGCGATACTAGAGTGGTGACAGCCTGTAGACCAGAGGGCACGACCTTTACTTTCCTAATACAGGTCAATTGGCCCTATCGTATTAGTTGTTATGCTTCCATGCTAGAGGATGTTTATGGTCCAACACTTGAGGACACTCCAGTAGTCCAAGAGTTCTCAGATGTGTTCAGGAAGATACCTAGATTACCTCCTCGATGCAAGATTGACTTTACCATTGATCTTGTGCCTGATGCGACTCTCATTTCATTACCAACTTATCGTATGCCTCCATGTGAGCTGGAGGAGTTGAGGAAACAGATCGATGATCTATTGGATGCAAGCTTTATACGGCCTAGCGTGTCCCTGTGGGGAGCACCTTGTTATTTGTGAAGAAGAAAGACGATTCACTGCAATTATGTATTGAT
The DNA here is from genome assembly GCA_030180095.1 of Magnolia changhungtana. Taxonomy (NCBI): domain Eukaryota; kingdom Viridiplantae; phylum Streptophyta; class Magnoliopsida; order Magnoliales; family Magnoliaceae; genus Magnolia; species Magnolia changhungtana. The sequence continues at coordinate 6,827,794 of JASAUF010000160.1, forward strand.
TATCGCCGGTTGAACCAAGTGACAGTGAAGAACAAGTATCCTTTGCCCAGGATAGATGATCTGTTTGATCAGTTGAAGGGGGCACGATACTTCTCCAAGATCGATCTGCAGTCAGGGTATCATCAGTTGCGCGTCAGGGATGAGGACGTGCAGAAGACGGCCTTCAGAACCAGTTTTGGACACTATGAGTTCCTCGTCATGTTATTCGGCCTTACGAACATACCGGCCGTATTCATGGACCTGATGAACAGGTGTTTTGGCCGTTTCTATTTCGATTCGTCATCATATTTATTGATGACATCCTGATATACTCTAGGAGTCAGGAGGATCACGAGGAACACCTAAGAGCGGTGTTTGATACGCTCAGGAAGTATCAGTTGTTTGTGCAGTACAAGAAGTGTGGCTTCTAGAAGGAGGAAGTCAAGTTTCTGGGACATGTGGTGTCCAAGGAAGGGATAGCAGTTGACCTTGTTAAGGTAGCCGCGGTTCAGCACTAGGAGCAGCCCGGTTCAGTCATGGAGGTGAGGAGTTCCTTGGTCTGGTAAGGTACTACTGTCGTTTTATCAGAGACTTCTCCAAGATTGCCAGACCGTTATCTCAGTTGACATGAAAAGATCTGAAGTTCGCCTGGAATGAGAAAGTGGAAGCAGCTTTTTAGGAACTGAAGGACAAACTAACGTCCACCCCTGTGCTAGTATTGCCAAAGCAAGGGGTCAAGTATACTATATACACCGATGCATCTCGTGTTAGTTTGGTTGGTGTTCTGATGCAGAAGGGCAAGGTTATTGCCTACCTGTCGCGACAGTTGAGGAAACACGAGGAAAACTACCCTACTCACGACCTAGAGTTAGCAGCCGTCATTTTTTCTTTGAAGATCTGGAGACATTACCTCTACAGAGAGGAGTTTTAGCTTTTCTGTGACCATAAGAGCCTTCGCTATATATTTACTCAGAGGGACCTGAATATGAGGCAGTGGCGATGGATGGAGACCTTGAAGGACTTTAAGTTCGAGGTTTCCTACCATCCCGGCAAGGCCAACCTTGTGGCAGACGCGTTGAGCCGCAAGAAGGCTATAGCATTTATGGCTCTGCTGATGATAGCAGAGTGGGATATTGTAGAGTTTGTGCGGGACTTTGAGTAAAAACTCACCATGGAGGAGCCATTTGAGAGTGTCACTCGCATTCGGGTGCGGCCACTTATTGATGATAGGATTATCGAGGCCCAGAAGGACGATGAACGATTGTCTGAACTTCGAGAGCAGGCTAGCAGTGATGAGAGTGCCGAATGGAGAGTTGGTATGGATGGAGGCTCACGTTACCGTGGCCGCCTATGCATCCTAAATCTTCATGATTTGAGACGGGAGATTTTCGAGGCGGCTCATAGTTCGAAATTGGCGATGCACCCTGGAAGCACGAAGATGTATCGAGACATGAGGCGGTCATATTGGTAGGACAACATGAAGGTCCACATAGTAGATTACATGTCCCGTTGTCTCACATACTAGCAGGTCAAGGCTGAACATCGCCGACCTCCTAGACTACTTCAGCCCCTGCCCGTAACTGAATGAAAATGAGATTTCATCTCTATAGATTTCATATCGGGGCTGCCAAAGACGAGGAAGGGACATGATTCCATCTGGGTGATCGTCGACCGGTTGAGGAAATCGGCTCATTTCTTTCCAATTAAAGTTTCGAACTCTGCAGATGAGTTGGCCAGGCTGTACATCAAAGAGATAGTATGTCTGCATAGAGTTCCCTTAGAGATCGTATCAGATCGAGACACTCGATTCACATCTATCTTCTGGACTCGTATCCAGGAAGTGATGGGTGTGAAGTTGAAGTTCAAGATCTGCGTTCCACCCTGACCGAGCGGTGCGGAGCGGGTGAATCAGATTTTGGAGGATATGCTGCAGGCTTGTGTTTTGGATTTCAAGGACAGTTGGGATGACTGTCTTCCCTATGCGGAGTTCGCCTACAATAACAATTTTTAGGTGAGTATTGGCATGGTTCCTTACGAGGCGTTGTATGGGTGCCCTTGCCGAGCACCGCATTACTGGGCAGAGGTTGGCGAGCGCAGTTTGATTGGCCGCGAGTTAGTACAGGCGACCTCAGAAAAGATCGATATTATCAGGCATCGACTCCTGACAGCCCAGAATAGACAGAAGAGTTATGCTGATACGAGGCGGCGACTGCTAGAGTTTGAAGTTGGGGACCATGTATTCCTTCGAGTTTCTCCTATGAAGGGAGTCCTGCATTTTAGCAAGAAAGGGAAGCTTACACTGTGGTTCGTTGGCCCATTTCAGATACTTGATCGAATGGGTGTGGTAGATATCGTCTTGCTCTGCCCACACCACTTGCCGGCATGCACAACGTATTTCATGTATCTATGCTGAAGAAATATGTTCCTGATCCTTCACACATTATCGGATGGGAACAGGTATAATTGAGCGAGGATGCTACATATATACTGTGACCGACGCGTATCCTAGACAGGAAAGAGCAGGTGCTACGTAGCAAGGTTATTACACTTGTGAAAGTGTTATTGACGCACCACACTGAAGAAAAGGCTGGGAAACAGAAGCCAAAGTTTGAAAGAACTACCCTCAGATTCTCAAGGAGTACGAAAAGGTACTAATTTTGAGGATGAAATTTTTCTTTAAGGGGGGTAGATTGTAACATCTTAGAAAAATCTGTACAATGAACTGAGTACCACCTCAGGTAGAAATCACTCAGGACCAAATCCTTTAGAAATTATATGAAATTAACTAAGTGCTAAACTAGTTTACCTATGAAATTAGCACTAACCACTTTAAATGCGATATGCAAGACCCAAAACTTGTAGAATCATTGACGCTAGGTTACCCTAAAATCTAGGATCAAACTCTATTCCCGGTTGCTCTCGGGAGCACATTGAAACTTCGTATTTGACCTGGACTGCACGTCGAAAGTCCGATTACGATGAAATTATATAATTAAGACCGCCTTGCTAGACTTTAGCACCACCTCAGAAATTAAGTCCAGATGGTATTCCGAAGCTATTCGCTTGAGCCCAGAGCAAAGTGTGTGAAAAATGCGAATATCTTTAGAATTAAACTCAAACTTAAGTAATTTGAGACTTGTCGCTTGTGGGCCAAATATAAGGATTCTGACCGTCAGAATTTGACCCAAATACACCATCGGATCAGGAGAAATTTTCCATACATGGTAGTGTACTTGTGGCCCTAATTGAGTTTCAGTGACCGTTGAACGAAAACTGGTCTGCCGCGGTTGATCTGTAAACCCAGTCGGACTGAAAACTTAACTTGACCTAGATCCATGTTCAGGGAGCTTAAGTCTGACCGCGCATCGAAAGGGGGCCTCCAGAAGTGCTCCGTTGGATCGGAACAGCCGATCTTTGGCTATAACCTAAGTATACCTTGGCCCTAGGGCCGTTCCCATCAGTTCTGGGCCTATATAAAGGGCTTAAATCCTCTCTCATTCACTCCATATAAATTTGGGAAAAACCCTAGGAGAGAGAAGAGAGTAAAGAGAGAGAAAGTGAGAGAGAAGTTGGTGGAGATTCCGGGTATTCCACCCTGCCTCTTCCTGTGCTTATTCATCGCTACCGGATCGCTATTCCGGCTATTTCAATTCCATTATTGGGTAAGAAATCCTAACCCTAATCCGTTCTAGGGTTTTAAATAGTTAAAATGATGAAATATTTAACCTAGTTCATGCCATAGGTTGTCATTCTACCGGTGACAAAGACTACGTGTTTAAAACGAATCCGTTACGCGTTTACCGGCGTAAGGTGCGGACAATAGACGTATAGGTTATGGTTTTCAAAGCTTTCAATGTCGGTTAATGATAGATTCCTAACGTGGACGCTATTTCACATGCAAAATGAGATGTCTGATTTGTGTTTCAGTTATATACGAACTATGTGGAGTTTAACGTATTCTCTGTATTTGTAAAAAGTACCGTATACGTATGAAATTTGAAAGTGTGTTTGCCATGATTATTTGCCTTGTGTATATACTAGTTATGCATGTAACAACTCCTTGGCCAAAGGATCTGCCCTAATACGTGATGTAGCCAACATACATCATGTATGTTTAAAAGTGTAGTCCAAGTGTTTGTCGAAATATTTGCATGAGTTAGTAGTTGTTAAGTTGTGCTAATTAAGGGTGTTGAGATGAGATTCTCGACTGCCTTAAAGATGTGTATGATTTCCTCTATATACTGTATACGATAATACCTATATTATTTATGGAATGTGTAGTGTAAATTTATGTTTAAGTCGTATCTTCGAACATGATCAAATGCTTATAGGATTTGAATTGTCTATTTATTACTGTTTGATTTCCTCATATGATTCCTTGTTGAAACTGAACGTAGTTGGGACTATGATATAATCCAGGCAATCGGTAACAGGCCTTGAATTGGGTGGCTGAGGTTGCTTTCGCCACACAGGTTATGTCGATGAATCCGAGTCGTACTAAGGTTGTCGACAATGGTTAGGCCACAGGGAGCTCGTGCACTTCATGTCGATCAACTCGATGTGCGCTCGTACTAGTCGAGCTCGTCAAGTAACCCAATTGGCTCGATATATGTTCACCATGTTTGGACGCTACTGCTTGAACCTAGGGTACCAAACTCACTAGTGAAATCCCCGTTAACTTTGGTACCTCGATCCGCTAAGACTCATGAGCTGGACATGATGGTATGGGACACCGTGGTTGAGTTGTCGGCCTATGCTGGGGCGATGAGCCTCTCCGTAGTGACCAGTGAGCAACAGCGCCTCGTGAGCTGAATATGGTGGTATGGGACACTGTATTCGAGCTGTCAGCCTACACTGATAAGGTGACGAGCCCTTTGTAGTGACCTCAAGCATACTCTGAACCTGCGTTGAGGCGACGAGCCTTTCTATAGTAATCAGAGTATAAACTAGGCCTGCACTGATCAGGTGACGAGCCCTTTGCAGCGACCTAAAACCGCAGCATCGTATGAGAGTTACTAGGACTGACGACCCTAAGATGGATCATTGTTTGTGAAATGACATAAGGAAGGTAACTTAGTTTCCCAATCCTGTTGTACGAAAAGGAGTAATAAGAACTTGGTAATCATGTGCATGCACCGCATTACGTGTGCGTTTAGCATAGCAAGTCAAGCACTGAGGAAGGGTTGCATCCGTGATCGTGAGATGAAGTCGCTGAGGGAGTTTAGGCAAGGGCATGCATCATTATTTCATATCATTTTCGCATTAACAAGAGTACTTAGGACTTGATTGTTGTAATGTGTTATCATTACTAGTTGACTGAATTGATCACATGTTAACCTTTGCTTTATTGTTCCACTGAGTTGATCACTCACTCCCATGTTACGGGACGGTGTTTTAAACACCAACCAGACTCTGTATTGATTTCAGATAGTGATATGACTCCTGAGGCAGAGCCGGACTATCGTGATAATGAGGAGGCATTCTCGGACATGCAGTTTTCAGGTGGGTTCATGTGAGCCGTTCTGAATCGACGGGGCTTCAGGGTTCATACTTTGTAGAGGACTACCATTTTGAACATTTTGTATTTTGACACAATACTTGTAATTATTGACCTGGCAACACATACATACTTTGGGGACTATACTGGTTTATAAGTTATACTTGTTTGTTTCAGTCTTCCGCTTCCATATTACAACTGTCCCTAGATTATGTTTTGCTGATTTGACTTAATCTCACTCATGTTTAATGCACTAATACAGACAACATTTAATCATCTTTATCCATGTTGCATAAGTGATGTGTTGGAACTCGGGAGTTGAGACTATGCTTGACCCCCGATTTTCAGGGCGTTACACACGTAAAGACATCCAAAACAACCATAGGCATGTTATCAACCAATCTTGTTATCATATGTGAGTAGGTTATCAATCAAGCATATCGTATACTATACAGGTTATCATGAATATGACATCAATAATAGGCATGTCACTCAACAAGCGACCATGAACCATGAAAATAGCCAATTATCATGAACAAGATAATAAAATTTTATTTTCTACCATATGACATACGGTGGAAGGGCAATGGCAGAGCTGGAGTGTAGAGTCGAGATGATTGTACTTGGTATCACAAGCTGTGGTGTCCATCACAAAGGGCTTCTATCCAAATCAGTCCCATACCTAAATTTGGATAGCTAAACTCAATGTGGTAAATTCCTGATCTCACTTTGGTTGCATACCCAACCGAAATCATGGTCATAGCGAAGGTTTACATATGGATTTAGTTGCACACCACCAGCCCAAGTGGATAATGAATGAATAAATGAATGAGTCAGATGCTGAGTACGCAACTCCTATTCAGTAAGTCCACATTTAACCACCACAACGCTTCCGATGTGGGACAAAGCTCTGCCCCAGTGTATACACAGCAGCCTGCCTACAACTAGTAGCTCGCTTAGGCCCATAGGCCCCACCCACATCAGCGTCCCCCAACGTGTGCTCGCCCATATGTGCAACAATGATGGAGCATCACAATATCGGTATTGTACATCTTTAAGATATCATCGAGGTCTAGTACAATGCTGTCAGCCATACTAAGGCTATATGGTGAAAGGCCTACGTGGTCGATGTCATATGCAAGATGCAATGCAAGCATGCCAGTCCTCATTAAGATCCACATATCAATATAGTTCATCTCTGAAATATTACCGAAGTCAAGTACACTTGACACTAGCTTGCCGCCCTATCTAAGTGCACAACTGGGTAAGTGGAAGAGACCTCACTATCCGCCTGTCAATATCGGGCCTGACTCATCGATAGCAAACCCATTCCTTAAGCTGGGTCAGACTTAGCCTAGTCATTGCCCCCTCACTCGGGCGGGTAAGGCCACACTCCCTTTCAACTAACCACGACACAGTGGGGGATGTGGCTTACTGGTATCTGGCCCTCATGCGCTCATGTATCCATCGGTCTCGACGTTTGAGCATCCTCTGATACTAAAAGGGTTTGAGGACTTTCACCCTGGACATCTATGGCGCCCCCGTGCTAGAATAAGTATTTTCGGTATCCAATCCTACCATCCACGCTATGCATGTGGAGGCATGACCCTGATGTCATTAGGACGTACAACAATCGAATCAAATAATGCATGGTGCATGAATCACACCATCCAATCATACATCCATCCTATGCGTACCGCACACTCATGTGGGGCAACTCTGTCTATCAGGGAGTCCCATAAATAATCCGGCCAATGACATATGCTATGATTAGTCACTCCTCATAACAAGCATGCAAATGATGCGTATGGGCATGTATCATGATGCTATACTAAGCATATTCTCAGTATGTCCTATTAGACTAGGTACACTAGCATGAATATCAGATATAAATAATAATCGACCTAAACACAAGAATAGCCAATGTGATGTGAGGGTCCATATATTTAAGTGTCTTCAATAGTACACCGAGGCCCTATACCTCTTATGAATATTTAACAAATGGCCACCAAGGCTCCTATAACACGCACATACATAAGGTGCATAGGTTATGGTGGTACACAAGTTCTAACATGTATCATCATTATCATAGACATCATTTAACATCAAATTTATCCTCATAACATGTATCATACAATCATGTGCATAGGGTACATAACATATAAGGATTCACATGCATCGTCAATATCATGGCCATCATCCATCACTATCATCCATGCCCTAGGCATTAGTTGTTTGTCATGCATGAGGTTATCCTTATGTTCACCAACATCATATATTTATCATCATCCATACATAAAACAAAACATAGTTATCTTGTCCATGATTTCATCACGACAATCAATACGTGTATTATTATCACTTGAATATCAAGCATGGTGGTCAACTAGCACATTTTGTCATCATGCATATAAATATATAATATCATCATCATTACTATGAGGATCATTTTTACTTCATGATTAACATAAGAAATGTCATAAGTAACACAAATAATTACTCATCCATTATCACTGCATATGCCATAATTTACCATCCATTAAATCATATCTATCATTTCAACCAACAACTCATAATCATCATTATCATGTTACCATACATGTATCATCATCTCACCCATCACTAGGTATGTCCTACCTAGTGTGACTTCCACACTGGACTTAAACTACATGCAAGGCATGGGGTCGTATAGGTCAAGTGTGAGTCCCACTTAGTGAACCAATAGGCCAACCCAAGGGCATAAATGTCCAACCACAATGCTTTTAATGGTGTGAATCTAGTTCCACAACTAAGTGGGCCCCACACATTCCACTAACTAGAAATAATGCACAATCTCAAGCATAAAGGATAACATGCTAACATCTTTCATGTCATATATCATATTGGGCCCACTAGCCACTTACACAACAAACCAAGAAAAAGCCCAATTATCCAGTTTATGCATTGTAAAATAGGTCTCTATACGCGTGGTCTACTTAACTAGAGGTAGTATGAAAGGCACGCTGCCGCAGTAGGTAATCAGCCTACCCAACAGGCTCAGGAGGTTACCATTGTAGGTTTCTCATTCCCCCAACAATTTCTCTTAGTGTTGGGCTGGCTTAGGCCTTAGGGTTGCATCATTTAGATGGGCTCAAGGCCACCTATGTCTTAAGAGAACATTTGGATAGCAAGATTGGTCTACTAAATATTTTACAAGTTATACAACACCCATTTAGAAAATATGCCAGGTGGACCTCATTACATGAAAGGTAAGGCCCATACAAGATAACTCATACTAGATGGCCCACTTAATGTTTTTGCCCACTTAAGGTTTTTAAGGCCAACTATATCTGAGAGTTATTTTTCAGAGTTTAAATGCTGGATTAAATACTTTGGGAAGGTGGTGAACCCCGTTGACGTGGCCCCACATAAATTCTATGTAAAACAAACTTTTGGTGCAGGGTTAATTCTGGGTCATTTTAGAGTCAAATTCATGATGACGTGGGGCCTACATATGGTGAAAGAAAATAACCACCTGGTAGCTCCATGTATGGGCTTTACAAATTATAAGGCAGGCCTCATTGGTTGGGTGAGTACAATTTATGGTGATGGCCTAAATATGGGTACTTGGAGAAACTGTGCAGGAAATATAGTGCAGAATTAGTTTTAGCCCAATCTTGAGTACGTCCCATGATCACAGGGGACCACCTTTCAGTGTCCCATTAGGTGCCCTTGGTTGAACTATATATGTAATTCAAAAACTATAAGCTCGGATCAACTAGTTGTGCACACGTAATATTTGGTATAGGGCCAAACATAGGTACTTTGATTTTCTGCACAACCATGCCTGACCACATTTTGGGATCCACTCCCTGATCATGTGGGGTTTGATTTAGCCCGAGTAAAATATTATTTATCTATTCATTGGTATAAGTTAAAGGTTCCAAGTGGTGGCCTACTCATATCTCCAGCGTGTGATCCACTATAGAGGCCCAAAGTTTGTACAAAACACAAATAATCAGACAATTTTCAGAAATGGGGTCTATCACAACTTAGGGCCCAATTTCCAAATACTTAGGGAATCATTCTTGATAAAAAAGTGGGACATCCCAGCTAACTTATATAAGGATTAAACATCACCCAAAGTGGGACCCTTAAATATAGAGTGTGGGGCCCACTATAAGGTGTCAAAGAGGCCTACATGCAATACAGTCAAGTACTTGGAAAATTTCAGCAAAAGGAAAGTGCAAAGGAAATGAATAGATCCAATGGCAAGTGGGGCCCACATGCTAGCAAACCAAAGATAAGGGACACACAAAAATATACATGAGTTTTCAGATTAGATGAACTAATAAAATGCATAAATCACAAGTGAACCCACACCCAAGTGGGTCAATAAGAGGATGTATGATATGTACAACATCTATCCAACATACACATCTAGTAGCACATGAAATATATTGATCAAATGTCTATGATCAGATTCCCTGTTGGAAAATCTGATCTAATGGATGGTTCACCAATACATCATTTAGGCTGTTTATAGGTTTCCAACCATACAGAGCCTTGGATCCATCTGGACCACACATAAAAATTTAAGATTTGTCCTTATGTAAGTATCTGATGGAATAGAATTTTCTAAATTCTATCATGAAAGAATCTGACCATAGAGACCGTACATATGATCAATAACTATCTTAAGTTAAGTGCAAACATCAAATACATCTGACCGTTGGAATTACGGATATGGTCCACAAAAGAATGGTCATAACTAGTTCTTAAATACATCTTTCGTATAAGGCCAAGATCTCAACTGTCAAAACTACGATCAAGGCTTATATATACGTTGGAAAGCTGTAAGTGATATGGTTTTTAGCCCCTATAATTGTCAAATTTTGTAGTGCCAAAACCTCTTGGAATCTGTCTTGTGTAGGGCATCGATATATTCAAGACAATGCAAATCATGTACAAGGATAGTGGTCTTTACTTCAAGAACTTCTAATGCAAGATCAAGTACATAGTTTACTCCTTCAAAGCCTCAAAGTTCATGGTTTCAAAGCTATTTCTAAAGGCAAGACAATAGTCTGTACTTTAGGACTCAAGACTCAAGGTGAAGTTCAACTCAAGTACCTCAAGCTCAAGCTTCAATGTAACTACATATTCAAGCTTCAAAAGTTCTCAAGTTCAAGCTTCTATATATGTCAAGACCTCAAGCTTCGTGAACTTCGAAGATCATCTATCAACAAAAGGAAAAGAAGTTTCAATGTTCATACATCATGGACAAGGTATGAATGACCTTAGATTGACCTTAGGGTAGGTTATTTTGAATACATAATTCAATTAGATCATGGGGTTTAGGGTGAACCTGGAAAAACCTATTTTCATAGTGAACGCTAATATCCACTGTGTGAGGATATTAGGAGTGGAGTAGTTGGGTGGATGTTTTTCTAAACAGTTAGTGTACACACAAGCGAACCACTATAATTCTTTGTGTCTTGTGGTTTGATTGTTTATTTTTTTTTGTGGATGATTGTAATTTCCCTTTTTACATTTGTGGAGAATGTTGTAATCCTTATGTGGATGTGTGAAAATGTTGTAATAGCTTAGATTTCCCTTCTTACTATTTATTTCTTTATTCCTCTATAACATTTTGAGTTTTTGATACACAAACCATTCTAATAAGGTTGTCCTGCCATAAACCCTTGGTTTTTATGGTGTAAGGTTGTCCTTATAACAACATTTGTATCAACCTCTCAATACTCATTCTTTTAAGGTTGTCTTTAAATTCAGCATTGTGGGATTGTCTATTGATATCTTTATTTAATTTATTTAAATTCTACTCTTATTTTCTTTAATTTGGCATAGTCCTATTCACCCCCCCCCCCTCTAGGACATATAACTCGGCCTTTTCAAGTGGTATCAAAGCCTAATAGCTCGTATTTATTGTTATTACTTTTTAGATTTATTTCCTGATCTAATCAATCTGAGCTATTTGAGATGTCAAATTTTGATAGCCTTTTAGTCACTAGGTCTCCACCATTTGATGGCTCCAATTATGCCTATTGGAAAGCCAGAATGAGGATTTTCCTAAAATCCATGGATGAGAGTGTGTAGCAAGCCAAAGTGACTGAATGGATCCCTTCTACCACTGAAGTAACTGGTATCGATGGATCCAAATCTATAAAAATCTCACCTTATTTTTCTTGGACTACACTTCAGAAAAGTGAGAGTAGTGCCAATGCAAAAGCACTAAATTCAATCACTTGTGCACTATCACCGGATGAATTCAAATGAATTATATCCTGTGATACTTCAAAGCAAGGCTGGGATATTTTAGAAATGACACACGAGGAAACAACAATCGTCAAGAAATCTCAAGTCCAAATCCTAATGACCAAATTCGAGGAAATATGTATGGAGGAAAGTAAAACTTTCATGTACTTTTATACTACATTGAATGACATTGTCAACTCTATGTGGGGTCTCGGAGATAAAATCCCAGAAAGTAAAGTTTGTAAGCCCCGTATCCTAGACAGTACCATTCCGTATGCTTCTGCAGTCTTTTCAGTTGAATTCCGGCAACCTTCAACCTTTATCCGATGTTTGCGCGTGATCCTAAGCTAAGTCATGTCAACCCGAGTTGACTCAACTGGAGACCCGTACCCTAGCGACCGCGCCGTCGCCGTGGTTCCGATGCCGCGTCTCGCATGCTAGGCGATACTGAAAGGGCCTAGTTATATGCCCTAGAGGGGGGGTAAATAGGGCAATGCCAAATAAAACTTAAAACAGTGGAATAATAAAAGATATAAATAACAATGCTGAAATAATAACAATCTCAAAGCACATGAAATATGAGAATAATACTAAATCTTGTTCTAAGGACAACCTTACACCAAAAACCAATGGCTTATGGTAGGACAACCTTATTTCTAGAACAATCTAGCAATCGCAAATGATATGGAAAATAAATCAAGAATAACTTACAGAAATAAATCCTAAGTTATTACACCATTCAACCACACTTGCTTGAAATAAAAATTACAACATTCATCCACAAAAATAAAGGAATAAATGAATAAAGAAATCAAGCACATCCACAACACAACGATATATAGTGGTTCGCCTATGTGTTCACTAACTGTTAGCCAACAGCCACACAGAATGCTACTCCACTCCTAATATCCTCACACAGGGGATATTAACATGCACTCTCAATAAAAGGTTTTCACAGGTTCACCCAAAACCTTCACAATTGTGTCTTTTTATCTCGGGCTTATACAATCCTAAAACCCCCACAATCTGAGTTTTCTGGCTCTCCTCAGATAACCAATACAATGAGATTTTTCTGGCAAATCTCAAACAAAACCAGGGAAAGTAAATTATAAAGTAAAATACCTGGATCTCCTTTTGAAGTAGCCCAGTAGAACCAATCGGAGTAGATGTATGATACGTCGTTCAATGTCCAATACTCACTTAAAGAATGGTTTTATGTCTAATTGATTTTAGATTAAATCAAGAAGAGCAAGGTCTATTTGATTTTGATACCAGAAGAAGGAATATCACAAATTCCTCTTTTCTAAATGAGATTGGAATGTGGATCAAAATCACAATAGAATAATGCTATCAAAAGGAATATTAAATATGCACAATAGCTTTAAAAAAATAATCACAACTTATCTCAGAGTATAGCCTTAAATCGCTTGAATTGAATGGAATGGAATGAATAAACTCTGAAATTCATGCATTATTTATAACCTAAAAAATCCCATTTTCGACTGGTCTTAAGATCCCTAGGACCGGTCGTAGCATCAACGATTTCGAAAGATTTCTGCAGGATAAGATTAGCTGTACTCATGACTGGTCTTAGGTAACCTACGACCGGTCGTGGACCACCTACGACTGGTCGTGTGTCACCTACGACTGGTCGTGAGACTCGAGATAGGTCACTGGAGTTCGAGTCGTAGGACTACGACCGGTCGAAGGATGAGTCGTAGGACTTTCCAGGACTGGTCGAAGCAAGTCCAGGACTGGTCGAAGGACAACCAGGAAAATTCAAAAATCTGTAACAACCTAGGACTGGTCCTGAGAAACCTAAGACTGGTCGAAGTAAAGCTAGGACTGGTCTTAAGATTTCTAGGACTGGTCTTAGAACAGTCATAACAAGCATATTAAAATATTTGAATTATGTATCCAGAATTACCTATCATACAAACTAACCTAAGGTCAATCTAAGGTCAACCAAACCTTGAAGTGAGATGGATATTGAAGTCTTGAAGGTCTGTATTCTCAGATGATCTTGAAGTAGAAGCTTGAATCGAGTTGACAGCTTTATAGAGCTTGGTACTTTCTTGACTTGTCTTGATGAAGTCTTTTAATCTTGAACTTGTTAGAAGCAAACTTGAAGTCTTCTATTCTAGTAGACTTCATCCATGACATGTCTTACAAACATTCTTCATTTATGATCTTGTCTTGAAAACATGCTTCATTCATGATCTTGTCTTGAAGCAGTGTGTAGTCGTCTTGAGGCAGTGTGTAGTCACAAACAAGAAACACAAGAAGTACAAGACATATAGGTTTTGGCACTACAAAATTTGACAACCAAAGGGATATGAAATCATATCACTAACAATCTCCCCCTTTGTCAAATTTGTGACAAAACACATTTATAAATATAAGAGTAAAATGAAGAAAGAATCATGAGCCATTAGAGCCATCAAAATACTCTACTCTCTACTCCCCCTAAGTAAGTAGAAACAACAATCAACCACTCTCTCCCATTCTCCCCCTTTCCAATACTACTCCCCCTTTTTATCACAAAATGACAAGAGAAGGCCAAAGGAGAAAAGAGAACACCATATAAAGAGTCAAGATTAATTATCAGATTGGTTCAACACTTCAATGTCATCAATCCAAATAAAGGATATACAATAAAACCAAACATAGAACCAAAGTCATCAACTGTAATAGAATCCATCATATTCAAATAAAAAGGATAATCCACCTAATCAGATCCAGATGAAGGAGCAGGGATGGTTGGATCAATTTGATGTAAGCCCCTATTAATGCGACGAAGATATTTTCGTATATATTTAAATTGCATATCATGGGATACACTCAGGTTATCAACCTTCTCCTCCAATGCACTTAGTCGTGCATCATAGCAAGAAGAGGGATCATAATCAGGATAATTTTGGGAGTCAGTTTCAATGTCTTCAAATATATCATCCATATTTATATCCGCCTGTGGAGGAAGATCAGCTGCTTCCCCTTCATTTTCTGCTTCAGCACCTTCACCACCACCTTCATAGAATTGACCAGGAAGCAAATCCAACTTCATCTTGTTTAAATTAGTATTATTGAATGAAAGATGATGAATTGGTGTCTCATTCTCAGGTAAAGCAACAAGCATATTTGTGGCTAAACAAGTCATAAGATAACCAAATGGAATATCACTATGACCCGGATGAAGATGAAACTGAATGATAAAATGACATATCAAATAAGGTAAACAGACAACTATGCCGGATAGAACATAGTGCAATACCCGAACCATGAAGGCAGTCAACTCGGTTTTATTGCCAGACCAAGGATACAAGTTTGAAATGAAGATCCGGTGCAAAACTCTATATCTGAGTAATAAAAATTTTGAGGGGAGCGCATTTCCTTTGTGCGTCCATTGTACTTCCATATTGCATAAATCTCTTGTCAACATTTGTTTTTCCGATTCTGATAGTTTGTCATATAATGTATGGATCGGAATATCTTCATCCTTGACAGGTATATCCATAATACCTGATATCAAATGTCGATCTATTAGAAATTTCCCTTCTCTCGTAGCAATTGAGAACGTTAAATTATCAAGGGAAAAATCAGAGATACATGCAACCATAGATTGTGCAATGGATTGGTATGCAGGCCCACCCCAAAACAAAATGTTAGCCCAACCAACAGATTAAAGGAGAGTCACAATCCCAAATTGTTCAATGTGATTGATACTTACAGGACGCTCAACAATAACTTTACGGCTACGTAAATCCCGTACATCATTGGGATCATCTTCGGGTGACCGAAGGTGCCGTTTTGTTATAGATGTAGATCTAGATGAAGATGGACCATGGGATGTTTTCTTTTTTCCTCTAACATTCATTTTTAACAAGATTTACCAAGGAGCAAGCACAAAGAACACTAGAGGTGGTGGGTTTCTCTAGATCAGAATTTTAGAGAGAAAACCCTAAAAAAATCAAGTAAAGACGACATCTAGCTTATGGAATAAGCAAATCAAAGCATAAATCTTCAATAAAAATGAAGAAAAACGACTTATCTTGAAGAAAATCACGAACTCTCAAGACTGGTCGAGCCACGACTCGTCGAAGGAAGAAGAGGAAATGAAGAACAAAGTGATTTTTTCCAAATTATAAGATGCTCACGATCTCCACGACCGGTCGAGTGCAGTCTACGACCGGTCGAGTCAGGACCGGTCGTGTATGGCAAGGGCCGGTCGAGCATCGACAAAAATAAATATTTTTATGCACAAATTGAAATTTATACACATAAAAATTCAAAATATAGTACACTATGATACATGCAGACAAGTATATTCAATTTAAAATGCACATACCAAGATCAAATTTCATTTTAGTAAACCTGCTTTTGTCGAGCGGTTTAGTAAATATATCAGCAAGTTAGACATTGGTTGGAATATATTCCAAAGAGATAGCTTTTTCTTCAACTAATTCACGAATGTAATGATACCTAATGTCAATATGCTTAGTACGCGAATGTTGAATTGGATTTTTGGAAATATTAATAGCACTGGAATTATCACAATGTAAGATCATCGAATCCTGATTAATTTCATAATCGCTTAACATGCGTTTCATCCAGACGAGTTGAGTACATGTATAACCTGCTGCGATATACTCAGCCTCAGCAGTAGAAAGCGATATTGAGCTTTGCTTCT
Organism: Magnolia changhungtana; assembly: GCA_030180095.1. Lineage (NCBI taxonomy): Eukaryota > Viridiplantae > Streptophyta > Magnoliopsida > Magnoliales > Magnoliaceae > Magnolia > Magnolia changhungtana. Next base: position 6,844,209 of record JASAUF010000160.1, read on the forward strand.
TGCTAAACCAAGAAACTAAACAATTTCCAATGTAAAAACAATCACCACTGGTTGATTTTCTATCATCAATATTACCAGCCCAATCAGCATCTGAATACCCAGCTAATTTAACATTAGTATCAAAAGGATACTAAAGACCCAACTCAGTTGTACTTGCGACATATCTAATAACCTGTTTGACAGTAGTGAGATGTGAATCTTTAGGATTAGACTGATATCTCGCACAAATACCAACGCTAAAAGCGATATCAGGTCTACTAGCAGTTAGATATAATAAACTACCAATCATACTACGATATAGCTTTGGATCTACATCTTTACATGTAGAGTCTTTTGAGAGTCTCAAGGTTGTACTCATAGGAGTATCAAATTTTTTACCATTCTCAAATCCAAACCTTTTAACCAAGTTTGTAGCATACTTGGTTTGAGAAATGAAGATTCCATCAGGTTGTTGTTTCACTTGTAACCCTAGAAAGTAATTTAGTTCACCAACCATGCTCATTTCGAATCTTGATTTCATCAACTCTGCAAACTCAATAGACATGTTAGAACAAGTTGATCCATAAATAATATTGTCTATATAAATTTGAACCATTAAAATCTCACTATTATGTTTCTTAACAAATAGTGTCTTATCGACACTTCCCACTTGAAAACTATGACTAAGTAAGAATTTAGTCAATTTTTCATACCATGCCCCGGGCGCTTGTTTCAGACCATAGAGAGCCTTTTTGAGACAAAATACATTATCAGAAAGGTTGGGGTCTTCAAACCCTGAAGGTTGTTCTACATAAACTTCTTCACGTAAATCGCCATTTAAGAAGGCACTCTTTACATCCATCTGATAAATTTTAAACTTTTTAAAGCAAGCGATGGAAATAAAAAGTCTAATAGATTCAAGGCGAGCGACTGGAGCAAAGGTTTCATCGTAATCGATGCCTTCAATCTGAGTGTACCCTTGTACAACCAGTCTAGCCTTGTTTCGTATAATATTTCCAAGTTCATCGACTTGTTTTTAAAGATCCATTTTGTTCCAATAATGTGTTTATCTTTAGGTCTAGGAACAAGATACCAGACATCATTACGAACAAATTGATTAAGTTCATCCTGCATAGCTACTATCCAATTTGCGTCAGAAAGAGCTTCTTTTACATTGACCGGTTCTATTTGGGATGTAAAACAAACATAATTACATATGTTTTCAAGTTGTTTGCATGTACGAACTCCAGTGAGAGGGTTTCCAAGGATTTGATTGGTTGGATGATCTTTGACAGTCCTAGGTTCAGATTGAGATGAAGAGGTATCTTGATTGTCGATTATAAGAATTTCATCATCATCTGAACTCGGAGCAAGTGTATTCAAATGATCATCAATGACCACATTGATGGACCTTGAATCACACCTGTTCTTTTATTTAGAACCCTATAGGCTCGACTGTTTAAGGAATATCCAAGGAAAATACCTTCATCACTCTTCGAATCAAATTTTCCCAAATTTTCACGATCTCATAAAATGTAACACTTACTGCCAAAAATTTGAAAGTATTTGACAGTAGGTTTCTTTTCGAACCATAACTCATACACAGTCTTATTTTCAGATTTACTAGTATAAACACGATTAATAATGTAGCAGGCAGTATTAATTGCTTCAGCCCAAAGATTTTTGGAAAGCTTCATACTATTTAACATGACATTAGCCATATCCTGAAGCACTCTATTTTTTCTCTCAACTATACCATTTTGTTGAGGAGTTTTGGGCACAGAGAATTCATGTGATATTCCCGATAAATCGCTATGGAATTTCTCAAAACTATTATTTTCAAATTCAGATCCATGATCACTACGGATCTTATAAACTTGAGAACCTTTTTCATTTTGGATTCGTTTGATGATCTTCTTTGCTTCATCTGGGGTTTCAGATTTGTCTGTTAAGAATGATACCCAAGTGAATCTAGTAAAGTCATTTACAATAACCAAGATGTATTTTTTGCCACCTCGACTCTCCGTTCTGGTTGGTCCAATGAGATCCATGTGGAGAAGCTCGAGAGGTCTAGATGTGGTATTGGAGTTCACTTTCTTGTGAGAGCTCCTAATCTGTTTGCCCAACTGGCATTCACCACATATTTTGTCTACTCTTTGTAATTTGGGTAGACCTCTTATAAGTTCTCTTTTGCTCAATCTAAATAAGTTCCGGTAGTGTACATGTCCAAGGCGTTTATGCCATAATTCAGTCTCATCAGTATCGACCATGTAACACGATTGAGTAGATGAGTTAGCATCACTAATGATGTAGCAGTTTTCAGAAGTTCTGCGACCAGTTAATATAACAGAACCTTCTTTATTAATAATCTCACAACCTTGATTAGAAAACTTTACATTATGGTTGTTGTCGCAATCTGAGATATACTCAGTAGGTTGTGTTTCAAGCCCTCAACATATAAAATATTTTTAAATGAGGGAAGGTTATAAAGCTGAACCATACCTTGGCCAATGATTTTGCAATTGCTTCCATCACCAAAAGTGACTGACCCATCAGTCTTCTCTTTTAGATTGGTGAATAAAGCTTTGTCACCTGTCATATGCCTGGAGCAACCACTGTCTAGGTACCACTTTGAATGGCTTGTAGCTTCGAAAGCAGTGTGGGCAACCAAGCAGCCAACTTTAGGAACCCATTTCAGTACTATTTTGGATTTAGGAGTGTAGTTGGACTTTTTCTGTCTGTTGTTATATGAATGACCTATAGAGTTAAATTTCAATAGCTCCTTGAGAAGATCAATAATCTTTTTAACCAAAGGATTTCAGTTTTGAAGATTGAAGTTGGCATGGCTATTTTTAGGTTTTTGAAGGGTCCTCAAATTTTTTAGAAGACCTTGATAAGTATTCTTTACTTTTGAGTTCGAAGACTCTCATTTCACAAACTTAGGAGCAAAATTCTTTTGTTTAGGAGAGGTATTCTTACCATAACCCAACCCGGATCTATCGCCACATTTTCTTGATCTGGATAACAATTTTTCTAATTTAGGATCACCTTGGGCATATCTCCAAGTGTCTTTCAAACTCAAAAGAGAAGTTACTTCATTTTTGAGTTTCTCGTTCTCGGATTTCAAATCATCAACTTGGGAGGTTTTGATATTTAAATCACATTTGGTCTTTTCAAAAAAATTAGAAATATGAGATTTTTCTAAAACAAGAGACTCATAATCTTCTTTAAGTTTAGAAAATTTTTCCTTTTGTAATTTAAGCTTGACAGCAATTTTACAACTCTCCTTATAAAGGGCATTGTATGCATCCTGAAGATCATCTTCATTGTCGCAATCACTATTCAGATTCTCTTCTCTAGTTACTTCATCATAATCTGAAAAAGTGACTTTGGCTAGAGTCATAAGGGCTTTAATATCATCTTCCGACTCGTTTTCAGAATCTTCTGATTTCGAAGAGGATTCCAAATCAGATGATTCATCCCAAGTAGCCAACATACTCTTCCTTTTTAATTTTTCCTTTTTAGGACATTTGTTAGCCAAGTGCCCATACTCTTGACAGTTGTAACATTGACTATCTTTCAAAGATTTTCGAGCTCTAGGTTTAGATTGTCTCTTATCGTTTGATTTTTGAAAATCTACTTTTTTTGTATTTTTGGAAATTTTATAAAACCTTTTTACAAAAAGTGTCATATCATCTTCGGAATTTTCAAAGTCTGAAGTGCTCTCTTGTGGAATATTTTTAGATGACTTGAGAGCAATTGATTTTCCTTTTGGAGCTTTAAAGTTCAATTCGTAGGTCTGTAAAGAACCAACTAGTTCCTCAACCCTCATGTTATCCGTATCACGAAGTTCTTGAATCGCGGTTACTTTTGAGTTGAACCGTTCAGGAAGTGAGCGTAGTATCTTTGTACACACTTTATTTTCAGGAATTCTATCACCGAGACCCCACATTGAGTTTACAATGTCATTCAATCTAGTGTAGAAGTCCATAAACATTTCATTCTCCTCCATATGAATTTCTTCAAATTTAGTTGTGAGGAGTTGGACTTTAGATTTCTTGACAATAGATGTACTCTCGTGTGTCATTTCTAAGAGATCCCATGCTTGTTTAGCATTTTCACATGAGATGATTCTTTTGAATTCATCTGGTGACAATGCACAAGTAATTGCATTTAGTGCTTTTGCATTGGCACTACTCTCACTTTTCTGAAGTGTGGTCCAAAGGCATAAGATATTACTTTCATTGATTTTGAACCATCTTCATCAGTTACTTCAGTGATAGATAGTTTCCATCCATTCACTGTGGCCAGCCACACACTTTCATCCATGGATTTGAGAAAGATTCTCATCCTTGCTTTCCAATAGGCATAGTTTGTGCCATTAAAGGGTGGTGGCCTAGTGACAGATAGGCTATCAAAATTTGACATTTTAATATAGCTTAGATCGTTAGCTTAGGAAATAAATCCAATAAATAAGCAATAAGCACGAGCTATTTGGCTCTGATACCACTTGAAAGGGCCTAGGTATATGCCCTAGAGGGGGGGTGAATAGGGCAATACCAAATAAAACTTAAAACAGCGGAATAATAAATGATATAAATAACAATGCTGAAATAATAACAATCTCAAAGCACATGAAATATGAGAATGATACTAAATCTTGTTCTAAGGACAACCTTACACCAAAAACCAATTGCTTATGGTAGGACAACCTTATTTCTAGAACAATCTAGCAATCACAAATGATATGAAAAATAAATCAAGAATAACTTATAGAAATAAATCCTAAGTTATTACACCATTCAACCACACTTGCTTGAAATAAAAATTACAACATTCATCCACAAAAATAAAGGAATAAATGAATAAAGAAATCAAGCACATCCACAACATAACGATATATAGTGGTTCGCCTGTGTGTTCACCAACTGTTAGCCAACAGCCACACAGAATGCTACTCCACTCCTAATATCCTCACACAGGGGATATTAGCATGCACTCTCAAAAAAAGGTTTTCACAGGTTCACCCAAAACCTTCACAATTATGTCTTTTTATCTCGGGCTTACATAATCCAAAAACCCCCACAATCTGAGTTTTCTGGCTCTCCTCAGATAACCAACACAATGAGATTTTTCTAGCAAATCTCAAACAAAACCAGAGAAAGTAAATTACAAAGTAAAATACCTGGATCTCCTTTTGAAGTAGCCCAGTAGAACCAATCGGAGTAGATGTATGATACGTCGCTCAATGTCCAATACTCACTTAAAGAATGGTTCTATGTCTAACTGATTTTAGATTAAATCAAGAAGAGCAAGGTCTATTTGATTTTGATCCCAGAAGAAGGAATATCACAAATTCCTCTTTTCCAAATGAGATTGGAATGTGGATCAAAATCACAATAGAATAATGCTATCAAAAGGAATATTAAATATGCACAATAACTTTAAAAAATAATCACAACTTATCTCAGAGTATAGCCATAAATCGCTTGAATTGAATGGAATGGAATGAATAAATTCTGAAATTCGTGCATTATTTATAGCCTAAAAAATCCCATCTTCGACTGGTATTAGGATCCCTAGGACCGGTCGTAGCATCAAAGATTTCGAAAGATTTCTGCGGAATAAGATTAGTTGTACTCACTACTGGTCTTAGGTAACCTACGACCGGTCGTGGACCACGACTGGTCGTGTGTCACCTACGATTGGTCATGGGACTCGAGATAGGTCACTGGAGTTCGAGTCGTAGGACTACGACCGGTCGAAGGATGAGTCGTAGGACTTTCCAGGACTGGTCGAAGCAAGTCCAGGACTGGTCGAAGGCCAACTAGGAAAATTTGAAAATCTGTAATAACCTAGGGCTGGTCTTGAGAAACCTAAGACTGGTCGAAGCAAAGCTAGGACTGGTCTTAAGATTTTTAGGACTGGTCTTAGAACAGTCATAACAAGCATATTAAAATATTCGGATTATGTATCCAGAATGACCTATCATACAAACCAACCTAAGGTCAATCTAAGGTCAACCAAACCTTAAAGTGATATGGACATTGAAGTCTTGAAGGTCTGTATTCTCAGATGATCTTGAAGTAGAAGCTTGAATCGAGTTGACGGCTTTCTAGAGCTTGGTACTTTCTTGACTTGTCTTGATGAAGTCTTTTAATCTTGAACTTGTTAGAAGCAAACTTGAAGTCTTCTATTCTTGTAGACTTCATCCATAACATGTCTTGCAAACATTCTTCATTTATCATCTTGTCTTGAAAGCATTCTTCATCCACGATCTTGTCTTGAAGCAGTGTGTAGTCGTCTTGAGGCAGTGTGTAGTCACAAACAAGAAACACAAGAAGTACAAGACATATAAGTTTTGGCACTACAAAATTTGACAACCAAAGGGATATGAAATCATATCACTAACAGATACCCAGGCCAAGAGATGTGGGCCTGCGTTTAGTTCGAGGAAAGTGTCGCACGTTGCAAAACCCAAGAGAATCTCTACAACATGTCACCTTAATCCATCAATCAATCCCATCAAGGTTCAAGTACACCATCACCTCAACCCATCCCTAAGCAACCCCAAAAGTCAAAAAGTTCTTACACCATCTACCCCAAAGTTAAAAAGTTCTTACACCCATCACTCACCACATCCATCACTTCATCACCCATCTCTCTCCCTCTCTCTCTCTCTCTCTCTCTCTCTCTCTATAACCCTCTCTCTCTTATTTCTCCCTTCTTTTCCAAGCAACCCAAACATAAAAAAATTCCATACATTCAAGCCTCTCCAAGCCCTCCCAAAATAACAAGTGTGGCCCACTTCCTACCCTCTCATCTCCCATCTCAACCATCCAAACTTCATCTCCTCCATTAGGATTGAAGATAAGGAGCAAAGGAAGCCAATGGAGCAAGAAGGAGAAGATGGTGGGTGATCTTGGACCCACATTTTACCTTTATTTATTTATTTATTTTGTGATTTAAGGACCCACCTTGATGTATGTTTGTATACAAGAGGGGCCTATAGTGGCGGGGGCCCTCCGTCATTGCCAATCTCTCTCCTCTCTTGGATGAATGGCCCACCTGTGATGTGTGTATTTTACCCATGTCATCCAACTAGTGGGCCACCATGATCCTGATTCGGGGCCTGCATGACCGGACGGTCATACCGGCCTGGATGAAAGGGATATATAAATATCATTTTGATCTAAATCTAGTGGCCCACTATGTGGGACCACCTTGATGCCTGTACATCATTCAGCACCGTCCAGCTTGCTGGACGGTGGCTGGACCCTGGACAGATATATATATATATATATATATATATATATATATATATATATATATACTGTATGTGTGGGCCCCATGTGGGACCCACCTGTTTTGGAAACGGGCGCTGTTGTACGTGTACAACAGCTACGTTGCCCCGCAACGTGGAACCCACTTTAATATATTGTATATTCCCACCGTCCATGGCCTGGGACGGTGGGTTTGATCATGGGGTGTGTGTTATCTACAAACCGTCCACCGATTTGTGCATCCAAGCCATCCATCTGCCAGGTGGTGGGACCCACTGCTGATTAACGTCAGCAGTTCTCTAGGTCTCACGTGAGATCCAGACAGTCCAATTAGTGGGACCCAGATCCACCGCTCCAATGGTAGGCAGAGTGAAAGATACCTCGTTGTAACGTTGAGGTCTTGACATTACTACCTAGTGCGGGTGGCTAACAGAGAAGTGTGATTTGATGGTGGGGTCCATGGGACCCATGGCCATCCTCCATCCATCCAGATGGGCCACACCATTGCGTACGTGATCATCCAAGCCCTCCACCATTCCTGGACGGTGGGACCCAACCCACGTGTAGGCTACCATGATGTATGTGTATGTCCAGGCCGTCCAAGGCCTGGACGTTAATTCTATATTAAATATAATATTAATATATTATATTATATTATATTATATTATATTAATATATGTAATATATTATATTATAATATATATGTATATTATATACAATCATGAGGGTGGGCCCTACGTGGGACCCACCTCTATTTTTATTTTTATTTTTAAGAGAGAGAGGAAAAAGGCAGCCACACATGATGTATGTGTTTTACATGTGCCATCCTGTAACACCCCGTACTTTCCAGTACTCGTGTGTTACCATATGATTTAATTTAATACAAAAAAAATATATATATATATATAGTACAATCTAAAAATATACTATGAAATGATAGTTACATAATTTATAAATATTTGGAGTTTCATGTTAAAGGGATACGTAACTATAATCTATATCATATGCATATACTTACAATATCACTAGTATAAATTATAAACTATAGATTTTGTAATACATAAAAATAACATATATGTATATATATATACACATATATAATAAATACATATATACACATAATAAAATAAAATGAAATAAAATAAAATCAATATTATTATATGAATATTAACCAGTCTTAAGATGCAAACGATCTAGTAGGACGTTCTGACCATTGATGATCAGGTTGGAACCGATTCGATCATTGGATCAACACAATCGGCATTATAGGACCCTAGTTCCATTAGTTTGGCCCACCTAAGCATTGGATCTGCAACTCCTTCGGTGAGGATGACTCAGCTGAGCCATAGAACATCATGAACGGAGTGGATCTCTCGTACACATCATGATGGACCCCACACCGAGGTGCGCATGCACCTCAACCGGTGTACAGGACGTGCACCAGACTGCCCGTGCAGTCAAATGGGCGTTGACTCGCGGTTTCCTTAAATAGAGAGAGATTCTCTCTCCCTTTGGTTTCATCAGCAGACGGATAACGTCCATTTCCTTTGATCTTTGGCCCACCATCACTGCCTAGGCACATAATCTAAACCGTCCATCTGACGAAAACCTGGTGGGTCCCGCTTGTAGATACGACTGTCTGTGCACACAAACACTAGCAAAGAGGAGTTGTGTGTGACGAAACTTTCCAAAAATGGAAATCATCATCGCAGACCCGCTGTCACGATTCGTGTGAGGGGTCTTTCCTTCAATCTCGGCCTTCCACGTGGTGCTATCTCGGCCGTCCGATTTCCTAGGGTTTTCCAAACGAAACCGTGGCCGGTTTCACTTTTCGCCCATCATATTTGAAGGTGGTTTTGAGCAGGCTATATCCCCACCATTTGATTTTCATCCAACGGTCTAGGAAGGGCCAAAAGCATCATAAGAGGGGCTGGGATCGAGCGCAGACCGATCTCCCCGCCTGCTCCTACAACAGCCCTAAAAAAGAGCCATTTTCTCCCTCCTCTAAACCCATCGAGAAAATGGTCTCGGACCTTCAGTTTCCTACATCCGCAAGCTCCATTGGACCCCTAGGAACCCTCCAATGCTTTCGTTTCAAAGAAAGGAGCGCTACAGCGAGATTTGTCATTAATGGTGGGTCTCCTTCTTCGTTGTTCTGCCGCACCAGCGAGACCCAGATCTACCGAGCTTGAGTCAGGTCCAAACGTCCATTGATGGACGTTCTCAACTAGAAGAGATGGAAAGAAAAGAGGAGATAGGGAGATGGATTGTGAGAGAAGGGAGGAAGGTGCGGCCATTGCACCACCTCGACTCAACTCACTGGGTTGCAAGTTGGGTTTTGTGCATCGAGGCCGAGTCCAGGTGTTGTTGGACCCATTTAAGCGAGAAGAAGGTAGAAGAAAGAGAGAGCAAGGAGGAGAAACGAGAGAGATAGGAATGGGAAAGGAAGAAGAGAAGAGGGAGTGGGTGCAAGCATGGGCCACGCTATTGCTGCCGAGTCTTCAGGTAGCTCACACGAGCTGGCTGAGTTGGGTTTAGGTCCGGACCAGTTGGAGTTCCAACAGATGGAAAGAGAGAGAGAGAGAGAGAGAGAGAGAGAGAGAGAGAGGAGAAAGAAAAGAGAAGGAGAAGAAAGAGAGAATGAGTGTGGGTGTGGGCCGCACTGCACACTGTCGAGTCAACTGGACTCGACTTGGCCGATCCATCAAGTCCAAATCAGTCCAGATTCTTATTGATCATCCTAGTAAGAAGGGAAGGAAAGAGAAAAAAGAAGGGAAGAAGTAGGGGACGAGAGAGAGAAAGAAGATCGACTCAACTCGGTTTCAAACTGAGTCAACTCACTGAGTCAGGCTGACCCAAATCCCTTATTATTCGGGGACTGTACTCAGCCAGCAGATCGACGATTTGGAGCTCCCAGTCCCAATCCTAGTGTCATGCATTGCCATCAAGTAACCTTTCCCAACCGAATCCAAATTGATTAAGTCGACTCAATGAGTCATTGTTTTTCCTTCTAGATTAGGTATGCCTCATTTCTTTATCATTGTCACACTCCCATCATTAGGATTGCTAACATTACATATGGTTAGCCATTTACGAATAACTTATTCCAGGACTAGTTATTTTAAAAGAAATTACAATTAGTAAATAATTGTATTTTACTTACCGTTCCTAAATATTATCATGATGGGAGACCATAATATTAATTATCATCATAATGATTACCATTAACATGTTACGTTAATATTAGTTATTATGAATAAAACTACCATTAGTGATATTAGCATGATATTCATCACTTGAAAATATTATCTCTAATATTAGGTAATACTATTTTATTTCAATTGTAATACTAAAAATTACCATGGTCATAAATAATAGTTACATCATGAATGTTAAATGGTAACTAACCATATTATAACATTTTGTTTAAGCTACACATGTATTATAGTTCAACTCCTAGGACTAAACCCTAGGATGAAGCCTTAACTTTATACCAAAACCCTAAAAGTAATCCAACCCTAAGTAGTGTGTAGAGCTTGGATCTAATTGTACCAGTCCTGATTTATGATAGGGATTGATTTTAAGAGAACGCGCATTCCCTAGAAATGCTGGTAGGTGATGCGAACTATGAGGTGATGATTCTTCCCCTTGAGCTTTCCATCTTCTCATTAGCTTAAGTTATAGTTTTTATTTAAATTCATAACTGATATCTCCCTTTATAATCACATGTGTTAGCTGGTGGAAATTGAATTGTTGTCTTACATGCTTTATGATTATCCTGTATAATTGTTCATGCTTGTGGATTATTTATGGATTGCTTACGAAACTTAAACTGGTACATTAGTGGAAAATTCCCACATATGAATGTACACCCATACTTGGGATGTAACTTGACTAGTTGTGCTCGTAATGGACCTTCGACTCGGTAGTTATTGAGTGGTGGTCTAAATGGATCATTGATGTGGGCCTACCATCCAGGGTTGTTGTGTCCAATGGTTTTTAAGGATGGTCTTTATCATATGATTTTGATATTCGCCCTATGTGGCATATTTTGATACTCGCCCTACATAGTTTTATTTGATATTTTTTCTACATGGTTTTAATGTTTTATACTGTGTAACCATTCGATGGTGAGCCCCATATACTGTAATATGATTGGCCACTAGTCGATGGGTTTCCGTTAAACAGTTTAAGATGGTAGCCTCATGGGCCGGGGATGGTAGTCATGGGATACTATGTCCGAGCCGTCGGCCTACGCTGGGCCATGTGCTCCCCGTAATGACCATGAGCTTATTTAAAATGGCTGAGTGTAATTGGATTAATAATGGACTGTCTAATCATGCATACATCGCACAGACCAGCGTCTATTACTATCGTACGTGGAGTACGTATTGTTTTCGACTAGATGATATTTCCCAGGTTCAATGATTGCATGGGCGGCGGCCCACTGTCCGCACGGATGAGCATCCCCGGGGCATGAACACATTCCATACATCCATGCACCTAACAAGATTGCATCATATATTATTTTGATTGCCTTGTTGTTTTATAACTGTGCTTACCTAATGCGGCAGTGTGTAATCTTGAGGGGAATTCACACTGAGTTGACCACTCATCCATCAAAAATAAAACCGTACAGGTAGTACAGGTGACTTAAGTGATATGCATGTTCAGACTTGATAAGGAGCAGGGTACGATCACCAGGAATGCTTGATTGTATGCTTGGAGGAGCTGTGTGATCTTGCGGCTTATATTTATATACTTTCTACCATTTCTCATGTATTAGATCATGTATTTTTGTATTTGTTAATTTTTGAGACATTGGTTTATATAAGTCATTATGGACACTCTCTTGTATATTCTAAATGATAATGAAAATTTTCTTTATGTCGATTTGTCCACACTACGCTCATTTGCTTACTCTGATAAAAGAAAAATATTATATCTGACCATCCTTTAAAGTTAACACTCGGGTTTTTGAGACATGGGTCATATACTCGGGTCCTAAAGATTCGGGGCATTACACGTCCATCTGCTTTTGATGGTGGGACCCACTGCCATCTGACAACAACAAGTTCTGTGGGTCCCACTACTAAATAATATATTATATATTATATTATATTATATATTATATATTATGAGCATGGTAGTGGGCCCTACGTGGGACCCACCTTTGCCTTCCTAAGTGCAGCCAGCTGCCTGTGAAGCAGCCATCTAGCTGCTCCTTTGTTGGCAGCAGGCCCCACATTGATGTATATCGACACCATCCACTATTTGAATGATGGGGCCCACCATGATGCATGTGTTGTATCCATGTCGTCTAACCATTTGTGAGATCATTTTACTGCAAGGGAAAATGGGTGAATCAAATCTAAAGTTCAAGTGGCCCCCATCACTTAAATAGTAGACAGTGACATCCACTGTTCAAACTCCTAAGCACCATAGTAGTTTCCGATTAAGTTGATATTTATTTTCATTTCATCTATCTCTATGTTAAATTATGAATAGATCGGATCTCCAAATACCTAAGGGTGGGCCCAATTAATATACCTGAGGCCCATCGATGCAGCCCATTTGATCGGCCCATTTGACTTGGCCCATTTAAATTGACCCATTTAATCAGCCCATTTGATCGGCCCATTTGATTCGGCCCATTTGATCGGACCATTTAACTCGGCCATTTAAATCGGCCCATTTGATTGGCCCATTTGATCCGGCCCATTTGATCGGCCCATTTGATGTATATAAGGCCCAATGATACGTATGTAAGGCCTTTATGTGGGCCGAATGCGATGTATATGAGGCCCACTCGATGTGAGATCCTACGATGATGTATGTGATGATGTCTTTTTTTTTTGCGGTCAAGCCTTGGGAACAATGATGGTTTGACGCCCTCATTGTAAGAGCAATGATGGTTAAATGTTTGCATTTAACTCTCCCGAGGGCCCATTGTTAGGCCCATACGTGTAGTGTGTAGGCCATCTAGGCCCATCTTCGTTATGAACAGAATTCATCGCCATATAACATGTTTAGTATAGTCTCATGATTCATGCTCATACGCATCATATGTATGCTTGGTATGAGGAGTGCTTGACCATAGCATATGCCTTTGGTTATGTTATTTATGGGATCCTGGATAGGCAGTGATGCTCCACATGAGCGCACGATACGCGTAGGATTGCTGCATGACAGGATAGTGTGATTCATGCATTTCACATTGTGTGACATGGTTACTATATGCCCTAACGACATCAGGGTCATAGCCTCCACAAGCATATCATGGTTGGTAGATTGGATACCGAAAATCTTATTCTAATGGGGTGCTATAGTATCCCTAGGTTAAAGTCCATAAACCCTTATGCTATCAGGAGGTTGTTCCAGCGTCTAGACCGAGTGGATGCATGGGCGCCGAGTGTCGATTACCAGGAGGCCCTGCTTTCTACTATGTCGTGGTCGGTTGGAAGGGGGTGCAACCTTACCCGCCCTGAGAAGAGGGGGCAAAGCTAGGCTGAGTTTAACTAGCTCGAGGAATAGGTCCGCTATCGATGAGTCGGGCCCTATATTGACAGGAGGATAATGAGGTCTCTTCCACTCACCTTATTGCGCGTGATGGGGCGGCAATCTGGTTTGAAGTACACTAGACATCGGTGATATTCCAGATTTTAAACTGTATTGACATATGGACTTAGATGAGGATTCGTATACTGGAGTTGCATCTCGCATCAAATGGCCTTGGTTTAACCGACATCATTCATGCCTTGCATCACATAGCCTTGGTACGGCTATTGGTATTCATGGATTCATCAGCATGTTACGCATTATTCTGATACTGCATAATTGTATTACTACCATGCGCACACACTTTCACCACCCTCTAAGCTTTCCGTAAGTTTATGCACAACCATTGCATGCAGGTGACGTTGGACTGCAGTAGTGCTGAGGAAGGAGCACATAACTGATCATCTTGGAGCTTTTTGTCCATTTTCATTGTATTTCTCTTTATGCTCATTGTATTTATAAAGTTTTTTATCATAGTGGAAATGTGATGGAGTTTTTGGTTGTCATTTGTGGGTTATGCCTTTAGTTATACTTATTACGAATCAAACTGATGTTGAAAATCCTCCTCGTAGCATCCCAGGATCCGAACCTAGCAAATGGGCGCTGGGAGCTAAGAATGGGGTTCTACGGAGGCTGTCGGTGCCAGATTCGGCGATCAGGAATTTTGTGAGCCCTGTTTTCAAGTTTGGGGTGTGACAGAAGTTGATATCAGAGCACAACTTAGGGAATAACTGAGAACAACATTACATGTCTACTATGAGTTTAGAATGATTGAGTCCCGAGTCCGGATAGTTTAGTGATCTGCTATTACAGACCCTTAATGTGCGTGCCTTCGAGAGCTTTCAAGTTGATAGGTGCCTTTGCTCTTTCCTGTAGGACATGTCGCCTAGGAGAGTGACCCGATCGACTTCCGCTCCGCCACCTGAGACTCCCGCTCCACCACCTGTGGCTCCAGCCTTACCACCTACGATCCCCACTCCACCATCAGAGGTTCCTACCACCCATCCTGAGGATGTTGCTCCTCCACCAGAGACCGGTGCGAATCTGGCCGTATCTGTGAGTGTCTCCCAGTTACAGTAGATGTTGTAGGCTGTGACAGCCGCACTTCAGGGGCAGGGCAGGCACCCCGTTGTTTCACTGGATCAGGCCGAGCAGGAGCGCGCAAGCGCCCTTCTTCGAGAGTTTAGACGGCTCGATCCCTCGCATTTCTAGGGCCAGCCAAACCCGACAGTAGCTGATAGATGGCGCTCCGATGTTGAGAAGATATTTGATACGATGGGATGTACGACCCAGCGACGAGTCCGATTAGCAGTATTTCTTCTCCATGGTGAGGCTGAGCACTAGTGGACATCAGTCACCCGAGCAGCAGGCGTCAATTTTGTATGGACCTAGGAGGCTTTTGTGGATCAGTTTGACTGAAGTATTTTCCTGATGATATTCGACGACAGCGAGCATTGGAGTTCGAGGCCCTGGTTCAGGGAGATATGACAGTGGCTCAGTATGTGGCTTGTTTTATAGTACTGTCCAGATTTATGCCATATCTGGTAGATGATGAAGGGCGGAGAGCCCACCGCTTCAAGGATGGCTTGCCTTACGGTCTTCGAGGCTGTGTTATTGGGCATGAGCTCCTGACTTTTGAGGGGGTGGTATGGAAGGCCGAGATTTATGAGGCTGAGTGGGCCGGTTGTCAGTCTGATTGAGGTCAGACGAGAGACCAGAAGAGGCAGGCTCCTTCCGGTGACTCCCACTAACGTCGACCACAGCAGCAGAGACGTATGGGTCGCATAGCCTTCCGAGCACCAGCACCACCTCTAGCACCACCTCTGAGGTAGTTCACTGGCACGTGTTTTGGGTGTGGTGCGACAGGGCACCGTATGTGGGAGTGTCCCCACCCCCAGCAGTAAAAGCACCCGAAAGTTCCATAGCAGCAACGACAGCAGCCCCCACCACCGAGGCCACCTCAGCAGCAGCATCAGCACCAGCCTTCGAGACCACAACAGCAGAGGCAGTAGTTTCGACCGCCTCAGTGACAACAGCAGCAGCAGCACACCCAGAGGGGACAAGCACCTCCCCAGCCGGCTCAGGCTAGGTTTTATACGGCTCAGTAGGATCCGCAGTCATCTAGAGGAGTCGTTGAGGGTATACTTTCAGTCTCTGCATGCATCGCTTAAGTTTTATTTAATTCCGGTGCTTCGCACTCATTTATGTCCAAGGGATTCTGTCGTTTGACTGGATTGTCGAAAGAGTCTGCTAGAGAGGGGTTGACCGTATCAACACCCTTGAGGAATACTACAGTATTAGGCCACTTCTGTTCATCTTGCCCTGTGTTAGTAGGAGAGATTTTCTTGCCCGCCGACTTGTATATGCTGCCGATGTCAGATTTCGACGTTATCCTGAGCATGGATTGGCTTACCAAGTACCACGCCATCTTGGACTACTCTGCGAGGACAGTCACGGTCTATATACCAGGCTTACCACAGTTTCAGTTTTTTACAAAGCCATGAGGAGAGCCATTGTCCTGCTTGATGTCCTACATCGTTGAGGAGCCTGTTGTTGCTTATATTGATCAGTTGCCGATTGTTTATGATTTTTTCGATATGTTCTAAGAGATTCCGGGATTACCGCCTCGCTGACTCACTGAGTTTCAGATTGATCTCGTGCCCGGTACCACACCTATTTCGAAGGCCCCATATCGTATGGCACCATTGGAGTTACGGGAACTGCAAAAGCAGTTGGATGAGTTGCCCGAGTTGGGCTTTATCCGTCCGAGCAGTTCACTGTGGGGAGTGCTGGTACTCTTTATGAAGAAAAAGAATGGCTCGTTGAGGCTCTGCGTGGACTACCTCGAGCTCAACAAGGTCATGATCAAGAACGAGTACCCGCTCCCGATGATTGATGATTTGTTTAATCAGCTGCAAGGTGCACAGTTCTTTTTGAAGATTGACCTCCATTCCGGTTATCATCAGATTCGGGTCCAAGATGACGACTTTCAGGATGCGTTATGGTCATTTTGAGTTTCAGGTCATGTCCTTCGCACTGACCAATGCACTCACGGTCTTCATGCAGCTGATGAATGAGGTCTTCCGTCCGTATCTCGATCAGTTTGTTGTAGTCTTCATCGACGACATTCTGATTTATTCGAAGACCCATGAGAAGCACGAGTAGCATTTAGAGGTTGCGTTGCAGAACCTCCATGCACACCAGTTGTATGTGAAGCTGGAGAAGTGCGAGTTCTAGTAGGAGGAGGTGAAGTTCCTCGGCCACGTGGTGACAAGGGAGGGCGTCGTAGTGGACCCCTCGAAGGTTGAGGCAGTGCGTCGGTGAGGCCAGCCCATGACTGCGTTCGAGATCCACAGTTTTCTTGGTTTAGCGGGCTACTACTGGCGTTTCATCAAGGGCTTCTCTCATATTGCAGCCCTGTTGACCAGGTTGACTCGGAAGGGTGCAGAGTTTATTTAGAGCGACGCCTACGAGAAAGCATTTATAGAGTTGAAAGACCGCCTCACGTCCGCTGCTGTCCTCACTCTTCTCTCTGGGAGTGACAGATTTATTATATTCACCGATGCCTCGCATATTAGTTTGGGTGTTGTCCAGATGTAGCACGGGAGATGCCTCGCATATTGATTTAGGTGCTGTCCAGATGCAGCACGGGAGACTAGTGGCCTTCGCGTCTCGTCATCTCAAGGTCCATAAGCTGAACTACCCCACACATGATTTAGAGCTGGCTGCAGTTGTCTTCACATGAAGGTGTGGAGACACTATCTCTATGGGGTTAGGTTCGAGCTCTTTTCCGACCATAAGAACTTGAAATACCTATTCTCTTAGTCCAAGCTGAACATGAGGTAGAGGCGTTGTATGGAGCTCCTGAAGGACTATGATTTCGATCTCCAGTACCACTTAGGCAAGGCGAATGTGGTGGCGGATGCCCTCAGCCGTCAGCCATGTGGCTTAGTGGCACACATGATGATTCAGGAGTGGAGGATGCTCAAGGATATAGCAGAGTATGACTTCGAGTTTGGTCTGCAGTCTTTTATTGTTTAGCTATCGAGCCTGTCGATTCAACCCTCTCTTGTCGCAAGAGGGATCGAGGATCAGCAGGCTGATGAGTCGTTGCAGAGTTATATGGTTGAGGTGACATCTGAGAGTCAGGTAGATTGGCAGATTGGTTCTGATGGTAGACTTCGCTTCAGAGGCTGATTATATTTCCCGGATATTCATGAGTTACGCAGAAATCTTATGAGCGAGGCACATCGATCGTGGTTTTCTATCCATCCTGGCTCGACGAAGATGTACCATGACATGAGGCGACAATATTTTTGGGCTGGGATAAAGCGCCAGATCTCCAGTTTTGTGGTCGAGTGTGATACGTGCCAGCGTGTTAAGGCCGATCATCAGAGACTCCTTGGTTTATTGCAGCCGTTGAATGTCCCGATGTGGAAGTGGGAGCACGTGTTGACAGATTTTATTATGAG